>CM073760.1:28907467-30186519 GCA_037127475.1 Arma custos
TAATGGTATTCCATTGAAATGGTCTTTTAAAATTGAGTGCGATTAAATACTGATTTTATTAATCATATAGCAGACAGGCATCCTAGGAAGTGAACTGAAGATGGTACTCCATTGTGAAATGATGAAGGCATCTATTCAAAGTAAGTGCGACTAACGAAAAATACTAATTTTATTAATCATACAGTCAACAGGCATCCCAGGTAATGAACTAATGATGGTATTCCAATGATAACATCAATAAACGGTAAGTGCTTCGATAGAAAAATACTAATTTTATTAATCATATAGCTTACAGGTATATTAAGAAGTGATTTTATAGTTGGTACTCCGTTGAAAAATAATGAAGTCATCTATTCAAAGTAAGTGCGACTAATGAAAAATAACAATTTTATTAATCATATAGCTTACAGATATTTTAAGAAGTGATTTTATAGTTAGCACTCTGTTGAGAAATAATGAAGTCATCTATTCAAATTAAGTGCGACTAATGAAAAATAACAATTTTATTAACCATATAGCTTACAGGTATATTAAGAAGTGATTTTATAGTTGGTACTCCGTTGAAAAATAATAAAGTCATCTATTCAAAGTAAGTGCGACTAACGAAAAATACTAATTTTATTGATAATATCGCTAACATGCAGCCTATGTGGTGAAATAATGACGGTATTCCAATGATAACATCAATAAACGGTAAGTGATCGTTGTGAAATGATGAAGACATCTATTAACAGTAAGTGCGACTAACGAAAAATAACAATTTTATTAATCATATAGTCAACAGGCATCCCAGGTAAGGAACTAATGACGGTATTCCAATGAAAACATCAATAAACGGTAAGTGCTTCGATAGAAAAATACTAATTTTATTAATCATACAGCTGCCTGGTATCCTTGGAATAGAACTAAAGATGGTACTCCATTGCAAAATAATGGAGAAATCTATTCGAAGTAAGTAGGACTAATGAAAAATAACAATATTATTAATCATATAGCTTACAGGTATTTTAAGTAGTGATATAAAGTTGGTACTCCGTTGAAAAATAATGAAGTCATCTATTCAAACAAAGTGCGACTAACGAAAAATAACAATTTTATTAATCATATAGCTTCCAGGCAGCCTAGGTTGTGAAATAATAATGGTATTCCATTGAAATGGTCTTTTAAAATTGAGTGCGATTAAATACTGATTTTATTAATCATATAGCAGACAGGCATCCTAGGAAGTGAACTGAAGATGGTACTCCATTGTGAAATGATGAAGGCATCTATTCAAAGTAAGTGCGACTAACGAAAAATACTAATTTTATTAATCATACAGTCAACAGGCATCCCAGGTAATGAACTAATGACGGTATTCCAATGATTACATCAATAAACGGTAAGTGCTTCGATAGAAAAATACTAATTTTATTAATCATATAGGTGCCTGGTATCATTGGAATTGAACTAAAGATGGTACTCCGTTGAAAAATAATGAAGTCATCAATTCAAAGTAAATACTACAAATGAAAAATAACAATATTATTAATCATATAGCTTAAGGGTATATTAAGAAGTGATTTTATAAATGGTACTCTGTAGATAAATAATGAAGTCATCTATTCAAAGTAATTGCGACTAATGAAAAATAACAATTTTATTAATCATATAGCTTGCAGGTATATAAGGAAGTGATTTTGTAGTTGGTACTCTGTTGAAAAATAATAAAGTCATCTATTCAAAGTAAGTGCGACTAACGAAAAATTATAATTTTATTAATAATATCGCTGACATGCAGCCTATGTGGTGAAATAATGACAGTATTCTATTGTTATAATCTCTTAACAGTGAGTGCGATTAATACTGATTTTATTAATCATACAGCTGCCTGGTATCCTTGGAATAGAACTAATGATGGTACTCCATGCAAAATAATGGAGAAAGATATGCAAAGTAAGTACGACTAATGAAAAATAACAATATTATTAATCATATAGCTTACAGATATTTTAAGAAGTGATTTTATAGTTGGTACTCCGTTGAAAAATAATGAAGTCATCTATTCAAAGTAAGTGCGACTAACGAAAAATACTAATTTTATCAGTAATATAGCAGACAGGCATCCTAGGAAGTGAACTAAAGATGGTACTCCACTGCGAAATAATGAAGACATCTATTCAAAGTAAGTATGACTAATGAAAAATAACAATTTTATTAATCATATAGCTTACAGATATTTTAAGAAGTGATTTTATAGTTAGCACTCTGTTGAGAAATAATGAAGTCATCTATTCAAAGTAAGTGCGACTAATGAAAAATAACAATTTTATTAATCATATAGCTTACAGGTATATTAGGAAGTGATTTTATAGTTGGTACTCCGTTGAAAAATAATAAAGTCATCTATTCAAAGTAAGTGCGACTAACGAAAAATACTAATTTTATTAATAATATCGCTGACATGCAGCCTATGCGGTGAAATAATGACGGTATTCTATTGTTATCATCTTTTAACAGTGAGTGCGATTAATGATAAATACTGATTTTATCAATAATATAGCAGACCGGCATCCTAGGAAGTAAACTAAAGATGGTACTCTATTGCAAAATAAAGTAAACATCTATTCAAAGTAAGTACGACCAATGAAAAATAAAAATATTATTAATCATACAGCTTACAGGTATGTTAAGAAGAGTTGAATTTAAAGTTGAAAAATACTCTGTTGAAAAATAATGAAGTCATCTATTCAAAGTAAGTGCGACTAACGAAAAATAACTATTTTATTAACCATATAGCTTACAGGTATATTAAGAAGTGATTTTATAGTAGGTACTCCGTTGAAAAATAATAAAGTCATCTATTCAAAGTAAGTGCGACTAACGAAAAATACTAATTTTATTAATCATATAGTCAACAGGCATTCCAGGTAATGAACTAATGACGGTATTCCAATGAAAACATCAATAAACGGTAAGTGCTTTGATAGAAAAATACTAATTTTATTAATCATATAGCTTACAGGTATATTAAGAAGTGATTTTATAGTTGGTACTCCGTTGAAAAATAATAAAGTCATCTATTCAAAGTAAGTGCGACTAACGAAAAATACTAATTTTATTAATCATATAGTCAACAGGCATTCCAGGTAATGAACTAATGACGGTATTCCAATGAAAACTTCAATAAACGGTAAGTGCTTCGATAGAAAAATACTAATTTTATTAATCATACAGCTGCCTGGTATCCTTGGAATAGAACTAAAGATGGTACTCTATTGCAAAATAATGGAGAAATCTATTCGAAGTAAGTAGGACTAATGAAAAATAACAATATTATTAATCATATAGCTTACAGGTATTTTAAGTAGTGATATAAAGTTGGTAGTCCGTTGAAGAATAATGAAGTCATCTATTCAAACAAAGTGCGACTAACGAAAAATAACAATTTTATTAATCATATAGCTTCCAGGCAGCCTAGGTTGTGAAATAATAATAGTATTCCATTGAAATGGTCTTTTAAAATTGAGTGCGATTAAATACTGATTTTATTAATCATATAGCAGACTGGCATCCTAGGAAGTGAACTGAAGATGGTACTCCATTGTGAAATGATGAAGGCATCTATTCAAAGTAAGTGCGACTAACGAAAAATACTAATTTTATTAATCATACAGTCAACAGGCCTCCCAGGTAATGAACTAATGACGGTATTCCAATGATAACATCAATAAACGGTAAATGCTTCGATAGAAAAATACTAATTTTATTAATCATATAGCAGACAGGCATCCTAGGAAGTGAACTAAAGATGGTACTCCACTGCGAAATAATGAAGACATCTATTCAAAGTAAGTATGACTAATGAAAAATAACAATTTTATTAATCATATAGCTTACAGATATTTTAAGAAGTGATTTTATAGTTAGCACTCTGTTGAGAAATAATGAAGTCATCTATTCAAAGTAAGTGCGACTAATGAAAAATAACAATTTTATTAATCATGTAGCTTACAGGTATATTAGGAAGTGATTTTATAGTTGGTACTCCGTTGAAAAATAATAAAGTCATTTATTCAAAGTAAGTGCGACTAACGAAAAATACTAATTTTATTAATCATATAGTCAACAGGCATTCCAGGTAATGAACTAATGACGGTATTCCAATGAAAACATCAATAAACGGTAAGTGCTTTGATAGAAAAATACTATTTTTATTAATCATATAGCTTACAGGTATATTAAGAAGTGATTTTATAGTTGGTACTCCGTTGAAAAATAATAAAGTCATCTATTCAAAGTAAGTGCGACTAACGAAAAATTATAATTTTATTAATAATATCGCTGACATGCAGCCTATGTGGTGAAATAATGACAGTATTCTATTGTTATAATCTTTTAACAGTGAGTGCGATTAATACTGATTTTATTAATCATACAGCTGCCTGGTATCCTTGGAATAGAACTAAAGATGGTACTCCATTGCAAAATAATGGAGAAAGATATGCAAAGTAAGTACGACTAATGAAAAATAACAATTTTATTAATCATATAGCTTACAGGTATATTAGGAGGTGATTTTATAGTTGGTACTCCGTTGAAAAATAATAAAGTCATCTATTCAAAGTAAGTGCGACTAACGAAAAATACTAATTTTATTAATAATATCGCTGACATGCAGCCTATGCGGTGAAATAATGACGGTATTCTGTTGTTATCATCTTTTAACAGTGAGTGCGATTAATGATAAATACTGATTTTATCAATAATATAGCAGACCGGCATCCTAGGAAGTAAACTAAAGATGGTACTCTATTGCAAAATAAAGTAAACATCTATTCAAAGTAAGTACGACCAATGAAAAATAAAAATATTATTAATCATACAGCTTACAGGTATGTTAAGAAGAGTTGAATTTAAAGTTGAAAAATACTCTGTTGAAAAATAATGAAGTCATCAATTCAAAGTAAGTACTACAAATGAAAAATAACAATATCATTAATCATATATCTTAAGGGTATATTAAGAAGTGATTTTATAAATGGTACTCTGTAGAAAAATAATGAAGTCATCTATTCAAAGTAAGTGCGACTAACGAAAAATAACTATTTTATTAACCATATAGCTTACAGGTATATTAAGAAGTGATTTTATAGTTGGTACTCCGTTGAAAAATAATAAAGTCATCTATTCAAAGTAAGTGCGACTAACGAAAAATACTAATTTTATTAATCATATAGTCAACAGGCATTCCAGGTAATGAACTAATGACGGTATTCCAATGAAAACATCAATAAACGGTAAGTGCTTCAATAGAAAAATACTAATTTTATTAATCATATAGCTTACAGGTATATTAAGAAGTTATTTTATAGTTGGTACTCCGTTGAAAAATAATAAAGTCATCTATTCAAAGTAAGTGCGACTAACGAAAAATACTAATTTTATTAATCATATAGTCAACAGGCATTCCAGGTAATGAACTAATGACGGTATTCCAATGAAAACATCAATAAACGGTAAGTGCTTCGATAGAAAAATACTAATTTTATTAATCATACAGCTGCCTGGTATCCTTGGAATAGAACTAAAGATGGTACTCCATTGCAAAATAATGGAGAAATCTATTCGAAGTAAGTAGGACTAATGAAAAATAACAATATTATTAATCATATAGCTTAAGGGTATATTAAGAAGTGATTTTATAAATGGTACTCTGTAGATAAATAATGAAGTCATCTATTCAAAGTAATTGCGACTAATGAAAAATAACAATTTTATTAATCATATAGCTTGCAGGTATATAAGGAAGTGATTTTGTAGTTGGTACTCTGTTGAAAAATAATAAAGTCATCTATTCAAAGTAAGTGCGACTAACGAAAAATTATAATTTTATTAATAATATCGCTGACATGCAGCCTATGTGGTGAAATAATGACAGTATTCTATTGTTATAATCTCTTAACAGTGAGTGCGATTAATACTGATTTTATTAATCATACAGCTGCCTGGTATCCTTGGAATAGAACTAATGATGGTACTCCATGCAAAATAATGGAGAAAGATATGCAAAGTAAGTACGACTAATGAAAAATAACAATATTATTAATCATATAGCTTACAGATATTTTAAGAAGTGATTTTATAGTTGGTACTCCGTTGAAAAATAATGAAGTCATCTATTCAAAGTAAGTGCGACTAACGAAAAATACTAATTTTATCAGTAATATAGCAGACAGGCATCCTAGGAAGTGAACTAAAGATGGTACTCCACTGCGAAATAATGAAGACATCTATTCAAAGTAAGTATGACTAATGAAAAATAACAATTTTATTAATCATATAGCTTACAGATATTTTAAGAAGTGATTTTATAGTTAGCACTCTGTTGAGAAATAATGAAGTCATCTATTCAAAGTAAGTGCGACTAATGAAAAATAACAATTTTATTAATCATATAGCTTACAGGTATATTAGGAAGTGATTTTATAGTTGGTACTCCGTTGAAAAATAATAAAGTCATCTATTCAAAGTAAGTGCGACTAACGAAAAATACTAATTTTATTAATAATATCGCTGACATGCAGCCTATGCGGTGAAATAATGACGGTATTCTATTGTTATCATCTTTTAACAGTGAGTGCGATTAATGATAAATACTGATTTTATCAATAATATAGCAGACCGGCATCCTAGGAAGTAAACTAAAGATGGTACTCTATTGCAAAATAAAGTAAACATCTATTCAAAGTAAGTACGACCAATGAAAAATAAAAATATTATTAATCATACAGCTTACAGGTATGTTAAGAAGAGTTGAATTTAAAGTTGAAAAATACTCTGTTGAAAAATAATGAAGTCATCAATTCAAAGTAAGTACTACAAATGAAAAATAACAACATTATTAATCATATAGCTTAAGGGTATATTAAGAAGTGATTTTATAAATGGTACTCTGTAGAAAAATAATGAAGTCATCTATTCAAAGTAAGTGCGACTAACGAAAAATAACTATTTTATTAACCATATAGCTTACAGGTATATTAAGAAGTGATTTTATAGTAGGTACTCCGTTGAAAAATAATAAAGTCATCTATTCAAAGTAAGTGCGACTAACGAAAAATACTAATTTTATTAATCATATAGTCAACAGGCATTCCAGGTAATGAACTAATGACGGTATTCCAATGAAAACATCAATAAACGGTAAGTGCTTTGATAGAAAAATACTAATTTTATTAATCATATAGCTTACAGGTATATTAAGAAGTGATTTTATAGTTGGTACTCCGTTGAAAAATAATAAAGTCATCTATTCAAAGTAAGTGCGACTAACGAAAAATACTAATTTTATTAATCATATAGTCAACAGGCATTCCAGGTAATGAACTAATGACGGTATTCCAATGAAAACTTTAATAAACGGTAAGTGCTTCGATAGAAAAATACTAATTTTATTAATCATACAGCTGCCTGGTATCCTTGGAATAGAACTAAAGATGGTACTCTATTGCAAAATAATGGAGAAATCTATTCGAAGTAAGTAGGACTAATGAAAAATAACAATATTATTAATCATATAGCTTACAGGTATTTTAAGTAGTGATATAAAGTTGGTAGTCCGTTGAAGAATAATGAAGTCATCTATTCAAACAAAGTGCGACTAACGAAAAATAACAATTTTATTAATCATATAGCTTCCAGGCAGCCTAGGTTGTGAAATAATAATGGTATTCCATTGAAATGGTCTTTTAAAATTGAATGCGATTAAATACTGATTTTATTAATCATATAGCAGACAGGCATCCTAGGAAGTGAACTGAAGATGGTACTCCATTGTGAAATGATGAAGGCATCTATTCAAAGTAAGTGCGACTAACGAAAAATACTAATTTTATTAATCATACAGTCAACAGGCATACCAGGTAATGAACTAATGATGGTATTCCAATGATAACATCAATAAACGGTAAGTGCTTCGATAGAAAAATACTAATTTTATTAATCATATAGCAGACAGGCATCCTAGGAAGTGAACTAAAGATGGTACTCCACTGCGAAATAATGAAGACATCTATTCAAAGTAAGTATGACTAATGAAAAATAACAATTTTATTAATCATATAGCTTACAGATATTTTAAGAAGTGATTTTATAGTTAGCACTCTGTTGAGAAATAATGAAGTCATCTATTCAAAGTAAGTGCGACTAATGAAAAATAACAATTTTATTAATCACGTAGCTTACAGGTATATTAGGAAGTGATTTTATAGTTGGTACTCCGTTGAAAAATAATAAAGTCATTTATTCAAAGTAAGTGCGACTAACGAAAAATACTAATTTTATTAATAATATCGCTGACATGCAGCCTATGCGGTGAAATAATGACGGTATTCTATTGTTATCATCTTTTAACAGTGAGTGCGATTAATGATAAATACTGATTTTATCAATAATATAGCAGACCGGCATCCTAGGAAGTAAACTAAAGATGGTACTCTATTGCAAAATAAAGTAAACATCTATTCAAAGTAAGTACGACCAATGAAAAATAAAAATATTATTAATCATACAGCTTACAGGTATGTTAAGAAGAGTTGAATTTAAAGTTGAAAAATACTCTGTTGATAAATAATGAAGTCATCAATTCAAAGTAAGTACTACAAATGAAAAATAACAACATTATTAATCATATAGCTTAAGGGTATATTAAGAAGTGATTTTATAAATGGTACTCTGTAGAAAAATAATGAAGTCATCTATTCAAAGTAAGTGCGACTAACGAAAAATAACTATTTTATTAACCATATAGCTTACAGGTATATTAAGAAGTGATTTTATAGAAGTACTCCGTTGAAAAATAATAAAGTCATCTATTCAAAGTAAGTGCGACTAACGAAAAATACTAATTTTATTAATCATATAGTCAACAGGCATTCCAGGTAATGAACTAATGACGGTATTCCAATGAAAACATCAATAAACGGTAAGTGCTTTGATAGAAAAATACTATTTTTATTAATCATATAGCTTACAGGTATATTAAGAAGTGATTTTATAGTTGGTACTCCGTTGAAAAATAATAAAGTCATCTATTCAAAGTAAGTGCGACTAACGAAAAATTATAATTTTATTAATAATATCGCTGACATGCAGCCTATGTGGTGAAATAATGACAGTATTCTATTGTTATAATCTTTTAACAGTGAGTGCGATTAATACTGATTTTATTAATCATACAGCTGCCTGGTATCCTTGGAATAGAACTAACGATGGTACTCCATTGCAAAATAATGGAGAAAGATATGCAAAGTAAGTACGACTAATGAAAAATAACAATATTATTAATCATATAGCTTACAGAGATTTTAAGAAGTGATTTTATAGTTGGTACTCCGTTGAAAAATAATGAAATCATCTATTCAAAGTAAGTGCGACTAACGAAAAATACTAATTTTATCAGTAATATAGCAGACAGGCATCCTAGGAAGTGAACTAAAGATGGTACTCCACTGCGAAATAATGAAGACATCTATTCAAAGTAAGTATGACTAATGAAAAATAACAATTTTATTAATCATATAGCTTACAGATATTTTAAGAAGTGATTTTATAGTTAGCACTCTGTTGAGAAATAATGAAGTCATCTATTCAAAGTAAGTGCGACTAATGAAAAATAACAATTTTATTAATCATATAGCTTACAGGTATATTAGGAGGTGATTTTATAGTTGGTACTCCGTTGAAAAATAATAAAGTCATCTATTCAAAGTAAGTGCGACTAACGAAAAATACTAATTTTATTAATAATATCGCTGACATGCAGCCTATGCGGTGAAATAATGACGGTATTCCGTTGTTATCATCTTTTAACAGTGAGTGCGATTAATGATAAATACTGATTTTATCAATAATATAGCAGACCGGCATCCTAGGAAGTAAACTAAAGATGGTACTCTATTGCAAAATAAAGTAAACATCTATTCAAAGTAAGTACGACCAATGAAAAATAAAAATATTATTAATCATACAGCTTACAGGTATGTTAAGAAGAGTTGAATTTAAAGTTGAAAAATACTCTGTTGAAAAATAATGAAGTCATCAATTCAAAGTAAGTACTACAAATGAAAAATAACAATATCATTAATCATATATCTTAAGGGTATATTAAGAAGTGATTTTATAAATGGTACTCTGTAGAAAAATAATGAAGTCATCTATTCAAAGTAAGTGCGACTAACGAAAAATAACTATTTTATTAACCATATAGCTTACAGGTATATTAAGAAGTGATTTTATAGTTGGTACTCCGTTGAAAAATAATAAAGTCATCTATTCAAAGTAAGTGCGACTAACGAAAAATACTAATTTTATTAATCATATAGTCAACAGGCATTCCAGGTAATGAACTAATGACGGTATTCCAATGAAAACATCAATAAACGGTAAGTGCTTCAATAGAAAAATACTAATTTTATTAATCATATAGCTTACAGGTATATTAAGAAGTTATTTTATAGTTGGTACTCCGTTGAAAAATAATAAAGTCATCTATTCAAAGTAAGTGCGACTAACGAAAAATACTAATTTTATTAATCATATAGTCAACAGGCATTCCAGGTAATGAACTAATGACGGTATTCCAATGAAAACATCAATAAACGGTAAGTGCTTCGATAGAAAAATACTAATTTTATTAATCATACAGCTGCCTGGTATCCTTGGAATAGAACTAAAGATGGTACTCCATTGCAAAATAATGGAGAAATCTATTCGAAGTAAGTAGGACTAATGAAAAATAACAATATTATTAATCATATAGCTTACAGGTATTTTAAGTAGTGATATAAAGTTGGTACTCCGTTGAAAAATAATGAAGTCATCTATTCAAACAAAGTGCGACTAACGAAAAATAACAATTTTATTAATCATATAGCTTCCAGGCAGCCTAGGTTGTGAAATAATAATAGTATTCCATTGAAATGGTCTTTTAAAATTGAGTGCGATTAAATACTGATTTTATTAATCATATAGCAGACTGGCATCCTAGGAAGTGAACTGAAGATGGTACTCCATTGTGAAATGATGAAGGCATCTATTCAAAGTAAGTGCGACTAACGAAAAATACTAATTTTATTAATCATACAGTCAACAGGCCTCCCAGGTAATGAACTAATGACGGTATTCCAATGATAACATCAATAAACGGTAAATGCTTCGATAGAAAAATACTAATTTTATTAATCATATAGCTTACAGGTATATTAAGAAGTGATTTTATAGTTGGTACTCCGTTGAAAAATAAAGAAGTCATCTATTCAAAGTAAGTGCGACTAATGAAAAATAACAATTTTATTAACTATATAGATTACAGATATTTTAAGAAGTGATTTTATAGTTGGTACTCCGTTGAAAAATAATGAAGTCATCTATTCAAAGTAAGTGCGACTAACGAAAAATACTAATTTTATCAGTAATATAGCAGACAGGCATCCTAGGAAGTGAACTAAAGATGGTACTCCACTGCGAAATAATGAAGACATCTATTCAAAGTAAGTATGACTAATGAAAAATAACAATTTTATTAATCATATAGCTTACAGATATTTTAAGAAGTGATTTTATAGTTAGCACTCTGTTGAGAAATAATGAAGTCATCTATTCAAAGTAAGTGCGACTAATGAAAAATAACAATTTTATTAACCATATAGCTTACAGGCATCCCAGGTAATGAACTAATGACGGTATTCCAATGAAAACATCAATAAACGGTAAGTGCTTCGATAGAAAAATACTAATTTTATTAATCATACAGCTGCCTGGTATCCTTGGAATAGAACTAAAGATGGTACTCCATTGCAAAATAATGGAGAAATCTATTCGAAGTAAGTAGCACTAATGAAAAATAACAATATTATTAATCATATAGCTTACAGGTATTTTAAGTAGTGATATAAAGTTGGTACTCCGTTGAAAAATAATGAAGTCATCTATTCAAACAAAATGCGACTAACGAAAAATAACAATTTTATTAATCATATAGCTTCCAGGCAGCCTAGGTTGTGAAATAATAATGGTATTCCATTGAAATGGTCTTTTAAAATTGAGTGCGATTAAATACTGATTTTATTAATCATATAGCAGACAGGCATCCTAGGAAGTGAACTGAAGATGGTACTCCATTGTGAAATGATGAAGGCATCTATTCAAAGTAAGTGCGACTAACGAAAAATACTAATTTTATTAATCATACAGTCAACAGGCATCCCAGGTAATGAACTAATGACGGTATTCCAATGATAACATCAATAAACGGTAAGTGCTTCGATAGAAAAATACTAATTTTATTAATCATATAGGTGCCTGGTATCCTTGGAATTGAACTAAAGATGGTACTCCATTGCAAAATAATGGAGAAATCTATTCGAAGTAAGTACGACTAATGAAAAATAACAATATTATTTATCATATAGCTTACAGGTATTTTAAGAAGTGATTTTATAGTTGGTACTCCGTTGAAAAATGATGAAGTCATCTATTCAAAGTAAGTGCGACTTACAAAAAATACTAATTTTATCAGTTATATAGCAGACAGGCATCCTAGGATGTGAACTAAAGATGGTACTCCACTGCGAAATAATGAAGACATCTATTCAAAGTAAGTACGACTAATGAAGAATAACAATTTTATTAATCATATAGCTTACAGATATTTTAAGAAGTGATTTTATAGTTGGTACTTCATTGAAAAATAATGAAGTCATCTAATCAAAGTAAGTGCGACAAACGAAAAATAGCAATTTTATTGATCATATAGCTTACAGGTATATTATGAAGTGATCATATAGTTGGTACTCCGTTGAAAAATAATGAAGTCATCAATTCAAAGTAAATACTACAAATGAAAAATAACAATATTATTAATCATATAGCTTAAGGGTATATTAAGAAATGATTTTATAAATGGTACTCTGTAGATAAATAATGAAGTCATCTATTCAAAGTAAGTGCGACTAATGAAAAATAACAATTTTATTAATCATATAGCTTGCAGGTATATAAGGAAGTGATTTTGTAGTTGGTACTCTGTTGAAAAATAATAAAGTCATCTATTCAAAGTAAGTGCGACTAACGAAAAATTATAATTTTATTAATAATATCGCTGACTTGCAGCCTATGTGGTGAAATAATGACAGTATTCTATTGTTATAATCTTTTAACAGTGAGTGCGATTAATACTGATTTTATTAATCATACAGCTGCCTGGTATCCTTGGAATAGAACTAAAGATGGTACTCCATTGCAAAATAATGGAGAAAGATATGCAAAGTAAGTACGACTAATGAAAAATAACAATATTATTAATCATATAGCTTACAGATATTTTAAGAAGTGATTTTATAGTTGGTACTCCGTTGAAAAATAATGAAGTCATCTATTCAAAGTAAGTGCGACTTACGAAAAATACTATTTTTATCAATAATATAGCAGACAGGCATCCTAGGCAGTGAACTAAAGTTGGTACTCCATTGCAAAATAATGAAGACATCTATACAAAGTAAGTACGACTAATAAAAAATAACAATTTTATTAATCATATAGCTTAAGGATATATTATGAAGTGATTTTATAAATGGTACTCCGTTGAAAAATAATAAAGTCATCTATTCAAAGTAAGTGCGACTAACGAAAAATACTAATTTTATCAATAATAATGCAGACAGGCATCCTAGGAAGTGAACTAAAGATGGTACTCCATTGCAAAATAAAGATAACATCTATTCAAAGTAAGCACGACCAATGAAAAATAACAATATTATTCATATATATTAATCATATAGCTCACAGGTATATTCAGAAGAGATTTAAAGTTGGTACTCTGTTGAAAAATAATGAAGTCATCTATTCAAAGTAAGTACGACCAATGAAAAATAACAATATTATTATTCAAATAGCTAACAGGTATATTAAGAAGTGATTTTATAAATGGTACTCAGTAGAAAAATAATGAAGTCATCTATTCAAAGTAAGTACGACCAATGAAAAATAACAATTTTATTAATCATATAGCTTGCAGGTATATTAAGAAGTGATTTTGCAGTTGGTACTCCATCGCAAAATAATGGAGAAATCTATTCAAAGTAAGTGCTACTAACGAAAAATACTAATTTTATTAATAATATCGCTGACATGCAGCCTATGCGGTGAAATAATGACGGTATTCTGTTGTTATCATCTTTTAACAGTGAGTGCGATTAATGATAAATACTGATTTTATCAATAATAATGCAGACAGGCATCCTAGGAAGTGAACTAAAGATGGTACTCCATTGCAAAATAAAGATAACATCTATTCAAAGTAAGTACGACCAATGAAAAATAACAATATTATTAATCAAATAGCTCACAGGTATATTCAGAAGAGATTTAAAGTTGGTACTCTGTTGAAAAATAATGAAGTCATCTATTCAAAGTAAGTACGACCAATGAAAAATAACAATATTATTAATCAAATATCTAACAGGTATATTAAGAAGTGATTTTATAAATGGTACTCAGTAGAAAAATAATGAAGTCATCTATTCAAAGTAAGTACGACCAATGAAAAATAACAATTTTATTAATCATATAGCTTGCAGGTATATTAAGAAGTGATTTTGCAGTTGGTACTCCATCGCAAAATAATGGAGAAATCTATTCGAAGTAAGTGCGACTAACGAAAAATACTAATTTTATTAATAATATCGCTGACATGCAGCCTGTGTGGTGAAATAATGACACTATTCTATTGTTATAATCTTTTAACAGTGAGTGCGATTAATGAAAAATACTGATTTTATTTTTCCTATAGCAGACAGGTATCCTAGGAAGTAAACTAAAGTTGGTACTCCATTGCAAAATAATGAAGACATCTATTCAAAGTAAGTACGACTAATTAAAAATAACAATATTATTAATCATATAGCTTACAGGTATATTGAGAAGTGATTAAAAGTTGGTACTCCGTTGAAAAATAATGAAGTCATCTATTCAAAGTAAGTGCGACTAACGAAAAATACTAATTTTATTAATAATATCGCTGACATGCAGCCTATGTGGTGAAATAATGACGGTATTCTATTGTTATCATCTTTTAACAGTGAGTGCGATTAATGAAAAATACTGATTTTAATTTTCCTATAGCAGACAGGTATCCTAGGAAGTGAACTAAAAATGGTACTCCATTGAGAAATAATGAAGTCATCTATTCAAAGTAAGTGCGACTAATGAAAAATAACAATTTTACTTACCACATAGCTTACAGGTATATTAAGAAGTGATTTTATAGTCGGTACTCCGTTGAAAAATAATAAAGTCATCTATTCAAAGTAAGTGCGACTAACGAAAAATACTAATTTTATCAATAATATAGCAGACAGGCATCCTAGGAAGTGAACTAAAGTTGGTACTCCATTGAAAAATAATGAAGACATCTATTCAAAGTAAGTACTACTAATTAAAAATAACAATATTATTAATCATATAGCTTACAGGTATATTGAGAAGTGATTAAAAGTTGGTACTCCGTTGAAAAATAATGAAGTCATCTATTCAAAGTAAGTGCGACTAACGAAAAATACTAATTTTATTAATAATATCGCTGACATGCAGCCTATGTGGTGAAATAATGACGGTAATCTATTGTTATCATCTTTTAACAGTGAGTGCGATTAATGAAAAATACTGATTTTAATTTTCCTATAGCAGACAGGTATCCTAGGAAGTGAACTAAAAATGGTACTCCATTTCGAAATAATGAAGTCATCTATTCAAAGTAAGTGCGACTAATGAAAAATAACAATTTTACTTACCACATAGCTTACAGGTATATTAAGAAGTGATTTTATAGTCGGTACTCCGTTGAAAAATAATAAAGTCATCTATTCAAAGTAAGTGCGACTAACGAAAAATACTATCAAAAAATTTTATCAATAATATAGCAGACAGGCATCCTAGGAAGAGAACTAAAAAGAAAGCATGTTCTTAATATTTATTGAAGTATTCTTAGAAATATTTCTCGGAAGATGTAGTACAAATGAAGATATAAAAAGCAAATAAAGCCTAAAATACCATCCAGAAGGAACGATCCATCATGACCATATGATTTACTGATAAATTGGTAGCTTTACAAAAAAAAATATTATTGTTACCGGCATATGGCTGATTTCAACATAAGATAGTTTCCAGAAAACATCATCCCATCATGTTTATCTGATTATTGTATGAATTGATACTTCCACAAGATATGAGACAGGGTGTCCCGAATTTAAATGGCAAAACTTCAGGAACTTATAAGGGACCGAAAAACTAAGACAAAAAGTCCTTCAGAGATTTGCTCGTTTTTTCTTAGTTTTAGAGAAAATCGCAAAAAAAAGAAACAAAACAAGTTTTCATTTCTATACTTATTTATTTACATTTATATTTATGTTATGTTCTTTTTAATGTAAATATTGCTCAAAATGTTGTCATCTTGCACCAATGCAAGCATTACATCTAGCACTTACTTGATAAATTGCAGCTAAACATTGTTCTGATGATATTTGGTGCACTGCATTTATGATTCGGTCTCTTAATTGCTCTCTTGAGTTGATTGACACGGAATAAACTTTCTGCTTCAAAGTTCCCCATACGAAGAAATTCATGGGTGTCTTATCAGGTTATCTGGGTGGCCAAGGTACTACTCCTCCACGTCCAATCCATCGTTGTGGATAATTTATATCCAGGCAAGCTCGAGCAACTCTGTTATAATGAACTGGACATCCATCGATTTGGAACCAAATTTCAATCCGCTGTTGTAAGGGAATGTCAACTAAATAATTAGAAAAGTCGTTCTCCAAAAAATGTGTAAATGTGATACCATTCAATCTTCCAGGTAAAAAATATGGTCCCACCTGTAATCCGCTCCAAATTCCAAGCCAAACGTTAATAGCAAATTCATGCTGAAACCTATTCTCTCTAATAGCTCTGGGATTTTCAAGAGCACATACATGATAATTTCTTTGATTAACAATTTCACCTCTTGTAAAGGTAGCTTCATCGGCCCATATAATTTTTAATGGAAATAAATTAGTATCGCGAATATTTTCAAGAAACCAGTTACTAAAATTCAATCTCTTGACATAATCTTGAGGTAATAAATTCTGAACTTTTTGAAGACGGTATGGGTAGCAAATAGTATATACAAAAATAAAGTAAAAAAAATAAATAAATAAAAAAATATACAAAAAAAATATTTAAAAAAAATATAGAAAAAAAATATTTAAAAAAATATGGCATATGAAGAAGGTGAATTCTTCAGTCTTAGAATATCCCTGGTTGAGTGCAATGCTTCTAGTGTGTCCTCTATCATTTTTCGTCTCAATTTCCATTTATAAAGTTATTAGTGAAAAAGTATCAATCCATTATTAATTTATTAATAGCAGGTAACGTGTCAAAGAATTATTATTGACATTAAATTTCATAAACAATTAAGGAATTGAACATTTGAAGTAGTGAGAGTTGTTACTGTTGCTAATCCTACTAGTCTCCTAGTAAGTAAACAATCAGGTTGGAATTATTTCTATCTACTTCTCACCATTTCCTTTTAAATTTAATTGATTATATTTATTTTTTTTCATCTCTTCATTTTTTAAGATGGTTACTTGCAAAATTTATAATAAATCAGCAGGCCGTGATGAGAAGGCAAGAGTAGCTTGCGGTACGTGCCTTCAGTCTTATCATATCAAGTGTGCGAAAATCGATTCTATGGACTCAGAAACCGCTAAAATATGGAAGTGTCCTGAGAGTTTATTAGCTACTAATACAATGCCGATATCCGAACGTAATTTATTGATGAAAATGCTAAGATCACTCACGGAGGAGTTCAAAGAGATGAAGGCTAAAATGAAATCCTTAGAAGAGTTAAAAGAAATAAAAGAGACAACTCAAAAGCAGTCAGAGCTATCCGAGCATGTAGAGGTAAAATAATTGTAAAACTTAACCAGTCCGAAACTTATTTGGACTCCTTTCACATTTACTTGTATTTTGAAATTCATTACATCTTTAAACACTTCTTCCCTTTCGATGTCATTCATACTAGTAGTGATGTCACACATTTTTCAAATCATTCATATTTTCTTTTCTATTCTTATTCAACTTCTTATGTAATTCAACATCTTTTCTATCACATAGTGTTTCTGTATTTTTATTATTTTCCTCACTCTCTTGACTTGAATCAACTTTAATCTTGTGTTTTTCATTTTTGTCTGTTTCCTTCATATCCTCATGTTCATTAATTCAACCCTCGTGGTTTTCCTTCCTTCAAATGCAAATATTCGTCTTTATCTAATTATATATGTATATATATATATATATATATATATATGTTTAAATTTGTTTTTATTATTATATTTGATACCTTACAATAGCGTTTGAAATTTTGATTATAGATCGAGGAGATTGAGTGCTTAAATGTTTAGATGTTAATTATAAGTTGTAATAGATAATATCAAACACTATATTTTGACTTTTGTTTGAAACCACTGTGTACTCAACTAATATAACGCTTACCCTGATATAATTTTATACCACTACAACCCGTGAACGGGACTGGGGTTCAGTACATGTTAGAGCACTTAGCATCTTGAAATTTGTAGATCGGTTCCTTTGTATAGTTTAAGAAAGAAATTTGGATAATTCCAAACCAAAGGTTTCTTTCCCCTTATATATATAATATAAGAGGGGTTCAAAGGTTGTATAGAATCCGTCAGTTTTGAAGTTAGACATCTGAAATTTTGGATGTACCAGTAACTTATATTTAAAAAAAAAAAATTAAATTATTTATTTAAAATGATCTTTCACGAAACCTTATGTGGCAGACCAAATTCCACGCGAGCGCAGCCGCGGGCATAAGCTAGTATTTTATAAATCCTTCATCAGAACACTTAAATTTAAATTTTATTTAATCATAGTTGAATAATCTTAAGAGGAAGTTTATAATAAGTCGTATATAAACTAATCTATCAAGATTTTTTCTTTATGTGCCTTCTATTTATTTATTTACTTTTTTTTTGTAATATCATGGTAGTTTAAAATTATTGAATTTTGTATTATTATTATTATCATTTGTCGCAAAGCTCCCAAAGTGGAAGGCGCTAAGTAAAGGTGGTTCAGGTTAGGGGTAAAGGTTATAAATGTAAGGTGTCTCTACCACCTTTTTGTATAGTTTCTTTTCAACATTTTTCAGAAATAACTTCTTCTAAATATTTAAAGTATGCTCGTAGAATTATAATATATTAAAGTGGTTGCATAGTACGATTATATTATATTTACTATTTTAGTAGTCGTGTTCTATTTTTTATTAATTTTGTAGCGTTCTTTCATATGAGATAATTTAATAATAAACCTAAAGTTATATAGTCTTAAAAGGATTTCCTGATTTTTTTAACATTTAGTTTGTTATTTAAAATCCAACTCTTTGCATATTTTTGCTTTCTCACCGACTTACCTGCCTACCTGAAGAACTTAGCCTTATCTTTATTGCACTGCAAACGTGAACAATAAAGCAATTCTCTGGGAAAGGTTCTTAAACCCATTTCCTAACGGTACAACGTCTCTTGAAGTTTATGACACTTGTTATTGCCTTACCTTTTACCTGGATGTCTTCTAAATATTCCTAGCTCTCAATATTGTTCATATGTTAAATGTAAATTATATTAACACTCAATTCTTGATAGAAATAGTTGTTCTTAACAAGATTAGAATAGAAAAAAATTCAAAATAAAATACGAATAATAATTAAAAGGAAAATTATTATGTGAAACATTAGAATAGAATCACTAATAAATAAAACGAGGAAACAAAAATTGAGCTTTGTTGATCGGACATTTTAATTTATTTATAGGGATACATAGCTTTTTGATTGTTTACGTCAATATTGTTCTTTTTTTATATTAAATTTATTAACCCCTTGACGCTCGTTTTTTCCCCCATAAATGTAACCAAAAATATCAGGGTTTTTTATTTTGTATTTAAAATGTTTAAATTGTTTAAAAAAAAAGTAAAAATAGTTTTATTATTTCAATATTATTCAATATATTTAGTTCAATTATTTCTAATAAAAATAAAAAGCAGTTAACATATCATTCGAAATTGAGTATAAATAAATTTTTGATTTTTTATATAATGAAAAAATCATTTTCATTTTATTTTATCATTCATATATATATATATATATATATATATATATATATATATATATATATATATTATAATAAAATACAATGAAAATGTTTTTTTTTCGATTTATAATCAAATGAAAATGATTTTTTCAATTTTAGATATATATAAATAGCATGAGATAAAGGCAAGTAGACAAACTACCCTCTGGTAGTACTCAAATAAGATTGATTTAAATTTAAATAAAAAGGATAAATATTCAAGACAAAAACAGAGTTCAGAATTAAATAAATAGTAAAAGTTTTGAAAACCTTGCCTGACCCCAATTTCCCCTTAAATCTCCCCAATAAGGAACTGTCACTCCTGATACCTGAAGAAAAGAAGTTGAAATGTTCCGGCAGGTTCACTGGGGAAGATTTACAACAAGGACGATTTTCCCAAGTTAGTAAAGAAAAAATAAAAGTCAATTTTAGAAATATAGATAATAAATTAAATATCTGTTTATTTATAAATAAAATCCAATATTTTGAATTTTGTTTATTAAGTTTCATAGAATCGTGTGATGTCACAAATTATTAAAAACCTGAACAAGAAACATCTGTTAATAAAATCAGCTGTTATTATATTTTTTTTTTGGAACATTAAATTCTTTACATGTTTAATTTTTATTCTGGGACACATTTAAATTATTTTTTTACTTTTAATAAACTTGAGGGAGCGGGGTAGATCTGTATAATTAGTTCATAATAAATGCAAAATATATTAGTGAATGTGAATAAATAATATCTCAATTAAAATTAAAAGGTTTTGTTTAAAGTAATTTGTTTTTCTCTCCTTGTTCTTTTCATTACTAATTCTATTATAATAATTCACTAGAAATATTTGTCTATCTTTTATTGTTCTTATATTATTTGTTTATTTTAATGTGTACGTTTCTAGCTAGAAACTTTTTTTTTATAACACAATAGTTCTTTATAATGTTCTGATATTTTTTTTCTATTCTATATCTAATATACATAAATCAAAACATTGAAATCGCTAATAGATAAATGCTCATATATACATATTTTCATACATATAATTATTCTTACCTGCTCCCGCAAAAGTGGTAATTATTAAGTGTGGAAATAAAGTGTTTTTAAATAATGCGAGATATGAAGGTTTGCGTTTGGAGGCTTGTAAGGAACAATATATATTTTTTTAAAAGAAACAGTTGCATGAGTTTAACTCCAATAAGTTGTGTTCTGGCAATGCACAACAGAGATATATATGTTTATATGATTACATAAAAACAGGGCCGGCTTTACCTTAAGGGCGTGCGGGGCACACGGGCGCCGTGTCTCAAGGGGCGCCGCGAGGCGTCTCAGGGTCTAAACAATTTCATTTCATGTTGATCCCATAGCAAAATTTGTTTAGTGTCATGGGCACATCACCTCCTTAGGGGATTTGCCATTTTTCGAAAATCTTGTATAACTGTAAGTGTGCAATTTTAATCGCGTGCCTACTAGAGGGGGCCTAGGCCACGACTGCACCCGACGCAACATGGGCTAGAGCCGGCGCTGCATAAAAAGTTAAATTTAATATTAACATCTTGGGATTCCTCTATGTTATTTGAAAAGTAAAAATACTGTTTTCTGTTCAATGCATAAAATTTCCTCGTTTAAAACAGAAAACTAATCGTCTTCCATTTTTAAACCTTAATATTTCAAAATTGTTTACATGCCGGTGTAAATTTTCCGATTCTTAGAACAAAATTTTAATTCAAATCCATTCAAAATTCAAATCCATAATCATTAATTTGAGTTCAGACCATTTATGGATGAACTTAAAATTACTTCTTTCTTCAGTCGATTTTCTATTCGGATTGATTTTTTTCTTTTACTAAAATAGATGACTATTATTTTAGTCAGAAAGAGTCATATAAGACTTGATATATATTTAATGTTCGTTAATATCGGAATTTTAGCTTTTCAAATAAGCATTTTTTTGTTATAAATGTTACGAAATTTGAAAAAAGTTATTTTTTACATATTTTTCGCTTTTTATTTATTGCATTTGGGGTTATAAAATCTACTATAATACTTTATAAATTTTTATTTCATTAAATAAGTTTCGGGATGGAGGATTAGAGAATGATATCGTTTGAATTACATTACAATTAAAAAAATAAATAAATCAGTAAGATTCAAGTTCTTTCTTTCTTAATTGAACTATATATCAGTCAATGACAAATGCAGTATGATTTTTACTGTTAGGTTAATTTAATGTATATATGACAATTGGATTTAAGTTAACTAGAAAAGAATAAGTTGTTTCGAGCAGGGACTGAAACAGTTATTTTTTAACAAAAGATTTCAACTTTAACCCTTTTAAAAATGAATTTTATCAATAAGTGGTTAGTCCTAACAGTTTTTTATTAACAATTAAATAAAAAATCTTGCGTGAAATAGTTTTAACTTTTTAATTATCTATATACCTAACCATCCCCAAAAAGATTTTGTTAAACGTTTTCATATTTATTCTGCATTTAAAAATAGAAAATTACTCACAACATTGGCAATTACTTTAATTATTACTTTTTCATATAAAACTTTTTGTGTAAATGGTTTATAATACCAGTTTTTAAAAAACGTGCATAATTCCAGTTAGTAAATCATCTGCTCAAATTAATTAGTATTCAATAATCGATCTCGTTGCCTACGTGTTTTGTTTATTTTTCTCAAAGAAGATATAGGCTACGTAAATACTTCATTCCATGCTATCCCATTCATTTATTTTATTTAGTAATTTTGTTATTAACAGAAACACAGTGAACAAGTGAGAAAAATAATCCAATAGCTGGAAGCCTCGTTGACGGGTTTATCTTTTTTTAGAATTGGGATACCAATGCATAATTGCCAAACTTCAGGGAATTCACCAGAAAAAAAAATTCCTATTATCCTATTTTTGTTTGTTCGCTGTAAATTCAATAACTACTGCACTGATTTTCATGCGGCTTTCACCGATAGATAGTGTGATTCACCCGGAAGGTTGAGGTATATAATTTGTCGAGGTTTTGTGTAAATGGGTAGGAATATCGATGGTTTCAACTGAAGACGCTGCTTGCCTAATCCCGTGCAGTTAGCTAACGTGCAAGATAATAAATTCGTATATAAATAAATACGTAGTTTTGTTTTTATTTTTATGATTTCTACATAATTAAGTATATTAGCTGAGATGTGAAGAAAGAAAATCAAGACTCCCAAGAAAGCCTAGCCAATGATATTCTCGTGGTCCTTAGTGGCCGATGCGTGATAAAAACTACACTGCACAGACACTTCATGTAGGCACAATTTACCTTATTACCCGAGCAAAGCTGGGATGGGTCGCTAGTCGTTTATAAAATTAATCTATGAAGATTTTTTCTTTATGTGTTATCGTGCGTTCTATTTATTTATTTACTTTTTTTTTTGGAATATCATGGTAGTTTAAAATTAGTGAATTTCGTACTATTATTATTATTATTATTTATCGCAAAGCTCACAAAGTGGAAGGCGCTAAGTAAAGGTGGTTCACGTTTGGGGTTCTTGTTGTTCTTGTTCTTATTAGAATAGTCTTCAATTTTAGATGCTGTTATGTAATCCCTTCTTCGGTCATTCTTGGTCCCAGAATTTTCCTAATTATTTTCCTTGTCTGTTTTTCTGTTGTGTCAAGGTTTCGCTGACATATAACATTTTGGTTTAATTATTGCATTATAATGAATTATAAAAAAATAATTTTTTTATTTAGAAATAAACCTTTTTTATAGTAAAGGTTATAAATGTAAGGTGCCTCTACCATCTTTTTGTATTCTTTCTTTTCAACAGTTTACAGAAATAACTTCTCCTAAAAATTTAAAGTATGCTCGTACAATTATAATATATTAAAGTGGTTGTATAGTACGATTATATTATATTTACTATTTTAGTAGTCGTGTTCTATTTTTTATTAATTTTGTAGTATTCTATGATATGAGATAATTTAATAATATACCTAAAATTAAATAGCCTTACAAGGATTTCCTTATTTAATAATATTTATTTTGTCATTTAGAATACAAATCTTTGTATATTTTTGCTTTCTCACCGACTTACCTGCCTACCTGAAGACCTAGCCTTATCTTTATTGCACTGCAAATGTGAACAATACAGCAATTCCCTGGGAAAGGTTCTTAAGCCCATTTCCTAACGATACAACGTCTCTTGAAATTTATTACACTTGTTATTACCTTACCTTTTACCTGGATGTCGTCTAAATATTCCTAGCTCTCAACTAATTCCAGAATTATAGTAACAACTACTGTAAATATAATTTTTGATTGCATATTCTATACTGTAATTATTTTTTTATTGGCACGATTATCTACGTAATATTTTTTTAATAAAGTAAAATATTGTTCATTCATTAACTATATATATATATATATATATATATATATATATATATATATATATATATATATATATATGTATATGTATATATATACCATGTTAGCATTTTTTTCTCTAGAGAAATAGTTGTTCCTAACAATTTTGAGGGGGTTGAAGTGTTTGAGTTTGAATGAAATGAGGGTCAAGGTCGTTATGGATGGCTTTATTCTTTAGAAAATAAGGAGCATTGAGGATTTTAAGAAGGGTTTTGGATTGCAGGGATTGGATACGAGAGGAATTCGACGGCTTGGTGGAGCCCCAAAGCTCTACTCTGTAAGACTTAATAGGTCGTATGATGGTCATGTAGATGAGTCATTTGTAGGTAATTGGGAGCTTAGAGCGTTTGTATAGTAAGTATTGAAGTAGCCTGAAACGTCGAGCGGTTTCTAGTTTTTTCAGTCTTCTATGAGGATTTCAGGTTAATCGTTTGTTGAGATGCAACCCTAAGTATCGGATCTGTTGTACAGGCACCAGTGGGATATTATTAAAGGATACTGAAAGGCGGGAAGTCGTAGGTTTACGACGTAAGGTAAAAGTGATTTGATGCGATTTATGAGAATTTTTTTTAATTCTTTAGTTTTGACACCATTCTTCAAGATCAGTGATATGGGATTGGAGGTTTTGGGATGCAATAACTGGATTGATGTTGACTAATAATACACTTGTATCATCGGCATACGTGTGTAGTATTAGGATGAGTTGGAATGTCAGCTGTATAAACTGTATAAAGGACTGGGCCAACGATACTACCTCGCAGAACACCAGCAGATTGGGAAAAGAGGGATGAACATAAATTTTTTTAAATTTTAATAACATTTACTGATATATATAATATTTTTTTTCTATTCTATTCTAATATACATAAATGAAAATATTGAAATCGCAAATAGATAAATACTGATATATACATATTTTTTATCTATTTACATTAATTATACATATAATCATTCTTACCTGTTACCGCAAAAGTGATAATAAATTAAGTTTGGAAGTTAAAGTGTTTTTAAATAATGCGAGATATGAAGGTTTATGGTTGGATTTTTATAAGGAACGATAAATATTTTTTTAAAGAAGCAGTTACATGAGTTTAATATCAATAAATTGTGCTCTGGCAAAAAACCCAGCTATTTATGTTTATATGATAACCTAATTAGCTAAATTTAATATTAACATCTTGAGATTCCTCTAAGTTATATGAAAAGTAAAAATACTGTTTTCTGTTTAACGTATAGTAATTACGAAAACTAAAATTTCCTCGTTTAAAATAGAAAAGTAATTATCTTCCATTTTCAAACCTTAATATTTCAAAATTGTTTACATGCCGGGGTAAATTTTCCGATTCTCAGAACAAAATTTCATTTCAAACCCAGTTTTTCAGTTCAGACCATTTATCGATTAAGTTTACATTAATTGGAGTGAAGTTAACTTAAAAAGAATAAATGGTTTTGAACAGGGAATGCTCAGTTATTTTTAACAAAATATTTCAACTTTAACCCTTTTAAAAATGAATTTTATTAATAAGTGGTTAGTCCTAACAGTTTTTTATTAACAATTAAACAAAAAATCTTGCGTGAAATAGTTTTAACTTTTTAATTATTTATATACCTAACCATCCCCAAAAAGATTTTGTTAAACGTTTACATATTTATTCTGTATTTAAAAAAAGAAAATTACTCACAACATTGGCAATTAATTTAATTATTACTTTTTCATTTAAAACTTTTTAGTAAATGGTTTATAATAACAGTTTTAAAAAAACGTGAATAATTCCAGTTAGTAAATCATCTGCCTAAATTAATTAGTATTCCATAATCGATCTCGTTGCCTACGTGTTTTGTTTATTTTTCCCAAAGAAGATATAGGCTATGTAAATACTTCTATTCATGCTATCCCATTCATTTATTATATTTAGTAATTTTGCTATTAAGTATTTTATTAATTTTGTTTATAATTATTTTGTTGGTACTAATATATTTATTTTCGACATATAGTTCAAATTCTATCAATTTTCGTAGTTTTTAGTTATTTCATTTCTACTATTATGTTTTTGTCACTTTTAATTACTTCATGATTCGTATTATTATGGAGCCTTCTGGCCAGATGTATATTATGTTTATTTTTTTTATTCATGATTGTCATTCTAAAGGGACTTGGTACCAAAATAAAGTTTGTTTTCTATTCTATTCTAAATAAGGTTTTGGCAGTAACTGTTGTTTAAATTACTTCTTTAGACAAATGTTGAAGTTAAATGAACCCTTTAATACAATTATTAAATTTAACTATTTACCTATAATTTTTTCCTTTTTTCAACTGGATTTATTTAAATTTCATCTTCAAAAAAAATAAAATCAGCTTCTAGTCATAATTCTTTTATTGTTTTATATAATGAAACGTTTCGACATCATTGTGTCATTTTCAATCATTTGTTCCAATGCATTCCACAACTGGAAAGTCATTCTTTTTTAAAAATTATTTTTAAGGAGGTCTTTTATTCTCCATAGTCAAACTTATATCTTATGGAAGCTGATTTTATTTTTTTTGAAGACTATTTACCTAATTATAGTTGTAAACATAAAAAAAAGTTATCTGTTTCATTTGGTCTCGATCAATATCTAATTTTCCCTGAAAACGTAAAAAATATTTAAATATGGACATAATAAATACAAGCTAGTGTTGAAGTCACAAGTTATTAAATGTAAAAACAAGAGAGAGAAATCAGCTGTTTTATTTATACCTTAATAATAAAAATAAAATAAAACAGCTGATTTTTGCCCAACTTTATTAGATGTTATCAACAAATTATTTTAAATAATTTCGATCCTAAATAAAATCATTTCTGAGAATTCCTAAAATATTAAACAATTAATCAATAATTATTAAATAATTAAGCCAAAATGTTTTCTTAGGAACAAGAAAAGAAAAATAATAGATAGCTTTAATATTAACAAAGAACTTATGCTCTTTAAATTTAAAAACAAGTTTGTTTTTTAAACTTCAATGCCAAATCGAACAAAAGGTTTCCATTTTTGACCGCCACCGCAACCCCCTCCAATTTACCTCAACCCCTCCAACTTCACCCCAAGCCACTCCCACTTTACCCCTACTCCCTCCAACTTCCATCCAAGCTCCTCCTCCATCCCTCCCCCAGCAGGGTTGGTCCTATTTTGTCAGTTCCTATCGGGTCGTGGTTAGTGAAGGTTCTAGTGTCTTGTTCTTTGATGGCTGCCTTTATGTCTTGTTCAGTACTTGTCGGTTGCACATCCGAAGTAGATCAGAAAGTTGCAGAGCAGTCCCGATCCTCCATGAAGCCATCGATTTGGTAAGTCTTAGAATTTAATTGTTTACTAAACTTTCTTCTGTACTTCCTAATAGATGAATATATTGTGTGATTCTGATTGTGAGTATCAGTTCCACAGGTTGAAGTTTCGAGTTAAATCCCAACAAGCTTTAACTTTTCATTCGTTTTTGATTTCCTCGAAAATAAAAATAATTTTATCACTGATTGTGTGTAGATTAAAGAATCGACTTACACAGACTGTTTAGGTTTTATCATCATCTATACTTATATATTATTACATGTGATATTTTTACCTTATTTACAATAGCTTACTCGTGAGTTATAGCTTGAAGGAACTGAATTCTGTGAATAATTTGTGAAATAAATGCCTATCAAATCGGTACAATCTTTCGAAAAAATGTTGGTGCTTCTTCAGTGTAATTTACGGGAATGACTAAACACAACTCTACTTGTTAAATTCTGCTGGCAGCAACAAATTTTCAATAAATTGGTTATCGGTTTGTTAATAAAATAAGAGAATGGCATTTTCTTAAATTTTATAATTGGATCCTAATAATCAGATGTTGACACCATTGGTTTCAGCAAAAATTACTACCTGCTCCGTAGGACTATCGTATTTCTTAGCCGGATTTCCCGGAGTGTTTGGATGTTATAGCTCCTTTATTGTTTATTAAAATTTTCAGCTTACTTTTTAGATACTGGCTAGAATTTTCTAGAGGAGAATTCTCCAAGATATTCGCGAAATTCAGCTACAGTCAAGAAAAACTGGTAAATCCATTCTATTATCAGATAATTATTATATCAGATATGATATATATTGAATAATAATTTTGAAATAACTGGGTATAAGGTAAATAAAATTTCAATGAATAAAACTTGCTAATAATTTTAACTCCTTTAATATTCGCTGACGTTTTGGAAAATGTGTAATAATCAGGAAGTTTATTTGAAATTTTAAAGGAGATTCGTAAATTTGGAATTAACAAGTTTAAGGATTTTTGAATTCTGCCACCTTCTGTCTTGTTCATGTTTATTTGGATTTTTATTATTTTTTTTTTATCTTGGAACATTACTTCGAACTATTATTTTATTCGTCAAGAATAAACTTGCAATGTTGATGATATAGCTGAAAATGAATTATTAAAGAGTTCATGAGTAAAGTATCGGTATATGGTATGTTGTTAACTTCCAATTAAATACTTACAGTAATTCTAAATATTTTGATTAGTAATTGGCTTTAAAAATATGTTAAATACTTTAAAAGATTTGTGCAATAACGGCTTCAGGTATATTATGTTCCTAATTACAATTAAAACCATTAGAGATAAAGCAATGCTATATACAAATTAAAATTACAATAAATTTTAGAATAAATTATAATTAGAAACAGCTTACCCATGGTTGCAAGGAGAAACTTACTGTTGGGTATCAGTTCTGCAGGTTGTTACTAATGGTTTATTCCATCATTAAAATTCTGGTCCTTTGATGATTTTATTGATATTGGTCTGAAAAATTTATTATTGAAAAGTGCACAATAACGGCTTCGGGTATATTATGTTCCTAATTACAATTAAAACCTTTAGAGATAAAGCAATGCTATATACAAATTAAAATTACAATAAATTTTAGAATAAATTATAATTAAAAACAGCTTACCCATGGTTGCAAGGAGAAACTTACTGTTGGGTATCAGTTCCGGAGGATGTCCTTTAAGGTGTAATTCCATCATTAAAATTCAGGTCCTTTGATGATTTTATTGTTATTGGTCTGAAAATTTACTATTGAAAAGTGTACATAATTGATTTGGGTTTGTTATAATCTTGAATGATAGGCTTGATGTTATAATCTTGATTGAATTAGGCTATCAATAAAGATTTTCTCAAATTACACGAGAAATTCATTCAGTGATCTCTACCCGGACCAATTTCTTCAACAAACGTTTGTTATAATCCTTACTATATTTAAATTAATTTCAGATAAAGCAAGTTATTTACCAATTTAATTTATGATCAAGAAGGAGGTGGATTCAAGATGGAACACTAGTGTGAAACATTTATTAACAGTAAGTGCAGCTTAAGAAAAATACTAATTTTGATTTAATTTAATTAATTAAGTTTTAATATAAATTAGCTTTTAATGTGATGGTATTCGATTTCAAAATATGAAAAAATCTAGTCAATCTATGCATGACTAACAAAAAATAACAATTTTACAAATCAAATAGCTCTCAGGTATATTAAGAAGTGATTTAAAGTTGGTACTCCGTTGAAAAATAGTGAAGTCATCTATTCAAAGTAAGTGCGACTACCAAAAAAATAATAATTTTATATATAATATAGCTGACAGGCAGGCTAGGTTGTGAAATAATGACGGTATTCCATTGAAATCATCTTTTAACAGAGAGTGCAATTAAAGAAAAATACTGATTTTATTAATCATATAGCAGACAGGCAACCTAGGAAGTGAACTAAAAATAGTACTCCATTGTGAAATGATGAAGACATCTATTCAAAGTAAGTGCGACTAACGAAAAATACTAATTTTATTAATCATATAGCCAACAGGCATTCCAGGTAATGAACTAATGACGGTATTCCTATGAAAACATCAATAAACGGTAAGTGCTTCGATAGAAAAATACTAATTTTATTAATCATACAGTTGCCTGGTATCCTTGGAATTGAAGTAAAGATGGTACTCCATTGCAAAATAATGGAGAAATCTATTCGAAGTAAGTACGACTAAAGAAAAATAACAATTTTATTAATCATATAGCTTACAGGTATATTAAGAAGTGTGTTACGGTCGCCGACAGGAGAACAAAAGCAAGGGATTAGCGGCTTAAATCCGTCGGCAGGAGAAGTTAAAAAAGGGTTATGACCTTCTGAGCATAGTAGATCCGTCTCTGCTTTGTCGGAAGGAGATTAAGAAGATTCTAGAACACGGAAGAGTGGAGACTGTTCTAGAATCTTCGGCCTTGCCTATTTAAGTACCTCCCTCGCCTTGAGCGAGTCAGTCTTAGTCTGAGAGTAGACCACGCACGGTGAAGATCTGTGATAAGTGAGTGTCAGTGTGATAAACTATTCAGTCTTGAACCGGCCAGTGTAATAAGTGTATCAGTGAACTATGACAGTCTCGAGAGTGTAATAAACTGTTTCTGTTTGTTACTGTGTGTCAGTTTGTCATACTTGGAGAATCTTACGGTCGGTAGACTGGTGAACTGTAAGTGTTAATTATTTGTTATAAATTGTAGTGTAGTTTTATAATATTCATACAAATTTATGTAAATAGTTAAGTCATTTAGAATTAGTAATATCTTATATTATTGTAATAATTAAATAGGAGTTAGGCCTAGATTATAATATTGAGAATATTGTTAGTGTCTAGTTATATTAGTTTAATAATTTAATTGTTAATAATTTACTTGTATCCTTTCTGTTAATTTTGTTAATAAATATTAGTATCTTTAATTAAGGAATTGTTTAATTCATTTTAATACCCAGTAGCCCGTAACAAAGTGATTTTATAGTTGGTACTCCATTGCGAATTAATCAAGACATCTATTCAAAGTAAGTGCAAATAACGAAAAATACTAATTTTATTAATCATATAGCTAACAGGTATACCAGGTAATGAACTAATGACAGTATTTCAATGAAAACAAAAATAAACAGTGAGTGCTTTGAAGGAAAAATACTAATTTTATTAATCATACAGCTGTCAGGTTTCCTTGGAAGTGAACTTAAGATGGCACTCCATTGCAAAATAATGAAGAAATCTATTCGAATGCTAAATAGAACATCATAAATAATAACATTAATATCAGATATTTTATATTTAAAATTGATTATTATTATTTTATAGATGTATATGATAATAGAACATCATAAATAATAATATACATTAATTAAAGTACCTTAAAATTATTCTATCTCTTTCTAAATAATTTCACATTAAGAATCTTTAATATAATTTCCCTTATAGTTTTAATAAAAATCATTTTTAATATTATATATATGTATATGTTAAATAGATCATCAAAAATGAAGATATTAATATCAGTATTTAATATTTAAAAACGTTGGTTAATATTTTATGGATGTATATGCTAAATAGTAAATAAATAAAAATAGTAAATAATAAAAACATTGTGAATAACAACATTAATACCAGACATTTTATATTTTAAAATGATTATTATTATTTTATAGATGTATGCGATAATAGAACATCATAAATAATAATATACATTAATTAAAGTACCTTAAAATTGTTGTGCGCCATTTTTAAATTTATATATAATTTAAAGGTAAACTTAAACACAATTCCCCATACAGTTAAAAAATTGTTTTCAGTTTTTGAATTTATAGTAGAGGTGGACAAAGTATTTCCTTTTGAGATAGTTCTTTCTAATGAACTAGTTAACATGAACTACATAGTTCATTTTTCAAAAGATCTAGAAATGTACTAAACTAAGAGAGGAATTGAACTATGGAAAAAGGGGGAGAAACTGAGAGGTCAAATGAACTAGAAAGGTTCAACTAGTTCACTTAGCTAAGTAGTTTGTCTTTCAATCGTAGTTCAGATGCCAACGTTCCCCTGTCCGAGCATTGTTGCTAGTGTGTGGTGTGAATAAAGAAGAACTATAGCTCACGAAAACAGAGTGCGCTTTACAGCTCATTTGCCGGATCTATTTCAATAAACTAGTTCATTCACGTACATCTCATCTCTAATTTATAGCCAATTTAACAATAATAATCTTGACTATAATATCCCATATAATAAAAAACAAAGTCAAGGTTAATATTTTATAGATATGTATGTTAAATAGAACATCATAAATAACATTAACATTAGATATTTTAAAATGATTATTATTATTTTATTGATGTATAGGATAATAGAACATCATAAATAATAATATAATTAAAGTACCTTAAAATTTTAGTATACCATTTTTAAATTCATATATAATTTAAAGATTATAATTATAAAAACTAAACATAATTCCCAATATAGTTTAAAAAAATCATTGTTAATATTTTACAGATGTATATGCTAAATAGAACATCATAAATAATAACATTAAAATCAGGCATTTTATATTTAAAAATGATTATTATTATTTTATAGATGTATATGTTAATAGTACATCATAAATAATAATATACATTAATTAATGTACCTTAAAATTATTGTATCTCCTTCTAAATAATTTCACAATAAGAATCTTAAATATAATTTCCCTTATAGTTTTTATAAAAATCATCTTTAATATTTTATAGATGTGTATGTTAAATAGATCATCAAAAATGGAGATATTAATATCAGTATTTAATATGTATTTAAAAACGTTGGTTAATATTTTATAGATGTATATGCTAAATAGAACATCATAAATAATAAAATTAATTCAGGCATTTTATATTTAAAACTGATTATTATTACTTTATGGATGTATATGTTAATAGAACATCATAAATAATAATAAAATTAAAGTACCTTTAAATTGTTTCCAATTTTTTAATTTATAAGTAGTAGAGGTGGACAAAGTAGTTTTTTTTCTGAATCATTTCTTTTGAGATAGTTCATTATAATGATATTAATATTAGATATTTTAAAATGAATATTTTATATGATAATAGAACATCATAAATAATAATATAATCAAAGTACCTTAAAATTGTTGTATACCATTTTAAAATGTATATATATAATTTAAAGATTATATAATTAAACATAAATCCCAATATAGTTAAAAAAATCATTGTTAATATTTCACAGATGTATATGTTAAATAGAACATTGTAAATAATAATATTGATATTAGATATTTATAGGCTTAGCTTGTGACTATCACATTTTCAAGTTAGTGCATAGGCAACCAATTGTTTCAAGGCATTATTAAATATAAGTCATGGATTGTTCAAAGTATGAAATCTTATGATCAGTGAAGTTCAGAGTGTTGATTTAATAAAAATTACACAGGAAAGTAGTTCTTTTCTAATAAATATATGTTGAAGGATATCCGCCCTCAGACACTACACTTAGGAATGTTTAACATAAGAATAGTATGAAGTAGGTATGAATAAATAAAACATTAGATAGTATAAAATTGATAAAGAATAAGGTGGGACAGCTGCAGGTCATAGAAACTACATACAACGATAAATAATAATAGAAAAGGAATAATCAATTATTAAAACAAAAAAAACCTGTAGCACTACAACCCGAGAATGGGTAGTAGTGCAAGATCCAACCTAAGACTTTAAAATGATTTTAAATCTTTATTTAAATGATTTTATATAAAATGATGATTAAAAAAATAAAGGTGATGCTCAGGCAATTTTTATTTAATTTAATTTTTTTTTTACTCTGAATCCATTAAGTAGTTACTTATTTTATTTTTATTTTAGGAATATATTGTTACGGCCAGAGAGAGACAGACGGGCGGAAGGGATTAACGTCTTAAGCCCGCCGGCAGGAGAGGCTAAGATTGGATTAGAACCACCTCGAAGGTACTAGAAAGGCCTTCCGCCCGTCTAGAACATTCTACCTTGATATAAATAGCACCCCCCTCGCCGCAAGTGAGTCGGTCAGAGAGTAAACCAGGCTGTGTGATGAACAAGTGAATCAGTAATAAGTGAGTGTCAGTGTGATAATCTATTCAGTGGTAAACCCGCCAGTGTAATAAGTGTATCAGTGAATTGTGACAGTGTCGCGAGTGTAATAAACCGTTTCTGTTTATTACTGTGTGTCAGTTTGTCATATTTGGAGATTCTTATGGCCGGCGTACTTAAATTAGTGATCTGTAAGTGTTAATTTGTAGCTAAGTTGAGCTTTAGCGTAATTTTATTGTATTTGTACAAATTTATGTAAATAGTTAAGCCACTTCATAGTAGTAATATTTTATATTATTGTAATAATTAAATAAGAGTTAGGTCTAGATTATAATATTTAGAATATTGTTAGTGTATAGTTATATTAGTTTAATAATTTAAGTGTTAATAATTTACTTGTATCCTTTTTGTTAATTTTGTTAATAAATATTAGTATCTTTAATTAAGGAATTGTTTAATTCATTTTAATACCCAGTAGTCCGTAACAAAGTGATTTTATAGTTGGTACTCCATTGCAAAATAATGAAGATATCTATTCAAAATAAGTGCAAATAGCAAAAAATATTAAATTTATTAATCATATAGTTAACAGACATACCAGGTAATGAACTAATGACAGTATTTCAATAAAAACATCAATAGACAGTGAGTGCTTTGAATGAAAAATAGTAATTTTATTAATCATACAGCTGCCAGGTATTCTTGGAAGTGAGCTTAAGATGGTACTCCATTGCAAAATAATGGAGAAATCTATTCGAAGTAAGTGCGACTAACGAAAAATAATAATTTTATAATTCATTTAGCTTACAGGTATATTAAGAAGTGATTTAAAGTTGGTACTCCGTTAAAAATTATGAAGTCATCTATTCAAAGTAAGTGCGACTAACGAAAATACTAATTTTATTAATTATATCGCTGACATGCAGCCAATGTAGTGAAATAATGACGGTATTCTGTTGTAATCATCTTTTAACAGTGAGTGCGATTAATGAAAAATAGTGATTTTATTATTCATATAGCAGACAGGCATCCTAAGAAGTGAACTTTAGATGGTGTTCGGTTGCGAAATAATGAAGACATCTATTCAAAGTAAGTGCGAATAACAAAAATTCTAATTTACCTTACTTTTAACTAACTTTTACAGTAATTAGTTTTAATTTAATGAATTATGTCCTAATCTAAATTAGCTTTTAATGTGATGGTATTCGATTTCAAAATATGAAGAAATCTAGTCAATCTATGCATGACTAACAAAAAATAACAATTTTACAAATCAAATAGCTATCAGGTATATTAAGAAGTGATTTAAAGTTGGTACTCCGTTGAAAAATAGTGAAGTCATCTATTCAAAGTAAGTGCGACTAACAAAAAATAATAATTTTATGTATAATATAGCAGACAGGCAGGCTAGGTTGTGAAATAATGACGGTATTCCATTGAAATCATCTTTTAACAGAGAGTGCGATTAAAGAAAAATACTGATTTTATTAATCATATAGCAGACAGGCAACCTAGGAAGTGAACTGAAAATATTACTCCATTGTGAAATGATGAAGACATCTATTCAAAGTAAGTGCGACTAAAGAAAAATACTAATTTTATCAATAATATAGCTGACAGGCATCCTAGGAAGTGAACTAAAGTTGGTACTCCATTGCAAAATAATGAAGACATCTTTTCAAAGTAAGTACGACCAATGAAAAATAACAATATTATTAATCATATAGCTTACAGGTATATTAAGAAGAGTTTTAAAGTTGGTACTCCATTGCAAAATAATGAAGACATCTTTTCAAAGTAAGTACGACCAATGAAAAATAACAATATTATTAATCATATAGCTTACAGGTATATTAAGAAGAGGTTTAAAGTTGGTACTCCATTGCAAAATAATAAAGTCATCTATTCAAAGTAAGTGCGACTAACAAAAAATAATAATTTTATGTATAACATAGCTGACAGGCAGGCTAGGTTATGAAATAATGACGGTATTCCATTGAAATCATCTTTTAACAGAGAGTGCGATTAAAGAAAAATACTGATTTTATTAATCATATAGCAGACAGGCAACCTAGGAAGTGAACTGAAAATAGTACTCCATTGTGAAATGATGAAGACATCTATTCAAAGTAAGTGCGACTAACGAAAAATAATAATTTTATCAATAATATAGCTGACAGGCATCCTAGGAAGTGAACTAAAGTTGGTACTCCATTGCAAAATAATGAAGACACCTTTTCAAAGTAAGTACGACCAATGAAAAATAACAATATTATTAATCATATAGCTTACAGGTATATTAAGAAGAGGTTTAAAGTTGGTACTCCATTGCAAAATAATAAAGACATCTATTCAAAGTAAGTACGACTAATGAAAGATAACAATTTCATTAATCATATAGCTTACAGATATTTTAAGAATTGATTTTATAGTTGGTACTCAGTTGAAAAATAATGAAGTCATCTATTCAAAGTAAGTGCGACAAACGAAAAATAACAACACTAATTTTATCAATAATATAGCAGACAGACATCCTAGGAATTGAACTAAAGATGCTACTCCATTGTGAAATAATGGCAAAATCTATTCGAAGTCAGTACGACCAAAGAAAAATAACAATTTTATTAATCATATAGCTTACAGGTATGTTAAGAAGTGATTTTATAGTTGGTACTCCGTTGAAAAATAATAAAGTCATCTATTCAAAGTAAGTGCAACTAACGAAAATACTAATTTTATTAATTATATCGCTGACATGCAGCCTATGTAGTGAAATAATGACGGCATTCCATTGTAATCATCTTTTAACAGTGAGTTCGATTAATGAAAAATAGTGATTTTATTATTCATATAGCAGACAGGCATCCTAAGAAGTGAACTTTAGATGGTGTTCGGTTGCGAAATACTGAAGACATCTATTCAAAGTAAGTGCGAATAACAAAAATTCTAATTTACCTTACTTTTAAGTAACTTTTACAGTAATTAGTTTTAATTTAATGAATTATGTCCTAATCTAAATTAGCTTTTAATGTGATGGTATTCGATTTCAAAATATGAAGAAATCTAGTCAATCTATGCATGACTAACAAAAAATAACAATTTTACAAATCAAATAGCTCTCAGGTATATTAAGAAGTGATTTAAAGTTGGTACTTCGTTGAAAAATAGTGAAGTCATCTATTCAAAGTAAGTGCGACTAACAAAAAATAATAATTTTATGTATAATATAGCTGACAGGCAGGCTAGGTTGTGAAATAATGACGGTATTCCATTGAAATCATCTTTTAACAGAGAGTGCGATTAAAGAAAAATACTGATTATATTAATCATATAGCAGACAGGCAACCTAGGAAGTGAACTGAAAATATTACTCCATTGTGAAATGATGAAGACATCTATTCAAAGTAAGTGCGACTAACGAAAAATAATAATTTTATCAATAATATAGCTGACAGGCATCCTAGGAAGTGAACTAAAGTTGGTACTCCATTGCAAAATAATGAAGACATCTTTTCAAAGTAAGTACGACCAATGAAAAATAACAATATTATTAATCATATAGCTTACAGGTATATTAAGAAGAGGTTTATAGTTGGTACTCAGTTGAAAAATAATGAAGTCATCTATTCAAAGTAAGTGCGACAAACGAAAAATAACAATTTCATTAATCATATAGCTTACAGATATTTTACGAATTGATTTTATAGTTGGTACTCAGTTGAAAAATAATGAAGTCATCTATTCAAAGTAAGTGCGACAAACGAAAAATAACAACACTAATTTTATATATAATATAGCTGACAGGCAGGCTAGGTTGTGAAATAATGACGGTATTCCATTGAAATCATCTTTTAACAGAGAGTTACAGGTATTTTAAGAAGTGATTTTATAGTTGGTACTCCGTTGAAAAATAATGAAGTCATCCATTCAAAGTAAGTGTGACTAACGAAAAATAACAATTTTATTAATCATATAGCTTACCGGTATATTAAGAAGTAATTTTATAGTTGGTACTCCATTCAAAATAATAAAGTCACCTAATCAAAGTAAGTGCGACTAACCTAAAATACTAGTTTTCTCAATAATATAGCAGACAGGCATCCTAGGAGGTGACCTAAAGATGGTACTCCATTGCGAAATAATGAAGACTTCTATTCAAAGTAAGTGCGACTAATGAAAAATAACAATTTTATTAATCATATAGCTGAGAGGCAGCCTAGGTTGTGAAATAAAAATGGTATTCCATTGAAATGGTCTTTTAACATTGAGTGCGATTAAATACTGATTTTTTAGTCATATAGCAGACAGGCATCATAGGAAGTAAACTAAAGATAGTACTCCATTGTGAAATGATGAAGACATCTATTCAAAGTAAGTGCGACTAACGAAAAATAACAATTTTATTAATCATATAGCTGACATGCAGCCTATGTAGTGAAATAATGATGGTATTCTATTGTTATCATCTTTTAACAGAAAGTGCAATTAATGAAAAATGCTGATTTTATTATTCATATAGCAGACATTTATCCTAGGAAGTGAACTAAAGATGGTACTCCATTGCAAAATAATACAGACATCTTTTCAAAATAAATACGACTAATGAAAAATAACAATATTGATAATATAGCTTACAGGTATTTTAAGAAGTGATTTTATAGTTGGTACTCTGTTGAAAAATAATGAAGTCATCCATTCAAAGTAAGTGCGACTAACGAAAAATAACAATTTTATTAATCATATAGCTTACAGGTATATAAAGAAGTGATTTTATAGTTGGTACTCCGGTGAAAAATAATGAAGTCATCTATTCAAAGTAAGTGCGACTAACGAAAAATAACAATTTTATTAATCATATAGCTGACAGGCAGCCTAGGTTGTGATATAATGATGGTATTCCATTGAAATGGTCTTTTAACATTGATCGCGATTAAATACTGGTTTTATTAAGCATATAGCAGACAGGCATCCTTGGAAGTGAACTAAAGATGGTACTCCATTGTGAAATGATGAAGACATCTATTCAAAGTAAGTGCGACTAACGAAAAATACTAATTTTATTAATAATATGGATGACATGCAGCCTATTTAGTGAAATAATGACGGTATTCTATTGCTATAATCTTTTAACAGGGAGTGCAATTAATGAAAAATACTGATTTTATTATTCATATAGCAGACAGGCATCCTAGGAAGTGAACTTAAGATGGTGTTCGATTGTGAAATAATGAAGATATCTATTCAAAGTAAGTGCGCATAAAAAAAAATAATAATTTTACAAATCAAATAGCTTACACGTACATTAAGAAGTGATTTAAAGTTGGTACTCTATTGTGAAATGTTGAAGACATCTGTTCAAATTAAGTGCAACTGACGAAAAATAATAATTTTATTAATAATATCGCTGACATGCAGCCTATGTAGTGAAATAATGACAGTATTCTATTGTTATCATCTTTCAGCAGGGAGTGCAATTAATGAAAAATACTGATTTTATTATTCATATAGCAGACAGGCATCCTGGGAAGTGAACTAAAAATGGTACTCCATTGCGAAATGATATAGACATCTTTTCAAAGTAAATACGACTAATGAAAAATAACAATATTATTAATCATATAGCTTACAGGTATATTAAGAAGTGATTTTATAGTTGGTACTCCGGTGAAAAATAATGAAGTCATCTATTGAAAGTAAGTGCGACTAACGAGAAATAACAATTTTATTAATCATATAGCTTAATAGTCAACAGGCATCCCAGGCAATGAACTAATGACGGCATTACAATGAAAACATCAATAAACGGTAAGTGCTTCGATAGAAGAATGCTAATTTTATTAATCATACAGCTGCCTTGTATCCTTGGAATTGAACTAAGGATGGTACTCCATTGCAAAATAAAGGAGAAATCTATTCGAAGTAAGTACGACTAATGAAATATAACAATGTTAATAATCATATAGCTTTCAGGAATTTAAAGTAGTCATTTAATGTTGGTACTTCGTTGAAAAATAATGAAGTCATCTATTGAAAGTAAGTGCGACTAACGAGAAATAACAATTTTATTAATCATATAGCTTACAGGTATATTATGAAGTGATTTTATAGTTGGTACTCCGTTGAAAAATAATAAAGTCATCTATTCAAAGTAAGTGCGACTAACCTAAAATACTAATTTTATTAATCATATAGTCAACAGGCATCCCAGGTAATGAACTTATGACGGTATTCCAATGAAAACATCGATAAACGGTAAGTGCTTCGATAGGAAAATACTAATTTTATTAATCATACAGCTGCCTTGTATCCTTGGAATTGAACTAAAGATGGTACTTTATTGCAAAATAATGGATATATCTATTCGAAGTAAGTACGACTGATGAAAAATAACAATATTAGTAATCATATAGCTTACAGGTATTTTAAGTAGTGATTTAAAGTTGGTACTCCGTTGAAAAATAATGAAGTCATCTATTCAAAGTAAGTGCGACTAACGAAAAATAACAATTTTATTAATCATATAGCTGACAGGCAGCCTAGGTTGTGAAATAATGACGGTATTCCATTGAAATCTTCTTTTAACAGAAAGTGCGATTAAAGAAAAATACTGATTTTATTAATCATATAGCAGACTGGCATCCCAGGAAGTGAACTAAAAATGGCACTTCATTGTGAAATGACGAAGACATCTATTCAAAGTATGTGCGACTAATGAAAAATACTAATTTTATTAGTCGTATAGCTAACAGGCATCCCAGGTAATGAACTAATGACGGTATTCCAATGAAAACATCAATAAACGGTAAGTGCTTCGATAGAAAAATACTAATTTTATTAATCATACAGCTGCCTGGTATCCATGGAAATGAACTAAAGATGGTACTCCATTGCAAAATAATGGAGAAATCTATTCCAAGTAAGTAAGACTAAAGAAAAATAATAATTTTATTAATCATATAGCTTACAGGTATATTAAGAAGTGTGTAACGGTCGCCGACAGGAGGACGGAAGCAAGATATTAGCGGCTTAAATCCGTCGGCGGGAGAAGTTAAAATAGGATTACTACCTTCTCAGCATAGTAGATCCGTCTCTGCTTTGTCGGAAAAAAATTAAGAAGATTCTAGAACACGGAAGAGTGGAGACTGCGAAACATTCTAGGCCTTGCCTATTTAAATACATCCCTCTCCTCGAGCGAGTCAGTCTTAGTCTGAGAGTAGACCACACACGGTGAAGATCTGTGATAAGTGAGTGTCTGTGTGATAAACTAGTCAGTGTTGAATCGGCCAGTGTAATAAGTGTATCAGTGAACTGTGACAGTCTCGCGAGTGTAATAAACTGTTTCTGTTTGTTACTGTGTCAGTTTGTCATACTTGGAGGATCTTACGGTCGGTAGACTAGTGAACTGTAAGTGTTAATTATTTGTTATAAATTGTAGTGTAGTTTTATAATATTCATACAAATTTATGTAAATAGTTAAGTCATTTAGAATTAGTAATATCTTATATTATTGTAATAATTAAATAGGAGTTAGGCCTAGATTATAATATTTAGAATATTGTTATTGTATAGTTATATTAGTTTAATAATTTAATTAATAATAATTCACTTGTATCCTTTTTGTTAATAAATATTTGTACCTTTAACTAAAGAATTGTTTAATTCATTTTAATACCCAGTAGTCCGTAACAAAGTGATTTTATAGTAGGTACTCCATTGCGAAATAGTGAAGGTATCTATTCAAAGTATAATTTTATTAATCATATAGCTAACAGACATACCAGGTAATGAACTAGTGACACTATTTCAATGAAAACATCAATAAACAGTGAGTGCTTTGAAAGAAAAATACTAATTTTATTAATCATACAGCTGCCAGGTATCCTTTGAAGTGAACTTAAGATGGTACTCCATTGCAAAATAATGGAGAAATCTATTCGAAGTAAGTACGACTAAAGAAAAATAACCATTTTATTAATCATATAGCTTATAGGTATTTTAAGAAGTCATTTTATAGTTGGTACTCCGTTGAAAAATAATGAAGTCATCTATTCAAAGTAAGTGCGACTTAACTAAAGATAGTAAAGATAGAACTAAAGATGTGAACTAAAGATAGTTTCCAGAAAACATCATCCCATCATGTTGAAGTGATTAATAGATCAATTGATACCTCCACAAGAATTAATAATATAGTCTCTCGTAGTCTATTAAAAGTTAACGAAAAGACTCGTCGAATAGGCACTCTTCTATTTGGAAATCGGCGTGCATACTCCCGCATCGCTTCTAAAGCATTACCGTTACAGAAAGCATACACAAAAATCATATCAGCGTATTATGGCTGATGCTATTCACACAAAAATATCTGAGTAACTGACTGAAGACTGATTTAGGAATTATAATCCTAGAAGGAAGCCAAAATGTAAACAAATAAAAGAATGTAAAGGATAGCATTAAGTGTTTACACATCTCACTGCCTAGCCTGACGGACTTTGAAAGGTGATAATCGCTACTTGCAACATTTTTGTTTTGTTTCTTTTTTTGCGATTTTCTCTAAAACTAAGCAAGAACGAGCAAATCTCTAAAGGACTTTTTGTCTTAGTTTTTCGGTCTCCTATAAGTTCCTGAAGTTTTTCCATTTAAATTCGGGACACCATGTATTATTGCTGACTGGCATATGAAGAAGGTGAACTCAAGATGACACAAGATCAGTCTTAGAATATCCCTGGTTGAGTGAAGTGCTTCTAGTGTGTCCTCTATCATTTTTCGTCTCAATTTCCATTTATAAAGTCATTAGTGAAAAAGTATCAATCCATTATTAATTTATTAATAGCATGTAACGTGTCAAAGAATTATTAGTGACATTAAATTTCATAAACAATTAAGGAATTGAACAATATTGAAGTAGTGAGAGTTGTTACTGTTGCTAATCCTACTAGTCTCCCAGTCAGTAAACAATCAGATTGGAATTATTTCTATCTACTTCTCACCATTTCCTTTTAAATTTACTTGATTATATTTATTTTTTTTTCATCTCTTCATTTTTTGAGATGGTTACTTGCAAAATTTGTAATAAATCAACAGACCGTGATGAGAAGGCAAGAGTAGCTTGCGGTACGTGCCTTCAGTCTTATCATATCAAGTGTGCGAAAATCGATTCTATGGACTCAGAAACCGCTAAAATATGGAAGTGTCCTGAGTGTTTATTAGCGACTAATACGATGCCGATATCCGAACCTAATTTATTAATGAAAATGCTAAGATCACTCACGGGGGAGTTCAAAGAGATGAAGGCTAAAATGAAATCCTTAGAAGAGTTAAAAGAAACAAAAGAGACAACTCAAAAGCAGTCAGAGCTATCCGAGCATGTAGAGGTAAAATAATTGTAAAACTTAACCAGTCCGAAACATATTTGGACTCCTTTCACATTTACTTGTATTTTGAAATTAATTACATCTTTAAACACTTCTTCCCTTTCGATGTCATTCATACTAGTAGTGATGTCACACATTTTTCAACTCATTCATATTTTCTTTTCTATTCTTATTCATATTCTTATGTAATTCAACATCTTTTCTATCACATAGTGTTTCTGTATTTTTATTATTTTCCTCACTCTCTTGACTTGAATCAACTTTAATCTTGTGTTTTTCATTCTTTAATTTTTTGTCTGTTTCCTTCATTTCCTCATGTTCATTAATTCAACCCTCATGTTTTACCTTCCTTCCAATGAAAATATACGTCTTATTTTTATAATGAAAATATATCTATATGTTTACATTTTTTTTTTATTATATTTGATACCTTACAATAGCGTTTGAAATTTTGATTACAGATCGAGGAGATTGAGTGCTTAAATGTTTAGATGTTAATTATAAGTTATAATAGATAATATCAAACACTATATTTTGACTTTTGTTTGAAACCACTGTGTACTCAACTAATACAACGCATTAATACAATCTTACCCTGATATAATTTTATACCACTACAACCCGTGAACGGGACTGGGGTTCAGTACATGTTAGAGCACTTAGCATCTTGAAATTTGTAGATCGGTTCCTTTGTATAGTTTAAGAAAGAAATTTGGATAATTCCAAACCAAGGGTTTCTTTCCCCTTAAATATAATATAATAGGGGTTCAAAGGTTGTATAGAATCCGTCAGTTTTGAAGTTAGACATCTGAAATTTTGGATGTACCAGTAACTTATATTTAAAAAAAAATAATTAAATTATTTATTTAAAATGATCTTTCACGAAACCTTATGTGGCAGACCAAATTCCACGCGAGCGCAGCCGCGGGCATAAGCTAGTATTTTATAAATCCTTCATCAGAACACTTAAATTTAAATTTTATTTAATCATAGTTGAATAATCTTAAGAGGAAGTATATAATAAGTCGTATATAAACTAATGTATCAAGATTTTTTCTTTATGTTATCGTGCCTTCTATTTATTTATTTAATTTTTTTGTAATATCATGGTAGTTTAAAATTATTGAATTTCGTATTATTATTATTATTTGTCGCAAAGCTTCCAAAGTGGAAGGCGCTAAGTAAATGTGGTTCACGTTAGGGGTTCTTGTTGTTCTTGTTCTTATTTGCCCGCCAGGTTTTCATTGTTTGCGAGAATTCAGCTTTTCTTTCTTCACTCCGTTCTATCACTGGCGTAACCTCTCATTTTCAACATCAAGCTTAAAATTGTTTGTTGTGTTCCTGTCTTCATTAGTAATTTTGGCTAACATCAAGTCTTTCTCAATATTTTGGATCCATTCATCCCTCCATTAACAAGGGATGCTACGTGTTTTACTGTTCTTCATGTAAGTCTGTGATCGGAAAACCTCATTATGTGGTCACAGTATTTAAGACGTATTTTCTTCATGATCATCTCGATGCTAGAATAGTCTTCAATTTTAGATGCTTTTATGTAATCCCTTCTTCGGTCATTCTTGGTCCCAGAATTTTCCTAATTATTTTCCTCGTCTGTTTTTCTGTTGTGTCAAGGTTTCGCTGACATATGACATTTTGGTTTAATTATTGCATTATAATGAATTATAAAAAAATAATTTTTTTATTTAGAAATAAACCTTTTTTATAGTAAAGGTTATAAATGTAAGGTGTTTCTACCTTTTTGTATAGTTTCTTTTCAACATTTTTCATAAATAACTTCTTCTAAATATTTAAAGTATGCTCGTACAATTATAATATATTAAAGTGGTTGTATAGTACGATTATATTATATTTACTATTTTAGTAGTCGTGTTCTATTTTTTATTAATTTTGTAGCGTTCTTTAATATGAGATAATTTAATAATATAGCTAAAATTAAATAGTCTTACAAGGATTTCCTTATTTAATAATATTTATTTTATCATTTAGAATACAAATATTTGTATATTTTCGCTTTCTCACCGATTTACCTGCCTACCTGAAGCCCTTAGCCTTATCTTTATTGCACTGCAAACGTGAACAATTCAGCAATTCTCTGGGAAAGGTTCTTAAGCCCATTTCCTAACGGTACAACGTCTCTTGAAGTTTATGACACTTGTTATTGCCTTACCTTTTACCTGGATGTCGTCTAAATATTCCTAGCTCTCAACTAATTCCAGAACATAGATAGAGTAAAAGCTGCTGTAAATATAATTTTTGATTGCATATTCTATACTCTAATTATTTTTTTATTGGCACGATTATCTACGTAATATTTTTCAATAAAGTAAAGTTTTGTTCATTTATTAACTATATATATATATATATATATATATATATATATATATGTATATACACCATGTTAGCATTTATTTCTCTAGAGAAATAGTTGATCCTAACAATTTTTAAACATAATTGTCATTCATCAATTTTTTAAATTTTAATTATAAATATCAGTTAGTAAGCCGTCATGTTTATTATATTATCAGATAAGATATATAATGTAATTATTTTTTTATACTTTTTATTAGAAGGATTACTTAAGTAGTATTTTTTCAATAAAATTACTGACTAAAGAAATGAAATATTGTTCATATGTTAAATGTAAATTATATTAACACTAAATTCTTGATAGAAATAGTGGTTCTTAACAAGATTAGAATAGAAAAAAATTCAAAATAAAATACGAATAATAATTAAAAGGAAAATTATTATGTGAAACAATAGAATCACTAATAAATAAAACAAGGAAACAAAAATTGAGCTTTGTTGATCGGACATTTTAATTTATTTATAGGGATACATAGCTGTTTGATCGTTTACGTCAATATTGTTCTTTTTTTATATTAAATTTATTAACCCCTTGACGCTCGTTTTTTCCCCCATAAATGTAACCAAAAATATCAGAGTTTTTTATTTTGTATATAAAATGTTTAAATTGTTAAAAAAAAAAGTAAAAATAGTTTTATTATTTCAATATTATTCAATATATGTAGTTCAATTATTTCTAATCAAAATAAAAAGCAATTAACATATCATTCGAAATTGAGTATAAATAATTTTTTGATTTTTTATACAATGAAAAAATCATTTTCCATTTAATTATAAATTAAAAAAATCATTTTCATTTTATTTTATTATAATATATATATATAAAATGAAATATATATATATATATATATATATATATATATATATATATATATATATATAATAAAATAAAATGAAAATGTTTTTTTTTCGATTTATAATCAAATGAAAATGATTTTTTTCATTTTTAGATATATATATATATATATATATATATATATATATATATATATAAATAGCATGAGATGAAGGCAAGTAGACAAACTACCCTCTGGTAGTACTCAAATAATATTGATTTAATTTTAAATAAAAAGGATAAATATTCATGACAAAAACAGAGCTCAGAATTAAATAAATAGTAAAAGTTTTGAAAACCTTGCCTGACCCTAATTTCCCCTTAAATCTCCCCAATAAGGAACTGTCACACCTGATACCTGAAGAAGAGAAGTTGAAACGTTCCGGCAGGTTCACTGGGGAAGATTTACAACAAGGACGATTTTCAATATTATACTATTTTCCCAAGTTAGTAAAGAAAAAATAAAAGTCAATTTTAGAAATATAGATAATAAATTAAATATCTGTTTATTTATAAATAAAATCCAATATTTTGAATTTTGTTTATTAAGTTTCATAGAATCGTGTGATGTCACAAATTATTAAAAACCTGAACAAGAAACATCTGTTAATAAAATCAGCTGTTATTATATTTTTTTTTTGGAACATTAAATTCTTTACATGTTTAATTTTTATTCTGGGACACATTTAAATTATTTTTTTACTATTAATAAACTTGAGGGAGGGGGTAGATCTGTATAGCTAGTTTATAATATATGCAAAATATATTAGTGAATGTGTATAAATAATATCTCAATTAAAATTAAAAGGTTTTGTTTAAAGTAATTTGTTTTTCTCTCCTCGTTCTTTTCATTACTAATTCTATTATAATAATTCACTAGAAATATTTGTCTATCTTTTATTGTTCTTATATTATTTGTTTATTTTAATGTGTATGTTTCTAGCTAGAAACTTTTTTTTTGTAACACAATAGTTTTTTATAATGTTCTGGTATTTTTTTCTATTCTATATCTAATATACATAAATCAAAACATTGAAATCGCTAATAGATAAATGCTCATATATACATATTTTCATACATATAATTATTCTTACCTGTTCCCGCAAAAGTGGTAATTATTAAGTGTTTTTAAATAATGCGAGATATGAAGGTTTGCGTTTGGAGGCTTGTAAGGAACAGTATATATTTTTTTAAAAGAAACAGTTACATGAGTTTAACTCCAATAAGTTGTGGTCTCGCAAAGCACTAGAGAGATATATATGTTTATATGATTACATAAAAACAGGGCCGGCTTTACCTTAAGGGCGTGCGGGGCACACGGGCGCCGGGTGTCAAGTGGCGCCGCGAGGCGTCTCAGGGTCTAAACAATTTCATTTCATGTTGATCCCATAGCAAAATTTGTTTAGTTTCATCGGCACATTCACCTCCTTAGGGGATTTGCCCTTTTTCGAAAAATCTTGTATAACTGTAAATGTTCAATTTTAATAGCGTGCCTACTAGAGGGGACCTGGGCCACGACTGCACCCGACGCAACATGGGCTAGAGCCGGCCCGCGCTGCATATAAAGCTAAATTTAATATTAACATCTTGGGATTCCTCTATGTTATTTGAAAAGTAAAAATACTGTTTTCTGTTTAATGCATAAAATTTCCTCGTTTAAAACAGAAAACTAATCGTCTTCCATTTTTAAACCTTAATATTTCAAAATTGTTTACATGCCGGTGTAAATTTTCCGATTCTTAGAACAAAATTTTATTTCAAACCCATAATGAATAATTTGAGTTCAGACCATTTATGGATTAACTGGATGAACTTAAAATTACTTCTTTCTTCAGTCGATTTTCTATTCGGATTGATTTTTTTCTTTTACTAAAATAGATGACTATTATTTTAGTCAGAAAGAGTCATATAAGACTTGATATATATTTAATGTTCGTTAATATCGGAATTTTAGCTTTTCAAATAAGCATTTTTTTGTTATAAATGTTACGAAATTTGAAAAAAGTTCTTGTTTACATATTATTCGCTTTTTATTTATTGCATTTGTGGTTATAATATCTACTATAATACTTTATAAATTTTGATTTCATTAAATAAGTTTCGGGACGGAGGATTAGAGAATGATATCGTTTGAATTACCTTACAATTAAAAAATAAATAAATCAGTAAGATTCAAGTTCTTTCTTTCTTAATTGAACTATATATCAGTCAATGACAAATGCAGTATGATTTTTACTATTAGGTTAATTTAATGTATAAATGACAATTGGATTTAAGTTAACTAGAAAAGAATAAGTTGTTTTGAGCGGGGAATGAAACAGTTATTTTTTAACAAAAGATTTCAACTTTAACCCTTTTAAAAATGAATTTTATCAATAAGTGGTTAGTACTAACAGTTTTTTATTAACAATTAAATAAAAAATCTTGCGTGAAATAGTTTTAACTTTTTAATTATCTATATACCTAACCACCCCCAAAAAGATTTTGTTAAACGTTTTCATATTTATTCTGCATTTAAAAATAGAAAATTACTCACAACATTGGCAATTACTTTAATTATTACTATTTCATATAAAACTTTTTAGTAAATCGTTTATAATACCAGTTTTTAAAAAACGTGCATAATTCCAGTTAGTAAATTTTTAATTTAAAATTTTTTTTTTATGATTTCTACATAATTAAGTATATTAGCTGAGATGTGAAGAAAGAAAATCAAGACTCCCAAGAAAGCCTAGCCAATGATATTCTCGTGGTCCTTAGTGGCCGATGCGTGATAAAAACTACACTGCACAGACACTTCATGTAGGCACAATTTACCTTATTACCCGAGCAAAGCTGGGATGGGTCGCTAGTCGTTTACAAAATTAATCTATGAAGATTTTTTCTTTATGTGTTATCGTGCGTTCTATTTATTTATTTACTTTTTTTTTGTAATATCATGGTAGTTTAAAATTAGTGAATTTCGTACTATTATTATTATTATTATTTATCGCAAAGCTCACAAAGTGGAAGGCGCTAAGTAAAGGTGGTTCACGTTAGGGGTTCTTGTTCTTATTTGCCCGCCAGGTTTTCATTCTTTGCGAGAATTCAGCTTTTCTTTCTTCACTCCGTTTTATCACTGGCGTAACCTCTCATTTTTAACATCAAGCTTAAAATTGTTTGTTGTGTTCCTGTCTTCATTAGTAATTTTGGCTAACATCAAGTCTTTCTCAATATTTTGGATCCATTCATCCCTCCATTAATAAGGGATGCTACGTGTTTTACTGTTCTTCATGTAAGTCTGTGATCGGAAAACCTCATTATGTGGTCACAGTATTTAAGACGTAGTTTCTTCATGATCATCTCGATGCTAGAATAGTCTTCAATTTTAGATGCTTTTATGTAATCCCTTCTTCGGTCATTCTTGGTCCCAGAATTTTCCTAATTATTTTCCTTGTCTGTTTTTCTGTTGTGTCAAGGTTTCGCTGACATATAACATTTTGGTTTAATTATTGCATTATAATGAATTATAAAAAAATAATTTTTTTATTTAGAAATAAACCTTTTTTATAGTAAAGGTTATAAATGTAAGGTGCCTCTACCATCTTTTTGTATTCTTTCTTTTCAACAGTTTTCAGAAATAACTTCTCCTAAAAATTTAAAGTATGCTCGTACAATTATAATATATTAAAGTGGTTGTATAGTACGATTATATTATATTTACTATTTTAGTAGTCGTGTTCTATTTTTTATTAATTTTGTAGTATTCTATGATATGAGATAATTTAATAATATACCTAAAATTAAATAGCCTTACAAGGATTTCCTTATTTAATAATATTTATTTTGTCATTTAGAATACAAATCTTTGTATATTTTTGCTTTCTCACCGACTTACCTGCCTACCTGAAGACCTAGCCTTATCTTTATTGCACTGCAAATGTGAACAATACAGCAATTCCCTGGGAAAGGTTCTTAAGCCCATTTCCTAACGGTACAACGTCTCTTGAAATTTATTACAATTGTTATTACCTTACCTTTTACCTGGATGTCATCTAAATATTCCTAGCTCTCAACTAATTCCAGAATTATAGTAACAACTACTGTAAATATAATTTTTGATTGCATATTCTATACTGTAATTATTTTTTTATTGGCACGATTATCTACGTAATATTTTTTTAATAAAGTAAAATATTGTTCATTTATTAACTATATATATATATATATATATATATATATATATATATATATATATATATATATATGTGTGTGTGTATGTGTGTACATAAATGAAAATATTGAAATCGCAAATAGATAAATACTGATATATATACATATTTTTTATCTATTTACATTAATTATACATAAAATCATTCTTACCTGTTACCGCAAAAGTGATAATAAATTAAGTTTGGAAGTTAAACTGTTTTTAAATAATGCGAGATATGAAGGTTTATGGTTGGAGTTTTATAAGGAACGATAAATATTTTTTTAAAGAAGCAGTTACATGAGTTTAATATCAATAAATTGTGCTCTGGCAAAAAATCCAGCTATTTATGTTTATATGATCACCTAATAAGCTAAATTTAATATTAACATCTTGAGATTCCTCTAAGTTATATGAAAAGTAAAAATACTGTTTTCTGTTGAACGTATAGTATTTACGAAAACTAAAATTTCCTCGTTTAAAATAGAAAAGTAATTGTCTTCCATTTTCAAACCTTAATATTTCAAAATTGTTTACATGCCGGGGTAAATTTTCCGATTCTCAGAACAAAATTTCATTTCAAACCCAGTTTTTCAGTTCAGACCATTTATCGATTAACTTTACATTAATTGGAGTGAAGTTAACTTGAAAAGAATAAATGGTTTTGAACGGGGAATGATCAGTTATTTTTTAACAAAAGATTTCAACTTTAACCCTTTTAAAAATGACTTATCAATAAGTAGTTAGTCCTAACAGTTTTTATTAACAATTAAATAAAAAATCTTCCTTAAAAAAGTTTTTTTTTTTTAAATATCTATATACCTAACCATCCCCAAAAAGATTTTGTTAAACGTTTACATATTTATTCTGTATTTAAAAAAAGAAAATTATTCACAACATTGGCAATTAATTTAATTATTACTTTTTCATTTAAAACTTTTTAGTAAATGGTTTATAATAACAGTTTTAAAAAAACGTGCATAATTCCAGTTAGTAAATCATCTGCTTAAATTAATTAGTATTCCATAATCGATCTCGTTGCCTACGTGCATTGTTTATTTTTCCCAAAGAAGATATAGGCTATGTAAATACTTCAATTCATGCTATCCCATTCATTTATTTTATTTAGTAATTTTGCTATTAAGTATTTTATTAATTTTGTTTATAATTATTTTGTTGGTACTAATATATTTATTTTCGACATTTAGTTCAAATTCTATCAATTTTCGTAGTTTTTAGTTATTTCATTTCTACTATTATGTTTTTGTCACTTTTCATTACTTCATGATTAGTATTATTATAGAGCCTTCTGGCCAGATGTATATTATGTTTATTTTTTTTATTCATGATTGTCATTCTAAAGGGACTTGGTACCAAAATAAAGTTTGTTTTCTATTCTATTCTAAATTAGGTTTTGGAAGTAACTGTTGTTTAAATTACTTCTTTAGACAAATGTTGAAGTTAAATGAACCCTTTAATACAATTATTAAATTTAACTATTTACCTAATTATAGTTGTAAACATAAAAAAAAGTTATCTGTTTCATTTGGTCTCGATCAATATCTAATTTTCCCTGAAAACGTAAAAAAATATTTAAATATGGACATAATAAATACAAGCTAGTGTTGAAGTCACAAGTTATTAAATGTAAAAACAAGAGAGAAAAATCAGCTGTTTTATTTATACCTGTTTTATTATTTATTATCTATTTTAATAATAAAATAAAACAGCTGATTTTTGCCCAACTTTATTAGATGTTATCAACAAATTATTTTAAATAATTTTGATTCTAAATAAAATCATTTCTGAGAATTCCTAAAATATTAAACAATTAATCAATAATTATTTAATAATTAAGCTAAAACGTTTTCTTAGGAACAAGAAAAGAAAAATAATAGATAGCTTTAATATTAACAAAGAACTTATGCTCTTTAAATTTAAAAACAGCATTTTTTTTTTAAACTTTAATGTCAAATCGAACAAAAGGTTTCCATTTTTGACCGCCACCGCAACCCCCTCCAATTTACCTCAACCCCTCCAACTTCACCCCAAGCCACTCCCACTTTACCCCTACTCCCTCCAACTTCCATCCAAGCTCCTCCTCCATCCCTCCCCCAGCAGGGTTGGTCCTATTTTGTCAGTTCCTATCGGGTCGTGGTTGGTGAAGGTTCTAGTGTCTTGTTCTTTGATGGCTGCCTTTATGTCTTGTTCAGTACATGTCGGTTGCACATCCGAAGTAGATCAGAAAGTTGCAGAGCAGTCCCGATCCTCCATGAAGCCATCGATTTGGTAAGTCTTAGAATTTAATTGTTTACTAAACTTTCTTCTGTACTTCCTAATAGATGAATATATTGTGTGATATTATTAGTATCAGTTCCACAGGTTGAAGTTTCGAGTTAAATCCCAACAAGCTTTAACTTTTCATTCGTTTTTGATTTCCTCGAAAATAAAAATAATTTTATCACTGATTGTGTGTAGATTAAAGAATCGACTTACACAGACTGTTTAGGTTTTATCATCATCTATACTTATATATTATTACATGTGATATTTTTACCTTATTTACAATAGCTTACTCGTGAGTTATAGCTTGAAGGAACTGAATTCTGTGAATAATTTGTGAAATAAATGCCTATCAAATCGGTACAACCTTTCGAAAAAATGTTGGTGCTTCTTCAGTGTAATTTACGGGAATGACTAAACACAACTCTACTTGTTAAATTCTGCTGGCAGCAACAAATTTTCAATAAATTGGTTATCCGTTTGTTAATAAAATAAGAGAATGGCATTTCTTAAATTTTATAATTGGATCCTAATAATCAGATGTTGACACCATTGGTTTCAGCAAAAATTACTACCTGCTCCGTAGGACTATCGTATTTCTTAGCCAGATTTCCCGGAGTGTTTGGATGTTATAGCTCCTTTATTGTTTTATTAAAATTTTCAGCTTACTGTTTTAGATACTGGCTAGAATTTTCTAGAGGAGAGTTCTCCAAGATATTCGCGAAATTCAGCTACAGTTAAGAAAAACTGGTAGATCCATTCTATTATCAGATAATTATTATATCAGATATGATATATATTGAATAATAATTTTGAAATAACTGGGTATACGGTAAATAAAATTTCAATGAATAAAACTTGCTAATAATTTTAACTCCTTTAATATTCGCTGACGTTTTGGAAAATGTGTAATAATCAGGAAGTTTATTTGAAATTTTAAAGGAGTTTCGTAAATTTGGAATTAACAAGTTTAAGGATTTTTGAATTCTGCCACCTTCTGTCTTGTTCATGTTTATTTGGATTTTTATTTTTTTTTTATCTTGGAACATTACTTCGAACTATTATTTTATTCGTCAAGAATAAACTTGCAATATTGATGATATAGCTGAAAATGAATATGAAAATGAATTATTAAAGAGTTTATGAGCAAAGTAAGGCTATATGATATGTTTTTAACTTCTAATTAAATACTTACAGTAATTCTAAATATTTTGGTTAGTAATTGGCTTTAAAAATATGTTAAATACTTTAAAAGATTTGTGCAATAACGGCTTCAGGTATATTATGTTCCTAATTGCAATTAAAACCATTAGAGATAAAGCAATGCTATATACAAATTAAAATTACAATAAATTTTAGAATAAATTATAATTAAAAACAGTTTACCCATGGTTGCAAGGAGAAACTTTCTGTTGGGTATCAGTTCCGGAGGATGTCGTTTAAGGTGTAATTCCATCATTAAAATTCTGGTCCTTTGATGATTTTATTGATATTGGTCTGAAAATTTATTATTGAAAAGTGTACATAATTGATTTAAGTTTGTTATAATCTTGAATGATAGGCTTGATGTTATAATCTTGATTGAATTATGCTATCAATAAAGATTTTCTCAAATTACACGAGAAATTCATTCAGTGACCTCTACCCGGACCAATTTCTTCAACAAACGTTTGTTATAATCCTTACTATATTTAAAATAATTTCAGATAAAGCAATTTATCAGTTTTTTTTCATATTTACCAATTTAATTTATGATCAAGAAGGAGGTGGATTCAAGATGGAACACTAGTGTGAAACATTTATTAACAGTAAGTGCAGCTTAAGAAAAATACTAATATTGATTTAATTTAATTAATTAAGTTTTAATATAAATTAGCTTTTAATGTGATGGTATTCAATGCAAAATATGAAGAAATCTAATGAATCTATGTATGACTAACGAAAAATAACAATTTTACTAATCAAATAGCTTACCGGTATATGGTATTAAGAAGTGATTTAAAGTTGGTACTCTGTTGAAAAATAATGAAGTTATCTATTCAAAGTAAGTGCGACTAACAAAAAATAATAATTTTATGTATAATATAGCTGACAGGCAGCCTAGGTTGTGAAATCATGACGGTATTCCATTGAAATCTTCTTTTAACAGAGAGTGCGATTAAAGAAAAATACTGATTTTATTAATCATATAGCTAACAGGCATCCCAGGTAATGAACTAATGACGGCACTTCATTGTGAAATGACGAAGACATCTATTCAAAGTAAGTGCGACTAACGAAAAATAAAAATTTTATTAATTATATAGCTGACAGGCAGCCTAGGTTGTGAAATAATGATGGTATTCCATTGAAATGGTCTTTTAACATTGAGTGCGATTAAATACTGATTTAATTAATCCTATAGCAGACAGGCATCCTAGGAAGTGAACTAAAGATAGTACTGCATTGTGAAATACTGAAATCATCTATTCAAAGTAAGTGCGGCTAAGGAAAAATATTAATTTTATTAATCATATAGCTAACAGGCATCCCAGGTAATGATCTAATGACGGTATTCCAATGAAAACATCAATAAACGGTAAGTGCTTCGATAGAAAAATACTAATTTTATTAATCATACAGCTGCCAGGTATCCTTGGAATTGAACTAAAGATGGTACTCCATTGCAAAATAATGGAGAAATCTATTCGAAGTAAGTACGACTAATGAGAAATAACAATTTTATTAATCATATAGCTTACAGGTTTATTAAGAAGTGATTTTATAGTTGGTACTCCGTTGAAAAATAAGAAAGTCATCTATTCAAAGTAAATGCGACTAACGAAAATACTAATTATATTAATCATATCGCTGACTTGCAGCCTATGTTGTGAAATAATGACGGTATTCCATTGTAATCATTTTTTAACAGTGAGTGCGATTAATGAAAAATACTATTTTATTAATCATATAGCAGACAGACATCCTAGGAAGTGAACTAAAAGTAGTACTCTATTGTGAAATCATGAAGACATCTATTCAAATTAAGTGCGACTAACGAAAAATACTAATTATATTAATCATATCACTGACTTGCAGCCTATGTTGTGAAATAATGACGGTATTCCATTGTAATAATCTTTAAACAGTGAATGCGATTCATGAAAAATACTATTTTATTAGTCATATAGAAGACAGGCATCCTAGGAAGTGAACAAAAAGTAGTACTCCATTGTGAAATGATGAAGACATCAATTCAAAGTAAGTGCGACTAACGAAAAATACTAATTATATTAATCATATCACTGACTTGCAGCCTATGTTGTGAAATAATGACGGTATTCCATTGTAATCATCTTTTAACAGTGAATGCGATTCATGAAAAATACTATTTTATTAGTCATATAGCAGACAGGCATCCTAGGAAGTGAACAAAAAGTAGTACTACATTGTGAAATGATGAAGACATCTATTCAAAGTAAGTGCGAATAACAAAAATTCTAATTTACCTTACTTTTAACTAACTTTTACAGTAATTAGTTTTAATTTAATGAATTTTGTCCTAATCTAAATTGGCTTTTAATGTGATGGTATTCGATTTCAAAATATGAAGAAATCTAGTCAATCTATGCATGACTAACAAAAAATAACAATTTTACAAATCAAATAGCTTACAGGTATATTAAGAAGTGATTTTATAGTTGGTACTCCGTTGAAAAATAATAAAGTCATCTATTCAAAGAAAGTGCGACTAACGAAAAATACTAATTTTATTAATCATTTAGATTAGTGGTATATTAAGAAGATATTGAAAGTTGGTACTGCATTGAAAAATAATAAAGTCATCTATTCAAAGTAAGTGCGACTAACGAAAAATACTAATTATATTAATCATTTCGCTGACATGCAGCCTATGTAGTGAAATAATGACGGTATTCCATTGTAATCATCTTTTAACAGTGAGTGCGATTAATGAAAAATAGTGATTTTATTATTCATATAGCAGACAGGTATCCTAGGAAGTGAACTTCAGATGGTGTTAGGTTGCGAAATAATGAAGACATCTATTCAAAGTAAGTGCGAATAACAAAAATTCTAATTTACCTTACTTTTAACTAACTTTTACAGTAATTAGTTTTAATTTAATGAATTATGTCCTAATCCAAATTAGCTTTAAATGTGATGGTATTCGATTTCAAAATATGAAGAAATCTAGTCAATCTATGCATGATTAACAAATAATAACCATTATACAAATCAAATAGCTTACAGGTATATTAAGAAGTGATTTTATAGTTGGTACTCCGTTAAAAAATAATAAAGTCATTTATTCAAAGTAAGTGCGACTAACGAAAATACTAATTTTATTAATCATATCGCTGACATGCAGCCTATGTAGTGAAATAATGACGGTATTCTGTTGTAATCATCTTTTAACAGCGAGTGCAATTAATGAAAAATAGTGATTTTATTATTCATATAGAAGACAGGCATCCTAGGAAGTGAACTTCGAATGGTGTTCGATTGCGAAATAATGAAGATATCTTTTCAAAGTTAGTGCGAATAACAAAAATTCTAATTTACCGTACTTTTAACTAACTTTTACAGTAATTAGTTTTAATTTAATGAATTTTGTCCTAATTTAAATTGGCTTTTAATGTGATGGTATTCGACTAACGAAAAATACTAATTTTATTAATCATTTAGCTTACTGGTATATTAAGAAGATATTGAAAGTTGGTACTCTATTGAAAAATAATAAAGTCATCAATTCAAAGTAAGTGCGACTAACGAAAAATACTAATGATATTAATCATTTCGCTGACTTGCAGGCTATGTTGAGAAATAATGACGGTATTACATTGAAATCATCTTTTAACAGAGAGTGCGATAAAAGAAAAATACTGATTTTATTAATCATATAGCACACAGGCATCCTAGGAAGTGAACTAAAATTAGTACTCCATTGTGAAATGATAAAGACATCTATTCAAAGTAAGTGCGACTAACGAAAAATACTAATTATATTAATCATATCGCTGACTTGCAGCCTATGTTGTGAAATAATGACGGTATTCCAATGAAAACATTTATAAACAGTAAGTGCTTCGATAGAAAAATACTGATTTTTTTTAATCATACAGCTGCCAGGTATCCTTGGAATTGAACTAAAGATGGTACTCCATTGCAAAATAATGGAGAAATCTATTCGAAGTAAGTACGACTAAAGAAAAATAACAATTTTATTAATCATATAGCTTACAGGTTTATTTAGAAGTGATTTTATAGTTGGTACTCCGTTGAAAAATAATAAAGTCATCTATTCAAAGTAAGTGCGACTAACGAAAATACTAATTTTATTAATTATATCGCTGACATGCAGCCTATGTAGTGTAATAATGACGGTATTCTGTTGTAATCATCTTTTAACAGTGAGTGCGATTAATGAAAAATAGTGATTTTATTATTCATATAGCAGACAGGCATCCTAGGAAGTGAATTTTAGATGGTGTTCGGTTGCGAAATAATGAAGACATCTATTCAAAGTAAGTGCGAATAACAAAAAGTCTAATTTACCTTACTTTTAACTAACTTTTACAGTAATTAGTTGTAATTTAATGAATTTTGTCCTAATCTAAATTGGCTTTTAATGTGATGGTATTCGATTTCAAAATATGAAGAAATCTAGTCAATCTATGCATGACTAACAAAAAATAACAATTTTACAAATCAAATAGCTTACAGGTATATTAAGAAGTGATTTTATAGTTGGTACTCCGTTGAAAAATAATAAAGTAATCTATTCAAAGTAAGTGCGACTAACGAAAATACTAATTTTATTAATCATATCGCTGACATGCAGCCTATGTAGTGAAATAATGACCGTATTCCATTGTAATCATCTTTTAACAGTGAGTGCGATTATTGAAAAATACTGATTTTATTATTCATATAGCAGACAGGCATCCTAGGAAGTGAACTTCAGATGGTGTTCGGTTGCGAAATAATGAAGACATCTATTCAAAGTAAGTGCGAATAACAAAAATTCTAATTTAAATTACTTTTAACTAACTTTTACAGTAATTAGTTTTAATTTAATGAATTTTTTCCTAATCTAAATTGGCTTTTAATGTGATGGTATTCGATTTCAAAATATGAAGAAATTACATTGAAATCATCTTTTAACAGTGAACGCGATTTATGAAAAATACTATTTTATTAGTCATATAGCAGACAGGCATCCTAGGAAGTGAACTAAAAGTAGTACTCCATTGTGAAATGATAAAGACATCTATTCAAAGTAAGTGCGACTAACGAAAAATACTAATTATATTAATCATATCGCTGACTTGCAGCCTATGTTGTGAAATAATGACGTTATTCCATTGTAATCATCTTTTTATAATGAATGCGATTAATGAAAAATACTATTTTATTAGTCATATAGCAGACAGGCATCCTAGGAAGTGAACTAAAAGTAGTACTCCATTGTGAAGTGATGAAGACATCTATTCAAAGTAAGTGCGACTAACGAAAAATACTAATTTTATTAATCATATAGCTAACAGGCATCCCAGGTAATGACCTAATGACGGTATTCCAATGAATACATTTATAAACGGTAAGTGCTTCGATAGAAAAATACTAATTTTTTTAATCATACAGCTGCCAGGTATCCTAGGAATTGAACTAAAGATGGTACTCCATTGCAAAATAATGGAGAAATCTATTCGAAGTAAGTACGACTAAAGAAAAATAACAATTGTATTAATCATGTAGCTTACAGGTATATTAAGAAGTGATTTTATAGTTGGTACTCCGTTGAAAAATAATGAGGTCATCTATTCAAAGTAAGTGCGACTAACGAAAATACTAATTTTATTAATCATATCGCTGACATGCAGCCTATGTAGTGAAATAATGACGGTATTCCATTGTAATCATCTTTTAACAGTGAGTGCGATTAATGAAAAATAGTGATTTTATTATTCATATAGCAGACAGGCATCCTAGGAAGTGAATTTTAGATGGTGTTCGGTTGCGAAATAATGAAGACATCTATTCAAAGTAAGTGTGAATAACAAAAATTCTAATTTACCTTACTTTCAACTAACTTTTACAGTAATTAGTTGTAATTTAATGAATTTTGTCCTAATATAATTGGCTTTTAATGTGATGGTATTCGATTTCAAAATATGAAGAAATCTAGTCAATCTATGCATGACTAACAAAAAATAACAATTTTACAAATCAAATAGCTTACAGGTATATTAAGAAGTGATTTTATAGTTTGTACTCCGTTGGAAATAAGAAAGTCATCTATTCAAAGTAAGTGCGACTAACGAAAATACTAATTTTATTAATCATATCGCTGACATGCAGCCTATGTAGTGAAATAATGACGGTATTCTGTTGTAATCATCTTTTAACAGCGAGTGCGATTAATGAAAAATACTGATTTTATTATTCATATAGCAGACAGGCATCCTAGGAGGTGAACTATAGATGGTACCGCATTGTGAAATAATAAAGTCATCTATTCAAAGTAAGTGCGACTAACGAAAATACTAATTTTATTAATTATATCGCTGACATGCAGCCTATGTAGTGTAATAATGACGGTATTCTGTTGTAATCATCTTTTAACAGTGAGTGCGATTAATGAAAAATAGTGATTTTATTATTCATATAGCAGACAGGCATCCTAGGAAGTGAATTTTAGATGGTGTTCGGTTGCGAAATAATGAAGACATCTATTCAAAGTAAGTGCGAATAACAAAAAGTCTAATTTACCTTACTTTTAACTAACTTTTACAGTAATTAGTTTTAATTTAATGAATTTTGTCCTAATTTAAATTGGCTTTTAATGTGATCGTATTCGATTTCAAAATATGAAGAAATCTAGTCAATCTATGCATGACTAACAAAAAATAACAATTTTACAAATCAAATAGCTTACAGGTATATTAAGAAGTGATTTTATAGTTGGTACTCCGTTGAAAAATAATAAAGTAATCTATTCAAAGTAAGTGCGACTAACGAAAATACTAATTTTATTAATCATATCGCTGACATGCAGCCTATGTAGTGAAATAATGACGGTATTCTGTTGTAATCATCTTTTAACAGCGAGTGCGATTAATGAAAAATAATGATTTTATTATTCATATAGAAGACAGGCATCCTAGGAAGTGAACTTCAAATGGTGTTCGATTGCGAAATAATGAAGATATCTTTTCAAAGTTAGTGCGAATAACAAAAATTCTAATTTACCTTACTTTTAACTAACTTTTACAGTAATTAGTTTTAATTTAATGAATTTTGTCCCAATTTAAATTGGCTTTTAATGCGATGGTATTCGACTAACGAAAAATACTAATTTTATTAATCATTTAGCTTACTGGTATATTAAGAAGATATTGAAAGTTGGTACTCTATTGAAAAATAATAAAGTCATCAATTCAAAGTAAGTGCGACTAACGAAAAATACTAATTATATTAATCATTTCACTGACTTGCAGCCTATGTTGAGAAATAATGACGGTATTACATTGAAATCATATTTTAACAGAGAGTGCGATAAAAGAAAAATACTGATTTTATTAATCATATAGCACACAGGCATCCTAGGAAGTGAACTAAAAGTAGTACTCCATTGTGAAATGATAAAGACATCTATTCAAAGTAAGTGCGACTAACGAAAAATACTAATTATATTAATCATATCGCTGACTTGCAGCCTATGTTATGAAATAATGACGGTATTCCAATGAAAACATTGATAAACAGTAAGTGCTTCGATAGAAAAATACTGACTTTTTTAATCATACAGCTGCCAGGTATCCTTGGAATTGAACTAAAGATGGTACTCCATTGCAAAATAATGGAGAAATCTATTTGAAGTAACTACGACTAAAGAAAAATAACAATTTTATTAATCATATAGCTTACAGGTTTATTAAGAAGTGATTTTATAGTTGGTACTCCGTTGAGAAATAATAAAGTCATCTATTCAAAGTAAGTGCGACTAACGAAAATACTAATTTTATTAATTATATCGCTGACATGCAGCCTATGTAGTGTAATAATGTCGGTATTCTGTTGTAATCATCTTTTAACAATGAATGCGATTAATGAAAAATAGTGATTTTATTATTCATATAGCAGACAGGCATCCCAGAAAGTGAACTTTAGATGGTGTTCGGTTGCGAAATAATGAAGACATCTATTCAAAGTAAGTGCGAATAACAAAAATTCTAATTTACCTTACTTTTAACTAACTTTTACAGTAATTAGTTTTAATTTAATGAATTTTGTCCTAATTTAAATTGGCTTTTAATGTGATGGTATTCGATTTCAAAATATGAAGAAATCTAGTCAATCTATGCATGACTAACAAAAAATAACCATTTTACAAATCAAATAGCTTACAGGTATATTAAGAAGTGATTTTATAGTTGGTACTCCGTTGAAAAATAATAAAGTCATCTATTCAAAGAAAGTGCGACTAACGAAAAATACTAATTTTATTAATAATATCGCTGACATGCAGCCTAGGAACTGAACTAAAAGTAGTACTCCATTGTGAAATGATGAAGACATCAATTCAAAGTAAGTGCGACTAACGAAAATACTAATTTTATTAATAATATCGCTGACATGCAGCCAATGTAGTGAAATAATGACGGTATTCTATTGTAATCATCTTTTAACAGTAAGTGCGATTAATGAAAAATAACAATTTTATTATTCATATAGCAGACAGGCATCCTAGGAGGTGAACTAAAGATGGTACCACATTGTGAAATAATAAAGTCATCTATTCAAAGTAAGTGCGACTAACGAAAATACTAATTTTATTAATTATATCGCTGACATGCAGCCTATGTAGTGTAATAATGACAGTATTCTGTTGTAATCATCTTTTAACAGTGAGTGCGATTAATGAAAAATACTATTTTATTAATCATATAGCAGACAGGCATCCTAGGAAGTGAACTAAAAGTAGTATTCCATTGTGAAATGATGAAGACATCTATTCAAAGTAAGTGCGACTAATAAAAAATACTAATTTTATAAATCATATAGCTAACAGGCATCCCAGGTAATGACCTAATGACGGTATTCCAATGAAAACATCAATAAACGGTAAGTGCTTTGATAGAAAATTACTAATTTTATTAATCATACAGCAGCCATGTATCCTTAGAATTGAACTAAAGATGGTACTCCATTGCAAAAGGATGGAGAAATCTATTCAAGGTAAGTGCGACTAACGAAAAATACTAATTTTGTTAATCATATCGCTAACTTGCAGCCTATGTAGTGAAATAATAACGGTACTCCTTTGTGAAATGATGAAGACATCTATTCAAAGTAAGTGCGAATAACAAAAATTCTAATTTACCTTACTTTTAACTATCTTTTACAGTAATTAGTTTTAATTTAATGAATTTTGTCCTAATCTAAATTGGCTTTTAATGTGATGGTATTCGATTTCAAAATATGAAGAAATCTAGCCAATCTATGCATGACTAACAAAAAATAACCATTTTACAAATCAAATAGCTTACAGGTATATTAAGAAGTGATTTTATAGTTGGTACTCCGTTGAAAAATAATAAAGACATCTATTCAAAGTAAGTGCGACTAACGAAAAATACTAATTATATTAATCATATCGCTGACTTGCAGCCTATGTTGTGAAATAATGACGGTATTCCAATGAAAACATTTATAAACAGTAAGTGCTTCGATAGAAAAATACTGATTTTTTTAATCATACAGCTGCCAGGTATCCTTGGAATTGAACTAAAGATGGTACTCCATTGCAAAATAATGGAGAAATCTATTCGAAGTAAGTACGACTAAAGAAAAATAACAATTTTATTAATCATATAGCTTACAGGTTTATTAAGAAGTGAATTTATAGTTGGTACTCCGTTGAAAAATAATAAAGTCATCTATTCAAAGTAAGTGCGACTAACGAAAATACTAATTTTATTAATCATATCGCTGACATGCAGCCTATGTAGTGAAATAATGACGGTATTCCATTGTAATCATCTTTTAACAGTGAGTGCGATTAATGAAAAATAGTGATTTTATTATTCATATAGCAGACAGGCATCCTAGGAAGTGAATTTTAGATGGTGTTCGGTTGCGAAATAATGAAGACATCTATTCAAAGTAAGTGTGAATAACAAAAATTCTAATTTACCTTACTTTCAACTAACTTTTACAGTAATTAGTTGTAATTTAATGAATTTTGTCCTAATATAATTGGCTTTTAATGTGATGGTATTCGATTTCAAAATATGAAGAAATCTAGTCAATCTATGCATGACTAACAAAAAATAACAATTTTACAAATCAAATAGCTTACAGGTATATTAAGAAGTGATTTTATAGTTTGTACTCCGTTGGAAATAAGAAAGTCATCTATTCAAAGTAAGTGCGACTAACGAAAATACTAATTTTATTAATCATATCGCTGACATGCAGCCTATGTAGTGAAATAATGACGGTATTCTGTTGTAATCATCTTTTAACAGCGAGTGCGATTAATGAAAAATACTGATTTTATTATTCATATAGCAGACAGGCATCCTAGGAGGTGAACTATAGATGGTACCGCATTGTGAAATAATAAAGTCATCTATTCAAAGTAAGTGCGACTAACGAAAATACTAATTTTATTAATTATATCGCTGACATGCAGCCTATGTAGTGTAATAATGACGGTATTCTGTTGTAATCATCTTTTAACAGTGAGTGCGATTAATGAAAAATAGTGATTTTATTATTCATATAGCAGACAGGCATCCTAGGAAGTGAATTTTAGATGGTGTTCGGTTGCGAAATAATGAAGACATCTATTCAAAGTAAGTGCGAATAACAAAAAGTCTAATTTACCTTACTTTTAACTAACTTTTACAGTAATTAGTTTTAATTTAATGAATTTTGTCCTAATTTAAATTGGCTTTTAATGTGATCGTATTCGATTTCAAAATATGAAGAAATCTAGTCAATCTATGCATGACTAACAAAAAATAACAATTTTACAAATCAAATAGCTTACAGGTATATTAAGAAGTGATTTTATAGTTGGTACTCCGTTGAAAAATAATAAAGTAATCTATTCAAAGTAAGTGCGACTAACGAAAATACTAATTTTATTAATCATATCGCTGACATGCAGCCTATGTAGTGAAATAATGACCGTATTCCATTGTAATCATCTTTTAACAGTGAGTGCGATTATTGAAAAATACTGATTTTATTATTCATATAGCAGACAGGCATCCTAGGAAGTGAACTTCAGATGGTGTTCGGTTGCGAAATAATGAAGACATCTATTCAAAGTAAGTGCGAATAACAAAAATTCTAATTTAAATTACTTTTAACTAACTTTTACAGTAATTAGTTTTAATTTAATGAATTTTTTCCTAATCTAAATTGGCTTTTAATGTGATGGTATTCGATTTCAAAATATGAAGAAATTACATTGAAATCATCTTTTAACAGTGAACGCGATTTATGAAAAATACTATTTTATTAGTCATATAGCAGACAGGCATCCTAGGAAGTGAACTAAAAGTAGTACTCCATTGTGAAATGATAAAGACATCTATTCAAAGTAAGTGCGACTAACGAAAAATACTAATTATATTAATCATATCGCTGACTTGCAGCCTATGTTGTGAAATAATGACGTTATTCCATTGTAATCATCTTTTTATAATGAATGCGATTAATGAAAAATACTATTTTATTAGTCATATAGCAGACAGGCATCCTAGGAAGTGAACTAAAAGTAGTACTCCATTGTGAAGTGATGAAGACATCTATTCAAAGTAAGTGCGACTAACGAAAAATACTAATTTTATTAATCATATAGCTAACAGGCATCCCAGGTAATGACCTAATGACGGTATTCCAATGAATACATTTATAAACGGTAAGTGCTTCGATAGAAAAATACTAATTTTTTTAATCATACAGCTGCCAGGTATCCTAGGAATTGAACTAAAGATGGTACTCCATTGCAAAATAATGGAGAAATCTATTCGAAGTAAGTACGACTAAAGAAAAATAACAATTGTATTAATCATGTAGCTTACAGGTATATTAAGAAGTGATTTTATAGTTGGTACTCCGTTGAAAAATAATGAGGTCATCTATTCAAAGTAAGTGCGACTAACGAAAATACTAATTTTATTAATCATATCGCTGACATGCAGCCTATGTAGTGAAATAATGACGGTATTCCATTGTAATCATCTTTTAACAGTGAGTGCGATTAATGAAAAATAGTGATTTTATTATTCATATAGCAGACAGGCATCCTAGGAAGTGAATTTTAGATGGTGTTCGGTTGCGAAATAATGAAGACATCTATTCAAAGTAAGTGTGAATAACAAAAATTCTAATTTACCTTACTTTCAACTAACTTTTACAGTAATTAGTTGTAATTTAATGAATTTTGTCCTAATATAATTGGCTTTTAATGTGATGGTATTCGATTTCAAAATATGAAGAAATCTAGTCAATCTATGCATGACTAACAAAAAATAACAATTTTACAAATCAAATAGCTTACAGGTATATTAAGAAGTGATTTTATAGTTTGTACTCCGTTGGAAATAAGAAAGTCATCTATTCAAAGTAAGTGCGACTAACGAAAATACTAATTTTATTAATCATATCGCTGACATGCAGCCTATGTAGTGAAATAATGACGGTATTCTGTTGTAATCATCTTTTAACAGCGAGTGCGATTAATGAAAAATACTGATTTTATTATTCATATAGCAGACAGGCATCCTAGGAGGTGAACTATAGATGGTACCGCATTGTGAAATAATAAAGTCATCTATTCAAAGTAAGTGCGACTAACGAAAATACTAATTTTATTAATTATATCGCTGACATGCAGCCTATGTAGTGTAATAATGACGGTATTCTGTTGTAATCATCTTTTAACAGTGAGTGCGATTAATGAAAAATAGTGATTTTATTATTCATATAGCAGACAGGCATCCTAGGAAGTGAATTTTAGATGGTGTTCGGTTGCGAAATAATGAAGACATCTATTCAAAGTAAGTGCGAATAACAAAAAGTCTAATTTACCTTACTTTTAACTAACTTTTACAGTAATTAGTTTTAATTTAATGAATTTTGTCCTAATTTAAATTGGCTTTTAATGTGATCGTATTCGATTTCAAAATATGAAGAAATCTAGTCAATCTATGCATGACTAACAAAAAATAACAATTTTACAAATCAAATAGCTTACAGGTATATTAAGAAGTGATTTTATAGTTGGTACTCCGTTGAAAAATAATAAAGTAATCTATTCAAAGTAAGTGCGACTAACGAAAATACTAATTTTATTAATCATATCGCTGACATGCAGCCTATGTAGTGAAATAATGACGGTATTCTGTTGTAATCATCTTTTAACAGCGAGTGCGATTAATGAAAAATAATGATTTTATTATTCATATAGAAGACAGGCATCCTAGGAAGTGAACTTCAAATGGTGTTCGATTGCGAAATAATGAAGATATCTTTTCAAAGTTAGTGCGAATAACAAAAATTCTAATTTACCTTACTTTTAACTAACTTTTACAGTAATTAGTTTTAATTTAATGAATTTTGTCCCAATTTAAATTGGCTTTTATTGCGATGGTATTCGACTAACGAAAAATACTAATTTTATTAATCATTTAGCTTACTGGTATATTAAGAAGATATTGAAAGTTGGTACTCTATTGAAAAATAATAAAGTCATCAATTCAAAGTAAGTGCGACTAACGAAAAATACTAATTATATTAATCATTTCACTGACTTGCAGCCTATGTTGAGAAATAATGACGGTATTACATTGAAATCATATTTTAACAGAGAGTGCGATAAAAGAAAAATACTGATTTTATTAATCATATAGCACACAGGCATCCTAGGAAGTGAACTAAAAGTAGTACTCCATTGTGAAATGATAAAGACGTCTATTCAAAGTAAGTGCGACTAACGAAAAATACTAATTATATTAATCATATCGCTGACTTGCAGCCTATGTTATGAAATAATGACGGTATTCCAATGAAAACATTGATAAACAGTAAGTGCTTCGATAGAAAAATACTGACTTTTTTAATCATACAGCTGCCAGGTATCCTTGGAATTGAACTAAAGATGGTACTCCATTGCAAAATAATGGAGAAATCTATTTGAAGTAACTACGACTAAAGAAAAATAACAATTTTATTAATCATATAGCTTACAGGTTTATTAAGAAGTGATTTTATAGTTGGTACTCCGTTGAGAAATAATAAAGTCATCTATTCAAAGTAAGTGCGACTAACGAAAATACTAATTTTATTAATTATATCGCTGACATGCAGCCTATGTAGTGTAATAATGTCGGTATTCTGTTGTAATCATCTTTTAACAATGAGTGCGATTAATGAAAAATAGTGATTTTATTATTCATATAGCAGACAGGCATCCCAGAAAGTGAACTTTAGATGGTGTTCGGTTGCGAAATAATGAAGACATCTATTCAAAGTAAGTGCGAATAACAAAAATTCTAATTTACCTTACTTTTAACTAACTTTTACAGTAATTAGTTTTAATTTAATGAATTTTGTCCTAATTTAAATTGGCTTTTAATGTGATGGTATTCGATTTCAAAATATGAAGAAATCTAGTCAATCTATGCATGACTAACAAAAAATAACCATTTTACAAATCAAATAGCTTACAGGTATATTAAGAAGTGATTTTATAGTTGGTACTCCGTTGAAAAATAATAAAGTCATCTATTCAAAGAAAGTGCGACTAACGAAAAATACTAATTTTATTAATAATATCGCTGACATGCAGCCTAGGAACTGAACTAAAAGTAGTACTCCATTGTGAAATGATGAAGACATCAATTCAAAGTAAGTGCGACTAACGAAAATACTAATTTTATTAATAATATCGCTGACATGCAGCCAATGTAGTGAAATAATGACGGTATTCTATTGTAATCATCTTTTAACAGTAAGTGCGATTAATGAAAAATAACAATTTTATTATTCATATAGCAGACAGGCATCCTAGGAGGTGAACTAAAGATGGTACCACATTGTGAAATAATAAAGTCATCTATTCAAAGTAAGTGCGACTAACGAAAATACTAATTTTATTAATTATATCGCTGACATGCAGCCTATGTAGTGTAATAATGACAGTATTCTGTTGTAATCATCTTTTAACAGTGAGTGCGATTAATGAAAAATACTATTTTATTAATCATATAGCAGACAGGCATCCTAGGAAGTGAACTAAAAGTAGTATTCCATTGTGAAATGATGAAGACATCTATTCAAAGTAAGTGCGACTAATAAAAAATACTAATTTTATAAATCCTATAGCTAACAGGCATCCCAGGTAATGACCTAATGACGGTATTCCAATGAAAACATCAATAAACGGTAAGTGCTTTGATAGAAAATTACTAATTTTATTAATCATACAGCAGCCATGTATCCTTAGAATTGAACTAAAGATGGTACTCCATTGCAAAAGGATGGAGAAATCTATTCAAGGTAAGTGCGACTAACGAAAAATACTAATTTTGTTAATCATATCGCTAACTTGCAGCCTATGTAGTGAAATAATAACGGTACTCCTTTGTGAAATGATGAAGACATCTATTCAAAGTAAGTGCGAATAACAAAAATTCTAATTTACCTTACTTTTAACTATCTTTTACAGTAATTAGTTTTAATTTAATGAATTTTGTCCTAATCTAAATTGGCTTTTAATGTGATGGTATTCGATTTCAAAATATGAAGAAATCTAGCCAATCTATGCATGACTAACAAAAAATAACCATTTTACAAATCAAATAGCTTACAGGTATATTAAGAAGTGATTTTATAGTTGGTACTCCGTTGAAAAATAATAAAGACATCTATTCAAAGTAAGTGCGACTAACGAAAAATACTAATTATATTAATCATATCGCTGACTTGCAGCCTATGTTGTGAAATAATGACGGTATTCCAATGAAAACATTTATAAACAGTAAGTGCTTCGATAGAAAAATACTGATTTTTTTAATCATACAGCTGCCAGGTATCCTTGGAATTGAACTAAAGATGGTACTCCATTGCAAAATAATGGAGAAATCTATTCGAAGTAAGTACGACTAAAGAAAAATAACAATTTTATTAATCATATAGCTTACAGGTTTATTAAGAAGTGAATTTATAGTTGGTACTCCGTTGAAAAATAATAAAGTCATCTATTCAAAGTAAGTGCGACTAACGAAAATACTAATTTTATTAATCATATCGCTGACATGCAGCCTATGTAGTGAAATAATGACGGTATTCCATTGTAATCATCTTTTAACAGTGAGTGCGATTAATGAAAAATAGTGATTTTATTATTCATATAGCAGACAGGCATCCTAGGAAGTGAATTTTAGATGGTGTTCGGTTGCGAAATAATGAAGACATCTATTCAAAGTAAGTGTGAATAACAAAAATTCTAATTTACCTTACTTTCAACTAACTTTTACAGTAATTAGTTGTAATTTAATGAATTTTGTCCTAATATAATTGGCTTTTAATGTGATGGTATTCGATTTCAAAATATGAAGAAATCTAGTCAATCTATGCATGACTAACAAAAAATAACAATTTTACAAATCAAATAGCTTACAGGTATATTAAGAAGTGATTTTATAGTTTGTACTCCGTTGGAAATAAGAAAGTCATCTATTCAAAGTAAGTGCGACTAACGAAAATACTAATTTTATTAATCATATCGCTGACATGCAGCCTATGTAGTGAAATAATGACGGTATTCTGTTGTAATCATCTTTTAACAGCGAGTGCGATTAATGAAAAATACTGATTTTATTATTCATATAGCAGACAGGCATCCTAGGAGGTGAACTATAGATGGTACCGCATTGTGAAATAATAAAGTCATCTATTCAAAGTAAGTGCGACTAACGAAAATACTAATTTTATTAATTATATCGCTGACATGCAGCCTATGTAGTGTAATAATGACGGTATTCTGTTGTAATCATCTTTTAACAGTGAGTGCGACTAACGAAAAATACTAATTTTGTTAATCATATCGCTAACTTGCAGCCTATGTAGTGAAATAATAACGGTACTCCTTTGTGAAATGATGAAGACATCTATTCAAAGTAAGTGCGAATAACAAAAATTCTAATTTACCTTACTTTTAACTAACTTTTACAGTAATTAGTTTTAATTTAATGAATTTTGTCCTAATCTAAATTGGCTTTTAATGTGATGGTATTCGATTTCAAAATATGAAGAAATCTAGTCAATCTATGCATGACTAACAAAAAATAACAAATTTACAAATCAAATAGCTTACAGGTATAATAAGAAGTGATTTTATATTTGGTACTCCGTTGAAAAATAATAAAGTCATCTCATCATATCTCATCAATCATATCGCTGACTTGCAGCCTATGTTGTGAAATAATGACGGTATTCCATTGAAATCATCTTTTAACAGTAAGTGCGATTAATGAAAAATACTATTTTATCAGTCATATAGCAGACAGGCATCCTAGGAAGTGAACTAAAAGAAGTACTCCATTGTGAAATGATGAAGACATCCATTCAAAGTAAGTGCGTCCAACGAAAAATACTAATTTTATAAATCATATAGCTAACAGGCATCCCAGGTAATGACCTAATGACGGTATTCCAATGAAAACATTTATAAACGGTAAGTGTTCGATAGAAAAATACTAATTTTTTTATTCATACAGCTGCCAGGTATCCTTGGAATTGAACTAAAGATAGTACTCCATTGCAAAATAATGAAGAAATCTATTCGAAGTAAGTATGACTAAAGAAAAATAACAATTTTATTAATCATATAGCTTACAGGTATATTAAGAAGTGATTTTATAGTTGGTACTAAGTTGAAAAATAATTAAGTCATCTATTCAAAGTAAGTGCGACTAACGAAAATACTAATTTTATTAATCATATCGCTGACATGCAGCCTATGTAGTGAAACAATGACTGTAATCCATTGTGAAATGATGAAGACATCTATTCAAAGTATGTGCGACTAACGAAAAATACTAATTTTATTAATCATTTAGCTTACAGGTATATTAAGAAGATATTGAAAGTTGGTACTCCAATGAAAAATAATAAAGTCATTAATTCAAAGTAAGTGCGACTAACGAAAAATACTAATTATATTAATCATTTCACTGACTTGCAGCCTATGTTGTGAAATAATGACGGTATTCCATTGAAATCATCTTTTAACAGAGAGTGCGATAAAAGAAAAATACTGATTTTATTAATCATATAGCACATAGGCATCCTAGGAAGTGAACTAAAAGTACTACTCCATTGTGAAATGATAAAGACATCTATTCAAAGTAAGTGCGACTAACGAAAAATACTAATTATATTAATCATATCGCTGACTTGCAGCCTATGTTGTGAAATAATGACGGTTTTCCACTATAATCATCTTTTAACAGTGAGTACGATTAATGAAAAATACTATTTTATTAATCATATAGCAGACAGGCGTCCCAGGTAATGACCTAATGACGGTATTCCAATGAAAACACCAATAAATGGTAAGTGCTTTGATAGAAAAGTACTAATTTTATTAATCATACAGCTGCCATGTATCCTTATAATTGAACTAAAGATGGTATTCCATTGCAAAAGGATGGAGAAATCTATTCGAAGTAAGTACGACTAAAGAAAAATAACAATTGTATTAATTGTATAGCTTGCAGGTATATTAAGAAGTGATTTTAACGAAAAATACTAATTTTATTAATCATATAGCTAACAGGCATCCCAGGTAATGACCTAATGACGGTATTCCAATGAAAACATTTATAAACGGTAAGTGCTTCATTCATTTATAGGTACTCCATTAAAAAATAATAAAGTCATCTATTCAAAGTAAGTGCGACTAACGAAAAATACTAATTTTATTAATCATATCGCTGACTTGCAGCAAATGTAGTGAAATAATGACGGTATTCCATTGTAATCATCTTTTAACAGTGAGTGCGATTAATGAAAAATACTATTTTATTAGTCATATAGCAGACAGGCATCCTAGGAAGTGAACTAAAAGTAGTACTCCATTGTGAAATGATAAAGACATCTATTCAAAGTAAGTGCGACTAACGAAAAATAGCAATTATTAATCATATCGCTGACTTGCAGCCTATGTTGTGAAATAATGACGGTATTCCATCGTAATCATCTTTTAACAGTGAGTGCGATTAATGAAAAATACTATTTTATTAGTCATATAGCAGACAGGCATCCTAGGAAGTGAACTAACAGTAGTACTCCATTGTGAAATGATGAAGACATCTATTCAAAGTAAGTGCGACTAACGAAAAATACTAATTTTATTAATCATATAGCTAACAGGCATCCCAGGTAATGACCTAATGACGGTATTCCAATGAAAACATTTATAAACGGTAAGTGCTTCGATAGAAAAATACTGATTTTTTTAATCATACAGCTGCCAGGTATCCTTGGAATTGAACTAAAGATGGTACTCCATTGCAAAATAATGGAGAAATCTATTCGAAGTAAGTACGACTAAAGAAAAATAACAATTTTATTAATCATATAGCTTACAGGTATATTAAGAAGTGATTTTATAGTTGGTACTCCGTTGAAAAATAATAAAGTCATCTATTCAAAGTAAGTGCGACTAACGAAAATACTAATTTTATTAATTATATCGCTGACATGCAGCCTATGTAGTGTAATAATGACGGTATTCTGTTGTAACCATATTTTAACAGCGAGTGCGACTAATGAAAAATAGTGATTTTATTATTCATATAGCAGACAGGCATCCTAGGAAGTGAGCTTCAGATCGTGTTCGATTGTGAAATAATGAAGACATCTATTTAAAGTAAGTGCGAATAACAAAAATTCTAATTTACCTTACTTTTAACTATTTTTTACAGTAATTAGTTTTAATTTAATGAATTATGTTCACATCTAAATTAGCTTTTAATATGATGGTATTCGATTTCCAAATATGAAGAAATCTATTCAATCTATGCATGACTAACAAAAAATAACAATTTTACAAATCAAAAAGCTTACAGGCATATTAGGAAGTGATTTAAAGTTGGTACTCCGTTGAAAAATAATAAAGTCATCTATTCAAAGAAAGTGCGACTAACGAAAAATACTAATTATATTAATCATATAGCTGACTTGCAGCCTATGTAGTGAAATAATGATGGTATTCCTTTGTAATCATCTTTTAACAGTGAGTGCGATTAATGAAAAATACTATTTTATTAATCATATAGCAGACAGGCATCCTAGGAAGTGAACTAAAAGTAGTACTCCATTGTGAAATGATGAAGACATCTATTCAAAGTAAGTGCGACTAACGAAAAATACTAATTTTATTAATCATATAGCTAACAGGCATCCCAGGTAATGACCTAATAACGGTATTCCAATGAAAACATTTATAAACGGTAAGTGCTTTGATAGAAAAATACTAATTTTTTTAATCATACAGCTGCCAGGTATCCTTGGAATTGAACTAAAGCTGGTACTCCATTAAAAATAATGGAGAAATCTATTCGAACTAAGTACGACTAAAGAAAAATAACAATTTTATTAATTGTAAAGCTTGCAGGTATATTAAGAAGTGATTTTATAGTTGGTACTCCGTTGAAAAATAATGAAGTCAACTATTCAAAGTAAGTGCGACTAAAGAAAAATAACAATTTTATTAATCATATAGCTTACAGGTACATTAAGAAGCGAGTTTATAGTTGGTACTCCGTTGAAAAATAATAAAGTCATCTATTAAAAGTAAGTGCGACTAACGAAAAATACTAATTATATTAATCATATCGCTGACTTGCAGCCTATGTAGTGAAATAATGACGGTATTCCATTGTAATCATCTTTTAACAGTGAGTGCGATTAATGAAAAATACTATTTTATTAGTCATATAGCAGACAGGCATCCTAGGAAGTGAACTAAAGATGGTACTCCATTGCGAAATAATGAAGATATCTATTCAAAGGAAGTGCGACTAACGAAAAATACTAATTTTGTTAATCATATCGCTGACAGGCATCCTTAGAAGCGAACTAAAGATGGTACTCCATTGCAAAGTAATGAAGAAATCTGTTCAGAGTAAGTACGACTAATGAAAAATAATAGTTGTATCAATTATATAGCTGACAGGCATCCTTGGAAGTGAACTAATGAAGGTACTCCATTGAAAACATATTTTAACAGTGATTGCGATTAAAGATAAATACTGATTTCATTAATCATATAGCAGACTGGTATCTTCGAAAGTGAACTAATGATGGTACTCCATTGCGAAATAATGAAGACATCTATCCAAAATAAGTACGGCTAATGAAAAATAACAATTTTACTAATCATATAGCTTACTGGTATATTAGTAATTGATTTAAAGATGGTACTCCATCGCGAAATAATGAAGATATCTATGCAAAGTAAGTACCACTAACGAAAAATAATAATGTTATTAATAATATAGCTGACAGGCAGCCTGGGTTGTGAACTATTGACGGTATTCCATTGAAAACATATTATATGATTTGAACAAAGATTTTCTCCACAACCTAAAGACAACAAGGCGTTGATGACCTAAGGGTTTTATGCCTTGCAGCACCAACAAACAAACATATTTTAACAGTGAATGCGATTGCAGAAAAATACTAATTTTATTAATCATATCGCTGACAGGAATCCTTGGTAGTGAACTAAAGAGGTTACTCCATTGCGAATAAATGAAAACATCTATTCAAAGTAGGTACGACTAATGAAAAATAACAATTTTATTACTCATATAGCTGACAGGCATCCTAGGAAGTGAACTAAAGACGGTATTCCATTGAAAAATAATGATGACATCTGTTTAATGTAAGTACGGCTAATAAAAAATACTAATTGGATTTTTAAAAAGGTAAGTAAAATTTATTATTAACAATCATATAATCAATGTTTTATTAATGTATTCATAGACAGACATCCAAGGAGCGCCATGACAGCTCGTTTGATTAATCATAAATAATGAAAACATCTATTTACAGGAAGTATTTGTCAATAGAACATATAGAAGATATTAGTATTAATACCAATATTTATTAATCATAAATAATTATTAATATTAATCATAAATAATAATATACATTAATTAAAGTACCTTAAAATTATTGTATCTCCTTCTAAATAATTTCACAATAAGAATCTTAAATATAATTTCCCTTATAGTTTTTATAAAAATCATTTTTAATATTTTATATATGTATATGTTAAATAGATCATCAAAAATGAATATATTAATATCAGTATTTATTTTAATTCTTGTTCTATGTACTGGACTGTCTTCACTGTAATTTCTATCATTTGAAAACAAACCACCTTCCAGTCATAAAAACTTTTATTCTTTTAACATGACGTTTCGGCATTCACATGCCATTTTCATCACAAGATATTAGAATAAGTACTTAACATTTAAAAACGTTGGTTAATATTTTATGGATGTATATGCTAAATAGAACATCATAAATAATAACATTAATATCAGGCATTTTATATTTAAAACTGATTATTATTATTTTATGGATGTATATGTTGATAGAACATCATAAATAATAATATAATTTCTTTTGAGATAGTTCATTCTAATGATATTAATATTAGACATTTTAAAATGAATATTATTATTTTATAGATGTATGTGATAATAGAACATCATAAATAATAATATAATCAAAGTACCTTAAAATTGTATACCATTTTTAAATGTATATATAATTTAAAGATTATAAAATTAAACATAAATCCCAATATAGTTAAAAAAATCACTGTTAATATTTCATAGATGTATATGTTAAATAGAACATTATAAATAATAATATTGATATTAGACATTTTATATTTAAAAATGATTATTATTATTTTAGAGATGTATATGATAATAGAACATCTTAATTAATAATATACATTAATTAAAGTACCTTAAAATTATTCTATCTCTTTCTAAATAATTTCACAATATGAATCTTTAATATAATTTCCCTTATAGTTTTAATAAAAATCATTTTTAATATTTTATATATGTATATGTTAAATAGATCATCAAAAATGAAGTTATTAATATCAGTATTTAATATTTAAAAACGTTGGTTAATATTTTATGGATGTATATGCTAAATAGTAAATAAATAAAAATAGTAAATAATAAAAACATTGTGAATAATAACATTAATACCAGACATTGTATATTTTAAAATGATTATTATTATTTTATAGATGTATGCGATAATAGAACATCATAAATAATAATATACATTAATTAAAGTACCTTAAAATTGTTGTGCGCCATTTTTAAATTTATATATAATTTAAAGGTAAACTTAAACACAATTCCCCATACAGTTAAAAAATTGTTTTCAGTTTTTGAATTTATAGTAGAGGTGGACAAAGTATTTCCTTTTGAGATAGTTCTTTCTAATGAACTAGTTAAAATGAACTACATAGTTTATTTTTCAAAAGATCTAGAAATGTACTAAACTAAGAGAGGAATTGAACTATGGAAAAAGGGGGAGAAACTGAGAGGTCAAATGAACTAGAAAGGTTCAACTAGTTCACTTAGCTAAGTAGTTTGTCTTTCAATCGTAGTTCAGATGCCAACGTTCCCCTGTCCGAGCATTGTTGCTAGTGTGTGGTGTGAATAAAGAAGAACTATAGCTCACCAAAACAGAGTGCGCTTTATAGTTCATTTGCCGGATCTATTTCAATGAACTAGTTCATTCACGTACATCTCATCTCTAATTTATAGCCAATTTAACAATGATAATCATGACTATAATATCCCATAAAATAAAAAAAAAGTCAAGGTTAATATTTTATAGATATGTAAAATAGAACATCATAAATAACATTAATATTAGATATTTTAAAATGATTATTATTATTTTATTGTTGTATAGGATAATAGAACATCATAAATAACATTATAATTAAAGTACCTTAAAATTGTAGTATACCATTTTAAAATTCATATATAATTTAAAGATTATAAAACTAAACATAATTCCCAATATAGTTAAAAAAATCATTGTTAATATTTCATAGATGTGTATGTTAAATAGAGCATTATAAAAAGTAATATTGATATTAGATATTTTATATTTAAAAATGATTAGTTATTATTTTATAGATGTATATGATAATAGAACATCATAAATAATAATATACATTAATTAAAGTACCTTAAAATTATTGTATCTCCTTCTAAATAATTTCACAATAAGAATCTTAAATATAATTTCCCTTATAGTTTTTATAAAAATCATCTTTAATATTTTATAGATGTATTTGTTAAATAGATCAACAAAAATGGAGATATTAATATCAGTATTTAATATGTATTTAAAAACGTTGGTTAATATTTTATGGATGTATATGCTAAATAGAACATCATAAATAATAACATTAATATCAGGCATTTTATATTTAAAACTGATTATTATTATTTTATGGATGTATATGTTGATAGAACATCATAAATAATAACATAATTAAAGTACCTTTAAATTGTTCCCAATTTTTGAATTTATAGTAGAGGTGGACAAAGTAGTTTTTTTACTGAATCATTTCTTTTGAGATAGTTCATTCTAATGATATTAATATTAGATAATTTAAAATGAATATTATTATTTTATAGATGTATGTGATAATAGAACATCATAAATAATAATATAATTAAAGTACCTCAAAATTGTTGTATACCATTTTTAAATGTATATTTAATTTAAAGATTATAAAAATTAAACACGAATCCCAATATAGTTAAAAAAATCATTGTTAATATTTCATAGATGTGTATGTTAAATAGAACGTTATAAAAAGTAATATTGATATTAGATATTTTATATTTAAAAATAGTTATTATTATTTTATAGATGTATATGATAATAGAACATCATAAATAATAATATAATTAAAGTACCTTAAAATTATTGTATCTCCTTCTAAATAATTTCACAATAAGAATCTTAAATATAATTTCCCTTATAGTTTCTATAAAAATCATCTTTAATATTTTATAGATGTATATGTTAAATAGATCATCAAAAATGGAGATATTAATATCAGTATTTAATATGTATTTAAAAACGTTGGTTAATATTTTATGGATGTATATGCTAAATAGAACATCATAAATAATAACATTAATATCAGGCATTTTATATTTAAAACTGATTATTATTATTTTATGGATGTATATGTTGATAGAACATCATAAATAATAACATAATTAAAGTACCTTTAAATTGTTCCCTATTTTTGAATTTATAGTAGAGGTGGACAAAGTAGTTTTTTTACTGAATCATTTCTTTTGAGATAGTTCATTCTAATGATATTAATATTAGATATTTTAAAATGAATATTATTATTTTATAGATGTAAGTGATAATAGAACATCGTAAATTATAATATAATCAAAGTACCTCAAAATTGTTGCATACCATTTTTAAATGTATATTTAATTTAAAGATTATAAAATTAAACATGAATCCCAATATAGTTAAAAAAATCATTGTTAATATTTCATAGATGTATATGTTAAATAGAACATTATAAAAGTAATATTGATATTAGATATTTTATATTTAAAAATGGTTATTATTATTTTATAGATGTATATGATAATAGAACATCATAAATAATAATATAATTAAAGTACCTTAAAATTATTGTATCTCCTTCTAAATAATTTCACAATAAGAATCTTAAATATAATTTCCCTTATAGTTTTTATAAAAATCATCTTTAATATTTTATAGATGTATATGTTAAACAGATCATCAAAAATGGAGATATTAATATCAGTATTTAATATGTATTTAAAAACGTTGGTTACTATTTTATAGATGTATATGCTAAATAGAACATCATAAATAATAACATTAATATCAGGCATTTTATATTTAAAACTGATTATTATTATTTTATGGATGTAGATGTTGATAGAATATCATAAATAATAATATAATTAAAGTACCTTTAAATTGTTCCCAATTTTTGAATTTATAGTAGAGGTGGACAAAGTAGTTTTTTTACTGAATCATTTCTTTTGAGATAGTTCATTCTAATGATATTAATATTAGATATTTTAAAATGAATATTATTATTTTATAGATGTATGTGATAATAGAACATCATAAATAATAATATAATCAAAGTACCTCAAAATTGTTGTATACCATTTTTAAATGTATATTTAATTTAAAGATTATAAAATTAAACATGAATCCCAATATAGTTAAAAAAAATCATTGTTAATATTTCATAGATGTATATGTTAAATAGAACATTATAAATAATAATATTGATATTAGGTATTTATAGGCTTAGCTTGTGACTATCACATTTTCAAGTTAGTTCATAGGCAACCAATTGTTTCAAGGCACTATTAAATATAAGTCATGGATTGTTCAAAGTATGAAATCTTATGATCAGTGAAGTTCAGAGTGTTGATTTAATAAAAATAACACAGGGAGGTAGTTGTTTTCTAATAAATGTATGTTGAAGGATATCCGCCCTCAGACACTACACTTAAGAATGTTTAACATAAGAATAGTATGAGGTAGGTATGAATAAATAAAACATCAAATAGTATAAAATTGATAAAGAATAAGGTGGGACAGCTGCAGGTCATAGAAACTACATACAATAATAGAATACAATACGATAAATAATAATAGAAAAGGAATAATCAATTATTAAAAAAAAAAAACCTGTAGCACTACAACCCGAGAACAGGTCTGGGGTTAAGTAAATGGTAGAGACTGCACTCTTATTTTACTATCAGAGAATTTTTTCTCTTGGTAGTATTAATAGTTTAGCAAGATCCAACCTCAGACTTTAAAATGATTTTAAATCTTTATTTAAATGATTTTATATAAAATGATGACTAAATAAATAAAGGTGATGCTCAGGCACTTTTTATTTAATTTAATTTTTTTTTTACTCTGAATCCATTAGTTTTTTATTTTAGGAATATATTGTTACGGGCAGAGAGAGAGAGACAGATGGTCAGAAGGGATTAACGTCTTAAGCCCGCCGGCGGGAGATGCTAAGATTGGATTAGAACAACCTCGAAGGTACTAGAACTTATTGAACTGTAAGTGTTAATTTGTAGCAAAGTTAAGCTTTAGCGTAAATTTATTGTATTTGTACAAATTTATGTAAATAGTTAAGCCATTTCATAGTAGTAATATTTTATATTATTTTAGTAATTAAATAGGCCTAGGTTATGATAAATATTTAGAATATTGTTATTGTAAATTTATATTAGTTTAATAATTTAATTGTTAATAATTTCATTGGATTCTTTTTGCCACTTTGTTAATAAATATTAGTACCTTGAGTTTAGGAGTAGTTTTATTCATTTTAACACCCAGTAGCCCATAACAATATTTTGAATTTTAAAATCTCAAATTCAGATTAAACTTTGTAATTTGATTGTAAATGTTCATTACTGATAATAATAATAATCTATAAAGGAGATAGGCCAGAGAAATGCTGGTCTTTAATCAACAAGATTGTGATTTCCAGACTTCAATTTACTACATTAAACAAAACATCATAGGAGGGTAACAAATCTTCCTTGCACAACAATTAAATTATAAATCTATAGTTTAAAAAATGATGATCAAAATGAAATCTGAGTTAATTGCTTCATACATTTTTAAATTGCTATCACATATTCGACACACAGAGACGAAAAGTTTTGTGATATCTATTTAAATAAAAAACAGTGCTAGGGTCATTTAAAATAAAACTCACTTCACATGTTCAGGTAACTAACATGACTTTTTTTTAGCAATTACTTTTGTATTAATTAAAAAATATGTCATTTTACATTCAATTTTGTAAGGCTGAGAGTTAGGTAGCTGCAAAGTACATACAACAGCTCAAGGGCGGATCCAGGATTTTTTTCTGGGGGGCACAACAGGCAGATGCAGCATGACTGGCAAAAAAATCAACAATAACTTAGAAATAGACTTGTAGTGTTTATAGAAAGGCTCCAAAGGTTTATTAAAATATCTAAACAATAGTTTCACTCATGTTATTTCTGTTATTTTATTCATATATTTTAACATCTATTATCACATGATTTGTCTATAAGTATGTTCTGTAATGGATTCTCCACAGTAAACAAAAAACCGTCAAAAAATTAGGCATGGCTTAATCAAAAGTCAATATTTTACCAAAAACCCCAACTCCTTCTCTAGTATCTTTTATACTTCAACAAAATCTTAAATTTAACTTTTAAAGTTAATATTTTATGGTCTTTGTTAGGCTAAATTTAAAAAAATCCAGAAAGCTGTTATTATAATTAGGTATATTATAATAATTAGTAAACTCTAGTATTATTTAGAAATAAAGTGTTTCTCCTGAACTCAAATTGCTAATCTAATAGTTAACTGCCTAACAATCAAAATTTCGAGATTATCAGAGTATCAAACAACTGACTCACTTGATATTGGTATCATGTTACTCATTACTTTAGTTTTTTTTCTTTACTTTCGAAAGATAATGCTACCTTTATCTTTAAAATACAATCAATACTTACAAAGTTTTAAGAACAAAATATAACAATTCTTTTTTAAATAATAATTTACTGTAACATAATATGATAATATCATCTGTATCATAAGATGATTAATATTTTTTCATTCTAGATTGATAGTTAAAGCATAAGCTAGAAAAAAATTAAATGTATATGGTCCCTTTCAATTCGGCACCATTGTCATAGCATTTTAATAATAAACAGACCAAGAAAAAAAATATATGCTGGATCTTGATATTTTTTTATTTACATAATGTTAAACACTTGTATTTCACTGGATAACTTAATACTAGTGGTAATTATTCTTCAAAATCAAGTTTTATAATTATTACAAGATACATTGAAGAAATCTCATAATTCTTGATATAATTTGCTATTACATTAGTGATTACTATTCTTCAAAGTGAAGTCCATTGTTTTCATTTACTTTCTCCTATCATTCTGTTAATAATAAGATTTTTTAAAAAAGATTTTGTTTTATTTTATTTTAAATTATATACAAATTTTAAAACATTGGTGGGATAATATCTTACAATGAAAATGAGTTTACTTACAATGGTTACAGGTTAATATGTTTTTGTTGTAGGGAAAATTTAAAAAAACCAACAGAAAAAAGATGTACATAAAATTTAATTAATATAAAATTTATATATAACATATTACAGAATGCATATTATGTAAAATAGTATGTGTTTTGTTCGTCTGTGTCTGTATTTGTTTGTCGGTGTTGTTTCTGCATAATTTCCTATTTCTTGTATGAGTTTGTTGTCTGAAAGTTGGCATGAGGTGAAGAATCTGAGGGTTTGTTGGTGTATGAATTTGTGTATTGTTGGGAAGTCCAGTTCTTTGTGCATTGTGGTGATTTGAGTATATATTGGATAGTTTTTATGATTCTTAGACATTTGTTTTGGAAGATCTGTATTTTTTTAATGTGTGTTTTGCTAGCTAAACTCAAGACTGGGCATGCGTAAGTTATCATAGGCCTAATGACTCCCTTATGTAATATTTTCGTATTTTTTTCAGATAGTTTTGATTTTTTGTTTGTTTTATATAATATTCTACAGACGCTATTCAGTTTATTATTGATATGATTGCTGAATAGTAGTTTGCGGTCTAAAGATATTCCTAAATATTTAATATGGTTTGATATACTATAGGAATTGAGATATTGTTAAGTAGTATGGTAGAGGGGAGTATAGGTCTTCGTTTTGTGAAAATTATAGCTTCGGATTTATCAGTACTTGTATTGAGTCCCCATTTTTTTCAGATGTTTGTTAATTTTGCAAAATGCTTCCTGTAGTCTTTTAATTATTGCAGTTATCCTATACGATGATGATATAATATAGTAAGATTTGATGCCAGTACTACTCCTTTGGTTTTGAGTCAAAGAACTCTTCACATCCGATTTTTATTGGAGCCATTATCTAATTGCTACCAATCATATCCTGATTGTGCTATATCTGGACTATGAAGCAAAACATTAACTCCTTATCAGTTCTGATAATTTTTGTAATTGGTATGTAGCAAAACGGCTTGGTTCCTGCTAATCAAAGCGTGATATTTTGCATTCAAAACTGCTTAAACTCTCTCCACCTGTTCATAATAAATTCTTGAGTCTAGTGTTGACCCACCAGGAACAAGCTCAAAATGCTAAACGCCTTAGAAGTTTCTGACGACTCACTTGAAATCGGTATCATGTTACTCATTACTTTAGTTGTTTTACTTTCGAAGGATAGTGCTACCTTTATCTTTAAAGTACAATCAATACTTACACTAAACCACTAAGATATAATGTTTCAGTTGCATTGTATTAAAAAAAATCTTTTCTCTATTTTAATTCAGTTGTATTTTTATTAACCAAGCACAATAATCATCTTGAGCCCGAAGTTCGCAATATTATTGTGATATTGAGCAGGTATACGGCGAATTGATATCGTTCAGGCGGGTGGCGTTTCTCTGAGCATCGTCTCCCGGGCTTGAGCCCGATTCCGAGAGACTGGGAGTACCGGAGACCGGGCAATGGATCGCAGTGCATTACAACGCAAAGAGAGGACAGAAATATTGTCATCGCTGCCAGGCGGAGCGCTTTCCACATTGCCAGCCATATCCCCAATGAAGTTCAAGGCGTCTTGGCCAGACCTTCATCCAGAGAAACTATTCGTAAACCATCTCTTTCAACTAAAACCATCTTTTCAAATAAAATATTAAAAAAATTATATCATATAATAATAAAATAAATTATTCGTAAACGTTTGTATGAAGTTGGCCAAAACAGCACAGAAAAGTGTTGTGAAAGAAGAGGGCACCAGTTCAATCAAAATATTAGAACAAAGCAAATTAAGAAGAATCTAGATGATATAGGGCAAAAAGTGGTAAAAGTATCATGTTCTTCCATAATAATTTTTTTTTTTTAATGAAAAAATAAACAAATGAACGAAATTTCACTGAGAAATGTTGATTATTTTTATGTTTGATCAAGTAATATCTTTATTTATATTTTTGGTTTTTATTTTATTGACATAAATTCAGTCAATATTAATGAGATCATGTTTATTTTCTCGAAATACAAATCGTTGCCTTTTATTTGAATTGATGGGGAGAAGTTCTGTCCTTGCCCTAGCAGTTTCCTCTTCCTCCTATTTTACAATGAATGTTAAGTTTAGTTTAATTCTTTTTTAAGGTTGAATAACATAATTTTGAGAAAGCATCTAAATGCTCTTGAAATAGGTTCATTATTGTTCGAACATCCATAAATTAATTATATAATAGTAATTATAAAATAATAGAGGTACAGAAAATTGGATGTATAGTTGTATAAATTGTATTACTGTAATACAAATATATTCTGCACTTCAAAGTTTATCATTTTTTTCAAAATAGTATAAGCAGTTAAAAAAAATAATTTCAAGTCTTTTTCCTAGCATTTTAATTTCTATTCCAAAAAACGATGAAGTTTAGGTAAACAATTAACTTTTTCGTTTAAACATTTTTTTAAAAAGCCTGCACCAGTATGGCCCATGAAGAGACTTTGGTTGAGTGCGTGGAAGATACCGTTCTGTTTCGAGGACAACGGTTGTGCAGAGAGATGAACGTACGAGATCACGTTCAACCACAAGGTTTTCTCCCCCAATTGGAGTACCCTGTTTTACAGAAGTTGGGTGAGTTCCTGGAGGGTCTCCTAACCCCAAAGGAGTCACTTGCTGCTGACTTACCAAATATTTTTCTTCTAAATTATCCTGAATTTTTATTTGTTTTAAATTGAATTTAAGTTTTCCATTCTCTATCTGGTTCGTAGGTTACCTAAATTTTCAGGCTTTAAGTTTTCAATTCTATCCCTATTTCGTTTTTTTTTTATTAACTTTTCACGAAGTAAGTGTTCAACGATTCTCTTCTTAAACAATTTCTGTTGTTCGTACTCCTTTTTAATTTTTTTGCTCAAGTTTTTACGACCCATGTTTATTATTACAACATATGCTTTAAATTAAATAATTAAAGATCGATTATTCTTCAAAACAGTCAGTAGTATTAATAAATGCCTGTAAAAAACAGTACTATCGAATCATTCAAAAAAGCTATAACGGTAATAATATTCAAGCATTAGTCAACAGATAGCAAAACTTGCGTGTGAAATAAAGTATTACACGGTGATCACTAAATATTTCATCATATGATAGAGAAAAAAAGGGAAATCTTTTATAAACATTTTTTATAATCCAAAAATATTTTGAACATTGCATTTCTTTGAAATATTTGCAAAATTACTTTCAAATACTTAAGTAATAAATTTTATAAAACTCTAAAATCATTCAGAAAATTACGTGAACTACTTTACTACAGGCTATATGCGGTTTATAGTCTTACAAAACGTTTTTGGATTTAGATTTTTGTTAATTAATTATTATTTTTTTAAAAAGAATATAGTCTAGAGATTAGTTTGTGTGACTGAGTTTTTTAATTCACAACTTGATGTTAGAGACGTATGTAAAATAATAGAAAAAATTAAGCTCTAAACTCATTTCCAAAAACATACTTTTCAATCTATATAATAAAAATGAATCGCCAAATGTCTTGCTAACCGCAAAACTCGAGAACGGCTCGACCAATTCGACTTAATTTTATTTTCATATTGCTAAGGCGCATAGAGGGTTCTTATGGAGAGAAAAGCCGTAAAAATGACGAGGGAAACCTTCGGTGGCCAAAATCCTTGAAAGTGTCGGAGTTTTTTCAGTTTTTGGCCTGTATCTTCTAATCGTACCGATAGAAAAACATAGGTAACCATTTTTAAAGTAGATTAACTTTTCTACAGTTTGAGCCAAACCACTGATCTAAGAAAGGATTTTTAAAAATTCGTCCCCTAAGAGGGTGAACAGGGTGACATACGTTTGAAAATTAAAAAAAAAAAAACACGTCATTTTTAACGCGAGCACTATGAAATTTTAGATTTAGCTTCTGCATAAAAAATAAAGAAATGTGTGTTTTTTAATTTTTGAAAATCGACCCGTAAAAAAAGGAAAATACGGGAAATCGTATCATGTTAACAATACTAATATTATAAATGCGAATGTAACTCTGTGAAAAGGACATATGCTCCTTTTTAATGCAAAAAATATTTGTAAGGGGTTGAAAGAGTTTGTCATTTTTGGAGCTAGAAGCTTGAAACTTATTCTTTAGGCTTTTGATTAGATATAAATAACATGAAGATGTAACGTGTATGTGCGTTGGTCGGGAAATTCGCTTAAGTGTGCTTACTCGAACGAGCAGACATTTGAGGGCAGACTAATGTGCGAAACGCATGCGAATATTAAAATTTTTTCAGCTGCAAATTTATTATTATTTACTGGACAATGATTACAATTCGATTTGTTAACACGATTTTTTGTTAAACGATTTTTTGTAACACGAGTCATTGTTAATATTTCATAGATGTATATGTTAAATAGAACATTATAAATAATAATATTGATATTAGGTATTTATAGGCTTAGCTTGTGACTATCACATTTTCAAGTTAGTTCATAGGCAACCAATTGTTTCAAGGCACTATTAAATATAAGTCATGGATTGTTCAAAGTATGAAATCTTATGATCAGTGAAGTTCAGAGTGTTGATTTAATAAAAATAACACAGGGAGGTAGTTGTTTTCTAATAAATGTATGTTGAAGGATATCCGCCCTCAGACACTACACTTAAGAATGTTTAACATAAGAATAGTATGAGGTAGGTATGAATAAATAAAACATCAAATAGTATAAAATTGATAAAGAATAAGGTGGGACAGCTGCAGGTCATAGAAACTACATACAATAATAATAGAATACAATACGATAAATAATAATAGAAAAGGAATAATCAATTATTAAAAAAAAAAAACCTGCAGCACTACAACCCGAGAACAGGTCTGGGGTTAAGTAAATGGTAGAGACTGCACTCTTATTTTACTATCAGAGAATTTTTTCTCTTGGTAGTATTAATAGTTTAGCAAGATCCAACCTCAGACTTTAAAATGATTTTAAATCTTTATTTAAATGATTTTATATAAAATGATGACTAAATAAATAAAGGTGATGCTCAGGCACTTTTTATTTAATTTAATTTTTTTTTTACTCTGAATCCATTAGTTTTTTATTTTAGGAATATATTGTTACGGGCAGAGAGAGAGAGACAGATGGTCAGAAGGGATTAACGTCTTAAGCCCGCCGGCGGGAGATGCTAAGATTGGATTAGAACAACCTCGAAGGTACTAGAACTTATTGAACTGTAAGTGTTAATTTGTAGCAAAGTTAAGCTTTAGCGTAAATTTATTGTATTTGTACAAATTTATGTAAATAGTTAAGCCATTTCATAGTAGTAATATTTTATATTATTTTAGTAATTAAATAGGCCTAGGTTATGATAAATATTTAGAATATTGTTATTGTAAATTTATATTAGTTTAATAATTTAATTGTTAATAATTTCATTGGATTCTTTTTGCCACTTTGTTAATAAATATTAGTACCTTGAGTTTAGGAGTAGTTTTATTCATTTTAACACCCAGTAGCCCATAACAATATTTTGAATTTTAAAATCTCAAATTCAGATTAAACTTTGTAATTTGATTGTAAATGTTCATTACTGATAATAATAATAATCTATAAAGGAGATAGGCCAGAGAAATGCTGGTCTTTAATCAACAAGATTGTGATTTCCAGACTTCAATTTACTACATTAAACAAAACATCATAGGAGGGTAACAAATCTTCCTTGCACAACAATTAAATTATAAATCTATAGTTTAAAAAATGATGATCAAAATAAAATCTGAGTTAATTGCTTCATACATTTTTAAATTGCTATCACATATTCGACACACAGAGACGAAAAGTTTTGTGATATCTATTTAAATAAAAAACAGTGCTAGGGTCATTTAAAATAAAACTCACTTCACATGTTCAGGTAACTAAACATGTACTCTGTACAATTTTCTGTATTTTTCGTTTTCTTAAACTAATTTAAATAAAGTAACTAGATTTTTGTTTGGAATCATTCGTAAAATACCATTGGTTTCGTAAATTTTGTAGTGAGTTTGCGAGTGTACTTAGATTTTACTACATTAAATACGGTTTTATAACGTTGAAAATGCACGATAAAAATATACGAAATTAATAATTATTCTATTCCCCTCTACTCCGTGAACATTAAATCTGTACTACGTACCCTAGCCTCTCAGTCAGCTGCCTGCTCCGAAATTGTGTACATCGCTGAGATTTGTAATTTAGCAACTGAAACCGAGGTTAAACAATATGTATACAATAAAGTATTCTACTATAAGAGAAGGTAATGAAAGAATTTTTACTATTGAAAATTATAAATGATGTAGTTTTTATATACTTTAATAACTCCGACGTCTGTTAAATTAACCATTCTTTAATTCACTTAAAGTTTACAACATAAATTACGCTTTGGCAAAATCTCTATGTTTTGGCAAAAGATGGGAAAACAAAAAACGTTGTTTATAAAAATGTATTTAAATAAGATATTTCCAGTAAAATAGTTATTTTAATGTATGTATGTATTTTATTTGCAAAGTTATTAGACAAAAAAATTAAAAATGCTGCCCAAAGTCACTATACCACAGCTAGCCGCGGGCACAGCTAGTGTATTAATAAAATAAAAATACTTTTCTGTCAGAAACTTACATAACTTTCTTTTTCTATATCCTTGACTATACCAAAATGGTTTTATGGTTATTTTTTTTTTGTAACTCCAAGTCTTAAAATGCGTCCCTTTGTTAACCATGTTCGTACATATGAAAGAAGTATAAATTGTATAAGAAGAGTCAGTTTTACATTAGAGAGAGGAAAAAAAATTTATTCTTTCTTCTGGGTAGTGAAGGAGTGGGGGACATCTTTGTGCCCCTCAAGTTTTCTAGTCAGTAGCTTCCCGACAACTTTCGGTGGTGCTCAGAACTCGGCGCAAGGTACTATAATAGTAGTAATAATTATACTCCATTAATAAAGTACATTATTAATTTATTACTATAAGTATATATTTTTAAAACAATAAAAGTTATATATATTTATAAAAACAATATATTTATAAATAAATAGTTTTATATATTTATAAAAACAATATCTAAATAAATAATAGTTTAAAAAACACTTTAGTAGAAACAAAAGTAAAAAATAATTTTGATTACATTATATTTTAATTCTATTGAATACCTTATATTTAATATATATATTCTATATTAACATAATTCTATTCTTTTATTTAAAGAATAGAATTATGAACAAAAAATTCATTTTATCTTAAAAAACGTGGGGTACTTGATGTTACTTGTTGTAAATATTTTATAGATTGATATTGTTAAAAAAAAAATCATTATGAAAATATCTAAAAAGCCACCCCACGCATTTTTTTACGATAAAATAAATTTTTTTGTTCATATATTATCTTATTTTAAACTAATAGAATTATTTTTTTTTTAATTTTAATTTTTATTTTCTATAAAACTTTTTTTTTAAACTATTATTTATATAAGTTTTTACTTTGTAGTTTGGTTTGCAATAAACACGTGTTTTTTTGTCGTTTTTTAAAAAAGTAATATTCATTTATTCCTTTTCATTTCCGCTAGCTACAATTTTCATTTTCAATTCAAATTTTCAAACTAGTTCGATGTTCTGAAGTGGCCAGGTACTAACATGATTACATAAAGGCGAGTTAAAAAGGGCCTCTAGTTATTTTTAATCATTTATACTAACCAAATTTTTTATAAATTATGCTTTAAAATTACGTCATGTATATTTTTCGACGTATTAGCCATTATAAAATAAATTACTATGTATATTATAAATTATTATGTAATAATGGGAATTATTTGAATGCTTTTAATATGATTTTTCTTTCATAAATTTAAAAATTATGAATTTCTATCCCCAAAAAATCTGTTACAATTAGGGTTATGCGACAATATAAATTTATTAAGTTCTTTATTTTCAAAGAGTATCTAGTAACCTAGTGTTTAAGTACATTTTTCCTATTTTCTAAAAGCAGATTACTAGTAGTATCTGAGTGGCAAAGATTCGTTTTTTTTACCAAGAATTTTTCAAGCATGAGGAAGAAAACCTTAGAAAATCTATTCATATCGTTTTAACCGACTATTCTTTTAGGATAGGCTTCATACTGTTACCTGCGGCACTTCTCTTGGACCTATGGACACCTATAAAGTGCTGCGTGAGTACAGGGTATAGTCGAGAACACGTAGGGAAACTCGGTAAAGAAATAAACCCAAAACATTCATGTATCAAAAATAAAACGCTATTATATTGGCCCGAATAATGTACTCCTAACATTTAAATATGGTAATAAGAAAAGTCCTAGAGTCGTTAAGAAAAAAAATAAATTACAACTGCAAAATATTCACCATCAATAATCATTATCCTATAACCACTAATGAAAACAATAATTCCAATATAAAACAATTTCCATAATTCTATATGCACTAATGATAATCAAAACTTAAATATTAACTATCAGTAATCATTATCCCATAACCACTAATAAAAATAATTAATGCAATATAAAACACGATCCATCATTCATAACAATAATCTTATAGAGCCTAATTATAATTCCAATTAAAATAAAAGATTCCCATCTGTTTTGTGCCCGAAACGCTATGAACGAATAAAACGTTTAATTATCAGAATTGAGTGGCTCTATCTGCAACTGAACTATTTACTATCTGGCTTCATCCCAAATCTAGTCTGACTACAGTATAGAGAAAAATTCCTACCTTCCACCTGGCTTCTTGCTCAGGTCCCGATACTTCTCACTGATACCAGTCTTCAACTCTGGCAGCTCCTTCCGGTAGACCACGACCCTGCTCGCCGAGAGTGCCCGTTTTCAACAATCAACTTTTGAGGGAAAACGGTCGGGTATTTAACGGATTATTCGAGCTAGCGTAAACATTCTTACCCTGGGTCCTTGAGGTTCTGTCCCCTGGTGGTCAAAATTATCGAAAACATTCCTGAATTAAATCTAACTTTTTAAATATTCGATTAAGGTCGGCTAGAATTGACAAAAGCCCTGAGTAATTTCCGACCTTATTTCCGAATTGGATATATGAACTGATTACGCAGCGCGGCCTCAAAACAGATGTGAACCTTCTAACAATAATTAAATTTGAATATATATCTAACATAATTTTTCTCAGTCCGTTACAATATAATTATTTGTCAACCACGTTTGAAGGTTGGCTAAAAATTTAACATATGTTTTACACTTATTATAAAAAAAACCTGTACCACTACAATCCGTGAACGGATCCGGGGGTTCAGTACATGGTAGAGACTGTACTGTTTTATGGACAACGGTTTTACACTTATTATACATATGAAAAAAAAATTGGAAACTTTTTTACTTACAAAAAATCGTTTATACTTTCCTGTACACAATTAAAGAAGGATTATAATCGAGAAAATTTTCGATTTTAAAGGAATCTTTCATCATATTGTTAATATGATGCCCGGAACCGTATGATTGTTAGGATGGCCGTAGCTTTGGCATGAAGTCCTTACCTTAAGTAGTTTGAAACTTCATATTTATATAAATTTCATATTATATTATTATGCAACATCTTACAGCATACCTCCTTTTTTGATCATTTCATGACCGCCAGAAGTGATACATTATTTTAAGATCATTATCATAACAGATTTTTTTTTCTCCGTCATAAATAAGCTTTTAAGCGTGTAGTTTTTTGGATAAAATTGAGACATGTTTACCTCTGATTCAATATAAGGAGTCAAATATGCATATTAGGAAATAAACTTAGCCTCTAACGTATATTCAGCAGAAACTTTGCAGGAATTTGTTGTAAAAAGGCTTACATTACTGTACCATCAAAAAACCAACCACAGGTTAATAGACCACGCTTTACTTGTAAGTAAAGTAACTTACAATGGATTAATGGGGAACGAACGGGTAGACCAACTTGCCAAGCAAGGCGCAGCACTACCTCAGCCTGAAAACCCCGGTTCGCTAATCTCAGCCAAGATTAAGAACAATAATTAGAAGCTATACAAGGAACCTACTCTAAAACGCTAGCAGAGAGAAAAAATGGGAGTGCCTTGCACATGAGCAGCTCCCCCGAAATCTTCCGTGAGACGAAACTGTTGCGAGGTTAAGACTCATCACAGGCCGTGATTACCTCCAGGAAAATCTGCACAGAATATGTATTGCATATTCCGATAATTGACTCATTTGTCTTTCTGGTGTAATGGACGGTGCTCACTTACGACATTGCGGTGGTCTTAAGGATATTCTGCAAAATTATGACGATGCATGTCTTTGTTGGGAGGCTCGGTGGCGTATGGCAGATATACCAAGAGGCATTGGATTGCATTGGGAAAAAAAACAATGGATTAAAAATAATGCTTTCTCAATATATTTGCTTTGACCTTAAAAACATATTAATATTCAGTTTTTGTTGCACATGGGTAAATTGGCAGGTAGAATAAGTATTAAAACATAATAATATAAAATAAGATTTCTCTACTTTAGTATTTTGGACTAATATATATCACTATAAATTAATTGGGGAACCAGAGTTATTTAATAAAGCTTTCAAAAGATTTTCTGATTTTTTAAAATAATTTAATCGATTTCATTTTAAAGTTAGCGTGGAATACGTTCATGCTAATGGTAATTAACTAACTAACAAACTAATTTATTTTCAATTTAGTATTTTACAGTGTTTACAGACTAAATGAAATCTGAAAAAAAATCTCATATAAATTGCCTTTTTCTTAACTGTTCTTTGAAGGCCTCCGACAATTTGATATTCTGAAAACTGTTGGATAATCTAGAAGTCTGGAGGTTTCGTTTAATACGCGGTCCATATGTTTAAGCTGGGCAGAACCATGCCTAAACATGCCAGATTTAACAAGGGATTTTCCAAATTCATTTAATTTTATTCATATGAATTAAAATTACATTACCTTTTAACATTTCATATTTCCAACACTGTGGGAATTGGAAAATGCTCATAAAAAGAACAAAGAGTAATATTAACCAGTAATTTACATATTTTTTTGCTTTTCAGAAATCTATGGTGCAATCATTGATTGGTTATAAATAAATGGTGCTTGTTTTTTTTAGAAATATATCGTCGCTGTCAAAAACATGGCGCCAATGCACACTTTGGCCGATTTTAGAGGAGGGAAAAAAACGCGCCGAATGTAGATTTGGCAACTGTTTTCATAACTATTGAAGAGAATTATCAATAAATTATACTCTGCCATGTTGCTGGCCTTAATACCTGCCTTCCTTAGTGTGTAATTCAACCTGTAGAATGCGTTACCGTTACTAACTCATTTTCATAAAAAAATTGTAGACAGGTCGATATGGTCCTTATTTTTTACAGCGTTCTGTTAATATTAATAGTCCTTGTTCTCTTTGTTCTTTTATTTGCATTTCTATTTAATTCCTTTTGTTTGACTTGCTTTAATTACACAGGCCAACGATGAATAAAAATGTATACTGAAAATACATATTCCTGTAGTTTTTAGTGATCAAATATTCTCCCTGAGAACTCTTATGGAAAGGACTAGAGAGTAAAATGTAACGATCCACCACCTTTTCGTGGATTTCAGCAATGCCTATGATTGTATCAAAGTATGGAAGAAATGAATGTCCCCAGAGAATTGATAAGCCTTGTGGAATTGCTGATGAGGGAGTCGAGAAGCCTGGTCAAGATCCAGAATGACTTGTCTGAAGAATTCAAGACAACTAGGGTCTTGAATGGACACTCTTGCCTGTTATTTAATTTTGCACTAGGAAAAGTCATAAGTGACTCAGGTGTACAAGTCACTGATACTATTCTGATTAAGTCCATCCAAATACTGACCTATGCAGATGACATAGGCATAGTGGGAAAACACCGAGGGATCTACAACAGACTTTTCTTGGTTTGGAGAATGCTGGACGGCGTATAGGTCTTCAGGTAAACCAAGTAAAGACTGAGTATATGGCGTCTAACTCTTCAAGACAATCGGATCCCACCATCACGTTTGGTGCCTGCGCAATCGAAAGTTTCGACAGTTTTTTCTACCTCGGTTCTCTGGTCAAAGCAGATAGCTCAACCAGCCCAGAAGTTGAATCAAAGAGGAATTTAGGCCGCAAATAGATGTTATTTTAGGATGGCGAAAATTTTACGAAGTCGTCTGATATCAAGAAAACCAAGGTCATGCTGCACAAAAATGTCATCAGGCCTGTTTTAACTTATGGATCGGAAACCTGGCCTCTGTCCAGGACAGATGTCAACAGATCCATATTTTTAAGTTGAACCGAAACTTAACTAAAGATGTCAGAACTGACATGAAATAATCGAATACATGAAGTAAATATAATGAAAGATAAATCATGTCGCGAGATAAAGGCAAGTAGAGAAACTACCCAGTGGTAGTACTCAAATAACAAATTCAACTTAGAGGCCATATTCTTTTCAGCCACTTCGGAGGATTATCAGGAATTGGAGAGGTTGCCAGGTTTGAAACTAGTGGGTTTGAGTGGGAATAAAGTTTGTCATGAAAAGATTCCATGCCCTCGTGTTCTCGCAATTTTTGCGATGTATACATGAGAACGAATGTTCTTTGAACATTACTTTTAATTTTAGGATCTTATTGACTTACGTCATATTACTATTTATAATTTTTTATAATTAATGGTCAACTGTTTTGATTTTTTAAAATCTTTATTTTAAAGAGAAAAGATAGGCTCTCGGCCGGGATTCGAACCCAGTTGACCATTAATTATAAAAAATTATAAATAGTAATATGACGTAAGTCAATAAGATCCTAAAATTAAAAGTAATGTTTAAAGAACATTCGTTCTCGTGTATACATCGCAAAAATTGCGAGAACATGAGGACATGGGATCGGATAAGGGAAAAGATTTGTCCTCTGCCGGCAAGCGACCTTGGTGGCTCAAATGGATAGAGCTCTGTCACGGAGAGACAGAGGACCCGGGTTCGAATCCTGGCCGAGGGCCTATCTTTTCTCTTTAAAATATAAAATAGTTTCTGTAGGGAAATGCTTTAAGAGGTGGATCGTGATTAGGTCGTGTCCTTAGGAGTTTTGTTGGAAGGTTATCTGTGAATAACATTAAATATTTCTGAAGGATGGAATGCATGAGGACGAAGGAATTTCCCGTCATTTGGAAGAGGAGATTTAACTCTTCTTTAATGTATTCATGGTAAATTGGATTCATGATATTAGGATGTGGTTGAAAAGTTTTAGGAAGGTTTTGGCTGAATAAAAATAAATAAATAAAAATTAGTGAAAAAAGTACTCATACCTTAGTGGTTTAATTTTTTTTAAATTGACACACTCTTTTTCTCAAATTTATTAAACCTAGGATAATTGAAAGAAATGAGGCTGACACCGGAGAAAACAATGGTAGTCATGCAATCAGGAGCCAAGGAAGACCGTCCTTTCTTCGTGGTCCATCCGATCGAAGGAGTGGTCACGGAACTGGAAGACCTCACGTCTCTGTTGCCGTTCCAGGTCTATGGCTTCCAGTGCACAACCGACGTACCAGATGATTCCGTCCAATCGATCGCTTCAACCTATCTCAAGGTAGCAGGATTATTTTCCCTCTAAATTTATTTATGTTTTTTTTTTTTTTAGAGCCTGTTATTATCTGGAAATATCTAATTGCCAAATATTACATGAGATGCATATTATTATTTTTAAAATTTTTAAATCGGGAAGATTTAAGAAATTCCAAGATACCAAGATTCCTAGAAAAAGGGACAAAACCAATGTAGGCCAAGATAGAGAATTTTTAATTTAAATTTAATTTGGGTTTTAAATATCTTCTTGATCAATTCTCGCTCAAGTAGAAAAAGAAATAGAAACAATTTAAAAATCGGCTATTGATGATTTATGAGTACTGGTAGCATAAATATAAAATAGCCGCTAATGTCCTCAATAAAGGGTAAAATTTCAATAAAAATATTTACTAATCAAAAAAGAACAACATGATTTTCTTTTTCTTTCAGTTCGCTAATTGTTGTTGACGCCTTTAAATAAAACAACAGCTTTATTGTAGTTTAATGTTGTAAAAAGGTTATAAAAGCCAGCTTATATAAAGGCTTCAGCATGTCAAGTATTGATGCGTAGTATGCTCCTGTAATGTATTTTCCTCCTTTTTGAAGATAATCGATTAAAATAACTCCATGACTATCCCAAGAGCGTTGGAAATGTTCATTCGAATAGATTTTTGGTCTAACGTGAGCAAATGCGGTACCCAACGTGCGGGCAGCTTTCTCATATCTAAATGTTGATTTAATGTGTAACATATACGTTCTTTTGACATGTTCATAACCGCTACCTCTCTCACTTTAATTCGACGGTCGTCTAGCACCATTTGGTCAACATTGGCGATGTTCGGCAGAAACTTTTCAGACCACCCTCTTAGGATACGATTCAATATAAAAGCTTGTGAAATCGGTTTAAACTCGGTAAATAACAGCATTATTATTTTATTTAACTAACGTTACACAAATATTTCGCAGTTGTTGAAAGGTGTCAAAACCACTGACCCAATCTTACTCCTTGGATATTCTTTCGGTGCATCCGTGGCTTTCGAAATGGCCTTGCTGTTGGAAGCTGAGGGTCACCAAGTCCACCTCTTCCTCATTGACGGCTCTCCCGACTTTGTGAGGAAGCGGACTTCGCTCTACAGGGCCAAAATAACCAACGCTGACGAATCTGACGCCTTCTCTTACTACATCACTCTCTTCAAGACGATAGACCACAACGAGTATCAGAAGGTAAGCGGCGAGTCAGATTGTAGCTATCTGTTACTTTACTGTTCGACAAGAACATTTCAAGTTTATTTAATGATTCCAGATACAACAAGAACTCAAAGCCCTTCCAGACATGGAAGCAAGGCTGACTCTCTGCGCCAAGAAACTGGAAGGAGAAGGCGAGTCGGAAGACGACATAAAAAAGGCCGCGCTGACTTTTTACAACAAAGTCCTCGCCGCCGAGAAATACCATCCTTCGGCTGTGTTCTCGGGAAAGATCCTTCTCCTCAAAGCCGATCAGAACTTCGTAGCAGCTGAAAAGGATTACGGTCTTAAGAAGGTAATTAAATCAAGCTTCAGTAGGATATTATATGATAAAAGTTAAGAATTAGTGGGGCGCTGCTTGTGAAATGTGCATTTTCAAAAGAAAGTATTAATAAAAACCAAAGTAGTAGATATGAAATCAAAACCTATTTATTCGAAATATCTAGCCTCATTTTCAATACATTTTTCCAAATTTGCTATCGAATTTTCATCAACAGAACTGAAAAATTTAGGGTTTTATGATGAAATAAAGTCTAAAAATGCGTTTTTGATTTGAGCATTGTTTTCAAAAATTTTACTCATACGACACAAGTGGACATTTAAATAAATGGCTGAACTATTAATTTTTTATATTATTATTAAGAATTAATACTAATAATGGCAACAAAAAAATTGATAAAATCACCTTATAGCTTATGAAGATAAATGTTACAAAAGACAAATTTTAGATTACATATAAAGTACTTTGTCCCATTCATTCATTTTATTATTTTTTATAATTTTAATTCATAACTGAGAAAATAGGACAAAAAAAAGTTCAAAAATTTATAAATTATTTGTTTTATTCCTTAATATACCTATTGATTCCAAAACACATGGTATTTTTCTTCAATGAATGAGATATCAACATAAGCTATCTCTTATCAGGCGTTATTTTGAAAAAAAGAAAAGGAGAATGTTAATGTTGAGATCCAATTTTCATCGCTTGACTTAGATTATTATCATTATAAAAATACAAATTCCTTATACCATTGGAGACTGAAAGAACTTAGTTCCTTTATAGCAATGGAAGAGTTGGAAATATATTAATTTTAATTAATTAGTTGTACTCACTTTATTAAACTCATATTTATCATTTTTCATCTCACTTATTATCATCCCTTCTCAAATCTCACACTTCATTTTTTTAATTATTCATGCGTTTCACATTCAGCCGCATGGATTACGGGTTATACAGGTTTTGAAACATAAAAGCTTAAACTTTTAGGAGGTGGAAAAAAATTATTTCCAAATAAAAAATCATAGCAAAGATACAGTTTGCTGAACACATGGCATAAAACAGAAAAGTTGTTTCAAAATTTTTTTGTAACTAAAAAAAAATTTAGTTGGTATAAATAAAACTAATAACAAATTATTTTTATGTTACCAGTTATGCAAAGAGGTTCCTGAAGTGTATACATACAAGACGACTCACAAGGAAATCATCAAGGCTCCAACAGTCAAGAAAATAGTCAACAGGATAATCAACGCAGTGAATCCATAATATTAAAGAAAAATAGAACATCCTATTGTATTTGCAATGTTCATATCAACAGTAATCAAATAACTTTTACTATAACACCATATAGATTTCATGAAATCAATTATATCAATGAAAATGTTATTTATTTAGTTTTGTAAATAATTTTAAAATATATTGTATATTGTTTATCCTTTGTTTTTATATTAATTTTAAAATATCCTTTAATGGGCCAAAAAAAAAAACTTAGGAGAATTTATGCTATTGTATAATTGTTCAGTAGCAACTCAAAGCCCTATTTGTAGATTTGCTGGCCAGTATCATGCTGAGCTCCCCAACCTGGAGCCAGAACCTCAAAATGACAACAGCAATGAAATTCTACATAGCATTAATTAAATAGACAAAATTATTTAAAGAATTGCTACTAGCATAGAACCCTGAAAAGAAGTCAATATCATCGACAGGCACAAATGAAAACAAGAAAGGCAAAAAATCCACTTTTTTAAATTTTACATGAGAGACAAAAAAAGGGATCTTGTCCTGGACTAGTTCTCCATCTGCAATAAAGAAAATATTGAAGGCGTTTTCAAGACTGTTATTCGGACATGAAGTTTAAAGCTTTAAAAATAAAAATATCAGTTGGACTATGTTGTAATCTTCCTGCAGTTACCAATTCAAATATGAATGACAGATATATTATTCGATGGCTAGCTAACTAGAAGCTGAGTTCTTACTATATTGAATCAGAATGCTCATTATTGGCATATCGACAATGGAAAGGTCCAGAACTATATCAACCTAGCTCATCGTTTGTTTACTGGTGTGATCAGTAATCAATCTTGGCCCTCGCAGATCTTTGGGATTAAAGGAATTTTATAATTGATCTACCGATATAATAATAATAAGATAGTTTTATGTAATTAAGTGGGTAGTCTTAATTGGGGGATAAACCTGGCAGTTGAGTGTGGCCTTGGACAAATCACCACCTTCCACAACTGTTGTCCAAGAAACAGTACAGTCTCAACCAGGTACTGAACCCAAGACTATTCATGACTTGTAGTGGTACAGGTTCTTTACACTTTAAGTGTTTGATATACTATAAATTATATTGTATTATTTATATAAAGTGCAATTTTAATAAATCTTCTAATCCACAAATTCTACAGTTTAGTCTTTTTAGTAAAATGTACAACTTCATAGCATTTCTTTGGCAAAGTTTGAGTTTTAACAGTAGTCAAAAGCATAATACTAGTTAATTAACTAAGATTACATATCTTTCTCACAAATTTGATATTTCTATATTTTTAAAACTAGTTACTTCAGTGGACATGTAGAATTATTAACTTCAGAAAAAATGTGATTTTCATATTCATCACTTTTAAACAATAATAATTGTTTCAAATAATACCTAGCATGGTATTGTATTAAATTCCTAATCCTCAAATGCTTTTTGGGTTGACTCCTCGTGTATTTTGAGAGTTAAATATTCGAGACTTTGCCACAATACATGCCTTACTCAATGTGACTTAATTTTTTAATATTTCACTAGTTTGATTTTCACAAGTTACATAAAATTTTTAGCAATTACTTGGACTTAAGAGTTATTTCTTGCCACAAAATTTCAAATATGAATGCTTGAAAAAGTACAGTGTAATTCTAGTTATTGTTTTAACTAAATCGAACTTTGTGTTTTAATTTGTTATAAATCGATTATTTGTGATTATTATTATATCTACAACATCGGTGAATAGGAGGTTAAGTCAAATTTTCACCAGAATGAGTTTGTTGCACATAGGACAGTGTAATTGTGTTATTTTTCCAATGAATGAAGATCTAAGTCAGGCCTTGGCTTGAAAGGAGTTATTGCTTGAATTCTAGCTCCATTTCAAGCCAAAAACTACAAGAATGACACAATTCTATTTCCCTTAATACAGTTAACTCTCTCTGGACAAAATTTGACTTAACCACTTCACTTAAAGACTTCACCAGGACAGCAGAAATATATTTTTAATTTTTTAGGAAGAAAATCCGCGTGGAGGTAAAAAAAATAATTTTTCCTTATTAAAAATAATAAGTTATGAACTGTTTATTTTAAAGCTAACATACTAAAGAGAATTTTTTCTGACTATCACCCGGACCATTTTCTTCCTCATATATATTAGATTAAATAATATTATTCAAAATTTTTAATTTTTGTTTACATATACTTAAAAATATGGAGGAAAGTAAGGAAAATGAGAAAAGAAAGGTATTAAAAAAAACTTCAAAATACAAATTCACATTAATTTTTAATATCATTTTCAATCTGTTGGTACTTTTAGCGATATAAACAACCATTAACTATTTACACTTAATATTAAATTCCACTTCATTAATTAATTCTGAAAAGAGTCGGTGAGAGTTTTGAATAACTAACGAGTGGCCGACGCGACCTCACTTAGACAAAGACATCCTCTAAAAAAGGAGCTTCCTAATTTAATATATATATCTTTATTTTCTCTCTCACTATACTTGAATATAAGTATTAGATTAATTAGATCTACCAGGCTGAGGCTGAAGGGACTTTTCAACTTAACCATAACTGACACTATATAATACTATGTATATCATACATAATAATAATTAATTTATAATCATTTACTTAGAATGAAAAAATCTTTCTTTGGACGAAAACATTCCTTCGTTATGTTGTTCGGGGGACGGTGCATAATCTAAGCGCGTGCTTTTTACCCTCGGTGGGCGAGATGGGGCGAGATGACGGGGGACAGGAAGGTGAAGTTTGGCACATCCTCTAAGCGAAGAGAGAAAATTTGAGCACCTCTAGAGGAGGGATTAGGTCCCGGGCTGAGCACTAGCTCTTCCTCACTCCCTGAGGAAGCTCGCTCAACCTTTTTCTTTTCCTTACAAAAAAATTCATTCTGATTAGTCCTATATCACACCTACAACCCTCACTAGTCGAGGCTCCTATACTCTATTTGGCAAATGTCACACAATTATACAAAAAAAAAACGAAAAAAAATATAAAAAAGTCATTTTTTATACCATTTAAAAATGAATAACAAATAATAACAATAATAGAATAAAAATTATAACGAATTGAATCGTACAGATCTCCTTTAAATTCCGACGAGTGGAAGCGTGATTGAAAGAGACAAAAAGGAGTCTAAATCAAAATATTTGTCTGTATTGTTGAGCTGATTTTCCGCAGGTCACGTGAAGTGTGCACTCATGTCTTGAGGCCAGCTGCTCGCGTCTCAGGTAACATATGCACTCCCTCAACACTGAAGATAGAAGCTTCTGAAAATTAAAAAAAATAAACATTTACAATTAACATATAAACAATCAGCTTATGAGTTATTAAACATCAGGGAGGTATAATCAAGCTGATTATCAACCAAGTGATGCCCAATCAATTCAAACTCTTATTGTTTTTCATCAATAACATGGTATTCATTATATTTTGTAATAAAACCATTTTTCTTTTAATTTTACTGTTTTTATTATCTATGTTTATTGTCTTATTGATTTCTTTCCATCCGTGTGATTTATTATCGTTCCTTTTTTAAATAAACCTGTTGAAGTTTCTTATGTTTATATAGTTTATCTGTTTTTGTTTTATTCTCAGCCCTCATGATGTCCTGAAAATTAGGTTGACACACGAAATGTTGGCACAAATAAAATAAGTTAAACTTATTTTGTGTATATTTATTATTGACTGATTGACCTCGACCATTTCACATTCTTGTAATACAAATATTATAGTTAGATTACAAATTAATAGAGAACATCACAAAATTTCAAAAACGTTTCTAATATACTTCAATTATTTCAGTACTTGTCAAAAAATAAACAAGAGAGTAACAGAAAATAAGTTACCTACAAAAAGAGAAAACAGGATATTAACATAACATTATCACTGTGTCAAAATATTCTAAAGGCAGAATTAAAAGGCTGCTTACGTGAACCTCAAATGTTTACATTTAAGTGTTAGAGCAGTCTAAAACAGTACTGAGATAAATATTTATTCAAATATAAAAAGTATTAAAAAATTTTCCATTAACATTGCTCTATTTTCTTTGAGGTAAATGTAAATCTATTACTGATTAAATAGTCATAGAAACTCTATTTCCTACCATTTAATGCAACAGCATTCAAGATAAATTGTTTGAAAAAAAAAATCTGATTTGTTAAAGAAATCACATGATACTAACCATCGGGGAGCTCATAAAGTTTCTTCGGTAACGAACTGAAATACTTATGCCTCAATGCTTCCTCTGCATCAATCCTTTTGTCAGGATTCAACTATAAAAGAAGATAATTATTATTAATAATTTTATTCATAACAATCGTAACTTACAAGAAAAATCGACAAACTTCTGTGGTATACTGATCAAGAGATCTATGCACTAATTATATCACTGAAATGTTTTTTTATAAAAATGAACGGTTCCAGACTCACCGAACAATTATTTCAATAAACCTGTATCAGTAGTTATTCTTTTAAAGGCGAACATTAACAACTCTCAGCAAATAATGAAGCATTAACATATATATCTACAGATTATAGAATAAACACTAAGTTATGTTTTCATAACCAATTAGATGAAACATCCTTTCAAGAAAAAATGATGAATTAAGCTTGATAATTGAAAGATTAATTGTTCAAGATGAGACAGTTCCAAGAAACAATCTCAGTCAAAGTTTCAAATATACAATAAATTCTTTCATAAATATTGGAATACACATAGATATAAGACTGTATAAACAAATTATCACAGACGTTGATGACCGTATGGTTTTATGCCTTACAAACCCAAACAAACAAACAAAATTCTTTCATAAATAAATACAACAAAAATGTGGACAATGTTAAATAGTTATCATAATAGAAGATACATTTGTTCTTATTTAGGTTATAGAATAATCAAAAACGTTCTATACTCTATTTAGCCCTGATGTTTGCTAATTTTAAACAAATGTAAAATTTGTTTATTCATAAATAAAATAAAACTATTTCAAGATTTTTAAATGTTATAAGCCTGCTCTAATGGGAGTTTCGACCATTATCAAACTGTGAAGAAGATCCGTAGTGTGTACAAAATAGTTTGAAGATAATCAAAACTTAGATTAAATTTTAAGAAACTTTCATTTGACACGATAAAATGCGTTGTTTATTTAGTAAGCTTGAAATATCATAAAAATCTATACATCAGCAATATATTATTTTTATTTTAAGTTACCTGCAAGAGAGCTGATGCCATGTTCTCTCCCTCAACAATGTCGTACAGACGGGGAAAAGCTAGGCCGAGTTTTTGTCCTCTGTAGAAACAAAGCTTATGAGGGTTGTATCCGGGCAGGTGTGTCACTCCTTCCCATGTTTCTTCAACAGGCGTGCCCAAGATCTTGATGAAACAGACAAAAACATGTTATTTAATCCAATAAATCATTCTCAGTTGGAAATTATAAACAAATAAATATATAAGGGTTAAAGTCAACGAATGGAAAGTTACATCAGAGCAACCAAAGCAAAAGAAGTGCAGACCGAAGTCGGAAGAACTTAGCAAGCCTTCTCAGAGAGAATGAAAGCCTATTGGAAAAGCAAGAAGAACCCAAAGAAAGCTCAATTGAGTTGTTTGCTTAACGTTTTCCATTATTGGGAGAATAAGATAATAATAATAATATATGGGTTAAAAATGGGATTGTAAATTATAGAAATTTGATAAAACATTAATTAACGAATTCCCAGAAATAAAAGATTATACAAGTTTTTTATTTATGTTTTTAGGTACTCCTATACAACATTTCATCTTTGAAAGCCTACACTGTTTGATAATAAACAATCAATCTAGTACAAGTCACTGATGTAAATTTTACTTCACTTATGTAAATTTTAACAAAACAACAAATTTTAAGTAAAAATAACCTGTACCACTGCAACCCACAGAGGGTCTTGGGTTCAGTATTCTACTACATACTGGATGAGCCGCAGGAAGGTCCTAGATCCCATAGGGCATATCTCCAGCTGCTAATAGATTAGATAAAAGTGTGCCAGTGAGCAGAGCTTGAATCCAGGAACTTCGGTATGGCAACTCAGCGCTCTACCACTGAGCAACTCTGCTCCCCCTCCCCAAATTTTAAGTAGAAAAATTAAACTTATTAACATATAAAGCTAATTTTCAAAGACATTTAAAATGTTTGACCCAATATTAAGGCATCTATTTGTATCATATTTTTCACAGATATAATGAACAAATTACTCTTTTGGGACTTCTTACTAATTTTGAGACTTCGGTTTTTAATATTAATGTGGTAACAATAACTCCTTAAGGCCGAATGGCTTTAAAAACTAATAAATTGGTCTCTATTAAATCTATTTTTAATTTTTATTATCAAATCTATTAAATCTCTATCTTTCATATAATTTATAAAAATAATTTTATAACTGCTGTTATTTACAGGTCAATAACCAGATAGATGTCCTTCGATTGATTGATATGATATAACAAAATTAATGCAAACCTTGAAAATCTTATCAAGCTGGTCGTAGACCTCTCTGACACCGGGGAACGTTGGCACACCGGTTATCATCTCGAGGAAGATACAGCCGACTCCCCACATATCCAGGGACGTGGAGTAATGTGTCGATCCTAGGAGTACGTCTGGAGGCCTGTACCACAGGGTCACCACTTCATGAGAGTATGTGTGTGATGGCACTGATTTAGCCCGTGCAAGACCTGAAATTTAATATTCATTTCAAAATGATGATAGTTACAAAAATATTAGAGAAACTTACACCCATCAATTACCCATTTGTGAGAAAAAAACATAACGTAAAATTACAAATCAGAATGTTTTTTAATCATAAATAGAAATAGAAATCTATTTATACATAAATAGAAATATCTTGGTATTTAACATCCATACCAACTTCAGTTAAGACAAACGGGAAGAGATCTCCTAAAGATCACTGACCTATTACAAATATTTTGAGATTCATATGGGAGTCTGCTACAAAATAAGGGTAGCTACTTTATAGAGGCTGGGTGAGCCCCCAGTGAGATATTTGGCACAACCGGATTTCAACCAGGACCTTCGGCATAGCAACTCACCACTCTATCTACTGAGCTACCCTGATGATTATGTTTAAATAGAGTTACTTCTGTTTTGAAACGAGTACTTCATTTATATTAAATATACAAATATTGATTTTTAAATAATCTTATTAAAAAGAAATTCGTTTCCGAGGTAGCACTTATGCTTCAGAACCCCTCCCCTTTCTCAGTTCTTAAGAAAGGACAGTTGAATGAAAAATTTATAACATTTAATTATTCATTTTATAAACATCAATTATTTACCAAAATCTGCTAATTTGAGTTCCCCCATCTCTGAGATAAGGAGGTTCTGCGGTTTGACATCTCGGTGAAGAACCATCCTCTTATGGCAGTAGGCCAGACCCCTAAGGAGCTGGAAGAGTAGGAGGCGGACATTGTGGTAGACGAGACCACCTGGGTGTCGCTCCATATATTGGGAGAGGTCCGTGTGCTAAATTAGATTGAAATGTGATTAATTGATGAAGTAAAGAAAAATTATAATTATGGTTTATTGCTACTGAAAGAAAACTTACAACATATTCAAAGACGAATGTGAGTGTTTGACGGGTGTGTACGATATCGTGAAGTGTGACTATATTACAGTGCTTGAGCTCTTTGAGGAGTGAGGCCTCCCTGATTGCTGTGAAAGGGGCCCCTTCTTCTTCCTGCAGCCGGATCTCTTTAAGTGCGACCACCTGGTTAGTGAGGCTGTGGAAAAATAAATTAAATTAATTAATTACTGATATATATATAATAGTTAATATACCATCGTTTTGTTAATATACGTGCAAAGTATCGAAAAACAGGAGAGTGAAAAAATGTTTAATGTTCATACAAAATCAGTACATATCGTCAAACATATTTTATCTACATCATTATATGTGTTTTTTGCCTTGTAGATGACTCTGCATAAGCTTTATATCAATTATCAATCCTAAAGCAATCACTATAGATCAAAAACATAAAATGATTTATTTTTGTTTCACATTTGAAACTTCACATTTTTGGTTTGACGATATCTAAATCTGAATATATTACTAAATATTGATATAACCCCAAATAATATCAATAAATTATATTTGTTTTAATGATTGAGCTGTGTGTATAATTCCCTATTCACCAAACATTCATTGTTGCATTATTAATAAAATTATTAAGGTATTAAGTTGACTGATTAGTAAATTGGTTAGCACGCAACCAACCAATGGAAAAGAACAATAACTTGTGTAATTATCATCAATAATTACTCATGGCATCCCAAAATCTAACAGGATTAATAAACCATTTTTATTATCTCAATATAATCACAATAAAGTAAAAATAAAAATCATTTTTATTATCTTATAACACAGCAAAACTTAAGCTGGATGTTATATATGTACAGATTTTTATATTAATATTTATTGAGTTGGTGATATATCTATGATAATTTTTGGTTTGACGATATCTAAATCTGAATATATTAATAAATATTGATATAACCCCAAATAATATCAATAAATTATATTTGTTTTAATGATTGAGCTGTGTGTATAATTCCCTATTCACCAAACATTCATTGTTGCATTATTAATAAAATTATTAAGGTATTAAGTTGACTGATTAGTAAATTGGTTAGCACGCAACCAACCCCTGGAAAAGAACAATAACTTGTGTAATTATCATCAATAATTACTCATGGCATCCCAAAATCTAACAGGATTAATAAACCATTTTTATTATCTCAATATAATCACAATAAAGTAAAAATAAAAATCATTTTTATTATCTTATAACACAGCAAAACTTAAGCTGGATGTTATATATGTACAGATTTTTATATTAATATTTATTGAGTTGGTGATATATCTATGATAATAAATATAGGTTCAATTTAAGATTGTTCTTAAATCTATCTTGGTGATCTATATTCTCATAGCTCAATCTTCCAGTTTACCATTTTCATATTTACATTATCACTAAGTTGATATAACATATAGCATATGCATTTGTAAATTACATTAAAAATTACAAAAAATACTTTGGGTGAATAACTTACTTGCTGTAGCCCTTGAAGACTGTAGCGTAGGAGCCTTCCCCCAGCTGCTCTAGTTTAATATAGGCCTCTGATTTACCAAAAGGAGAATCACCCTGAGGAAAAAAAAGAAGCATTTATTAAATAATAACAATAATAAATGAACAAGAGTAAAATGGACTAGTAGCCATGCGCTCAAGTTGACAAATTATGTACTTATAAAAATAGCAGATCTATAAGTTTACTAAAAATAATATTACTAAATTATAACACATCACATTTATATTATATTTTAATTTGTAAAAATCAATAACAAATAAAATCAAAAATTTTGAAAATAAAAATTATTATTGATTAAACTATGAGGGGAGAGATTATGAAGACATAAAAATTCTTAATAGGGATATCTCAACTAGAGAGATGGGCTGGTTAAAACAAAAATAAAATAGTAAAACTAGTGGCTGAGTAAATTATATTACTGAACACTTAAAATTCACACTATTATGATTTATTCAAATTACTTATTACTTCCATAATATTCAGTACTAATAAATATTTAATAGCATGTTATTGGTCCTATCAGGTAAGTAAGAGTTAATCAAAAGGCTAAAATAAATACTTATTTCATAAACAATTTATAAAATGTAAACATATTTTATATAATGTAGAAACATCAAAATTGTGGTGGATTATAATATTAAGAAATAATTTATATTAGCAAAACTCCTGTTTCATCATAAATATTTAAAAAATCGAATTAAATAATTAGATAATAAAATCGATAAATAATTAGAGATTCACAATACTAAGAAAGTAGGTTAATTTATAAAATGCCACAATTAATTTTAATATAAACTTCGAAATAATACTCACAGATTGATTTAATTCCATTGGTCAAAAAAAATATTTGTTCATTTGTTTCATGTCTAAAAAAAATCCGTAATATAATTACTTTCTCCTCAAAGTTGCATACTTGTTATTGTTTTTTTTTTTGTTTTTTTACATATCAATAACGTTTTCGTAATATTTTTCTTGTGATATAATTTTCTAAAAACAACCGATAACGATATCACCGATACCTCATTTTCACTAGAACAAATATTCCCGGGTTTTCAAATCGAGGAAATGAAACAAACTTATTTTGAAACAGTTACAGTGGGGCGAAGAACTGAAGGAATCCAGGGACGACAAATACCAAACTATAAGATGACAGGGCATTCTGATAGTGAATAATATAACACGAGATAAGATAAAGCCCATGTAACCTGAGGCATTCCGCAGTGTAATATTCTTCAGGCAGCAATGCGGAGGTGTAAGCTGGACATCTATGATCCTACGCCAAGTTCAGGTCAGGGTCCAGGATCCATGTCTTGGAGTACATCCACGAGTACGAACGACATTAATGATGATGGATGAAATCACAAATGAAAACTACAGCAGAAGAATCTATAAATAGGATGCTAACACACTGTTATGAAGCTATGGTTGCCTGCGGTTGAAACTTGCCAATTACGCTCCGTAGCATTGTGAAGTTGGATAACCCCTTGAGTGTTATCTGTGCTGCCGCATGCAATAAATATCTGCTAGGACAACACATCGTGTCGCTATATATCTTAAAGATTTAAGGGAAATATATATATATATATATATATATATATATATATGCATATGTATTTATGTGGATAAATACATAGATCTTTTACATGCAAATGTATATAAAATACATGTTCTAAATTTAAATCAATCATCTTTTTTAGAACTAATAATTAAAGAATTAAAAAAATATTTATTTCTGGATTTTAATTTTGATAAAATATTATAAAGTCCGATTTAAATTCATCATACATTAAGTTGTAAATAAATCACTTAAGGTGGTTTAACGTAACTCGAGTCGCTGCGGCCTAATATACCAGGCACTCATAATGGACTTCTCAATGGATTTAACATTGTCAAGAAAAATATTTTTCAAGACGTGATAATTTATATAGTTTTTAAACAATATTATATAAATTAAATTTTAAAATTATGTGTCATTGAAGGAGTAAGTTAAATGAAACAATTTTACTTATGTCGTCGATACAAATGCGAATTATCGAATGTAAAAATACAACACATTCATCGTTTTCGATCTATAAAGATTGGTTTAGGATTGATGACTGTTCAAGCAAATTCTTGAGTTTAAATTCACTTTGTTAAGTGGAAGAAGAACACTGTCAAAAGCTCGAATAAGCAATCATCTTAATGTTCAAAAGAAAAGAAACTAATGAAAAATTCGTTATTCTGTACTTGCTAATGCGAATACTTTATTTTAACTAGAAGTTTCAGTCTCGAAAATACAAGATTCGCGTATTTTATCTGGCTCGAAACAAAACCGAATTCCTTGCAGACAAATTATTGAATATGTAATGTTCGACTATTATGTTGCTCCTGGAATTTTTTGTAAAAAGCAACGGGATGTTTTAAAGCAGACTATAGATTATGACACATTCAAACTAACAATTTCTTTGTTGACTAATTAAAATACATTATTTGATAAACTTCATCTGTAAGGTACGAAAGCACATAACGAAACGACATAGGTAAAATACGTTTGACAATGCAGAATGATTATGAATGATTTTAATTAAACAATTTTTTCACATTTCTGAAAAAATGTATTTTCATTTTCGATATTTTGCAATTGTATCGACGACATAAAGGTAAATATTCAACTATTTGGCAATGGTATACAATGGTAGGCGATTGTTGTCATGTAAAATCACTCAGTACTCAAGTGCCAATACGGAAATAACATACTCTCTCCTTGATAAGAGAGATAGCAGGGAAAAACTAAACATTAAATATGTGATATTATTAAATATCTCATTGCATTAACTATCTAATTTTGAAAAACGATTGTTTAATTTTAGGAATAGGAATAAAGTATAAGAAGCCTGCACACTTTTTAGCTTTATTCACTGTTCTCAAATTATGTATGCATATTATAAACGTTAAAACAACATCGTTGTGGAATATCTGACATTTGAAGATAATTCAATATTGTGACTATTATTAACATTAATATTTAGAAAATTAGATTATTAAAAAAAAATAAATCGTAATCGAGAATACATTGATAAAAATAGGCGTGACAAATAGATAATACCAGGTAGATATAGAATACCTTCATAACCAGGTGTCGGCTTCGATGCAAAGAAGGAGGGTACACAGGACAAAGCATTGTTGTGGATCGAGTTAGGCTTTCAGACTGACAGAGGCTCGAGTAAACTACGGCAATCCTTATCAGATTCTAAGATAAAGCGACGTTTAACAATTCGATAACCTTATATAATGCCAATAAACATATTTCCTATATAAAGATATTTTTTTCTTGATAATATGGACAAAAACAAGAGTTACACAATGCTAGGGCAATAGGACGTGTGTGAGCATTGAGGACCGACCAACGTCACACAACCTCCATTACCTTTGTTCGTAACACGAACGAAGAACATCTAACGTAAATGTTGAAAAACTCTTTAAGATAGAATAAATAAACGATACAGACGTCTAGGATGATTAATAGAAGGTACTATTGCCTCAAAGAGTAAATTTCGCCCTAGACTGCAAACTGTTACACTATATGTTACACATATGTACTCAACATGTAAATATACAATAATTAAAGAAACATACAAATAAGAAAACTCATTGTATTATGTGCCGATGTCTTCGGTCTATGTTTTCGTCATCGTGTTGGCCAATTATTAATAGATTGCAATTCTAGTGACAATACTATTGACATTAATGGATAAATTATTATAAAAAGCAACCTAATAAAAGTATGATAACAGAATTAAATAGATTACAGTGAAAAGAAATAATAGTTTATATTATTGTGGGACTTATGCGCAAAATATAACTTACAGACCATTTAAATATTTCAGTCAACATTCCTTCGATATATTACTTATTGTCCCTTTTACATAACTAATAAATCATTTCCAAAAAGCCTGGACACATCAATGGTGACTGAAACAATCAAGAAACGCAACAAAAATTACATGACCTGCTCGACACCCAAACTTACTATACAAACATTACTGACTCACCAAACCACCCCCATGTGTTTAATAACACATTACCACAGAATCCGAAAACCAGACTGAAACAGGGATCAAGTTCAGAGAGATGAAACACGCTATGAGTGCCTTCAATAGGAGGTTTCTCCAACTACGCTTCCACGTGAATTATCCTCCTATTAGAGGAGGTTTTCAAAAGAAGAGCACAAATTCAATATGCGCCAAATGGCATTTGTATAATTTCTAAATAAATATTCATTATCATTATTAAATTTAAAATATAAATAAAAGAAAAGCTGTAGCACTACAACTCATGGAGGGTATTGGGTTCAATACATGGTAGTACCGTACTGATTCTATGCCGAAGCTCATGTACGAGTATGGTGGAGATTCGGCCGAAATGACACTCAACTGCCAGGTTTTCCCCCAACGTAGAGTATCACACTATGTAAATACAAATAGTTTAAAACCAATCATAGACAAGTGACTAAACTTTAGAATAAATTCTAGTAAAAGCAATTTGACCAAAAGCGATGAAAGAGAAAGTAAAAAGCTTGCACGGTACTTTCTCAATTAACAAATATGTCAGGACGCTACGCAGCATTTCGAATCCTTCACTCCAAGCATATATAATGCATATGTTGTCTTCAATTTTATTTGATAAAATTTATAAAATTAAAATTACGTTTTGTATTGAAAACATGGATCACTGAAATGATATTAATTATTTTATTTTCTAAATAATAATATTTCTTAAAAAAATGCTACTGTTACTTGATTTTGTCTGAACGTAATATTAACTCTTTGTAATATTGATATTTGAATTTATTTTTATTGAAAAAATTTCTCAAAACAATAAATTTTAATTGATGAAACCGGGTCCGTTTTTAGTCAGTAAATTAATTACCTACCGAGTGATAATTGAGAGACAGGATGAGGAGAAAATTGTGACCTTAATTTCCTCACCGTTAATTAAATTAGTAATTAATATTTCCTCGCCTTAGTTGTTCCCAAGTATTTTAATAACACTTTAAGAGAGTCAGTTCTAGGTTGAGATTTATTGAGAAGAGTTTATCAACGCTGGGCTAAATATAATTTCACTTACATTTGGAACAACATTTCAATTTGAAGAATCTTTAGAAAAGCAGTTTTACAATTAGCCATCGCAATAAGTTGTTGAAAATGAAATTTTAATTGTGTTCAACATGAATAATTAATTTTCTATAAAATGTTTGCAATATAGATTTATCACCTATTCTTCCAATTTAGCGTAATTGTAATTTTTATCAAGTTTTTATTTATGGAGTTTTCATTTTAAATTTAATCATGTTTCACCTCTTACTAGAAAGGAGAAATTATTTATTCCTTTCACTAACCGCCATACAGAAACCAATATTTTTTGGGCTGCCGAGTGTTGAAGTTTAAATTCATGAAAAAAATTACACGAAAATCGCGTGTTTCCAAGGTCTTACTAAACAATGTTCGTTTGTAGTGATAGTAAATATTTAAAAAAAAGAGAGGATTAATAACATCGCGAAGAAGTAGATTTTTAGTTTTAAATAAAATACAAACGGAAATATCATATGAAATACCTAATCATTTTTCACAACTGTTGGGTAATTGATGTTAATTGTACCCTACTGCTAATAGTTTAAAGTTACATGTATGCTTTCATTCAATTATCGAAAATTAGAATATAAAAAAATTAGCTAGAGCACTAGATATATATATCTATATTGTAACAAATTTTGTTGCTCTAAAAGGTGACTAAAACTCAAAAGGAGTAGCAGAGAGAGAAATGTCACTAACTTCTACGAGTACAATTTCCGTACGGTATAAGTTTTAATACGTTGATGCTAAGTTATACGTTCAAGCTTTAAGCAAAATGTTTCGTCAAGATCTATTGATTGTGTGTATAAACTAAATTGCAAAACATTATTTTTTAAGTATATTGAAAATAAATTAGTTGATTAATAGCAGATGATACAAACGTAAGGATCTGAAGGAGATATACCGTTTAGACATAAAAAATGTTGGATTCCTGACAGCCAAAATCTGTTTAAAACTATTAAAATTTTTTTTTCAAAAACAATTTAAAGACGTTACTTAAAAAAAGTCTGAAAATATAGCGATAATCCAAAATACAACCAATGAAAATGATAATCGGCATTTCAACAACACATTTGAAATATCGTAGGAACGCAAGGAGGAATTTATTTAGCAATCACAAGTTAAACAAACAATACATAGATAAAACTCATTGCGTTTTTAATTGACTTTCACCAAAGAAGACATGTGAAACGACCAGTCCATGTGACGAGCTAGCAGTTGCTGAAAAAAATGACGAGAAAGGTCAGATGAGGAAAGAAGGTCAGAATGTCAGCAATTATCTTGGTCCGTTTATTACATTGCAATTAATTGACCTCATCTCCTCATCCTCCTTGTGCCAACGTAATCGTTTTATAACCGGATAATGTTTAATGTCATTATCTTTCATCATTCTAGTTCAATAATTCACAAACACACAGATAGAGATAATTCATTTCATCCACGTTCCAATAAATGAACTACAAGACATCTTATGGCACAATAAATACACGTATACATAAATAAAATAAATCCATCCTAAACCTTCCCATCAAAGAAGAACAAAGCATCGGCCGATAAGTTAATAAAGTCCATCTATTTACATTTTGTAACTTTTTAGAAACGAAGTTTACTTAATGTAGAACGAAGCAGATGTTGTTTACTCCTTAAAAATCAGAAGACTGCGATGGGCTGGTCATGTGGTTAGAATGGAGGACGAGGCCGTTCCTAAAAAGGCTTTGACAGAACCTCCCTACTGCACGAGAAGAAGGAGACCAAAGCTGAGGTGGTCGGATGGTGTGGAGAGTGACGCGAGGGATATCCTGAAAAAGAGTAAAAGCCTGGTGGAGAAGGCCAGGACTCGTCACCGAGTTGTAGCGCCGTAGAATAATAATAATAACTTTTTAGACTATTTTATCTTTATTATTATTTCAAAATTAAAATTATTTACACTATAATTTTATTGTACTTGTATGTATCAGTCAGAAAAACATTTAACCAATGAAGAAAATGCTATAATTTATATCAACTAAATCATATGTAGACTTCAACAAATATTAGTTGTATCGCTTTGGCTTCCTCAACAATTTTTTTCTCTTCCGCTCTGTTCCTAGCATTCTGTTTCCAATCAGTGACAACCAATACTTCATCTTGAAGATCATCTTCAACATCTTGCATCCACCTGCATGATCGTCCAACTCTTCTTTAGTCAATTATAGAACCCTGCAGGATTTTGCTAGGTAATCTTCTGTCAGGAATTCTGATGATAAGGCCAACCATGTTATACGAATTGGATCACGCTATTAGCCCGAATTCAAACCTTCAACTCAAAACCTTTATATACGTATCTATGTATTTATAAATAATTATATGTATACACACACATACCAGTTTTTAAAATAAGTGTTATCAGTTTTCTTTTAAGATAGAATCAACGATAAAATATTTGTGGAATTCATGTGTCATATCTTTTAAATTTCCAATGTAAACTATTAATATAGAAATAATGACTGTTAAATATAAATAATTTCCATTAAAGAAAAAGTTCATGAAACATAAAATAAGGCTTTTAAACGTAGCTTCTATAGAGCCAGCATAGCGGTCTAGGGTTTTATTATGAACAGAATCGCTTTAAAATACAAACAAAAATAAATTATTGTAAATAAGAAGTGTTCCAACTGATTTTTTCGAATACAGTGAAGATGTTGTGTGAAGTGTGGAGTATCGAGACCCTCCGAAGCCTAATTCAGTGTTGATGATCCCGCGACGATGAGCAGCACTGCTCCAAGTGGACTGCCCAGCCGCAATAAATTATTTTTACATTGTAAATATTTACCTTTATCTCTGATCTTACATAAGAGTCTAGTTTTATCCTCTCCTGGGATAAAATTAGAACAAGGGGAAGTGGCATGGCTAGAAACATTTGCGAGTTTTTAAGACGCTAATTTTTCTGAGTTTATGAGCATATGTTCTTTAAACAACTGAGAATCGATTTCGTGGGGTATAGAGAGCCATCTCAGTCAATAGTCTGCCCCAATCTACAAAGTGGATACCGTTAATAGGGCGTAAAACCTCTCAGTTGGCCAAATGACCCCCACCCAACGCTTGACCATGGATATAGAAAAAGTTTAGTTACTACCAGGTAATGAAACTTATAGCCTTCATGGGTATTTAATGTTTCAAAATTAAGTGATCATAGATTAATTCGTTACAAGAATCCGACTGATAATCTCGTATAGCAACTGTATATGCATGGAGTCCATCCAAAATCTTTATACAGCTTAGAACCAAGTAGATACTCAGAAGCAGGAACATGCTCTGAAACCTACTGCTCACCATATGATGGTGCTTGACAAATCTTGAGGAGGATGGACCATCCAGGACAATAATTATCTCTCCATAATTGCTAGAGCAATCAAGAGTTGGATTTGGGAGGATTGATTAGGAAAGAGGCGAAGAGCTGCTGAGGAGGACCTTGTTACCAGCCTCTTCGGAATAATGGCCGCCGAGAGGGGGCGCAATCTCGATGAGCATCTTTCAGGATACTGTTGGAGTGGTCTAATCCAATGGAACTCAACTGGGTTCAAAACAAGGGAATAAACAGCAACTGAAGGATGGCTACCGTTATATCTAATGCTTCATCCATTAGATATAATGGCAATCTCCTTTCTTATTAATAAGATCTAACAACGCATTCCTCCCATGCACTTTTTGGGTGTCTCTCAAACATATATAACGGTTCTGCACTGATAAATGTTTGGTTTTCAGTTCATTTTCCAGTCTAATTATCTCACAAGCCTATTAAAAAGGAATAAAAGCAATTATATCACATATTATTATCATTACTAACGTACTTAGAAAATTAAATATAAAGAAATATATACATATGAATGCCATCCTGTCTAGGCCAGTCTAAAGCTACGAGCACAGTTTATAAAGGCCCATTGGGAAATACAAAAGGCGACACGTCACATTTCAGGTGATGCATTCATATAGGCGATAAATTTTACACATTGTATGTTTTAAAATGTTTTTTAAAATAGAAACCTACACTGTTAGAAATTACTCTTTAAAAATATATGGTTATAAAATATAAGAATATCCCCTAATAAATCAAATCATTCGAATAAGCTCTTTTTATAACTAATTATAAGATTATATAACACAGAGGAAAAGTTAATACAATTAAACATTTAAGAAACGTATCGAGTCACGTGTCAGATATTCGTAGATTTTTGATAAGACGATTTTTAAATAGTTCTATATCTCGGTGATAAATCTATCTCACTAAAAATGAACCACGAGGCGTCATCAAGAGCTATAAATATTCGTATAAATATGATAGTATAATATATTAAGTTAAAGCAAGGTAAACATTTTTTCACATAAAAACTAATATGTGGTGCGGTGAACATCACACAACTTTCACTAAACAACCTACTTGAAATAAATAAAAAAAATTCCATATAATTCCCATGAAAACTTTAGTTTACATTGGTTAATACAAAATTAGAAATTATGAACAAATTTAATAAATTTGTACATTTTTTATAACATGCTATAAGTTTCACAGTATTTTAAGTTAGAAATTGTTGAGAGGCTGACAGATCTTTGGCGGGAATAAACGGCAAGAACAAAAAAACCTCCAGGATTAAAATTGGATGATAAAATGATTTAATACGTATCAAATAATAACAATAAGGGCAATAAATAAATAAAATAGAATATAATTTAGAGGTAAAAATTTTGGAAATTCCACTTCTGAGTCCTGCAAAACAATTACAAAGCATTTAGTATTAAATTGACTTAACGAACTTGATCAAAATTGTTAGAGCCCTTTCGGAAAATGTTTAAAGACGAGAAAAATGTTATAACTTCTACATTCCTGCAACTTATTTACGGAAATATGTTTTTAATTTGGGCAAATATTTCCACTTAAGCCCTTCATAATTTATTTATATCCATCTATTTTATTAAGACTAACAAAGAGCGATAATTAATTATTGAATTTTATAAAAATCGTAACAGCACTTAACTTTGAAAAAAGTGTAAAAAGGTATAAAATTAATGAAGTGGCAATTGTGACAGTTTGGTTCTATCCCTGTAAACTAACTGTAACATGCCTGTCAAGTAATACCAAATCCACTTTCATACAAATATGCTGTGAAAGTAAAATACGACAATAAAATAATAAAACATAAAAAGATTCGAGAAAAAACAAAAACAAAATATTCAGTAAACAAAGTTGTTTAATGAATGCCTAGTAAAATATTATTTTTTTTCGACTGCGTACTATGGACCTCGTTTGTTTCAACTATTCTTTCCTTCTTTTTCATATTCGTTTTGCCAAATGATTACTTTTCTTTTTTCAAGAGATAAAAAACAAATCATAGAATTGATATAGTATATACGATTTAATAATATAACGTGTACACAATTAATTAACTGCACTTCTATATAGTATATAGTAAAATTGAAACAAAGGCAAGAGACCCTAGCAGTGGTTAAAGAAGACCTGTAGTAGAAAAGGTTAGCCGATACAAGAACTACCGCTGACTCCTGACCTATGGGGGAAGTTAAATCGACTAGAAAACCTAACTCTTCCTTTGTCCCAACCTAACTTACATTTAACTCGATTAATTTACAGGTAAGTATTAAATTACTTTTCTACAAAATCATTATTTAAAAAAAAATTAAAATAATTGCTATTTTACCATCGATTGGTGTACCACTACAACTCATCAAGAGTCTTGGGTTCAGTACATGATAGAGACTGAACTGTTTCTTGGACAACGCTTGTGCAAGGAGGTGATTTGACTTAGATCACGTTCAACTGCTAGGTTTTGAGTACCCACTTTATAGCGGCTGGGTGAGCCCCAGGAGGGTTTCCACATAACAAAGGGTGTATTTATGCGTGTGTATACAAATAAACACATACTAAATAAATTATCTGAAAAATCATCGCTATTCCAACTTAACTACTCTGCTTCCAAATTGAAAGGAACGCAACTCAAAATATATGTTTTTATATTAACGAACATTAGATGCAGGTTAAGTTCTTCACATAAGAACCCATAGTTATCTATTCTCTTACACATTTAGGTTATTTATTTCCAGGCCCCAAAGAATCCATTTCCGACTCTATCCAGATTATCAGATTAAATAAAATCTGCCGTGGCAGGATTTGAACCCAGGACCCTAGGAATTTCAACGCAGTACTCTACCACTGAGCCACTCCGCTGCCGTTATAAGAAAAATAATAGTGTTAAACTTAAAATGTTCGTAATATTCAGTAAAAGAACAAAACACAAGGCAAAATGCTAACCATCCATTAACAAATAAAATCGAAATTGAAGTATATTTTACAAATCAGTTTACGTTAAATACACATTAGTTAAATCGAAACAATACAATTATTTTTTTCTGGGATTCAACAAATAATATTCAACATCTCAAGGTGAAATGTATCGACGTTATTACTACTTTAATTAAGTACAATATAAGAACAAGATATACCTTTACACTATATATTTACATATATATACAGAATAAACTGATACTTAGACTGACTTTCACTCGTTAATACATCAGTGTCTTTTAATAATGATCAGTTGGTAGTAGAACCAAGAAAAAGTGTTTTAACTCATAGTGTCATCATTTTAATAACATAGTAGCACAAAAATCCCTAGGTCACGTCTAGAAACATAAAGAAAATAAAAATATTTTTTGAGAGAATATAAATAATGATGGAGTGGTTTTAAAATCCAGAATACAATATGATGCAGACATATAAATACAATTGCTCCGCGAAATTCGGAACATGGATTGTTGAAGTCCAAAAGAAAATGGCGGGTCATTTTTAACTTCAATGCTTTGTATTAAATGATACTACGTTATATCCGTAAGTCATCATCTTTCATATTGCTTAAATAAGTGTTAATTTTCTACTGTAAATCTTGTTTATTTCTTGAAACAAAGATATTTTTTTATTGCAAACGAGTTTACTTTTCGATGCTTGAATACCCTAGAAATATATCTAGGGGAAGCATGCTGTACAAAATCGAAATAGTTATTTAGAAATGTTGACAGCTAAGGTTGGTTTGAGGTACGGTTAATAAAGAAGTTACCAACATACTTTGTGGTTATGTTTTTATTGTTGTATTTATTATTGCGGAATTTTGATTTACGCTTTGTGTGGCATTTGGCGTTTCTAAAAACTAGGCAAACGGTGATGAACAATAAATAAAGTTTGCTCATTTGTACATATCCTATATATATTTTAATTTATCTTTATACAAAAATTAAATAGCTGCTTATTGGTTAAGGTATTTTTCTAATGATGTTTTTGTTTTCTGTCTATTTGCTCTGTTACAGGAGTGAGGGTTAATCGAAGTTTTACTAAAACATTTTGTAAGACAAACTCTATCTTAACTTGGCTAATTTATAAGTACTAAGATCCGTTACAAAAGAAATTAACCCCCAGAAGCCTATCCGGGAAAATGCTATTGTGGAGCGGAAAGAGTGCTTTAAGGACAGAGGAAAAAGTTTTAATTCCTCGGGAGAAGTGATGTTCCGCACTTCCATTCATCAGAGAGTTACAGGAGGCGATAATAAAAACAGATTTAGAACTGCCTCCACCATTCCGAGGCTGGCCATCCACCGCCCTAAAGTAATCACTTCTCATAAACAAGGAAAAGATCCTGCCTTTTTATCTTTTCTTCGGAAAAAGGATCTCTCCTCAATTCACCAGGGCAATTTATTAAAAAATATCCCCAGAATTATAAAAATAAATGTGTAGATGTTTCCTTCATAAAATATTCAGAGAAATGAATTGACAATGCTCACTGCTCCAGAACGTTTATAACGCTTCAATGATTTTATTTTTAACTTCAAAGCATTTCTAAAAATATTTTTTGACAAATATTCTCTGATTCCTGAAATGGAATTCTCCATATTGTCCATTTTCATCTTTTGATTTGGCATTTTAAAAGAGTTATTTTCCCGTTTGAGAATTCTGTGCGATAAAATGTCTGCTAAGCTTGGTTTTAGTTTGTAAAACTTAAACTGTCAGCTTTGAATTGTATTTATCTTTGAACAAATTTAGGGTAATACAGCCCCAACTTACTTCCATCTTCTGAGCGATCCACAAAATAATACATTTATTTAAAAATATCTAATCCTGAATTTAACAGTACTCCTCTATATGCCACGTCGTCAGCCGGAATCGTATTACTTTCAATAATAATTTTAATCTTCGATAACCTCATTCGCATTGAAGGCTCAGCAATCAGATCGGGTCGAGGGGTTAGCTGGGATCTTTGTCCGAAAAGAAAAGGAAATTACGATACCATAAAATTCAGTCAGAAAAAATATCATTGAATAACATACAGATATTTTAAAAAATATTTTTTTCCCAAGTTATAAGCTATACAAGTGATAGGTTTTCATACTTTGTTAATTAGGAACTTAACTAAGATTATGTTTGCAAACATACATTGTTACATTTTCTTCATTTATTTGTAAGATGAAAAAAAATCGAATAAGTTAGTTAGGTAACTAATTTGTTTTACCATGAGGCCATCCCCATCCCATATACAATATCAAAACGATCGATTATAAGATACATAAACCAATAGTAATTCAACCCCTTTCCTCACACTATCCTCAGGTGTGGCACAGGGCTCAAGCATCTCTCCTCTCCTTTTCAACCGTTACATCAACGATCTTCCTAAATCTGTCCACCATTATTCCTACCATCTGTATGCTGACGACGTCCAGATCTATTTATCCTTCCCTCCTTCTGAGATATTATTTGCATTCGCCAGTATTCAGCAAGACCTAGATAGGATCAGTGCCTGGGCAAAGCTGAACAAACTGGAATTGAATGCAATGAAAACTCAGGCCATTGTTCTTCAGACCCATTCCCTCCTTACTGTTATCCCCACCCTCCCGACATTAATCCTAAACGACCACCCCATCAGTTTCATCTCCTAGGTCAAAAACCTTAGCATTACTATTCGTAGGTCCTTGGCATATAGAACCAAAACCTTTCCTGGAAACCTCATATTACCCAAATATCCAGACGGTCAATAAATTCCCTGAAACTATTCCACCGATCTCAGCATCTCCTTTCACAATCTACCCGTAAGCTACTCGTATCATCCCTCATCTCCCCCTCGCCTTTAACTACTGTAGTGTGGTATACGGAGGCCTTCCGAAAATGCTTGAGGGCCGTTTGAAGCGATTAATGAACTGCGCTCTGAGATTTGCCCTTCGTACTTCGAGGCGATCCCGGGTGTCACATCACTATAATGAGTTAAATTGGCTCTTCTCTCCCATTCGGAGACAATATTTCCTTAGCGTTTTTCTATATCAATTCATCAACTCGCAACACCCTTCATATATCTACAGTCTCCTCCAATTCAAATCCTTTATCCAGCACCACAAAAAAAAAAAAAAAAAAACCCGCCTTTCCTATCTCTACACTCGTTCCCACAGAATGCTTTGGATTCGATCGTTCCTTCCTCACCCACTCCACCACTGTGTGGAACTCAATCCCTCCTTTCATCCGCCATGCTTCCTCACTGGCTTCAATTAAATCCTAGCTTTTCCTTGACATCCCAATAAGATGCTCTCTAAACAGGTCATCATCTGCTTAAATAAAATAGTATTTAATAATAGATTTTTTTGCCTGCGTGTTATATTCATTTTTCCCAAAGAAGATAGAGACTATGTAAATATGTACTTTATTGCATGCTATCACATTCGTTTATTTTATTCAGTAATTTTGTTATTAAATATTTTATTAATTTTGTTATTAACTATTTTACTAATTTTGTTTATAATTATTTTGTAGGCATTGATATATTTATTTTCGAAAATTAGTTAAAATCGTTCAAGTTTCGTACTTTTTAGTTATTTCATTTCAATTTTTATTTTTAGTAAGTTTTTTTTCACATTTAATTACTGAATGATTCGTATTATTATGTAGCCTTCTGGCCAGATGTATATTATGTTTATTTTTTTGTTCATGATTGTTATTCTAAAGGGACTTGGTCCATGAATAAAGTTTGTTTTCACTTATATTCTAATTAATACAAATAATAAGGGAATAATAAAAAAATATTAGATGTTTTAATGCATTATATGAAGCGTTCGGGATCCAAAGCAGATAACTTTTATTAAAAATTGGCTTTTTAACATTTTCCCACTAAAGTAGTCATGCAATGCTTTCTGATCCCAAAACTTCATGTTCAGAAACGGTCAAGAACTATGAGAAGGTGGTTTGTCCGAAAACAGGCTCAAACGCCAGGTTTTACCTCTAAATAAGAGGAACCCGCTTCATAGAGGCTGAGTGAGCCCCAGGAAGATCTCTAGATCTCATAGGATCTTTTAATCAGTGGCTGTTAAAAGATTAAATAATTTGTCTGCCACAGCCGGATTAGAACCCAGGACCTTCAGCTTCAGTACAGGAACTCAGTGGCCTACACATTGAGCTACTCGCTACTATACAGTTAATAATAAAATGTTCAAATAGGAAAAAAAATACTAAAGCTAAATATGCATCAATGCCATTATGAAGGTTATTCAGAAGTATTCTAAACAGAGACTCAAAAGACTAAAGATCTTCAACAGAGATTAAGGCCCCAACGTTTCGACTTTTTAACTAGCCTCAGCAACAGGTCTTTTAATTGGCCTATCTCCACGCACAAGGCTAAGTCCCTTCAAGTTAGCTACTGTACATCGCTTAACTTTATAACTTGGGAGAAAAGAATTATTTATACTTCAAAAGGATTCCTAAAATTATCAATTTTTATTTTTAGATTTTTAATAGCAAATAAATAAAAGTATACAAGTAATTGGTGGGTAACAAGTCACATTAATTGAGTAAAAGGTTCACTTGTGCTTTGATTATGATTTATATTTTAAACAATAATACTACTAATGTAAGACAGAGATCGATAATATTATTTTCGAAGGCTGATAATGGACGGTTACTATCAAATAACCTGTTTCCGTAGTTCGCGTGAGTAAAGTTAGATTTAGGAGAGTTATTCGATCCGTTAATGTGATTATTATTTACATAAAATGTATCAGAGCGTAAAAGCCCTATCAGATATATAAAAGTACTATTTTTAACGAGTTTGCCTTTTACTCTATCAGACGAAAATAATAGAATATGTACATCTTCATGTCACAATCCTGATAACTTACAATTATTACGCTAACAGATTTATTTGTTTATAAATTTGTTTCAAACAATTTTGTTTCTATTTAAAGGTTTAAGAGCATAAAAAAAGACAACAATTATTGTATTTAATGGAAACAAATGAATGTCTTTCAGTTCTAGTAAGTAGCACTCATATCTATTAAACATCAAGTATCAGTTTTCAATAAATGAAGATATTTAAATCTTTATCTTTATCGTAATTATGAAATTCCATTACACAAATATTTTATTTTCGTTTCGTTAAACAAAATTAATCTTGTTGATTAGACCCATTTGGTAGCTATAATTATAATAAGCAATAATAATAATAACTATAATAGTATAACTATAATTATAGTAATGGCGAATTAGGGTGGTTTTACACTATCACACCGGTAGCTAATTGTCGGAAAAAAATTCGTAAATACAAAGTATAATGTGGAAACTAAACGCAGAAAATTGTGAATTTATATTAGCGAGGACAGCTGTACCTTCTATTTGTTACAGCTTATTATCAGATTGGAATTAATAAATATTATCAATTATCTGTGGAAGAAAATGGTACGGGTGGAGGTCAATAAATTTCTCTTAGATATGGAGGTATGTTTATTAATTAGCAAACGTTTCGACCTACATCGCAGGTCTTCTTCAGGGCTGTCATGGGGGAGGGGAGAGGTGGAGTAATAACTGTCCATTTTAAAGCCAACGTTTCGAACATCGTTGGAGGTCTTTTTCAGGGTTAACTATCAGTTCAACCATTGACCTCAATATAAGCCATGAAGAAGACCTGCAAGACTGGTCGAAACTTTGGCATTAAAATAAACAGTTCTTCTTACTAAATAGAATTTGTTTACTTCACCAAATAGAACCATTTACTTCCTTATTTATAAATGGTCATCCATATATCAATCAATTATTATGAACTAAACATATTTTTTTGTTTTTATTTCCTTCCACCATTACTTATTTAGTGATAATGAGGTAATGATAATCATATATCCATTTCTAATTGAGAATTTAAATGAAAAATCCAAAAAAATTGCAAGTTTCGCCCAAGATTTTTCAAACACACAAAAAAATATTTTTTTGTTTATCCGTAAACTCTATACCTATTCCAAACCAATAAAATATATTTATTATTTTGCAGACTCACCCCAAAGGCCGAAAACCGCTTGGTCCTCCGCCTCTGCTGCTGGTCCTTGTTGTTGAGGAAGACCTCAGACTTGGGGCGGGGTGGCTTCTTCGGCCTCAGGATGACCCTGGTCTCCTCTTGGATGTCCTCGTCGAGGAGTTTGGAGTCGGAGGACACGGAGAGCTGCCTCTTGACGGTCTCCCGCTGGCCGCCTCCCAGCCCCTCCCAGTCTCCTCCGCACACAGCCCTGCAGTCTGCAACGGAAAGGGCAATGGTTATTTATGGTATGAATAAGATGAAACTGTAAATTGTAACATAATCAACATACGCATTTTTCAGAAAACATGCAAGCCTGGCTGAATAAACGTGAAAGAGATAAGGTTAACGTGAAGGTTCAATGGCTAATGATTTAACTATTGCAGAATTCATTCATAGAAATTAAGAAAAGGATTATGAACAATGTATGCAAGCCTTTTCTGTCTGTCTGTTGTTTCTGCTGTAGCCTAGTGTCAACCCCTGATCTCACTAGCCCGGATGAAGGCCAGCAATCTGGGTCGAAACGTTGGTTTTCCAATAAACAGATCTCCCTATTTAAGACGTGTTTTTTTCCTCCACCCGGGTAATTTTCTTCCTCTTAAATCTTTTCGGATTCTTACTGTTTCTTTAGAGGTGAATATTTCATACCAAATACATTTTGTGTCGATAACAGCTCTATTAGATGTTGCCATATCCATTAGATAAACCTAGTTTGTACCAAAACTAACAAAATAAAGAAAATCACAGAGAATGCACGGTTATGTAAAAAAAAGTTCTTAGTTTCTCCTAATTAGCATTCAAGCTTTAAGATCCTTTTTAAATAATAAAACAATTAAAATAATGACATTCAACATTCACTCAAGTTTATCAGTTTTTTATCTCACTCTTCTTTAGCCTATATACCCAACTATACATCAGTCGTTCAAGATAAAAAGTGGATAACTCAAAATTTCAATTTCAATCTACTTTTTCATATTTCCGTTAGTATAGTCTTGCGATTCTTTATGCTCACGAAACTTCAGATTAAAAACATGAGAAATAATACGGAAAATTGTCGTGTTAGAAGGAACTGTTTAATTAAACTAGCCGAAAATTTGAAAAAGTCAAGTTTTGAAATTTTGGATTTATTTACCACATATGAAACTATAATTATGCTATACTGTTCTATTTCAAAGGACCCTATAACCATTCATCACGCTCCGAATCACCCTAATAATAATTTTAAAGACCTGTACCATGTAAGGTTGATACTGATTTGAAAAAAGAAAACTTGTACAACTACAATCCATGAAAAGCTTGAGTTCATTCTCGAGGGAGGGTTGTGCAGGAAGATAACTTGCAATTATGCCGAAACTCAAAAATTTACCCAGAATTAATTAAATTACAAGTTTAATTCTTATCTAATATACTGGACTCAATTTCTATGTAAATTTCATCTTCGAAAAAAAACCTGCTTCCAGTCAATTTATTTTATTCTTTATAAACAAGACGTTTCGGCAAATCTAATGCCATTTTCAATATTAAAAAACATCAACATACTAAAATTAACTTTTAAAAAAAGTTATAAGTCAAAAATCTGCAAAAAAATAACAAAATCATAAATACGTTATACAATCCAAAAAAACTTGTCACGAACAAGAAAAAAAACATATAAAGAAATATTTAAGAATATTTAAAAATTATTTTTTTCCTCATTTTCCTGGGAATTCACTATCCTCCCATGGTTAAATTACAAGCTTTATATAGAGTGAAGAGCCGAAGGAGGGCCAGCAAATCTTAATAACAAAATAGATGATAATAAATAATTAATTTTTCAGCCACAACCAGGAACCAAGTTTGAATTAATAATTTAAAATGATATAATTTGTTTAAAATCATTAATAAATTAATAAAATAATTTTTACAACTTCGTTCCCTTTAACAAGTAAAATAAACTAGAAATTATGTATATATATATATATATATATATATATATATATATATATATATATTTGGTAAAGATTAAGGACAAAGTGACTGAGGTGAGGAAGCACCTGATGGGAAGGTACCACCTGACTCAGAGGCCTTTCCCCTCAGCTGACTCACCTGGCTCAACACTTCAACACTAAGAGGCTAAGAGGATCCTACATTGTACATTCCAACAGGTACAGCTGTTGGTTCCTTTTTAGCACTTGTCTACGGGTGGAGAAAGTGGCCATGACGTTACTCTCTAGTTAGTGCCTCTGTAACAGGTTATCGGAACTACGAGTCACTACCGAACGGAACGATAACTAATATCGGTAAATCTCTATATCTATTTAGGTCTACCGAGGATTGAGGTTAATAAACTATACAATAAAATATGTAACGAAAGGCTCAGCTAATCCGAAGGCTCGATACAGATACCACCAATCGCTCCTTCCAAACCTCCATCTACGGGTTACCACCCAAATCCAAAACATTTTTTTCTTTCATAATGATTAAGTAAAAAAAAAAATCTTTATCACTACACACTCTGAAGTGTTTGGAATATTGAAAATTGTAGATAGTGTATCAGCTTTGTTTCTATGACAACGGTTGTGCAAGGAGGTGATTTGTCCAAGATTACACTCTACCGCCAGATTCCTCCCCTTATTTTTGGTATCCACTTTATAGATGCTGGGTGAGCCCTAGGAGGGTCCTAGATCCTATTGGATCCATCTCCGGCTGCTAACAAATTAAAAAAGTAATAGGTAGGAGAAGAATTAATTTCAATTCTTAACAGATTTTTGGCGTACATATAAATATGAAATAGAATATTTTCTGACTTATTTATCTATTATTTTATAACAGATTAATGGCGATGGCAGACATTGTTTAAGTATAGGTTGAAACGTTCAAACAAATAAAAAAAGGTACCATAAACAAAGCTCTTGCAAGGAGCCAAAGTACAACTAATAGTTCATTTAATATTTAAACAAAACATTATTTTTCATATAATATCGATCGTCATCATTTGAACTTTCATTTTTATATATTTTTATTATATAAAATACTTTACAACTCGATTGAGGATAAAGCAATTGTATTAGAAATCGCCACTGGGGCAATGTGTCACCGTGGAAATCTTTTTCGTAAAAGCCAAGTTAGAATTTCTCAGACACTTAAGTTACGTCAATGTGAAATCGGTTGGAAATGAAACGATACCATAAAAAAATCATCTTGCAGAAAGCGAAACTTTACTTGAGCACGAAACGTGATAAGCAAATCTTCGTACATACCAATTTTATTTACTCCCGATAGTAATAGCTGAAACAACTGTTGTACTCCGGCTGAAATCACTCCGACACACAATAGTGTTTGTTCCCCAACAAGCTGACTAAGCAGATAATGATTAAGCGTTTGCTACACAATTCTATCATTTCAATATACAGCAAAAACATAGCACTAAAAAAGTCTCCGCGATACAGCCTATTCGTGTATCATTGTTCTGATTAGTGCCATCTTAATAACAAGTTAGTCTCATAATCGTTCTTAATCATAATAACTTTAAGGTTCGCGTCCGTTAACATGAACAATTTCTCCCAATACAGACCCCTTTTGGACCCAAACGCTCAAAACCTGACTTAGTTAAGAGAACACTCCTGCCTTAGCCTACTACTGTTTGTTTTTCAACGACGATTTTTAGTTATTCGTATGAAATTTAACCTAGCAATCTCTTAACTTAGCTTTGAACAATGTAGTTCACGCGAATTCCTTTTGTGCACCCGTTTAACTAATTTTTTTTACCCAATATCTTATTTTTCATCTTACTTTCATTTAGGACAACCGTCAGCGTCAAGAGCCCAACAAAATTTATTAATAAGTGATTAGAAAAAAGTATGTTGTAATAATATATCTATAATATCAAAAATAGTTTCAATATGTTATAAATAAATACTGCACATATTGCATATATTCAAGTAATGTTTCGAGTTATATTAAAAAGATATGTGTAACCTTTTGTTTTTTACTTTGCAAATATTATTTTTTTTTAAAATACGTAGTTTAAAATTTATTTTATTAATTCACAAAATTATTAATCCTGTAATTTTAGGACTTCTATATCTTAAAGTGGCATGGCCTCCAACCGTTTAAGATTGGCCTTGGTGTCTATGAAATTCAGTTTATAAATATTAATGTTTGTCTATAGTTTAAAAATAAAATGATGTCTGCTAAGTATAGGCCATTAAGACCATCGAACGAACAATAAAGCAACAAGTGTATTGAATAAAAAGCTGCAACGGCTTTACAGAAACCATATCTATGGAGACAAAATCATTGCTACATACCACTTATGGTGGTGAAAAGCAATGGAGAGTATATAGCTGGTAATATCGGATTGTAAATAACGTCTTAGCTGGCAAGGAGTGCCTGCAAAGGTACCACATTGCTGCATGTATTATTCATCAGGTTATGGAATTGAAGATGAATCCTTTAAGTACTTAACCCCCTTATTATAAATACCACCCGTTAACAAGTGTCTCGGGGATATAATACAAACCATGATTTATTGGTACCGTCCCTACCATAATGGACCGTACTGTTTTAAATAATCTGGAAGATGTCCAAATAATAAGAGGAAAATAGTTTACTGTTTCAATATATAGGCAGACAATGGAGAGCTTCGACCAGCTTGAATTGGCTAAAATATTAAAGCAACATTATGCAGAATTTTTTCGATTATAATTAAAGACTACATGAGAAAAATCATATGACTCAGGGCCGTACTTTCCTACCGACCCGGTTAACTCTCTGATAATTTCACTTTTTGATTAGTGGCGACGTATAATGAATGGAAAGCTGAGGACAGAGGAACTGCTTCCGTAGCTAGCCACCCGGATTAACCTAGATGGGCGCCGCGTTCAATTACACCTGCACTAAGTATCGATTGCAATTAACTAACGACTAGAAATTGAGGACATTTCGTTCATTGAACGATACGCTTTGGATCGGGCTCGTTTTCAATTAAACAGCGTCGAGGCCTGAGGATGAGGGGTGATAGGGGGAGGGGGTATGTTAATGGCCTCGAGATCAAAGAGCTGACTGCTTAATTACCTCAAGGAACCAGGCCATTCACCCACCTCAGCCATCCCATTAATTGGTTTTGAAATAATTAAATATTATTTATAAGATTAATGATATACATCTATCAACCTACTTAATGTCCAACGAATATAATATGAAGCTTCCAGGATCAAATGTGGATAGTTCGAAAAGTCAAAAATTGACTTTTTCACACTTTAAGCCAAGCAAATAAGATAATTCCAAAAACTCGACTGAAACGGACTAAAACCAAGAGAGAAAAGGAGGCAACGTGTTGCCCTAGACAAAATCGCTAGACTAAACTAAAACATGTGAAAAACTAAATTTATATAATTGTGGAGCTATTCGCTTTTGATTCCGAACACCACATATGTAGATTTCAGCGGGTAACCTTGCATAAGTGAAATCTATGTTGCCAAATTGAGGAGAGAAATACTTCACAACAAATACCATACAAAAATTTATTCCAGTTATTGTCTCTCGTATCGGTATACACAGTAGTAGTATTAGGTTTCTCTTTCATGTTTGTTCTTCTAAAGGGACTTAGTCCCAGAATAAAGTTTGTTTTCTATTCAATTCTATCGAGTGAAGAAGCGCCCCACTCAATATTTTAATAAGTTTCTTGGGGACGTGGTAGCAAGTAGGGGCTCTCAGAAAATTCCTGAATACCTCAGTGTAATGCTAATTTGATTGATCCATAAACCGGGAAAACTACATGATGTATTGTTGAATAGATGATAATTTATTCAATTAAATACATTGAAAAAACGCGAAGCAGTAATTTGGCATGATAACAACTGAAAACTCAGCCTACAAACAAGCTGTTAATTTCACAGGTGAATGTATGTTTCCATCTATATTCGGCTAAGAATATATTCATGGTTTGAAATACAATCGCGGTTTAACTTTATATATACATATAAAGTACTTTCTTCTCATACTTGTTCCAACAGTGAAAAAATAAGATTTTAGTGATTATAATATATTAAATATCACACTAGACTATGTAAAGATGTATATATCTTATATATATATATATATATATATATATATATATATATATATATATATATATATATATTACACATAAATAATAAACTGTACAAATATAGTTGTGATTTAATAATAAAAAAAAAAACAATAAACCAGATCAAACAGCTCTCACTACACATTTTAGAAATACACTACATACATTTAAATTTGGTAAACCTAAAATAATACACCAAGAGAAAAATAGTTTCAAACGGAATATAAAAGAAATGATAACTATAGAGAAGTATAAAAATCGCGCTGTAAACAAAAAATCGGATGTTCAAAGTCTAAGCTCGTTTTATGCAAATTTAATTAATTCATAATGAAATAAAAATAATCTAATATGATTCAACAATTAAATAAAACTGCTGTTCCTAAAAATAGATTACTTACTCATTGATAATAGTTATTGCAATATAAACATTTTATGCTATATTGCGAAGTAACTGATTATTGATAAACTGATTTATTCTTTGGAACTTGTAAGTAAACCCTATCTATTACAACTTACACATGTCATTTTATATATATTTTAGTGTGCTATTTAATGTTTTAACTAAAAGCTCATTTTTTCACTGTCAGGGCATGAGTATGAGACTAACCTAGTCTCGAAACGTCGCCTAAGAAGTTTAAGAAACACTGAAACTCGAAAACTAAAACACAATATATGTATAATTGACACTTGTACAATGTTGTTACATAAAAGGTACTTAAAATTACTGACAAAATATTTGCACCTACATCACTCAATCGAAATACCTGTTCAATAGTATCATGTATTTTGTAAATATTGCTAAGACTAGTGATCGCTGAAATCTATTAAGTTGGATTTTTCTATTTCTGGAATTTTTATTTGAATGTTAAATCATTATTATTGATTTATTATTATTTTTATTTTGTTATTAAGAGTTTATTAAATTTGAATAACGGACATTCAGACCTATTAGAACCTACTTTTTGTTTACAGGGCATTTTTTATATTTTTCTATAGTAATCATATATTTTATATTGCGTTTAAAACTATTTTGTTCGTGGAGTATTATTTTAGGTGTATGATAACTAAATTAATGTTTTATTTTTCTGAAATGCTTAGTGAGATTTGATCCGGTTTATTAGGTTACAACTATATTTGTGTTGATACACTCTACGCTCCAATGTATACATATTATATATACATACAACGTAGTATCAAAATAGTCTGAATAATATAATACCCTACAGTTTATATGATTTAATATTATAATAAAAATACATATATAACACAATGCACAACACATTTACTACCAACACAGACTATAGACAAGACCTACCGCCACGAGGAGCAGGCATCTCTGGCTGCAAGGACTTAGTGATGCTGCAGCGCACCACAAAGGCCAAACTATTTACACAAAACTATGACGTTGGAGTGAACAAATCTCAGAATAAACTCAACTACATTGAACCGTCAACACGGCTCTGACCTTGTCACTAGGATATATTATCTTTTAGCGGAATCTAATCCGAAATTCTAAATTTAGATATTTTCAAAGTGATAACGTTCAAAATGGTCCAAATAAATATCGGAATATCTTCATTATCAAAATATTTTATTTAGTATAATATAATAAATTTAAATTATACGATGTCAGTATTAAGTTTTAATATAAAGAAGTTTACCTACATATAAGACTACAATTCCGACAATACCAGATATTTTTTAAAATCATTTTTCAAGAAATCATTTTATTTTAGTTGGCATAGTTTTTAGACCATGTACATCATATTTACATAGAATAAACATCAACATAAACAAAAACAATTAAACAAAAAAAAAACTAGTTAATGATAGCTTTGTATATAACCGACTGGTTTACACTGAAACCTCATACTTTATATTGAATAACTGAACTTTACCATTTCTATTTCACCATCAAATATAAATCATATAAAATAAAAAAACGAGTACTACTACACCCATGAAGGGTCTGTGGATCAGTATATGGCAGATTGTACTGTTTCTAAGACAACGGTTGCGCAGAGAAGTGAAATGGTGATCACGCTGAGTCACCGAATTTTCCCCCCTTAAGGTTATCCTCTTTACAAGGCTGGGTGAGCCCCTTACCGTAAGAACCATCAGATTAAATAATTTATGAGTCACAACTGGATTATATCAAGTATAATTATTTTAATTCCAAAACTCAGTAAAAATAAACGGTTGAATATAAGTTTAATAAAATTATTAAACTAAAACTGAGCGATAATACGAAATAAATATCTGCCCTACCTGCATACCTCTTAATTTCTGTTATTGTATTTTAATGAAATTTCTATTATATTCTACATATTATATTAAACATATTCCACCATGTATGACGTTCACTATGAATGCAGACGTGGTTTTCATTTATTTCTAATTAGTTATTCCTTACATTTGTCCTTTCTGATCCTCAATAACTTATGAAAAATATTTATTGAATACCGAACTAGATATTTCGAACTAGAAAATAAACAAATATAAAAAAAAACTCTCTACCCCCGTGAAAAAAAAATTCATCACTTGATTTAGTAATTAAAAAATGCTGATAATTGAATGCTAGAAACTAAAGCTTATAATTCTTCCTTTTCATACCTCATCAACCAATTTTAAAAAATATCATTTAACATAAAAAAAAGAACATTTAAGAAATGAAACAATTTCCTTTGACAACTTTATCGGTGCTCTACAGCTACAACTGTTGTTTATGATGTAATACAAATTTGTTTTGATCGGAAATTATTTTATTCAAAATAACATTTTCTCGGTTATATAATGATTATCAGCCCAATCTAACTAATATTTCCTTAAGACGGAAAACATAAGACAAATAAATGTAAAGAAGAACAGCAAGGAACCAATTATTGCTTGAGGAAATGATTTCAGGAAAAAATATAAAGAAATTGTTCCATCTCGCAGTCAAAAGGTTAAATTGGATGTGAATCTAGAGATTTTATAAGTCCTAATTTCCTTATTGAAGGATCACGAATTATTAAACAATAAAATACCAAATATAACAAATTAACACAAAAACATGTTTATGTTTTTCAGTCTCTTTCCAAGAAACAATTAATTGTTTTTTTTTCTTTCTTTCTAGGAATATTAGTTTATACGTGTAAAGCTGATTAAATCTGATCCTAAAAATATACATAATTGCAAAAACACATAAAAAAAATTAAAATAAAATAAATAAATTAATTTTATAATTTTATAAATAAATTAAAGAACAAACCCAGATTTCATTTTACATACCTGTCACAAAGGGATTAAACATTATTTTTAATTTTTCAAAAATGTATAAATGTATAATTAATACTTATATGTAATTGTACAAATATTCTAAATGGGGCAGATATAGCAGAATAGAATAATGACTTGTGGTTATTGTATTAAAAAATATATACATGAAAATAAAAAATTGTTTGATAAGTTTAAAAAAATAAGTAGGTCAATGGAAAATTACTATTCAAAACTCATCTAGTTGATATCATTGAATAATAATTGGATGGCACATTAAACGAAAGAATTGGAATTGCACAGAAATGCAAGGAATTGCAGTTTTTGTTAGTGGAATTAGTGCCCGTACTTACGATCAGACTAAAATTGAATTGAAATACGTCTACGAGCGTCTTAAATGAAAATCTATTAAATTATAATACGGTTCATTTTATAGTTTGCAACAAACCAAATTATATAAGATTAATATATGAACAAATTAGAATATTTTTATGTGAAAAAAATTAAGCCTCTTTAAGCAGTTTTACGTTAGTTAGGGGTGTGATTAGAACTTGTGGCGGACTTATACAGGACGACCCCCCCCCCCCCCACGACAGCTCTGAAGAAGATCCGCAATAAAGGTCGAAATGTTGGCTAGTTAATAAACATTTCTTCATATCTAAGAGAAATTTATTGACCTCCACACGGACCATTCTCTGGTACGTAAAAAAATTATGTTTTTGAAAAAAAAAAAAATTATTAAGAAACCATCAAATTTCCCAAGACCATTTCATTTTTAATTGAATTTAATTAAAACATGTGAAGCAAGAATAGGGTCCTTTCTGCGATTTGCCATCCGGTTGTTATAATACTTTAAATTAACATTAAGTATTCTTAAACAATTATAATAAATCACATTCGTTTTGTCTACCAAAAGTGATAACTTGGGAATATTTTAACAGATCAAGGAACCAGGGGATTAAAAAAAATATGAATACCTATAATAAATATTCAGATTTGACAAGTAATAAAAATAATAAAATTTTTATTCTATCGCAGAAAACACAATCCATCTCCGATTTCCAGGGCTACACCCACCACTAACTCCCACAGCCAGAAATAAGCTTAATAATGACCATATTGACATTTCGTACCGTTATTTTACCTCATGTAAATTTTCTGAAAATGCCACTACACCCAATATTTTCTACACTACACCCAATATTAAAAATAAAAGTTCAACGAATAAGGAGAAAGATATAATAAAGTTTAACCACATCACAGATCATATTTTTTTTATTTGTGAGTTTTAATTTACGGCAATTACGGCAGCTACGGTAATAAGATGATATTTATGATGGTTAAAAGCGAACTATAAAGAACAAGCAACAATATCGATTCTATGTCAGCAATATCGATATTTGCCTGAGGCAAGCCTAGAAGGAATTGAGTCAAACCGTAATCGAAAATTAGAATGGAAAAATATTTTCAATCTAGCATGCCCCCAACCAGCTAAAGCACTGCTATGAAGAAAGGTTTCGTACAGTGGGCCAACAAGAAAAGCTCTTACATAAGACAGTATGAAAGGGGATTGGCGAGGCAAGAACGAGTGTTGTACAATCTAGGATAACGTTAAGGCTACAAGCCATAACTAGGTGAAGTTCGCTACAAGTATGAAGTGGGACTCACAAATATATAAATATACATATTTGGGTTTGATATTCTGACAACAAACTAATACACATTGATAATAATCCTTATAGTACTACATGATATGCTGTGTTCTTTAATGATAATAATAGAAACCAATTCAGACATATTTTTTGTCTGTGACTAATAATCTTATAAAATTATCAAATAATGCTTATAGTTATTGAGTCATTATTTATCAGCAGAGAATATGTTAGTTTTATAAATAAATAAATAAATAAATATATATATATATATATATACACACATATATAAAGAAAAAACAAGATAAATATATATTTCTATAATTTATTTATTTTGTTGTTAGTTGTAAATTTTTAAATATTATTATTTGAAAAGAAAAGATATGACCTGGACCGGGACTTCGCTCGCGTGGAATTTGGCCTGCCACATAAAGTTTCGTGACAAATCATTTTAAATAAATAATTTAATTTTTTGTGAATATAAGTTACTCGTACAAACAAAATTTCACAAGTCTAACTTCGAAAATTACGGATTCCATACAATCTTCGAATCCCTATTATATTTAAGGAAAGCCTTGGGATTGGAATTATCCAAATTCCTTTCTTAGTGCTCATTTAAGCTATACGAAGAACCTACCTGTGAATTTTTAAATTCTAAGTTTAGTGGTTTCTGCTGTTCGTTGACCGCTGGGTGTGTTAGTCAATCAGGTTAGAGTTTTATATAACCTTCGCTTGTGTGGTGTGTTGGTAAAAAGTAGCCTATGTCCTTCCCCAGGCTTGAGATTATCCATTTCAAATTTCATCACAGACGGATCAGCACAGCCGTGAAACATAAATTGACACTGATTAACAAACGGGACGAACAGAAGTTAACTGTTGTTCGTGTCAGTAAAGGATTATTATGTAATGTTATTGCATTTATTGAAAATGATTACTTATAACGGTTAGTATAACGGTTTCACTTGTCGTACGGCAGCAGCGAGAAATTCAAACTGAAAGTATTAGAATAATGTACATATGTAGATAATTTTTGAACAAAAACTAATAACACATATCGATGTGTTTTTAGTTTTGGCGGTCCTACTTACCTACTGCAATGTACTCTTTTAAAATATGTTAATTGATTTGTTTCGTTGAGCGAAAATATATAGATTTTGTGAGTAAGAACGGGCAGACGGGGGAAAAATCAACAATAACTTACAAATAAACTTGTAGTATCTATAGAAAGATTTCAAAAGTTTATTAAACGATTATTTTAAAATTTATTTATTTTATTAGTTAACGATACAATATATTTTTTTATTTTAATAGGGTTGATACATTACGTAATTACCATATTTTTTAACATCACAAAAACATGTTTATTTTAACAAAATTTTAATTATCCATTATATAAATTCGCAAACCCGATGAGCTGACTCTATTCGTAAATGGCGGGACCCCGAAAAAAAAACCTTTTTGATTCTATAAATAAGCACCCGACCCGAATCTTATACAATATTATAATCGCCATTAACATTATTTTAAACCATTAAAACGATAAACTATGGCCTTAAGAGGCGCTAACCTCACCCAATTAATTAAAAAATTATCAACTTAAACCCTGATAAAGCGAAAAATTGTTTAATAGCAAAAATCCCATAAAGATATCCTCCGATGCTCATTGATGGCGAATGCTTTTGTCGTGATCGGGGGATGCTTATATAGTGAGTGACGTTTCAAAATATTAGCTTAACAAAAAATCTTGCACCGATTACGAAACAATAATAAAATATGACAGAAATGAAATTGAGGATTGATAATAGAAAATCCATGATTATCGATAGTAAAAAAAATTGAAAATATCACAACGACGACCCAAAATTGTGCAATAGAAAAACCTTTTTAACAACAATTGCTTGCACATCACGCATAGTTATATAAAAAAAATAAATAATTAAAAATAAGAAAACCAAGAATATTATAAGGATATTTATCTGTTTAAAGCCCATTAATTCCTTAGTTTTGTTATCATTATTTTATGAAGTGTTGTTTTTGAAAGTGAGAATAGTCAATTTGGATTTTAGAAAAATCGATTCTTATTTTAAATGATTTTAATGATTATTATTTCACAATTAAAAATTTAAAGTTTTCTAGGGTTAAAACATCACTAATTGCTAAGTTCTAAGTGTTCCTGACATAACGTTGGCCCGTATTTTTAAATTAATTCAAATTAAAATCCTTAAATAGCTCGATATATAAAAAAAATGGACTTATACTGCTTTGGGACTAAAATGTTAACAATGTATTTACACTTTAATAACGGAATAAGGGTTTGATAAATATCTTGTAGAATAAAACTTACTTAGATATAACTTTAAATGTTATAATGATGGACAATAACTAATTGCACTTAATACTCTTCATGGTTGGATTAAAAGTAACAGGGAAATTTTTAGAGAAAACACAAAATTAACAGATATAATTGTGTTGATTATTTTTGTTAGGGCAAATATCCATCCACTGTACAATATACATGACTGAGAGTTCAATAAAAATCAAAAGTAAACTAATTTAAATGATAACGTTTAATTAATTTTTTTAATTGATACTTAGACCTAAATAAATAAATAAGCCTCTTAACATTCAAATTAAAAAATATTAATTAATAAATTAAAATTACAAGAGAGAATTTTAAAATTGAAATGTAATGCACAGCTGAGACTGACGCCATTAAAGGCAAGCACAACAATAATCGTACTAGCCTCTCTTAGCAGTTTCTATAACTTAAATATGTATTCTTAACTAAAATTTATAGTAAATTTTAGTTAAGAATACATATTTTTTTAAACGGAAAATAAGAGGTCATTATCCAATACCATTCTAACAAAAGACGATCAAATGGAGCGTCTATTCGGAATTGTTTGGACTAGTGAGTCAACATTTTATTTTTGCTTTGTCAACAAAGATGTCAATTGGAAAGAGATTTTTACTATTAATCTACGGATTGCATTTAGGAACATAAAAATAAAAGCAGTAATGCCTAAATTCTAACAAGCATATCAATAACAAAAAAAAAATTGGATAATTTCTAGATAGAAACGAGAGATGAAATATGAACTCTAAATGCTTTGTTAAATAAAATCTAATTGTTATCTCTAAGATAGGTAACAAAATCTGCAAATAATATTTTTTTTCATGATTCCAGGAATGATATTCATTAATTAAATGGAATCCTAAAATTCCATTATTTGTTTTATTAAATGAAATTCTGAAATAAATGAAACACAGAACAATTTTTAATAAACCTTAACGGTGTAGCTTTAAAAAAAAAAATTGGAATCATCCAAACTTTAGTTTAGTTATTTATTATAGTTATTTAGTTATTACGAGTAATCATCAGTAAATAAGATTGAAGCGTTTTTGATATTTTATATAAAAATAAAATAAAAGTCATAGTAAAATTGACAGAGGAATTTTCTCTTCAGATTTTTCAAAGTCGCTGTTAAAATATCCGTTTATCAGGTAACCTAATTAAGTAATAAAAATTACTTTTTGTTTTATTATTACATCCACAGTGTATATAATAAAATAACAAGAGAATTTATAATGCTATAATTATAGTAGCTGGAGTATAAACAGGTAAGTTTTAAATGATTGAAAATTGTTTACACGGGACAATGATATATTTAAATTTTTTTGTCTAAGTAGTAACATGATTTTTTTTTTTGCGTCATAGGGAATCGAAAGCACTTTAAATCCTATATCATATCATTAACAAAGAACCTATATTCATAAATTTTAACTACCGAAAACTAACAGATATTTTAAGATTAGTATGTACTTCTTGGATGTATTTATAATTCTAAATGAATGAAAACGTCAAAATACGCTCAATGCTTTATTTTTGATTCGACAACAAAAATAAGAGTCAATCTGTAATCGGTTTTTGAAACCACTAATAATTTTACAGATTGCAATTAGAAACACAATTTTATGTACTAATATGGGAATTCTTACAATTTAGTGTATAATTAAAAAACCCAAAAAGTGAACGAATAATGATATGATGATAATATGTATGAATAATAATAAATTAATAATTCTAAATAAATAGACGGATAATGTTGATATAGTAATTTAATTTAATTTTTTTCTTTCTCAACAAAATAGCTATCAATCGGAAATCGGTTTTGAAAGCCATTATATTTAAAAAGCCATAATGTAGACTAAAAATGGTGTCTATAATATGAATGAATAATGATAAATTAACAATTCTAAATAAATAGAAGGACAATATTAATATAGTCAAAGTTTAAGTTTTATTTTTCCGTCCCCTAATTAGGTAATAATTGAAAATCAGTTTTGAAAGTCCAAATAATTTTATTTATTGCAATTAATAAACTAGAATTGTAATCACTAATATCTGAATTATAACGATTTTGTATGTAATTTAAAAACACAAAAAGTAGACGAATAATACCTACATAAGAATAATAACAAATTAATAATTCTAAATAAATATAAGGATAATGGTAATATAGTCAACGTTTTATTTTTTCTTTCTCAACAAAATCAGGTATCAATCGGTTATCGGTTTTTGAAAGCTATAATAATTTAATGGATCAATCAGGCAACTAGAATTATAACCACATCTGAATTTAGACAATTGAGGCATCTGGTATCAAAACCGGATACAATTTAACAAATTGTTTTTAATATTTTTCGTTATTTTGCTAACATTTCACTTCAAACAATAATTACTGACAATTTTTTTATGTTCTCTCTTTTTTTTTTAATCTCATTTAATATTTAAAAAAATATGTTGGATATAACATATAATGTACCCGACTTTGATCAGAAAATATCGATACCTGGTTAGTTTATGGTTGATAAAAAATAAAAAAAATCGACATTTTTAAAAAACAAATTACTTTTACATATATAGACATATTTGAAACAATCCATCTAATAAATCATTTTTGGATTTAAAAACTTATATATACATATATAAAAAGAATTATGGAAAAAAATGGATGTACCCGATTTTGAAACTAAACGCCTCAATTCGTATATTCTTAAAAATCACAAAAAGTAGACAATGAATGATAGCACTAAGAGATTACATTAGAGATTTGTTAAGCAAGCAACAAAATGCTGACTGCGATATCAACTGTATGCCATAGACTACATAAAAACTTTTCTGAAAAATAGTACTATATTACAAATAGTACTATTACTACAATATATATATCGTCCGATTAGCCATAGCAGCATAAAGTGACGTTAAATGAACAAACTACAATATATATATATATATATATATATATATATATATATTGCATACATATATGTACATAATAAATAATTACCGGCAAAAGCTAGCATCTTGGCCTGTAGTAGACAGACTACGGACTGCCTGGCGGTTTGCAAGGTGTGCGGTGCCATGTCGTGTACTCTCGATTACTGACTGACTCTCGATTCCTAACGAATGACTCACTACTAGTCACTGCCCACTCTCTTCGACGTTGTCCGGCAATCGCTGTTGCGTGGCCTTCTTATCCATCCCCACTCCTTTAGGTCATCCATGACTCCGTCTTGCGCTGGCATTAACCGGCAGGGAGATAAAGAAGAAAATATTTAACAGTACGTTGATGAATGCCTAACCCTTTGTAATCTTTGAGGCAATCCAAATGAAGTGACCCAAAGTTTGTTACTAGACCTTTCGTATTGAAAGAGCGGTAGAATGAGATAAAGTAAAAATAATAAAGGAATATTATGTATACAACATAATGAGTTTCATATTTGTTAATGTAATGCTTCAAATAGTTAATTAGAACTAGTAGAGCGCTGAGTTACTAATCCGGCTGTGACAGATACATTATAGCCATTTATGGACTCCGAGGATCGGCTGACACTTCTGAGTATCCTCAAATTGGGTACCGTTTTTACACAACCGTTGTGTACGATGTACAGTACCCAAGTGGAGTTTATTAGAAAATAATTCTCTAAATGATCAAATGAGCGAGCGTCGGTGAATATCATCAAAACATAAACTGCTGCTTAAAATACTTAAAAATATTTTTGTTAATGAAATGACCTTTTAAGACCACGTGCATATCACTACTTTTCTTTTCTCATTTTCGTCTTCCTTTTCTGCCAGTATTTCTCATTATTTTGCGTGCGTTGGTTCTTTCCTTCTGACCACGCAGTAGCTTTCCGTTTTGTTCTCTATCTAGGCAGTCCTTGTCGGTAATTTTTAATTTTTCTGCTTCTTCCCTCCTTTGTTTTACATACCCTCCTACGCTCTTATATTCACGGATTTTGTGAAATACCTTCTTGTTCAGTCTCCCTTGGTCCATTCTTACCATGTGCCCGTAGAATCTTGGTCTTCTAATTCTTGTTTCGGTTTCCAAGTCTTTCATCTACCTGTATATTACTATTTATTCTGTTATAATTAAATTATACATGGCTTTATAATAAAAAAAAATTGTTTAATTCTCCTGATTTATAGAAAATAAAAGAAACAATTCCCATTCCATTATAGTACGTGACGCAAGTCACACTCGTTCTGTGTAGTACATTTTACAATCTGTTATTTTGCAGCGCAATAGGTTGTTAAATTCTATGATTAAAAAAATATTGATAGCGATATCTTTAAAACTGTTTACTTTGTTTTCAAGCGGAGTACTTATGTGATGTTCTTTTTGACGGAGAAAAGTGTACACATTCATAAAAAAACACATGAATGATTAAACAGAACAATCAGTGAGAAAGGCAGCCACCTCACCGGGACATACTAGATAACATCGAAGTGACAGATACCAAACTGATCCGGGACGAGCCTGACTCAGCCGATTAGTCAGCGAATTATAATTAGTACTTTATCGCAGGATAAACTGAGATAATAAATTACCGTTACCAATCATCCAAAAACAATAATGTTAAATTAAAGTTTGCAGTGAACCCAATCCTATAAATGGAGATAGATTTGAAAATGTCGGGCTGTATGAGGTACCTAATCCATCAAGTGCTTATTTACATATTCTAGAGATGGAGGATTCCTAAATACAATTTAATAAAAGTTTGTAATAATTATAAATAATAATAATTATTTTATCTGTACCACTACAACCCATGAAGGGTATGGGTTTAGGACTCGGTAGATACTGTAATAAGTGAACGGTTGTGCAGGAAGGTGAAATGTACGAGATTACGCTCGACCAACCGATTTGGCTATTAGATTCAGTTGACTTTAAAGAGCTTCGTTGAGCTCCAGGAGGGTCAATAGATCCGCTCCTTTTACAGATTAAATAATTTATCGGCCAAAGCCGATTTGAACCCAAAACTTCCAGCACTCTACAAACTGGGCTACGCCGGTCCCCAGTATCAAACTTTTATTTATTAACTCTATCAATTCGTCAAATGTTTAATTACTAACTCTAAAGTTACTAATCATAAATATGATTTAATGATTTAGTATAAGTTAATACAATAGTTAGCAACAGTTTATTACCCAGAATATATATTAATACTCTCTTTCTCCCCCTCACCCTCTCTCTCTCTTTCTCACTCTCTCTCTCTCTCTCTATATATATATATATATATATATATATATATATATATATAAGAGAAGGTGCCTAGTTTGCTACATTTTTACTTTTTATTGTATCTAAACAGTATTTCAATGTCATGAAATAGACACGAGTCTGGAGTTTTTATTGTCTAATAATACTTACTCCTTTCATAAGCCCATACAATTTATTGTGCAAAGAGGGCGTGCGTGCAAGGCTTTCATGTGAGCAGTGGGGTCGGGGTGGTACCAAACAGGTTGGGAACCCCTGCCTTAGACTCCTAATCTCTCAACCATGACGAGAGAGTACAAACGCACAAAGTTAAGGCGAAACTTCGGCCTACAATAAATAATGAATTATACATATAATTGGCATAATTTTATTGAATCATTCCCTACGAATTTTTACAAGTGCAAAAAGATTTTGTACTGAATGCCCAATGGTGGAGGGTATCGCCATTGCTTTAGATACGTTATGTTGTTGGTTTAGATGGAGAACGGATCACTAATAAGACAATCAGAACTGACAGATTAATTCCAAGGTGTCTAAACATAGATGGTACAATTTTATTGGCAACGATTGGTGTAGAGGGCAAATTTTTGGACTCCCGTCAATTTGTTTTTATTATTTAGACGGAGTTATAAAACAACAAACAACATTATCTGCCCCGAAGGACACTATCTAATCTCCATATTGGACCTCAAGTGACACCGGATGGCCTGACGGCTGACGTGGTGCGTATCTCCAGTGTGTACCCAGCGATAGCACTATCCGGGAGCAATTGCCTCTTCCTAGGACCTGGCTCTGGCTGGGGCGAAGCAACTCGGTCTAATTGAACCTGTCAGGAGTCGAGCAATCAAATCCCCCCCCTCCGTCACAACTTTCCGCAACTTGCGTTCAACGGGGCGAGAGCCATTTACGTCAATCATCTGCTAAGAAACTACTCTTACGTTTCCGACACCGCCCTGGCTCCGAGAGAGAGAGAGAGAGAGAGAGAGAGAGAGAGAGAGAGAGAGAGAGAGAGAGAGAGAGAGAGAGAGAGAGAGAGAGAAAGAGAGAGAGAGAGAGAAGAGAGAGAGAGAGAGAGAGAGAGAGAGAGAGAGAGAGAGAGAGAGAGAGAGAGAGAGAGAGAGAGAGAGAGAGAGAGAGAGAGAGAGAGAGAGAGAGAGAGAGAGAGAGAGAGAGAGAGAGAGAGAGAGAGAGAGAGAGAGAGAGAGAGAGAGAGAGAGGACGTTCTATATAATATTCTGTGGATAGACATGCGCCCTGAAGACGTCGGAGGACTATAAAAAGAGATTATCCTCAAAAAATATAATCTCCATCTTACTAGACTTTCTCCCAACCTTCATATAATCATAATTTTTATTTTATTCATAAATTGGGGGAGGAGTGGGATAGTGGTAGAGCGCTGAGTTGCCATGCCGAAGTCCTGGTTTCAAATCCCGCTGCTGGCAAGGCCTTTATTTAATCTGTTAGCAGCCGGACATGAATCCCATGGAATCTAGGAACTTCCTGGAATTCATACAGCTATCTATAAAGTGCGCTACATGTACCAAATACTGAGACTCAGACATTCACGGGTTGGAGTGGTACAGGTGTTTTAATACCTTTGTTTGATTAGGGTATCTTAAGAGGTAACTAAGTATTATAATATTCTTCTACGAGTTCCTTGTCGGTATCGTTCACCCTAGGCAAAACCATACGGAAGTTTTCATGGTCATCTGCCATGAGCGAAATTGTACTACGTTTCATATTCCAGTCTAATCTCGAATATTACGAATCCAAGATACTATTTTTTCCTGCTTTTAACCGTATATTTCTTCGATAAGCTATATGCTTCTCCTCTAAGCATGACCCAATATACTGGGCATTTTCCCGTATCGGCAGTTTACACAGACACACACTCTCACACATATTTTCAACTTGGTAATCATGAGGTTATTCGAGAGTTTACGTATCTCCTATTATAAAAAAAACAAGTACAAAAAAAAAATAATCCTCCAACTTATGTGGGGCCGTTTATCTTGGATCTTATGCCTATCTCCGACATGTCATTCTAGAACGTGGCCACTTGAAGACGAAGACTAAGGTCGAGAATATGATAATGGCGAATAACACACTTTCATAAATTAATGAACTATGTTCCACGTCTCTGAATAAAAGTACTCGGTAAAGAGAAAAACATTACTGTAATGGTTTGATGGAGTTGAGCAATAAGAGAGGATAATCCACAGGACAGCGAAGTACCATTATCCACTTATATAAACAGCACACCTTACCACTACCTAACAATGTTCAAGAATTAAGAAATAAAGTCTGATAATATTCAATAATCGCGGAGAGAAAAGAGAAAACGGTAGGAAGGTAATTATCACCTTACACGCAGAATAAGCTACAAGTAATTTACCCGGGACTTCAGAAGACCGCGCGGGAAATATGGCTTCGATAAACAACCGTGCCCAGGTTAATTAGCAGAGAGTTAATGAACAGAAATAAGGTAACTTCGGTGTTAATTACTGCGGAGCGGGAGGGAGGTAAAGCTTCGATTTATTTTTCTCGAAATCGATTCATCGAAGCGAAGGCTACACCGCCAGAGGATATGATAGTTCATTAGCATCGACAAATTGCCAGGATCGACTTGCGAACCATCGGACTCGTGTCAGTCACCCCCTTCCGGTTTGTCATTCCACTACGAGGACACCTGAGATGTAGAGCCATCCATCCATCTGCAGTGTCCGCCCGGATGATGGAGGAGTCCAAGGCTATAGTCCTCAGTGTAATAAATGTAAATGCCCTGATGCTCATCTTAAAAATGAAAAACGCACTAAAAACAGAGAAATATCTGAAAAATTAACAGATTTATAATGTATTTATAGTTTTAACAATCTTTCTTATTTAAATCCAAGCCAACGGCCATACCACGTTGAACACACCGGTTCCCGTCAGATCACCGAAGTTAAGCAACGTCGGGTGTGGTTAGCACTTGGATGGGTGACCGCCTGGGAAAAACAGGCGGTAACCATCTGGGGAAAAACCGCGTGCTGTTGGCATCTAAATTAACAAATAATAATACATAGCTGGCTGTATGGATGAAAGAAAAGAAACCAATGCCATAAAAAAAAAAATTTAAATCCACTTCCAATGTAAATCAAATTCAAATACTTTGGAGGTAGTATTGAACCAGTTAGGTGGGGTACTTTTCGATAGACATAAAAGCAGGAGCTAATCGTGTTTTCCGTCGGTAGACACATCATATGCCTCCCTGATGCAGCAGACATCTCAATTATTCAACGCACAGATGATTTCTATCAGATAAATTTTGGGAAATCATGTTTCTAAATTGTTTCTATATATTGGTGTGTTGCGAAATCGATTTTCTCAAATTGAGTATCAAAGGTTACGAGTTATTCTCCTTTACAGCGATTAATTATTTTGTTATTTTCCCACAAAAATATCTCTGATGACCAGTATACGATAATCTCAACCGGGGAAGTAAACAGATGAATAAATAACAATAGAGTGACTATCATTAAAGATCGTATCACTCTGTCATCGCTGATAATATTATCACTCTGTCATCGCTGATAATATTTGATAATTGAGTAATAATAATTTAAATATTTTCACACCCTCCCCCCCTCTCCTTACAAACACACCCACACATATAAGCATGTTTATGATTAAAAGAATAAGTAAAGAATTACGAAAAAAAAAAAGGTATAACAATAAGAAAATTAGAATAAAACATGAGAAGATATATTTAATAACAAAAACGTTTGTTTTTTCATAGAGAAATGGTAATGTCAGATATGTAATAATTACAAAAATAGATAAATGATAGATGCTGATAATTCTCGAAACAACCTAGAAAATCTTTTATTAAAATTCTCCAACGCTAAGACCAACTTTATGCTTCGTAAAAGCATAAAGTGTGGAAAGCAAATAATTCACATTCAACAAGGCTAACAACAAAGGACAGCAAAAGTAAAGAAAAATTTTTTTTTCAAATAAAACTACTTAACATAATTCAAAAGTTATACAACGGCATCAAAGTTATTTTACATAAAACGTCAGCCCGTTTTTAATTACCTTCGTAGTGAAGACAACTTTACACTCATAGAATGATGCTGACTAATAAAAATGTTAATAACATTGTAATTATTGGCTGAAAAAATATTTAGTCAATAAATTACAAGAGTAGAAAGAGAGAGGGAAGTGAGTGAAAATCTGTAACTTCACTGTGACTTATACACTTTTTTGTAACAGATGGAAAAATCCTGAAAGAAATAAGATTGCAAATCATAATGAAACAAGTGGTTATCCATACTGTGTTTTTCTAATAATGAAACGGAATGAGTCTTATGTATTAAGTATTATATTTTCCCCCCAGTGTCCAAAATCATCAATGTGACTACCTGTCGAATCACCACGGACCTGAGCGAAAACAAATACTGTTTTTCAAATCACATACACAGAGGGGAAAACCTGAACAAAAAATCACATAAAGGAAAAAAAAAACTAAGAAAATAAAATGGTGTCCTGATATCATCAATCCAAGGATGGCTGAGGATTGCCAGAAAGCACAACTAAGTTTTACTTTCATCATTCAACTAGTCGTTTTCCGTCGTATCCTTCCTTCCCATTCACAAATAATGCAGCTAAAAAATTTCAGAATCGGAAATGTCTCTGAAAACAATTCCTTTTTTTTTACCTAAGATTCCAACCATATTACTTGGGGCCATATTATTAGTGGTTAAGTGGTTAGCAAAACAACCTACGATGCCGCAAAACAACCCAAGGTCGCCGGTTCGTAGCCCGACAGTTGACATAAGGATTTTTAAAGGGAGTAAAAAATCCTTAGTTAAGCCGTCCTTCGAAAGGGACGTTAAGCCAGGTACTTATTAAAAACTCCTATCCTAATTAAATCATGATAGGCAAAATTTAGAGCTCCCACTGCAGCATCGTCCGATTAGCATTATAAGGATAAAGTGACACAAAATTAATAAACAAAACCAAAACACCTAATCAAATCGTTATTTTCTGGTACTTAGCAGTTATATTTTGTATTGAATACAGAAATTAGTGACTCTAATTTTAACCAATTTCAAGCATTTTAATTGAATCAGCTGTACAGCGATTACAGGTAAAATTTTGGAAAAAAAATCGAAAAATTTCGTTGTTTTTTAGCTTCTAAAATTTCTCCCCAAGGCATGTTTTTTACATGTCTGCAACACAATTTTCAAAACAAAAGATTCTGGTCTAGAATCATGTTTTTTTTATCTCCCCAACTAACTGGCCTAGTGTCCAGAAGAAATAACTATCTATATTATGTTAATGACTTATTATTAATATCTCTAAACTTATTTAAATTAAGCTCATTGTGGAGATAAGAGATTTAACGTCACACGTTATTCCAAGAAGATCAATAGTGATCTGTATTGCATGATGTATTATTATCACTTAATAATTATGATCGAAAATACCGCCAATCTTTCTTTTTTGAGTATAAACATTTAGCCTTAAAAATGAATATGGCCATACACTTTTTAAACTCCGATTTCGACCTGGCTCTTGTTGCACGAGACAGTTTGGAAGGAAAGCCTCGGCCGGACCCTGGGATTGGGGTTGTCGGGGATCGAACCCCAATAAGGCTGCCTTATTACCGGGTTATAAATCGAGGAAATGGCCCACCTCAGCCGCTCTGGAATGCCAGGACTCCACCGGCCCTTCCCCTATATCTCTTCCTATCCTCCGGGACAATGGCAAATATATAACGTGGAGTTATGAAAACTTGATCCAATTCCTCACTCCCGTGGTAGCATTATCAAATAGTTTGATTAATTTCTTTGGTTTTCATAAAAGGTTTGGAGGAACTGTATAAAAAAGATTTATCGACAATGCGTTGTTCAATAGCATCAAATTTTTCCACAAAAAACAGCAATTCCAGCAGACTGCCAGATAGTTGTGAAGGATATAACGTATATTTCAAAACTATAAGAATAGAAGATAGCATTTTTATTTAGTTCGGTGTTGAAGGTTGAAAGGATGTATGCCTATGTACATAATTTGAAACTTAAAAGCTTATGTTGATAATAATTGTTGACCTATGATAATTTATGTTGAAGAAATTGGTCCAGGTAGAGGTCACTGAATGAAATTCTCAAGTAATTTCAGAAGATATTTATTGTTAGCCAACGTTTCGACCTACGTTGTAGGTCTTCTTCAGGGCTATAAGCAAAATACAGACAATTTAAGAAAGCGGTATGAATATATTAAAACATTTTAAATGAGGTGAGCTAGTGGTGGACTGGTAGAAGAAGATGGCTGGGGTAGTACTCCAGGTCTGCGTAGTTGGAGTCTGGCACTGCGACGAAGAAGTGGTTGAAGATTGTCTGTATCTTGTTTTTTGCCCCGTCTTGCTGAATTCATATTGATAATAATTGTTGACCTATGATAATTTATGTTGAAGAAATTGGTCCGGGTAGAGGTCACTGAATGAAATTCTCAAGTAATTTCAGAAGATATTTATTGTTAGCCAACGTTTCGATCTACGTTGTAGGTCTTCTTCAGGGCTATAAGCAAAATACAGACAATTTAAGAAAGCGGTATGAATATATTAAAACATTTTAAATGAGGTGAGCTAGTGGTGGACTGGTAGAAGAAGACGGCTGGGGAAGTACTCCTTATGTTTTAATGGTTTTAAAATCCATAATACTTAGGATAGGTGGAGAAATATGAATATACCAAATTAATATGTGGAAATATTAATGCGAAGTAAATGCATGTAATAAAAAATATTGAGAAAAAATATAACAAGTAGAAAAATAAATCTATATAATCGATGCAACATGCATTAATAAAATAAATAATATAATCTAGAATTCTATATTATTTAAATATATAAACCTTCATGCTGCATACTATAATACTACAAGATGAAAGGAATCAGATTCTACACTTCCCCTTTATAGTCAAACCTTTTGAAAAATACTTTCGACTGTAAAAAATAGAACGAACAGTAAAAAAAATAATTAAATCATGAAAAGAAACACGATTTCGACTATTATTAGTCAAAAGAGGCGATTTATTAAAACTATTGATCATTCGAATACCGAACAATTAAGTTCAATAAAAAGAATAAAGACAAAATGCGTATACTGCATCGAAATATTTGTTATTCTATGCAATAATTGCCGGTTGAATGAAACGAAAAAAAATACGATAGTTGAAAATTTATAATTCATTATACCTTCATTATACTTTTTTCATATTAAAATTATAAATACTACTATAATTGCATGCTACTATTTGCATGCTTTTTTTGTTTTTGTGGATTTCGATAAAATTTAATTCGCAATGCCTCTAGATATAAAATTGGGTCAACTAAAGGGTAAATCTTTTAACTTTTTTTTTTTCAAAAACACTTACCTATTGTTCCACTTCTTTTGAGCTTATCTGCAAAAAAAGTTATATGAATATGAAGAATTTATACTAAATGCATATATATCAACAATTTATATACATTTCGACAGAAGTATTCCTGCTGACAGTAATGAAATTGTTACCTTGATCAATTTTATTTAATCACAAACTAGAGAACAAAACACGGGTATCTCAGAAGGTATCCACGTTTTCATTGGGAGTAAGAGGTCTATTTTTTTTTTTTTTTTAATGACAGCCTCATCCCGAATTATATGCCGAACCCAAAACAACACAACAAAGTGGAACCAGGAAGGAGAATATAGAATTTGTTTCAACAACGTATAACCGTGTTTACAGAAACTCCAATAATTGATGATTTAAATGTATTAGTAATAATTTTCTCGAAAGTATAGGTATGGAGATAAAACCACCCAATAAGTTGAAGCTTAAAAATACCTTTCCTTAGGATGATAAAAAAAAGTCCTGTTTTTTCTTAAATAGTGATGGCAAAACAATATTCAAACAACATAAAAGCTCCACCGACCTCCAACAAGCCTTATGTGTTTTTATAATCTAGAAATACTTACGTAACTCCTCTAAACTTTGGTCGTAATACAATTTTTTAAAAGTCTGAAATAGTCTCGTTGAAACGTTTGGCGTTGTTTATTCGATTCAAAAAGGTTATATTAAGTTATTTAAATCATTGATCTCAAAATTAACAGGGTCAATTTATTGCGGCTGCTAAAGTTGATTACAAAGAACTCAAATTTCCAGCTATTTTGGTTTTCGACATCACCACACCACCTTCCAGTTTTTATTCTTTATCTTCCCCCTTTTGTCCCCTTCGTTACCGAGAATTGATTACACTTCTGGATATAAGTCAATTATCATTAATGAGTTCGTGCAAACAGAAAAAAATATTAAGATTTTAAAAAACAGACTATAAACAAGAAAACTGTTAATGGATAAGGATTACGATACATCTATTGAAACAAAATAAACATTCGATAAGGTTAAACAATTGAAAACTTTTGATTAAGACTAAAATAAATACAACTAGGTATTACCTCGTATTCTCGACAGTATCTTCATTTTGTGCTTGAACCAATCAGGTAAAACTGCGGCACTTCCACTAAACCAGGATTTCGAATAATCAACATTTCGGAGGTAAAGAAGGAAAAACGCCAAAGAGAAAAGCATCTTAACTAACCTTTAAGTCACATAGCAACCCAATCCAACTTAGTCGAGCTATGTGATTGTTTATGATCGATAACGTTAATAGCCCCTTTGATAAAATAGAGTTTTATTAATCATTGATGATTACTTGACTCTTTCCACATGATTGACCTTAACCATTAATCTTCGTCAATATTCAATTCGACGTCATCAATCAATGCTTATTAATCATAAAATTTGTCAAATCCCCAATAGCCGTCAATTTTATAGTCCTCACTTTTTTGACGAGACAATTACGGTGTTTATTATCATTGATAAAAACGATTAGATGATTATAAATGAATAAAATAAATTTATATATTTTTTCTCCTCGAGGTTAAAAAAAAGTTCGCACTTGGTTACCATCGCGACCGGAAGTTCTCCCCTCAAGCTCTCGGCTAAATTTTGTCTACATTCTGTTCAAAATTTGTATACTGTATCCCCAAATAAATTAAAATATAACGTAAATATTGTGACTGTTCATGCATATAGTTTGTTTAATGAGCACAGAAAACATATGTTTTCCCACATTTCCATGGAACTAGTAAAGTAAAGAATTCTACTAGTCATCAACTACTATGAATGACGGATTACGTTGCGGTTGAAATGGAACACAATTTGTACTAACACATCATAATATTTCTAATCTAGCTCTCCTGTATTCTCCATTCTCCTGTATGGGGCCAAATATCTTTCGTTCCATCTGCTGATCTCTTTCTCTGCTTGATGTCTCACACTAGGCCCCGTTGGCCTGATAACTATCTTGGATAGAGTTATTTTTGCTTTCTTGGAAGTGCACTTCGACCTAAGTGTTTTTAATACATAATAACAACTATTTCCCGCAGCTATTCTTGCATGCACATCGGCCCTAACATTATTATGATTGGTAGTAATGAAATTTGGGAATGTATAATTGGATATTTTCACTACCTCCGCCTGCATCCTTTCATTTCTTGATGTCACAAGTATTTAGTTTTTGTAATTAGTAACTAGCAGTTTTATTTAATTTAAATGAAAATCTGTTATAACTTATAAGGAAAGTAGCATCCTACGATCAGGTTGCGGACAACTAGATTAAAAAAAAATCAACTTTGAACTGCTAATCATTTAATAAAACTACTACCAGATTATATAAAACAACTAGAACGCTTTGGATGTGTGAAAGACAAGAATTGTAGCAAAATAAGGGAATACTAAAATTGTAATAGGACCGAGGTTGAAGATGGTATTGCTTCATTGAAGGGAGATGGCGCGGAAGAGAACCGATATTGAGGCAATGATGGCACTCAGCAGCGGGTCTCTGCGTCGTAAAGACAAAGGATCTTCCCTTAACGGTCCTTAATACCTCAGAGGGTCTTCGCCAATAGGGAAATCCTCAAGAATCAGGAGTATAGTCTTCCAGAGGATATGGAATATTTGAAGAAATAACGAAAAATACAAAGGAATCCATTTATCTTCTTCATACAGAGATACAAAAAAAATATTATTTATTCCCATAATTAATTTTAGACTATTCCCTCGAAAATATCGTTTTCAAAATATAATAATTCTTTAAATTTACATAGTTTTGAAGCTAATAAAAATGAAATAAAAAGTGATAATTATTAGAGAAAAGAGAATTATTTAAAATATTCGCTGTTATTTAATCTTGGTATTAGTTTTCAACTAGGAGTTTTTAGAAATGTAATTTATTGTTGAGTTAGCACTGTTTTTTTTCCTTGTTACCAATGCGTACTTGATAATCATGACTGAAGCTTATACGGACTAATATATTTATGTTTAACGCGTTGCACGTAATTTAAAGAACTGTAATTTTAACACAATGTTAAAGGAATTTATCAAGAAAAATATTATTTTTGCATGGATAAGGTGTATACTTCCGTATTGAGGGTGTTTTCCTGGAATGATTTTCGGTATTTTATTAAGCGAAATTTTTCCCAGAGGCATTACCCACTTAATGGTGAATTAGAAATTAATTTAAATATGATAATTAACAGCCATATTAAAATATAATTAAAGAAAAAATAACTAAATACTTACGAAGGTTCTATTAATAATTATAAAAAGTTTTATAGGTGCAGATATAACCTATACTTATCGCTATTAATTCAGTAACCACAAGGACTTTTCAATATATTATATCATTTTATAAAATTCTTTATAAATTAAAATATAGTTATTTAAAAGTGTTAAAAAGGTACCGTTTTTTACTATGTGAGGAATTTTAAATTAAAAAAATTAATAATTGTTTTAATTATTTATTTGTTATACTGAGACAATTACAATTTCAAATATTAAGGTATAAATTAAATGAATTAAAACATTACTAAGTATGATTTCTGATAATTACAGGCAGTATAATAATAAAAAAAAATAATTTCACTGGTCCATAACTATCTGTTTAAAAGAAACAGAAATTTAAATGAGTATTCCTTTTTAGAAAAGTTAAATATGTAAATCGGAATATTTTAATTGGCTTTTAGTAAGCTGTCCATCAACTGCATTCATTAATTTCCCTCTAATTACATATTTTCTAAAATAAATCACGTCCTTTAAGCCTTCTTTTAATATTGTAAAATAACTCTGGATTGTTCCTCATAAATTAGATTCAAAAAAGTGAAATAAAAAACTTGATAAACGGCGGTGCTAAGCAATAAATCTTGTATTTAAACTTTTTTTTCACTCTAATATATTTTTGTAAACGCTGCTTTTAATTTGTAAGGGCAAAATGTAAAGAGACACAGAGTCCCATCCATCTTAACTGTCGGACTTGCTCAAAGAGATAAGACCGACTGCCTGATATTATAATAAACATTGTTCATACCTCTAGTTGCTATCGGATTAACCCTGTTCTGTTTATATTAAAAAAAATATCCTTTGTAAGAAAAATCACACTAATTAGTAAATTAATAATTAATAAAACAGACCTTAATTAAACTAGACATAATTATAATAAAATAAGGATACATTTTTATTTTTGAATTAACAACTATGTATGTATGTATGGTTCAAGTTAAAATGTCATGCGGAATTGTATACTCGAAGCGCCTTTATCGAACTTCAATGAGTATTAACTTCCCGTTAGAATTGCAAGAACAACTCACATATATTGTAACGAAATACGAAATAATACGAACAAATACTTTACAATAATACAACTTTATTTCTGTATTATCTGTGTTGAAATTATAATATCTCTTCAAAATAAATAAATTTCAATTAATAAGTAATCAGGGATATTTAAAATATACAATTAAAATAATATTAAACGTTATGCGTCAATTTTTCATTTTTAATCAGAAACCCATATTTATTTTATTATATGCAATTATCTGGCCCAATAACATAAATATATTCCTTATATTCTGCTAAGATACCCGATACAAGGCATATGAGTTTTCCTTATATCTGGTATTCCCAGGAAAATATCGCTTTCCGATATATGATACAATATTACAACAAATAAGGAAATAACCCGGGGTTATACTCGTTTGTAATCATAAATGCTATCTTCTGATCTGATTTCTTTCTTCTTTTTTTTTGTATAGATTTTTCTCTCTTTTCATTTTAATTATTCTATTTCTACAATCGTTCTTTTTTTAGTTGATCAAATAAAGTTTCCGTTTTCCTGGTTCAAAAACTATATATAGATTATATATAAGCATATAAGTTTGATAAAATCAACTGTTCAAGAAACCGTACAGTCAACCACGTACTGAGCCCAAGACCCATTCATGGGTAATAGTGGTACAGGTTTTTTATTTAATAAGCCTAAAAATTAACTTCGAGAAGACCGAGTATATGGCCGCTGGAAATGCTTATAATAAGCCCGAATGCTATATCCGGTCCTCTGAAATACAGAGATTTCTAAAGAAAATAAACGCCACATTTTCACAGCCATAGTGGAAACCATCCTGACATATTCCTCGGAAACCTGGACTACGAGCCCACGTCTGTACTCAAATGTGCAAGGCGGTTGAGATGGATTTCTGGAGGTGTAAACGAGTCACCAGGTTGGATAAACTAAGAAATGAAGAAATTTGGCAGAGGATGGATGTGGATATATCAACAAATGAAAGAGTCGGGGCACGCCGCGTGATAGTGGAGCCATGTGAAGATAATGGCGTCCAAATGTTGGAACCGAGTCCTGCATAGGGTTCCAACAGGGAGGAGAGGACGCGGACGAAGAAGCGAGGTCTCCAGGAAGAGAATTGGATGGATGGAGAGGCATGGAGCTCTGCTCTGACAAGTTGAGACAACCCATGTTGGAATGCCTATAAAGCAAAGTAATAAGGTTGATAAGCTTTAAATCCAGTGTAGAAATATATGACCTTATTTTTTTTATTACCTGATAATAAGTGAAGATACGTCCTGGAACAAGTGGAGAACTTCAAATACCTGGGAGCGCATCAAAACGAAAACGGATACATCGATTTGGAAGTGACCGAGAGAATCGGTGCCGCGGGCAGGACGTTTGAAGTGGTTAAGAGAATATTTCTTAACCGAAGAGGAGTAGAGAAGGAAACGAAATTAGCTGTATTTAAGTCAACATTCCTCCCTATCCTCACGTACTCTTCAGAATCTTGGACGCTGACAAAGAAACACCAATCCAAAATACAAGCAGCAGAAATGAAATTTCTCAGAAAGATAAAGGGCAAAACAAAAAGAGACAGAGTCCGGTACATCAGTATAAAGTCGAACCTGAATGTTAAACCAGCCAACGAGCTAATAGAGGAAAACAGGCTGAGATGACTTGGACATGTATCCTAGCAGAATTGATATCGAAACCAACCGAGCCGGGGAGGGAAAACGAGGAAGAGGAAAACGAGGTGGGAAGAAGAGGTTAGGAAGGACTTTGAGAAGAGGGGACTCCATTGCAGCAGAAGAGCAGAGTTGGTGGAAGCCCGGCAGAGCTGGAGAAGGTTGTGCAGAATTCCTCCTCACACTTCTTAGGCGGTAAAAAGGATTGATTATGATGATGATGAATAAGTGAGAATGAAATTTGATTTCTTTATATTATAAAACAAATGATAAAAATAAGGAATAAAACGGTGGATAAATCACATATATGATTTAAGTTTAAATATGTCTGTCATGTCAGTGATAGCCCGAATACCAAAGGAATTCAGCTGAACACAGATTCGATATTACAAATGGACGCTTGGATAGATCGTAGAACCGGCGGAGAGGATGTAGCGGGCAATCTAACAGGGCATAAATTACTGGAGGATGTATTTCTGCCGTATTGTGCGCTATCGCCGGCCACATAGGGCTCTGTCATCCCTTGTAAATGTTCGGTTAATATCTGATTGTGTCTGTATTTACAGCATGGATTATTTGAGAGCGCTAGGTGATATATAGCAAGTCACATAATACTGTCGGCCGTTAGCAACTACAAGAAGGAAATGGATGAACTGATTAAAATTTAAAGAAAAATATCAAATCATCCAAAACAATACTAATTAAAAAAAAATACCTCTTAAATTCCCGATCATCCTCCGAAAGGTTTGAAAAGAAGATTTATATTTACTTCATATTATCATTATTATTATTTTTTTATTACTCCAAGATTTATTAACAACATATACAAATTACAAACATAATAAATAGCTGCAATGCTGCTATACAAACTAAAAGCCTTTTATTGCCTTTCGGTAATATTATCATTACATTTACTTATGGTGCTATTATAAAGCAGTTGAATTTATAATTTTTGGGAAGAAAAATCGTTAAAATGAATACAAAAATTAAGCAAAAGTAACTCATTTTGTTCTGTTGGTTTAGGAATGTGATGTGATAATGAAGTCAAGAATCATGAAAACAAAGAGAGATTCCTTCCACCTACGCTCTGCAAATACATCATCCTTATTTTAGGAATTCTAAAATGTCGGGATTATTTGACTTCGTAAAAGGGAATGTAAGGGGAAACAGAACGAAATGAGAGATAAATGTAGGATTTACTAAATGAAATATGACAAAAGAAAATGACAAACGAAGCACTCTCCTCCTTTCTCGAAGGTAGTAGAGATATTTTCTGAACCCAGCGCGTCTTAACAAAGAACATCTTACAAAGATGATGAATTACAGCAAAGGAGCCCTTGATTAAAGTAGCCAAGGCTAGAGCCGGTAGATTCGAGTACAAAGCATTCCGAGCTGCACAAAACATAGCAATAGTTATACAAATAAAACACAAAAATGTGCATTCTTGTTAACAATATTTTTTTACCATGTTTCTTTTTGTTATTCTCTTTTATTATTTAAACTAATACAAACTTTATATAAAAATCTTTATTACAAAATTCTAAGTAACATCCGTCAGCCCCTCACGAGTATTATGCAATCGTAACCAAATAGCGCAAACTCAAAAACTCCAGTAACTTGATTATAACTCCAGTAAATGAACTACTATAAAGTAATCGGTCATTTCATTTTTATAACTTCTTATTGAAAGAAAATTCTTGTGTTAATATTAAGATATTTGGAATTCAAAATCAGAATAACAGTAATAAAAAAAGATTAATTACAACAATCGGGTTCAAGAACAGTAACAAAGTGGTCTATATCCATGGATGATGGCTTCTTCTGTGTTAGCTGGCGTACGAGGAACTATATAAGTATGTATAGAACTCTTTCTCCGTGAATCTTAAAGAAGAGCACTTTATTTACGCTATTTTATTATTATTTTTACAACTTTAGAATCGTTATTTCCAAATTCACCTTTTATCTTAATTTAAAAACATACCCAGTACCTAAAAAGAATGCCATGGAACTATTGAGTTTAATGAGAGGAGGTGGTATGGTGATGAAAGAGGGGGCAACAAAGTTAAGCTGCATTTAGGGCGGTAATCCTAGTTTAGTCTACACTGATTCATTGATTTGAACCAAGTTGAGAAAAAAAGGAGTAAAAACGTACTTATGGGCCTTAACAAAGTACATAACTAGATATTGCTCGATTTAGTTTCAAGATATCTATATCACATAGAAAAGATTTTAGTAATCAGCGTTTAAATTTTATTTCACATAATAAAAAAAAACTTGGAACAATGGGGGTTGGTTGGCCTGTCTCGAGATACGCCCTACTTTATTAAATCAACTATAACATTTATGAAGCATTATTTTATCAATTGGAAAATTATCTAGTACTACTATCTAGGACGCATTTCATGAATAAAAAATATTCCTGTATTAATTTCTTTATTGTTGTACATAATTATTTTCAACAGCCATGTGATTGTGTTTCTATTCTATCCTATACTCATAACCAGGAAAAGTTGAAAAGAATTGTTAAAAATTATAATACTTAATAAATAATATTTAATATTACAATTTTCATTATAAATACAATTCATGGATCTACCTTATGATTTATCAGAATGTTTCTTGTAATTACTGCTATGACTCTTTAATATTACCTTAATTAACAAATAAAATTACAAGAGGCTTTGAAGAGAGATCTGTAATTAGGACAAGATAAGATTACAGGCATAAATATCTCATTAAATCGATATAACTTGTGGTTCGCTGTTCTAGTTTAGACAGCACTCAACATTTATAATTACAAATATAAAAGTAAACCTTAATAAATATTATAAACTTCGATATCCAGAGGTTATTGACCGTCTTTGTGGTTTGAATTCAAGGAGAGATAAAAAAGGTTGACGTGCATTTAAGAAACCGCAAATAAGTATGTGAAGAATTTTCGGTATGCATTGGTTTTTGTTTTTTTATCTTTTACAATTGTTTCGCAATACATAAAATCCTGGGCAGTATTCAAATAATTATTTCAAATCAGGTTTGCACAAAAATACAACACGTCATCGAGAAAATAAAAGTAAATATACAGTCACACATCCTGTTTTCCATTGATAACAATATTCTTAGTTACGTAAACACGTTGGCTAAACACGGTTCATCTCATATTACGCAATAGTGAATCCTTTTAAAATGATGACATGTTATTAATCATTTGTAACACGAAAAGGAATAATACATATCGGTTATTTATTTATATTTATTTCAATAGAATAGAAAAGAAAAATAATTTAATTTTAGGACTAGGTCCTTTACGAATAACAAATGTGTACAATAATAATAATAATAATAATAATAATAATAGAATATATCATTGTAATATTTAAAAGCTAAAAGGCTACCTTATAAGAGAATCATATGGTACTTAAAAATAAATATGAATCAAAAAGTAAGTTCTGATAAAAAAAAAAAAATAATAAAGAAATAAAAATGAAGAATTAAGCTAAAACAAATACATAAATAAACGCACATAAAATATATAAATAATAATAAGGTTATGAGTGAAGAATATTAACAGTAAATCATTAGTTACTTTTTAAGGATACAACTTAATAACTATAGCGATATAGAAATCATCTTTTTAGAAATTAAGATGTGAGAAAATCACGGGTTTGAAAGAAAAGTGAAGAAGCATGGGGGATGCTAGATAGGAGAGAATTCCATCCTGTGGTAGAGCGGGCGAGAAAGGAATGCTGGAAAGATTTGGTTCGGTAGGAACGAGTGCAAAGGTTCAAGATAAAATCCTCCTAACACAAACACTTTTACTTTATATTAAAATAAGTTATAATACTATAATTATTACTTATTTAATGACTAGATTGTTCCATTACTTCCAAATCAACATCGGTTCATTATTAGTGGATGAGTCAGGATTATGACAAGCAGTAGTAGATTACATCAAGACCTAGCATCCCTGACATTACTAATATAAATCATAAAAATAAATGATTGAGAGCAAAATAGTTGACTGGAAGATCTAACTCCCACATAAAAATAAAGGAGGAATACTGGTCAGGGTAGAGGAAAAGAAAATTATCTTATATAGAGAGAACTTTTTATTGGTAAGCCAGCGTTTCAACCCACACAGCAGGTCTTCTTCAGGGCTAGTTTGATACTAGAGGGTAGGGTTGACAATAGACTAAAAAAATAAATGTTTACACCACAGATGTGATGAACGGACCCATCACTGCCCCTCATCGGATGAGTGACCCATACTCAGAGGCGCGACAACCCCCTCATCAACTTGGCCTCCGCTCGAAGGGCTATTAATATTCTGCCGCTCCAGGACGGAATCGAATTACAGAGCAATTTGTAAATCTGACGACAGGGTTGAAAGGGATCGATTAAAAGTGTGATTGGTTGCTGGGAGAGGATTAAGGGGGGTCCTTGGCGGAGAAATAGGACCCCGATCCTCCAGGACCTCTTTGTCCTCCGAGGTCCTCGCGGATCCAAGATAATCATGTCAGGTCGCTGATGGGTTTTTCTTTTTTTTTTTAGTGCCTAGTTGGACAAGTTCTTACCAGGGCATGGGTAACGTTAATGAAGGTTTAGAATTTCATTAGGGGCCTTAATAAGCGGAATTAATTTCAATCGTAAACATTCAGTAATAACACGTAAAATGTACGTTCTTTAGGAACAGGAAAGTAAGTAAACATTAGCAAAAAATTAATATTATTAAAAATATTTTTTCAGCTTTCAACTTTTTCAACATACTTTTGAACAACAACGTTTTCTCTTTTATGAGTCAGGTATTGAAATAAAAGTCCGAAGCCTCACTATCAATGATTGTATCTTTAGCAAAACATTTTCCTCCCATAACTTAAAGGGCAAGTCTCCAGAGGATAATGCAGCCTAAAATGGGGACAGTTTTAGAATATCACAAAACCAACATATTTATAATTTAATAAATAGAATTTATAATTTTTATGGCCTATTGATGTAGACGTACAAATTAAAATATTTTAATGATGGATTGAATTGGTCAGGAGGTGAAGTCAATGATAACACAAAAATAAGCATAACTTATTTTTTAATTGTGCCAACGTCAGTTGACAAGTGTTAGTTTGACGAATCATCACGCCTACACCGTAGGCCAAAACGTTGGCAAAATTAAAAAATAAGTTCTGCTTATGTTTTTGTTATCATTGACTGGACCCCCTGACCAATTCAATCCATCAGTGGAATTGTCCAGTCAACTATTTTCCACTCAAACATGAAATATTTTAAGCTTACTTTTAGCTTTGGATATGCAGAAAAATGGGTCAAGATGCTGTTGGCTAATGGAAGCGAGGGGATTAAATTGAAACAGGAACTGGCGAACCATTAAACTGAGAGTTGAGTGAGCGGCGCTAAGCTAAGCTCTTCCCCATCCTGGCGGTAATTTTCGTTTCAAATTTCAATTCCCTGGTTGATGGAAGGAAGGGAGCAAGGTTAACTTCCAACAAGGAGAAATAAACTTGGAATTATCCGAAAAAAATACAGACCTCTTTTCAATTTCTTAATAAAATACTTAGTCTGCCTGGCTGGGAGATTTTTTAACCATTATTCAATAAAATAACCTTATGAGCTTTCTATGTCCTTTATTTACGATTTTATGAAGTTTCAAATTCTTGGTAAATGCTTTTCCTCGTTTTTTTTCTAATCTACTTTGTATCAGTAGTATAAGCTTATATCCGTGAGGACAGATTAAAGGGAATAATGAACTACTGTCTAAGATTTTTCATAAGTACCCTGACGCGGTCTTGCTTTCCCATCTTAACGATGGGTTAAGATAATAAAGATAAATGGGCTAAAGTGGCTCTTCCCTCCGATTCGTAGACAATATTTCCCCGTAGCATTCTATATCTACAGTCTCCTAGAGTTCAAATCCTCAGTCCAGCACCATTAAACAAGATCTCAATTTTCCAATCTCTATGCTTGTTCTCACAGAACCAGAACATTTGAACGACCTTTTCTAGCCAGCTTCACCACAGTGACGAACTCATTCGGTCCTATTATCCCTCATGCTTCTTCACTATCCTCATTTAAATCCTTGCTTTTCCAACATCCCCTGGCCTCCAAAAAGATGCTCTGTAAGCAGGTTAGTCATTTCCTTAAATAAGTCAGCAATGAATAATTGTTTTCTGTTTCTGTTTATCGTTTTTTCTAGTAAAGAACTCATATAAAAAAATCATTACATCCTAGCTCATGTATTTAGCTGTAGTTATTAATTCATTTATTTTCTAAAATTGCTTAATATCTTGTCTTGGCCCGTAATTTTTATTTATTTTTATTTACTTTGTTGGCGCTTAATAAATACTTCAAATATCTGGCCAGATACATATTATGTTTCTTTCTCTGTTCATGTCTGTTATTCCAAAGGAGCTTAATCCCAGAATAAAGTGACTGTTCTATTCTACGACTATAAAAACGATAGTAAATACCATCAATAATGACATGAAGACATCTTTCTTGCCATCTGTTATCAGAAGATCGATCCCATGAAGGGAGGTAGAATAGCAGAGGCAAAGAGGAGAATCCCTTCTGAATAATAGATTAGACAAAAAGGTCCCTTCACCCTCGAGTGAATATTTGACTTTGAAGGGATTGCTGGCTGGCTGGTCGCCTTACCTCCCCGCCGTTCTATCCTCTCATAATGGCCAGGGTGCCCTCATTGTCCGCTAATGGGGGGCTGCGGAAGAACCCTCCCCTTGGATATGTTAAAGTAGTCCGGTAAAAAACGTCGGCATGGCCTCTTTTTTTATCCTTTGAAGGCCGTTTATGTATTATGTCTACATGGCAGGGTTCCGAATGGCCGCCTGCCATTTTCCTTCTACCACTTTGGCCACCCCTCGGCGAGAATGGTCTTACGACCGGAGTAGGGTATCCTGTCCTTTTTTTTTATTTCCTTTTTTATTATAATGTGCCTAATTTGATCCTGTCAAAGGTTGAGGGTAACAATCATAATTAATTTTAATTTATTCCGTTTTTATGAAAATGTATTGTACTGCTCAAATATTCAAGCCTTTAGGTTTACCCCACTTCATATTTTTTAAAAATAAAATTCATCCATACGCTAGAAGATATTATGAAAAAATATTAAAAAATAACCTAACGGTATAAAGAAGTGACGCTTTTTAGATTCGATATTCTTGCAAATTTTAATTTTTTCATGAAATATTTAAATCAACTATATAATAGGAAATGATAAAATGGTCATCTGAGAAAATGGTTACCTATTTTAGATAGCTACTACTCTTACAAGAGAAGTAACAATTTTATATTTTATTTCCTATATTTTATTTTATTTTGTATGATTGACTCTTAAGCTGTGGTGAAAGCAACAGTCAACAGAGCGTAACTCTAATGAAAAAGACTGTCCTCCAGGTCGGAGGTAGAGCAAAGAGTTAACAAACTTACCTTGTAAAAAAATTCAAAGGTTAGTCAATGTTACAATGGTTATTCAATGAATGCTTTGTCGAAACTCAAGTTCAACCGATGGTTTTCCCCTTACATTGAGTACCCTCTTAACAGAGGCTGGGTGAGGTCCCAAAGGATCCATCCCTGCCTATCAGCAGATTGAATAAATTATCGGTCAAGGTCGGATTTGTACCCGGGACCTAAATCACTGAGTCCCGCTCCTCATGAACCATATATGATTGCCATAAATGGGAGTTATTTCGATGATGTTGTTATCTGAAGTTGTTAGTTCCATAATCTCCTATCATCGGGAAACATCCTTCCTAACTGTCTTTCTGTCAGGACCAAAACATGACAATTATACAACAACGAAGTTATCAGCCAGTAAATATCCGTTGATCTAAACGACTCTTTTGTTAGCCCCAGAGGAGCAATCAGAGTTGCGGCTCGTAGCAATAGTCATCGAGCTTAATGTGAGTAGCTGGGGGAACTTGGCAGCAGCCTAGCAATATCGCCAGTAATGCGACTTCCGCTTAAATAACTGCTCATATCAATTCAGAAGGCTGTGCGTTGGGACCCACTGGACCGTGCTATCCGGCAACGGATCATTTGCTCCGAGTGCTGGCGAGGGTTTGACGCATTTCAACGAATCTGGAACGAATGACTTAAATATGAGGCCCGGTTTGGGAGGGTGGTTGGATCCAGAAATATCCACGTACAGTGAGTTTGGCTTTGTCCAACTAATTGGATTTACCATCGAATGTACCAATACGTTAGCGAAATAAAATAAGAATAGAAACATTTCTTTTATTCAATGATTTTCCCTATAACCTTCGAAATATTTACGAAATCCAAAAGTTTTTTTTTTAATTTAAATTGCTATTGGTTATCATAAAATTTAATAATATAATAACTATCGATATTTTGTTATTTTCCTACGTACATTACGAGGATTGTTACCTAACATAACATACACCAATCTAATGTACCCAAAAAAATAGCTCAATAATAATAGAATAGTATAATGAGGCACTTCTTGAACATTGAACTTGCCTTAAATGTGGTACGAATAAATGATTTGTCCTACATAACTGGACTTAGAAAAAAAAAACAGTAATGAAAATAATAAATAAATATGATTAATTTGATAAAACAAAGAATTTTGGTTATCATTTAAAAGCAGAATAGCCTATATTTGTTTTTTATAGTCCTCCATTTTTAAAAATGGATGGCGTTATTTGTACACCTACAAGCTAGTATTTTACGAAATTCCCCCCGCTCCAGAATTACAGGAGTAGTCAGGGATATGGTCAATCCTGATCTTAAAAAACAAAATAAAAAAATAAAATGTCTTTACTAATTGGAATTTTAAATGAGTGCACTATATCTATGCAGATTGATTCACAACCAATAAATATTAAAATAAATAAATAAGAGCACTAGATTTAAGTTAGCCGCTAGGAAAACAAATTAAGTTGGATAATAAAGCTATTTCTATTAAAATATAGCTTTTGTTTATATTTTATTATACTTGGAGATTGTTATAATCAGGTATAAACATTTGATTGTTATTAGAAATTCATTCGTCCAGGCCATAAATGTCTTAAACCTCTTAAAAATTTTAAAAATAGGGAAAAAGTAATAAGTAGTTCAGTCCCCAAATCAAGACTGTAATAATAAATAATAAATAAATAATAAATATTAAAATTATTAACTAAAAGAAGAATTATACCCTTTATAATTTCTGTGTGGTGAAATAATATGATGGAAGTGATGAATAATGAATTAATAAAAAATCAACAACTAATTTCTCTAATTTCCCAGGATATGGTTACGTCAAGTTATCTGAAATAAGGATGGGACTCATTAAGGTTACAGAGCTAAGGAGGCAGCTCCGGCTGGAGTGGCTCTTTGATGTCTGAGGCGGTCCCCAGTGACCCGACCCTCGTCCTCTTCTTCGGGGATCAACAAGAGGAACAAGCAGGATGTTGAGGGATGAAAAGAGAACACGTTTAGGCGGGGCGTGCTAACTAAGGGGGCATTGCAACTGGAAATGCGAAAATCCAGCACATAATGTGTTGGAAAACTGTCGGAAAAAAAACAAGTGTCCGACTTGGTATAATTGTAATAAATTTATAAGGCTGAAGTGTTGTGCGTATACTGTATAGCAAAGCACAGGAACGGATTATCGTAGAACAAATTGATCGACACGAAATACCCAATAAACAATGGTATAAACAACAAAAAAACTCTCTTAAAAAAGCAAAATTACGCAGTATAACAAATTACAGTTAAAAAAAAGTACTTATATGAAATTAGCTGTAATAAAACATTCGAAATTAACATTCTTATTAAAAATTAACTAACTATATCATCATTTTAAATTTTAAAAAAATATAAAATAATCAAGTGCATTGCTATTTATTTAGTTTATTGAACAATTCCAACTCAATTGGTCGAAATAAAAGTAAAACACGAATGAAGTCGTATTACGAATCCTAAGAGACTCGTTATTTTCTCGATTAAACGCAGCAGAAAAATTAAAAAAGAAAAAACTAAAACAGTTTTTAAAAAACAAGAAGAACAGTCAGAATAGCAAAGTCTCCAATACTTTTTAACAAGTAATGTAAGCAATTAGAAAATTCGAAAGTTGACATGAAACAAAAAGAAAATGAAACATAAAAAAGGAATCACACCAATAAACAGCATTTGGCTTGAAGCGCCCAACTTGTGCTCCAAGATGGATGTATCTTGGATTCTTCACACATTCATTACCCTAAATTATAAAAGTTTGTGTTCAATGAGGTAGTAAAATTTAGAAGAGCATACAATAAAAAGTAATACTTTAATATATCATAAAAACTAATAAATGAGGCTTTACGTTGCTTTTAAAAATATATGACTGATGTCTATATCCTGGATATAAGGAAAACTGTAACGCATATTAAAAATTAGTAATGAGTCGTGCTATATCAACGATAACCTTTTTTAACCTTTGCTATATGAACTGATTTTGTTTTATTTATGCTATTCCTAACAAAAAAAAAAGGGACCATGGTGAAAGCATACTGATATCCTGAAATATTGAAAGCATGAAATGTTTACTTCATCAGAAATTAAACAAAATAAAAAAGGTAAACATGAAATTGTTTGTAAAAGCTCAATTTTGTCGGTTCTCCAACACCCGGGTTGATTAGGGTGAAAGATTATCGATTCACTATTTGGAAACTCAATGAAGGCATTTCTCTAGGAAAAAATAATTTTATTTTTAGTACGAGCAAAAAAAGAATTGAATCAGTCTCGAGGCTTTTAAAACGAGAAAAACCTATAAAATAAATAAACCAGTTGGCAAGTATATTTATCGGATATCAAATAAGTTTTTTTTTTTTGTTGTAAATTAGTGAATTAATTTTTATGCATTTGTTTCAGAAACAAGATAAAGTAAACTGACTTAACTTCTCCTAGCCAAATAGGCATTTCAGGTATACCATCTCGCATAACAATCTAACCACGTCCCTAATTTACTGCAATACTAGCGCCTTTCGACCGCAATGAACAAGATCTACAAACAACTAATTAATAAACAACGGTGCCCATGTATATGTATATTCTTATTTATATAAACATATAAAATATATTTACATATAAAGTACTCGTTTCTATAATTAAAAGAAAAATACCACTTATTATTGCTCGCTTAACATAAGATTCATGTTATTCATTTTTTTAGTGAAGGCTATTTAAAATCACCCATGAAGCTCGATATTTTTCTATTATTATGAGTTGTTTAAACAGTATTTTTGTATCATTTGATCAATTCAAAACAATGAGAGCTCATTTATCTCCAGCTGGTACAAAAACATGTGCTTTTGGCTGAATTAATTAGGACTAAAGTACGTCATTTCACCCTATCCGTTACAAACTGGGCCAAAAAGTAGAAAAGAATCCCTGAGGAACTAGCAACAAAGATGAAAACTTAATTTGCTAAGATATTGTAGACCATTGTTTAGGTTTTGACTGATAAAGGTTATAGAGAGATTGTATGCTCATCAAATTTTTATCGCCCAGGTAGCGCCGATTTATCAACGGTGTTACTTGAACTTTCCATGCAGTAAATCGTCACACTATATTCTTTACGATATATCCCCTTAGTGCGAATTCGGCCTTTAGAAATCTAGTGAGATTACAGCACCAATGAGTGGCTGTTGACAAGATTTATAACTTAGGAATGGGCAGAAAAAGGAACGCGAGAGTTTCATCCTGCAAGAGATGAAGGATAAAGGGTAAAGATGGTGTGAGAGAGGAGAAGCTATATACAAGAGAGGGAGAATTGTTTACTAATAAGGTCATCTTGGACCCCGGCCAGCCAGCGTCCATCTTCTACACGTGTTCTTCCTTCTGAGTCATCCCTTTACACGTGCCCGAGATATCGAGGGCCGATCATCGTACAGAAAAATTGATTAAATTCTTTGCAAATCAAAATTTTAATTATGATATCTGAAGCTACAACAGCTCATTAATCAAAATAAATTGAAAATAATTCTTGATGATAATGGATGACTATTAGATATATGAGGATATTAAACTTATGTTTCAGTTCACTAGAGAAACGTCATAAAACCCATAGACAATATCATTATTTTATACTTAAATTTTGTATGAGAAATTTGTATTTTTTTCCTTTTATACAATATATTTATACATATTTTTAAGTTGTTTTGTTTTTATCTTTATTTCATTCGCAATTAAAAATGCCATGACCTATATTCATTTCATATTATACAATACACTTATTAAATTAAATGACAATAACTACATATTCTGTAATATAGATCATAGTGTTACCTACGTTCATTTTTGTTATACAGTAGCTAATAGTAATATATATAGAATTTTGTAGCTAATAGCACTGTATATAGAAAACATTAGTTAATTGAGCGTCACCGCAAAATAATACACACTTCTCACATGCAATACACACTTCTCTGAATAATATAATATCACTTTATTAATTGTTTACTTACACCCCCCCTCCAAATTATTGAAATCATTGAAAAAATGGCTCTTTACAATTTCTCCTTTTTAAAACATTTTTCCCAACATACAAATAAATTATTAAAGATTTCCAATAGTTTTGATCCCAAATTACTAGAGGGACAGATCCCAAGCGGCAGCTTCAATATTTCAATATTCAATGTTTTCATTATGACGAAATTATGTCATCATAATCACTCTCTACTACTTTTTGATTTCTTAATCTATAAGATATTACTTTTTATTCATTTAGCAAAAAAAAATTGTGAGAATTATGGACCTTGAAAAAATTATCCTTGGTCCATAGTACGAGGATATTGTTACACGCAAATATACAAGGAAACTTCTATAAATGTATAGATGTTTGACAACTTCAGAAACGTATTGATACAAAGGTTTTAAAAAGAAAATCAATAATCTTCTTATGGCGGACTCGAATCTGATCAGAGCCAACACCTTGCTCATTTGGCTATAGCAGCTTACATTTTAATACCACTAGGATTATATATAAATTCAAATTAATAATTAATAATAATATCTATGACTATGATACATGTTTAATTAACAGTTGTATACCTCAGTTGGTAGTACTTACCGTATCGTATATCTTTATCGTTGGGTATGTTTCCGTTGGGTTCGAGGCGATCGAGGAACTCGTCTGAATATCCGTTGAAGGGGAGCTTGCTCGTCTTAGTCTTGGAATCGTCAGGCTCATCCTTCGAAATAGCTGTGGAAACAAAAATAAATTATTTATCATATGAGATCAACATATAATTTATTTAAAAAAATTTAAAATAAGTTCAAACATAATGCATATTTGATCAAGTTACATATTTCTAAAAATTAATAGAATTGCCACAGTCATGATAACAATATCAAAGGTACCATTATGATCCTACAAGGAACTTTAGCAGAAACTTATGAAGTCATTAAAGTAGTATACTTTTAATAATATGTGTCTTATTATGAAAGAGCGAGGTTGGTAGCTCAATGCGTAGAGTGATGAATACGTAAGCTAAAAGTTAAACTTGGCTATGGCCGACTTAATCAGCCACGGATGGACCCTGCTGGATCTACAGACCCTCCTGGGGCTCAATCGGCCTCTCTAAAGTACCTCTAGGGGAAAATGCGTGTTAAGCGTGATCTTGGACAAATCATCTCCTTGCACAACCATTGTCAAAAAAACATTACAATCCCTAACTTGCACTGAACTCGACCATGTACATGTAGTATTGGTACAGGTGTTTTCGTATTATAGAAGCGGAAGACCTAAGTAGGGTGTTGGATTATATATCTCATAATCGCGAATTCAAGGCCGGGTCTGCTAGATAAACTATTTAGTCTGTTACCATTTATGAATTGATGTTGCGAGATCTGAGGACCCGCCTGGGGCTCACCCAGCTTTTTAAAAGTTAAGTGTGATCTACAAATCATCACGCATTTTAACGTTTGATTAGAGACAGTACTGTTACTACATTATACTGAATGCAGTTCTTATTCACGGGGTGTAGCTGTGTTTATTAACGCGTTTGCTAAGGCCAAAGGTAATTATTAAAGGTGATTCCTATTAAGGGTACCCACTTTATAGAGGCGGGGTGAGCCCCAGCAGGATTTCCAGATCCCACAACATCCATTCATCCACAACTGTTAATAGATTAAATAAAATATTTGCCACGGACACAATTAAACACAGAACCTTAAGCACGAAAATTCAGCGTTCTACCATTGAGCTATCCAACTCTCGAAGAAATACTAGATGAAACTCGTTAATGAAAAAAAACTAGCAAAGTGCGTAGAACTGATACGAGATTTTATTTTTTAAAGAAACATGAAAACTACTACCTTATTGACGTTCGGTATTTCGCAATAACCGAGGCTATTTTTATTGTTTTACCTCAATCTACGAAACCACAACCCCACGAAATATTATCGACCTTTTTGGACGACCTATATTTTCTATATAAGGTCAAATTTCTCTGCGAAGCCTTGAACGGATATCAAGGTGCAAGAGTCAAGATGTCAATGCTGCTGAGAATGGACATTATATTACCGAACTATTTCAAAACAATTAACAATACTTCAGTAGTATCTTTCAAGTCCTTGAAATTAAGCCCAAAGAGATCAACCACATCACCAATTCTTAACTTAACGATATTCGCTGATTCACTAATCAATGACACGCCTCCAAAGCCATTGTTCATTTTTCGAAAAAATGCATTTTGTTATTGCCGGTAGTAATATTGTCCATGACATTACGGTGGCAATAAACATTTAATAGGCATCAAGGAGCCGTTTTAAAGATGCATAACGATCGTAACTCTGACTTCGAACTTTTACGACCGCTACTGAGGACATTAGACATTAATAATTCTCGATGATATTTAGCGTACACAACTTATCTACAGCCAGAACTACTTTATCTTCGGAATATATATTTGTTTGTCAGTAAGTAAAAAGAGGTTAGAGCAACACGTCCTTCATTTCTAAATAAAAAAGGTTTATTGAGCCCTATTATCAGCAATAACGTTGCAAGCTTACTGACAAAAATTTTCATAAAAATATTCATTGGTTTCATCTCTCCCCCATCCTGATATCCACGAAATCTTTAATAGTATTCAAAATTTGAATAACTGAATTTATTATCTATTTGGAATAGCTTCTACGTCCAGGCAATATCAATTGAGATCAGCCTATCCTAGAATAATTGACAACTTTGACTATTTAAAGGTATGTGCTTCAATGCATATATATTTATAGATTGTATTGAGGCACTTAGTTTTCATTTAAAGATGGGAGAAATAAAGTAAAATTCAATGAAAGATAATTCCAACTTAACTTAATAAATTCTATTAAACACTGGCTAAAGTTGTATTTATATTTTAAACGGAGTTTTGCAGTATATGTGCAGCATAATAATACAATATATGAGCAATAACTTCTTTTCTTAGGAATGTATGAAATATAAGGGTTTAGTTTCAGTCTTTTATTAAACATAAATATATGTAAATTTGCCAATAATATAGATTATTAGTGTTAACGCCTTAAAAGATTGCCAATGAACATATTGGCATTCCCGTTGAATCAGTGGTTGAGGCGAATTTTCTTCAAAATTAGTTTAGAGAAGAATTGTGTTATTTTATAAGTGAATAAGGGGCTAAGTCAGGCATTACTTTGGAAAAGAGTTACTCTTTATATTAAAGCCCCATTTCAAACCAAAAATTACGAGTAAGACGAGATTCCGCTCACCTCAACACGAACCTAAACTATGTAGTGAGAAGTGACAGCAATTTTTCCTTCTTATGTCAAAGGTCTATATAGAATAATAATGCTCGATTTTTCATTGAACGTTTACTTTTAAGTACTAATACAATACGTACTTCAAGAGGGTTAATTATCTTTCTCAGGACAAAATTCCACTCAAATACTTAGTTACCGAAGTTGCAGATATAGGAGAATCTCCTTTTTGTAGACTCCATAAGTTGCAATTAAAATAAAATCATATAATTTTACAATGACACGAACTTTTATATTTTGTAATTTGTTATCAACATAAAATAGTTAATAATAGAATGGTCGTAAGGAGAGTTCTGGTGTAAGCTAATCAATCTTTTGAGACAAGACGAAAAATCGCCTGCCACTAATTCCCGTCAAGCTCTCAAGAAATAAGGAAGAGGAGGCCTCTATTGAAGAAGGGTTTATTTGCACAAGAGAGAGTATTGGAGTGCTATTGCTTCCTCGGCCAAACAGCTGCTGCAATAAGTATCAATTAGACGCTCCAGTGGATGGTCGTCCAAACACCTCTGGAGCAGGAGGCTCTCCAGAAGGGTTCTCCAGGGGGTCTTCTCTCCCGAGGAAATAAAACACACGAGGCAACAACCCCTTCAGGACGAGAGTTCTTGGCCAGTTTGGCCTATCAAAACAGGGATAGCTTGGGATCGTTTACATGACAAGCATAAAAAATAAGGTCTCTGTTATAAAAAAAAAAAAAGGTCTTTGTCATAACTGCACAAAACATTTTTTAATATAACTATAATATATCAATCAATATAATAAAAATTAATAATACTTAATATTCGTAATTTTTCAATAAATTAACAGTCACTAATTAATATGCTAAATGAAATTAACCTATATGGCCCTTTTAGTGTTCATCTTTTTTTTTTTTTTTAACGTGGACAGAGCACTAGATTTCACATTTCAGTTTCCTTCTCTTCTTCCAGAAGTACTTATTATACTTACGCATTATTGATGGCTGAAATAATATAAGGTGTTGTGAGTAAGCTACTTCTATGTTTTCTGTCTGGTAAGTGAACATCCAACCGAACGTTTAATTTAAAAGCACAGTAAATATTATTCCTATATCAATTGAGGCGTTGACATTGAAAAGGAGATAGGGTCAAAATTGCCGACATTTTTTTTTCACTGAAACGATTTCATGTTCCAAAGTCAATAGCGTTTAAAAGGAGGTAAGCCCTATCACCTCTCGTTTAGTTTTGAGCGATGTCACAAGAAGCCACTGGTGGCAACAGAATAACTGATAAATCTGTGATAATTCTGTTTCAGGGGAATAAATTCAGCAATTTTGGCACTAACTTCAGATATCAATTCAGAAAGTGCTAAATGCGGTACAAAAGGATTTACTTAATCAACTTCAAAGTGATTCCATTTTAAAGACGGAAAGCTTACTTGTCGTGCATGAAGTTCATATTTATTGGAATGTGGTTATCGAAAAAATATAATTCTTTTTATTAAATAGTAAATCTATAAAGTGAAGATCATCACTAAGTTTTTTTTTAAGATTGAATCAAAAGTAAAAATAGGATGTAAATGCAACAACAAGCTTAGTCCCTCCTCTTGTATTTTTAATTATAAAAAGCACCTTTCCACTAGGCCCAGCCCCGGCCTCAGCTCTAGGGATTCTGATCGAGGAGTAATTGTTTATTTAAAGAGCTCCCAAAGGATTTACTAAGGGAATGAGTTTTATAGATTCCGTTTTAAACAAGATACACTTTTAACTCAATATAATCTAGTAAGAGAGGAACACCGCTTGAATATTATAAATATTAATACTTGAAGTAAATATGTTTTATTTAATTAAAAATATGAGCAGAATGTGAGTAATAACAAGGATACTGCACTCTGTTATGTTTTCAACCATACGAATCAGGGAAGAGTAAGGTCTATTAAATAGAATTGAATAGAATAGAAAAGAAACTTTATTCTGGGAACAAGTCCTTTTAGAATAACAATCATGTAGAGAAAAATAAACATAATATATATCTGGCCAGAATGCTACATAATTATACAAATCATGAACTATTTAAAAAGTACCAAACGAACAAGAAAAATAAAAATGAAATAAGTAAAAAGTACGAATCTTGATGGAAGTTTAAGAAATTTTAGAGAGCAAATATATTAATATCAACAGTTACTAAATAAAATATATTAATGGGCTATCATGCAATAATGTCTTTAAATATTCTATATCATCTTTAAGGAAGAGAAACGAAAACATGTAAACAAGAAAATCGATTATTCAATACTGATTTATTTAAGGAAATGATTGACCTTATTCCAAAGCAACTTTTTGGGGTGTCAAGAGATGTTGGAAAAGCAAGGATTTAAATGAATCAGTGAAGAAGCATGGCGGATGATAGGAGGGATTGAGTTCACCACTGTGGCGGAGCGGGCGAGAAAGGAACACTTTTTAATTGAAAATCTTTTGAGAGATAAAAAAAAACTGTAGGCATTCAAATAATGAATGACAAGTAAATTAAAATTTGAAAACTTAAATTATAAAGGATTAAAATTACAGCAAAAATCTCAAAGAGGAGAATGGGCTAAATACTGTCGTTTCAAGAGTCAATCGAGAGACCGCTAGTTAGGGATTGGAAAATCCTAGACCTTGGCTGGAAAATCCACAAGACCTTGATAGCGACGACTGATAAGGAGTTTCTAGTTTTCCAAACCTTGCGGCTCTACGGTTTCCTAACCTTGTGCCATTTTCCTTCTACAGCCATTCAACAATGGCAGAGGGCAAGCTGTAATAGGATTTTGAATAAATTGTTTAGAAGATAGCATAATTGACCTAATTTTCTTGACCCTCAAAAGCGTTTTGGGTTCTCGAAAAAATATTTATTTCGTTACAACTATTCGATTTCAAGTTTTATTCGTTAGCAATTATTTTTCTAACTAGCTCAATTGGCAAGTTAATTGGGATGACTAAGGATAGTGGACCTCTAAGACAGATTAAGCCCTCATTAGACTGGACTAAATCCCAAAGCGAGGAAGCCTTTCCCAACCTCTCAACCTGATTGAAAACTTAGAGTAATTGCTTTTAGTTCGCTAGGCCTCTGAAGGATTAACATTTTCATCTGATCTGATTTTTTTTTTGTTTTACTCAAATAAGTCCTTTCATATGGAGCCAAAGCATTTAAGGCATGGGATAATAATCCCTGATAAAGCTGAAATATGAGGGTATTTGACCGTTTTATTTCAGGGTGGAACCTAAATAAATTTACATTGTTTTAAGACCTTAATCATATTTGCCGAGCTCTTTTAGCGAAAACCCATTTTCGTTGAGAGCACTCTGTTTGCCGATTACATTTACCTACCTCCTATTCTTATAATTATAAAAAAAAAAACTGAACCACCATTACTAACTAAAGGTTGTAGTTGAACACAGGGAAGAGATTGTACTGTTGCGTAGGGAGATGATTTATTGACGATACAAACAAACAGTATGGAATATGAAAAAAATGCATTTTTCTTTTTTGATCTATAGCTATTGCTTGAGGATTTATAATTGATATAAAATTAATAAAGACACAAAAACAATATTCAATGACATAGGTAAAGTATAATTGACGAAACGCAATGATTTCGGATAAACCTTGAAACAGTTTTTTCACTCTCCTGAATAATAGGGTTTTTCACATTCCAAACTTCGCATTTGTACTGAGAATTTTCCCAATTAAGAGTACCCAGAAGCTGGATGAACCCCAGGAGGGTCTCTAATTTCCACAGGGCCGACCAACAAGATAAATTATCAGTCACGTCCGAATACGAACCCTGGATCAACAGCTCTGTATCTCAGCGCTTTGTACATCGAGCTTTATCGTACCCCCAACACTTATAATAAACACATTCAAAATAAATATGCTTAACAACAAGCTATTATTTGAACCACCCATAATAAAAAATCATAAAAGGTAAATTATTTAGTGATGTCTTGATTGCATATAAAAAAGCTGAGGATAGGGAGCAAACATTTTTCCAAAAGCCATCAATCACTTATTTCCATTCCTTTAATCTCAATTAATTCAGACTTTAAATACAACAATACAATAATTTCCGTACAGAGCAGTCTACTTTTTGTTGACTTCAGTACTGACATCTAAAAAATGAAAAAAAAATAGAAAAGCGTAAAGTATGCCTTAAACCGAAAGTCTAAGCATCAATGATTTGTTATGGCCATGAATATTAACATAAAACTTGGAATTTATATAAAATATAGTAGTTACAATAAAGGTTTGTAATATTTCCTAAAAAATAGTATTTTGTAGCAACTATTTCAAAAAAATTTTAAATTTTTTTAATAAAACGGTGATATTATAAATACAAAATGAAAAAAAAACTACAATGCATTATAAAATTAATATTTATTGAAGTTCTAAATGATAAGTTAAGTCGATATATGAGAATGTAACTTTTATTTCCTTAAAGCATTACTTTGTGTGGTTGGGTCGATAAATATATTTATATAAAAAAAATAAGTTTAATTATACATTCATACTCTATTATTAGTGCACTGCACTTAACACAAAAACTTCATAACGAAAATTAAACTACTTATTAACTAATACGGATTCATCACTACCATTAAAAGGTAAATGCTAAATAATTAACAAAGAAGCAGGTACGTTAGTATAAAGTGATCGACGGAGTGGAAGCTAACACCCACAGCCCCACTATTCCCTAATTATTATAATTATGTACACGTGGTCATCGCAAGCGTGGCATGAGTTCAAAGGGACATGAGTACAGTTTGAGTGGGTACCCAAACAATAAACAATTATCTAAATAAATAATTTGTTAAATATATTATGTCTAGCGACTAATGACTTACTGTTAAATTCATTAACTTAAAACGATTATTTTATAAGGTCACCTGTGGTCTAGTGGTTAGCGTAACTAACTACTAAATCCAAGATCGCGGGTTCGTAGCCCGGCAGGTGGCCCTAGGATTTTTTTAAGGGAGTAAAAAATCCTTAGTTACGCCGTCCTTCGGAAGGGACGTTAAACGGGGGTTCCGAGCCTGTACGATGTCAGGTACTCGCTAAAAATCCCTATCCTAATTAAACCTGGATAGCAAAAATTTAGAGCTCCCACTGTAGCATCGTCCGATTAGCCATAGCAGCATAAAGTGACGTTAAATGAACAAACAAACGATTATTTTATATTAAATTTTTTTTACATATTTTTAATATTATTTTAGGTTTTTATTTTTTTCCCAGAACATACATTTTATTTTATATTTATTTTCAAATACTTATGTAAATATTCTTCTTATTTTGCAGCCTCTTGGTAAGATATATATCTATTATTATAGCACACTTGGTTATTCTGAAGGAACGTGGTTCCAGAATAAAATTATTTTTCTATATATATGTATATATGTATATTTATAAATGACCTCAAAACAAAACAATTGCAATTAAATTTGTGAATAAAAATCAGCAATGCTTTCTAGTCTTAGTTAACAAACATTCTTTCTCGTACCTTCACCACAATATGAATTCGCATAAATATGAATCCAACATATTTCTACTCGTTCCACATTCTTTTTCGTTTCTTCGTTTGACTGAAGCCCAAAGTGATACCACCCTCTGGGTATGAGCACCTGTGTTTAAGCGAAATTTTTAGAATGTTTAACAACTTATGTATTTAAAAATGTTCATTATAATTTATTGTAGACCACGAATGAAACCAAAATTAATTAGGTTACATGTAATATTTCACATAAGTAATCATAATTACCAAATAATTAATCTGCACGCGTTTTCCGAAACAAACCCCATGGGACATTTTAATATTTGAAAATGATATAAATCTATTATAGCGATATCTTAAGGTTTCTATTCAAATCACTTTAAAAATATAAGCAAACGAGCAACTCTTTTTATGTTTACCACTTAACATGTGGTGCTTTAAACCAGTTACACCTTTTTAAATATAACAGCTCATATGATGATATTAAATAAATTACAACTAATTTTATTACAAATTTGTTATTTAAATAAATTTGTTTATAATAGAAATTGAGACAGTTAACTATTCCTGATGAAAATGATGTAATAAAAGAAGTAGCGAGGAAGAGCGCCCCCTCACCCCCCCCCCCCCCCGTTGTTAGCATAATGTATAATGAAGGGGAGATAACAACCTTTCCCTACTCGGCGGGGAATGCATAAGTGTGCAGAAATTATGTTAAGACTCATTGAATACTAAGAGGACTTCTGGTGGTGCCGTAGTATGGAGTTCTTAGTGCACAGCCACAGGAGAACATGCGAGCGTATCGTGAACTCTTTGAACTGCACGAGGGTGCTTCAGTCATTGGTTACATTTTACTTAACTTCGAGGATCTTTTATACCTTCAAGTATGAAGGAATAATCTTAAAGCATTTAATGAAAAACATTTTCATTTTCTTTTGGTCTCTCTATTTTTTTTCAGAATTAATTCATTTTCAATGTTGATTCAGAATATGTCCATACCGCTACTTTAAAAAAATCGGAGAGCACTTATTATTAACTATAATAATAATAATATAAAGGCGGCTTCGCTCGCGTGGAATTCGGCCTACCACATAAAGTTTCGTGAAAGATCATTTTAATTAAATAATTTAATTATGTTTTTAAAATATAAGTTACTCGTACATCCAAAATTTCAGATGTCTCACTTCAAAACTGACAGATTCTACACAATCTTTGAACCCCTATTATATTAAAGGAGGAACTCATGGGGTGGAATTATCCAAATTTCTTTCTTAAACAATACAAAGAACTTATCGACAAATTTCAAGATGCTAAGATCCTGATTTGCCTTTAATTATGTACTATAACAGGGGGGCACATGCCGTGCCCCCACATAAATCTGCCCTTGCTGTAGCCTATGATGTATAACCTATTTTACTCAATAAGTTTCATCCAAAAAGTTCAGTAGTTTTTGCGTGAATCAGTAACAAACATATATACAAACATTCGCATTTATAATATTAGTAGGATATCTAAACCAATAGTTTCGCTCATGTTCTTTCTGTTATTTTAACAACTATTATCATGTGATTTGCCTTTAATTATGTAATATAATGGATTCTCCACAGTACCTAAAAAACTGCCGGGGGGCACTTGCCCGCATACGCCACCCCCCTCCTAAATCCGCACTTGCTATAGCCTTTGTGTTATTCTGAAAATTTCACCAAAATCCGTTCAGTAGTTTTTGCGTGAAAGTGAGACAAACATACAAACTTTCACATTTATAATACTAGTAAGATAGTAAGATGTGTTGAAGATAATAAAGTGATTTATGGTTCAGTATAACTTATTTTCTATGCTATCTGCCGTCTGTGTTAACGACTTTATGAGATTAGTAAACACTTCCGGGCTCATCCAGCGTTTATAAAATAGGAACCATACACAGAAACCCTTAATACATTTTACTCTCTCATGTTCACCCTACTTTATTCAAACCTTACCGATAAACACTCTATGCTCTTAATTAATTATAAAAGACTTTTTGTAAAATGACTACTATAAGACCTATTTGGATTTACGGAGTAGAGCTTTGGGGCTCCACTAAGCCATTGAATTCCTCTCGTATCCAATCCTTGAAGCTCCTTATTACTTTTTAAACAAAGTCATCCATAGTGACCAAACTTTCCCATTTGTAACTATCTCGGCCCAAACCCAATATCAATCCTTTCATGATAAACTTTATTTCCACTCAAGCCAACTAGTTTCAAACCACCTCTTAAAATCCCGATAATCCTTCCAAGCCATCTGAGCAGAAGATGGCCTCGAGGCTTTGTGAGCAGAACTTGTTATTTGAGTAGTTTCTCTTCTTGCCTTTATCAATGTCCTTATGTATCATTCATTATATATATTTGTTGTAATATTTTAATATATTTAAATTTCAATTGATAATTTTTTTTAATTTAGCTATAACAATAAACTATTTTAACACGGGTGATAGATAATAATTTAACGTTATAATGGACTCCATCGTAAACTTCTAAGATCTCCTTAAGCAAGAGGCCCTTCACTAAGAGATAATTTGGGGAGAGCTACCGCAGCGCCGGAGCGAGGTAGAGAAGAGGACCCTCCTATAATCGGATGACGGTAACGAAGACAAGAAGCAGCTTGCTCGGCAGAAGACAAAGTGAGTTATCCCGGTTGATCGGGAGAGCTAACAGGATGAGGGCAATCCTCCGGGGCTGTCCCCGTCTTAGCCTCCAATTAGCGGCAGCTGCTGATTAGACCGCTACGTGATGGCCATATCTCCGGGACATCTTCTTAGCCAAATCATCTGGAGTCGGGAGCCAAAGATGGCTTATGGAAATGGAAGGCGGAGTTGTCATGGGCTATAAGGGCGGGACGCTATCATCAGAAGGCAACTCAGAATCATCACCCTTGTCAGTATCAATGTTTAGAAAACAAATTTACTGAAATAACCATATTTACAAATTACAAAGGCATCACAATTTATAGGTATTTTCTACTTTTTTACAATTACAATTTACAGTTTCTTTTTTGTAACGTCGGTCATATAAGATATTTTTACGAAACAGAGTAAATCATATGACAATTATGATAACAATGTATGGATACTGAATTATAATTGTTGGTGTTGATAATATATGTGGAAGAAATTGGTCCGGGTAGAGGCCAGTGAATTTCACTTAGAATTGGAGAAAACTTAATTAAGTAGTCAACGTTTCGACCTACTTTGTAGTTCTTCTTCAGGGCTATATGCAAAATACAGACAATTAAGAATAAAATTGGTACAAATATTTTAAAACATAATAAATAAACAAAAGTATGGTGAATACAGGCATTTGAAAATAAAAATAATAAATATTGCACAGCAAGGTAAATATGAAGGTTAAAATGTATGCGTGTATAGTATTAACAACCAAGTGCGAGGAAGGTAATAAAATACATAATGAAGACTAAAATAATAATAAAACAGAAAGTGTTGAAAAATAAAAAATATGGTAATAAGGATAAAAAATAAAAACTGAATATTAAAATGAGAAATGTAAAAAATGATAAAAATGATATGGGTAAATGTAGAAAATGATAAGAAATAAAAATTGTAAAATTATAATAAATTCAGTTCTATATTTTCTATTTCAGTAATTGGCAATTTGAATTTGATAGAACTGGTATCTTGTACAAAGAAAAAGAAAATTATATAATATTTTTTACAGGAAAGAGGCGTTATCCTCAAAAATGGACTATGCAAAGGAGGCTGGCAAGAAGGGTCAATACCAAACAGAAGTGTTTCCGATACAAACGAATCAGACGAGATTCAAAGGGATTATGTTCGACCATAAACTCGAATGAGGGAGCGAGATCACCTCTCAACAAGGTCTTTTTATCTCTTGTTCTCAGGAATATACAACCACAATATCTTGAATGATAATAGTTGACCTTGTGTGTGTGTGTATATAAATAAATAAATAAATAAATAAAGATATATATATATATATATATATTTTATGGTTCTTTTTAATTATTGAATTTTTTTTTTTAAATTTTGAAGAGAAAAGATTATGTCTTGGTTGGGATTCAAACCCGAGTCGCCCGCGTCTCTAGTGCGGTGCTCTAACCACTGAGCTAACAAGGCACGCATTCCAGCCAGACAAATATATATATATATATATATATATATATATATATATATATATATAAAAAGCAAATGGACCGGGTGGAGTTCAATAAATTTCTCTTAAGAAGGGAGAAATGTTTATTAAAGAGCCAAATTTTCGACCCAGATTGCAGGTCTTCTTCAGGGCTGTCAGGGGGGGGGGGATTTGAATTCGTCAATAACACTCACATAACTACCTATACTTATCAGCTAAGTGAGTATTATCGACGAATTCACACCGGGTCACCCGCCCCCTCCTTAATAAACATTTCTCCCTACTTAAGAGAAATTCATTGACCTCCACCCCGACCATTTTCTTCCACGTTTTAGTTTTAGGTACGATATAAATAAAGGGACATAAAAAAAAAATAAAATTAGGAATAAATATATTCCTTTCCTCGTTATATTGTAAGAATATAAATTCGATTAAAATAAACGTTTTCGAATTACAATTATATGAGTTGTAATTCCAAAAATTACTATTAATTAAAACTGTACTACGAAAATTAGCTTTAAAAGAATGAGAATTAAAATGTCTATAAGTGTTTAAGTAATAAATATTATAGACTGTATTTGGCTGGAATTACAAAGCATACATCTTCTTCATGACAGAATAGTTTTATAATTAACATTAATAAATAAATTCAATGATTTAAAAAATACCTGTACCATCATAATCCTTGAAGTACATAGTAGAGACTATACTGGTCTAGGACAACGATTGTACAGGCTATGTGATTTGTCCGAGTTCACGCTCAACCGCCAGGTTTTTACCCCGATTAAGAGTACCATGGAGACCTCAGGAGGTTCTCCCGATCCTACAGGGTCCGTCCTCGACTGTTAAAAGATTAACTAAACTTGGATGTACAAGCTTTGCCACAGCCGCTGTGGATGAGCTACAAGCTCACGTTTCATTGAATTTACTTTTTCCTGAAGACTAATCATTCCTTGAGAGAGTATCCGAATTGTAAATTTTCAAGAGCTCTAGTAAAATTCCACTACTAAAGAGTTTTATCAATGATATTGGGGAAGAGATGATATTCATCAGAATATCATTGATATCCAAAGAATCTCTTTAAACAACCTATGAACTGGTGTTGATAATAACCATAAGCGAAGATTACTCCATGGTTCAAAATGTAAATTTATTCATAATTAAATACACGAAATGCCTGAGAGGATGTGTAACTTTATAAGTATTAAATTTCGCCACTTTATGGTAGCTGAGTGTGGGAGAAACTCCGAAGCAGGGAGTCCTATTAAACCTACTTTCCTTCAGTTTGGGCGGAAGCAAACTGAGTTAAATACTTTACAACTAATTTGAATTCTTGTTGACAGCACCGCCCCACTCTCTTTAAACCCCCGGAATTTGATAACTAGCGGAGATAAATGTGCCTTTTAAAGTTCTTAAAGTTAAAACTTTGTATCCCCATTTAAAACTAAAAAAGAAAGTAATAACATGAACATATACTTAGCAACAGAATTCATCGGTCTATTATCTATTACAACAAACTACATGGCGGTATTAAAAGACTTATAAATAAATTTAATTATAAACAATATGCAAATGGAAAATTCCTCCCCAAAAAAGCTTTAAGTTTATAACCAACCAGTCAACGTTTCGCTGATTCAGAAATCAGCAGGACAAAGGTCAGACGACAAAGAGCACCTACCACACCTCGCACTAACAGTCCAAAAAGACTCATCAAATAGAGATAGGAACCTTGCTCTAAGATGCTCCAGAAGTAGTGGAGATGATCAGGCCAGTTACTTCTTTTTTTTATATTATATTTCAACTTTGTTGAATTGATTATGATTTCAGTCCTCCAATTGTAAAAAAATGAGCAGGATACTCAGAGGTGTAGAATAAAGAATAGGTTTAAAATTCAACCCTGGGATAACCTCTGCTGAAAAGGTTAGTGTAACTACCATCCATAACAAAGCACATGGGTCGCAGCACGTCACGCGGCACTAGGAATTTTAATAAGGGAGTAAAATATTCTTTTATGCCGTCTTTCGGAGTGGACGTAAATGATGGGCCTGAGCCTGAAAGATGCAAGGTCCTCGTTAAAGATCCTAAATGTACCTGGATAGGAAAAATTACGGACTCCATTGTCGCATCGTCCGATTAGTCATAGTAGCAAAGAATAACATTAACTGGACAGAATAAGAACTAATATAGATAGTCTACGTTGGATTCTGTGCGTTTAGGAAAAATGGAGAATAGATTGGATAGAAATGAAACAAGGGAGTGAGAAAAATAGTAAAGATAGCATATAATTGAATGTATTTTAATCGAAGAAAAAATAATAAAACACAGTATGATATTGATCATAAAGGCAAATAGATACCAAAATTAACTACTGGTGAAGGTCAGGAACATGCAATAGAAATCTCGTGTGAGAAGTATAAATAACAATGAGCGATGACTGAATGCAGTAGGAACTTTATAAGATAAGAAAGAGAGGAGACAAGAAAGTGGTGGACGGAAGACAGGGAGAAGTGGCGATATGGGTCAGGGGATGGGATATCGACCTCTCTTCTGTTTGGTCTCCCGGTGAAGGCTTGTTTACTTCGGCTTATATACACCGTCTTCTAGCGGCTGTATCTATAGGCTATCTATAGGCTACGGGCTAGGGGATGGCACTCGAGTGATTGATACAGTGACCGGCGCAAGGATTAAAGATATATAATATATCGTCTTCTCTAATCTTTCATCACAACCTTAAACTTCTATTCAATAGTAAGAATATTAATAGAATAAAATTAGTTTACAAAATGTTTAGAGAATCGTTACTGACTATTATTTATTATATCTGTAAGGAACAACTTTAAGCAGACAGGAATTTTTCCGACTACATAATCTTGTACTTCGCCTAAGTTTCTACAAGAGCGTCATAAATTATTTGCTAGGATTTATTAGGGAAATGAATAAATAAACCGTTGGAGGGGGGAGAGGGGGGGGGGGGCGAGACCAGTTGAAAATGAAATTTGTTGACTTTTTGTTATTTCTTTCTTTCCAGTACTTCTATACCTCAAATTGAAACTTATAATATTGTATTTTGTGACGATAAAACTAAATGTTTTATTATTAATGTAATACTTATTGTTTTTTTCATATACCTATGCGATTTATTCTGCAAAAGGGGCGTAGTGAGCATGTTAGTTGAGCAGGGAGTATTGTGGAAGTTTTCAATTGAACATGGGGGGGGGGGGAGGGTGAGAGTGTTACAAAAAAAGTTGGAGTCCACTATGCTAGAAGAATAACAATAAGTATTTTGTCTTACTAAGAAACATGTACTGCAGTCATTTTCTCGGACTTCGGAAAGAAAAGTCATAAAATTTAATTTTTCATAATAAAAAATTAGAGATAAGTTAAACTAAATTATAAAATAACAAACATGTTAAAAATTTTGATCATTTTTTTAACATAAAGGCTGTTCTAAATTTCAAAAGCCCGATAACAAAAGTTGGAAAATTTAATATGGAACAAAGTTAATTAATATTATAAATTAATATCCAACCTATGGTGTTTGAGCATGGATATGATGTTAATAATTGTGTGTGATTATTAGCATCAGGATCTAACTAAAGGGTTCATTAATTACTTTTAACTGGAAACGAGATAATAAAATATTTAACAGATTAGTTATTATTTCGATGAATACTCGCAGCTATTACTCCTAGTCATGAAAAAACGAACACGCTGACACGGAATATTACGACATAGTAATCAACACTATACAAGCTGTTACAACTTATGTTAAGTTGTAACAGCATGTATATAATAATGTCTTTTGCATATATTTTAGAATTGTCAAACTGTAGTTAACTATTTGTAAAATGAATTTATAAGGCACATAGTATACTCACGTATGTAATGTGCTAACAAATAAACGGTCCTTTCAAAGGGTTACTTTGAAAGGAAAAAAAAAAAATAGTAATCAACACAATACACAATTGGAATTCAACAGTCTGCTGAAGTAAAGTCATCCGCATGTAGGAACACGAGAGGTAATCAGATCAATATAAACAATGCAGGCATTTCCAATGTTAACGATAAAGTCTAATAATAATAATAATATTTAAATTTAGGATGAAAATAACCGTGATAAAAAAGAACCTATTATATTTATAGTGAAATAACAGTTACTATTACCACATGACGGAGACGGGAACGGATGAGGAGCAAACCCCAGATAGATACTGAATGACCCATGACCTTTAGCGGAGCTGCTAGTGGAGGGAGTGCCGTGTAGGCGGCTATTGATGAAGTACCGCTTCTCCCCAACTGCGCCCTCATATTGTTACAGTTATTTGTTAACCGTAATGCAGGAGGGGGATCAATTTATTGATAATAATTATTGATAGTTATACATGATATTCGGGCGACCTGTGATCTGGTGGTAAGCACAGCAACCTACTAAGTCAAAGATCGTTGGTTCGTAGCCCGACAGGTGGCCCTAGGGTTTTTTAAAGGGAGTAAAAAATTTTTAGTTATGCCGTCTTTCGGAAGGGGCGTTAAACGGGGATTCCGAGCCAGTACGATGTGAGGTACTCGTTGAAAATTCCTATTCTAATAATAACCTGGATAGGCAAAATTTAGAGCTCCCACTGTACCATCGTCTAATTAGCTATAGCCGCATAAAAATTAAGTTAATTAAACATACAAACATGATATTCTTACCAACCTGATGACTGGAAAAACCCAAGAAATTTACTGCTTTTGACCAACATTTATAAGGAGTGATGTAGTGAAAAATATTTCGTGATCATCTTGGCATGAATACGAGAATAATGAGTTCTCGAAACATCGTCCAAAAATATTGACTAAACCTGAACAACTGGTATAATTTATATAAATATATATTTTAAGTGCATCGGGTTTTTCTTTGCCTTTCACATGATTTGTTATGCAAACTGTATATTTTTGAGTTAGCATAATTTATTATACTACAAACTTATTTTCCATATAAAATTTGTAGGGCTTGTGAGAGTGCCTTCATTGTCAAAGACATTATGAAGGTTTTTAGTCAAATCAAATAGACATATATATATTTCGATTATTGTCCAACCACAACTGGGCACAAGTTTACTGATTTGGTAAAAGTCGTTCACGGAGAAAGCAGAAATAGGGTATTTGTTTTCATAATCAAATTATTAATGTTAAAGAGTCTCACATGCTAAAAGGAAGTGAATTTAGATGCAATCTGAAAAATCTGGAAAAATCTACTGATTTTTTACACAATGAGGAGGAATAATACCAGTTATCATAAGGGGTGAAAAATATTTCATCAATTTGAACATGAAAACGATAAATCAAAACGTCGCCCAAAAATAGTGTCGCAATTACAAGAGCTTGAATAACATATATACATACATTTTTCATGAATATACAATATTTTATTGCCTTTAATATGATTTGTTACGCAAAATGTATACTTTTTGAGTTAGGCTAGTTTATTATTTTATAAGCTTATTCTCACGTAATTTATAGCGCTTGCGATTCATTATTAAGATCCTTATGAGACTTTTTAGGGGTCCAAAAGAAATAGACATACATATATTTCGATTATTGCGCTGCTAATCTTTACGGATATGGTTCAGGCCGATCCTTTCTAAATTTATATTCATTTCTATGCTTTCTACATGGTCAAAGGCAGTAAAGTTGTTAGGTTTTTCCAGTCATCAGGTTAGTATGAAAATCATGTTTGTTTGTTTAATTAACCTAATTTTTATGCGGCTATAGGTAATTAGACGATGCTACACTGGGAGCTCTAAATTTTGCCTAACCAAGTTTTACCAAGGATAGGGATTTTTAAAGAGTACCTCACATCGTACTGGATCGGTACCCCCGTTTCCCTTCCGAAAGACAGCATAACCAAAAATTTTTCACTTCCTTTAAAAAAACATAGGGCCACCTGTCGGGCTATAAACCAGCGATATTTGGTTTAGTAGGCTGCTAAGCTAACCACTAGACCACAGGTCGCCCGAATATCATGTATAACTATTAATAATTACAATCGCTAATTGATCCCCTTCCTGCATTACGAAAGAATCTACATCTGAGAAAGCTAGAATAGCCCATTTTTATAATTATAAATCATCTCTTGACATTCTATGAGTCTTACAAGGTGGTAGAAGTAAGTGAGTTCAGATGCAGAGTGAAAAATCTGGAAGGCTTTCAGGATGCAGAAAGACTAGAGAAGGTTGGATGAGCGTGGGTAGAGATCCAAATCAAATCTTAACTAGATCTAAAGTGGTTAATACTAGAAAACTAAAATCAACTCTCGGATCTTAAAATCACATTTAGTTAAGGAAGGAGAGCTATAGAAAATAATGGGGAAAAATACACGCATGATTTTTTTTAGTAATATTATTCCTCATTTTCTACTGCGACCAACATTCCTACCAAAGTATCTAGTGAATTAAACCAGTTGTGAAATGCACAAGAGCTGAGTCCTGTTAGCCCAGGGAAGGCCTAACTAATGGGGAGGAGGGGGCCTATTGGCCACGGGCGAGGGAGGAACTACATTTGGCCTAGCTCCAGCCCAACTGATTTCATTTCATTCCGGCAATGAGCAACATTCGTCTTGTATTATTTACAGGTACTGCTCTCGAGTGTCGACCTCTTAAAAAATTAATCTTAACAAGGATTTGTAACATCAATACGCTGCTTTTTACTTAAAATCATTATTTGAGTTCATATGATTCATCATGGTTTCATAAGTATTGCTTCTTGCCAGCATGTTGCTTATGAGACGCTGAAGACCTTCACTGTCTGATATAAGTGCCGTATCTTTGGTTATTTCTTCTTTCGTCGTTATGGAGATACCATCTTCGGATTCATTAAGAGCCTCCTGAAGCAATCGCCCCCCGTAGGAATGAAGTAATACGAGAGTCAGAATGCACCCCTTTCACGCTCCTCTTGTTATGAGTTTTCTGACATTTAGCCATCAATGCTGATGGATTCCTTCTGATTTTCGAACAGGTCTTAATTAGTCTATATAGAAGTCGTTTTCACTCATTTCCAGGGTCTAATGGATCAGAATCAATTTAGAAATAAAACAGTAAAATTTAACAATAAGTTACTATTATTTTAACAATACCCACAAGTTACTCTTGGCTATTAAATTCACTTCACATGACTCCAGTAAGCGAACTTACCTGAAACAAAGAAACAAAAAATTAGCACAAATCTGATTAAAAATTAGAATATTAAAGAAATTAAAACTTAATACTAATTCGTTAGTACATTCATACTTTTAACTTTTCAGTATTTGGCCCACGATGATCAAATATCATTCAAACAGTTTTAAATAAATTAATTTTGTAAAAAAAAAATTGATGTTTCAATTGATCAAAATATTTTTGATGGTTATAGATATATAAATAGATTCAGTATGTTATGATATAATTAAAAAGCTCTCGAAAATCACTGTTAAGAAGAAAAACAGTCGATAGAATCTATAGCTGCTAATTGAGTGTTTCAGTCTCGCTACACTCCATCAGGCTGAGCACAACCCTCTTAGGCTTTAGCACTGATGAAGTTCCCCAGACTATCTCATCACTCACGATGGAGAAAAAAAATGTTGACTTTTCCGACCGTACAGGACGTTTCTTTATCACCAGGGAGCGAGAGCCATGGAGTGTTATCATTTGTTCTTCCTTAAACGCGGGAAATCCTGTTTACTCAACCTCGGATAAGAAGTCCCGAGGTTCTTCGGGGAAGGCAAACAAATCGGGAGGTTCTTTAGGGCAAGAAGAAGCAGTTTCACCCCAAGTTATTTTTCAACAATAATAAAATATTGCTTACTTTACAGCCGCTTTATTTTCTAACTGTTGCATATCAGTTCTTACTTATAATTAGGTACATTATTACTAACACGTACAAATACGTAACTAAAATCAACAACTTCATATTATATATATATATATATATATATATATATATATATATATATATATACATATAAATTGTTTCTCTTATATAATTATTGTTAACTTATTTTAATTTTTTTCTCTCTTTCTTTTCTTCTTTCTTCTTCTGTTCTTAAAATATTGTTATTGTAAGTAACTCACATTTTCTTTTTTATTCTTTTTTTATTCTTTTTCACTTACTAAATTACTTGTAATAATTAATTAAATGTAATTATTTTACACTCTAAGACATAATAGCTTACAATATCTGTATTGTTATTCTATAGGGACTCGTTCCAGAATAAATAAAGACATTATTATTTTTAGTTATATGATTATTTTTAAAGTTGAAAAAAATTAATTTTCAAATCCTATATATAGTTTTTTATTCAAGAAATTTCGTTAACATTTAAAATACTGTTGTTGTTTTTTTTATAAATAAAACATCGTTTTAAATGGTCAATATTTTTTTTCTCGGCCGTAATCCGGTTCTAGTCTGCTATATCCCTTAACATCAATGTCATCAACATTAGTACTAAGTTAACTCAACACAATAACCTAATAGAAAAGTACTAAGTCGGGTCAGAAAAAATTAAAGTCTCCAAGCTAATAGCCAACGTCTGAAACGGAAAATGCAAAGGAAGAAGGAACTCAACACGACTGAACCAAGATTTGACAAGAAATTATAGGAAAGACATTTGAAGATATTCTTTTAGTTCACATATTATAGAGATCGAATTTTTAAACCAAGATTTAAAGATTCAACCATTAAGATACATAGAAAAAAAAATGATAGCGGAAACATAACAGCCAATCCCGCTTTGGTATTTTTAATGATCTTTTCGCATTGTTCTCAATTATTAAAATTTGGATTCCATTTTTGTGTTTAACGGGAGACATTACCTTGGTTATTATATACTGACATAATAATAACAGAGAAAATTTCTCAATAGAAGATAAATTCTTGTGTATCCACATTTGCCAAGAGATCTAGCAGGCTTTTTCATCTCGAGAAAGAGCTTTTGACCTGAAAAGTGTAAAAATGTGCACTGGTTTTTCGCAGACTAACAATCCACAGTTGAAGCACTGAACTTAGCAATCTTATTAGGTTTAGGCATATCTCAAAAAATATATTGTTGAATAAATAAAACCCAATAGAAAACAGAGGGACTTCGCAAGCATTACCTAAACCCTTGGAGATTATGTTGAGAACCAGCGGCGTTGCCATGGAATCCAGTAAACACTTAGTGCTATTAACATAAAGTAGCTTTCATAAGGGCGGTCATATCGAACCGTTGGGTTGGCGTGCGGTGTCCGCACGTCACCGGTTCTGTCCCGATCGTCCACCTCCGGGCTATCGCGTCATTTAGCTGATAGCATGGAAATGGAAATGAGGTGATAGGGGTTGGCTTTATGGATGATGAGTAGTCATGCCCGGGAAAACATAATGTTAAAACAATATCGTTTCTAGTTAAGAGGCAAAAATATAATTATTTAAGAAATAGCAAACATGATTGAATTTTGAAAACAACTCGTAAGCACTACTAAGATGTATGCAGTTGCTTTTAAAGATTTATATTTTAAGATTATCAAAATAGTTAATAAATTTTGCTAACCCCCCCACAAGTGCTAAAGCCCTAAAAGACTTATAAATATACAAATCATTAAACTATTAAGACAGGATTACACGAAACAAAAGAATAAAAGTGTCTGCCTCACTTAAAGTACATTAACTAGCATATATAGATCAAAATATGTAAATATATATGCATATATGTATATACTATAAACTGAAGCAATCAAAGAGGTACATTTAATTTAAAAAAAAAAGATAAATACTTATAAAGACAGAATAGATGATGAACAATCGAGGAAAAAAGATTCAGTACAAGCAATAATTTTGTAAGCATTTACCCCTCCCCCCCCCCCCCCGGGGCTGTTAATATTAGAAATCGGATCTCTAGAGGGCGCTAACTCAGTTTTCTCACTTATTGAACAGGATCCTCTCTCCTTCCTCCTCGGCAAAATAGGACCATTAAATAAATTATAAAAACAGAGTACAGCCATACTGCGGGATAAATCTTGCCGTCTCAAGTTATTGCCACTTCCCCTAACTCAGCAAGCCTTTCTAAATACATTTGCCAAAAAATATCAATTTTCAATCATTTATTATTAATAGTCTTTTATCTAGCATTTGCACCTGCTCAGTATAGAATTCAGAAAATTTGATCTCAATACTTTATTTTCTCTCATCGACTTGCAGGGCTATGAAATTTTTGAACAGACTATTGTTTTCGGAGCAGTTCTCTAAGCCATTGTTTTTTTTTATATTTTCATAGGAAGTCCATATAACATTACAGATAACATGGGAGCATTACACAGAGTGGAATTCTCTGTACGGTATTTGATATGAATGTATGATTTTATAGTGGAAATGTTCATGTTGTGTCAAGTGTGATCCAAAATAAACCAAGTTGCATTAGTAATTTTTCATTGAATTATGGATCGTTTTGTTTGTATCTGGTTTATTTGGATTTATTTTGCTGAGCCCTAAAGTTCTCCTCCGCATGTCCAAATAGGCCATAGCATAGTGTTGTAGATTAGTCGTTTGCTTCGTAAGTCAAGTGAAGATTTGTAGTCCAGAAGATGTGATAGTTGTTCGTAGTCTCTTGTCTTTTTATTTTTTAATGTATGTTCCATGAAAGTTTTATAATTTATAAATATAAAATTTAAATATTATCAATTATAATATGATTAACACCAAACTAACATCGATAAATGATGCCTTATTTAACGAAATATAGTAACTTTTTATTAGGTGACAAGTCACAATGCAATCCTTTTTAATAATATTTCAACTTGTGTTACAATACTATAAAGTATTATATAAAAATTTAAAAAACTTATTCCACGTGCCTAGTAAAAAGTATGCTACTTTACTTTATTAATTTAGCTGAACTTTCAAAAGATTGAAACGATAAATTATTATTAAAAAAACAAACTGTACAACTAAAAGGTACTATTTCTACACAGAAGACGAGGTCATACTCAATGAAGGAGGAAGTATGAAGAGGAAAAGAGAAAAGCAATAACGAAAGGTATTACAGCGATGATTATTTTCCACAAAGGCAATAGAGAAGATAAAGCAATCCTGCGGATGACCGGAGGGCCATTGTCTGAGGTTTATGGCCTCCAGGAGCAGTCCTCCATCGAGGCCCGGGTGTCCTCTGAACTGTTCTATCTATTGTTGTCTAGCCTAGGCCGGCGAATAGCTGGGGGTATAAATCGTTGCAAGATGGGACGAAATACTGGATGAATCCATAGTTATAGAATACCCTAACCACTGCATGGTCATGATAAAATAATGGTAAAGCATCTTAGAAACAATAAAATAATTAACATTTGTGGTGGTGGATCAGAATATGAATATGGTTAGTAGCAGAAAAAGGAGAGATTTTGGGTATATTGGTTTAGGAGGGAAAAAGTATGAACATGTCGAGAAGTTTAAGTTCTTTGGGTCTGTGGTAACTGGAAAAAAGTTCTCGACATTACTGAGCTCGAGTTTTATGTCTCGAAATCTTAAAATCAAAATTTATAAAACCTTCATCCTTCCATCTTTTTTTACATATGTGAAACGGTGAAGGATGAGATCACTGGAAAATTAAAGAGATTACATAACACGGAATTGCGGAGCATGCACCCAGTTAATATTATTCAAGTGATAGCGTCACGAAGATTAAGATGAACCTGTAAAGTTGCTGGGCTTAATAAGGAATGAAAGAATTTCTTAAACTTTAATAAGCGCTGTGACGAAACATCTGAGGGGTAGACCGAGATATACGTGAGAGGATTTTGTTAAGAGTGATCTGGCGGATTTTGGTTTGGGTAGTGGTCCGTGGACAGATGTTTGTAAGCAGATAAGGGTGCTATCGGCATCGAGCCTCCGGGTTCGGTAAGCCCCCCTATTATTAAAATTTATTGTGTTCCCAACTTTGGAGATCAATACAGTTCAATAGTGAGTAATTACTTCACATTGCAAGTATTCAACCCAAGATGCGATCTATATATATAAATTGTGATCATCAACTTCCGATTCAGAGATGCAATACTCCCATTCATGACAAACAGTAATATGCTTATATTGTTATGATTTCCTCTAGTACAAAGAACAAACCACCGGAGACAGAAGAGAAAGATGAACCGACCGCGGATGGTAGGATCCAGGAGGGATAGGATAAACACTGTTTGCTCTGCACAGGAGAGAGGATAAAGGACTTGGGTTTGTTGAGGGAGGATTTAGTGGGGGGGAGGAGGTGATCTATGGCCGCATCTCGGCCCTGTTTGCACAACCTCCGCCCATCCGTCATTTATGTATTTCATTATCCTTCCGCTAGGCCTCTGTTACGCGTCCTTATGAATACACTCTGCAAGTCTCAACGCGTTTAGCAAATTGTACGGTTGCTGAAATTTATGTAATGGATTGTATTACATAGTACACAAGTAAAAGGAAATTAGAATGGGATCAAACTGGTCAAAAAGATTGAATACTAAAATTGCACAACTACAACTCTGAGTAGTAAATTTAACATAGAATTCTAAAAATTTGTAGAAAATTGCTATATGACATATTTCTATCAAAGTTATAACAATATACATTGCACAAAAAATAATTTATCTTTAGTATAAAATAGTAAAAAAAGGGAGAGCGAAGTGACTGGTGGCAGAGCACATAGTTGCCATGCTGAAAATCCTGGTTTAAATCCGGCTGCTGGTAAGACTTTTATTTAATCTGTTAGCAGCCGGAGATTGAATATATGGGATCTAAGACCCTCCCGGAGTTCATCCAGCCTCTATTAAGTGGGTACCCAAAATAAGGGGGAAATCTGGCGGTTGAGCGTGATCTAGAACAAATCACCACCCCTGCACAACCGTTGCCCATGAAACAGTACAGCCTCTACCATGTACCTAGCCTCAGACCTGATTACGGATTGTAGTGGTACAGACTTTTTTATTGCTCCTATTTATCATGAACATTTTATATGCAACTGGCATCAAGCAAATTTAGCGTAGATTTGTTTTATTTTCTTATCAGAATTATATTTAATTTAGGGATCTAAAATATTAAATTTAATTAAGTTAAACAGATCTATAATTATATTATATGCCATAAGCAATACTTTACGTAATTATATTAATACCAATATAATTACATGAATAATTATTTCTGTTATAGGAACGAAGTAGAATTTGTTGAGCGTTGAATCACTGCTGAAGGTCATGGTCCCAAATGCAGCTACGTTCAATACGGGATAAATTATTTAATCTGTTCACAACCTAGGATGAAACCTACGGAATTTGCAGTATCTCCTGGGGCTCAGGCAGCCTCTATGAAGTGAGCACCCTTTATAGGATGAAGAACCTGCGGGTCGAGGGTGAACTCTGACAAATCACTTCCCTGTACAATTACTGACCTAGAAGCAGTACAGTATCTAGCATGTACTGAACCAAAGACCCTCCATGGGTCGTAGTGGTACATTTTTTTATTATATCTGTTTGACTTATACAGAACCCTTAATACATCGCCAAAAATATAGGAAAATACAGTAATGGTACTTCGGTTTCGCTTGGTGTGTTGTACTGAGTAGTTATCGTAGAAACAACTTTCTTTTCACATAAATATTGAACACTTTATGCCTATCGGACTAAAACAGAAGAACATAGTCGCGACATCCAAAGGTTTATTTTCAGATCAAGCATGACGTAGAACGTATAAAGAAAAAAAAAAGAAAGCTGTAAAAGAACTGGAAATAAATCGTAAACAGGATGGGATGTTTACTGAACCCATCAGGCTAGAGCATCTGTCGGAGAAATGTCATACGTCTAGTTAGGGCGAGAAGGCGAGGCCGGTTCAACGTGTTCTGCCCTCCAATGCCTAACGAATACGTCTACGTAAAGGATTCTGTAAATATGCCAAGGAAAAAAGTATAACTCTAACGTTATAGACCCTATTACAAGCTAGGAACTATAACAAGTTTTTTTAGCATTTGAGCCGTCACAAGAGTTCGAGCTAAGTCGTCAAGTTCGTTCGGACTCGTCTGTTTGGACGTCCGTTGACACCAGCGCTCAGGTGTCACTTACCTCAACTATTTGGACCTTGTCAAGTTATGCTGCCTACAATTCATTTAAAATAGTATTGCCTTTCATTATCATAGAACAGATTTTTAGGAAATGAAATAAATGAGAAACATGTGAAGACAAAATAAAACTAAAAAAAAAATTAAACATTTATTACAAGCGATGTTCATTAAAAAGAAAAATATCTAACTAAAATATGACATTTTTTTGATAATTGTTTTTCAATTGTTTTATATATTTTTCTTTAAAAGAGAAAAGATTTGTCCGGGCAAATAGTAACAATGACATGGGAATACGGTCAATAGAATACTAATAAGCAAAACTTATTTGATGCTAACATGTCGACCTAGTTTATAACAGCCATCATCAGGGCTCATTTACAATACAGTACCGAACAAGACAAAGCTTGTATGTAGACATAAATAATTGGAATGAAAAAGAATAAAATTTAGCTTATTGTTATAATAAACAATAGGTAAACTTATGAAATAATTTATGAGAAACTAAAAAAAATCGTTAGAGCGAAATAAAATCTATAAAGATAGAAAACAAAAAACATATGAACATACATACATATATTTGTTTGCTGTTCGAAAGTATAATGAAATAATAACAATTTATGATTACGAAGAACATGGTAATTTTTTCATTATAGTTCTGCGATACATTTATATTCTGTAAACGTATTTGATAACTAAGTGAAAGATTTATTTATTTGTGGTTAATTTTTATTAGGTTAAACTACTAACATTATTTAAAAGGAATTATAATTTATTCACACTGTTGAAATAACACATATAGGGAGTATTTTTACTTGTATTCTTGCTTTATACTGTCACTGCTTGTTTTGCAGCAATTTAAATTAAATTTGAAAAAGAAAGTTGTTTCTGCCCCCGTAAGTAATAGGGGTAAAATAATCGAGGTAAACAAAATTGTTTTCCTCTCCTAACTATGTTTACCAAGTTCAGGTTCCATAAATAATTACAGGGTACATAAACAACAAAGTATTCTGTGCCCTTAAAAATGAATTATATAAAACACCATGCCTTTTAATTTATGCGTTGTATAAACAAACACATACAAACAAATTAAAAAACAAAATTATTTTATATTGATGTATCTTATATTTCAATGTATATTTTAATATAATTTTATCTGAAATTCCTGTTGAAAGTTAATGTTCCACACAACCATACAGCTTCAACGATATTAGAACCCGAAAATACACAAGCTTGTAACACCTTGGCTAATCGCAGGAGCGCTTAATAACTTGAAGCAATAAAATGAGCGGCTGAGGACAAACAGAATCCAGGAAGACAAAATAAAAAGCGATAAATTTGGTTTAGGCGGCAATAAAGGAGAACAAGTGGACCTATAAAGGAGCGGGGAGATCAAATGAAGTTTCCCCGCGAGGGAGTTAATTCTCTGGTCTCGGCTTAAGTATTTGGTATCGTTGCTTGCTACAATGGAAGGACTATAGCTATCTATAGTTATTACAACTTAGGATTTTTAAGAAAAAAATAGAAAATTATAGTTCTTAATTCGTTTCAATACTACTTACATAAGAATTAGGAATTGCCCGAAAGATTTCAAATCAATCAAGATTTATGCTAATCCAGACTCTGGGAGTTGATTTCTCAAGTGAAAACCTCACACAAAAATTAATAATACAACAATGGCAAAAGTAAGTCCAAATATCAATGTATGTAAAAAAATATTCAAATATTTTCAAAAATCAAACATTAAGCAGAAATTATATTTCTGTTTAAACACACTATTTATTTATTTTTTTGGTAGGTTTTGCTTTTTCTTCATGGCTTGAATTTTTATTAAAAGGGCTCTTGACAAATTGAGAAATATAATTTTTTTTTTTAAAAACAAATCAAAACAAGAAGTAAGGGAGCTTTTTTAACGGTTTCGAAAATCAATTGTTGAATATTTTTCTCCTACCCAAATAATTAACTTTCACCCGTTGCAATATCCAAAGCATAAGTGTTATTATGTTATTAATAAATGGAGATTCGAAACAAAAAAAAAAAAATATGTTATTAATTTACTTTGACATAGCTACGGGTAAAAGAAGGCTGTAGATTATGCATGTACATATAAGATTGTTATATGTTATAAATACAATCTAATAAAATAAAGGAGGTTCAGAAAAAAAAAAATATTAAGTCGTTAATGTATGTTTTAATGTTTTAACGCTTTCCCACTAAAACAAACATCGGATAATTCCTTCTCGTTTATAAAATTAGTACTTTATTAAAAAAAAATATGGACTGATGGGGCATATAAACGTGCATATTCTTCCTAGATGAAAAACTTTTTTTTTTTGTACATTTTAATAATGAGCATTATAGCATGATAGTAAATTGAAATTAAAATAACTCCCCGCCCCTTTAAAGTTTAAGAATTTCAAGATACGCAGAACCTAAATATCGGATAACGAAAATACTTTAGCTATAATAATACTATAGGGAAATAATATATATAATCAAGTAAAAAACTACTATTAGCCCGTCTCTCGGGTACTCGCGATCGATAGTGGTTAAGTGATTAGTGGATTAGATTAATTAAATTCCGAAAAACTAACACTTAAATAAATTAACAATTCAGTAACTGAAACGTGACAAATTAATTTATATACTTATTACTTCTAGAATATACTATTATTTTAGGATGTATGTGGCTATAATATTTTTAAACATGTACACTAACACTAATACGAGTACAAAAGAGTCTTTATCATAATCGGCGTACCAATTAACATATCACTAAACAATAAACAGCTCTGGTATTAACAAGGAAATGACTCGATGATAAGAACTCCCATCAAGTCAAAGCTGAAGCTCAAGTGCCTTAAGCCTCGGCACAAGTTGGCAAATGCGAATAATTAAAATCCTCAGGAGCTTGGCTGATTGCGCATGCAACTCCTTCACAGAGTTCTCTTCCAGTTAGTTTGTATTCAAAAGAAACACTGTCCCCCTTTTCTTTCCCAATTCACCGTTTCAAACACTTTTTTTCTGAATAAGTAAAGAAAAAAATGAAACAAAAAAGGAAAGGTAAAATTATTACAATTTTATATTCAACCCGAGGCTTGAATAATTCACTCGAGTTTAAGTAAGATAATCAGTAACTTGATGAGTTCCGCATTCTAACATTGGGTCATTGTCCCGAAGAAATTCCGAGCCGACGCTCATGTTAAAATTAAGGTTTGTAGTTATTTATAATTTCATCTTCGAGAAAAAAAAAAAAATCTGCTTCCAGTCAATTATTTTATTGTTTTATAAAACAAAACGTTTCGACACTATGGTGTCATTTTCAATTATTTCTTTTTCTGCATTCCTTAACTTTAAATAAAATAACAATAATTACAATACTATAAAAAAAATAAAGAATCTACTAACATTTCAAAAATACATAGCCAAAATAATGCAATAAAAATTAAACCTTCTCAATCTAAAATAACTAATTTTTTTGTAAAAGAAACTAATAACATAGATCCACTTATAGACAATGATAAAATTAATATAGTAACAGAAGCACAAGATATAGAATTAAAACATAATACAATTAAATATAATAGTATAACCTATATCAGAGGCTTATCAGAAAAAATCGAACCAACCTTTAAAATTTATGACATACCAGAAATGAGGATAACACACAAAACAAGAAACCCAATCAAAAACATTATAACAAGTCAAAAGGATAAGATACCAATTATGGAAAACAAAAATTTAATATACCAACTTTCTTGTAATAATTGTGATGGAATATACATTAGACAAACAAGTACACACTTAAAAAACAGAATATATCACCATCAAAATAACATTAAACCTAAAGCTAAAACAAGCACAGCATTGTCAGCACATTGTAAAAAAGAATTACACACTTTTGACTTTGATAAGCCTAAAATTCTACATAGAGAAGATAATACTATTAAAAGAAAAAATTTAGAGGCTTTATTTATAAATGATAAATTAGAAAATGCTGTAAACGATAGAAAAGAGGCAGGAGAAATTAGTAAATTATATTCATCCATAATTTTGAAATTAAAAAATAATAGATCATAAGAATACTTATACATTGAAAACAAATCAGATAATAATTATAGTAACCTGACCATATAACCTACTAGTAGATCTTTAATAAAATAAAAAAATAAAAAAATTCCATATATTTCAAAATTAATTAATTGTTTTGATAAAATATTTTTTAAAAATTATATAGTAAAATAAATAAATAAATTAAATTTAAAAAAAAAAGAAAAAAAAAATTTAAATTTTACTTTGTTGATGTACGTTTTAGAACATAATTGGTTATTTTATACTAAAGTCTAATGACTAATAGAAATAAGAAAAAGGATCAGATGGTTCAAAGATCAAGGTTTGGTTTTGTAATGCAATTTAATTTTTGACTATGGAGGACTAGAGATCTCCTTAAAAATTATTTTTAAAAGTATTGACTTTCCAGGTATTTGTACTTATAGTATGTTATCTTTTTGGACATTTATGTTAAAAATTTTTATAGTATTGTAATTATTGTTATTTTATTTAAAGTTAAGGAATGCAGAAAAAGAAATAATTGAAAATGACACCACAGTGTCGAAACGTTTTGTTTTATAAAACAATAAAATAATTGACTGGAAGCAGATTTTTTTTTTTTTCTCGAACATGAAATTTACAATAAATCCAGTTTAAAAAAAGGAAAAAATTATAAGTTATTTATAATTAAATCTATTCAAATAAAAAAAAATTGTAAATGGTTGAATTAATTATATTTTATAAAATACAAACTTTCAGAAAGTTAGTTAGTTTCACCGTTTCGGCCTGGTGAGGACCATTGGGCTCGTATCTTTATCTCTATTTTGAGTTCCTTCTTCTTACAAATCTCCTTTATCCTCAGTTTTCCCTCCTCTGTCCACTTAGTACCGGCAAGTTTTAGGATGTATTATTTATAGATCACTTGTATTTTTGATCTAATTTCAGACTTGATGATACCCACAAGTCGAGAACGATACGCCGCTTTAAATAACAATAAAATTAAAATGATTGTAATCTTATTATTTAACTTATTTATCATTCAATGAGTAGATGCACGTAAAGCAGCAACTAGCTGTTAATTGAGCTTCAATTAAATGACACTTAACACACTACATTCTTAACAAGCGCTAGGTATCAAATGAGAAAGAATTATTGTCACTTGTGCGCTGTTTCAAATATACATTTTAAATGAAATAAATAGAACTTGAATAATAATAATTGATCTTATATATATATATATATGAGGAACAAGATGCCTCCCAAATGAATAAAATAACCAATCTCCGATTGGAGGTCAAAAAAATTGGTGTAAGTAAGGAGAATTGTTTATTTGAAGCCAACGTTGGAACCCACATTGCAGGCCTTCTTCTATGAGCAAGAAAATGGTTAGGTTTAGCCCTGAAGAAGACCTGCTGTGGGGGTCGAAACATTGGCTTTCCAATAAAAAGTTCTCTCCATTTAAGAGAATTTTTTTACCTCCACTCGTACCATTTTCTTCCTCGAAATAAATAGAATATTGTAATTGGTGGAAGCATTGCATTATGAAAAATATTGGAAAATCCTGAGTGTAGCGAAGGATCCGGTAGTGAATTCTGATCGGGTTTACCTGAAATAGGCAGATATTAAAGGAAAAGGGCACTTGAAGTCGGGAGAGAAGATCTCAGGAAGGACTTTCTACATATATTAACCCTATACGGCAAACAGTAATTTTGTGAGTAGCATTTATAATAACATATATAAGGACGGTCAGTACTTCTCGAAAGAATGGTGAGAGTAAAGGCTATTTATCTGATATATAAAATATATATTTTCCATTATATTCATGTATCAATAATCAATAAGCACAAAACACCCTTCAGTCAACACTAACACCTTTGGAAAACATTGAGGTACCCACTTTACATTAATGAATCTATGATTTAATTATGAATTCATATAATGCAATTTAGGCATCATATGTTTCTCGTATTAAAATGATCTGATGACATTTACCTCTTCTTATCTACCATATCCTCTAACCTTTTATCTATCAAATACTTCGGCTGTAAGTTGACATATAAAATCCAAACACCCGCCCCTGGAGAAAACTCTAGTCCGCCCCAACCATACCCTCAACCCGGCCTGGAACAGGCAGTACAGTGCCTGCAAGAAGTGTCCTGGAAGAGTGACGATAAGAGGACAATACAATGGATCCGGAGGCAATCCATGGACCCTTCCTCCCCTCAATCCATGGACCCTACCCCTCAATCCTGTTTTTAATATCTACCTCCCCTGTTTACATAATCATTGATTTATCTCCATCCCTTCCCTTGCGACCCTTCAGAGATCCGACATTAACATTTTCATTGCCGCCGGTTATTGGCTCTGGTAATTTCTTCATTATATGCGGCTCACAAACAGGAACCGTCTGATTAAGATGTAGATAAATAAAGAAGTCAGAAATAAATAAGGGATGATAAAGATATTTGTTTTTGGTAGATGAGAAAAAGAAGATTGGAATTCCTCTTTATAAAATGGAAATAACATTCAGGAATGATTAATTACTGTTCTCTCATTTTGTTTAATTTATTTTTTCTTCATTATCAACATTCCCCAATTTATTCCAATTTAATTATTTATTCCAAATCTTGGAATAAATAATAAAAAAGTAAAGGGTATTTGAGTGTCGACTTTGTAGTACCATGTCAAGCACGGGCACTGTATAATGCCCTACTTTTTAACGACACTCTCTAGCATCAATGCACGATTAATATCAACGAAGAAAGCAAATCATCTTGTTTTAAAATTTAACGGACAACATTTGATTCAATATCATAAATATTTGGAATAAAAATATTGCGATTTCATAAAGTTGTTTTGTTTGTTGTTCAAACCTTTCCTGTTAAATCTTGCATTTCATATAAAACGAACCAATAAGAAGGGCCATTCCTAAAAAACAAATGCAGATATAATATGAAATATAAATAGGTTTTGATGGAGAGCAGGGCCTAAGGCAATCAATTAAGTGGACAATGAAAAGCAGAGGAGGGCATTGCTAAATTGCTGTGATTAGTTACCATGGCGCCCAATCAGATCTCTTCTCACATCGATCGTCCCTCTCCCTTCCTCCATCAATTCTACATACTCATCTTCCACGATTTATATTTCGTACTTTTGTTTTGTTTTTATTACAAGTTTTATTGAAAGGTCAAGCTAAAATACAGATGTTAATTTCTATATTTATTTTTTAAGGAGAAAAGATAGGCCCTCGGCCGGGATTTGAACCCAGAACCTTTGTCTCACCGTGACATCGCTCTACCCAAGGCCGCCTGCCGGCCGAGGACAAATCTTTTCTCTCATACGATCCCATGTTCTCGTGCTCTCGCCATTTTTGCGATGAATACACTAGAACGAAGTTCTTTGAACATTAATTTTATTTTAGGATCTTATTGACTTACGTCATATTACTATTTATATTTTTTTATAATTATTGGTCATTTTTTTGAGTTTTGAATATTTTGATTTTTTAAAGAGATAAGATAGGCCCTCGGCCGGGATTTGAACCCGGAACCTTTGTCTCACCGTGACAAAACTCAAAAAAAGAAAAATGAAAACTCAAAAAAATGACCAATAATTATAAAAAAATATAAATAGTAATATGACGTAAGTCAATAAGATCCTAAAATAAAATTAATGTTCAAAGAACTTCGTTCTAGTGTATTCATCACAAAAATGGCGAGAGCACGAAAACATGGGATCGCATGAGAGAAAAGATTTGTCCTCGGCAGGCGGCCTTGGGTAGCTCAACTGGTAGAGAGATGTCACGGCGAGACAAAGGTTCCGGATTCAAATCCCGGCCGAGGGCCTATCTTTTCACTTTAAAAAATAAAAATATTTAAATCTAAAAAAAAAATGACCAATAATTATAAAAAATTGTTAATTTATATAATTTTACGAAGCGAAAAGCTGGACTGAAATTTAAGGATTGGTGGAAACGTATCATGGAGGCCAAGGCTCATTGATGGGCTGTAGAGCCATGCAAGAAGAAGAACATGAAACGAAAATTAAAAATTAAAACAACTTTATCAATGTATCGGAATCGTTTCATTTTCGCATTTTATAATAATGCGTAATAATGCCAATTCCTAGACATTGGGTTGAAGTTTAGCCATAATATAAACAATAACTCCATTGGAAGCCGATTCCTGACTTAGTCACTTGAAGTGAATGCCACGATTCTACTTCCACCACTATTTATAACTCATTCATTTTGGACCACTCTCTACTTGACCATTAATCCACCAGGGCAGCGGATATATGCATGCATAAATTTATTTTATATAAGACATTTATTAATAAAAAGACCTCTAAAACCCACAACTAAGTTTTATTTAATGGAAAAATGTATTTCAATTATTAAAAATTATTTAATCATGTTATTATTTCTATCATTTCAATTTCTTTCATATTAAATTTATTTTAAGCCGTCTATTAGAAGCCAATGTATTTATAGTCAAGGTTTCATGTAGCTTAGAATTTGGTAAGGAATAATAGCTCTAAATATTTACATTACTTTAGTTAATTATTTAAACAGTGGCTTCTTATAATAGCCCCATCCCCTAAGAGAGAGTTGTGATCCTGCCGCTCTAATCAAAAGCCGGGGAGGGCGATGGTATTTATTCGCAGCCTCAATTAGTCGCTCCACTATCCACCTCCACCCTGGCCTAGGGCAGTAGCCAACTTTATCACCTCATCAATCCTATAATCCCTCACCTCCTAGCAGGCTAAGGCAGGGAGTGCTTCTGCCTGCTCTGATTCTTTTATTGAACAAATAATAATAAACCTTCTTCGAATAATAGGAGAACGTTAAAAATAAATGTCCTTGTGGTAAAGAAGAGATGTAATTGCAAAGTGATGTTTCATAAATACAGTGGCTCACAGTGAAATTGATAAACCCTGTAGAAAAGAAAAAAGAAAAACTTAAATTGCCACATCAAACAAAACCAGAAACTCATCAATATTTTGATTATTTAAAAAAAAATAACAAACAAAAAATGAATAAATAATTTCACTTCACAGTCAAAACGATACACCTCACTTTTCCTTTATTTTTTTTTATGACCATGTTGCTTTATTAATGAATTTGTATGTTTTATTTATGAATTTGGTGGTTTTATTTCCGTTGTGCGTACTCCTATTATTGAGAAAAGATTAAACTAAAAAGCGAGATCAGAACCTTAGTAAATCATTATAATCGACTTTCTATTTTCGGATGGCATTGCAGAACGTTCTGTAATTCACTTAGCAAGCAACTTGAGAACACTCTAGGTTTTCAATAAAGACCGAAACGAAAAACAGACACAATTTGGACGCGAAAAAGAAAATAAAAACTTGGAGAAAGAATATTTAATAAGGATATGTGGAGGGAATGAAAAGATCAATTGAAACCGAGGCACTTCATAAAGTCTCGATCGTAAATATAAAAAAAAATACAAAACAAACAATAATAATAATAAATAATATGATATTGAAGAAAGCTAAAAATTCATTTCATGTTACACTACATTGAAAAAATTAAATTGCCTTCGAAGGGCAGATCATGTCAATGCAATGGGCAGGATGCAAATAAGTGCCAATGCAAGAATGGTGCTGACATGACAGATGCAGAGACGTCAAGCGGTCGGTAAGTCAAGAATAAGATGTGTAGATTGTGCAGATATTGACGCGAAGAAAGTTGGAGTTAGCAGCCAACAGTCAGCGATAGAAGAGCATGGTGATTGGCATTAGAGGACAGGACTAGCTTGCGAGTTATAGCTACAATCTAATAATGATAATTTGAAAATTAAATATGAAATTCTTGTAACCTTACTATTATAATAAGAAAGGCCCTGACTCAATAACTGGGATGATGCTTATAAATAAAAAAGTAATGTGAAACTTGGAGATTATTGAACTTTGTCAGCTAATTCTCTGTTAACATAAGAGATGGATTCGTCTGCTTTGAATAAATATACAGAATGACATTAACCTCTTAAGGTTATCGTACTTTGACCTTTATTTCGAGGAGTAATTATGTTAGTAAGCCATCAATATTTTAATATAAATGTAACAGATTTAGCTCGGACGCAGGTAGGTCAGCAGAAAGTTAGGTATATGTTGCTATATGTTGGGCGCTAGAAGAGACCATAAGGTGGCGGGGCAACCTCGGCTGGGATGAGGCATCTATTTTTAATCACTCGGGATTAGGCATGCCTCATTGATGAGCACTAACGACCGAGGGAGGCCGCAACTTTACGCTAGGCTCTACTAGTAGCCAATTCACTGCTTTTACTATTTCACTAAGCAGTTACGGGGTACAGATAGACCCGAGAATGTGGTTTCACAATGACCAGGTTCGAATGCCAGCTGTTGTTTAACAAAGTTAAGTACAACAATATATAAATGGAACGCGGAGGAACAATGTTCGGGTAAGGTAAACGCATTATCCATTTAAAAAAAATTAAATTTAAAGTTGTAGAACATTTTATTGTATCGTATAGTTGCTAAATTAAAAAAAAAAAAACATTCAATCATAACAGCGGGTATTTTTACACAAATCTACATGTATTATATTATTATAATTTGTGCAGTGTTTACAACAGGCGGGTAACCGTGTTCTTATTATATATTTTCTGAAGTTGATATCATGAAAAGCAAGACAAAAAAATAATAGATCTTGAACTCCAGTTAGATACTAATTTGCTAGGCCAGTCAGTTAAGTCAAGTTGTTCCAAAAATATTAATTTTAATTAGATATTTAATAATAATTCAATTAAATGATCGAGCAGTTACTATTGAAATAGGCATAATATCCATTTAGATATAAAAAAATTGTTTATTCTTTTAAATAATTTTAGTGATTATTATTACATAATTCAATTTAAACTTTATAAATTTAGGATTATACTGTAAAAAAAAACTTAAGTGTTAAGTGTTAAAATATAATGCTGCCCATATTTTAAAATTAATTCTTATGCAAACTTTTGAATATCATGATACATGAGAAAAAGGATCTATTTTTTTTTTAAATTTTCGTATAGACCACTCAGGATCGTGCTAAATTTCCTTTCCTCTGCTTGAGTATATTTATTTATTGTATGTATATTTAATAGATACAGGAATATGCATTTAAGGGGTAGTTACTTCATTGACCAGAGGGCACTGACCCTTCAAGACATACCAAAACACACAAGATACTCTAGAGAGTTGCCTAAGACCCTATCATCAGCGCTAATTGGCTAAGAGGTTAACGAGTTTAGAGACCTGTCCTGGCAGGCTTTGATTGTATCTATATTCCTCTGGTCACTTGGCTACTTGTAAGAGCGTCGGCCTGTCCAACTTAGAGCGTCCTGGGGAAACTCAAACAAAGGGATTAAAGTGTTAGGGTTCAGTTCCTCCTTCGTAAAGGAGGGATGAACAATCTTTAACCAGCTTCAAGCAACTGAAACTGTGATTAAATTAATTTAAGTTCACAAGTAAATTTAGAACTCAGGGTGGAATGGACGTACTAGTATTTTATCATCAGTAACTGGCAAATCATAAATTAGTTAACTCTAATAGTCAATATGAATAAGTCAAAATACTTATAACTTATACTTAAATACTTATAACGAAATATTTCTTTAAAAGAATTTTGAGCTAATATTGTTTTAAAACATTTTGAAATATCAGCGTTGAAAAATAAACACATTTAGTACAATATTTTTTTCAAAATATTCTCGGATATTATAACCCATCATACTTCAATATAAAAATCGCGAAATCCAGGGTACATTTCATACGTTTTGTATGTAGTATATGGTCAAAGCACTCACGGGTATGAGCCCCAAACATTCACAATGATTATTCGGATAATATATTAGAAATAGTTTTTATGCGCCATTTTACCACCTAACAATAACATTATAGTGATAGGTAAACTTGTTTGGATGTTTCACAGAGACTTATATTAATAGTCTCACAGACTATTAACTATTAATAGTTATATTAATAGAGACTCACAGAATAGTATATTAAATATGCATGATTGCTGTAGAAATAATGTTTTCAACATATATCATACTTTTTACATATAATTCGTAAAATCACAATTAAAATTTAAGCCATCAAACTTGAATATCAAATTATTGATTATAAAAATTGAAGTTTGCGTCATTTTCTCAGTAAAATAGTAATAGTAATAGGCGGTGAGGTTAAATGCATGTACTACCACGGTCGGTTATAAATCATCATAGATTTAAATACATACATAATCATATGCTGATATACTATCTAAAACAACTGATGACTTGTATAAACATAATGAGCTATCTTATACTAATGAATCCAGTATTAAAAATTATTAAAGAAAATATTATTAACAATTTTTTTTAATGAGGAATACATATTTATGCAATTAATGAGAAGTTGTCAGTGAGATGACTGCCAGGCTGATGTACCAGAGCCTTACGGCGGAGGAGATATACTATCACGCAATGCACTCAGGTAAGCCGGGTTTATATACACCCGTAAGGCGCCATCCTAAACTATCTTTTCCATTTAAGAGGTAAATATACTAAAATACTCTATACAAAATATACAGTATAGCGTTATTGAATTCCTCAATTACTTTTCTGCCTAATATATACATCAAAATCTACTTTTCTTGACTGTTCATAAAATAAGTTTCACTTTATTCCGTAAATCCTACTTCAGAACATCGCGATGTATCCGCGATCTATCAGATGCATCAGAAAGATACTTACAACGTCGGGTGTATCAAAACAAATATAGTTGTAATTCGATAATAGAAAACCACAATAAAAAAAATAAATTCAAATGCAGTATAAAATAAATTATTACCATAAAAAAAATTAAGAAAGGCGCTGTAAACAAAAAATGGGAGTGCGACCTGTGGTCTAGTGGTTATAACAACCTACTAAGCCCAAGATTGAGGGTTCATAGCCCAGCACGTTAAGCCGTCCTTAGGAAGAGACGTTAAACGGGGGTCCCGAGCATGTACGATGTCAGCTACTCTTTAAAAATCTTTCCTAATTAAATATGGGTAGACAAAATTTAGAGCTCCCACTGTAGCATCACCCGTTTAGCCATAGTGCCGTTAAATAAACAAATAATAAAATATAAGTATAGAAGTAATAGAAAATTACATATTTTAGCAATCACTATTCTTGAATAATAATTATAGAATAGATGGTAATATCGAACAGGTATTGGATTGTGATAGTCAATATTCCGTCCTCAATTCGTAAGTAACATTTATGTATTATCGCCATTAATGCACAAGTATCAATATTAGATTTAGATTAGTGTGTGTTATTTAATATAATCCAATATTTATATTATATAATTAGCCCATTTTTTCACCTTAGGGCAAGATTAAATCATACACCTAAAACTTTATATTACAAATGACCGTGCAGAATCAGACAATGGGCCTACCGTAAAGGAAAAAAAAACGAATCTGGCCAGTAGATAATGCAAGAGACAACTTCTAAGTAAGATGGAGTTGGAAAGAAGTGAAAAGTAGCCGAAGGCAGAGCGAGGAAGTGATTACTGCTTCGAGAAGTTGGCCCTTCTTCCGTACCTTGTCCTCCGCGGGTCGATACGAAAAGTAATCTCTTACAGGACACAACGAAAAAAGAAAGTTCCTAATTAAATATTCAGAGCAAGGCTAATGAGCTGTGAGGAGGGGGATGGGGTGGAGCTAAAAACACGTTTTAATTCTAATCTTGCGGAGACAGCTCTTATCGAAAGGAAACTTTAAGGGATGTTTTTCACCCTCTGCCTCCGCCATGGCAGGCTTCACACGTAATAATTATTCAGCCATAAATTTGGATTATAAAGTCAAACAATAAACTTTATGATTACTTAGGTGTTTATGTACACTTAAATACAAAGTTTATATTAGTAACCACTTCATTGACATTGAAGAAAAGCATTCGTGTATTAAAATATATCATATTTTCGGGAGCAAAATTTAAAAGCATAATTTTGCTTAACACAGTGCTCTAAAACAGCAAGTGCTCTAATAAGCACCTTAATGGAGTTCTTTAGGTTTCTTTCAACTTGATAAATGGGGTTATAAGATAAATATACTTATTTTTAATACCTAATATTTTTATTGGTGAATTACGGATGTTGGCCTATACTCAACCATATCGAAGCTTAGCTCTCCACAAACAACAGTCAACAATCTCCCAACAACTGATTTGAAAGATATAATAAAACATATATTTTAAAAAACCTGTACCACTACAACCAAGGGTCAAGTGTACACTGTACTGTAAGAAAAAACAACGATTATGCAGGGAGGATTTGTTCGAGATCACGCTCAACCGCTAGGTTTTCCCCAAATTAAGGAGGAAGATGGAATAATACGGATAAAAAAGTATATAATACAATAAAAGTACAATATACATGAATAAATGGACAAAGAAAATAAGTAATTTCCCTCCATCTTTTCACAAAACACCAATATGTTTCATAATATTAAAGATCAGGGAAGAATCAATTTTGAGACGGAACGAACGGTGGGCAGTTTCAAATAAATCTCCTAGTTTATATAAGTTTATTCCAAAACTGACAAACAATAACTGCAAATTAATAAAATCTACAAATAATAAACTTACTCAGGTTTGAATAACTGCCATGAACATAAATGTCAACTGAACATGGACATACCAAATCATACTTACACAAATTTCCTATAATCAATGACAATCCTTGTTCATTAGACTAAGAAGAACAGACATATAAACACGTATCACACTGCCAAATGTATGAAAGACAAAGGTAGAGATCAATTATTTCTATAATATTAAGAGGGAAATATTGGCCAGTATCTCAACACGAACTATACAATATATTTCGGTCAAAAATCGATAAATAAAAATAAAAGTAAAATTAAGAGGAAAATATTGGCCAGTATCTCAACACGAACTATACAATACATTTCGGTCAGAAATCGATAAATTCAATAACTGTATTGATTTCGAAAATCTGATTTCGATTTAAGAATTCTATATTATATATATTGTAAAACATAGATAATCATTTTATAATTTTTGTTAATTGTAACAGGATATACGTAATAATGTTTTGCATATATTTTAATTATCACATATGTTGTTTATTCATATTGAAAAATGTAATTAAAGGCACATATTATACTGAATTATACAATGCGCCGGTCCTTTCAAAGCTTGCTTTGAAAGAAAAAAAAAGAAAGTATAATGAAAATTTTAAACTTTTAAATTAATTCATATAAGGCGGTTTATTTTAAATAATAATTCGGCAATATCAATATCATAGTCATTTAGTAAAGTTGACAAGTGGTATGGGAGTCTGATAGCTAGGCATATTGCAAAAAATATATTTCTTATATATAAAATAAGTTATATAGAAAAAAAAAATATAATCAAATATTGATACGAGAAAAATATGGGATATAATATAAAAACTAATAAATGTTGGCCCGGATCGGTTGATGGAGGAGAATTATGAATGAAGAAGGCAGTTCGACGAGCACGTGGCGTACAGTTCCCTCTTCCTCAACCCCTCTGCTGGTCCCAGAGGATTATTACATTTGCTTGGAGATGAACATTTATCCTCGGCAATGATATCCTACAAGAAGCGGCAGCCGGAAGGAGGCGAGCAAGGACAATTGCCACTGACAGGGACTAAGGCCTGACCCGGATAGGGCACGTACGGTCCTCCCTAGGGAGGCCTCCCCACCATCTCCTCCTCGCTTGTGTCTTCTTCCTCGTACTTGCACCTTGTAGTTACTACAACCATCACTCTTAATTATATCACTGCATCTAATAAAATGCTCGTCGGTAAAAATTCCAAAATATCTATATGTAAGGTAATACTTACTAATTAACAAAAATAAAATGTATGTATAAACCACACAAAGGAGGAATGCCATAAAGTAAAAGTATATGAAATAAAAAATAATTAGAAGGATTAAGACGTTAAAAGAGTTAAGTAAAAAAATAAGAAGAACAGAGAAATTTTGGTCATATTAGAGAATAATAACATTTGTAAATATATCAAACCAAGTAGGCTGAATAGCCAAGGTATGCAGTGATAATGGAGAATGAAAGAGTTGAGAAGAAAATACTGAAAGCGCACTAGTGATAAGAGGAAAATAGATAGACCTAGAAGAAGGTGGAAGAATGAGGTGGAGAAAAACACGAGGAAGCTATAGTGTGGAGTCCGCAATAGGAAGAATGAAGCACAGGACAGGGAGAATTGGAAGAGGAGAACTCAGGGAGCTCTATAATACTATAGTAAAAATAAAACATATATTAGCGAATGAGCCATAAGTCGATAAGGCAGTAGATACAGGAAAGATCAGTAAGGAAATTCATAGGAATAGGAAAAACGAAGTAGAGTAAAGATGTACAAAGATTCATCATGTAGGATAGGGATACATTTTGGACGTGATTCAAAGTTTGGAGAGGAATCAAACAGAAAGAACTACAAGAACGGAAAGTTTCTGGACAAATCAACGGAAGCAGCAACACAGCTTGCTTTAGAAGAAGAAAGAGGTATCATACAAAACGACGAAATGGTATTTTGGTTATTAAAATATGTATCATATATTGTAACTAGTAAGTATAGTAATAAGTATAATAAAATATGTATCATTCATATATTCACTTATTCACTTTAAGAGAGAGAAGTATCAAACCAGAAAGGAAATCTGCGGCACCGGTGAATAAGCTGTTAATTCGAAATTATTCTAGTGAGAGTTAACTGTATTGAGAGAAGCGGAATCGTGTCTTTATCGTGCTTTTTGCTCTAAAATGGAGTTGTGTATAAGGGAGGGGCTAAGTCAGGCATTTCTCTAAAAAGAAGATATTGCTTATATTACAATGGAAAATGACACTTATTGGAGAAAATTGGACTTAACAACCACTTACATGTGGCATTTACATGTTAATTAAAAAACATAGAATCTGGGTTAATACTTCTGTTGGTTAGTAAAAATAGGCCTAATGTATGAGTGAAGAGAACGCAATTAGTGTTATTATTTTCCCGGGGAAGGTGTGATGTAAGATCGTGTCGCGTTATCAGGCTGATTTCCCCTATCGCCCGAGGGTGATGAGTGATATTGGGTCAAGAGCGAGATGGGGTCAACAAACTGCGGCAAAACGGCACGAGTTGTCCGCGCCCTTTCCGCTTTGTCTTCTTGATATCTCTAAACATTATCTTAGGGAATATAGTGCGATTAATAACTGACTGGGCTTCAGAATGAGAGAGATTGATAAAATTGATTTTCAACAATTAATTATTTAGATCGAAGAGGATGGTCCGGGTGGAGGTCAATGAACGAATTTCTTTCATAGGGTTTAACTATTTATTTGAAACACATGTTTCGACCCACGTTGCAGATCTTATTCCAGGGCTCGATAGGCCCAGATACAAAGAAATAAAAATGAAGCATGAACATTGTAAAGTATAAAAATAGATACATAATAATATAAAAAGAATGCTAGTAGATTAAACCAGATACAAAAGTAGAAAGATAAAGTCATTTAATATATTCACGTCTTTAGATCAAAAAAAAAAAAACTTGAGTCGCTTAGATAATTGGATTACCAATATAAGGAACGAAGAAGAATGGCGTTAATATAGATATATGCAAGCTTTAAAAATTTTGAAAAATGGCTATAAATTATTTGAACCCATATCAAAACCAATAAGATGGTGAGCAGTGCAGTCTCTACCACGAACCCAAGGCCCTTGACGTGTTGAAGTGATACAGGCTATTTTATCTATAAGATGGAATCTGCCTTAGAAATATTTGTAAAAATCGAACATTATTTATACATTGTCCCAAGCGCTACAATTCAAAAATCTTCTTATCTTTGAAAGGTGTTTGGCTTAGCTTGAAATAAAGGTGGCATAATATAGGTGATAGTAGCAATTTATGGATTAGATGCAGCATTACTAGCAGCAATCACATGTTGAATAAGTTTTAATACTCAACATTTGTCAATAAAAACCTTATTAATAATAATAAGCAATAAAAAATGAGCAAATTCCCTAGATATGTTTTCATGAACAAAGTAAGCTTTTTTCATTTTTAAAGTATAGTTTTTCAATCCTAACATTTTAATTAATCACATGATACGAAAACTCTTGAACGAAATTTTAATAAATTTCATATAAAAAATGTATATTTCTGTATATATTACATCGATATAGGTTTTATTAAAACATTTCTAGCTCTCTTAATCTAAAATGAGATCCAATAGGATTGAGGCTTGTGACACCAGCCCTAATTAGTTAAAAACAAGCACGTCCAGATCGTGTTATCGCAACATAACACAATAAAACCATGTCTCTCCCTCCGAACTTCATTTATATACTGTTAATATGCTTTTATCTTATTATGTTAAAAATTTAACCCTATTGTAGAAAACATACAAGGAGAAGACTTGTTAATACCTTGGTAGATACGTTGATATAATTAAAAGCCCTACCTTTCAAAGGAACTGCAGTTGATTAATCGACAAGGAAAAGATGTGGAAAGCATCGGCTATAACAGAGGCTTATCCTGAGAGGGGATGAGGGATGAGGCAGCAGGCACTCCAACTGATGTTCTTCTTACGTCAGGACAATAATAATTTCTTTGTGTTTCGTCGTATAAGGAAATGTATAAATGTTTATCATTACTCTTGATTTATAGTCGTGAAAAAAAATCTAATTGAATTAGAAAATAAGTTTAAAAATAAAACACAGTAGTATCAGGGGTCAGTCAGAAACTCTTTCATACAGCTTTTCAAATTTCTTAAGATATCTACCACAGCCCATTTACGCTAATAACTGATGCAGGTATCGCAATTATTCATAATTTTTTAACAGTGTGTCAAAAAACGTGAAATCATTTTTTTTAATCGAAAGAATTGTTATATAAACTGACGTAAATAATTAGGAATACTTAAGTATTATTTTGTTGATATTAATTAATAGTCAAACTGCAATGAAGGAGATGAGCTAAAAACTCGTAAATGAACTGAATATATTGTTTTCTGCAAGCTTGATTTAGAGGGGAATTGACAAGATGACAGATAAAGACTTTGGGAGGGAAGAATTGGTAGAGAGTAAGTAAGGCTGACAGAAGAGGAGATGGATCCGCAGGCGACCTAGAACAGACGTTTCATCAGAGCTGCTTAGTCGAGATGATGGATGTCCTCCGAAGAACTTGAGGGGACTGCAAACAGTTCCGTCTCCATCGGGAGCCGGTCAGGAGGTCTTTCTGCATGCGTCCTCATTATGCTGATGGTGATGGATGTCGAGGAAGGGGCGCACTTAAAGATGTCTTCATACATCAAGGACTAGGGTCCACTATTTGACTACTTTTTGAATGCCAAGGGTTGATAATCTTTCAGGAGCACGGGGCTCAATATCTTTACCGTGGAGTGCATTTATTTGGGGCGTACAATAACTTCTTTTGGATATAAAAAAATTATTTAATATTTTTTTCGAAAAATATATTGGTGATATTTCTTAAATAATAAATCTGATATACGAAAACAAATTGATAGCTAATATATAAGAGTATATATTAGAAATAAAATAACATGTTAGGTTTTAGTGTTCAAAGACGCACATCTATCGTCATAAGCGTTTTGGTTAGATAAAATAAAAAAAATAAATATTAAATAAAATAATATACCACTATTAGATTTATGATAAATATTACTTAGGCAGATACTGTACGGTTTTTAAAGCAATGCACTTGGAAGGTGCTTTAACCAAGAGCATCACCAGGTCTTCCCTCTAATTAAGAGTACCTAGTTTATAGAGGCTGAATGAGCCCTAATAGGGTCTACTTAAAAATCTTACAACGCCGATTCATGGCTATCAACAGAATAAATAACCTTCCTGCCACGGTCGGTCTCGAACTTTGGATCTAGAGTTCAGGACTCTACCCACTCTACTCCCCAATATTTAAATCTATATAAAACATCTATATTTTTTATATGGTATGCATATAATGAATAATGTATAGTGTTTGTGTGCGTGTAAGTTCATATGATACATATCCTGTTTCTTGCGCTGATAATGCAAACATCTAGTGTTTAAAACTTTTGCATAAATAATCTCAATCGTTAATTATAACTCATTAGAAATTAAAGTCTGGCGGATTCATAAACTACTAGAAACGAAACAAAAAACACAAAAAAGAGACCCAGAACAGAACCAAATCTTCTGTACTTGCTGTCTTCACTAGTCTCAATAGTAACTCGGCTCGGAGATCCCTAGGGCAGTGTGTAAATAGTGTGTGTTGTTTGAATATTTTCCTAGATATATAATACTTATTGCCCTTAAGATTGAGGCATATATTGCTATCCAATAAAGTTTGCTGAGTTCTTTTGTACTTTATTTCATAAAGAATTCCAACAGTTTTAATTAATCACATTTCCATTCAAAAATTAAAATAAAACTAGGTATACTAATTATTCAACTATAGCACTAGTATAATAATAATAAACCATATAGATATTATATTTCAGAAGGGGATACTACATAGAGGTCAGTTATGGGACAGCAAGTACTTAGCGATACGACAGCAGAGCGGCCAGGATACCTTCTAATTGCAGGCCACAAATCTGCTGAGGCTGCCCGGCATTAGTTCTGATTTATAGCAAGCTCCTATTTGCATTTAATTGGGTTCGGCCGGCACCATACTCCACAACGCGCTTGTCAACATCCTTCATTAGAGTAGGAGAAGTCAGGTAACAGTTTGTTTCATTAATTGCGAATTATTAAGACGGATAGAAACTACTTTTAAAGAGAAGTTACTTCTAATATTTCTGCGGCTTCTATTTGTAAGTTCTTTAATATAAGCCCTACTATTTACAGTAGTAATTCATTTTTGGATTTGGACTAAGGTGTAAAATTAAATCACTTTATAATCCTGTATTTTTCCCTTATTCTACAAGATTTTATTTTAATAAACGACACACTTTAAATACATTGCAAAATATAAAGTATGATGCTGGAATCAGCTGGCTGATTTTTTTCCATTTAAAAAGAATGAGAACAACGGCATATGAGGAACATAAGGAAACAAAAGAAAAAAAATATTTTCGCAAAAAACTTTTCTAATTTAGGCGTGAGTATCGGAAAACAAGAACTATAAAAATTGAAAGTATGATAAAATTGTTGGAATTGATTGAAAGATATTTATATATCTTAAATATATAGTTTATATATTTGTTTAGTAGTTTTATTTTTAAAAAGGAAGAAACCTATATACAATTGGAACCTTTAGGCAACACGCTTCAAAATAAATAATTTTAAATTAACAGCAGACGAAAAGTCATAAATAAAAATAATAAATGATAAGAACGGTTGAGCTAGAATACATTTTTAATATTAATGTAAATACAAAAATTTAAAAAAATAATAATAATTAACATTACCGTTTATTATTGCTACTTCTATGTAAGCAGTAAAAGAAGTATTGTTATCGCGAATATTTTCGATTTTTTCATTTCGAAGGAAAAAAATCCTGAAGTATTTTGAGAATTAGCAACATTATAGCAATAGAACATCGTTTGTCCCAGGCACACAGCTCAGAAAAATAATTATGATGATTAATTTTTATCTAGGTGCGCATTACAATTTTTGGTTAATTAATAGTATTTTGATACTTTACACCAAAGTCATAATAGATTTTTATCAAAATTATTTCTTCTCCACGGGGGGTTTTAGGAAAAATCTGAGGTTACATTGACGCGTTTGAAATGTTTTATATACACGTTTTATAATTAATATTATTCATAATTTATATATCACATATATATCAACAATAACTAAGATATCGTAAAAAGGTAGTAACTAAGAATTTTTGATAGTCTAGCTTTAGGCGATCTTCGGATGTAAAATGAAAACAGTACGAAAAAAATTATGTGCAAATGTCTTGAAAATTATTTTAACGAATTATTAGATTGTGCTCAGCAATTTATGTATATTATTCATCTCATTAATTTGATTAATTATAATTTTTTGAAACATCCGCCCATTGTTTAATAGGTGTATAATACTAAAAATGTATTCACATAAATGATTTTTTTTACATGAAATAATATAAATTGCATTATATTATTCAGGTATTAATTATTTTAAACTAAAAGAAATTTTTTAATGCAGTAAATACAGAAAACTGCACTCTTTATGTCCTACTACTAAACAGAAAACATAATTACTTTCTCAAGATAATGGGTATGCAGATAATTATTACTAAGACTGAAAATTTATTTATTTTTGATCAAGAAAATAACATTACAACCGAATAGAATAGAATTTTCTATTTCAATCCATGAGAAATAGATACTACTTATTGCTGTTCATGCTTTAATATTAAGTATTATTTGAAACGAGACACACGACTTTTAAGAGGTTGAATAACCTACGCATAAGTGAATTTCTAAACTGTGGTTTTGAACCATGCAACATTTGTATGGAAGGGAAGAAACAAAACCTTTTGCCGAACGCATTAGCCTTTGAAGAGAAGGGTCCATGTACAAGAAGAAAAGGCGCTGGAAGCGGGAGCGGGGGTAGGATGGAGCACTTATGGCTATGTAGATGACATGATAATTAAACACAGGTAATTACCTCTCGGCAAATCCGGGGCACTTCCACCAGGGGAACTCCTTTGCGAGTTACCTACCTTTCAGTCTCTGTCTGTGTGTCTCTCTCTCTCTCTCTCTCTCTCTCTCTCTCTCTCTATATATATATATATATATATATATATATATACGTATATATAAAAATATTCAAAATTATATACTTTGATTAAACAGAAGATAAAAAAAAAAATCAATTGTATCCAACACAATTAAGGAGACTGAAATGGAAGTTGAAGGACGTTTTTCACTTAGGAAAGAAATAATGAATACCACGGGGATTACAAGAGAGAAAAAAAGAGGCTAATTTCAATACATGACAGAAAGGAAAAGCACGGAGAGCAAACGAATGAGTTATGAAAGGGAAGAAAAGAACAGTTGAAACAAAGGTAGTGAATAAAAGTAAGTATACATTTAAACAGAGACGTAAACTGTAAATAATGGTATGAAATGGTGAGGGAGTGCAGTCAATGATTACACAAAATAAGAATGACTTATTTTATTGTGCCTATGATGTAATCCATGTTCAGGGGAGCGAGGTGCACACACAGTTGAAGTTTGACTCTTCACCTCGCTACCCTGAAGATGACCTAGAGCGTAGGCCGAAACCTAGGAACAGTAAAATAAGTCATTCTTATTTTATGGAATCATAGACTGAACCCTCTGACCATTTCATACCATTATTAGAATTGTCCAATCCACTATTTTCCATTTAAATATAAATTATAAATAAATAAAGAACACAAATAGGAAAATTCCCTAAATCAAATCCATGAATCTCAAAAATAAAAGGTGGTTCGTGTCCAGTATTTTAGAGACTTAAGGTATCTTTTTGGGATTTTCCCTATTGCATCCCATCAATTGTATACCAAGATGAAGTTCCTGGGTATGAGGAGATGTAGAGGTATTAAGGTACCACGATCAGTGTACTATTTGAATCCGAAAAGGTGAAATTTCTGCTATTTTCTTTATCTGTTTTCGTGTTTAAAACATTAAATTAAAGTATCATGTAGTGATAAATGATGATTCCCTTACCAACTAAACAATCAGCAGTTTTTTCCCTTTCAGTAGAAGCCTATCTAACGGACGCCTGCTCATAAATAAACATTTTTTAAAAATATCTGATCCTTTTGTTTAGATTTATAAGAGTCAATATTATAAATAGCAAGAGCTGGGGCGTAATCTAAAATGCAGGCGGTGTCCTTTTATCCTTCCATCAGAATCCCCTCCTCCCCCCCCCCCGAACAGGACTAAAAGCGCCCCAGGACCACTTAAAACTTGGCCGGGAACCGCACCACCCTTCTCCCTTCAATAGGTGCGCCTTGTCTCTCCTCCAGTGTACCGTCACCTTGTTCGGGCCAAGTGTTCAATAAAGCAGAAAATTTTCTGACATTCAGGAGTAAACTTTCCCTCTTCCCCCGGCGGTACTTAAACTTTGTGGTGGTAGTTGCTCTCGACAGGACAACTCCAGCATTGCTTGATCCTGGGATGAACGAACGTCCTCATGTAAGTGGCAGGATTTATTGAAGCAGTCAAGAAATTGAGGTTATTCAAGGAGAGTCTAAAGTAATTAATACTAAATATGTTCCTTACTGAATACTACATAACATTCAACATACACAAAGAGGTTTAAATGCGTGCCACGAATACCATACCAACAGACATGATCGACAACTACTACAGTCGAAATTCCAAATTTCTACGCAAAATTATGTTTTCTAAAAATTAAATTACATTCAATTTTAAAAATGAAAAGAAAAATATACGTATGATCCTAATGTTTTTTTCTTTTAAGAATCCAAAACATAGAAACATTAAGGAAATTATTTGTGTTGTATTAAACTTATTTATTAAATACTTTAACAGTAATATGGTTGACAGCATAGGTGATCACAAAACGTAAAAAACCGCCGAACTATGAAGGTTCTACATTAAGGCAGTTATATACATTTACACTTAGTTAAAATTAGAAAATTATTAAAATTAACATTAACCCTTCTTCTATAGAGAACACGATTAAAATTGTGACATCTTAGATGACAGAAAACATTTAGATTGTGTGAAGAAGATATTTTAACAACAGAGCAATATTGTTGGCATTGTTATGCCTAATATGCATTTATATGTTGTCGTTCCAAATACAGAAGTATAATGGGTTTATACGTAAGTGGGGACTACTATGTCCAGTAAGGTTGTTTTGGTATTGGGATAAGATAGTATCTAAATCCGAACATGAGCTTTTGTTTTTTTTAGTTCATTATGGAGGACTGTATTCGTAACAAACTAAAAAGCATTAAGGTATTTTATGTTCAAGCCCATTCAACCTAGGTCCTCACAGACTGAAGAGAACGGAGATTTAAAACTGTACCGTTCGAACTGTTGGCTCGGAGCTCGAGGAATGCCGGGAGTGCAGTCCCCAGAGCGCATAACTCCCGGGTCACGGTCACCAACTGATTAAAGGGGCAGCGTGGCAGTAGATGTGTCAGAGGATCCAGCCAATCAGGGCCTCTACATCGATTCCCGCTGTTATAATTATTTAACAGCAACATTCGAATCAATACAGGACGAAGAAATCAAGTTATTTATTTTATTTTCTATATGACATCAGATGTAATGACCAGCACACATTTGAAAAATAGAATATACCACCATAAAAACAATTTAAATCCCAAATCTAAAACAAACACCACTTTATCAACACACTGCAAAAAATAACTACATACATTTGATTTTGACAAACCTAAGATATTACATAAGGAAGGTAACACAATAAAAAGAACATTCTTAGAAGCACTTTATATAAATGTTGAAATAAATAATTTAGTTAATGGCAGAAAAGAAGGAGGAGAAATTAATAATAAGCTATACTCTTCTATTTTAAAATATAAAAAAAAAAAAAACAATAGTACATAAGATTCAGATTTGAAAACATAACTGATAGAGTAATGTAATCTGACCATATAACCTACAAATAGTTTCTTATGATATCTAAATCTCCTATGGCGACTACCATAAAAATAATATACAATACGCTACTTCAGCCGATAAGTACTTATGCCACGCAAGTTTAGGGATTTTGCAAAAATCTCACAGACCATTAAAATCCTTAAGTCAAATTTCCTTTGTTATATTACTGATCGCCCGTTTTAAGTTACTAATAAAGCATTATATAAAGACTTCAACATAGCATTCCTGACTGATATCAAGAAAAACTACAAAAATTGTCATGACTCACTTACTGGACATCCAAAATTACTGGTACAAGCATGACTGACAGACACATTACCACAAAACCCTACAAGGAGGCTGAAACGTTTCTGGATCAAGGATCTACTACACTGAGATGAAACACGCTAGGCGTGCCATCAATGGGAGGTTTCTACACCCATTCTTCCAAATGAATCCCTTAAGGGAGGTTTTCGAAAGATGATCACATATACAATATGTTCCAAATGGCATCCATATATTCTCTGTCAATAAATATTTACTATTATTATAAATCATTGCACGCCGTTAATGAAATGAACACTACAATCGAAGTATAGAGAACCGTCAAGCCATTTCACTATGACCCACTTGCATCCAAAAAAAGGTACTGTTACAGCATAGCGGTCTACTGCCCCCTACTATATCTTTCTATATTGCGGTAGATTACCGCTTGTCACGAGATTTATTCCATTCATAGGATGTTGGGATTCCTTCATCCAGCGAAGATTAATCGAAAGGGGCCAGTGCTGCTCACCGATAACGAATCGTCACACGAGCTGAACAAACAATCTCGTGGCGATTGAACGAGTTCGGATTGAACGGAATCCATCAACAACCACCATATTCCCCTTCCTCTACTGGTTTCCAATTTTTCAGATACCAACAAAATATTTTACGAGAGAGTAACATTCAGCAACAGGATGGTATTGAAAATGCTTCATAGAGTTGCTTTGGAGATCCAATATTCTCTCGTTGTGGAATAAATAAGCTTGATGCACATTTGCAATGTAATGTTCCAATAATTATTTTATAAATAGTAATAAAAAAAAACTGAATAATTAGATGAAGACCAACCCTAAATCTAAAGAGTAAGATTTTTCTGTAACATATAACTTTAATTTTTACACATTCAGTGCAGTTTAAAAAAAATTACCGTCCATTCCTTTTTCTAAAAGATCCCCCACTCCTACCATCTAATTAATCTTAAGAAAATGCAATGTACAATCCACTCTTAAAATGCACCTGGTGCAGTAAAAGAGATACCATGTATCATTATTAATATTAATATGTTATTATCAAAAATTAATAAAGCCTTCAAGAATAAATAAGATATTGGTTGGGCGTTTTGGATTTAACACATTCGAAATTAGGCATTGTTCCAGCAAACCTAAAATTTATTTTTAGTTCAATTTACCTTAGTTTTAAGGGTCCTAATGTGCTTTGTTTTTTTTATTTTAAAACTAAGTTTTGACCAACCCTAAATCTAAAGAGTAAGATTTTTCTGTAACATATAACTTTAATTTTTACACATTCAGTGCAGTTTAAAAAAAATTACCGTCCATTCCTTTTTATAAAAGATCCCCCACTCCTACCATCTAATTAATCTTAAGAAAATGCAATGTACAATCCACTCTTAAAATGCACCTGGTGCAGTAAAAGAGATACCATGTATCATTATTAATATTAATATGTTATTATCAAAAATTAATAAAGCCTTCAAGAATAAATAATATATTGGTTGGGCGTTTTGGATTTAACACATTCGAAATTAGGCATTGTTCCAGCAAACCTAAAATTTATTTTTAGTTCAATTTACCTTAGTTTTAAGGGTCCTAATGAACTCTGTTTTTTTTATTTTAAAACTAAGTTTTGCCAACTTAAAAATGAAAAAATCATTTTTTTCATGAGTCTATAGAAGGCATGGATTGTCCTACTTTTAATTTAATTTTTTTTAGTGGTTTTAAACTTAGTGTAATTTTTAATTGAATAGTAATGTTCATTATATTCGAATAAAATCATCAGGATACAAATAGTCGATTAATCGACCTTAATACTTGAACGGTTTTATAGCTCCATAGACCTGGTTTCTGCGAATACAAGATTAAGACAAAGTGGTCGTACTTCATTGACTTTATTTATAACCTTTATTCCACTTCAATGTCCCGTTTACTTCTTCCATTCATCTTCAGACGGAGACCCGCTAGAGAAAGAAAAATTGACGAACTGCCTTGACGGCCTGGGAATAGGAAAAAAGGGACCAGATGGTCTGACGCTGGCCTAGACCACCTTCCTTTTAACAGTAGTCACTTCCTAGGACTCTTCAATAATATCTGAGCCAGTATATTTACATCTTGTACTATTCAATTAAATATTACACTAAATTTAAAATTAAAAAAATTTATATTAAATTAAAATTACAAAAAATCCGTGTCTTGAATCTACTCAAGAGAAAATATACGAAAATTTCACTGGAGGATGAAAATAAATCGTTAAAAATCCAAAATGTGAAGTTCATTTTTCAATTGGCAAAAATTGTTTTTTTTTTTTTTTTAATTTTGAAAAATACATTGGATCCTTTAAAATTGAACACAGGTTTTCTGACACTTTGTCTAATTCAGAAAGTGTTAAATTCGAAAAGGCCGACTAAATATTTTATATATTCTTAAATACAATGGGTTTTCTCATAGAAAAACATGTTTTATTCATATAATACTTCATTGCATTATTTTAAATTTTTGAAAACGCCTAAAGTGTCGCATGTATTTAATGATATAATTTAATAAAATATAATGATAAAAAGTACTCACTGCTAAGTAAGCTAAGAGTAGATGGTTAAGCCGCTACTTACCTGAAAATAAAACAGAATAATAAAGTGATGAATATAAAAACGGTCACAACAAATAATTATAAGCAATAAAACTAATACGACCTATAGAGTAAATCAGGCAAATGTTATTTTTATAACACTTTTACATGTTTTTAAACGACACTTTTACAATCAGCCACTCTATTTGAAATACATCATTTTTGTTAATAAACCAATATTAACCTAAAATAAAGCTAATAGTAATCATTATAAAATAAATTTTAGAATTTTATTTAATTATAAGTAATATTCAAGAATCCTTGTATAAAAAAGTGATAATCAAAACCTTTCAATATTTTCGAATCTTTATAGTAAGGACAGTAAACATATAATAGAAAAAAAAAATCAACTCGATGAGTGTATGACTTTTTTATTTATCGCTTATGAATCCTAAAAAACACATATAAGATTAATGAACAGTAAATTGTACCTCTAATGAGTACCACGGCAAAATAATGAGTTGAGCAGTGAAGTCAAAAACCACTGTCGAAAAATGCCGAATCGTTAAGTGTCACATGTCATGTAGTTGTTAGCACAACAATCTACGGGGGTTCGAAGCCAGGCAGGCGATAAGCTGTCCTTCGGATAAGACATAAAATGTCTGTCTCGACCCTGTCTGATGTCAGGTACTCGTGTCTCCTGTCCTAATTATACCTGGACAGGCAACATTAGAGAATCCCACTGTAGCATCGACCGATTAGCCATAGCAGTAACAGCGACAATAAAAGAAAGAAACAACGAGTCACTGAAAAGCAGGTTCGGAGCACTAAATATTCAAAGAGAATAAAAGTTTTAGAACATAGTTTTGCAACAATGTAACATCTTCCAATTTACATAAGTCATTGCAAATCTAAAAGAATGACAAATTACCATTATGGGGGAGAAAGAGGGGGGATAATTGACTTTTATCGGGCAATATTAATTAAAACAGCTATCAATCTTGATGCATCACTATGATATAGATTATCAAGAATTTATCAGACCTTTAAGAAGTAGATGGATAGTGGAAGCGGTTGGAGGGGGGAAGGATGGTGCGATACTCCAAAGGCGGCCCATAAATCAGAACTGCCACGTCCCCAATCAATATATCACTCCGCCACGATCAGTTCTCCCGTCCTCTGATGGATAAGGACGAATTATGTGGCGACGGCAAGGAGATAAGGGAAGGGGCAAGGAACCCAGCCGTATGCTTTCTTTCCACTATCTAGAAAGATAAATAAATAATACATTATTAGAGTTATAAGTTAATTTAGTTTAAGAAATGAATAGCTGAAGAATTATTGATATAAAAGTATAGTAAATTCTCACAAATCTCATCAAATACCTTTACCTTTCGTCGGAAACCAATGACTTCCTGTCCTAACGTATCCTTAAATAATATCCCACCGACCCCTTTAGGACAAACCCGATACACAGGATTACATCTCGACAAACGTTTAACTTGGGATCCTCATTCTTGACTGAAAAGACAAGAAACTGCTGGCAGTTTCAGGTTACTGCAACACCTACTAGAACAACTCTCTAAGCTTCCAATTAATTACAAAAGATTAATTTACTACACTATTAGAAGTACCAAGCCATCGAATTCCTCTCGTATACAATCCTTACAATCCAAAATCCTTAATGCTCCTTACTTTTAGGCTAAGACATTGCTTGATATTATTTTTAACATTTCAACTTTAAAACTTTGTGAAATAACGTAGTCCATTGCATAAAGCTGAACAAACTAACACCACAAAGGTATCTCACTTTCCATATCAGTCCAGGAACGGTTGAGGACAAACAGAGAAGAGCACAGAGGAAGTCAATAGCAGGCTGTGAGGGAGTAGGCAGCACCTCGCTTGGGTTCCCATCAATCAGTGGGTCCTAATCAGGGCAGCAATCTGTCTGGGTCCCTATGTGTTGGGTGATGGATCCCTAGGTTGTAGGTATCTAGAGGCTATCTGTAGCATAGTTCGATCAGTACTACATTTTACTACGACAAAATCATAATTATAACATTGGAAATACAATTAATTTTATAATTTTCCTATAAGTAGTCCGAAATAAAGGGAAAACTGTTAATATATGAAAACTCTAAAACAAAAACCTTTACGTCTCTAAAACAATAAGAAACAAAAATACTTGATGGTATTTCACACCGTATTGAAAAAGAAAGAGCTCAAAAAAAGAGAACAAATTAAAAGCATATCCTAACCTACAATAACCGAAAAGACATCCTGAAATTCAACCCTGGATCCCATTTACACTAATCCAAAACATGTCTTTTCAACTTAGAATAATGAGGACAAAAAAACCAATGTAACCAACAGATGGTCTTGGGCTCATTACGTGATAGAGAACTTACTGTTTCTAACGGTGTAATAAGTCAACGGTTGTGCAGAGAGGCGATTTGGCCGAAGTTACTTCTTCCTTTTAAGAGGAACTTTATCATTAAATAGAGGCTGAGTGAGACATAGGAGGGTTTGCAACCCCCCCCCGGCTTAAGCTATGGCTCTTAATAAATTAAAACAATTATCTCCCGCAGCCGAATTCAAACTTGGGATCTAAAGCTCAGCAACTCTCAATGAAAAATTCTGTTTCCTGGATATTACAAACAGACTGTAGTCATGTGTTTTAACGGAAAAAAATAAATAATTATAATAAAAGAAAAATAATTAAACTATTAAAACACGAAGTTTAATAATGAAGCTTTTGGTAAAAGAATTTAACATTAGAAGGTCATTAAACATTAAGAAGAACGGAGGTAATATTTAAAAAATAAATAAAACAATTGTATACCCCTCCAGCAGGATCTGGAACTGGGCATGGTGCAGAAGTACACTATAGAGAGTAGGCCAGAGGAATGGGCCGTAGAGGAAGCGGAGGAAGGGGGTTAGTAGACAATAATGGCAGGGCACAACGCTCTTAGTGTAAATATTTCAAATAGAGCTGCCGCTTGTGCAATAAACCTTCCCTTATAGCACCTCTAATTCTCATTTCCACTCTACCTAAATGTCATTCTTTAGAAATATACGTTAATCATTTATTAACCGTGATATATTGGCACAATACTATGTCGTGGAATCGTTAAACATTTGACATACAAGGACATTAAAAAAAACAAACAACATATTTCGGTTTTTAGTTATCTAGTGAACATTTATGTATAATCCATGTGTAAATTGAATTATAACTGCTTTAGTTTCAACTTCTTCAAACTAGCGGAAGTCAACATCAAAACAGTTCAAATAATTCTAAAAATTACGAATATTATGGTAGTATTCAATGTAGGGTCTCAACATGATTCCATTTGTATCCTTTTTAATATTCTTAAAAAAAAACAAATAATCGTGAGATTTAGTATGGAAAACAGTGGAATAATAGGAAATATTTCGGCAATCATTTTATCAAGAAATGAATGTTTCAGCAAACACATATCTTCTATAATTTATACTTTATTTATTTGATTTTGAAGGTTATTATTTTTAAATATTTTTATTTTGAAGAGAAAAGATTTGTCCTGACCGGGATTCGAACTCGGGTCTTCCGCATCGTAATCAGGTCACACAAATCCATTTTATTCACCAATCCCAGTTCTCGCAATTTCTGCGATGTATATAAGGGAAGAACGTTCATTGAACATTGACGTACGTCAATTTTATATTTTATTTTGATGGCTATTATTTTTAATGATATTTTGAAGAGAACTGGGTATTTGGGATCGGTGAAGAGAATGGATTTGTCTGACATGGTTACGAGCCAAGGTAGCTTAGTTGGGAGAGTGCCGAACTAGAGATGCGGAAGACCTGTGTTCGAATCCCGGCCAGAACAAATCTTTTCTCTTAAAAATCAACATATCTTCTATACTTAAATTGTTAGCTGGAACGTTTATTTCTTCCTGTAATGATTACCGAAATATACAAATTTCCCATAACAATACTCTTTATTCTTACTAATTTTTATTTTCGAGAATATTAAAAATGAAACGAATGAAAATTTAGAACGTGCTGTGACTCAACTCGAAGCGACAACCTGCGGAAGTGATACCCAAAGTGGTTATTATCACAAATTCTGTCGGACAGCATGAGTGCTACACTAAGGAGTTCGAGAGCCACTTTTTTTTTTCTTTTAAAGTAATGAAATTATTATCGAAATGTGGAAAATACTAATAAAATTAAAGGAATGAAATACGAGCCGAGGATAATGAAAATGGACCTGACAAGAAAGAGCTTTGATCTTCAGGACTTCCGTAGAATAATCGGAATGGACTATAAATGAAAAGGGAAAAAGATAATTACTATTTTACTTCATTCCACTTTTAACAGGAAAGGAAATTCCATTATTATTATTTTTTTTGGAAGAGAAGGGTTTCTATTTCACAAGCCAATCAAAAATTCGCATTTAATGGAGTAGTTATGATTTAAAAGGCTTATCCAATTAGAGAAGGATCTAAATTCTCGCTAGTAATTAGAGCTTTGAAGGAGTGGAGAGGAGATTTGCGGAACAAGGCCCGGGGGCAATTGAATAAAACCCTCTCGTCTCGGAATAATTAGCCTCCTCATCCTCCTTGCAGTTGAATAACTTGCCCGCTGCTTGCCAGTTCTGTCCGCTTGCTTCTAAGCTTCCATAAGCGGGTTAGGAACCAGTCCCGGATTTCGTTAGGTGCCTATCGACTTCCCTAATCGATTGTTCCAGTCAAAGGAATAATATCTTACTAAACCACAAGGATGTCGTTGAAGGATTGAAATTCTATGTTCACTCAAGACGAAATAAAAATAATTTTAACCATCATAAGGTGTACTCAAGATTTAAACAATATATTGTGGTGATCACATAAATGTATTATTTAAATATTCGATACTATGTTTTCAGAACATTCTATGATTATATGATTTATGAATAAGTAATTGCATGTTGATGTATATATATATATATATATATATATATATATATAATTTTGAAATATATCTTAATTTGGGTCCCTATTTTTGTAATTGGTCTTCTTTCTTCTCCTGCTTTTCGGTCCACGAACCTTATTGAGTATATTTAAAACATTCAGGGAGAAGGGTCATTACAATATTAAATCACGTCCTTTGACGAGGGCATCGTGTACAATAATAATGTAATATTTATTTGTAAATGTTGGACTCCAATTTTTAACATGACTAATTGGATTGTTCATATGATATCAAACACCCACTGATACAGCTACACTTCCTTGAATAACTGCATCTCCTTGGCCGTACCTTTTTGGTAGAAACATACCTAAGACATGGCGTATGCACCGAACACGAGGTGCAAATCTTATTGACTAATGTTGGGTGCATTGTTTAATCCAGTTGATTTTGTCAGTGCCTGAGGTTAGTTTTACTGAACGAAACATTTAATAATGAGCATGGCTATGGATGGTTAAGTGAGTACCCATAGTATGTATGCAATTACTTAGGGTATAATTATCACCGGTAGCAAAAGGAAAGTCTCCTTTTATCGATTATTCTTTTTTATAAACAGCAAGCAGGCTGGATCTTTTTGTTACTTATTATCGCCCTGCCGAATGTACAAAAGGAGCTTATTATTTTTCATATTATTGTAATAAAGCAACACGTGTATGTTATTTTCGAAGAATTTCTTAAGTACAAGCCTTTTTTATATTTTTAAGAATAGCTGATTGCTTGGAGTAAGATTCAATACAATAAAATCATGCCCTGTCAATATCGATTGCCAGAGGGGGACTTTATATCGATGTCTTGTCCACTTTAGTACCACAGAGTTAACATCAAGCATTTTAAAGAAGTAAGTCTAATGTTTTATTAATTAAGCTTCTATTTAGTTTACTTTAAACTTTTATTAAAGTGGTATCTGGTATTTTTATGTAGAATGGAAAAAAAGATGTACCACTACAAGCTAGAAAGGCGTCATGTTTTCAGTAAACAGTAGTGATTGTAGGGTTTTAACCCAACGATAGGGCATCGAGATGATTTGGCCGATTACATGCTTAATCACCAGGTTTCTTCCAATTAAATTATTCTTTTTAAGAGGCAGCGTGGGCCCAACAGGGTCTATCTACGGTTACAGATTAAATACTTCATCTACTTCAGCAGGTTTCGACCACAGGATCTAGAGATGGGGATTTAAACACCCTAGGCATTAACTACCCAGCCTAGGTCAACGGTGGGATGAAACGTTCCAAAAGTAATTTTAAACCAAATCATACATCTCTTCTGAAAGATAAACCTACTTCGAAAATCGAAGTAAAACATTGCTGAAGCTACGAGGGTCATCCGGAAAGTGATACCCGTTTGTGCAATAAAGACACAGGAGTAAATATTAACAAATATAAACATTTTTATTGGAAAGAGCATACTTTAACTACTTCTCCACGTAATCTCCAAGCAAATTCAGGCATTAGTCAAAACGTGTGACGAGTTTTTGTGTTCCAGCGTCAGAGCCTCTGCCACCAGCGTATTGAGATACGTAGTCACGCCTCGTTTAGTTCTTAATCTTTTTCGCGCAGGAAAGCCTTTAAGCTTCGTAAAGAGATGAAAATCTCTTCGGGGCTCATCGGGCTATACGGTGGATGGTCACTCCTCGTCGTGTGTATTCCCCCTCCCTAGATTGAAGTTGTGATACCACCGCCGAACAGACGACTCGTCTATCAGATTGTCTCCATACACCTCCTTTAATTGGCGATGAATATCACTAGGTCGAACGTTTCGTGCATTAAGAAATTTATTAATGGCCCTCGCTTCATAACTGGTGGCGTTCTCACTTTGTTTAAACATTATAAACGATCACAGACACAACACAGTCAAAGCTAGGCGTCACGCAACCTCAAACAGAGCAGGCAGACAAGGCACTGACGCGGTCTGATCCTGCCTAGCGGCTACGCGTGTCGTAAGCGCTTCCTGCGGCGCTAACGGGTACTACTTTCCGGAATGCCCTCGTATAATCAAAGCGATAACAAAATACTGCGCTAAATCTTAAGATCTGCATTTCAATGAGATATCGATGAAACTAGAGCTCTCAAAAGTTCTTAGCGAATGGAATAATTATGAACAAGAAAAATTAAAAGCGTCTTTCTTAGATATTTATAGAAAGATATTTTAATTTTCCAACCATGATACGGAACTAATAGATAGTTAAGTTTTTAAGTAAAATGAAGAAAAATTATTCGCTCAATGCACGGAAAATTTATTAATAAATTTAAATATGTCGATTAGTATTAATAAATATGCAAATTATAAACGACTAATAACTCGGTTACAAAGCCGAACTATTACAAACAAGGCCAGCTTGTGAAGTAATGGCCCACCACGGATGAGGAGTGGGGGAAGATTAGAAACTAATGGCATGCAATTACCTCTTAAGACATAATTAAAGACCCGTTCTGCTTTACATATATACGAGAGCTCTTGATCACCCTACCTGTACTCAGGTAATGAGGAAACGCAAAACTGTTTGGAACGAGAGGGAAATGCAGATCGTGGTGCTAGCTACTAGCTGCAACCCGGTGCAAGTGGAAATGGATCTTGATAAGCCCGCAGTTCCTATTGTTTACCAATTGCTATATCGCGCGCAGCTAAATCGTGACGTCATACTTTCTATATCATGAGGAATGCCACATGTAGGCGTGTAGCTGTTGCTGCAACATTAGTGGTTAGGAAATTATCCTATATATATATATATATATATATATATATATATATATATATATATATCTCATCACACGGCGCTATGGTCCACGTGGCCTCCTCGACAGTTTTCTTCCACTTTGAACGATCTTCCGTGGCTCTTCTCCACGTCCTGACCCCTAGTAGCCTAAGGTCTGCTCGTCCAGCCACCGCATTCTAGGCCTGTCTCTTCCTCTTTCTCCGTCTGGACATCCTTCCATGAGGTATCAATAACATCTGTTACCTTATTCGCCTTTATTTCCTGTTCTAGTTTGTTATCTTCCGTTATAATGGTGCCAAGATGCTTATATGTTTTAACATTTTCAAAACTGCACCTTCTTCCTTGGAGATATCCACTGAATATATAAACTTTATATATAATGTTATAGTTCTGGGAGAATGAAGAAATATTGGATGGCAAGGAATAAAAACATTCTAAAATGTAATAGAGAATTGAGTTCTCGCAAATCGCTCTCCTCAAGGGGAACGGTTGGTATAGCAATAAAAAAATATAAAGTTAAGAGTAAATATATGTGTTGGCGTGGGAGCGTATGATTATATAATCTATAGATTACTATCTTCAATTCCATCCCATCTAAAACCATCTGCCAGACCTTGCTTCTGTTCTGCACTCATTCAAATCCCTTTTACAACATCTCAATTCTGAAGTACACGTATATGCTCTTTGCTCAATCGGTTGTAACTATGGGTTTACACCCATCTGAAATAAATAATGATTTTTATAGTTTTAAAATTACAAGCACGTTTGTAATTTTTTTACATATTTTATATTTTTAGGGTTCTTTTTACTTTTTTGTTTATTTTTGGTGACCTTTATTATTTTATATAAGGAATTGGTAAAAAGATAATAACTGATCTATAAATAATAGAAACAATTCGGTATTTACATATAGGTAGTAAGTAACATCATTTGAAACTCTAATATAAAATTATTGTTAATTCATGTAGGTGTTAAGCACATAAAATATATATAAAAATATAATTTTTAATACCTAGGCTCTTTTCATATTGTTTTTTTTTTCCTATTAACATTCCCCTGACGATTGCATTATCCGAGAATTTTTAAACAATACGCAATAGTGTACATAGAGTCTATATGTATGTATACCGCTGTGTTATTGCAATATGCGGGAACTGATAGGCTTGGTGCGAGGGCTAAGTGTTACATGTACAGGGGGAGCACATAAGCGGTAGGATTGTACCATCAGCTGTAAATGGCTGAGGCAGGGGTTGGCTTTGCATCCCAAATTACGAGCGATACACCACCGCAGCTCCGCAGTTCGGGGGCAGGCACTAACAAATCAAATATTTGCTGTTGGAAAAGCCCCTGTTAGCAGGCGCTGATAGTATTGCTTTGTGCACATGATTGAGGGCTTACGTACTATGCCATGTGTTTTTTAGGTTTTGCAATATTTGCTGACAACGAGGCAATGCTGTAAAGTTTTGTTTCATACCGTGTTTGACTTAACAGGATTTGGAAAGTACTCTACACTATGAACTATAAATTAAAAAAAAAATATATTAGGAAAAACTCATACAGTTGTACGAAAAGGCACTAATAAATAACCTTACTTTGCCTTTGTAATTAATTGAAAGTCTTGAAGTTGAAATTTCTTTAATAAAACTGAACAATTTTAACTTTTGCTACTATTTGTAATCCACCTCGAATTATAGAATAATATTGTTTCGTTAGGCGATTATTACAACTAATCTGTGAAAACTTCTTTTAAACTAGATAATATTTACTGAATGAACAGTTGTTGTAAATAATCTATTCCTATTCATTTAGTAATTTGTTAATTAGTAAGTAACCTTACATTGCCTTAGTAATTAATTTAAAGTGTTAGAGTGAAGCAGCTTTAGATATTTTATTGTTAATAATTATAATCTATATTTTTGTAATAACTTTATCAGTATTGTATACCCAACTAGTTTTATCTTTATTTACTTAGTATCTTGTCATTGTAATCCTAATAAAGACTTGAAACGTTGGTTTTCATAAAATGTTTTCACTAATTGAGAATTTTATTTGAGAATAAAGTCTTCGTATAATTAAGACGGTAAACTGAAAATTATTCGAGATTCAATACGTCGCTATTAATTACGAATACGGCTATACACTAATAAATTCACCATAACCAATTGGCTGAAGGTGACACTGCCCCTATTAGATGGGGCCGGTTTACACGCAACTCAGGGCATGCCACACTCCATGATTGATAGTTGGATGGAAGGTCGGCAGACTAATAAATGTGTATTTACATATCCAAACATAAACTTAAAACATTATTGGCACCATTTAATGTTGATTTATGTAGTATTCAAGATATATTCCATTAACTCAATCAGTACTGCAGAGAAATGCGGCTATTTACTATATTTTGCTCCTAAAACAGAAAATATTCAACTATAGCAGCTTCTCCCATACAGAAGTAATAAAATCCACTGAAACGCTGTAATACGTATTACGCTGATAATTTTAAATTATTTAAATTAACGGTATCATCATTACACATGTTTTATAAATTGAGCAAACATGCCAGACAATGATATAACATTTACAACTGTGGGCATTGTGAATTGCAATACATGTCATCGTAACTTTCGACAAATAAACAACATAATAAATTCGTGATTTATCTTAGGTTAATTATCAAGAAAGTTTGTTTGTACATGAGTGAACTTCAAGAAGGAAATGGATGAGAAATCACCTACCTTATCTTTAATCATTTCTGAGATACGATTTTTTTAATTTGATTTCCAAGAGACCAATATTTAACAACAACTACAATTGTGCAGTAGTAATACACAAAATCATTTTTAAAAAATGAGTAAACACATCCTACGAGTAAAATTGGACAAATAAAGTAGATACCGGATACTCCCAAATTACGAATATCTCAAGTTTGTTCACCTCTCAACTTTAATTATCTCTTCGAGATTGGAGCGACTTCGCGAACTTGGCTAAGCCATTGGAAACCTGATAAGTAAAGCTACTCTTGAAATTTTACAAGTTGGTAGCACTGCTTGAATTACTGATATTTTCTCCTAAAATATCAGATATATAATTCTAAGTTTCACGATAATTAGTAAATATTTATCAAATTAGTTTTCTAATATATTAGAAAATTACTTATTGAAATCTAAAATACAAAAATGATTTAAAAAAAATATATTTATTGATCGCGCGGATTCCCAAAGCTCTACTTCGTAAGTCCAACTAAGTCTTATAATAAGACTCTTTTATATATAAATACATATATATATATATATATGAGTCTTTTGTAATTAATTGGGAGCATAGAGCGTTAGCCTATTAAGCATTGAAGAAGCCAGAAATGAGTAATTCAGTCTAGAAATATCAATAGAACATATAAAATTTCATACTGTATATTAAAAGCTATACACATACAAGTCATTACTGTCCAGCTCTGCTTCCAAGGTTAATAAAATACTTACAAAAATGATCTACATATAGGCCGGTTTGTATTTGTAGGACAATGACTAGGAATCAGTATTCACAAGAGCAAAGATCAACGATAGGAGGAACCTGCGATGAGAGGGATGATAGGCCGGACTTGGATCTTACGCGAAGTCCGAGCAAGTCCTTGTCGATCTGGATTTCTTGCCGCCACCATCAAGTTCAGAAGCGAAGGTCGTCGCGAAGGTAGGGTTTATGCAGAGCAGAGGTCCATTCCTGGGGTACGTAACCTGAGGTAAGGAACAAGACAGATTGCAAAATGGGCTGACGGTTACGAGTAAGACTTTTGAGTTGCTGAGGCAAGTAGAGAAATGCATTTTTTATATTATTTTTTTTATATCAAAGTTAAGAAATCTATAGGAAAAAGATTCTTCTATTTTCTAGCGATTACGTGCCAACTTCGCATTACAAAATAGGATTCGTTAAATATATATATATAAATATGCTGAATGAATACCTGCTCAATGCTAGATTGTTGCTGCATGGGAATTCCAGCGAACAGCAAAAAACATTGAAGTATCGTCACAAAGATACATTATTTTTTTATTTTACATTTTTTTTTATCTAGAATTTATTTTATTACCATTTTTGCATTTATTTCCTTTTATTACCGCATGTATATATTTTTCCACATGTATATATTTCATTAATTCACTTATTTTATTTTGTTTATATCATTTTTTGTTTTGTTATGGAATGGTTGCTACATAGCACCATTACTTATTGCCCACAAGTGGCAGATTGTATTGTTTTTAATAAATTGTTTAATAAAAAAATCGTCACAAAGGGGCACAAGTGAAATACATTAAGTATGGTCTAGACAAACCGCTGATGAAAATGCATGAGATGTTTCTACTGATGAAATATAATCACACACTATGTCAAATCTTTAGTTTTTTCAACGTTTTGTAATCTTATGAAGCACAACAGCCCTTTATAATCAGCGTCTTCTCAAAATCATGTTTTTAACTTAGCGTATTTCACTTGTACGTGGTATACAATTAACTATCATAATGATAGGTCAAATTCCGTAACTAAAGAACAAACATTATGGCGCATATGTTTTTTAATTAACTTATAAACCCGATTCTGCTGTTCTATTTATCGCTACTTTGGAAGATAACCGGCACTATTAAAAACAATTTTTTTTTTGGTAGAAACATGTAATAAAAGTAACTCGAGTTATCGGTAAACCTTTCGGATTCGGCAGAACAGAAATATTATCTGCTAACTTGTAATTTTGAATTGAGCTGGTTTGCTTCCAAAGGAGTGATAAGTCCGCGACTTCTATACTCGAATTTCCATAAGTAAAGTCTTTCCATATACATACAAATTATTTTATTACAAAACAAAAATAGTATAACATCAGCTCAAAGAACATCAGACTTGAAGAAACATCAGAAGTTTTCAGCACATTTTTATAATAGATCTTTGTCACAATTTAAATTTACATACCTATACTTTTTTAATTTTTTTTTGTTTTTGTTTTTTACAGTTGACTAAAAATTAGGTTTACAACCTGAAAAAAGATTAAGGAATCGCTGGAATATCGCCGGATTTGACGAAGGCCATGAATCAAATAAAGATCTTTTTTTCACTACTTTCGAATGTCGCAAGGCGATTTCCAAACATGCCACGGTGTACTGAATTCGGGTGGCCAGTCATATACAAAAGAGGATACTTGCTAATTCCCTCAATGAATTTTTCAAAAAGGATAATTACTTCTTATCTTTTGAAATCAGAATAAAGAGCTCTTGCACCTCAGCAACGCTCTGCCGGATCTGTAATCGACCGACAGCTGGCAAGACAGCATGTATTTAGTCAAACTGGAATTTAACCTAAAGCCTATTCAATTATCATGCTACTATTATAGGGATATTTCAGTAAAAATCCTCAACTAATAAGCATCTATGTTGATATTTTGCACGAATTTTTATGAATGTGAATATTGTCGTGATATGCATTTTCGACACACGATAAGATGAAGAGGGTTAGACATGCCGGCCAGAACAAATTAATATATGTCTCCCAAAGAGATATAAGATAGTGCTGCCTCTGCATGCTAAGCAGCGGGTCCTATCTTGCCTCGATGTCACTTGCACTTCTGATAAGCAGTCGCCATTTCAGTTCCAGGAGTTGAGTGCACTTCAGGATAGTCAAGTCTTCTATTCAACAGTTGGTAAATATTTTTTCTTGTAAGGCTCGACGAAAGGGTAATTTAAGAAATAAAACCTAAATAAAATGTGAAACACATAGATAATAATAATAAAAATAATAAATTCGAGCATTGGACATTTTGAACATAAAGATAGACGCGTTAACAAACAAGTCCTTTTATAAGACGGTCTGTCAGATGTGAACAAGTCTGCACTCTTTACGAGTCCATGGAAATAATTTTTTTTTTCTTTAGTCGTTTAACTATACCATCCTCCGAGGGAGCGGAGTAGGTCAACGGTAGAGCTCTGAGTCGCCATGGCGAAGTTCCTGGGTTCAAATTCCGCTGTAGACAATTCTTTCATGTAATCTGTTAGCGGTCAGAGATGGGTCATATGGGATCTAGGTCCCTCCTGGGATTCACCTAATAAGCGGGTAACCCTATAAAGTGGGTCCCCATATAAGCGAGAAAAATCTGGCAGGTGAGCTTGAACCAGGACAAATCACCTCCCTGCACAACCGTTGGACAAGAATCAGTATAGTCGCAACCATGTACTGAACCCTAGATATACAATATCTGATAACTAATTTAATCTTCCCATCTACGATCCGATCAGGCTTTAAGCGGATATCCGTCATTATTTTAATTTGATAAAAGTGTACTGGTATGCCAGGAATCGAATCCGTGGCTGTATTGTTCGTAAAATAACTTAACATTCAATTATTCCTTTATATGAAGAAAAAAATACCATGTAACTTTTTAGCAAAAGGTCGTTGGAAAGCTGTTTTAATTTGCCTATTTGGAATGTTCTCAAATGAAAGTCGGTCAAGAGTTGTCTTTTTAAATAACAGTGGACCTCTGTAGAATACTAAACTTGGCAGTTACACATTTGTTATAATTTGCTTTAACATAACATTCCATGTATTGAGAAACAACTTGAATAATAAATATCACTAACAAGGACAAACTAGAAAAGAAATTAGAAAATTTGTTTCTTGAAGGCAGAAACAAATAGTGCAACTAACTAATAGGGAAAAATACTACTTATTTGTTTTATTAAAAATACATCGGAATTCTATTAATTGTTATTTTATTAATTATTAAGAGGCTAAGATTCATCACGAAACAAAAAAAAATCTTAATGAGAACAATGCAAAGATACATAGCACAAGAACATAAGGTTTAAAATGTAAAACTTAATACTTTATAAAAAACATATACCATCAACAAAGAACATAATAAAAGAAACAATACATACTTTTTCAATAGAGGTATTTAAAAGTTCAATGTGGGTTAAAATGAAAAACTAACTGTCATTGTACCAATAAAACTTCAAGTTCAAACACAATACCACTCAATGTCTTTATTAAAAACCAAAAAATCAAAACATGTTTGAAATGGAATAGCAGATATGTTAAATAATCTTCTAAGTTTCTTCTGGTTTCGACCGTGTCGCTAAATTTCTCGCCAGGCATGCTGCTGGTTTCCTCAAGGCTTGAATCGGGACAGTCTCAATTCAAGCCCTGGGGAAGAAAAGACTCCTAAAAATATTTTATAATTTAAATTTTATTTTGATGGTTATTACTTTTTAAATATTTTTATTTTGAAGAGAAAAGATTTGTCTTGGCCGGGATTCGAACTCGGGTCTTCAGCATCTCTAGTGCGGCACTCTCCCAACTGAGCTACCAGGGCTCATAGCCAGGCCAGACATTGGGATCGGTGAAGAGAATGGATTTGTCTGACCTGGCTATGAGCCCTGGTAGCTCAGTTGGGAGAGTGCAGCACTAGAGATGCGGAAGACCCTGAAATATTTTCTCTTCAAAATAAAAATACTTAAAAATAAAATGTTTTATCTACAACCGATATTAAATTCTGAAAATCCTAATGATCATATTAGATCAACCATGAATTTCTTATTGTATTCGTATTGTCTATAATTTCCACTTATTTATATAACTGGTTCTTCATTAGTATAAACTGTTAATCTACATTAGTTCCTCAGCTTCTCGTATATATTATCATCCATGTATACGATACATCGATTGTTACATACATGTAGTAGTAGGAAAAGGGGGCTTCTAGACCAGCATTTTTATAACCTTATTATAACCTACCCTTCAAGTAGAAGGGGAGCAGGTTATCTAACCACCCTCTAACCACTCCTAACCTCTTGGGCCCAGACATCACGTGACCTAGACGTGTTTAAACCAGTTTTGTTGACTTTGACCCCTTAACACTCCTAACCACTTGGACCCAGACATCACGTGACCTAGACGTGTTCAAACCTGTTTTGTGGACTTTGACCCCTTAACACTCCTAACCACTTGGGCCCAGACATCACGTGACCTAGACGTGTTCAAACCTGTTTTCTGGACTTTGACCCCTTAACACTCCTAACCACTTGGGCCCAGACATCACGTGACCTAGACGTGTTCAAACCTGTTTTGTGGACTTTGACCCCTAAACACTCCTAACCACTTGGGCCCAGACATCACGTGACCTAGACATGTTCAAACCTGTTTTGTGGACTTTGACCCCTAACCAAGGCCAAAAACACAAAACATGGTTTGAACATGATCAAAATGCTGGTCTAGAAGCCCCCTACATAAACGTGAAGGTTCAAACCTGTCGGTACATGCACCAACAGGTTGATATTCTCTCCCTCTCTCCTTCTCTCCCTCCCTCTCGCCCTCTCTCCCTCCCTCCCACCCTCTCTCCCTCCCACCCACTCTCTCTCTCTCCCTCCCTCTATTCCTCTCTCCCTCTCTCTCTCGCCCTCTCTCCCTCTATCCCTCTCACCCTCTCTCTCTCCCTCCCTCTATCCCTCCCTCTCTCTCTCTCCCTCCCTCCCCCCCCCCTCTAACCCTCTCTCCCTCCCTCTATCCCTCTCTCTCTCCCTCCTTCCCTCCCTCCCTCCCTCTATCCCTCTCTCTCTCCCTTTCTCCCTCCCTCTCTCCCTCTCACCCTCTCTCCCTCCCTCCCTCCCTCTCTCCCTCTCACCCTCTCCAAAGAAAAGATAATAATCGGAAATGCTCTGCTTTTGTCGCCGCAGCTCTCTCAGAGGTTGAAATTGCAAATCTACAAGTCCATCATAAGACCTACGTTGCTCTATGGTGCACCGCTACTGAGACACCTCTACAAAACAACGCTGCAGCGCCTGCAGCATTACAAGAACTCTATCCTTAGAATGATCGTAAGTGGCACATCGCTCGAGGGAGCACTTAACACCACCATCCGGGAGGAGCTTCGGCTTCCCTCGGTGCCCGAATACATAGGTCGGAGGCACATCAAATTTTTTGATGGGCTGAAGACCTGTGCGAACCCCCTATTTAGGGACTTAAAACCACCCCCAGACCTGGGAGATGGCAGGGCAGTGTTCCCTTGGTCGATGTGCTTACATTTGATCTAGGGATGGGGTAAGTACTCCCTTGTCCTTATCCTTCCTTAGTTTTCCTTCTTCGTTCCTCCACTTTCTTCTTTCTACCACTATTCTTGATCCTGCTAAACGGTCCCTTCCTGTTTTGTATATGTATAGTATAAAGTCAGCGGCTTTGAGCCGGTTCGAGTAAAAACCGCCTTCAGCGGACTCACATTGTAACGCCTTAAAATACCGAAAGGTAACAGAAGGCCTTTATATATATAAGAATTTGCATGTATTCATTGTAAATTTGTAATATATTGTAAATAAAAGTTTGGAGGAAAAAAAAATGAAATATAATATGTTTCGTTACATAAAAAATACTATATTACATTACCTAGCCTCGAAAAAAAAATATAAGTTGTACATGATTTGACCTTCCAGCATGAAGTACCTTATATATAAAGCAGGTAAAGGTATTTAATAATTTAATGATGAGTAGGTAGTTTCAATCCTTTATGAAAGTAATTTATTATTTGTATTGAACCGTTTTTACTCAATGAGTTACGGCTAATCACTAATTAGTGATTAATTATAATTAATCTTTTACCCCCGAAAAGATGTTACGAACGGTCCTTAATCTTTCCCATTAATCACCATTGAGGGAGAAAAACAAATAATAAAAGAATTAAGAGAAATGTATTTTTAATTGAGCGATATAGACTGAGTACAAATCGTTTAGAGACTGAGTGGACTCGGAGCCCTCCCAACTTCAACTTCTTACTCCTTGCTCTCTGGAAGCGCTCCTAATTACGCTAATTGCTTCCGACTCCTGAACAAACAGAGCCCTATTTTTGTTCCCGCCAAGAAGGTCCTTTGTTTTCAATTTTTCCAACAAGCCCGGCTTGAGTGAGAGGGAAATCTCATTTAAGGATTAGGAAACAAGCTATCGTCCACTCGCGGTAATGTATTGTTTTGCTTTCCTGGCATAATTACACCGAAAAAAGAATGTTCTATACCTTCCTGTTGGGGGATAAATTTTCGTTAACTAAACTGCGCAAAAATGAATAGGGATACCACTAATGTTGTTGTATTTACTTTGCATTACATTATATATTAATTATTAATGTAGTTATTAGAAATATAATAATATAAATACCAAGTAAAGTATTAAAAAATTAGCAATATTCTTATTCATTTTTGCGCAGTATATAGAACGACGTTTATATCTTTATTACAGAAATATTAAGTATACGCGCGTTAAGGAGTTGACGGCTGAACCGGTTTTACGCCTCAAATTTGTAATAACCAACCATAATATTGCATAAAATGTTTAATTTATGCAAAGACATAAAGCAATAAAAACTGTTGTAGCAACATTACAATAATCTTTAAAATTATATTCCGTATTTTAAAATAAATGCTGAATTGTAATCTTGACCAATCAGTACTAGCTTTATCAATATAAACTTGGTATAGCCCACGAAGGGTCTTGAGTTCAGAACATAATAGAGACCATACTGTTAATGGTGGCGTATGAAGGTAATTGGGTCGGGATCACGCTTAACCACCAAGTTGTTCCACAAATAAAGGATACCCATTTATAGAGGGCGGGTTCGAAACCCAACTCAATAACTCAACAACCCGGGGCTCTACTTCGCTAGCTATAGTATTAAGAAAATATATGAGAACAGCTTACGTTATATAAATGTGTGTGTTACGTTAAATAAATAAACAACAACAAGGACATGCATATTATATTATATTGCAGTAATATAATAATAGATATAATAACATATCTATTTCATCATAAATTTATCTCTACATGTTATAAAAAATAACGTTGTTACAAAAAAAAAAATGTCGGAAGTATAAATGTTGAAAATGTGACCTACTAGTAAACACGATAAGATAATTATAACATCATATAAACATACACACGGTCATTACATTTGATATAAAAGTATCTTTATAATAAATATTAAAAATTTATAGTAGTAAAATAAATATATTTAAACAAATAAAATAATAGTTCACATACAACTTTACATGCTCATTTAATATCTTTAAAAAATGTGAACAATCTAATGCCATGGTTTTATTGCACAGAAAATGAAAACAAAATTTCTTAATCTCTAACAAGGCATTGAAAACTCCAGGTCTCTCCGGATAGTATTGAAGGAAGTTCGTTCTTCACTTCGACTGAAATTTCAGAATGCTACAGGTTTTTGAAGAAAGATCAAAAAGAAAAACAGGATTTGGACGAAGGAAGGAAAATAAAAACACAGGAAAAGATAGAAAGAGATATGAAAGAAAAGAAAAGAATAGTTGAAGCAAAGATGATCCACAATGTCTAGATCTTAGAGAAATATCAATGAAATAATGCAATAGTAAAACCCCAAGTTTTTCGCTGGCTGTGCCGGGCGGGGGAGCGTCTGAGGGGTAGAACGAGCGTAGGTGGGAAGAGTGCGTTAAGAGAATTTATTAAGAGAGATCAAAACGGATTTTTTGGGGGGGAGGTGTGGGTAGTGGTCTGTGGACAGAAGTTTCCTAAGCAGAGAGTGGTGGTATCGGCAACGAGCCATCGCGTTCGCTAAGCCTTTTTATTATCACTATCAAGTACTATTCATTCCTACAAACAATTTTACAGTAGGAGTATCGAAACCAGGACCAGAGAGTAGATCTACTACCAGCGCAGTAGTGCACAGACCATTGGCCCCGTACACAACCTACAGTACGGTGTAGTGCACGCTGGTGCGGCCATCGATTTTGGGCTCGAAAGCATTAACCCATTAGGGAACAATGGGACCTGCAGCCAATGTTGAAAGGGTATATGGGGAGAGGGCTTCTGCCCCCTCCGCTACGCCTCATTTAAGGGAACACCCCTCGCCCGGATAGGGGATAGTCACTACCCATCTCGTAATAAATCATTAACCCTTCAAGTTATTTAAAATAAGCTATTGAAATGCGGTACCTGCGAAAAATAGAAAGGAAAACTAGGAAAGGTATGATACGGAACACAACAACGGACTAATCTCGATATCAAACCATCTAAGACTATCTTGGATGAACACAAACTAAGATAGTTCAGACACCTCTTTAGGATGGGTCCAGAGAGAATCGCCAGGAAGAAAAAGGCCTGGCATATCCTGGGAGGACAGCGTAAGGGATGGTTTCAGGAAGATAGGAATGGATGGACAAGAGCCGAAGGAGAGAGAACTTGGTCCAGGCTGTATAAGCAGGATCCTCACACAGCATAGCGGTCGAAGAGGAAAATATTTCGATGATGATTATTATTTAAAATGAAAAAAAAATATTTTCAACCATAAAACTATGTTATTTCTTCAAGTACATTTAGAAGACTAGTAAGAAAGTAGAAAGAAGTAACAAACAAAACCTGCACCACTACAACCGAAGAATTGGGTTCAGTATATAGTAGAGACTGTAATGCTCCTAAGACAAGGGTTGTGCAGCGTGATTTGTTCTAGTTTTAGGGAACCCACTTTGGAGAAGCTGGATGATCCCCAGGAGGGTCTCCAAATCCCATCGGGGCCACTCCCGCCCGTTAACAGATTAATTAAATTAACTGCCACAGCTCGGCAACCCAATGAGCTACCCCGCTCTCATTGTAATATAAAATGATACAGAAAACCTTGAAACTCTCAAATACCAGGGATTTAAAGAATATTTTTCACAAAAGAGTCAACTTTTAACTGTTTACTAAATAACTTTTATCAATAAATGTTAAGCCACAAATAGGGTTTTAATAACTGTCAAATAAAAGTTCTAGCACAAAAAACTTTTAATTTCTTTAAGATCTATGCAATAATCATATAACAGTTTTTTTGTTAAACTATTACTAGACAAGAAAAAGTAAGCTAGAAAAAATCTTAATAAAATAGGATGGTTTGTTCGATATGTATACTGAAATAATGATCATTCTGAGAGAAATGCTCACGTATACGTCTCTCCTGTACTGCTTAAATAAGAATAATAAATATGTGTTTATATTAATGAAAAATAAACAAAAATATTAAAATATCGTATAAGGTTACAATAAGTAATAAAGTTGGGGATAGAGAAGATTCCGGAGAGTGGCTGGAAAGGGAGAAGGTTAATTACTTGCAGAGTTAGGAGCTAATGGTTTTCGGTTGTCCCAACTAATTCCCTCTGTCGCCTCTCTCTCTCAAGTGTGGGTTCGGGTTTCCTTTCTCCAACTTTTTTCAATGTTTTTTTTTGTAAACATCTGTTAAAGAGCGGATGTTCCCACACCGCACCGAAGATAGAATTCACTTTAATTTATTTCGACCAATAAAATCACTTCCACTTTACTGTTTGTTTATTCAAAGTCAAATCATTCTTCTATGGCTAACCGGACATTGTTGGATAGTCCTGATTCGTCTATCTGCGTATAATTGCTAAAGGGATCTTTAACAAGCAACTGACACCACACAGGCTCAGGAGTCCCAATTTACGTCCCTTGCGAAGGACGGCATTACAAAGAATTCTTTACTCCATTTGAAAAATCCAAAGGTTGCCTGCCGTGCGAACCCGTGTTCTTCGGCTTAATAGGTAGTTTATACTATTTCATACTTATATATTTTATTCCTATACTAAATAGGCATCATAAGCAATTAATTAACAAAATAAAATAAATTTTAATTTTCTATTCAAACATATTCGAATAATCAGAGGACTAGTTGAATGTCTTGCAGCAAATACCGGATTTTAACAATTAAAAAAAATATTTTGGTGTCAAAAAACGATTCATTTCTTTCGAAAGATGTTAGAGGTTAGTCTTACTACTTCTTCAAACAACGGCACTCGCTGCAATTACTGAATCATACCAATTAGTTTTATTCCCAACATTTATTTTTTCAAAATAAAATAATCTAATTTATCTAGACAAGAAGACTATTAAATGTTTATAACTTAATAATTTCTAAAACAGTTAAATACTTATATCATTGAATGTAACTACATTGCACTCTAAGACATAATAATAACCCGTATAAAATACCTGTACTGCTATTCCAAAGGGACTTGTCCCAGAATAAATAAAGAATTTATTACTATTAAAAATAAAACCTCTTAACACAATGTAACTAAATAATTACGTTATGCATTTTATGTTACAATTAAATAAACATGTTATATATTTTCAGGGAAATACCGAATAATAATTGCAGGAGAGTGAAATGCTTATTTACAGGCGGTGCTACCAAAATATATTGTGTTGCTAACAAATTTATGTTTAGACCGTGGAAAAATTCCAACGAAAAGCCCTTAGTCTCCAAACTAAAACAGAACTTGAAATTATCTGTCCAATATTTCGCCCATTCAGGCATCCTCAGGGTAGATAGAGAAAAAAAACAAAAGAACAAAAACAAAACAAAACTTGAATAATGCACCCAAGAAGCATCCCACCACCCCCAAGGCTCAAATGCAACCAATGAATCATAAAAATATGATTCAATATTAATATTTGACAGATAATTTCAATTTCTGTTTTAGTTTGGAGACTAAGGGCTTTTCGTTGGAATTTTTCCACGGTCTTAACATTTATGAAAGGTCTCTTTTTATTTTTTCAATATTTAAATTTATGTTTACTTGACAAAAACATTTTTTTTTTTATTTACACCGCCTTCAGCTAGTTTATTTACTATTAAGATATGTTTTATTATTTTTTGGGAAAAAAATAACAGAACTTTCTTCCCACATTTATGTCATCTAATAAATTAATTATAATTATTGGTAGTTAAAGAAAATGGTAAATATTTTATTTCGGATATCCAATATTTCGGATTAGTTTTTTTTTTTTTTCGTTTCAGTTTATTTCAAGTAACTTTATGTGTTTTTCTTTCACAATATTGACTTTACTAACCCATTTATTAATTTATTTTTGACACTATTAATACAATACTAAATAAAAAATGTTTTTTTTTTTTAATACATATTTATTAAACCGAAAATTCCAACCAAAAATGAAACAGGAAACGAACACATTGCCATGCATATTTTTTTTGTTTTAGATTTTATTCTTTTGTGCTTTGACGAAGTTGGAATCCTGCATACATCACTTATGCAGTAGTCAAGCATACAGCTGCCTAGACATATATCTCTGTCCTTGTGCAATAACTGAACTCTAAAGGTCACAAAGACAGTTATACACCGTTTCATTTCTGCACGACTGAATCTTCCAAGACTCTGTCTCTTCTGTACCGTACGATAATTACTTTTACCTGACTATTTCAAAATTATAATTTTTTATCACCATCATCCACATTATTTCTGAAGATCCACATAAATGCATGACACTAAAAAAAAAAAGCACAGTAGTTGAGAATCAAGAAGAATATTCGAAATAACGATTTCAATTTTAAAAAATACTTCACATACAAGAAACTTGATTTTAACCTACAAAAAAGGGGAGAAAAGTCAGGTTTGTAAACAAAGTTGAAAAAGTGGAAACTGTTTAAACAACGTGTAAATTAAAAATTAAATTTCAGTAAAACAGATTTAAACTGAATATTAAATCTCTCTCTCTCTCTCTCTCTCACTCTCTCTCTCTCTACACACACATATATATATAAACAAATTTTCTTCTGCATTCTAAATAACTAGCTTTGGAAGAATGAACGAACCACCTCTGTAATAACATTCTTTATTCCCTTTATCTAAATAATTTTATTTGATGAGTTATAATTCATCAAATACTACTGCCTCACAAGAGTTAGCACCACAGAATAACAGTCCTTGAAAAGTTGTAGATCATAGTTTCGAACACACTAAAAGGTAGAGCACAACCGATAACAATAAAGATAAAAATTAAAGATGCCGAGCAACATCGATTAGGACCAATTGGTACGGACCGAACAAGAATTTAATTCTTAAATAAGTAAAAATAAATGTTCACTTTTAAAGAATTGAAAATTTCCGTGAATAGTACTTCATCAAAACGCAGCATGAAATAGTATTTATTCTTCAGCGGGTGATAATAGGGACAATCTAAATACAGGATTATATATACAAAGGTAAATACGAAGCGAAACTTCGTCTTTCTCAGTTATACATATACCATACAATTGGACCAGTAACAATAAGGCAAAGAAAGAACGAGTTTGTACCTTGTTAGGAGGAAGAGGGTGGTGGTTGTTTGTTCTGTCGGGGCGACTGGAATATCTTTTTACACAAACGAGAAGGCGAGTTATAAAATATTCAGCTTCCAGCCACGTACGTGCCCTATGGAGATCCCGCCAGTTTAACTCGAGGGAGGAAGAAGAGGGTAAGTGAGGAGGTCTCCTGGGGGACAGTCGTCAGTGTCAGAATCCTACTGCAGGGGTGGAGTATCCGCTGGAGGCTCGAGCCCAAAATCGAGGTGAGGAACGGACAATGCAAGAAGTCGAGGAGTTGGCTACCTGAGGCTTGAGGCAGGGGTGTGGACACGAAGTATATTCTAGCCACACTTTATTCCTTACTGACACACCATGAAATAAGAGGTTTATCTGGAAACGTGAAAAATCCATTAATAATTAAATATGAGAGACAAGTATAATAATATGAAAAACTAATTAATAAGATAAAATAATGTAGGGAGTTTAAAGGTCTCGAATTCAAATCCAGATGTGGCAGATAAATTATTTAATCTACAGAGAGCCACCAGCTGACCCTTCTGGGGCTCACCCGGCCATAATAATGTTATTACCCTTCATGGGGGGGAGGGATATGGCGGTATAGAGAGGTTTTGGGAAAATCATTATAAAACAAAAAACATGTTATATTGCTTTTACAGATTACCTTATCTCTGAACCACGAAAGCATGGGATTTCCGTTATAGAATGTTGACGGTTAAGAAGTAACTAAAATTATAATTGAGTACCAAAATAGGTGGACTAATACCAACCGACAATGTCGTTTAACATTATAAATCCAAAAAATAATAAAAATTGTGACCTACAACACATTGGTTATAATGGAAATCGATTTTTTTTTATTAAAACCCATAAAGTACTATCGATTTATTCTACAATACATACATTTATAGGAAAGTTATTTCAAGAAAGCAGCTGTTTTCGAGGGACAAAGTAAAATTAATAATTGAAAGCGGTTAGATATTCAAATGTATACAGTGAGCAAGAAATTGGTTATCTAAGTTGAGTTTGTTAGGGGGTTGGTAGCGCTCTATTATATTCCAAGATTAAAAGCCACTCTCATAGTCTGAGGGAAATCCCCCCCCCCCCAAGCAATTCTAATTTTAAAATCAACAAGATATTGAAGTCACAATTCAAAAGAAATGCTTTAATGTAAAAAGGCAGATAAATAAAACGTCATTAAACGTTAAAATCCGATATTATAATCCCTGCCAGGACAAACCTTTTCTCTTCAAAATAAAAATATTTAAAAATTAAAACAATTAACAAAAAAATTATAAATAATATAATGACGTAAGTCAACAAGATCCCAATTATAGTAATGTTCAATGAACGTTTTTCCCCGTTTTTACATCGCAAAAATTACGAAAACACGAAGAAATAGGATCGGTGAAGAGAATGGATTTGTCTGACTTGGATACGACCCCTGGTAGCTCAGTGGTTAGAGCACTGCACTAGAGATGCAGACGACCGGGTTTGAATACCGACCAGGACAAATCTTTTTCCTTCAAAATAAAAATATTTAAAATAATCACCATCAAAAGAACAATGAATAAAAATAAATTATAAAAGAGTACAGCATTGATTTTTTCATTTGCTAGTATGTACGAGTATCATCAGCCACTGTGAACAAGTGGTTAAGTATTTTTTTTTTCCGGATAGATTTAATTGTATTTACGGAAACAGCTCGTATAAGCAATTCTCGTAGTTTTTGGCTTGAAAATATTAGCACTAGCTTCTTTTCAAGCCAACGCCTAACTTAGCCTCTCATTCATTACGAGAAGAAGACGATTCAGCTTCCCTTAAGTACTAAAAATTCGACATAAACACTTTTTCATCGGTGCTGCAAAAGTAATAGCAGAGGAATCAACAGCATCATTATACATGCAACAATTTTTCCCCCTAACTTTCTTATATTTGATTATAAACAAATATAATGTACAGGAATGATAGATCGAAGGAAAATCTTCTTGATGGAGTTATAAATTACTTTAAAAATAAAGCAGATTATGCAAAGAATTTTTGATAAGTCAATCAAGTAGTTTATATTTAGAATATTATAGAGCAATTTATGCTTAAAAAAATTCGTTGGCGATAATCTTTAAATATAAATAAAATTCCGAAATAATTCTGTTATTGCTTTTGTCCGCGGACATTTATTATCCATTACAATGGAAATTATTGACTAATTTTTTTATTCACGGAAATTTACAACTGTATTATAGCAATACAACAAGTAAATAGCAGGAATGGTATATATTGGCATGGATAAAAACAAGTTGAGAAACTACTCATTGGTAGTACTCAAATGTAAAACATTATTGACTTGAATGGAAATTATTAAAAAAAACAAAAACTTTGTAGCGGTTTCAGTATCATTTCTACGATATATTCTGAAGGATAATAAATGTAAAAAATAAATTATGGCAAGCTATAATAGCTATTTTTGTAATAGGAATTTATGATACGTAAATTGTACATCAGCTCAGATTAATTCAGTTGATCAATAGAGTTACTAAATCAATAAATTACATCATCATTTCGTGCTTATTAATACTATGAAGTAAGTTATCAGGGTGCTTTGTTAGCCAGCCACAACGGGCTATAATAAAATGTTATTTTATTTATAGGAATGTCATAAATATTAATTAATTAATGAAACTAGGCCAAAATAATAATATTAGTAGTATTCAAGTTGAGCCAGGTTGAATGACGAAAAGCTAAAAGTGATAACCGAAATCTCGATTCAAGGAGGCGGCTTCGGCTACAGCTACAGCCTCTTCGTTGGCCTTGGCAAAGTCTATCAGGTTTTTTTTTTTGTATCCAAAAATAAAGAAATTCAAACATTGCTAAAATAATAGGTTTTTATTTTTTCAATTACATAAACGTTCATTTAGGTAATAGTTAATAATTATAATAACTGTCGTGGCTGTTTAGTGTCATACAAATTAACGATATAATTTTAAAAATAAAAATACCTGCACTACGTCAACCCAAAGAGGGTCATAGGCTCAGCACACGGTAGAGGCGGTACTGTTTTAGGACAGCAGTTGTTTAGGAAGGTGATTAGACCAAGATGGATCCGCCAGGTATATTCCTCAGTAAGGGTACCCACTTTATAGAGGCTGGGTAAATACCAGGAGGGGCTGCATATAGCACAGGGCCCAACCGTGGTCGTCAAGGGATTAAATAATTTGTCTACCACAGAGAGATATGAACTCGGAGCCTTCAGCAGAAAACTCTGACTACGGTTATTATAACATCCTATTTGGCAAAAAAAAAATAGTTTAGATATATTTACAACCTAAGAATCGAATTGCCACATTATTTCTGAATTTAATCAGATGAATCGAATCAATCAAATTCTAAAGAAATGTATAATAAATAGAATGATTTTTGAGGTTTCCCCGAAGGCACTGTGCTATGATTAATTTGGGGAAAAAAGTAAAATATTAAAGTAATTCTAACAAGATTAGTTTATTTAATATGGCTAATCTGAATGTGTTCGTATCATCTTTCTTATCAATCTAGTACATAATAGAGTTAATTGAATAAACAAAAAAAAATCTGTACCACTACCTATGTATGAAGAGACTTGGGCTCAATACGGGGAAGAGACTGTATTGTTACTTGGACAACGGTTGTGCAGGGAGGGGAGGAACTATAATAATATATATTTTATTTGAAAAGAATAGATATGGCCAGGACCGGGACTTGATCTCGGGTCTCTCACCTCTCCGTGGTGACGCCTTAACCATCTCGGCCACCCTGGCTCGTTTCTCGGTCAGCCACATCAATTCCTTTTCACTGATCCTATATCTCCGTGCTCTCGCAATTTGCGATGGCATACACGGGGAGAATGTTAATTGAACATAACTTTATTTTTGGATCTTGTTGACTTTAAGTCATTAATATTATTATAATTTTTTTTAAATGTTATTGTTATAAGATATTTTTTTTTAAATATTTGATTTGAAAAGAAAAGATATGGCCAGGACCGGGACTCGAACCCGGGTCGCTCACCTCTCCGTGATGACGCCTCAACCATCTCGGCCACCCTGGCTCGTTTCTCGGTCAGCCACATCAATTACCTTTCACTGATCCTATATAATATATATATATATATATATATATATATATATATATATATATATATATATATAAAATATCCTATAATAATATATCTTTGATAAAAAGATAAATATACATTACATATAGAGTACAATGATAGGAGACTTGGACCTTTCACTCGACCCTCCAACCGTTCCTTCTTATCTTTGACAACTCCACTCCCCATCATCAAATTGGGTGGGGATGGGCAAAAAATATTGCTCTTCGACAACTCCAAGTTTTGGGGCTGCTTCTCCTTCCTAAACAGTCTTATCTCTTCCGTATTATTTAACCCCAACTTCTTGGACGGGGGTGGTCCCGTCTTCCCGGCGCCCCATCCCGTTGCAGGGAATGCCATATCTTATGAAATGCTTCATTCTCAGTCTCTTAATAACGCGTTCCTCAATTGTGCTTTTGGGAATAGTTTTTTAATATTTTCCCTCCGGGATGGCGAAGAATAATTCAGGAGCCTCCAAAAAATGACTGAATGGACTACAGTAATTGGATGATGATCACAAAATTCTACTTATCGATCTGGCGTAATAGTATTTAGACTTTAATTATAATTATTGTATTTCTTCTATAATTATTCCATTTTATTAAATAAAGAGCAAGAACCCAGATATTCCTAGTAGATACTAAAATAAGAACTTTCCTATCAGTCTCCCTCCACTGAATTTTATCGGAATCCCAATATATTTTCATCTGTTTAGAAATTTGGAAAATTTCGTTAACTTTAAAATTTTTGAAAACGATACTTAAGTCAAAAAAGCTTTTTCGAATTTAATTGTATCACCAAATTATGAATTTTTCTGTTTTGGGTTACAAAATTTGATAATACGTTGGGGAAAATAAACACAACATATTCTGAATAATAATAAAGGGTAAATATTTCCTTTGAAATAGACATTTTATATTGATCGACCCAATATATTACTTAAGAAACAACTCAATTGTACTAATTATGAAGGAATCCGAAGAATCCCCTTCTTAATGGCCATAAATAACTCTTATTCAATCGTTTAAGTATTACACGTGTTCCGAAAAGAATACATACATCAATTAGTGAATCTGACAGCTGAACAGATGTCCTCCATCAGGTCGTTGTACTGTATCGGACAATGGAATCGCGGGCAATTCAATTCAGGGGATTCGTGGGCTACACTTATTAAATACAATATAAACCTTATTAAATTTACGCTAATAATACTTTTTAAAAAATATTAGCACTAAGGAGTAATTTAAAAAAAAAACATTTTGACATTTAAAAATCAGAAAATCAAGAGAATTTAATAACACTTTATATTGTTATAGATTATGTATCTTATTGTTATATTACTTTGGGTTACTACTCGTAATGTAGCCCAGAGGATTCATAATTAACAATAAGGAATTTCTGAGACTAAAAGTACCTTTTTATATTATTCAGATACATATGACTGATATTATTATCATTACATACCAGTGTATGTAATATATTTCACCATAAAGGACAACATGTGAGGAGTAACATGATTCAATGCGACCTCTATGAGATCATAACAGACGCCCTCATGTAGCCCACGCGAGTTCCCTGAGTCATAGCCACTTGTGGATGTGGGCTGTGGCGGCAGTCAGTCTCACACGAAATTACTTCCTAAGCTGTCACTTGCCTATATCCATAAATTACAGCATGATCAGCTAGAAAGGCGTAATACCCGTATAATTCATGTCATATACGGTGTAATCGGAATGAAAATTCATATTATAGATCTACTTGAGCTTATTGTCTTGAAAGGAATCTAATGCAATGAATGCAAAAAATGCTATAAAACCTCCACCAGATTCATAAATCCATTCTCTTTTGAAAAAAAGGATAATTCCAATAAGTTCAGGTTTTTTCTCCTAATGAAGCCTTTTCTCTTTGTAGAAAATGGAAAAACACCAGGATGGTCTCCATATCCAACAGAGTCCATTTACGGGTGTTAAAGCAATGAATAATCAGCCACAGCAGATTTTTCTTTTTTTTTAACGAATCGAGACTTCGAGAAACAAAAATAGTACAGGATACAAAACAAAAAATAAATGGTTTCAAAATAAAAACAACAATAAAGCTATCTAGTTTATTATGGAATGAAACAGCAACCGAGATATATTGATCCGAGCACGCTGTACTGAGAACAGCTTGATAAAAAATCTCCGCCCAGATTGTTTTCATATATCTCTTGTTTGCAACTTGACTTGTAGCCAAGTCTGATATAAATCTTTTAGATATCACGACATATTTCACACCTTATCTATTCCACTATCAAGTCAACGATTTGAGGATATGCGTGTGCCTCCTTAGATAGAGGTCCACAAAATGTAAATTAAGTAAATTATATTGTTCAGGGGGGTGGTGTATCTCAGTTGGTAGAGCGCTGGGTTGCTATACTGAAAGTTCTCGGTCAGAATCCAGCTCCTGCAGATAAATTATATAGTTTGTTGACAGCCACGGATGGGTCCTGCGGAATCTTCAGGCTGTCCTGAGGGCTCACGGAGAACCTATAAAGTGGATACCCTTAATTGGAAGGAACTGGCGGTTGAGCCAGATCTCGGGCAAATCACCTCTATGCACAACCGTTATCCTAGAAACGACAAAGTCTTTACCGTGAGCTGAAACAAAGACCCTTCATTGGTTGTAGTGTTACATAGTTTAGTTAATATTCGAATTAGTGAGTTAAAAAGGGCCTTTCACACAATGAGCACGTTACGTTACATTAATGTGCTTTTTATGCGATATTTATGCGGAATATATATTAAGTTAAAGTAACGGTTCATAAAGCAGCAAAGTTCATCAACTTGGATTTGTATGCTCATTGTGATGGTTAATAACATTTTATTATTACTGATATACTACCTCAAAGCAGAGTTTCATTCTTTGTAATGCACTCAAACATTTGTTTTTATAATAAAAAAACTAATTTGCTTATGACTTAATAATCTTTATTTAATGTAAACCATAATGCTTGTGAAGGTTTGTATGAAACTCAACAATTGCACGTAAACCCTAACGCATTGTTCTCCCAGAACCTATTTAGTACACCGCCAGCTCCCCATCAACTGCTAAACGGCTGCCCTTTCTCACTTAGTTCAGAATGCCCTTCAAGATCATTAAAACTTTCCGTTCGGGGCAAACAGGGGCAAGCGAAAATTCCTTTCTCGACTCCTTATATCTATCGAACTCCAATTTAGTAGCCGCTGAAGTTTTTATATTTTCCCCTTATTAACTATGGCCTTTCTTGTAATTTCGAAGTTAATAAACAATACCTTCTGTTGTGGCATATATATATATATATATATATATATATATATATATATATATATATATATATATCATTAATAAACTAAACACAAGGAATAATAATATCTAGAATATTATATTATATTATGTAATAAATTATTTATTATACAAAATCTTAAAAAAAACTGATAATGAAAATGGAGTAGTATTTTTAAAATAGCCTAAAATACTTTCCGATGTAATCCTCAATCATTTTTTCAAACTACTCATAGCACGGGGATCTACATGCAAAACCAAAATATATACATATAAAAATTATGTAATTATTCAAATTACAGAAAATCATGGCATACCACAACATAATAATGTAAAATACATTCTCTTGTAACGTTGTCGGAGTAATATTACGAAACGATAAAAGAAACATAAATATCCATTTACCTTTTCATTTTGAATCTGAAGGACACATATTGAGCCACTGGGACTACAGTAAAAAGTTTCGGCAGGAACTAAACCCTATGCAGTTCCTAGTGTCTAGGCCAATCCACGCAAACCGGCTTAGATCCAGGGATTATGGCCGTTCAGGTCAAAAGTTGCAAGACGACCGATATTTTTTTCATCAAAGCAGATTTTCTGTGTAATATCCTGGTTATACCACAAGGGGGGATAGGCACAAATAAAAGTAGATTGGGTTACGTCGTTACACACATATGTGAGTGTATAAAGTGGGCAGATACAGCAAAATTGCAATGTTTAGTCTACGTTCCTTTTTTCCTTGTTTTCTCTTCTTTTATTGTATTCATATAAATGTTTTAAACAATTACAGCAATTGGTTCATTAACCTGGAAGTCCCTAAGAGCCACGCAAGTATTAATAGCAGTAGAAAGCTCGAGTTCTACAATACAGAAGTTCAACCCCTAAGGCTCAAAGGGTTTAAGGACACTCAACATCGTTTCTGTGAGTACCCCCACTGCCGTTATTCATCAATTAGAATAATGGTGCAGCATTCAATATTTCAAGATACCATCTTCAGAACAAGGCAAGAGCAATTTTAAGTTGCAAGAGTAATTTGAAAGGATTTGTAAAGTGGGTTGTAAGGAAATATAGGCTATGATGTTTCAAAATAATAAGATCCCATTGTAAAAAATGCGAACAAGGAGAAAAGCATAATCCAGACAGAAATATATCTTCCAGTACATCTCTAAATGTTATAGAGAAATCGCTGAACCGATGTAAACTGTGTATACTCCGAGTAAACCGACTCAAATTTTGATGAAGAAACTGATTTTCGAACTAAATTATCAGTTTTTCATTTTTCCAGATATCCAGACAAAACATCTGGAGGACCTCACCGCGGTAAATACAACCTTAAAATCTCGAATGGTTCATGATTCTTTAAATAAAGCTGAGCAGCTGGTCAGTGGAGATTAGGAATATCCAGTTCGCGTGGGTGAAACCTCTATGGGAAAAACTCGGCTGTCATAAAAAAATTGCAAGGCGTTTTTTCTAGGTTAAGCGATTTTTTAAAGAACAAATTCAACAATGAAGGCATTTTAAAACACTCTAAATGAAATAAAAAATTGCATGAATGGATGAGATGAATTAAAAAATAATTAAATACGCAGGAGGTTTATTCCATTTAAAACTATTACATCTTATAAATATGTGCTGGCAGAGTTGTGAAATTAATGAGAGGTCATCAGGTATTCAAAAAAGGCGCAGAAACGATTGTTAAAGCTACAAAATAATTAGCTAGCTAAACGCCCCCTATAAACTATAAAAAATACTAAATAATGAATAAAAGGTCTCAACAGAAAACATCCTAAAAGAGGAACAAAATGGATTCCGAAAAAGACATTCATGCAGCGGTAATATTTTTATAGTGACGAGACTGCTAAAGCAGTAGTAACATAGAAGAGACTGCTAAAGTAGGGTAGTAACATAGAAAAAACTCACATAGCCTTCATCAATTTCGATAGGAAGCTGGAGATTAAGTGAATACCAATACATAAAACTTGACAGTTATACCAGCCTGAGTGCTCTACTAATCGCATATGACACTATTAATATGAGAAAAAGAAGATAATCTCTTGGCAACAGATCACATCACATCATAAAAAGTGTACACAATATACCTTAGAGAAAAAGAACATTAAATTACAAAACCAAGTATTGATACAAAAATCAAACATTATAAGACCATGCCGACACCACTGCTAATGGGAGCGAAAGCTGGGTGAGGACTAAAATATATGACAGCAGAATACAGCAGCAGAGACGAGATTATGTGAAATGAACAACAGAGATGAGTATATAAAAAATAAACGACTTCAATTAACTTTCATGTATGATATTAACTCATCAAGCATGGAGAGATTATGAGGGATGATTCAGAATAATTTCCAACTCTCACCCAGTGAACTAGAGATATTCCCAAGTGACTAAGCCCCCAATGTCCAGGCTAACACACTACGTGACTTCGCTTAGTAAGGTATGAATACGCAATTGCCTGACAAACGCCCTGATTACAAACAGTCACCAACCTCTTAAAGTTTAAACCCGTCGTTGTCGGAGCGACCACCAGTTGATTGTGTGACTAACTTGTGACGCACTGGTAACGACAGAGTTTGTGGTGCGTTTAATATCAAGCTCTAAGCAAAGCGGTAATGTAGTAAGGGATTATTATGGTGTAAACAAAATTTTGATATCAAAGAATTTAAAAAATAAATAAAAAAAACTGTCAATACAACCCTTGGAGTATTTGGCTCAATACTCAAGTTTGTTCCCTAATGAAGGGTAGTGTAACAATATAGAGGCTGGGTGAAGCCCAGGAGAGTCTGCAGATCCAACAGGTTCTTGTTGAGGCAGTTAAAATATTATATAGTTTCTATCTTTCTCAGCTGGATTCGAACCAGCGGACCTTCAGCGTAGCAACTCAGCGTTCGGAACACTGAATGTTGAAGTATACCAACACATCAAAACGAATTAATACTGAAAGGTTAATAGTGTTTCTAAAGTTTTAAACTGATTTAAGTAGTTTTCTATCAACACATTAAAAAAGATTATTATTGGAGCATTTCAGTTAAAAAATAAAAAAATTTATAGGTATATCATTATTTCTAGAACTTCATCTAAAAAGTAAAATTTAATCGGAAAAAAAAATTGGGTAATTTTTATATGTGGAGTTTTAATTGCTCAAAAAATATATTTCTTTTTTTTATTTAAATTCAAAATGACATGACCTAGAATATGCTTCTAATCGAAACACATAAACTACAAAATGTAAATTGTACTTTGAGGTATTTGGAACTAATTTTCGTTATCTTAATTTTATGAACATGATTCATTAATGATGACTCACCGAATAAAATATTTACTGATTAAATGTCTGTAATGAATTTAGAGTCTACAGTCTGTCGAAAATCTCATAGTATTTGACCCAACTTAAAAAAAACTGATCAAACCCAATGTTGAAAACTTTCGGTTTAATAGAAATATAACAAATAACGTGTCCATAACAATTGATAATGTACGTAATAGATTCAGTACTTTTGTAATAATATTAAATAAAACAGCGGATTTATAAATGCTTATAAGTATCCTGAATCCAGCAAAGCCTAGCGTGCCAGGATCAATTTGCTACTTAGGAGAAGATTACTTAACTGCTAAACATCTTGTCACTCAGTTTGAAGTTTAGTCACTAGTTTGCTCCCTTAGTGGATAATTTAGTTTGCTCTACCTTCGTTACAGTTAGTTAACAGCAAGCGAACAATTTTCTTCAAGACTCTCCTAAATTATTATAAACTCAGGAAAAAAAAATACGAAGACATTTGTGGTCTGGACCGACAAGTAGGCAGGGTAAAATTAATCTCAATATTATCAATTAAAAGGAGTCAGAATATAACCATACAAAAATATAGACGTGGTTGCATTATTAGTTATTAGCAATTACCGGTTAAATAATTTGCTAATGACTCACCTATCCCACAGACAGACCAAGTACAATACCTGGGACTAACATTTGATAGGAAAATGAGACATAAATCGTAAACTGAACTTAATGTATTCTCTATTCAGGAAAAACTCCAAATTAGAAACAAGACAAAGATTAAACAAGTATACTTACTCAAACCAGTTTGGACATATGTATTACAAATTTATGGCATCGCTAAACAGGCTCACAGAAAACGACTACAAACTTTCCAAACAAAAGTACTCAGACTTGTCACAAAAGCACCCTGGTATGTCAATAACAAAACTCTACGTACAGACTTAAAAGTACCAGCTGTTGACGAACACATACGAACATACTACAAACGCTTTCAAGGAAAACTACACAGACATCCAAACCCATTAATAGAACAAATGGCCACTACTCTCATGCCAGAGAACACTAGAAGGAGATTAAAAAGAACGTGGATTTGTTTGTTGGATTTGGATTTGTTATCATAGGAAATAGAATCAAGCCAAGGGAGAGGTACCGCTGAGTACTGTTCTTCTTCATGACATTATACTTTACTTTACTGTCAGCCAATCTGCTGATTGTCACTGTTTTATTTGACAGGTGTGGATGCAAATATAAAGAAAAAATAATATAAAAAACAAATTTGCAGTGAGTTTGTATGTGCTAGGAGGAAGCGAGGTTGTTCTGAGCTGCTAGCTGAAATGTTCCGTCTTCATGACCATCTGTGGTAGGTAAATTATTTAATATGGTAAAAGCCATGGACCCTGTGGATTCTACATCCATGGCGTGGATGGACCCACCTGGGGCTTATCAAGCCAAAATAAAGCCAGTTACCTAAATTAGGGGAACATTTAGAAGAAATCACCAACCTTCACAAACTTAGGTTTAGAAACAGTGCAGTCTCTACCATGTACTGAGCTAAACATCATTGTTATGTTGAACATCCTGAAAAACATTAGCAGAAAAAAATCTTCATTAACTGATTATATGTAGCAAGATTCTTATACGTTTAAATATCCATTTTCGACTGAGTAGGTGGTGCTTAAGAAGAAATTTAAAACTTAACATTTTAAAGTACATTGTAAATCATTAGGTTGTTCCAGATTTGTATTTTTTTTAATTCCGCAAAAAAAACAAAAAAACAACAACATTAAAATAAAAATGAATCAAAAATGGTATGTCATTAGTGTAAACGACCTTCTGCTACTAATTAAGATGCAACATTCTCTAATGTTTAGGTCACGATTTACCATTACAAATGAGTTGTAACGCCCCTGCCTCTTTTTATTTTAAATAATAATAAAATACATAAATATAGTAATACAATTTTAAAAGATTTTACAATTTTCTGACGAAAAACTTTTACATCAAGATATGATTAAAAAAAAATAACTTGGCCAAAAAACTGAAATTTACATCTGTTCACAGAATTCATATTGTAAAGCATGCCTAAGCGCCCTCGTACAATAAATCGGATGAATTTATGAAAAAATAACAATAATTACATTAAAAACATATTATTTATTTTTACTATAACATGATACGATCTTACAAATTTTGAATTTAAGATACAGAAATACTGAAAAAATGACTGAAATAAATTGAGCAATGTCTTTACACCCCCTCCCCCCTCGTTAGGAACCACTGTTGTAAGAAAACAGAAAACAAAGTGATTATATTTAATCTTTTTGAATAGGAATTTCATTTAAATAAACAAAATCCTTTTTTATGTATAATCTTCCGTTCTGAATGAAAATGATGTAATAAGTACAGAGTAACAAAAAAAGAAAAGAATAGTGAGATCCTCAGTAATATCTCACAACGGTTTTCTTCATAGGGTCCCACGGGTATGGAAGAAGGATGCAGGCCCATCAGGGGGCTACTTGGGAATCTCCACTTCCTGGAGCAGCAAAAACTAAGGAAGAAATACTGCTAACCACCTGTGAGGTCCTGATTTAGAGTAATTAAAAAGAAAAAAAACTTTCATTAGATCAAAATTGACTGAAACGATTCCAGGTCAAGTTGCACGTACTTAATTGAACGCTATTGGAATATTAATTGTCCAATGAAGACTACAAAGTGGAAAGGACTATTTATAGAATGCCTTGTGACTCAGAAGACAGATGGAAGACCCACACAGATATAAATCTATTTTCGAACCCGACCGAAGCGGGCTGTGCCATGTGTTCTATTGGACACGTGTTGAGGCTCGCCAACGTCAAGCTACTTCGACCGTTCTTCCTTATTTGTTTATCAACTAATAAATATCACTATAATATATTATATGAATAAAACTATAACTGAGTGTAAAAATATTGCTAGGATAGTACTCCCACACGAGAACTGTACCCAATACCTTCGGCCTCAATAGAAGAGATAATAGGATATGCTAATCATATCTTAATGACTCATAACAATATAGTAATACTAACAAATATTATTTAATAGATACATACAATGAAGTTATCTTTTTTTAAAATTACCCGACAAATCTTTCAGATAAATTTCTCAAATAAGTAATTGTTTAGCTCAACAAGTAAATAATATCCCTTCAGCTGACCAATGAATAGTACAACAAATATTTTCTATGAGAAATATCCCTATTTTACAGTTATTATAATATTTCTTCATTCTGACATTGCACAATTCCATTGTTACGGAGTTGCCAGGACAATAATATACAGAAGCGATAAGGAATTTCTTTATGGCCAAATAGTATGGAATTTCCATACATTATGCTAGATACCTACGGAGTCTAGACAATAGTCTATTGACTATATAGAATGACTTTAGGCTATAGACCCTCATACATACTATTCTCTCAACCCTACTTTCTGTTGTCTCTGATCTAAATATTGTCAGAGGTGTTATAAGCATTGTATTATGGGTGTGTACTCAGATATTAAAAAGAAAGGGATCTTAAATTCTCGCCATGATTATTCCCAATTAACAATTTAAAAATCGAAATAAAGATTTATCACTCCTCCGTGAAATTCCCAGTGTATTGATACCTCATAAATCAAAATCAAGATCGGATTTGTACGCTTCTATAACTGCACGAACTCATAAAACCAAAGGTTGCGAGTTCGAATCCTGGATTCGGGATTCCTCAAGACAGTAGGTCCGTCAGACTACTGGAAGCAACTCACGACGATTACGGGCGATGAGTAAGTGATCAAGCCGGTGGAGTTCCATCGGGAATCGCATAATGGTTTTGCTTATAAGAAGCGAAGATATTTAAAGCTAACCGAAGGTATGGGCTAGATACGCTTTATTTTGAAAAAAAGAAGTTTAGGTCCTCGTACGTGTTAATTTATTTTGAACACGAGTGTACTTCGGTGGAAGGGACAAAAGTGAATAGGTTCCAAAGGTGAGAGATTCAAAGCACTGTGGGTTTGGCTGATCCCTGCAGACTGTTCGAGTACTTGCAAGGAATATATGTCAGCATGGTGAACACATCGCGTGGCAAAATTCCCTCATGGGCTATAGTTCCTTCTTCTCAAACCATTAGAGTGCCTTCGTCATACCCTTAGTCGCTAAACTACATAAAACTATAAACTAGTTTTACTATAAACAGTAAAAACTTACTCAACAACTGAGATCTGCTTGAAAAAAATGGCACTTACCTGAAACAGAAAAAAAATAAATTAAAATTAATAATCTTAACTTGGCTTCAATATACATTAACAAAACATGGTAAAACTAATTGATTTAATTCTAAATTAAATATTTTTTAGGGCTTTTTCATAATTATTAATCGATATATAACTTGGTTTCTAAGATTAGCGCTAAATATTTAATTTGTATGGTAAAAATAAGAGCGACACACAGAGAGATTTCTCTTGCTGAGCGATCAAAGGGATATGGAATAGCGAATATTCCACCACACCGTGCGGTTCTTTCCCTTTACTTGGAACCAACGCCAAACTCGATAAGGGCCAACGCCCTGCAACCGTAGAATCCAGGGACAAAGAATATCGCCGGCCCAAACCCAAAGAGTACATGAAGATATCTTTAAAAAGAAACCAAAGATAGCGTTGGTTGTACAGAAGTAAGATAACTAATTTCTTTATTGAATTTCTTGTATTTTTAATTCATTAGTTAGGGATGACATATATTAAGCTAGGTATTATGAAGTGAATAGTATATTACGTATGGACGTTACAACAAAATATAAAAATTAGCAGCAAGGTAAATTAGCGTATTGGACCGACGGTATGTACGAGTAAAAGCCAGGTTTTGGAACTGTCTGGGTATTATATAATTTTTTACGGGCTACTGGGTGCAAAAATGAATAAACTAAAACCGTCTGTCTCTCTCTGCCCGTAACATAATAAACTAGTTGTCCCGACAGAGGTTGTTATGCCTTATTTCCCTAACACAAAGGGCTTCCAAATTTTCTCCAACCATTACAGTGGCAACTTCATCGATTATTGGTGCATTGAAACATCACGCACGTTCTCCTACAAGACTTTTATCAGCTCTAATTACAATTTTATGATTACTAGATGGCAAGATCCAGGGCAGTTTTAAACAATGTAATCAATTGATTGTGTTGATGAAAGTTTGTAATTGTTCTACAATCGAAATAAAATAACGCCATTTTTAACACAATAAAAATCACTATAAACGGTGTTTGAAAAATTAAAATAAGAGCAAAAATAAATTTGAGAGAACTCGTAATACCTACTACTACTAACACCTTAGCACCGCATTTGACGATTCATTTTTATTTATATAAATGTATAGGAATAAACTAAGAAAATAATATAAATAAGAATTGAGCAAAGTGCATTGATGACCTACTGCTACCACTCAACTGCCAAGCTATCCCTTAACTGAGGGTTCCCACTTTAATGATCCTAGCTCTATGAAACCTCATCGTGGCTGCTCAGCCATCTCATACATCCGCGATGACAGGATATCCAATTAATCTACTGGACTACAACTAATACTAGATAGTGTACTTATATACCACCCATTTAAAGTGATAATATTGTGATGGTTTAGGCTTTCGCTAATTTTTTTTTTCAAATACAAAACGTGGAAAAACTTGGTATAGTTTTTGTTAAAATTTATAACCCCCTTCTGGTTTTAAAATGATATTCAATATTCTGAAGAAAAAAAAATCCGTTTCCAAAGCTATATAGCTAATTGGATATCTTTGGGATATATAAAGCTACCGATAGTAATCTAGTGCTGAATCCATCAATAAAGTTTTCATTTATTTTTTGTTTGCCTTTTCTCTGAACTGACAGAAGCACTATTGCTGGTATGAGTCAAGGAGTGCTATTAAGCAGAGCCCGTAAAGAGCGATGCTATCTCCATCTGCTCGGTGCAGGAAGAACGAGTGCATTACATAAACACAAGGCTGCCCCGTTCACCAGATATTACATAAATCTATGTAAAGTAGTAACAGATGCCGCCTCTATGGCCCTTCGTCCCACGCGAATTTTGAAACATTTTCTAACACTGTCTACTGTTACGTCTGTTATTTATAACCAAGGACCGAAAACTAATTATAATATAGCATTGAAAGGTCATTAAGATTTAGAAATCACGCTGTTATGTCTTGATTGGAACTAATTAAGCTTAATTATATCTAATATTTCGAGATGGATCGAGCACTACAACACAAGTTATCAATTATCGATAAATTCATTACCAGAATAACAAACGATTTCAATTTACCCGAATCAACACAAACACAAACTAATAAACAGAATAAATGAACTTGGCTTCACTATTGTAACGAATATACATTGGCGGATTCCGGGACAGGATATATGAGCTGCAACACAGGTCGGCAAATACTCTAGGAAATAAATAAAAATAATATACCTAATTATAATAACTTGAATTATCCTTGATAATGCTTACAAACATAACGATAACATTTAAAAATTTACATTTATCAAATAAATATTTAATCACTAAGGAGTAAATGATTTATTTTGAGGAAGGGGTTTAGCACAAATATGTATACCAAGATTGCAAAACAGTGAGTTTGGTTGCATTCAGCAGATTGAATTAATATAAAGTGAGAATAAATTGTTTGGTTTCATTAAGATAAACATTACAAGGATGTGTTTCATAAAAAAAAATTAATATCACTTTAATACGATCATAAATATGTATACTATGATCGAAAACGGGGTATGGTTGTATTTATCAGGTGGTAATAGTAATGTTTTAAGCTTACAATAAGATAAATGTTACAAGAACAAGTGTCTTTAAAACAATTATTACGAATTTTTTAGGATAACTATAAGGTAACTCTTTACCATCGACATGTATACTAAGATCCCAAAACGATGGTAGTTATATCAGGCTGTTTAATTTTTTTTTTAAATGAACAAACAAGAACCCAAGTTTTTAAAAAACTTTAAACCATTTAATATAAAAAAATGTTTTCCCGGGACGTGAACTAGAGCAAGTGACTCGAGGCATCTGCTGAGACGTAGGGATTTCCATATATAACACTGAGCGTATTCAAAAGAGAGGCATATTTTCAAAGAGGAAATCGCTTTTAGCTTCCTATATCTTATCGCCTCATTTTTCTTCATCATATTTTTATCAGCTATTCCCTCCAGCTTTTCTAGAAATATTGTTCCACATTTCCACTCCTATGATTTACACACCTGGAGGTATGGAGGGAACCGACACATACTACTATCACACACCTCAAAAAAAATTCTGACTGGTAGAAAAGTTCAATAAGCCATCTTCAACAAACTAATTTTATACTTTTAATTTGTAATATTTGTTTTTGTAATATATAAATTACAAAAACTATAGCAAAAATACTCAAAACCAAATCCTTACTTTAAAACCCTGATAAAAAAGGATAGCAACATGAAGATAAATTAGAGATACAAAATGAATAACAACTAAATGGAATACATGTAATTAAATAATCCATATGACGAATATCTTGAGAATCATTCATGCAATGAATATTTAAACCAGCATATAAAATTATTAGCATAATTAACGCAAAGGGGCAACTTAGTGTGTGATTTTTTTCCAGAGCACGAAGTATTAGTTGACCTGTCAAACATCATTAGTTGACCGAAAACATGATTTGACCAAGAACACGTCCAACCGTCAGGTTTTCCATTAATTACGAGTGCCCACTGTGCTCTTGTGAGCCCTAGGAGGATCTTCAGATTCACAGGATCAATTCAAAGGTGTTAACAGAATAAATGATTCATCTTCCACAACTGGTCTCGAAGAGATCACTACCTTAATACGAGAGCTTCCAAACTCCCTAAAATAATAATTCTAATTCAAAATACCGATATACTGGTCGAAATAGAGAACAGTAAGTTTTAACCTTAAGGTTGCTGTAAGACTCAAGAGCCCTTAGCAGGCAAGTTGCTGTTGAAATGCTGACAGGTTGGGTGTGGGCGTAACGTGCGGTCTCTGAAATGTTAAACCTCTCACATCTCAAAGTGCTCCTTCTCAAATTAGACTCAAGTGTTACAGATGATTTAAGATGGCGGCGTTAATAAGTTTTACAACTCCCTTTCATAATCAATCAAACTTTTAGTTAATTAAATTCCTAAAAGACTACACGCTATTTTTCGTCGAACATACAAAAGCTTTACGAATTGAACTCAGTAAAATGTTGGATTTAATGGATTATTAGTTACCTTAAGATTTTTGTTTCTTATCCTAAGGGGAGATAACATCCACTACGATGAATCTTCATTTAAAAAAAAGTAAATTAATATTATTAGATTGTACAGTTTTGTACATGACCTTCTCAGAATATACAGGGAGATGTTAACTTATTGTCGATCGAAATGCAAAGCATCGAAATTGAAAAGCACCACTTTTCTGTCGAATGTAAAAACTGTTTCAAGCTTCATTCAAAATGAATGCGTATCGTCCAACTTATTTTACCTACGATATTCACGTCACTTTGTGACTTGTAGATAAATTGATATGAATTTTAAATCAATTATTAATACTGAAGCAGTCACTATGGGTCGAAGACGAAAAATGTGTTTTTTCACATTCGGTACTTTGAATTTGTATTAACGATACGAGTGAATTGTTATACCTTAAATAAATTATTCTATATTTTATTTTTTTATTAATTGTTATAATTTTAAATATATTTTTTTATTACTTTACATTAATATAGGAATGTTTAATTTCGTTTGAAGTCTTCAATTAATATACTGATGTTTACCTTAAAAATAAACACGAAAAGATAATTAAAATAAACATGGAAGTATACAGTTAAAAATTAAATGTATTTTCCCTATATGGGAGTTATCTTCGCTTAAAAATAATGTATTATATATTTAAACCGAAATAAAAATCGCCCTTTTTTGGAATATTGAATCTGAACTTATTTACTACTCTAAATTACGAACAAAATTACTATTAATTAAATAATATTATTATTAATTAATATTTTTTATAATAATATTAATAAAGATTATATAATAATAATTAAATTATTATTAAAACGTGATCCATTTTTTAAGAGAAAAAAATGAAGAACGCACTATAAAGTACCGTTGCCTCTTAATTACAAGCAAGTTAACAGGAAAACCATAATAATTTAAATAGATAATTAACTTCATATAGCTGACAAGCTTCATCCAGTAACATCGTCATCGGCTCCATCATTAAATACAGGTGATATTATTTATGTATATGGTATGTATATATGTACCATATGTTACATGGCGTTCACAGAGTGTACAACGGGAGCTTATGTAAAAGGCACTGCCCACGATCTGAGGCGAGGCCTGGAGAGCCCAAATAGGGCGCTGGGGTAGGCGGCACTTGACGACAAATAACCTGCCACGGGTTCGCCTTCCGAAGCCGTACCATTGCCTTGCACATGTACATAAGTACGAATCACATAATTAGTTATGTTGGGTTCAATGAGCGGGGCATGAAGAAAATACGAGAAAAAAACCTGTTAACATGTTGGAAAGGCCATACTTCTCACTTCAATCCGTCCTGGAATTTTTGAACATATGTCAATCTGGGCGGCCTTCACCGCTGTATAATGCATCAAGAACTTATACAGCTGATAATAATTAACTGATTGCCTAAAAATGGAAGAATAGGCACTAATCAATAAAACAATCAATTCAGGAAAAATAATAAAAATCGAATACATCTTTGAATAAAGTAAAACGTTACAGTAAAAATCCAAACTAATGTTTTCAGGTGCTATTCGACCTTAAATCAGGTAATGGTACCTTCAGAAGCTAAAGAGAGATGGATCAGGAATTCCTAAGATTCAAGAGACTGATGCCGAAAATATCTCTTCATGAAGCGACATCAGCTACAACATATTTACCAAGGTTATCCAACAGCTATAGGCTATTTTCAGTAAAAGTGCAGTGCTTAAGCAAAAAAGTGTCCTATTAAGAGTACTCAGATAATTTAAACTTTTACTACTTAATGGTCATAGATTATCGAATAACATGAGAAGTCTTGGAGGGGGCAGGTTCTAATGTCGCGACGCGTCGTTTGATAAACCACGTAAATAGCCACTACCCCGCCAATCTAACGTAGCTTGTCCCCATCTAACCAATCAGACTTAGATTTTGTCTACTAAAATCAAAATAATTAACGTATTTAACATATTCAAAAGCAATCTACTAACAGCTGCTTTATTATCTTCCTTAAAACACCGAAATTGCATCCTGTGCTTTATGGTTCATCTTTAAGTATTTATGTATATTTTTTTAATGTTTCATGTTCATATTAACTAATGTTTTACAAACCATATTTTAAAATGAGTTTACTCCGTCTTTGACCCGGTGGTTTTCCGAATCGATGGCAAATCCTTAACAATATTAGATTAAAATGATCGTACTGCATTAAATATCATTTTTGATCATGAAGTTCCCATAACATGTTTTAACAAATTGCATTTAATAACTTAGTGAATTCACCAAAAAAAAAAAAGAAAAAACAGATTTATGAAATATTGATATGAAATTCTCTTTTGTTATTTCTGCAGCCTTGTTGAACAAGTGGTTATGTCGAATTTGTCCAACATTATTTGATTGTTCTTAAAGAAGCGGAATTGTGTCATTCTCGTAGTGTCCATGTTAAATCAAAGGCTTTGATAATAAAAAAATGTCGCTTTCCTCCCATTTTCCGCTCATTTTCGACTAAATTCGAATTATTCGAAGTATTATCTAACTTCAATATTGCCGTAATCCTAAATTTAACCCTGATAGTGAACAAGTTTGGCTGTGGGCCGTGAAGTTGGCCATTAAAAAATAATCACTTACATTAAAAACAACCTGACTGATTATCAAGTAGGTACTTGAACATCGAAATGCTCATGTGAAATGATTTCATATAACTATAACAAGGTCGTTTATTAAATGATCAAGGACGCCAAGTTCATCAAAGACTATGCATATAAATAATAAGAATGTTTTTTTGAACCTTTTTTTAAAACAGGAAATTGGTTATTTCGAAATGCAAATCCCCGAAATTCGCCACAATATGAGAAAGTTAGAAATTAGAAACGTTTATTAGAACTGGAAATAAAGGGAATAATAATAGGGGGTTTATACCCGGAGTAAAACTCTGAATTTATTCCGGGATTAGGCTGGAATCAGGGGGATTCCAAGTTAACAACCGCCTCTGTCTCTCGTGGCCTTCCTCCCGGCTCACTCTAATGGCCAGGTCCTAACGGGAATACATAAATTTTATTACATATATTTCATATGGAACATAATATATAATTTTATACGGCATATAACACAGCAATGCGTCATTTATAATCATTTCTATTTTTACTGATTTTTAGTAATCGTTTATCCGACCTAAATAGTGTAAAAATTAATTTATAATTTTGCCATTATTATAAAAGACTTAAATAATATTACTGATAATGGATTGAAAAAGTCAGAGGGTGCAATCGACGATTACACAAAATGAGAATCACTTATTTTATTGTGGCAACGTTTCCGCCTGACTTGAAGGCCATCTTCAGGTCTGGGAAAAAGAAACAGAAAATAACTTTAAATCATTTCAGTACCAAGGAAGAATAATAGTTTATATGAACAGAATTGATAAGGATAAAAAGAAATACAAAGAGCCACCTAACATTAGGAAATAACTTGTGATAAAAAATATAGCGAAGAAACATAAATTTTCTGTCCCTTTTTCCTAGCCCTGAAGATATTATATAAAATATTTCCGTATTCTGTATTTATTCCAAAGACTAAATACAGAAGAAATATGTAGACAGTAATGAATAATATATGTAGATAGTAATATATTTGACAGGTAGAGATTTAAAATTTGATAATATAATTATGGGATGTTATATAAATGTATATAATTAGAATGAAGTTATAATAATACGAAGTATGACCTAAATATAGAAGAAACGTATAGAAATAAAGATATAAAATTCCAGTTTGAGAAAGGAGATAAATTATAAATTTCACTTATTTGGTATTAATTTATGACTGCACCACCCAACTATTTTCATCCTCCATTAGATCTTCCGGTCAACTATTTTCCTCTCTAACATTTAATGATTCCATTCATAAAAATTAGCAAAGGCTCAAATAGAGACAGGGAATAATTATTAAAGAAAATAAACAATTTTAATTCTCTAAAATATTGGAATACAACTAACTGGTCAACGTTTCGCCAATTCAGGTATCGCCAGCATATTCACAAAAAACATTAATAAATTTACAACAAAAGATCAATCAACAATCCAAACAGTCATCATTTCGACATAGCAGCATCATTCCTAGGCTTTAAACGTCGAGGCGTTTAAGCGACGCGTCGTTCCGAATATTTTAGATGTAGTTCAGGATTATTTCAGATCATCCAATAAATTTGTACCAAAATCATTTTAAATACCAATGTAAGTTTTTCTTTAAGATAAGTACAAGAGAATCGATGGAGCAAGGTAGCTCAATGCGTAAGGCAAGGTGCTATTAATCTCCAGAGACCGGCTACGAAGATAATTATTTATTCTGTTAAGAGCCTTAGGTCGATAACGGGAAATAGGCGGAGGAAAAACATTTTCTTGGCAGAATTACTTCCTTCTGAAACCGATCCTCTCCAATAACTACCCTGGACACCTGGGCTGTCAAAGTATGTCAAAAGAAGGAAATGTGCTATTATAACCGTGTTTTAGACGATAAAATGGTTTGGTAGAATGCATTATAGGCAATTCTGTAAGTGGTTAAGCATAGCCTAAAGTGGTACATAAATATCAACTATTTATGAGATATATAAATATCTGATGATAAGAAATACTGTGATAAAAAAAAATCCGTATATCTTTTTTTATCGAACTAAGAATAGTAGACATGGATAAAACAAATTTGATAATAATAACAAGTGATAAGGAAATATCGCACATTGATCCTATTACGTAAATTAAATTTTTTGGTTTTATTTTATCTGGAAATATTGCAAAATAGGGGAAAATTAGTTATCACTAAGTGGTGCAATACGGTACCAATTGACCTCTCACCAGTTGCACTCGGTAACTATATTTCTAGTTGTTTCAAGGATATTACATGTTTTGTATTTCACATAATTTCTATCCCAATTACAATAATTAAAAGATTGCTCATCAGATCCGAATATTAAAGATTTTTAAAAGCAATATGTGCCTTACACAAATTTATATACAACACCAAATTTAAAAAAAAGTAAAACCTAACTAGAGACAAAACATCGTTTAATTATCGATTTAATATTTAATCGTATTGCTAAAATAAATAAATAACTGTCGGACTAAGTTTCAAGTTATCCTCATTTATTTGTCGGGTGGAATTCATCCGATTATTTACTGGAAAATATATAATTATTTCAGTCAATTCTATTCAGTTGAATTAAATGTTTACTCAATTTAATCATAAAAACCGTTCATGCAAATTTTAGGCCTTTATTACTATTTGATAATATTAGTATCCATTGAACAACTGCGCAAAACTCAGATAAAATTCCACACCCTTGGTATTTGGAAATGCTCGGTTTTTGTTCATACGATCCAATATTTCTTTTCAAATTCTTTATCAAATTGGTTTATTTTATATCTGCAGAGCTAAGATTGTTTCTGCCATGTCTGAAAATTTATTAAATTGAGATTTTCTCCAATTTCTAACTTGGAGAAGTCCCAAGTCTGAGATGAAATAATTATAAATTATGTTAACTCTTAAGTACTGACAAATGGTTCTTGTGACCTTTTGGTACCTACATTCTAAAAATTTCCCACCCTACTATAATACTACAATGGGAAATCCCTATATGACTTTCCTATCTTGCTAGTACCTTATTGAATCTGAAAGTTGAAGGTTGGTTATAAAGATTGTTCACAAAATATAAGCAAAAGCTTGTCCCACGGTCCATACCTAAGTTACTGTGCGACTTCTTCAATTTAATAGTGTTCATTTATACACATATACTCTTGGCTTTATTTACTTTGGAAGAGCCTAGAAAATAGACAAGCCTTGCCTGGTGATCTCAAGTTCCAAGTTCATTTCCTGTTTATTTGTTTAATGTTTATCTAAGGACCCTAATTATCACTTTATTTGTTTGTACTCAAGCTGTTCCGGACAAAATATTTATCATCAGTGTTTGTTGTAAGGGCCGTGGTATTTGTATACATGAGGCTATTGGTACATCTGGAAGGATTCTTCGAGGTATGGCGTTCAGGGCCGATTTAAGTCGCTAATGTCTTTTCGTCGACCACTACAGGCCAAAGGCATTCGATATCAAAAAGGCATATGAACAAGTGCAGAGCATCTCACACCAGCAGTTCTAGAAGACATATCAAAAGAAATACAAAAGAGACCTTACATAAATGTTAAGACTGTGGACAAATGACCCTGAGGATGCCTGAATAGGCGAAATATTGGACAGATAATTTCAATTTCTGTTTTAGTTTGGAGACTTAAGGGGCTTTCCTTGGAATTATGATTCGTTAGTTGCATTTGAGCCTTGGAGGTGGTGGGATGTTTCTTGGATGCATTATTCATGTTTTGTTTTGCTGTTATTCTGTTTCTACCCTGAGGATGCCTGAATAGGCGAAATATTGGAAAGATAATTTCGATTTCTGTTTTAGTTTGGAGACTTAAGGGCTTTTCGTTGGAATTATAATTCGTTAGTTTCATTTGAGCCTTGGAGGTGGTGGGATGTTTCTTGGGTGCATTATTCATGTTTTGTTTTGCTGTTATTCTCTTTCTACCCTGAGGATGCCTGAATAGGCGAAATATTGGACAGATAATTTCAATTTCTGTTTTAGTTTGGAGACTTAAGGGCTTTTCGTTGGAATTTTTTCCACGGTCTTAACATTTATGTAAGGTCTCTTTTTACTTTTCAATATTAACGTAAGTTATAAATATATAAGTATTTAGGTGTGTTGAAATTGTGTTATTTCTTTTGATATGCCTTCTAGAACTGCGGGTGTGAGATGCTCTGCACTTGTTCATATGCCTTTTTGATATCTACGAAAAAGCATTAACGACTTAAATCGGTCTTAAATATTGGGACAGATATTTTCAATTACTGTTTTAGTTTGAAGGCTTAGGGGCTTTTCGTTGAATTTTTTTTCCACGATCTTAACATTTATAACTTATATTTGAAAACTTTTAATCAGCCCAACTTTTTGTGGAATATCTAACGATTACTACTAGATCTAGTTCGTTCGACAAGGTCCAACTTTTATTAGTTCTTTAGATGTAGAGAGGTATTAAATGTTAATGCGAAAGTAATCATATTTGAAACTAAAAATAAATGTCCTTTCTTTCATTCGTTTTGTCTTCCATAGATTTATTTATTTCATTATTGGCATGCCTACTAAAAGTATATGCAAATAGATTGTATATTGCAGATGATGATAGAATGATACCGTACATTTCTTACGGTTGTCATAAACAAGTTATCTACAGTTATCTACAGTTACATACAGTTATCTACTTGTTGAATCAAAAAAATTAGTGTGCCACAGCAATATAATAGCGTTGTTCCTGTAAATGTACCTCAGATATATAAAAATCTACTTCATTCCTTAAATGTAACAATTTGCAATACAAAAATAAGCAAGTTACCTGCAAAATGATTTTTTTTTTGTACAGGCTGGGGGGAAAAAATAGTGCTCGCAATAAATGATACATTTCAAAGTCATTAATCTGTGAAATTCATCCATATCATAAGAAGCAAACTTAATTACTGGATATTTTTGTTGTAAAGTACTAAGCACATAATGCAGAATAAGTGTTATCACTGATTCTATTCATGGAAATATTTACGAGAAGTTGGGTATAGTCTCAAATTGTTGAGATAGTATAACATTTAAGATATTTTTATTCTTCAAATGGCAGCAGAGTCCAGTACAGATAAGTTATTATAATTTGAAACAGATTGGATTGATTTGAAATATTCAAGATTAATGAAGCCGGAATTACCTGCCCTGGCAGGGAATGATCCTGTTTCACTTGTAAATCGGAACGGACACACATCCAAGTGCAACCAGCGTTAACTGATATCGATTAATACGGGGATATTAAGTTTTATTACAACGTGGATGACAGATGATTACCATGAGCTAATAAATTATTCAAATAATTTCGTCCATATCGCCTACTTGTCCATTATCTTAGAACATCTGAATTAATTATGAATAATAATAATCAATGTTTCGCAAGGAAATTTTCCATTATCTTAAGATAAAATTTATGATAAAATTTTAGTTTAATTATTTCCAAAAAAAAATAAGAATTAATCAACTGCTTCTGCCAATTTCCTTCAAAAGAAATGTTGAATATGATACAAACATTTTTTTTTTTAATTTTTATATTCCTGGCATAGATCTGAGATCCTGACTTAACGCTTCCAACAAAACATTTCAAACCTGATTAATTTCTGGTCGTAATATAAAGATTAGTTCGAGATTAAAAATTTTTAAGCATCGCAGACTTAGGATACTGATATAACGAGCGATGTATCGACTGAGCTACAGAAAAAAATGAGTTATTTTTTTAGCCCCTATTGGGTTACGTACTGAGAAAAACATAATAAATACTTCCTTATCTTAGAAATTCTGCCCTAATATTTTAGTGTCGATTTGTTTAATTACATTACAACATTAAACACAACGATTAGATTTAAAGCATTAAAGATTCAATTGTTATTTAAGATGATAATATTTCAAAATTCAAAATATTTATTTTCAAATAAAATATTCTACTAAATTAATGGCATTTTAGAGGCATATTTATGTGAACAGGAAAACTTTAAAGGGTGATAATGGAAAATTTCTCTACAATCCAAACAAAGTTTCCCTATTGTCACGTTACTCTTTTGATAAATACTTTCCCTGTTGGCCGCTACAACAGATATATATCCTTTCATCATATTCAAATTCGATAGATATTAAAATCCTCTTAAATATATATACTTTACGGTTTTTTAAAATTTAATTTCAGAGGAATGTTGTAAAAGGAATCGTGGGCATTAAGTAAGGCCATTGGCTACGAAAGTCAAACAATACACAGTTAATTGCCGTGGGATCGAACTTCCCCCTAGTTGTTCTCAGCTCTACATTCCTCTCCTGGCCTTTGGTGGAATTGAACTTTTAATACTTGTTTTATGGAAAAAATAAAGATATAATAAAGTAGGAATATTTATTAAACGGATTATTTTAATAAAACGGGACTCTAAAAGATACAAAAAAATACTTACATTTACCATTTCCTCAGGATCAAAAGAAAAAAAAATGCTTTCACCCAATCTAAGCCTCATAAAGGAACTTGCATACTGAGCTTAGTAAAACTGTTTTTAATGATTTACCATATATCATATTATATTTTTCATCTTTATTGAGGCGAAGAAGGCCAATAAACCTTAATATCCTACAGAGTCGGTCCACAACTAAAAGAGAAATTACTATTTTTTTAAAGCTGGTCTTGAAAGCGTAATATACAAAATAGGAACACAGTATCTTACACACTAAATTACTCTTTTGATATCTTCTTATAAATCATAAATAAAATCAATATAGTATCAAACTAAAATTAATTAAAGGTAATAGCACGTAATTAAGAGCTCACAGAGATGAACTAACAAGATCTTTCCCAATTAATAAGAAAATCAAGGGACTCTCGGCCTTCGAAGTTGAGAAGGATCCTCATGAAATAGGAATTACTCAGGAAGATGTTCAGGAAATTGATCCTTTACAAAAAAAAAAAAATTCAAGATTATCAGTATTTCCAAGAAAAGTGAAAACTAACAAGATAGGTAGACTGCTGAGAGAAATGAGACCCACATGACTTGAATACTGCAGAAATATTAAGCAACAATATTAGAAATAACTTGATCTAAAGATGGTAAATAAATAAGTAAAATGAATAAAAGGTAATAGCATGCTCTAAGAGACAGAGCAACCAGATGTTTTTAAAATTTTCGTGAAATTGTTTAGGTACCCTCATCACTAAAGAAGATATCCAACATGATCCTTGAAGAAAAAAAATCAAGCTTACTTGAACAAAACATTAAATGCAGGCCAGAAGTGGACTACTAAGAAGAACAGAAGTTCACGTGACACGTATGCGTGAATGTTGCAGAAAAATAAAGCAACACTCTAGAAATGACATGACAAGCTGGAGAAAAAAATAGCCACACTCTTACCGTCTAAAACTCAGTTTAGTAAGTCCGGACAGCATTTTTGTTCAGAATGAATCATATTTAACAAGGTATTGTAGAGGTTATGAAACAGTTTAAGTATTCCCTGCTTTTTTTTTTAATATTTAACATTCAAACAAGACGAACTGTATAAATATATATAAACGCTAAGAGACTAATCTTCTAAATAACCAGTGGAGTGAATCGAGCCTGCTACCAGCAGAGGTTGGCCCTGGTCCTCGCCCTTGGATCGGCTCTCACGGCCCCATTAGGCTCTGCCACAACTGCGATCGTAATTAGTGGCACGAAGGAGATCGTCTGGTTGCCCGCAATACCGCAATGAGTCAGGGGAGAGGAGAATCGTCTATAACGGCGATCTCTGGTTCGTATAGATGAAATTTTCCAAGTCTATGACTATTCTTACTAAGGATATCACTACGATGGAAGTATCTTCGGTAGAAATTCCTTGGATGTACGATGGACACGTTCGTCAACGATAAAAACGGGATCCGTAGTCTTGCTAGCTACTGCTTACTGGAACGTAAGATGTTTTAAGACAACAGGTGGGTAGAAATCGGTCGCTATAGGGGGGTAAGTATAACATTTAGATATCCTAGCGGTTACTAAATCGTATCTTTTGTCATAAACTTAATAACGAGAAACTACACCACATTTCCAAAAGTGTTCTGTACAGGTATGCAACTAGGTTGTAAAATACCCATCCCCGGATTTGCGAATGATTGTGTACAGTTGAGTGAAGACACGGAAACTGCAAAATTAATATATAATAAATTAAGCATACGTTAGCTAATCTAAGAGGAGTAGACTAGTGTTATGCCAAAAGATTGAGATTTATAAGCGCTCTATTTCATTAGAACATTCATGGATTCGAGTTTGTAAGTACAAGACTTATCGGCAACAAACCTTCTGGAACACTTATATTTTTATTATTAGTATTATTATATCTACAGCCCCGGGGAATAACTGGTTAAGTCTAATTTTCTCCAAAATAAGTTTCTTGTATTTAAGTAAACGGAATCGGGTTATTTTTATAGCGAATAAGGGGCTTCGTAATTGGCTTGAAAAGGAGTTAATGTTCATATTATAACTCCGTTTCAAGCCAAAAACTACGAGTATGATACGATTCCAGATAATTGAAAGCAGTTAACTCTCTCTGGACAAAATCTGACTTAACCACTTATTCACCGGGACTATATATATATATATTATTATAATGCAATTGGGAAAAACCACAATGCAAAGCCTTATGTTTCAAAAAATACACCTACTTACCAGTCGACGTTTCACCTATTCAGGCATTATCAAGACACCAAAATCAAAAAGGGGTTATGTGAATCGCATCTCGAAGAAAAAGGTGCAAAACATCCCAACGATCAACAGCCCAAACAGGCTCCAAACATGAGACAGCACCCCGCCACCAAGACGTTCAACATACAACTGAAGTATAGTACATATATATATATATATATATATATATATATATATATATATATATATATATATATGTAAGCGTGTGTTTATAACCATTCAACTGATTTCTTTTGATTATGTTTAATAAAAATTCATTGTAAGTGTTAGTAAAAAATAGTGTGTACAAAAAGACTGTTACTAACCTTCTAATATTAGGGTTATTCACTAACTATAAGGGTTAATCGATCGCTAAACCAAAACAGTTGATTAACATTCCTTTTGTACACATTAGTATTTATACTACACAATAAAAAGATAATGAGTCAAATGCTAATAAACACATGTTTAGATATTTAATGATCGTAGAGGTAAATATGAACAGATAACAGTAAATATGAACACTTCTTGCTTAAGGCCGCGCTACACATGACTGTTCGTTGTGTCAGTTTGGTGTGTTCATTTCTAACTGTCACTTCTAACTGAACGCAAAATTCGCGTCCACACGCCCACTTGGGTGTCTCAGTTCGATGTGCTACCCCTTGGAAGCTCCAAGCTCCCAGCTCGTCGTAGTCCACAATTTCGGTTGGTAAACGTCATCCTCACCCATATCGCTCACCAACCTCCCTTCTTTTTTTAATTCCACTTCTTAAACTGTTTATTTTCTTCGTTACTAATGATTTCTTTGTAAGGGGATCGATCTCTTTAACCTTTTTAACAAGAATTTTATATGATTCCTCTCGTTTTTGCCTGTTGTGATAGTCCTTTGAAGTTACATTCCACAAACATTCCTCCCCTCTGAACAGCTCTATAAAATGTAAGGAATACAAATGAGGTCTGGAAAAGCGATTGAAAGGGTGATGTCTATCCAAACGACACCTGTACTCATGCTCAGATAACTAATGTGACCAACTGAACTGACGCGACGGTACACACGCTCACTTCGGACTGTCGTCAGTTCGGTGTGTCACACCGAAATGATGAATTTCCATCAGTCCGTCAGTTCAGTTTTTTGATCTGAGTTCACATCAATTTAGCATACGCACGGTCAGTTCAGTGGGTCGATTCGATGTGAACGAGCCTTTACGTAAGTAACGAAATAAGATTTATATTTTTGTGATCGCTAATGGTTATTTTAAGAATTTTTTATTACATAAATCTTAACAAATTACTTTTGCGGGAAGGGAAGTTTTGGTTAAGTCATATTGTGCCGTATTTCGGTAGGTTTTCTTTTACTATAAATTAATTCAATTTATTTTTAATTATGCCTAGAGTCGTAAGATATCATAGACTTACAGTCAATTTAACTAAGGTGCAATTTTTCCTAGTTTCTACCCCCACCTCTTTTAATTAGAACTCTAGCGCCCTAAGTTACTTTTTCTCCCGCACTTTAGGCAATTGGGCTGTTTTAAACAGCGTAGTCTAATTTGAGCCATGGTGATGGTAAGAACTTCTGTTACAACGATGTTTCAAGTGGTAGCCACATACCTACAGTTATCTATTTTATGTGTATGAAGATTTGTACAGGTATTTTTTATTCCTTATTGTTCCTTTTACACCATTACCTTTTCTCCTATATTACTATTAAAAACCTGCTACTTTTCATTACACACTTGAACCTGGTAGAGAAACCACTCAGCTATCATCTAACTTTTTTTTCTTTGAATTACTTCGCCTTATGCTGCTTTTATTAATTTTTTACATTATTTCTACCTTTAGTCTGCTACCACAAAATGTACACATTCAGTTTTTTACCATCTACAATTTAGATTATAGAAGATACAGATATTCAGGTGAGCTGATCTTTTTCTTACCCTTTTTCCTTTCAGTTTATTACTTTGTAATTAATTTTCAGCCTAAATTTATTTCTTTTATTACAACATTTCTATGGTCCTCCATTCTATGCGACGAAACTCCAATTACGTATATTAAATTCAATTGGAAACGTAAACTCGACAGAGAAAATTTAAATTATTTCGTTCTTAAATTCTTTTTTTCTCTTACACATATAATGCTTCAATAGCAAACATAAAAGTTGAGATAACCGAAGAAAAAAAAAGGAGAAAAGCAAGACTTCCTCACTTGTTTTAGTATGCTTCTTAGTACCTTCATCTTGGACTAGTATAAACAAATAAGATCAATGGCTAAAATCACAAATTGAAATTGAAAATACTTACAACACTACAAAGATAAAGTTTTGGCCCAAACAAAAAAACTTTTCTATGAAATCACACGTAAAAGTTGGGTTGTAAAAATGTATAGTACTCCTATAAAAACTTGTATAATACTATTATACATATAATACTTGTATTTTCATAAGGTTGAGTATGCTAGTAGTAAACCTTTCCCCAAGGTGTACAGGTGTACAGGAACAAGGTGGGTTGTATTAACGTTTTGATCCTATAAATATTGCTGCTACATATAAATAAACTACTTCTCTCTTTGCAAGGCTGAGTTTCCTTGGAGGACACCTGTCAATCGTCTTACTATACATGCAGATACACTTTTAAGTAGATGTGAGAATTCTAATGATGTTGGAATGGCCCTACCAGGGCCTGGGAGAGGAAGTGCCTCTTATGCAACTTTATTGGCCATTTCAGTAACCCTTGTATCGGAAGCCACGTACATCAAGCACATGGACCATCAACCAAAAGGGGTGGCTATTGAGGCATTTTAATTTTTTATGTGTCTGGTGTGTGAGTGTGTGTGTGTGTGTGTGTGTGTGTGTTTGTGTTTGTGTGTGTGTGTGTGTGTGTGTGTGTGTGTGTGTGTGTGTGTGTGTGAGAGTAAGTGTAAATAGTAAAGTAGAGGGCTATATATATAAGTGCCATGAAGCCGGGCTATTAAGTTGAGTATTTTTGAATTGAAAATTAAATCGATTTTTTTTTAAATTCAAGTTGTCTATATTCATTTCTTGTTTTCTAAAGTTAAATATTTTATAAAAAGTTTCCTATCCTGGTAACGGCTGAGTTGACGAGTTGTGAGATATCATTTTACAGACTTCTTGCCAGTAATTTTACCAATTACATTTTGACAAAGTAACTCACAAACAGTTTCAAACCGATTCTAAGTATTTTAAACAATGAAACCATGTGATAAGTTCGAACAAGTCTTTACCAAACAAAAAGAAGAAATAAAGTGCTGTATTAAGGAACTAAAATAACTTTCTTATTAAAACTCCATAAAAAATAAATGTTTGACCCTATATCTACAACACCGGTGAATAAGTAGTAAGTGTTATTTTTGTAGGGAGTAAAGGGCTAAAAAGTCAGTCAACGGCTTGAAAAGGAGTTATTGCTTATAATACAACCATATTTAAAGCCACAAACAACAAGAATGGCACGATCCCCACTTCCCTAGATACAATTAACTCTGGACGAAACCTCGACTTAACCACTTGCTCACCGGGTAGCATATATTAACACTACGTTTATAATAATTCGTAGGATTACGAAAATGATAAACAATCGTTGAATTAGCTTAGAATGCCATTGGAGAAAGCTCCAAAAACGAATTATGCTTTTTTTACTGTTAATGTGAGATATGCTAAATTTGATCTTCTTAATATGTTACTTTTTTTTTACAGTGCATGCAGTTTTTTATGCCTGAATTATTGAAATAATCACTGGTTAGCTATTTTCCAGTATTATTTTGAATTTTTTTGGTTTTTGAATTTTCTTTCTTTTTTTAAGTTTTATTTATATTGAATTTGAATTTACTCGTAGCCTGCAAAAAACAAGTTACGCTTAGAATCCAAAAAAAATGTTTAGATAATGTGAACATACCCCCTATTTTAAATAAAGGGTATATCTATTGCCGACGGACGTTGAAGATGTCTTCTCACGAGAGGCCTAAGCCGCGCCAAGGCAGGCAAAGGCCAGGGTGCAGAGGGTTGGCCTTCTCGCCTTCATTTGCATTCATATTGAAGTGTGAAAGGAAACGAAAAAAAAAATAATAAACCAGTCCAAAGCAGTCCCAGGACCCCACGGCTCCCGCCTGGATCACCCGAGCAGCTCTCAGGACACACGTTTAGAAGGGTAGATGATATTTATTTATTTGCTTTTGTTTATAAACACGTACACGGTAGATGTATATTTTTATATATTTTTTTATATATATTTATATTTTTTTTTCTTCATGGACATGTGTGAATAAACAGGTGAACCTCTAAAATGAGATACATTATTTTGCATAGAACTAAATGGATTTGGTCATGCGGATTACCTTAACTGACTCCTACTGTTGCGTATTATTACTAATTATTAGTTGTAACCAATTGTTAGCGAGTACATACATATTTTTTTTAAGTACTCCTACGAACAGATATACTCCAGGACACAAGCAGTTAAGCTTCAATAACTGCTGCATCATCCAATCTAATGATAAATTGTTTACTTTAACTGCAACATCTATTTCTTAAGCATTCAAACTATGTATATTAAAAAAAAATTGTGTACAAGGAAACAAAACAAAAAAAAACATAGGTTGTAGGTAAGCAATCAATTGCTGAAAACCAATACAATCAACCTCCAGATATTCCCCTTCCCTCGCCACCCCACACTTAATGAAAACACTAAGGGCAGAAAAGGGCGGAATAAGAATGACGAAGACTTGACGAATGGCTTTTCCTGAAGTTGATTAATCGAATATCGGAGGATAATCGATATTGGTCAATGTTCAATTAAGTCAGCACGACCGGCCATCGGGAACTGACGAAGGCCTTACACCAGGAAAAAAGTTATTAGATGTATCCGATAAATCTGCATACTTCCTACCCAATAAAAAACCATCCTTCATTAATTAATTATAGATACAAAAAATAATTAGTCGATAGTGTGTTTAAAACCACCTACAAAACAAAATTAAATACTCCTGCGGGGGTATCTTTTATCCACATAACAGCAGGCCGACCAACTTATTCAGTTCTTGACGTTCTTCTTGAGTCAAATTCAATCATTTACAATATATATATTTATACTAAACATAGAAAACATTTGTTTATACATTAGGTTTATAATTCTTAAGGCTGTATCAACGATCCTGCCAAAGCAGTGATAATATAGAACTAAAAGTGAATCATCAATTTGAATGTATGAAGTATCAAACAGAAAGAAAATAAATTTGGATACTGAAACGTGTCAACCTTTTAAGGAAAATAATAAAATACAGAACACGATGTATTTAAAACACACGAAGTTAATCCAAGAAATGTAAGAAAAGTAGTCATTTTAATTGGCCTCAGCATTCAAAGAGTTATTAAACGAAATCAAACTAAAAGATACTTTTAATGTAAGGAAGAAATAGTTGGGGTTGCAGTCAATAAAAACACCTTAATAAGAGTAACTTATTTATTGTGTGCCGACGTTTCGGCCTACAATGAAGGCCATCTTCAGGGCAAATATACCAAGCGGCGGCGAAGGCGATCAACTGCCGTTGATCGCAGTCAGCCAGTTGATCGCCTTCGCCACCGCCTGGTATATTTGCCCTGAATGTGGCCTACATTGTAGGCCGAAACGTCGGCACACAATAAATAAGTTACACTTATTAAGGTGTTTTTAAAAGATACTTTTCTCTATCAAGAAATGCCAGTATGATTTTTTACTGGCATTTCTTGATAGAAAACATTTTTGATAGCAACATATTTGGAATGTATTTATATACAAACTTAGAAAAAAAAATCAGTAAAAATGACACACAAATGCACAAAAGTAAAATATTCATGAATAACAAGAACGAATATGTACTTGGGGTAAATTATCTTTAACTTCTATATAATATTTTTTATAAATAAATAAATATTTTAATAATTATTTTGGTATTTGGTAAATATTTTGGTGCGCTTAATTTTCCCTCCCTAGAAAGTTTAACAACATAAAGATGAGAGAGGGGATGATATTTCTCCTAAGTAGCTTTTTCAAGTTATTCTGTCCTAAAGCCTACGCTTCGCTGCAATTAAACTATCCCAAATGACTTGTATTAATTTATTACACGTTGAAATCTTATTTTTTCAATTAATAAAGATAGTAAAAGAAGGTCAGTGACCCGATATTATTATTGGTTAAAAATAATGTAAAATTTATACAATGTTTTATCTCAGTTGTAAATAAAACAGTGTAAATAGAATTAACTTGATGGAAATAAAGGCTCCTAGATTATAAAACTAGGCAAATTGAATTAAGTAGGCAATTAGTTTTAATGGCGCTTTAATGCTCCCACTATTTCAGTCAACGCTAATTACGTAAATAACGAATTGTAGAGCTAACGGATAAATGGCTCTCTATAGAGTCCGGAAACGCGGCAGAGGTCCCATTTTTAAATAAGTAATCATTAATGTGTTAAAACCAATTAACAATCGATTCAAAAATTGTAATATAATATACATCACATATAATAAGTAAAGTTATAATTTTGATGTAAAATATATATATATTTATATAACAGTAAATATCACTATGGAAAAATAAATTATAAACACTGTTAATTCCCTGGTTCCAATTACTCATCAATCTGTAGAATAAGAAAAAAAAAACTGTATCGCTACAAACTAGGAAAGTAGGACTGCTCCTAAACCAACAGATGTGCAAGGAAGGAATTTGGCCAAGATCACCTTACACGCCTGGTGGTTTCTCCTTCATAACTCACATTATAGAGGCACGGCGAGCCCCAGAATAGTCAGATCCCACAGGGTGAGTATGTGACTGTTTAAAAATTAAATAATTTATTCGGCATAGCAAATATTTTTATTTTTATGTACGAAATATTATTATGATATTATTACAATTCGTTAAGAATTATTTTTAATTATATAACTTCAATCTTAATATTTCGGAAAAGGTAATAGAACTTTTTTTGAATTACCAATAAATAATTAATAATTATTATAGTTAATATGGAAAGAGTATGAAGTGTCGTATAAACTGTTTTGTTTTAATTTTTTTTTAGAGATTTTTTATTTTAAGTTTAATTATAGATATTTTTTCGGTGATGACTGCAATACTTTTGCTGTTTATATTTCAATCGAAACACTTTATGGTAATTTTTTTTCGATATTAATTGTGTTAAATATTTGCTATTATGTATTAACCGAAATTTTCTTAATGGCCTAATTAACGGAGACAAATGTATTTTTTACAAAATATAAGGGAAAATGAACCGTGAAAACATGATTTGAATAAAACATAAAGCAAACAGTTGACTGTTTGACCTCTCCAAGTTAATTTACAGAATAACTGGTCCCTTGTATTTTGTGTTTGAACCTTATCAACAAAAATATTATTATCTCTGCAATTTTGATAATATCTAATGTTACATAAACAAATTAATAACACGCGACTCTCATCGAAAGAGTCCAGTCTATCTGAATGAAAAGCGAGATAAAGAGACTAAAATAATTACTTATCAAATTCTATACTCAACAGTTCATTCCTTGTTTCAGTGGCTACTCTACAAAATTCGCAATAAGAAAGTTATTCCACTCTCCTCGTAGGCGTTTTTCGTCTCCACTAAGATATTAGTATATTCTAGAAAAAAATCGAGTATTATTTTACTAAATTTAAATTAAGGCGAAGTGGATAAGACAGACAGGTAGGCTACTAGAAGTTCTTTACCCTCCTGACAAATGCTGCATCACAACCTCATGAAACTTTAAGCTTTAATCAAGGTACGGGCAACATTTTAACAGGTTAAGTGTAAAGACCTACAACTTCTCACGTACCCTCTCTAAACAAGTACAGTGAACTAGTGGATTCCTATTAAGAAAGAAAAACATTGGAAACCATTCACAGTAGTACATAAGAAAATAAGATAACCTCTACAATAACGTAGTAATAGAAGAAGCGAATTAATTACAAGACTACAATCCGAATTTAACAGATTTCTATCTCACTACCCTTATAGAAATCCGTCCAAAAACAAAAATACGATATGTCCCGGCTATTTATGAGTTTAGTTTAACAAAAAAATACATAATGACAAATCTTTTAGGGATTTAAGAACATAATCTTTGTATCTAATCTTATAACAGACGCCAAGATTTTTTTAAATGACTTTTGATATAATACGAAATGGAAAATGGAATTCAATCATATGTATAACTAAAGGTGTGTTAATATACACATGCAGCTTATTTTAATAAACCAATTGACTGATTGGTGTGATCCCAATAGCCCTGAAGAAGGTAAATGTTCGGCTTTCCAATAAAGAGATATCCCTGTTTAGGAGAATTTTTTTTTTTGACCTCCACTCGAACCATATTCTTTCTGAATTGACTTGTAATATATTTCATAATAAAACAACAATGATATTATATCTTACTACAATAGCTATGGCGAATAAGCGGTTAAGATAAATTTTCTCCCAACGTTTTATTGTTCGGGAAGCGGACTCCATTATTTTCATATTGAATAGGGGGCTAAGTCAGGCTTGAAAAGGAGATATTGCTCATATTACAACTTCTTTTCAATCCCAAAACTTTGAAAATGACACAATTCCTCTTCCTTTGATGCTGCTAATTCTTTCTGGACCAAATTCGACTTAACCACTAAATTCGGGACTGCGGATATATGTTTACAATTTTGTTAATTACACACTTTACATTCATATATTCAATTAAGAAATATAAAAAAACTTTTTGTTCACTGTAGAAACCCGAATGACCTATTAACTGCAGCATACGAATTAAACAAATCTGAACTGATTTACCAACATTAAGTAATGAACTATACACTGGGGTAGCAATTCGGTATTTACCCAAACAACCAAAGCAACACTGAACTTGGCCATATTGACCGGACATTCACACTGACAGATCCCCGGACCAGAGGAGGGAAGGTTTGACATCGGTTGGACCCGACCCGAAGGCTGTCATCAACATGCAGATTGGCCACATCCTTTCTCCTGACAGACGGAGTTCTGACGCAGGAAGCTTTTCGGAGAATGGGGAAAAGAAAATAAGAATAACTTTGAAATGTGTCAGATTTGACGCAATAAACAATCCCAGCAGTTTTTAATGATAAATGACAAGACAACATTACAATGACAAATAGTACTTACATTAATTTTAATATCTATTTATTTAATTTGTTTTAGTTTTAGAAAAAATAATTTATAGATTATCATAATGCATCATTTCATACATGAAACATAATAGACATATACCCACATATATATTACTTGTTTTTCTCTGAATGCTTATTACATATAACAAATCACACCTTATTAAGTATATCCCATCTTAGATCATAGATCAAATTATGACCATCAAGGTCTACGAGTCTTTTCACCAGAAGTAGCCATTTAAATTAATGAATTTTAACTCTTTTATAACTTCAGTGGATCTCCTCAGACTTCAGGAGACCTCTCTGGGGCACCCATGACTTGGTTTTCTTGTATACAATTTTTGGTTGGTTGTATAAAATGGTTTTCGAAATTAGTGAAGGGAGTTGATTTGGTCGACGTCACACTCAACCGCTTGGATTTTACTCTATTAAGGGTACTCGGAAAAATAATTAATGAGTTTCTTTATAATGTATTAAAATATGTTAGTTTTAATGGAACTGCTTTAATTATTACTATGTTACTTTTCATTTTACATTTGCCTGTTTATAATGATTATCAAAGAATTAATTTTATAGAAGATTTCTTATCAAAGAATAACACCCCGTTTTTAAGGACCACGCTCCTAAGGTATATGTTTGATAAAACTAATACTATACCATGAAATATTTTTCTATTTTTTACAGATATTTTTTTTTTTATTACATACTTAGATTTTTCGTAATAATACGCTAACTTAGAAATGGCACGTTGTGACCCGAAATGGAACGGTGGACAGGACGCCATTGTGCGCACTCCAATTAGGAACTGAAAGTCCACTCGAGGCAGCCCTTGGAGATCAGGGGAGCCTTTAATACCTCTCATGAGTGCCCTCTGTCCGCCCAATCAGCGGATTCCATTAACGGGATCCGGTCTTCTGCTTATACAGAACAGGCCGTGACGTCTATGGGGGGATTACTGGAAGGACTACCTGGCCTCTCTTCAGAGCGGGACTGATCTCGTTAAAGGCGTTTTGTTCCGACTCTGATGAAGGCAGGGCAGAGAATGGCGAACTTCTTGGCAATGGACTTCTCCCGTCAGGTTCTCAACAACTGTTGGCAAAGTTTAATTAAACCAATTAAGAATTATGCATTACAATTGAATGCTCCTTATTCTTCTTTTTTTAATATTGAGTAATCTATAAGCCCATCTATAGGACGGCGGAAAAGATTCGTATTTTCTATAATAAAAATAACCTAATCAAATCCAATACAAATCTCTCATCTACACACAGTAATTTGTATCATTATATTATTCCCACAACTATAAGTTGAATAACAAATTCAATTTAGGTCACGGTCATCTTCTTTTCACACGCCTTGGAGGATTACAGGAATTTGAGAGGTGGCAAGGTTCGAAACTGGTGTGTTTTAGTGGGAGTAAAGTTTGTCATAAAAAAATTGATATCGGAGTAGGGTCAAATCAGCAACAAATAGGACATTAAGGTCGTTATGGATTACTTTGTCTGTAATACAGTAAGGATCACTGAGGATTTAACGCAGTATTTTGGACTGTAAGGATTGAAAACGAGAAGAATTAATGGCTTAGTACAGCCCTAAAGGTCTACTCTGTAAGCCTAGATGGTTCTAATGATTGTCATGTATATGAGTCTTTTGTGTTTAATTGAGAGTTTAAAGCGTTTGTCATATTGAAGTATCCTAAAACGGTGAATTCTTTCAGTAAAGTATAAGGATTCCATGTCAAGATGTCGTACCTAAGTACCGGACCTGTTCTACAGGAATCAGTGGAATGTTTAAACGATACAGGAGGACAGGAAGATTTGCTTACAACGTAGGGTAAAGGTGATTTGAAGGGATCTGAGGGGACCAATAAATATAAATCTTTATTTATAATTTAATTTACACAAAATGATACTAGGATAGACTGTTATTATAAATAACGAAAATATGTAATAACGTATAATGGAGTAAGTTATTCCCAGATTCCCAGGAATTCATTGACCCTTTACAAGACTAGATAAGCTGTTGCCAAGGACCTTATGAATGATGCCCACGTAGAAGGCAGTATCGTATACCGCGCCACACACTCGGAATCTTTAATGCTCTCCCTCTAAAACGATATCACTACACACAAGTGTTTCTACCAACTTCGAGATCTCGACCAAAGTTTCATCCGATAACGCACACGACCATGGAAAACTTGGCATAAACATCGCTTAATAGTCCATCTTCTGAACAGCATGAACTAAAAATAAATTAGTATCGTTATGTAAATATAGTAATACTGACTATTAGTTATATTGAACATAAATAAAACGAAATCAGATTATATTTGATATCATTCAGTATATGCCAAAATTCTTTTATCTGATTTTAAAATGTTTACCATACTATTTGTGTATTTCAAATACTGATTTGAATACAAATAGAAATTAAAAAAAAAAATATGTGGAGGAAAATGGCCGAGCTGGAGGTCAACAATTTCTTTTAAGTTGGGAGCTAAGCCATTTCTTCCTTCCACATATAAATATAGGGTCAACTATTATTATTCAAGATAAAACAAAAATAGTGCAAATTAGGTTGTAAATACGTTCTATCCAAAGGGCTTCATTTCCTGATCTTTATTATGAGACGTTCAGGATCAAAAGCGACCAAATTCCAAAAACTGACTTTTCCACATTTATTTTTTTTTATTTACTTTTAGCAAACCAATGGTTTATGCTTCCGAAAGTTCAGGTTTAGAACCAAAATAAAAAAAAGATAAAAAAAACGACAAAGTGTCGAGTTAGAGGTAGTCGAATTCCTATATATTTTTATTAAATCAGATAATGTATTCGATCACAAATTTGTACCAGTAAAGAGGTAGGATATTCTATAAGAAGAAAGCAAATATATATTTTAATATTATATCAATGTCAATTAGGCCCGAAATGTTAGTCGCAGCAAATACTCAATTTCCTAATAAAGTGTGAATGTTTCCTTTAAGTATATGCTATGTTCCAACAATACCCGACCATCCACAAGATAGACAGAGGGATATAGACCACAACCCCAGAGGAACCACAAGTGGGCCATGGTCGTACTCCAAATTGGTTAAATAAATCTCAATCTATTAACCTTAATAGGGCCAGGTGCCATCGTTGCTCTCTAGTCTATTTGGAAGGATATTTTAGTAGGGCTATTCTAATTCATTCTGCACATATGTTCTAAAAGAATAATTATTAATAATTTTTTTCCCGGTAAATGTGCACATTTGCCTCCTCGTTTGGGTAATGTGCATTCAACTAACATTTACAATTTCAAAGAAGGGAAAAGTACATTGAATTCGCAATGACCATGTCGTTTTGGTAAATGTGAGCATACAAAATAATTTTAAACGAGAAGAAAATTTTAATTGATAATGCTCGAAAGAAAGCAAGAGAAAATTTAGAAAATCAAGCTATCAAAATGTGTTACCTTTCGAAAGAAAAATTTCCTTTTGCTGTGATTGGTGACAATGTTAGAGTTTCTATTTCAGACGTTGATCATGGTAAAACGGATCCAAAAAAATTTGATTTCCGTTGTCTTGTTTAAACATGTCGATAAACATTTATATAAATTACGAACTAAACAGGGATTTTTAAAACAATCTTATTCTAGGCATGAATTCGCCATTTGCGAACAAAAGTTTATATCATACGAAGATGTTCCTCAAGATGTTGAGAAATCGGTAAGAGAAATTATAGGAATGCAGTCCCTTACTGGTGGACAAGGTTTTAAAAGATGCATCTGTAAAGGAACATGTTACTCATAAAAATGCAGTTGTAAAAATGCTAGAATATTATGTAATTCCAAGTGCCACAATAGCAATTCTTGCTCAAATAAATAAAACTTTTTTCATTATGAAATTTCTATATGTTCCTGTATAGTTTTATAAAATTTAACTGTTATAATAAAGAAAAGTATGTTATTATTATTATTTGTTTGATTCTCATCGTATTGCTCTTGAAAAACTAGAAAGAAAATTGTATTTATGAATATTGGGATCATAACCTACGACATGTTATATAATATGCAAAGAAAAGTCATTTACATTTTTTAATTAAAATAATTTTTGTTATTAAAGCCTTCTGTATTATGTTTATTTAAATAAATATTTTTTTACTGCAACAACATTTTTAATTTATTTGTATTCCAACTTTTCTTAAAACATTAAGGTAGGAGTATACATTTACCGAAACGTGAAGGCAAGAGTACACATTTGCAGGGAAATGTACATATACATTATATTCAGTTCACATATACCTACATATTTAACGGTAAAAGTGTACATTTACATTTACCGTAACGTATATTAGCTATAAAATATTAATAAAATATCCATAATAAGCTTTCTAATGACTTTTCCTCCTACTTTCTACCGGAAGGTGCTATGGCTAGACACACCTAAAAGAGTTAAGTAGGTTGTACGTGGAGGATCGCTTTTCAAAGATGCCCAAGGGAACTATAGGAGTATAAAACTATCCATCAGGATACCAATTTGATTTTGTTTTTTATTTTAATCAATACTCTCACTACATGACAATAGATCTAGGAATTGAATCACATTGCATCATAATTTTTATATTAAATGTAAACATGATGGAAGATTATGAAGGTTTTTTATTAAATCTAAGAATACCATGTATTGTACACATCCATTTTTAGTAACGGCAGATAGCGACTGTAGTTCATTGATACTATACTGAATTGTAAATTTCACCAGACCTCCTTTAAGCTGCTCTACAAAGTAGCCGGTAGGTGCACAACCAGGCTAAGGTCACAGGCTGCGTCCTTCGTGTTCTTATTTCCAATCTCGATGATGCAGTATATCTCTTTCTGTCCATGGAGAATACGAACTGCAGGAAGGGCAACTTATACGAGAATACTACTTAATTTCAATTATTTATTGTCCAGTTTCAGGGCAATAATTAAATCCTTAAAATTTAAATTTTTATGTCTAAATAAAAAATATATAACCAAATGAAAAATATCTGATTTGGTCAACTTCCTTGTTCGGCTATTAAACAACGTGACTAAAAATGTGATCCTGAATCATACTAAAATTAGACTCCCCGTGTAGTATTTCTTATATATAGGAAGTCTTACTTTCAGCTCTGTACCCTAGTTGTAAAAAAAAAACCTGTACCACTACAACCCATGAACGGTCTGGGGTTCTGTACAGGGTAGAGACTACATTGTTTCTTGGACAACGTTTGTGCAGAGAGATAATTTGTCCTAGAACACTTTAAACGACTAGATTTCTCCCCTTATTTTGGGTACCCAGTTTATAGAGGCATGGTGAGCCCCAGTAGGGCCCAGAATCATGTCCGGCTGCAAACAGATAAAACATAAGTCTGCTAGTGAGAAGAATTTGAACTTAAGACCTTAGTCACAGCAACTCGGTGCTCTGTCATGTTACATTCAAGGGTATTCATTAACTGATGTAACTTTTATCAGTAATAGATTGCTATTTTATATTTTATTATATCAATTCGACAAAAATAGACAAAGAAGACTAGTGTTGAGTTTAAAGGGCAGGCGCTGAGACTGGTGGAAAATTCCTATCGGCAGCGAAGCGGGGACTGACATTGATAACTTGTCGATAATGAGCAATGAATCGATACATCGCTAAGATTCCAGGAATCGATACATGACTAAAGATCCAGGAAGGAAATCCTCGATGGTCGGCCTTGGACCCGAGCCAAACTGTCCTGTCCCTTCTCTCCGCTCAGGAACGACTGAATATTAACATTTATTTGGTTTAACTAAAATTAAGTCAAAACATTTTATGTTTTTTTTTTTTTTTTATAGATTCTTTTTATTTCGAGATCCCACTGTAGCATCGTCCGATTAGCCATAACACCATAAAGTGACGTTAAATGAACAAACGTCACCGTTAAATGTTCATTTGTTTTTGTAAAAATGAAATTTGTGGATGCCTTAAAATTCTGGGCGGGAATCAAATAAGCTATAATATATATATATAGATACACAGTTTATTTAATTCTGGTATCCAATAATAACAAAAAATCACAGACAGAAAAAATAGAAATTGCATTTGGTCAAAAGTAAGTTAGTTGCACAACTAATAAAAATCAGTTCGCATTGAAATCAGTGTCGAAAAAAAAATGACAAAAATATATAAAATATATTCTCTGCATACCAAATAGCTTTCGATATTTCCAAGTCCTTTATCATATAACTGTTACAAACAATATACAATAAATACCCACAAGTTTTAAAACCACTTTGTCAGTATTTAGATTACGAATTGGGAATAATTCTAAATAAATAAATTCGAAAAAAATCCTTTTGCTGAATACCGACAGCACTGAATCATAATAATAAAATAGCCAAAGGAGTTAGTAGAAATAGCCGCCCGAAAATCGAAATCTTATAAAGTCTCGGGAAGAACATTCCTTTTCAATTAATAAATATAGCTGTAGGAGAAGGGGCTTGAAGTTTCTATAGTTTATCTATTGATTTGAAGTACCTGGAAAATTAAAAAACAGAAAAACATCTGAAGAATGGAAAGAATCTATATTTATTCTGATTAAAAAAAGGGTATCTAGGAAGGTTTGTAATAACTATAGTTGAATTTTACTTTACCCATATGTAATGAATTATTCACATTAATATAAAATAAAATAAAAAGAGTATATCAATATCTAAAAGACCACTAGACCTATGGATAATCGTGGGTTTAGTACATGGCAGAGACTGAACTGCTTCTGAAAAAGAAAATGGTTGTGCAGGGAGGTGATTTGTCCTCCGACATTCTGAGATCACTCTCAACTCCCATGTTCCAACCCAAGAGAAAAAACACAGTTTTCGTTTTCGACTTAGAGCTGTTGCTTTAGGATTGATAATTGATATAAAATTCATATAGAGGCATCTATCAGTCACAAAAGCAATGTAAAGCGAATGTCATTGGTTTGACAATAAGAACTAATTTTTATTGAACCTTGAAACTGTTTTTTTTTTTAATTCTCCTCAAAAGTGCCGAATTTCACATTCGATAGTTGGAAATGGCAGGGACGATATGATTCCATCAGTTTTATTTATAGTTTACGCTTTTTAGAATCGATTGTAGACATTAATATCCTTGTTAGATGAATCTTATATTTCGGAGTATAAATCTATAATATTGTTGTAAAAGTTTTGTAATTTATTGGAGTAGAGGGGGGATTGAGAGGAGGGGAGGAGCACCAGCCATACCCTCATATTTCACCTTTCCAAAAAATAAAAAAATCCCTGGATCCGTATCTTACAGCAGTACCATATAATTTTTAAACCACAAAAAGGGTTTACATTTTTTTTTTTAATATTTGTTTCTTAGGTAAATCATAATATTAAGCACATACTCATGGATAGTAGTATCCTGTTTCCCAATCAATACAAACATGTAATGATGTTAAATACATTAGCATAGCCTCGAGCCGATAGGATAAGATTCCTAAGGTGTGTCATCCCAGCGATGTTATCATTAATCGGTTATCGGGAGCTAAACCAATACTGCTACACCTTATCGCCTTCTACTATTTATCTACAACCCGGTAGATAAATACCCTGATATATTATATAAGATAAATATCCGTGTATATCATCCAAGATATCCCTTCTCCTGGTTCCTTTATACTAAAACAAGTTTATATCAATTATTTCTCAATTCTAAAAAAAAAAATATTGAATATTTCATTAAAAAAGCGGTTAAAACCTATCTTTAAAACAAAAGAAGGATTACAAACATTTATACAATTACTTCGGATCAGATAGCCACCTAAATATAAAAAGAAAATATATAGAATAAAAAAATCAGAATATATTGGAGTTTTATTAAAGCTCTTTTTAAGTGAAATTTATGGAATATAATTTTAACAAAATAAAATTGAGGTTTTCTCATATTTGACCCAAAAGTAGATAACTGTCATTCGATTTTTCATGAAATCGTCCCTGCCATTTCCAACTATCAAATGTGAAAATCGGTACTTTTGAGGAGAATTAAAAAAAAAGCAGTTTCAAGGTTCAATAAAAATTAGTGCATATAGTCAAAACAATGACATTCGTTTTACATTGTTTTTGTGACTGATGCCTCTATATGAATTTTATATCAATTATGAATCCTAAAGCAACTGCTATAATTCGAAAACGAAAACTGATTTTTCACATTCGATACTTTGCGATGGTAGGGACGATATATTCATGCATGATGCAGCATTTAAAATATAATATAAAGTGCCTGCCATCTTATTTAAACAAAAAATTATTGATAATACTTTTTCGAGAATAGTTGGATAGCTACACTGCATGATGGTGCGGTTGTTAGGAGGTTAGACTTACCCTTTCAGTACTGTATTAATCAGGCTTGATTTTTTTATTTATTCTGAGGATGTTTAATCACATTCACGAAGGCGAAGTCAGCCCAACAATCCAAGAACATCCCAAATTTGCAAGAATTTTTCTTGAAAATTTTCAAGTTCCAAGTTTTCTTATACCAAACGTAATGTCGTAGATTTGAATGATCTATCAATCGTGCAAATGAACAACCTTAAATGATGAGTCGAGCAAAAAGAGAAAATATAACCCTTGAGAATGCGATGAGAACAATATCAAGGGTCCGTAGGTCGGAATGGGACATTAAATTCCAGTAAAGGCGGATGGTATAGCAATCGAAAATAATGAAAAAAAATTTGAGAGCATTGCTAAGACTCAGAGTGAAGAATGCTTAATCAGATTACAATTAAATGAAAATAAAACAAAAAAAATCAACCCCCAATGACAGCGAGGCTAATACGATAATGGTATTAGCCCCGAATGTATATGCCCAATACTGGTCTTAAAAGACTTGGGCTCAGAAAATGATCATCAATAGCAACATATATGGACCCACATATGCAGATAGAGCTTTTTTTCTCTTCTAATGGCGTGCTGAAATCATAAAAAACCTCTATGATCCAAAATTACGGGAGTACAATGCACTAAAAAAGCTAGTAGCAATAAACGGCTCCTGGGATCTACATGAAACCCTGAAAACGGAATTGAGAAAGTAAGTCGTCACGATAACCGATAATCCATAAGGTATTGCTCAGAGAAACTGATCTGCCAATATTTCATGATTTTACAGCAAGGAGGTTTAAATGGTTAGAGCGTGAAGCTAGAAACAGTCCATCAGGATGCTTCTAGACATCTAGGTATGCAACAGGTGGTAAAAGATGCCTTGAGACAACAAAAACAAATGGTGGTGTACAGAAACAAGATGCAGCAGAGTTGATAGAAATACAAAGCTATATATGTCTATGCCCAAAAATCTATGCAATATTCGGAAACAAGTATAAAAATATTCATTTATATACCTATGCACTTGTATTATTCTTTCATAGACAAGTTTAGCGCAACACATTGGAATAAATTCCAAACTTTTTTCTTTATTTGAATATTTTAATTGGCTGACGACATCGGTTTAAAAAGGTAAAATGGAAAAGAAAACTGGGAGCCAGGAGACCCAATATGGAGAGGCAACTTGGCCAGTGCACCTACTAATTGCCGCACCACAAAATGGTTTTCTCCTTTAATGGCCAAAGGCCCAAGGACCTCGTACCTTCCTTACGTCCCTAATTATTTCATTTCTCATCGTCACGGTCATCCCAAGCGGGTATGAATACAAATTAAGTCATGTATTATAACGTGAATTTATTAGTGAAAACATGAAGGGTTTAAACCCGAATCTGCCGTTGCATTGTTCAAATTATGGATACTTATATGAAATGCCCATTAGCAAAAGAAAGGTAATTCAGTAAAGCAACTATATAATATATGAAATCAAAATATTTCCTCTTATTTTCTATATATTTCTCGACGTGTTATCGAATTTTCAATCCCAGAAAAATTTGGAAATTTCCCAGAAGTGATGAAAATAAGCATGGCAATGCGTTTTGGACTTGAGAATCATTTTCAAAAATTATACCCTTAAGATAATTGTCAATATATCTGAACAGGTGGAAATCTGTTGGAGATAAGTCGGACGAATAAGGTTGGTGTGGGAGAACTTCCCCTCTTGTTTAGTCTCCTCAGTGGCGTCTCTTCCGATTAACCGATGAAGGTGGTTTTTTGATAAGTTTTTCATGGATTATGTCAGTATCCCTGAAATACGATGTGGATGTGATGATCTCACCTATGGTTAGAAATGAGATATGGCGAATGGTCCGTTCGTTACAACACTTTTCCCCGAAAGCGGTGATGATGTTTCTTGGAGCTTAGGTTGCAGAGTGTCCGTTTAAAATCGTAAAAAAAATTACAAAAGAAAATCGCCTTTTTCCATGGTCATATTTGATGGATACTAAGCAATGCTTGCTCCATTCTAGTTATATTAGATACCATAAAAAAAAAGAAAAAAAAAAAGGGAATTAATAACAGTTCATTTCAATCTGTTAACATAAACATATAAAATAACTCCCCCTAATTCTATTTTAAATTTTAGAAAAAATAAAAACGGATATTTCATATTAAACGATCCAGTAAAACAAACTATTGAGCTATTTCTTCAGTGATGGATTCTTCTTAGGAGTGATGAAGCCAAGACAATGGTCCCGCTGCCATCACTAACGGCTTTTCGTCGAACAGAGGGTCATGGAACTATGTCCTCAGCGTTCGATCTGTCTCGTGACTTCATGATCATAAGAGCTCATATCTTTGAAATGTTTTTACGTATCGAGGTATTAAAGGTTTTGCATTTTAATTACATAAAAAAATAGCAGCCATTATGGTTTTAACACTTAGCACTTGGGAAACAGTGATTTTTTTAACACTAAAAACATTTTAAATTTTATTTTTAAATTTAAATCATTAAAATTATTTTTAAAAAAGAACGAATTTTTTTTAGATCCAAATGGACTCATACCACTTTCAAAAATAACAGCTCCTTTAAAGAGTTGCTCGAAACAAAAGGGCAAACACTGCAAAAAAAATAAAAATTTCTAACTGTGCAATTGCCATCTTATCTTATCTTATTTGTCTGCAATAGGATTCACGTATTTTGTTCTCTCTCTTTCGCCCAACACTGTAATCAGCAATGGACCATCAGATAACTATGATTGACAAATCTCAATTTATTAAAATTAGAAATAATTTATCTTACCACCAACCTCTTAAAATGGTATCTGACAGCTCACTTACCTGTAACAAAAAAATGTACAATTGAAAAAAATAATAATATTAGTAAGTAATTTTATTAAAAAAATCACCAATAATTCATAAATAAATAATAGCAGCTAATGGATGGTCGCTGTGGAAAATTCCTTAATTGAGATTATTCTCGTTTGGTCAATTATGGTAATCGCATGTATGAATGATGTCCCAAGGTTTGGTCTTTAATTGTGATCATACTGTACATCTGACGTTGTTTGGCATAGCAGCCCACCATTCAGAACGGTGTAACAACAATAGGATAAATAAATGACAAATAAAGAAGATGATCCGTTTTAAGGACCTTGGAGAGAACAATACAGAAACAGGACACCCAGGGAGAATATTAAATAAGCAAATGTAAAGAGAAGCGGACCTGAACTATCGAACCTGATAAATAATTTATAGAAGATTCACTTTTTCCACTTCCTATCGTTTATAATTGTCTCTTGGCCTGCCACGTGTCCTGGGGTCCTGGGGTCAATGCTACATCAGAGGAGATGGGTAGTTCACTAATAAATTCCTAGGCACATCGAATATAACAATACTACTCGGAATGTTTAACATTAAAATACATTATTTACTTTAATAAACCATTATCTAGCCTTAAGCCTGAAAGCTTTGAACCTAGGAATATCGACAATAAAACTTATTTTTTTTTAAGTGTAAGTGGTTGACTGGATTTACCTTAAGAAAAGTACGAAATGACTAGTAGGTATAGTCCATAGATTTCGCTCAAAAAGGAATTTTGAAAATTTATTATTTTAGTATTCACTTATTTTTAAATTGACTATTGCATGAATAGTGTGCTATATTTGAGATGTAACAAGCCTTACAGCAACTTTGTCACTAATTTCTAACGAAGAATATACATAAAAAGAAACATAAAAAAATGTGCTTTATGAAATACTAGCTTATGCTCGCAGCTTCGCTCGCGTGGAATTTGGTCTCCGCATAATGTTTCGTGAAAGATATAAATAAATAAATAAATAATTTAATTTATTAATTTAATAATTTAAAGATATAAATAAATAATTTAATTATTTTTTTAAAAATATAAGTTACTCGTACATCCAAAATTTCAGATGTCTAACTTCAAAACTGACGGATTCTATACAACCTTTAAATCCCTATTATATTAAAGGGGTAACCTTTGGAGTGGAATTATCCAAATTTCTTTCTTAAACTATACAAAGAACCTTTCTACAAATTTCAAGAGGCTAAGTCCTGCTTTGTCTTTAATTATGTACTATAACGGGGGGGGGGGGGCACATGCTCCCGTGCCCCCACATAACTCTGCCCTTGCTGTAGCCTATGATGTATAACCTATTTTACTCAATAATTTTCATCCAAATCTATCCAGTAGTTTTTGCGTGAATGAGAAACAAATATACAAACTTTCACATTTATAATATTAGTAAAATTTGTGATTTTAAATACGAGAAATTGAGCGCATTACGATCTCCCGGGAAAAGTACAACCAAAACAACGTTTCAAGAATTTTCATGACAGATTCTGATTGTTTTTTGTTGATTGATACTTTAGCTTCGAAGTCAATTGTAGTCCTTCTTGTACTAAGACGTACAAATCCCACTTCAGAGGAAAGGCTCATCTATGCGAAGAGATGACGCCTCGCCAGATGAGACGACAGATGGGAGATATGACGGCCTTCTTAATACACAAGAGAGGACCAGAAGGTCAGACCAATCCAAACTCGAATCAGGAAATCATTACTTGCTTCCAACCGATTTTTCTCTTGAGGGCCACTTAATATCGCGAGAGGGATCCCAAACGACCTCCTGTCGAAATCAAACCTTTATGTAACCAGTTGTAACTATTATGATATCGATAATAATGCCCATAATCTCAAGTATAGGAAACATTGGGCGGCTATGGGCGATTAAGTATTACGCAGGATCATTGCAGCATTTCACCCTCACATTATCTAAACATATATTTCTGAAAAAGTCTTCCAAATCTTATTGGATAATTTACCTGGTAGTTATAATCCATTTTAAGCAAGCATTTGAATTTGCAACAAAAAACAAATTTGAAACTTTTTAAAAAGAAAATTATCATTTATATTTTTTTTAAATGATTATTTACTCCAAAGCCTATATCTGCTGATAATACTAACTCCCATTACCTTCGGTGGAATACTTTTTGAAAATAAAAGATACCTCTATTTTTTATGTTGTCGAAAATTGTCTAGTTTTTGATTAATAAATGATATTTCACTTCATGAAAAAGACGTTCTACCTTTTTTTTTCACATTGGCATCGATTAAAAAAAAAAAGATGGAATAACTCAAATCAGTATCAAAAATATTTCAGTTAGTTCAACTTAACATTGCCTCATTATTTACGAATCTCACAGACGCGATAGCTATAAATCTAAGAAATAAGACAAATAATAGAATTTAAATAAAAATAAAAATTCTTCAAAATGGATTCAGAGAACCATTGAAATAATCCAGTTTTTCTTTTGTAACGCCACCAGAAAATAATTTTAACAATAGGATGCTGAAATTCCAATAATTTAATTTGATAATAAAAAAAAATATTTTTAACGATTAAGTAAAAAATAAAAACAAATAAAAGAGTTAATTACATAACGAGTAGTAAAATAACCAACATAAAAACCTCCCAACGAATTTCGAATATAAATATTGTTAGAATATCCGTGAAAAATAAACTTAAATTTATTGGTAATATTGTATTCAAATTAAAATGACAATAACAACGATATAAAAATATATACATACAAATAAGACCAGTGGGCCACAGATTTGTAGATTGCTCGGGAGGGGAGGGGGTTGAGCGAGTTAACGGAAGAGACAAATGGACCAATAACTCAAGCGTCAGTTCCTGCTAACTCCTTTTTTTTCCTGGAATATTTTTCATTTCGAAAACACTTGTTTCACGGCAACAACTCATTCTATTTTATGATAAATTACAAGACGGGAAATCGTGAGCGATTAGGCCAAAAAAAAAAATTTGGTGGACTCGGAGCAAATTGAAATAATAAAAATCAGGTTATAGTTTGATTGGAAAATTAAGGCAGAATTGAATAGAAATAGTTTATCGGTCACCGAGGACCGATGCCGCACCAGAGGAAAGTTCTACTATCGGTCCCCTACTATAACGCACAGTAAAAGAAACCAGTATTTTCATTACTGCAGTGAAGGTGTTAAACAGATTTAAAAGTAGACACTAAACCTAAAGTCAGCCAATCAGTGGTTTTCAATGTTCTATAGATTTAACAATTTCAAAGATTACTTTATTTTTTTTACTGTGTCATGAAATATCTCCGTCTGATAAACAAAAGAGTAGATAATAAAGTATATCTAGATTGAAGTAATTTATTTTATTTTTCAGTTTAATTTTCCTTTATTAATTTATAAGTTTATTCTCAGCCCAGTTTAGTCCTTTTTCAATCTGGATAATGATTTAAACAGAGAATTTGTTTATCATTGATACATTTGTATTCTATTTCATTTAAATACGTTTGGAATTATTACAATAAACAAAAATAAATAAATATATTTAATGCTCTTTTAAATTAATGAAAAAAAAAACTCTTCTTAACATTGATTGAAGAGCTGAGAAGACCCCGACTAACAGCTGTGAAGTGCTTGAGCTGAGGCACGGAGTGCGAAACCACGAGGTTAGAAGGGGAGGACCCCACCCTAATGGATAGCCACATTGGATCTAAGGACCTCACTGATAGCTAGTAGGATCCATCTCCTTGCTCCGATACCTCTCAACCCTTCGTCGTCTGATAATGTCGTATCTGTTCAGTTGAAGATGAAGAATAAAATCCATTGACAGATCTTTTAAGAATTCAAAAAATAAATACATTATTCATAAAAAAGTCTGTGATACTAGTTACGTATGTCAATAAGTCATTAGATGTTTCAATACTTAGTAAAATTATAATACAGGAGGGTCCATCTCCGACCGAAAAAAAAGTGTATAGCGAGCGGGCTTTCAACCTAGGATCATTATACACTAGAAGGATCGATTTTATAATAAACAATTCATATTTAATCCCACTAGAATACAAAAATGTATCAAGATGCCAAATATATGCTAAGTGACAAACAAATCCTGTGTTTTAATAATTATCCAAATTTAACAAGGACCAGTCCTGGTCTAGAATAAAATTATGCCAAAACATATAAAATAAATAATTATTGATAGCTTCGATCTTATGGTGTGAAAATAATATCTTAAAATACATAATAATGCAGCAAAGGTCATTCATTAAGCAGTTCATGAAAGATATCAACTGATTAATGATCCGTCCAACCTTTCTATAGGTATCATCCTGAAGTATTGTTAGAAAGTCGGGTTGTTAAAAAATATTAAATTGCATTTGGACCGGACGATGATAACAGACCATCATATACCACACTACTTAATAGACCTGAAATCTTGTTCATTGACAAGGCAGTAAAGACAGTTCAAATTATTGAGATAGGAGTTCCTTTCGTTGATAACGTTCAGAAAACAATAGGCGACAAAATTCAGAAATATCAGGAACTTATCGAGGAATCCAAACATCTACAAGAATTAGATGAAGTTAAAGCACTACCGATTGTAGTTCCCCTTATTCCAGAGAGAAATATGGAATCTTTGAAGATCCTTAAGATTAACAATGAAGTATTGCAAATTTCAGTATTCATAGGAATCGCTAATAAAGTATGAAATTTTTCAAAAACTGAAAAAACTTACAAGCGAGCTTAACTATAAACACGGTCCGGATAGGTCAAATCATCAAGTAATGCTGATAAAAATAGTAACAAAGTCTATTTTTACACTGGGACAAGTCCCTTTACAATAATAATACAAAAAATAAAATATGAGCTTAGAATAAAATATAATTACAATTTAATTTTTAACTAATCCTCATACAAGACTGAAAATACAAGAAACTGCTCGACGTTTTCACCTACTTCAACATTTACTGTACAAACGTTAAAAGCTCCCAATTAATTACAAAAGACTCATTTACATGACAGTTATCAGACCTATTTGGACATACGGAGTTGAGCTTTGGGGCTCTACTAAACCATCCAATTCATCTCGTATCCAATCCTTACAATCCAAAATCCTTCGTAAAATCCTCAATGCTCTTTATTATGTCACAAACAAACTCATCCATCATGATCTTAATACCCCATATGTTGCTGATTTGGCCCAAACTAGATACCTATCCTTCCATGAAAAGCTCCATACACACTTGAATCCGCTAGTCTCTCAACTTGCTTCCCATAATATTCCTGATAACCCTCCGAGGCGTCTGAAAAGAAGATGGCCTCGAGACCTTCTGCTATAGAACTTTATTGGAGTGCTATCAATGGATAGTTTCTCCACAAATGTTTTTTTTTTCATGTCCATACAACAGATTTACTTGATGTAATATAATTATAGTTGTAAATATCAATAAATTATTCTATTCTAAAAAAAAAACTGTTTAACTAAAAGAAAATAAATTTTGAGTTAGCTCCAAATAACAAATTAAATGGAAGACAGCATTATAAAAAGAACGTAACAATAACTAGAAGTAAACAATTAATACTTAGATGTATACAAATTATACGAAAAACGAAAACAAGGAGACTATTATTTAACATTCGATCAACTATCCCATTCCCTTAAATACAACTGTTGTCGAAGGTTGAAAAAAACGTAAAATATTACAAGTGAATCCCTGGCAGTGGTCAGCCTCATTTTTCACCCTGCCCCCACTGGCTACTATGCCAAGAAAAAAGCCGGTGAATTCTCATCAAATCCTCGTTATAACTGTTTATTTATTTGTCTTGGCTAAAATATAAAAAATGCTCCTTTAAACGAAGTTTCATATAAGATGAATTAAAAAAAGTTTTGAAACATCAATAATTATATAAAATAAAGTCATAAAACACAGTGGGCCCCACCACTGAAACCTTTCTTAAAAGGTAAAATGGTTCATCACAAGAGATAGTTTTCCCAGTTTAATAACGCTCAATAATGAAAAAAATCAATACACTAAAATTTCCACAATCGTAATTAAAATGCACTTATTTAATAGGGAAAAAAATAGCCACTAACATACATATGAGGCGTGGAGATGCAAAAAGGGATAAATCCATATTTTATAATTTTTAATATTTTTAATGTTTTTCACAAATTTAGCGTCCTCTTTGCGGTGGTACATAGTTCACTATTATTATTTTTTGTTTTCTAAAAATAATTGTTTCAAATAAATAATCATTTCATAATAACCTAAATTACGCATATGTTTGTGATTCCTGAAAAAATTTTAAATTTGGATTTATCCCCTTTTGCATCTCAACACCTCATATAATCGATAAAAATTCAAAGCATCGAATGTGGAAAACACCACTTTCTAGAAGAAAAAAAAAACTGTTTCAAGGCACATTCAAATCAGTGTGTATCTTTAACCGTATTTTACCTATGTCATTATGCAGGGTTAAGTGCCTCATATTGAATGATATGGACTTTTACGTCAAATATCAGCCAATCAATTATCAGTCGCTATAGATCGAAAATGAAAAATATTTTTTATTCACAATAGATATATTCCATTAGTACCGACGATATAGTATAATTAATGATGGAGAATACGCTTTGAAAATTAAATGACACCACAATCACTCAAAATAAACTCCAAACTTTCATTTACAATAAAGGAGTATGGTTCATGGTTTAAAATGGTTCATGCCAGGCTACCATTGAGACATTGGAAGAGTGGATATGAAAGGGTTAACGTTGCCTTTGGCGAAGGACATCGCAAGGGCACTGTACCCAAGCCTTGGCATCCTTGGACTCTGCTCTCTATTATGTCAATAAAGAGAAGAACATAATCATTCCCGAAGATGGTACGCCGAGGAATCACATAATGACGTCTTATGCAACGGTGTAGGAGGATAAATTAATTAGTGGTTTTGGTACGCGAGACTCACATGTGATAATTAGTGGTTGTACTTGTAATTGTATACTACCACAGGATCCCAAGCAATTTCTTTGGTAACCTAAGACGGAAAATCATTTCTTCATTTTGCATAACTAATCTACCGGCAGTCATTAACTATTTATCATGTGGAATACATAAAAAAACAAACAGCGCATATAATCTACACAGTGTTACAATTCCGATTGTAAATATTTGAATAATAAAAAAATGCATAATTAAAAAATATATATATTTGTTGTTGATGTTGATGTTGTTTGGACCTTGAGAAGACACATATCAAAAACTAAAATAAATTTCAAGTTTTACAGAATTATTTCAGACTTATTAGGTACCAACTTTATGTAGCCATAGTAATCATACATAACCAACTTTGACGCTTTTCTCTAAGCCTGTACATGAGATATTGCAAGGAGGTAGTTATATTGCTACAAAAAAAAAAGACTAATGCATATCTAAATATTCTCAAACACCCCCTCCAAAAAAAAAAAAAAATCAAATTGTAAATTTTGTTATTTCTAATAATAATTAAGTTATTAAATCTATATCATAAGCCCGTTGAATAAGTATTAAGGCGAATTTTGTCCAAAGTGACTTAGTTCTATTGAGGGAAGCGAAATCGTATCATTCCCGCAGTTGGTGGCTAGAAATGGGTTTGTATTATAAGCAATAACTTTAAGCCAAGTCCGACTTAGTTGCTCCTTACAATTAACACGATTCCGAACATATCCATTTTGGAGGAAATTCGACTTAACCAATTATTCACTGAGGCTGTAGTTACATACTTTATAATGGAAGTGCTGAAGTTTATAAGTGACACAGTTGCATATTAATTCCAAAGCGCAGTGTAATCTGCATTGAGTATGGCTCTATTCCTCATACCTTGCGTGCCTCATCACAATTCCCTTCCTATCACAGTCATTGTCTGATGATCGGTAAGGAACCATTACATGCTGACCTTTGCGGCATCAAAAACATTATTTAATCATAGTGATGCCTATTTTCTTTACTAAAATAATAAGAAAAATTTCGTACCAAATGACCGAAATGATCCCATACATATAGACGCTATCACTTTATCTCTTATGAAAGCCATAAATAATTCCCTAAATATAAGGAAAAAATACCTACCCATAATAATTACAGTAAAATAAAATATAATGAATATAGTGAAAAAAATAACAGAGATTAGAAAAATGAAAACATATATCTCGATGCAATCGATAAATTTAAATCAGTCTTCAATCCAGCTGATTTCTTCCTTAGCTCAGCAACCGTATTAGGCAATGTTCAGCTATAGTCGATTTGCAGTAGCAAAACATGACTTCCAGGTGCACTAACTCTCGTATCATCATCATCATTTAAAATTAACATTTGAAATTACGTAAGCCGTAGATAACATGTGGGTGCAGCAACATCTGTGAGGTTACCGTGAGATTACCGTTCGTGTTCAGGCACCGTATTAATTTAACTGCCCCGTCGCTTAAGAAATAATTGAGTCGTACGTAACTCTTCAGCTATGCATGTGGTAAATAAGATATCACATTATATCGGTAGATATTTATTGATATTACTTTAAAAAAAATTAAGACCCATTTTCATAGATGGTGTTTTATTACTGATATGTCGTGATGTGATGTGTGATAATATGTATGGGTCACAAGATTAAGGTGAATTCTTGTTCACATATAAAATATGTACGTTACCTTCTTCCTTCCACCATGGATTCGGTTGAGAGATGTTTGTTTTTTGTTATTGTAAACGTGGAATAAATTTTGTGTTTCAATTTCGAAATATTTTGAGTTTAAGTACTTCGAAGAAGCCGCCGAAACCTTTCGAACGCCCATATTTATAAATACAGATTGAACTGAATAAAAAGCAGATACTCATTGATTATGATGCAATTATATGCGTCTTATAATTAACATGATCGCTCAAATAATTAAGCCACTAAGTGAATAATGAGTAACTTAACATTAATAAAGTATTAGCTGGCTATTATATACATTTTTTTTTACAATATGCAACATTGGTATATCATGTTTTATTTATATCAATCCTAATCATAGATCGATGGTAAAAGAAGAAACTGTCGAGATCTCGTTGCTTTCTCCCGCTGGATCTGAATAGATTGAGTTGCGCCATCACTTCCTGCATTGGCCGCGAAGTTAATCGACCATTGAGATCGATCTCTGCCTCAACATGCATCGATCTGTATATGTAACCTATGGGGATCCAATCACCATATACCGAGAAATAAAAAATACTAATACGTCATAAAAAATAATAATAATAATTAAATTTTTTTATCACTTAGGAATTAAAAGTGGCAGACATATAAGGTAGAAAGTGAGTCTTGAAGTGATTATTCGTCATTCGAATAAATACATTTTTTGGACGATCAACAAGACCTTTTAGTATCCAATGTAAAATATAGCTCTTCCACAAACATTAATAAAATCAAAAAGCATAATAGTGCTGTAATTTTTTTTATTTTATATTTAAGATTAGAATAGAAAAGATTTTTATTCTGGGTTAATACCCTTTAAGAATAAAAATGTGTTAAATTAAAAAAAAAATCTAGCCAGAAACATACATATTAAAATAATCAACTAACAGATATAAGAAGAAAGAAAACTATGTTGCATAAAGCAGAAGAGAAAAAACAGGGCGGGAAGGATTGAAATTACAACGTTACCCCCAGTAGTTCTCATCAAAAGGAATTAGGAAACATTAAAATAGTTATAATTATAATTATAATGTAAAAAATAAATAAAACAAAGGGAAAAAAAACTTTAAAATATAAAAATTAAAATATATACATATTAGTACATAATCAGACGGAGGAAATAAAATAATTCAACGTCTCAAACCAAAATAAGAAATTTTATAGACACCTAGATGAGGAATTAGAATAACATAAATCATACTTTTTTCATAGTAATCGAACTTTAGGACGACTGACGCGAAGTAAGTAAATTAATGAAACTAAGAATTAAGAATAAGACAAATAATAATACAAATTTAATACTGATAATAATAATAATAATAATAACAAAAATATGATGTATTTGTTGCTTTAGTAACGAACGAAAAGAAACTCTCCGTGGAGGTTTAGTTAATGGCCAAGTCCTCAGCTCAGTCAGTTCTCATTGTCAGCGGGTAAATATTGGTCACCTTGATCCGATCCTTATAAATATTCAAAAGACGCTGAGCCAAGGATAAATAAATTCAAATAAAAAAAGAATGATATATTTGAGCTGCGAATAAAATCATGTGCAGTTCAGAGCAGGTGCGAGTGAAACTTTCCAGTCATTAATAAAACATTTTATTTAATTTAAACGTATAAACAATTTAACATAATCAACTTAAACAAAATTGTTATAATCTTTTACTAGATCCATTAATAATAATAAAATAATAAAGAAACATGTTGTATTTAAGTCTACACAAACATTACAGTTTCATTCAAATTAAAAAATTATAATAATAATAATTATTATTATTATTAGTCATATTAACATAATTTATTTATCATTAAATAATTGTTTCTTCACCCAATTAAATAATGTAAGAAAGAAAGATTACTAATTTAATTAAAACTCAATTTTTAACTCTGTTAAATTAACTGTTAAAGAGTGTCTTACGTAAATTACAGATTCCATTGGACCTAGTTAGGTTTTCATTAACCTAGTTTCCAATTAGCCTTAATAAATTTCGCTTGTCTGTAAGGACACAAATTTGACTTTTCATGCATGTTATTGCATCGTAGTAAATAGAGGATCAGTAATAATGTTTAATTAGGTATTTAACCATTAATTCGATATTTAACGAAATCAATGCTTCTAGATAACCCAGTTGCCGACCAGACGGGAGATTCCGCCGAAGATACAGAACCGGTAGAAAAGAGGCCAGTGATGCGAAGGACAAGTTCGCGATAGCTCAGTGATTTCACCGGGTAAAAGTGACAGCTTCGGCTGAGAACGGGGCTCAGTCTAGAAAGCCATCTGCAAAAGTGAAAAAGGTTTCTGAGTCTCAAATCATTCGATTAGAGTTTGAACCACTGGTAACCAGCCATTGAACAATGGTGGTAAAGAATGAAACAGATTTAAAAGAAAAGAGCAAGAATATCTGTTGTTGTAACAAGCTGCGAATTTAACGCTAATTTCAAAAGCAAACTACAACATCAATTGAATTCCGTATGTAAAGAAAACTGCGTCGTTAATATACGAACGCTTTTCTTAGCTTTGTATTTGCCCTGATAGCGACACAGACTACTTCATTGATCAACTGTTATACATATGAGAGGCTACAGTTTTAATGTACGGTTATAAATTCTATAAATAATAATTGTGTAAACTGAAATTAATTCCTGAAAGATATAAAGTAACATTAAGTAAGAGCTTTAAATGATGTTTCTTTTGTTTTATAAGGTAAGTGAATGTTTCGTTATACTAAGTAATCCTTTTCAACAAATTCAATATCATTACATACTAATCCTTTACTAACACGAACAACTGTAAACGAAAGTGACTTCTGTCCGTCCCGTTTGTTAATCAGTGTCAATGTATGTTTCACGGCTGTGCTGATCCGTTTGTGATGAAATTTGATATGGATAATCTCAAGCCTGGGAAAGGAAATAGGCTACTTTTTATCAAAACACAACACACAGGCGAAGTTTATATAAAACTGTAACCTGATTGACTAACACACCCAGCGGTCAAAGCACAGCAGAAGCCACTGAACTTAGCATCTTGCAATTCGCAGACAGGTTCTGTGTATGGCTTAAATGAGCACGAAGAATGGAATTTGGACAATTCCACCCCAAGGGTTCCCCCTTAATATAATAGGGGTTCAAAGATTGTAAGGAATCCATCAGTATTGAATTTAGATATTTGAAATTTCGGACGTACTAGTAACTTATAGTTAAAAAAAAATTAAATTCTTTATTTAAAATGATCTGTCACAAAAAATTAGGTGGCAGACCAAATTCCACGCGAGCGAAGCCGTGGGCAAAAGCTAATTACATCATATATTCAAGAGAATTAATATGAGAACAATAAAGTCTCGCAACTTCGTCAAAAGATAGATTAACAAGTATTGACTGAATCTCGAGCGAAGGAAAAACTTTTTTTATTAACAGTCAAGAGTATATAAAAGTATATACCGTACATATTACATAAAAATAACGCAGTATGTGTATGAATGCTCAATTAGTGAATACCAACATTAGAAAAAAATACATAAATGCAATTGCATAACTGCACAGCATACACGCGGCCTTCAAAGGTAGAAATGGTTCCCCACCTATCTACTATTCACTATAATGGTCAATAAAAATAAACAAGCGTAAATAACAAGTACGCTTTTACTCATATAAACAAAACAAAGACTGCGCCTTTGAGAGAGGATCTCCATTGCAACTTACGACCTAAACAAGATTCTATTTAAAAAAATCCAGCTTTACCAGGGGTTCAAAAGAATAGTTCGTACCACACACATTAATTAAATAGTAGAATCTACTGTAAAACTATTAAAAAAATGTTTGAGAAGAATATGGCACTAAAATTTTATTTATTACCATTATTTTTATTATTATTAAAGCATGGAAGTAGTGCAGGAATGAATGTCGAAGGAACTTGCATCTAATCCAAGGCTCAGATGATTTTTCGTAACAAACTTAGGTGCTTAAACAATTCAATAATAAAACATAATTAAACACCGTATCTTCATAATTTTAACCTTAATACTACTTAATTAATTAATTATCTGCCCAACGCAATAATTGGTTTAATAAAACTACAGTTAATAATATCAGGTAATTGAGGCTCATTACTGATCAAACTCTCGAAACATTCCATTTCGAAAACTCGACAGCTTTTGTAGAACATTTCTATCCTCTTCAGAAACAAATGTAGAACTCTAAATAAAATCTGTTTATAGTTTTTATTAATTAATGAAATTTACAATTGTATTGAACTAATACAACAAGTAAATATTATAAATGGTGCATATTGGCATGAATAAAGACAGGTAGAGAAATTACCCTTTGGTAGTACTCAAATAAAAAGTTCAACTTAGAAGGTCACGAGGCCATCTTCTTTTCGGACGCCTCCGAGGATTATCAGGAATTGAAGAGGCTGCTAGGTTTGAAACTAGAGGTTTTGAGTGGAAATATAGTTTGTTATGAAAAGATTGACATAGGATTCGGGCCAAATCAGCAACAAATGGGAAATTAAGATCGTAACAAAGTAAGGACCATTGAGGATTTTTCGGATTGTAAGGATTGAATACGAGAGGAATTCGATGGCTTAGTGGAGCCCTAAAGATCTGTTCCATCAAGTCCAGATGGGCCTAATGATTGTCATGTATATGAGTCATTTGTAATTAATTGGGAGCATAGAACGTTTGTCTAGTAAATATTGAAGTAGCCTGAAATGGCGAGATTTATATAAATTATTAAAAAATTATAATATCATATTTTCCGGTTATAAAGAGATACAAAAGAGGAAATTCAAATCAATAAAAAACGTATCAACTAAAATAATCACATAAAATGATGAAAAACATGGCGCATATTAAGCTAAAAAACGAATAAAATAAACAAGTAAATAAAAAAGCAGTGCAGTTCTGAATATAAAGATAAGATAAAAGACACAAAAATAGAGCTGCTTTTTGTGTTTTGCTGACGCTTCCAATCGCAATCTAGGCCAACTGAACCACAAAATAATGCAGAAAACGCCGAGGGAGATAATTTTAATTAGCATATCTACATTTTTCATGCATGCTTATATAATAAATATAAAAAAAAATTTGTGGAAATAAGCAGAATCTTCGGGAATACGAATGTGTGTAATGATAAATTTCAATAGATTTTGTTTTGATTAGTTATACACTTTTTTTGAGGTGGTGGAGTGAAATATCCCTCGATACATCGGTGAAGCCACTGGTAATCACGATAATAAAAAAATAAAGAATATAAAACATAATGTAATTCTTTAAAATTATTTTAATCAGCTAACTATATTGATAATATTTTATAAATTTTACATAACACTGCTCTTTCATATAAACTACTTTAGATTTTATATATATATATATATGATATTTTATAAGTTATAAATATATTAGTATTATTTAATTTATAATATAACTGTATTACGGTCCAATTTTAGGAGTCGTTATTTCGAGATATTAAACAGTTAAATGATGTACCATTTTGGTACTATGACAGACCCTGAATCAAACAGCATATATTACCACAGTGGATATATTTTTAAGTAATGACAGCAACTATATTTATATATACCAGAATAAAATCATGCAAACTAAATATGTAATCAAATTAACAAAGTAATTGAATATACAATATTACGCCGAGGGTATGGAATATTACACTGTCCCATGACCTTTCAAAATCCGAACGGGCGACCTGTGGTCAAACGGTTAACATACAAACCTACTAAGCCCAAGATCACGGTTTTTTAAAGGGAATAAAAACTAGCTAGTTATGCCGTCCTTCGTAAGGGACGTTAAACGGGGATCCCGTGCCTGTACGATAGCAGGTACTCGTTAAAAATCCCTAATAGGCAAAATTTAGAGCTCCCACTGTAGCATCAGATATGTCAGCAAGAAGTGACGTTAAATAAACAAACAATTGAAATAAACGAGGGATACATTTAAAATTCTTCCCCTCTCGAAATATCAGCTCAACTTCCTATATATTAGTTAAAATGGTTTCAATTGATATACACAGGCAAGGGGATCTAACCAATTTTATTAGTGGATTCATAACGATCAATAAGCTGCAAAGTATAAACGTTCCAACCAAATGGTACTTAATCAAAGCACCTGAATGGCCCTCATGGTCTGCTTTGAGACCACTCCATCAAGTACTTGTACCTCCGAAGAACTAGGAGTAGTGTTGGCGGTCCGTGACCGATGGGGCCTTGTACTTGAAGTGGCTTGCCCTGGCTGTTTGTTATTTCATCCCGAGACGTTGTGCAACTCCTGCTGGTCTGGCAGCGTCGTCAACAAGAACTTGTTCAATGCAACATCGACTGAGCAGTTTATATAAAGGCGTCATTCACAGCTCAACGATCACGTCCGACTAAGTGCCATCTCGTCAGTTCAATCCGTATTTATTCTGATCCATACTAGAGGCCCAGGTGTTGTTAGTAAAAGTGACCGTTACTTAATAAATTGCAAGTATAAAACAATTATCCAAATACTATTTATAAAATGTTTTCATCACAAGTATAATATTAGGCATGTTTTTAAATTATGCATAATATTACAAACATATCAACATTGGTATTTTCGTTAGTTTGATATCAATAAGTCTCTTATTAGAACAAAAGATATTGTTTTTAACTTTGATAGGCTAGCTTATATCTTGGTCTTAATACCTACAAAATAAACTAATACAATAAATACTCTTTGCATATAAATGAAAAATTCCACAAACACAGGCTAGAAAATAGCGGAAAACTACTAACCATTCAACATTTCAGGAAAGATAAAATAAAAGCAGATTAATTAACATGCTGTGTATAAACGTAAATGCTACACGACATCCTACACCAATATTTAAAAAATAAAGAGATTTTAATAATGTGCTTTGATGTTTTATGGCAAAGAAGAACTATTTCTAGCAACTAGCTAATTTTAACGGCTGATTTGAGATCAACAGCATTTTTTCTGCATCCATGAATCTTATTTTTTTCAAACCTTATAGTAACCCAGTTGAATAGAAATGGAATGTTTAGTAATTTAGCCGCATTTCAGAGGCATAAGGCCATCTTAAAGAAAGTCTTTCTTTATATGCTTACAATTATTTAATGTTTTTTTTTTCTTAGGTAGATTAAAGAAACATTTCGATACCCGGAAATGATGAGTTATTTTTTAACTGTAGTCTCAAGCTACACATAGTCATAACCTAAATATAGATTATCAAGAACTAGATAACCCATAATCGTAACAATAAAAAATATGTACAATATTACTGATTGTTGCTCGTTTTGGTAACTGTTAACTAAGTTCAGGAATCAACGGATGCATCAGACATTAGTACATTATAATATACATATACATTATTAGACTTGTGTACAGTAGTCTTTTATAAGCCCCATATAAATATGCTTGATCCATCACCAAGAGTGGATCAGTAGAGCCTTCAGACTGTCATTAAATAACAATTTAGACCCTTCATTGTTATTAAATGTATCAATGAATGATGAGTTTGAGTGTGGTGAAAGCAGATTTCGTAATGACCCAATTTTTTTAAACCGAATAGTTAAATGCCCACTTAATATCTAGAGTTAGAAGCGGTTAATAAAAATATACTTTCAGCTAGTAAGAAATATAGTACAATTTTTAATTCTGCTGATTGTCAATTGTTTGTATTTGACAGGTGTGGACACAATATTAAGAGAAAACTTTATTTTTCTCATCAACTTCAACTAATGATACTCATGGCTTTACTTCGCTTAGCTTTAATATATCCAATGTCAACAGATGATCAATTAGATTAAATAAAATTCCTGTAATTATATTACTATATAATTATTTATGTATACATTACAAATCCCGCTGCAGGCAGTACTTTTATTTAGTCTGTTTGTAGCGGGGGATGGATCATATGGGATCTAGCACCCTCCCGGGGCTCACCCAGCCTCTATAAAATATTTTAAAAATAGGGTACCCAAAATAAGGTGAAAAAATCTGGCGGCTGAGAGTGACCTAGGACAAGTCAACTCGTTGCAGAACAGTTTTCCATGAAACAGTACAGTCTCTACCATGTACTGAGCCCCAGACCCGTTCACGGGTTCTAGTGGTACAGATTTATACATTACAGATACATTAGGTATAATTGACCGCAGGTATTAGAATATATCTTAACAAATTAAATAACATAAGATATCCACGACTGGAATGAGGAGATTAAATAGAGGCTGACGTAAGCGGGCTTTGGGATCTTGTTCTGACACTAAGTTGTTTATCAGAGAGGAGTTGGGGGGAGGCCTGTGGGCTACAGCTTGGGGAAATGTTACCGACCGGGGCAACTTAGGCTAGAACTTGAGATTAAGCTTAGCGTAGCCTAGGGATTATTAATTATAATCAAGTTTAAAGAACTAATTAACTATTTCTTTATATATGTAAACCCAAACAAACCAATAAAAATGAGCAAATGCTAAAAAAGAGGCATATATCATATAGGGGAATATAGTGAGAAAAATCTCTAAGATAATTAAAATACTAACCAGTCAACTTTTGCCAATATATATTCAGGACATAAACCAAAGAAAAATCGCACCAAAGAAGACAAAGTGCAGCACATCTCACACCAACCTAGCTCCAAGAGCTTCCACAAACTACTAAGGCCAACGACGTTATAACTGTATCGTTATAACGAGTTATATCGTTATATCGAATTATATTGTTATATCGAGTTAGAATTGCTTATGTAAAATTGACAGTACATTTGTATTCTTTGATGTGATTTTTCTTCTGGCGTATGTAGGACGATTTCTGAACTGGCGAAACGTTGAAAATTTGACTGGTTAGTTTTTTCCAGCATTCTAGAGGCTTGACGATTTGCTTTCTTGGGATTTTACCTACAGCATTCTAAAATGAAAACGAATGCATATTTGCATGTGTGAACAAGCAATTGGATCATGTCGGTAGTAAGCGAGACATCTTTTAAACTGAACAGGAATAGTTATACGTATTCATCAGTTTTAATTTAAAAGAAAAAAAAATAATACAGTATTTTACTAAAAAAAAAACATATATACAGGGTTGGCAATAAGAAATCAAATGCTAAATTAATAGAAAACATCTCCTTTTTTAAAAATTCTTTTTTCAATATTATTGCTAATTTATTTGCTCACTTATAATAATCTATAGGTGGAGTAGCTTAGAGGTGTTGAATGCTGAGTTGCTATGCTGAGGATTCCCGATTCAAATCCAGCTTCGACAGATAAATTACTTAACCTGTTAACAGCCATATAAGGGCCCTGTGTGATTTACAGACACTTGTGGGGGCTCATCCAGCCTCTATAAATTGGGTACCACAAATTATGGAAAAACCTGGAGGTTGATCGAGGTCCCAGACAAATAAACCCGAAAAATCATTGTCTGAGATACTGAAGACTCTATAATGTGCTGGACCTAAGACCCTTCAGGAGTATAGTAGAGCTACAGATTTTTTATATCAATATATGGAAACGTTATTTTTTTAGAACATTGTAATGGTTGAATTATTATTATGACAATGTTAGTCCCAGATCAAAGAGTTTGTTCTATTATATTATAATATCCGTCGGAATGTTGGTCCGTTCGTTTTTTTTTTTTTTAATTCTCAATTTTTATGGTTTTACACTATTAAATTACATACGATACATTATTTTCTAACATAAAAGCTTGACGACGATTGTAAAGGAAAACAAATATCTTAGCTATTTATTCATTTCACTACAAAGGAAAGTGTATAAGAGTCTTGTAAAGGAGTGGAGCACATGAAAGCGGATATTATATTGCAACCGCCTGGTGTAGAGGTACAAAGCGGTACCAGGGTCTCGGCCGCATTCCCTCTTTATTGTGTTTTTCCCACTCCTTTTAATTAGACAGAGATTCTCAAAGAGGAAACGGTCAACAATAAGCTTACAAATCAACATTAAACATCATTCTCTTAGTCTAATAACGTGAAAAGTCTTTAAGAAATATTTTGATAATAATAACATAAAATGTGTAATACCATACAAATTTATTTAAACAAATATTTGAACTTCGTCAGAATATTTATTAAACAAATAACTAGGGCCCGGATTTATATGCAATAAAAATCCTTAAATATGTACATATAATATGCATTTATTTTGGGGAAATATGCAGGCAAAACCAAATAAAAATGCAAAATAAAAAATGTATTACGTACTTTTTAATTTCTAATATTACACCCTTATAATATAAAAAATAGTTACAAAACGCTTATTCCTCTTACAAATTAATATTTGAAATTGCGTACATTCTTAGATTATCGAATGTGAAGCTCTGACGATCAAGTCGTAATGTTTTTTGTACCTACTACTGATGTAGCGGGAGCTCTTTTAAAACATGATGCTTCAGTAGGGCTGAATGGCATATCTTTTTATCCAAAGTTTCCTTCTAGAATATCGCAAATGGATCGTAACTGTTTTAGCCCAGAGCTGTTTTCGAAAACGTGTTGTTTTTTTCCATTAATTTCTTAGCTCTTGATATTGCCGACGCTGTGTCATCTAGTTTGGAAAGAACGTGTTTGATCTTAATGTTGTCAAAATGTTGATAGTAGTAGTGGGATGCCAGGTTCCCCATCTTGTGATTATTGGTTCCGGTAGTAAATTTAATTATGGGTAATTTTCTTTCAATAATTTTACCCGATTTGGCGCTTTGAGAAAATTTTTTTGACATTCAAAATCAGCAAGCCTATATCTTCAAATTCATTTCTGACAGTTTCCGCGACCCTATGCAATGCAGGAGCAAGGCAAGTCAAGTGAATCATTTTAGGGTAGAATATTTTCAATGACTTTGCAGCCTTAACCATGTACGGAGCACCGTCAATTGTGAATAAAAAACTTTTTCGTGTAGAGTTCCATTTGGCTAGAGAAAAGTCATGGAATCATTAAAAAATCTAGCTATGATTTCGTGGTGACATTTGTCCAACAACTTCATGTTTAGAAGAAAGGGTTTTGATAAGTCTTTTGACAGCTTTCCGACAATAACATTGGCCACGTACCTTCCCAGAGAATCAGTCGTCTCATCTATGGACACCCAAATTGGTACGTCTTTGGTTATTTTATTCATGGTCTCCTGGTAAATATGAGGGAGATAATTTTTTCGAATAGTGCTTTTGTCTAGCATTTCGAGTCCGGTATACCTTTCAAAAAACTCTTTTAATTCAGAATTATTGATCTTATAAATTGGAATATCTGCGCTTATAAAAGCACGAGTCAAATCATTGAAAAATTGTGACTTACTGGAAGTCGAAGTTGATGTAAATGATGAAGAAATAAATGTCTGAATAAATTGTTTTATTCTTTGTAGGTTTTCTTTATCTTTCGTTGTTTCGATATGCTGCGTTACTAACGAATCACTAAGAAAAGTTTCGTCAAGGAATTCGCGTAAATATTTGGTTACAAGTTCACTAGCTTTAGCCTTAACTTTCGTGATGTTAACGGTACGATATTTCGAGTCTAACTAACACAATTTTTAGTTCTAGAAGAGCAGCAGAACCAAAAGTGGAAATGGATTCTAAGAATTGTAACATAAAAGGGAAGGACCAATCTTCCTAGAAAAAGAAATATTATAATTAATTGTTTCCTGTTATTGAATTAAATGTTTTTATTGATTTATCGTTTTTAAAAATTACCTGAACACTTCTGACAACACATAAAGCCTAAAATAGAACAAAATGCATTGAAAATATGCATTTTCCTTCAAATATGCACAAATATGCAAAATAAAAGTTGTCCTAATCGAATGCTTTTGGCCCAAAAAACGTTTTAAAAACTTCAAACGTCATGTTCAAAGCATAAAAAAAATGTATGCAAAAACATAAAAATTCGGGCCTTACAAATAACATATCTTCTTGAACGAGAAGCAGCAAGTATATAACCAGAGTATATAGGATGGTACTGAATAGCGCGAAGTGAGCCGTCCTTCGCGAGAATGACTCGACACGAACTGACATGATTAGGTTCAAAGAGGAACAGGTCTCAACATGCCTGGGTACGTTGGTTCGATCTCAACCTTCCTTCCAATTGGAATACTAAAAGGTACTACGAGATGATCAAACCTCTGCCATCAACCACTTTAAACTAGAATCTCTTCTAAGCAAGAATTAGTACTAATGCACAAGATCTGCTACGACTTAATATAATCGGATTCGACTGAAACTTTTGGCAGCTTGACGAACCCATAAGGCAAGAATATAACACCATAGAAAATAATTTCGCCCCTAGAATAGACAGTGAATCCAAATTATTACTTTGCACTTGCTTCGAAGTATTTTTGTTTATTCAAACTTTTGCAAAAATGGGATGTTATTTCTTCTATGGAAGAGAGGAATGGTGTCCATAAGTCAAAAATATTCCGTCATCCAACTCGCTGCTACGGGCCTTACCCTTATGAAATTAATTTTTACAGCGTTAAGTGGCCAAACTGAAAATTTGAACTAAGGATCTCAAAACAAGAAAAAAAGTTCCTATAGATGTACGTCCACTTTGTTCAGGAGATATTCCCGCCTAAAGATTTTCATTGTTATGAATTATTTAGGCATGGTAACTTATTCTATTTGTTCCAAATTCTTTATTCATTAACATTATTATTAAATGCTGTTCAAAGTGTTTCCTTGATCCCCTTGAACAAAAGAGTGCGACCATATTACAACATTTTTTGAGTTCCCTTAAATTGTTGAAAAGAAAAAAATTGTTCAAAGGGTTTCGGGTTGCGATAACAGATAATGGCACGATCATTTCAATGATGTAAGATAAACTCGGAAATGACTAACTTCACCTGGCCAGATATTGGTTCACCTGCATTGAAGGAAATACCAAGAACTTGATGCGCTACTCGCGAATGTTAACTGACGTCATATTGGAACAATCATCCAGCCTGATGAATGGCACAACTATTTCAATAGCTGCTTCCGCTTCAATATAGGCTATGGCGTTGATTCATAAAGGCAGAACTGTGGCATCATACAGGAATAACAAGAAATTACTACAAAAATGAAAAAATAATGTAAATCAGTGGAACAGTAATTAAGTAAGTAGGTTTTTAACATATTTTATATATATATATATATATATATATATATATATATATATATATATATATGTATATATATATTTAAATCTTTAATTAAACACATTCTAATCTATGAAATTTCAACAATAAAGGACTGATTTTTAAAAAAATATTTAATATTTCGCTTTCTTAACGTTGTCATAGTTTAGTTTTCTCAGCTCCAGAATAAATAAATTTTATAAAACAAGGATATATTTATAAATATTTCAACTACAACTAACAGTTCTCTTTCAGGAATCCTTTGGCTAAAAAAAATAATAAAGGTCAAACTCCCATTGGTTCTATTCAGCCATATAGATAACAATATAAATGTCAGTGGTTTAAGGTCAGATTTTTGTAATTTAAAAAATAAATATACCAACATTATAATTTTTTTCGGTTTTATGCTTGGGCTTCTTTCCTTGTAATCTTATGGTTATTAAAAATACCTGTACCACTGATTAAAACCTGTATTACTCATTAAGTTTTTTGGGCTCAGTACATGGTATGAACTAAGATAAAAACATTAAGATTGGACAGCTGAAAGTGTTGTGACAAGTCACCGCACCCACTAATTGCCTACAAAGTAGGCCGAAACGTTGGCACAATTATTAAAAATTAAGTTTTGCTTAATCTTTGTGTTATCATTGACTGCACCAATTCAGTCCATCATAAGATAACAACGGTTGTGCAGGGATGTGGTTTGTCGGAGATCACGCTGAATCTATAGGTTTCTGCTCTGCACGGGGTACAAATTTTACCCAGCTTCTACCCGGAGGGTTACCAGATCCTAAAGGATCCATCCCCGACTGATAACTGATTAAATAATTTATCGTTTTGAACCTTCGGCACGGCTACGGTACCACTGAGCCATCCCTCCCCCTAAATATACAAAATAAATAATAAAAATACAACTTTTTAATGATCAAATGTTAGCACTTCTAAGGTAGTGAAGAAGCACCCCAGCAAACAATAAAGGAGTCCACTTTAAAAATTTAAGGTAAAATAAATTATAATTCATAATAATAACAGGAAAGTCACGACTAACGAAGACGATAAAAAACGTTGGAAAACTTTTAATATGGAAAGTTAAAAGGAAAAAAGGAAAGAAGACCATTCGATAAGATACCCGAAGGATGACAGTCTCCGCAACTTTTCTTCCCCAGCCTATTTCTCTTATGGTAATAAACTGTGAAACTGAACTGACCTTTTTTCTTCTTTTCATGGCGTCGAGGTCACCTAATTTCTCTCCCATATGCTAATGTAAAAAGAAAAAGGACTGAGGTACTGTAGAAATATGATTACAATTGGGAAGGGAAAGCACCTTTTCAAACGTCCCAGGTATTTATTATAATAAGATCTAGCATAGCCTGAAATATACACGATTTAATTTTTAATATTGTATTTTATATGGATTATATCTGCAGTGGGACGGCTATCTGAGAAGAATGGGCCCCGAGAGATGGCCAAAAATGATATTTGACTCTGTCCCAGAGGAGAGACGAAAAAGAGATCGTCCAAGAAAAACTAGGCTGCAAGGATTGGAAAGAAGATGGCAGCAAGAAGCTTGGCGGAGGGAGATTACTGGCGATTAAATGTATTGGGTATTATTTGATATTGTATTGGGTATATGTGAAAAGAATATTAATTCTTATGAGATAAGTGACCCTCAACTTTTATTTTTTATTTCTCCCATAGTATAATAGTTATATATAGGAGATAGTTGGGGGGTGCAGTCAATAAGAACACCGAATAAGTGAAGTACTTATATTATGTGCCGACGTTTCGACCTACAGTGTAGGTCATCTTCAGGGCTAACATATATTCTTTATCTTTTATTTTCATATCTGCCACTTTGTATTTTTCTACATTATTTGTCACTAGTATTGTTACTGTACAACTTTGATGTTTTTACATTTTTGTTCTGTTTGTTTCTCTGTTAGCCCTGAAGATGACCTACACTGTAGGTCGAAACGTCGGCACATAATATAAGTACTTCACTTATTCGGTGTTCTTATTGACTGCACCCCCCAACTATCTCCTATACATAAGATCATCCAGTCAACCATTTTCATCTCATACATATAATAGTTATAAATATTTTAAATTACGAACTAAATTAAAATTAAAATTGTTTATTTTACAGCCGGAAATCAACCCGGAACCTCCGGCATAGCAACTTAGAGCTCTACGCACTAAGCTAATAACACTGAAGAGAGCAAAAATACGAAGTTCTATAATCTTGAGTATGAATTTTATTAATCTTGAGTATGAATTTTATGACTCCATTAAAATGCATTATCGCCTAATGAAGTAATATAATTTAAAGGCTGAAATTAAATTTACCTACAAGAACTTTAAGCGATAGCTTCTCCTTCTTCCACCGCTAGATATTATGTATTATGTATGCTCGAGATAAAAGCATTACGGATTCGCAAATAAAAAATTATTAATAAATAATATTGAACTGAACCAATAAGTGATCTAACCATATATCTTGGAGCCAGAAGAGAAATTCACATAATAGCTAAATTAATCAACGAAATCGAAACAATAAGGAAGTATGAATGAATTAAAAGTTAAATATTTTTTGTTGAAGAAATTGGTCCAGGTAGAGGTCACTGAATGAATTTCTCGTGTAATTTGAGAAAATCTTTATTGATAGCCAACGTTTCGACCTACGTTGTAGGTCTTCTTCAGGGCTATATGCAAAATACAGACAATATAAAAAAATGGTACAAATATATTAAAACATTTTAAATATAAGTAAACCAAAAGAAGGTAATACAGGCAAAAAAACAATGATAAAGATGTATAATGTATATATACATTTTAACCTTCATAATTACCTTACTGTACATCTTTATCATTTTTTTTGCCTGTATTCGCCTTCTTTTGATTTATTTATATTTAAAATGTTTTAAATATTTTTTCTTAGTTAAAATAGTGAACAAAAATTATAAAACAAAAAGAAGAATGAACACATCCATCAAACATTCATCGATAAATAGTTTCTACCCGCATCATCGCGGCGTTAATGTATCTCTTTCTCAGAACGGTCGTGATCAATTACAAAAGAATTGAATTCCAACAACATAACAGTATATCAATTGTGGCCAAACCGAATGAATAAACATTTATTTAAAAGCGTATAAGATATAAATAAATATATTGAAAATATGCTACAAGAAAATATGTTTATATTATTCAAAATTAGCTTGAGAGGATTAGAGACAACCCCGTTCCTATTTCACCTCATCAAGGCAGTCCTTCCTTGTAATTAAGGATACGAATATGGGGACATTCATTGGAGCAGAGGTCAATTTAAGTAACAGGGATTGTATTTCAAAGGACTCACATTCAACTTTACAGTAAATAAATAAAAAAAAATTTTGATTGGTAAGTTAAAACATTTTAACAATTCTTTTTTTTAATTGATAACGATCATTTTTAATAAAATTCAACCTTCACCACATTATTCAGTAGTGATATAGAATATAAAATAAAATTTAATTAAATAAGATATAAGATAGATATAAAACTCAATATACGTTGACTAATGTTTTCATTCCTCGTCCACATGGTTCTCAAAATTGCACTATCGTTGTTAACATACATATCTAAGAATCTAATCCTATCAACGTATATTGAGTTTTATATCTAATCACCCTAGACATATGTTAATAAATAACCTTAAAAACGGCATATTTAAAGCCATTAAACTGACTGATATAAAATATATAAGTTCCGTGAAAGAGACCATCTGCACGATGTTCGAAATTAACTTGTACTCTTCATTCCTCATTAAAAAATATTGGAATTTGAACTATAACAAGATTCACAATAATATGAACTGTACTTCTAGTGGTGGGGATCTTGCATTGTCGGATAGTGGTGGTGCCGAGAGAAATAATATGAATGGTGTCTTTTTTGCGTGCACTTATATTAAGGGCCTGTCAGAATGTGTTAGAGATATATTTAAAGAGTATGATGTTTACGAGATTAGGCTTGCGAATAAGATTACAAACAAGATGAGTAAATTTTACACTCCATTGAAAGATAAAATACTTACACAGCAACAATCAGATGTAGTGTATGAGATTAGCTGTTTGCAATGCCCTAAAATATACATTGGTGAAACATCACAATTGTTGCACAAAAGAATGTATCAGCATCAATATGATTGTAAAAATATTGGAGGCAAGGAACCTAACACAGCATTGGCCCAGCATACCAAAACTTGTAAGCATCAATTTGATTTTGAGAATGCTAAAGTTATTTACAAAGAGAGTGATGGCTCTAGAAGGAAGTTGTTCGAGGCCATGCAGATTGCACAAAAGATTGACATTTCGGTAAAGTATAAAACAGATTGTAGAAATTTGAACCAATATTATTCGGAAACGTTGAATATTTTAAAAGAAAAATGTGGCTAACTTTCCTAAAGTTTAGTATTACTTGATATGTTTTGTGGATCAGCTGATTCTATAACCTTCCCAGCTGGTTGCGTATTACCTTCTTTTCAGTTGTATGTTGAACGTCTTGGTGGTGGGGTGCTGTCTCATGTTTGGAGCCTGTTTGGGCTGTTGATCGTTGGGATGTATTGCATCTTTTTCTTCGAGATGTGATTCACATAACCCCCTTTTTGATTTTGGTGTCTTGATAATGCCTGAATAGGCGAAACGTCGACTAGTAAGTAGGTGTATTTTTGAAACTTAAGGCTTTGCATTGTGGTTTTTCCCAATTGCATTATAATAAATAATAGTGTTTCTTTTTGAGTTTTTGGCTCTATTTTAGTGATAAAATAAAATTGTGTGTGACATAAATGATTGAAGAATTTCATACATTTTATCCTTTTACAGTGATTTTTAAATAAATAATAATACAAGTAATATATCATATTATTAATATTATATATAAAAGATATATTGAATTAAATGCTTCTTTATATTTTCATGTTTGTTATTCTAAAGGGACATAGCTCTAGAAAAAGTTACTTTTCTAGTCTATTTTCTTTTTATTATATGTACCTATATAAATTATTTATATCCTTTTTTGTAATATGTCGAATAATATTATGTTTTTAGTTATAAAATAATCACGTTTTTTTACTTGTAAAAACGAAATAACTTTCAAATCAAATAAAAATAAAATTCCTTGGTATCTGTTCCACTGTTTGCCGTAGCGAGTTTAGAGACTGCTTTTTAAGTTTCGACTGTTTATTCACTCCATTTTTAATATTTTCCAAAAATAAGAGTTATCTTTAGGATAACTATTAGGGAAATGGGTAGATTTCGAGAGTTACTTTATCAATAAATAAAAGTTTCAACTAACATTTCAAAGTGTAGATAATATACTTCCAGAAACGTCCATTTCTAGGTGAAATGAAAACCAAAGTTCACACATTTCCCATTATTAGATCCTCTTTTCAATAAAATAAATTTTACAAAAAACATCACATGATAACTTGTATTTTTAGAAAATATTAAAATGGAAACGAATGAAAAGTTAAAACCTGTGAATCAACTCGAAGCGATAACCCAATAAATTGAATTGAATCAATTAAAACCCAATCAACTGAAATTTCATGATGTTGAATTACAGCCCGGTTGTTAAACTAAAAATTATTTATTATTTAAGCCAATATTAATTTAAGAACATTGCCCATAAAGAATATCACCATACTTTTCGGATTAATGGAACATCACAAGAGCACTCGACAATATGTATTACCGCCAACCAGGAATCAGAAGAATTCTAAAAACCAATGAAATGATGCGCTTAAATGTGAAATCGATATACAATGTGTGGGTGAGTTCAAACCAGGTTAGAACAAAAGGAATGCCCTGCTAAAGAGGCCACAACTACTCCGGTCGTGCTAGGGCTCTTCCTCTAAGATTGGGAGGATAGTATAGTATATATATATATATATATGTATATATGCACATATATGCTAAAAATCATGCAATACTTGTCGTAGGAACACAATATGCGACATTCTGGGAAAAAAATCCTAAGTTTCTAGAGACTGGATAAGCAATTACCTCCGAGATGTTTACATTTATTAATACTGCGAACAATGTCCAAAATGGAACTTGCATTAACAGACTGCTTAATTAAACAAAGTGAACTGATACAAAAAGTAGTAATAAGCAATGACTAAGAGACATTAGGAAATTATAGTAGATAGACACAAAAAAGATAGCGCTGTCCCTTCCTGGCAGTCTCGATTTTAACATTCGAATATAATTATGTAATTATTTTACTTCATCTTCTTTATATTTACTATTGCTTATTTACTGTTTATTTCCAAAAAAAAAATTATTTGTATAACTATTATTATTTTTTACTCTTCACAACATAACAAAATAATTGGAACTCGTGACCACGATAATTTTCTATCATTAAATTGATCAAACAGCAAATCATTAGAAACTATTTAAAACCGAAGAAAAAATTTAAAAAAATATTTTTCACTGAAGAAAAAATTAATAATTGTTGAATTATATTTGCCACGATGAAATATTAGAAATGAATAATCAGAAAAAAACAATTAATAACGAATTTAAAATTTGTAAGAATAATGTTCAGTAAAATATAGATTTACTCAGAGAAAAAAATAACAGTAAATATAAAAACACTTAAACAATAAATAATAGATTAAAAATACTTACATAGTCTTCCGAAGCTATGGCTCAGCCTTTTCTTGATCTTCTGAACTCTGCTGAGAGCACCTCCCTTCTTTTCACGCATAGTAACTCCTGTAGAACAGAAAGAATTATTTAAAATTATAATTATACACGTATAAAAGAATTATTAAAATTTAATACGAGTACAAAATACTTATGACTAACATATATGTACATATGTATGCATATACATATTTTACAAGTTATCAGTCTTTTGTCTCAGATATTTAGTTACAATACACTTGTGAGGAAGTAAATTATTTTTCATATTGGGATGAAAAATACTCGTATTGGGACTAAAATAAAAAATAAAATCATTTATCAGAAATTCCTAGTGTATCTATGATACAGTAACATCAAAACAGAAAATAAAAGTGGGGTTAAGAAAAGAAGATGGAGAATGATAAAGATGGATTTTTTGAATAAAATATTTTTGATTTCTTAGAATTGTTTAAGTTATCGTTAGCGTGAAAACGTCTATACCTAAATAAAAAAACAATATAACACACACAAAAATAAAATTAAATGAAAAAATTCGGTTCAGAAATATAAAATATTCAAGAGTTCATAATATTGAGATATTATGGAAGCTGAGATAATAAAAAAAAAAAAGTTTCTTTGCTAATATTTAGTCCTTGAGGCCTTTGTTATTTAAACTTTGTAATTAAAAATTATAATAACAATCAAAGCTATAATGACATACGATATGTAATCAAAGGTATAGTTTCACGTGATAATAACAGCCAATAGTATCTTTGTTTATTTAATTATTTAAACAAAGGTAACTTCATACTTTATATATGTATATTACATTTAAAAAATCAATCAATTATATTCACGTTAATATTTGCAAGACAAATAACATATTAAACAATGTTTCCTGATCAAATACCCTCCCTTCCCAGAAGCTGACAGTGATCAGTTAATCATTACAAGGACCCAGAGATCAACAGAAGCCACGGGATACAGAGACATCCCTGACCGGGGAAATTAATCACAAGTGAAGGCTGCCTCGTTTCCATTGTACCGCCGTCTACTTGTTACTTCCTTGACCGTCCTCGGAGGAATGATAGGAAGCAAGTGTACCAGAAGAGGGTACCCGGAGTGGACGGGAACCAATGGGATTGGCCATGGAAGGCCCTTGGGAAGGGACAGCTGAAATGATTGATTCATTGTTGTCCTCGACAGTTAATTCTCATTAAGAAGCGTGTTTTTTTGGCGGCCGTCAATTCGATATGAGATCATTCAGTCTTATGGTACGAAACGTTTTAACTACAGAAAATAGGCATCTCTAGGATTAAAATGAGGACTTGATACCTGATGTATTGATTCCTTAATAATCATCAGACAATGGACTTACTGTGATAGGAAGGGAATTCTGATGAGGCAAGCAAGGTATGAGGAATAGAGCCATACTCAAATGCAGATTACAATGCGCTCAGCGAGTAATATGCATCAGTCACACATTGTAACATCAAAACTTCCATCACTAAGTATGCATGTAGTTCTCATGTTTTTGGCAAAAAAAGTTCATTTCCGTATATTTTTATTGGAACTTATGATATGAAATATATTATATTACCAAGTACTTATATATATATAGATATATATATATATATATATATATATATATATATATATATATATATATATATATATATATATATAGCTAATAAAATTCAGCACAAACATTGAATATGCAAATTTTACCAAGCTTACTCAAGAAATACGAGTACATATAATAAAACTTCTTAATAAATTGTTTCCCCTTTTAATTCTTAACATATAAACAAGTAATAACAAAATTTCCTGTAATCGATCTTTTATTATATCAATAACTTCCTATGAAAATAACTATAAAAAGTACAATTGCTTCAGCTCTCACCAGATTGGTTTACAAGAGGATGTGGAAAACAAGTTTGAATCAAAACGTATGTTAGTAGAAAAAAAAAGTTTTTAAATGGAATTAAACAATCATTACAACAAAGCTTTTACTTTTTTGTCTTCAAAATTAGTTTAATTCGTTATTCAACACACATGTTTGAATATAAAACTATTAGAAAATTAATGTTAATTGAAACTATGAACAACGCATATACAGATTGCGGATAATAATATTCATATGCAGAAGGGAAATATGAATAACAAATTTTATTCTTTTTACATTAATATAGATTAAGTTATTGGGCTTAGTAACAAATGAATTCCTAAAAGTATAATTGTTGCAGATCCAACTGGTAGACTTCCTAGGCAATAGTAGAACGAGGTGTAGGTGGGAGTATTGCGTTAAGAGGGAACTTATGTTTTTGGGTGATAATAAACAATATCCCTAATGATATAATAAATTTGCAAAGATAATTAAACAAATATTAACGAGAATATATTAGACTAAAGATTATAAAATTAAAAGATTATTTATTCATATTTTTGGCAATTCAAATTATTCTTGTAGTAGACATTTTGGAACTTTGCTTTTTATAAGGGAATACTGATACTGGATGACAATACGATCATTATTATTTTTTTTTAAGTAGTCGATGACAACGTACTTAGCACTATATCAGATTCCTGTATCGCTACCTGCAGCACTCAGCATTCCACCCGCTAGCTTGCGAACGATAGCAGAGGCAGCTCAGGTAGCAGATCTCGCCTTGAAACCTGGTTAGCTATTGCGTTTGCGTCGCTCCTGAAGCCGCAGTATTTCTGGTATGTGTCACATCTGTTCCGCTGTTGATCGAGTTCTGTATTCAACACCAGGCGGGAGTAAAAACAGCCGATAGGGAGTGTAAGCCAAAGGAAAATATCTCCTTCAAGAAATCCGGAAAGTTGATTTCATATCTCTACAGGACATGGACGTTCTACAAGTAGTTATTTTCGGAAAAAACTATGTCCTGGAAGAAATGTATGAAATAAAGTGTTGTACGTACTATTACCAAACTTTTTACTCTTTATTTATCCACACTAGTCAATAAAACAAATTGACGATCAGCAGAGTATCGGTCTGAAAAGATTACTAAATTTAATAACAAATAATAACTGTGGCCTTCTTTTAGGCCCTGTAAGGCAGAAATAACTTTTTACAGAGAATTATTCAATATACAGTAGATCTATCTGAAGGAAGCAAAATCATCTCATCTACAAACAGGCAATATGAAACAAAGAGGAAGATGGAGGAACAAAACACAATAATTATGAAGAAAAAATAAATAGTAGTTTAAAAAAGTAGAAAACACGAGAAGAGTTGAGTATTGAACCAAAAAATCATTTTATCTTGAAAAAGCGTGAGATCCTTTTTAAAATATTTTGATGACTGAAACTTTTTATAACCAAATATTTACAACAATTAACATCAAACTTTCCTCGCTGTTTTAGGACAAAATGAGTTGTTTCGTTCATTTACTCCTATATTAAACTATGACTTTTTCTTTTCTTTTTTATCAATTTAAATAAACTATTATTTATACTCTACTTTTCAGTTAGGCTAACAATAAACTACATTTATTTAGTTTTGGGCTATTTAGTTTTTCTGAACAAATATTTACAGTTTTGTAAACTGTATGAAACTCCCAGTTGAACATGGCAGCAGCCATATGCGTGTCTCAAAGAGTGAGTATATGCCTTTGTATACGCTGTAGTACATGGCAGAAGACACAGCCGTAAATAAGATAAATCACTAAGCCTGAAGATCCCAGTCAGCACAATGAGTAAAAGATCATAAATTATTGTAATGTTGTGAGTTCTTGAGATGTATTGCGAAGAAAGAAGAGCAAAATTTCAATTTTATTCGATATTGTAAAGTAACCGAAAACCGAATTAAAAGATTCCGTTATATAGATGTAGGCGAAGCTAATAAAAGCGCGTTAGAAAATAAAAATAAACATAGCCAAACTTAGAAAACGAAATATTTGAGCACCCTACACTTAAGCAAGCCCTTCCTAAATCTACTACCAATCACAAGAGCATTGGCAAACTTCTTTCATGGCTGGAAGTGGTTTCTTTTTTAATTCAGCGCCTCGGCGAGAAGAAGAATGCTGGAAGCCGCGGAAACAAAAGAGCTCGAGGTATTATTTATAAAGGGCATTGTTTGAGGGCCATTGTTGCCAGGCCTAGCTATCCCTCCTCCTTCCGATCCTCTCCGCACCTCGGCCAAACCTCTCCTTATTCAGCATGTTATTTACTGCACAGTACTTACTATTTGCCACTTGAAATGAGTTGCTACATTATAAACCTGTATGCGTAATGCTAAGTACCAAGATCAAAAAATAAAAGCCTGAGTAATAATCACCCATGAAGTTGATTGTTATCCAGGATCCCCAAATAACTCTGATTCACAAGACCAAAGATAGGGAAGTAAACAAAGACCATCAAGGGGGCAATTAAAATGCGCCCAAACCTAAATGGGGCCAAGCAACCAGATCAAGGATTGTCCATTGCCAGAAATAAATTACTACATCCGATCTCTTTAGTAAAACCATTTTCGGAACAGGAAATCGCCCTCTTTCATTTATAAATATTATTTTTATATTTATATATTTTCATTTTTATATTTTTATAATCACCTTCAAATAAAAATAAATAAACTATAATTATTATTAATGGATTTTGCGCCATTTGACGTTAATTTATTAAACGTATAATGAAACGTCGGCACTTACTAAATATAAGTCTAGTACTTATTTGGTATTTTTTTTACTGCACCCCCAACTATCTCCGTTCTCCATTTTATCATCCAGCCAACTATTTTCCTCTCATATATTTAATTTATCGTCATTGGAATAGTTAGAACAATTGATAACAGCGTCTTCAAATGATTTCTTAAGATTCAGTTTTCTTAAAGTAATATTTAGTAGAAAAATATAAGAAACTAATTGCATATTTTCAAAATGAAAGCGATATAGAAAACATGGAGAAAAATTCATTTATTTGCCGATTTTTAAAAAATGTCGCTATTTTATGATTTTAAAATTAGCAATGATTTTAAAATAGATCCTGGGGTATTATTAGTTAGGAAAGGGTATTATTAAACGTAATTTAATTGATCTAAAAATGGGGATAGTAATTATTTAAGAGAGATATCTCTAAGTTTTCAACAATATCAGGGCTTATAATTTCAAATACCCGAAATGAACACTCATTTAAAAATTAGGTTAAAATGAAAAGATAAACATAATTAAATATTGGGCTTTTTGTATAAAGAACAAAGAAGAGTTGATTCATTGAGGCTTTCAAGGAATCTACAGAGTGATGAATAAATAATAAATAAAGAATGAAACCATTTCAAATCAAGGAAAGATTAAGCCTCGAAAAGAGAATGAATAAAATATGTCTCCATTTGAATACTCGTTTTTTTTTTTGTCCTTGTATTTTTTTTTCATTTGACAAATTTGCGGCCATGTCAAGAGTGTCCAGCTACCAAAAAATTCCATTAGCGCGAGAACTGATTTTTTTTTTAATGTTTTTTTTTTCTGGCGTCGTTTCCTGATATTTCGAAAGGTCCCTTCTCCCCTTAACAGCCAGGCATGTATGAATGTACTAACAAATAAACGAGCACAGATTAATAAGTTTCCATTTCAAGATGGCAAATAAAAATAATAAAAGTGATAAATTATTAGAAATCCAAACAAGTGCTGAACTCATTGTTTCAGATAAATCCGACAACCAGGATATTTTTGTAACCCCCACCGAATCGCTATGCAATGCGGGTAGGCCCCGACTTGAACTTGACCTTTAGGCCACAGTCACAAAGAGGAATACTAAATAATATTCAATGACTCAGGCAAAGATGAACACGGCAATCATAACGCAACGGCCTACGTCATAAATTTCAATATCAAGTTATTCTGGATGTTGGACAGAGAGCTGAAGAATATGGACATAAACACTCAATGACAACAATGGTGCAATAAATTGTGTGGGCAGGCCTAAAAAGAACTCTCGTAACGTGGCCAAAATCATAATCAATCTCCCTTATTTATCTATTTATTGAGAGCCACAGTGTAATGTTGGCATTTGGTGGACAAGTATCGAAAATAGTTTACTTGAATTCAGCCTTTTATTACTAATAATAATAATTAGCGGACCCGAAGGCTCGATGACAATACTAACAATCTCTGCTTAACAGAAATCTTTCAAGACTGTCCACGGGCAAATACCCAAACCCAAATCGGCCAGAGGACTCCTAACGCAATACTCCCACCTACGCCTCGGTCTACCCTTCAAACACTTTCCAGTAGGCTCAGAGGTTATTAACATCTTAGGAATTCGTTCGTTACTAAGCCCAGCCACTTTACCTGCCCATCTTAATCTATGTCAGCCTTTTATTAACTAACTGATATCAGCCGTGATTTGATAAGAAAAAATTGTAATGTTTAAATGTTTTGCTAATATTATAACAGCCCTCATTGTTGCATAATAGCTCAAATCACGCGAACTGATATGTTTTTCTTTTGTTCTAATCTCCAGTCAAATACAATTGTAAAGCTCTAATTACCCAATTTTGTAGAAAGATTAGAACTGAATATATAGGTTTTTTTAAATTAGTTAATATTGAATTTTTGATACGATAAATATTGTAATTGTTATACTGTTTTGGTTTTTTTTTTTTGCTGTTTATACATTTATGTTTATTATGGTTATTTCCACCACAGTAATTATAATCAGACTTTCTTTTCTATATCGGGTCTTGGTAGTTGCACAATATTGCAGTATAATCAATTAATAACGGGTCGGAAATTTTATATATATATATATATATATATATATATATATATATATATATATATATATATAAAGCATATACCACTACAGCTCATGAAGGGTCTGAGGATTAGTACGTGTTAGATATTGAATTTTTTTTTGAACAATGGTGCAGAGAGGTGATTTGTTTTAAGATCACGCTCAACCACCAGATTTTCCCCTTATTTTGGGTACCAACATTATAGATGCTGGTTGAGCCCTAGAAGGGTCCTAGATCACATAGGATCCACATCTGGCTGCTAAGAGACTAAATAAAGTCTGCCAGCGAGCTGGATTTAAACCCAGGGCATTCAGCATGGCAACTCAGCGCTCTACCACTGAGCACTCTCAGAGTAGCATACATTATGAATTCAAATATCATCTCATTGGTAATTCATCACATTTTCCTCCTAAACCTTGGTACAATGGAGCTTATACAACTTAATGATTCAAATCTCTCTACTATGAATTACAATAGGGATTATCAGTAATCTGTAACCATGCTTAAAATTCAACGGCATATTTACATTTACATATAAGTTTTTGACGATGATTTCAGAGGATTGGTCTCCTATATGCTTAATTCGAGATCAGCTAATATCGTTAATAATATTTCACCTCTATTTTCAAGATAAATAAATACATATTAATTTATGACTAGTTATTTGAAATAAGCTGTAGGGATGTAGAAATGAAGAGCAGGTGGCGATGGCCAGGTGGGAGTGGGAACACCTGCTTACACTGGTTTAGTCGCAGAGATTCCTTTGTCAAAGGACTAAATAAATCATTTTTTTTTTCTGTTCGATTTCTAACACATTAACAAGTTTCATAACTATAAGCTAAATTACAATATTTAATTTTGAATCAACTTCATTTTTACAACATTGAAGTAGGCAAATAGTTTCAACTTTTACTCATGAAAGTGGAAAAAGCTTTTACTTTTATTTTGCTAAATTTTTTTAAATTTTAATTAAAATATTGGTATCTATTCCGCGAGTAGTGGCTTCGAGTTGAGTTAGAACAAGTTTTAACAGTTAATTCGTTTCACTTTTAATATTTTCTAAATAGACAAGCTATCATGAGCTTTAGTAAGGAAGAGAGGATGTTATTATGGGTAATGAGTAGACTTCGATATCATTTCATCAAGAAATAAAAGTTTCAACTAACATTTTTAAGTACAGATGATATATGCTTGTTGAAACGTCCATTTCTAGATGAAATGATAACCAAATTGCACACGTTTCCCATTACATCCTCTTTTCTATAAAATAACTAGCATATAAAGTAACTCATGATAGCTTGATTTGTCTGGCTTGGATACGACCATTGGTAGCTCAGTGGCAACGCGCTAGAGATACGGGCCAAATAAGATATTTAAAAATATAGGTGATATATGTTGTAATATATGATATATATGAAAAGTTGGCTATTTAATAAACATTGCTTCCTATCTAAGAGAAATTTATTGGCCTCCACCCGGGTTCCACATATACACGATACATTATAATGCAATTGGGAAAAACCACAATGCAAAGCCTTATGCTTCAAATCTAGTAATACACCCACTTACCAGTCGACGTTTCGCCTATTCAGGCATTATCAAGACGCAAAAACAAAAAAGGGTTATGTGAATCACATCTCGAAGAAAAAGGTGCAATACATCCCAACGATCAACAGCCCAAACAGGCTCCAAACATGAGACAGCAAACCACCGCCAAGACGTTCAACATACAACGGACGTCAGTTGCCTGTTTGGAATGTTGATCGTTGGGATGTATTGCACCTTTTTCTTCGAGATGTGAATCACATAACCCTTTTTTGTTTTTGTGTCTTGATAATGCCTGAATAGGCGAAACGTCGACTGGTAAGTGGGTGTATTTCAAGATTTGAAACATAAGGCTTTGCATTGTGGTTTTTCCCAATTGCATTATAATAAATAATAGTGTTTCTTTTTGAGTTTTTGGCTCTATTTTATAGACGATACATGTTTGTTGAAACGTTCATTTCTTGATAAAACGAAAACCGAAGCATACATATTTCCAATAATTATATTATCTTTTCCAAACTAAAGCTCATGACAACTTGCATTGTTGGAAAATATTAAAAGAGAAACGAATGAAAAGTTAAAACTCGTTGTGACTCAACGAGAAGCGACAACCTGCGGAATAATTACCAAAATATTTTTGATTATATTATCTTCTTAATTGTTAAAATTTTAGGAATAAGTTACTGCTTATTCCTAAGGCCGATTGTGTCGAGAGAAAAAAATATAATCCGTTAAGAGATCGGAAAATACCTCAAAATAAAAAGAGAAAAAGTAATCCTGGCAGGATCTCAGCAAGTTTTATAACAATGAGATGATTTAGATGTCGAATTTGTTTAAAAGAAGAAGTTAAAAGTTTTTGTACTTCAACAGCAGTGAATAAATAAATTAGTTGGACTCATGGATAATGGGCTACCTCAATGATTATCCGGACTTTAAGAGGAAATGTTTTAAAAATTGTTTACACAAACAATTTGTATTCTCTAATTTAAAAATAGCCATTTTTTTAACACGACTTAGTTTTAATCTTCGAATTAATCTTCAAATTATTCCCCTTATAGCAGTTCAATAGTATGCTGCCGACTCGAGAATAACATTCGGATGTATCTACAATATCATGCCAAAGAATTCTGTAACTATATTTAGAACCTCATCCGGAACATTGGAAGTTTTTCCTTTGATCAATTGGAACATTCTTCAGAACAGATACTACGAATATTTTACGTATGTAAAGGAAATTTTATTTATATATTCATGTAGCGAGAGCAAGGAATTGAAATGATATCAACCATAAATGCATTTATAAAAAAAATAAAAGCTATCATTAAACTACAATAAAAAAATTAAAAAAATGATGTTATAATTCCGACACACTATTATATAATTTATTAATTTAATCAGCATAAAACAACATTAGAGAGATTAAATGTATACATACATTAAAATGTTCAGAGCATAATCAGCATAAAAGAGAGCTTTATTGATAAATAGAGCAAATAATGAATAAAGTAATGCTCAACATTGATAAGGAGATAAGAACTAACTTATTAGGAAAAAGAGGGTTATCGCCGATTTCCCGGTGGACGGCAATGGTTATGATAGTAAGCTTACGAGATTCCTGACAAAGGATACTTATTTTGGTCATCTAGGGCGAGTCCTTTTCAGTAGCTGATATTTTTTGAGGTTAGTTTCAATCATTCTTATGTTGCACGTAACCCTAAAAATTACTAATATCTATAGGATGAGGGTTTTGAAAGATTCATTGTCAAGTATACGAGTCCTTAAACCAGTGTAGTTCTCGGACAACCTGTTCAACAAAATAGACCCTAAGCATTTAAAGTATCACTAATTGTAATCAAGTTTTGGCAATAACTAGTTAAGCAACAAAAAATACAAAAAAAATTACTTTTTCCTGCTATGTAGTTGGCATTGGTTTATTCCTTACAGAGATACAAAAATTATAATAAAGTTATATCGCTTTGTTGCTATTGCTATTATTTTTTATATTGACTATAATATTGACTGTTATAATATAATTGTATACAAAAAGCCTTGAGCACTAATATAAATGAGTTAAATTTAATTTGATAATCGCAATAGTTATAAATGTATTTTTTTTTGTATTATTTGAATTAATACATGATTCAATGATGCTTAACTTTCACCCTTATATTATTTTTTAAACCTGATGAAAACTCAAAACATATTTATATTGTCCAGTTGCTGTCGCAGAACTCATAGAAATCAAAGTCAAAATCGTTGAAATAGATTCATTGATCATTAGTTTATTAATTAGGGAGATATCCGATTATGTGTATTATAAGAAAAACAGGATATTCGTTAAAGTGATTTCTATATTATTTAAAGATATTATTTTTTTAAATGAATAAGTAAACGGTAAATAAAATGTTGATTACAATGACATGTCAATTATAACTTATTTAAATTCAATTGGTTTTTGTAAATAATTTATATTGATATAATTGATAGCTTAAGAGATAAACGATTAGATCTCATTGAATCGTATTATTGGGAAGAGTATTTTAGTCCGGAGATCGCTAGTTCGGGCGCCTAATATTGCATAAAGTTATATTAGGCAAACAATACACAGACAATAATTTAACAAATAAAGACAATATTGTATAAAATAGTTATAATTACTCATCCTTCATAAGGATAACCTGAGCTATACATACATAGATGGCTAACCAAAAAGAATAACTACCCAAATCTGTACATACTAGAAAAAATAAAAGACCATAATTATAATTACAAACATTTACCAAAAATGGAAAAGTCAGTAAAAAAGCGAAAAAAGAATAACAATAAAGCAAAACCTCTAAACCAAAAAAATCAATGTCAAGAGGGATAAAAATTCGACACTACAATACTGTCATCAAACCAACAAACCTCTACGCAAGTGAAGCACTAACCGTTAACAGGAAACAACAACTTAAAAAAAGAAGAGAGAAAGATCATCAGAAAAATTCTAAGAGGCAACAACAAACCCCACAAGAAGAGACAAACCCAAGACGGTTTTAGGCTACAAACAATTAAAACAACAGAAAAGTTTTCGAAATTGATATCAGGAAAAGGCGAATGAAATTCTTTGGTCATCTCAGACGACTACCAGCAAATCGATTGACGAAAAGAATAATAGATCATGTAACTTACTTAAGAATTCCACACCCTGGCTAGGTGAAATTCGAAAGGAACTCACCTTCAGACACAAAGTAGACAAATTGGAAGTTGTATCAGAGTAACCAAAACAAAACAGAACAGACCAAAGAGGTCGGAAGAGCGTAAACAAGTCTTTCAGAAAGAATGAAAGCCTATTCGGAAAAACAAGAAGACACCAAAGAAAAACTGATCGAGTAACTTGCTTAAAGTCTTCCATTTCTGGAGAGAATTCGCCAATAATATTAATAATGACAATATTGGAGACATCTAATAGGGTATTTATCATATTTCATATACTTACTTAGTTTTGTATGAATTACATCGATTCACAAATTTGTTGATTATCTTGCTAACATAAAAATTAATGTTATTAACGTTATTTAATAATAATAAATACAACTTCGTTCCTAAACTACTTACCAGTGGGGCTTCCTTCAACCACAGACAAGAGGATACACATTAGCACTATGAGAGAACTGAAAAGGAACTGACTACAGATTGCTGTTCCACAGCCTAAGGCCGTCTGGGAGTAACGGCCACTAATGGCGGAATTTGAGGCCCAAATTAGAGCTTTCTAAAGCTACCAGCTAAGCTCGTGTTATTCCCGCTCAAGAGTATTAAAGATTAAACTTAGTAAAGCCTTCCAGCGATTTAAGTATTTCACCCGAGACAGGAGCTAAACGGTTTCGCAAGCTAAGGAATTTCCTTAGAGACTGACTATGGGGGATTCAGCCTTCTCTCCGCCAAGGTGCTGGGTGAGGCGAGTTATTGAGGCTATTATGAATAAGGTTAAATATAACGACCTTGCTATCCAAACCTAATCTGAGAAAATTCTCTAATGGATTCGTTTTTGTAATGGAGAAACAAATTAACGAATATAATAATATATATGTTTAAAATAGGTATTTTTTATTGTTAACGATATTACTCGTATATAACATATTCATTATACTAAAGAAGTTTTCCAATCTACTAAAATATTTGCAGGGTACTGAATACTAATAATTCAATGCCAACGCCATAAATAGTATATTAACTTCTAAGTTATTTAATAATCAGGCTTATTAGATAAAATGCATTATATTTACAATCCCGGTGAATAAGAGGTAAACTCGAAAATTGTTCTCCAAAATGTGTTTCCTGAATTGAGAAGCGAAATCATGCTAGTTTGGTAGTGCATAAGTGGCTGAGTCAGGCATTGGCTTGAAATGGAATTATAGCTTATATCGCAAATGCATTTAATGCCAAAAACTACGAGAATGACACGATTCTGCTTCCTTCAATGTAGTAAATTGCCTCTGGACGAAATTCGACTTAACCCGAGACTACAGATATGAACAAGAATGAAACTTGAGAAACGATTAAACCCCATTACATGGTTAACTGGTATGGAATAAATATTAAAGAGGGAGTACGGATGTGGAATTTCCAACATTATTCCTTTAGAAATTAAATTAAATGTGTGTGTGTAACGAAGGAGAAAAATGTGAAAGTAAAAAAAAAAATAAAAACAATTCGTCCTTGAATTTGTATGAACATACTCCATTACCCTCTTTATAGCTACAACCAGCTTTTGCCCGCGGCTTCGCTCGTGTGGAATTTGGTCTGCCACATAAGTTTCGTGACAGATCATTTTAAATAAATTTTTTTTTTTTCTTATATGTTACTCGTACATCCAAAATTTCAGATATCTAACTTCAAAACTGACGGATTCCATACAATCTTTGAACTGTTATTATATTAAGGGGGAAACCCTTGGGGGTGGAATTATCCAAATTTCTTTCTTAAATTATACAAAGGTCCTATCTGCAAATTTCAAGATGCTAAGTTTCTGATTTGCCTTTAAATATGAACTATAATGGATTTTCCATAGAACAAAAAAAACTTGTCCTCCCGTAAATCTGCCCTATGTGTTATTCTGATGTATAACCTATATTACCGTGAAGTTTCATCCAAATCCGTTCAGTAGTTTTTGCGTGAAAGAGAGACAAACACACAAACTTTCGCAATTATAATAATAGTAGGATAAGAAAACTTCATTATCAAAATGGTAAGCTCAGATTATACTATACAGATACTATTATCGTTATTTCAAAGGTCGGTATAATGGTAACTCCTTCTCCAACACTTCATTGTAAATTTATACAATGAAAGTACTCATTGCTTTCTTTTATCATTATGGCTGGGATGCAATCCACTTAAAAGTTTCCAACTATTGGTAAAAGTGGAAACAAAACTTTATTTTTATGGTTCAAGGAAGTTTGTAATACATAAACAAAAAAGATAACTAGGAAAACAATATTTTAGTACTATAGAAAATTAAAAGAAAAATAAATTTAATCTCTTCCGTACTTGCTACTTATACGTAGTTATATGTAATATTATATTATTGGAATTACGTATAGGAAGTCGAACGAAGACCTGCTATTAGGGTCGAAACGTTTCTTTCCAAAATTTTATTTTGAACCTCCCCATCGACTTGTTTTTCTCTACACACACACACCTTCATCAATTTGTAAGTGCCACTTATGTATTAATATCTTACGCTCTTCAATTTATACCATACAACATATAGTGTGTTATTTAATTCTTCAATAAAAGTTCATTGTTTCCCTGTTGGGGCATGAATATGTGACACATCGTTTCGAAACCTCGCCATAAAGAAGTTTAAAAAAATTGGCTGAAACTCGAGAACCACAATTATATATATTTATTATTATTATTATAATTATATATAATTTTTTTTTTTACTTTTAAAGTGTAGAGCAAATATAAAGTAAGACTAATTAGAAAAAATAAGAATGAATTTCGTATTTGTAACAAATATTTAGTTATTTTAATTTATTTTAGAGGTTAGATCTAGTTACTCAGAAGTTCATATTTAGATTAAGAACATAAACTAGATCCAATGGAATAAGAAATAGCTGCGTGGACAAAATAGGAAGTAAAAAAAGTGAGCGCGCAAGGACATCGCTGATAAAAAAGACCATGAAGTTACAGTCAACCAGATGTCGACTATACTGTTAATGAGATTGTTGTGGAGAACTTGTAAACAGTTAAGTGTTTGTTGGCAGCTTAAGGCCTAAAATAATGCCAACGTAAACTAGGCTACGATAAAGTTTAAATAGTAAATATATTATGCATATCAGAAAAGATTTACGTAATTATACATAATTGATTATTGTTACTACTTAACTATAATTTTAATTACACTCTGAAGAATCTAAACATATCTGACAGATGAAGGAATAAATGAGGGTAATGTATGCTATCAGTACAAACATCAAAAACAATTAAAAGTACAAAATAAACAACTAAGACATTTGAATATCTCTTTTATTATTTTTTTGTTCCATAAAATAAAATATTGTATATAAATTCTAATTAATACACACCAGTAGTGTTGAATTTATTTCAAGAAAAGTTCAAACGAAATATATTTTTGATTAACTACTAATCTTTTGAAGCAGAAATATGTTTTTTTGTATTAATACGGTTTTCGATGATTTAATAAAATACCTGGTGGTAATTTCAACCAAGACAAATAGAATTTGATATTAACTCTTTAAATGTATGTTAGTTACTTAAAATTACTAAACATAATATACATTTTTAGTCATCTGTGGTGTATTGGTTAACATAAAAACTTCCTATTCACCAGGTAGCATGTTCGCAGCCCGGCAGGTAGCCCGAGGATTTTTGAATGGAGTAAAACATCGTTGGTAATGTTCTTCAGAAGGAACGTAAAATTCAAATTTTAGGTATGCGTTGCCAAGTACTCCTTAAAAATCCCTACCATAATTAACTTGGATAGGCAAAATTTAAGACTCTCACTGTAGAATCGTCCGATTATCTATAGATCTACAACAGTGATATGAACCACGCTAGGAGTGCCTTCAATGGGAGATTTCTCCGTACGGCTTCCACTAGCATCCCTTAGAGGAGGTTATCAAAAGAAAATACAATATGTGCCAAATGGCATTTGTATTATTTCTGAAATAAATTTTTTTATTATTATTATTATTATCTATAGCAGCATAATGTGACATTAAACGAAATAAGAAACTAAATCAATCCTCGCAAATTAAAATAATGAATTCATTCAATTTATAATGAATATTTTGAATTATTATGAGTAAAAACAATAAATTAAGAATAATATAAAATAAAAAATACCTATAAATCTCGTTTGAGCTGGTTTAATGTTGTTTCTTTTTATACAACTCTTTCTTATTATATTTAATGGTAAAATTAATTCTTGAATTTAGAACCCTCGCCTTCGGAGAGACAACGGAGAAATCAAATTTCAAAGGCAAATATTAATTTAGACCATTAGCAAAAAATGTATATAAGTCATGCTAGTTTCATTGAGAAATAAAACATGAAGATTAGTACGGACAGATAAGGCATATTTCATTCGCTTATTCCTAAAAGTAAAACAAACTTATATAGCTATTTTGAAATACAATCTTGGCAAAGATTGTTTTTATTTACTTCAGAATAAAATAAATATATCCAAAACAATTTTTAAAAAGTATAGACTGAGAAGATGTCGGATGGACACCTGCTGCTAGCTGAGAGGTCAGCGCTGGGAGGGCCGTGACGTCACGAATACCTCTGTCATGAGCAAGCGTTTCTTGTCAACGCCAGTCATTTCCAGCACAGCATCCAGCTCTTTGTTTGCAACTGGATGGAAATATTAGCTAAAAATACTTAATAACAATAGGAGTAGTCTATATTTATTCAAGAACAAAGGACTGCTTTATAATAATAATTATTACAATTATAATTGTATAATTAAAAAAAAAAATTAAATATACCACGAAAAAAAAATCCAAATCATACAAACACGAATGTATATTTATATATTTTATATTATATAAATATATACATATATATATTAATAATGAGCACATTTAAAAATGTATCATCGGCCCATAACTTACTGTACCTATATCCTCCTCTCATTTTAGTTTGTAAAATCTTGGCCCCATAACCGCTACTTCCTTATCTCCCCCACCGAAATCTATCCAATCTTCATCTACTCCCACAACAATCTATCCTTTCTTCATCTACTCCCACAAAAATCTATCCTATCCTCCTATACTCCGATCAATCTATCTTAACTTCTCACGGTCCACATCTAGCTAATGAGTTCAAGTTCAACATTCTCTAATTACGCCCTGAATTTCCAAGACAGCAGCGGGGGCAGCGGAGGTTGCACAACAGATCTTGGGCAATCATCATCCACGCCAGTTCGTTCATAGAGATCTCTGACCGGTTCATGTTCACGTGGGCGGCCGCTGGAGCTACTTCGTATGTCTAATAATATACTCTTGCCCTTCTCTCATTCATTCAGCGAGATTTTTTAAAATTATATCGGATACTTTTCATATTATCTTTGCGATATAAGTTTGAAAAATTACAAAAACACTATTAACAATTGTTGTTTATTCATATAACGTCACTTTGCAGTGCTAAGGCTAATCGGACGATGCTACAGTAGGAGCTCTAAATTTTTCCTATCCAGGTTTAATAAGGAAAGGGATTTTTAACAAGTACCTGACATCGTACAGACTCGTGACCTCCCGTTTAACGTCCTTTCCGAAGGACGGCATAACCAAGGATTTTTAATTTATATTCATTTTGTATTGCTTTATTGACCCATGTGACCATTCCTTCAAGATCAAAAGAGGATAACTCCGAAATTTCCAAAATTGGCTTTGTCACATATTCTGCCGCTTTAGTTTTCTGTTTTGGGAGCATAAAATTCCCTAGTAAAAAAATCAATTTTAGAGTTAATCGCTTTTGGTGATCCTGAAATATGAAATATTAATATTAATATCTAACGGTCATGTATAATTTTTCTTGCTCTAAGTTAATACATGAAGAAACAGAAATATCAGGAGAACTAAATACATTACATTCTAATCATGTCGAAATAACCAAACATAGCGTGTATTTTATTAATTACTAAACGTTTAGCAAGGCAGGCTTCTGCATTATCAATCAGTGGTGCTTAAAATTTGTACCTGAAAGTAACTAAAACAGTTTCACTTCATAATTTCGTCAAAAGAGAATAAAGGACTGTTGTGAGACTTTCCTTTAACGTTACATTCCAGAGAGTGAGTCATACGGCACAGACATCACAACTTTCTTAACTAGACCTCAAGGCTTAAACTAGACAGAAGTAGTTTTCAAGTAAACTTTCAGTAAAAGTTGGTTAAGTGTATAGTACAACTTAAAGGATTTCTCTCGAAGTACGAGAATTAAATTAGAAAAGTAGGGATACATATGATATAGAATATTATTAAAAACGACAGCCTGCGGAATAATCACCTTCATAAATTATTATTGATTATTTTCACCGGTTCAGTATTAAAATAAAAATATTAAAAATTGTGAATAAAAAATATTAAAAAGCCTACAAATTGATTAGTTCAAAATTTGAGAACAAAAAAATCACATTAAAATATTTGTCATTATTTATTTGTTTAAAGATATTTATCTTTATAGTATATATTTATTTAGAAATGCAAGGTATGTCCAAAGCTTGAGTAATTAGATCACTGGAATGGGGTGTTATATTTTACTTTATAGAAATAATATTATTACTCTTATAATACTATTATAGTTTCATTTAATTGCATAATTATAAATATATTAATTACATAATAAGGTAGTTATGATGCTAATCATAATAACAAGCAAGTTTAACAGTTGAGTGACCCCGAGGTGGTTGTGCAGCTCTGAAAGAGAAGAGAAGACGCTACCGTTATCCGCGAGCCCTGACAAAAAGACTAACGGCTGGCTACGAGCTGAAGAAATGACCGTGGCCGATGACAGAAAACGGACGTGTGTTGGAACGGACCGTCTGGGACTACAGCAATCTGATCTCTATCTTCGTGGCTCGGAAATATATAAACAAGAAGTCATCTTGTAAGGAAGGCTGCGGTGCGGAGCTATGTTACAATTAAAAGATTAATCCATTATATTACTTTTAATTTTTGAGTGGAAAACATTTGACTGGATAACTCAATCCATCATTTTATTTTACTTATAATCCATTCATCACGTGTTTCTTCTGGTTTCGACAAGGTAGTTAAATTCTTTTCATACGTTTCACCGGCGATACAGCAAGCTTACTCAGGGCTTAATTACGCGATGAGTATACGAAACACGTGATGAATAGATTAAAAATATTGGTCGTGGCAATGTAAGACAGTAATTATATCACTATAATTATATAACCGTTATTATAACGATGGTTACAAATATATCGAATGCGATAGTAATAGTAATAGTAAATACGATTACCGTTAACTCCTTCAATAGTTACTAACCGTCAGTGGTAGTTAAGGATTTTAAGATAAGGTTATCTTAAGAAAGAGAGTAACATTGTTTTTATTTTCACCAATAACAATAAAAACAACTTCCTTAGAAAATTACTATATGTTTGATGAATCTAAGATTTTTTTTCCAATTATATGAAATGTATTTAAATAATTATAAATGTCAATTCAATAAACAATTATTAACATCGAACCTCATTCAGGCAATCGTTTATTTTGCAGAATTATAGTAACAATTATTCCATCATTTTGGTTTTGGCGACATATCTTCTGGAAGGTACAAAATCATATATTTTCTATAATATTTAATACCTTTCATCTAACGGCTCTATAAAAGCTTTTTTTCAAGAAACTAAGAATGAAGGCTTGGTGAACAGTTTGCCGATACCACCAATCAGTTCTTACAGACCTTCGGTCTACGGATTAGTAACCAAAACAATAAACCTTGGTATGAAAGAGAATAATAAATACGAACATCATCTATATACCTGAGTAAACAATCTTGCGAAAAAGTTTAAGATAGGTTTTGGTTTACTAAGATAACCCTTATGCAAAACATCAATGATCATCATAAATTCCCTCTTACGATGGAAGAATGTTTTCAAAAATCAGTGTACCAAGTTTTTTTTTAACGATGGATTGAATTGGTCAGGTGGTACAGTCCGAGATAACAAAAAATAAGTGAAGTTTTTTTTTTAATTGTGCCAACGTTTCGGCCTACGATGTACGTCATCTTCAGGGCGAATATGCCTGATCTGCGGTGACTTGTCAAACTAACAACAGTTTTTTAAATTTCATTTTTATTTATTTATTTTTAAATACAGTAGGCACATTGAAGTGCACATCTGAAATAGAATACTACGACATAACCATATTTTTAGCTCTTTTTTTGTGCATTCCAATAAATGTTTTAGTATAGTTTAGGGGTGTCATAAATTTGGCACGTTCCTTGACATTGAAAGTGGATGGAGTTGAGTCAGCTTTTGGTGCCCGACTCGAAGCTTGCTTATCATGCAGCATTCTTTCGACGTTACACCTTTTGGAGTAAGCCAGATATAATCTTTATTTTTTATTTTAAGTTGTGATTTAGATAGATTTCAAGATCTATAAAGATGTGATTTCTAAGTCTGTCCTGATTAATGTAGGCCCTCCTTCGCAGTAGAACCTCTTATCTATTCTTGCTAAAATGCATTTCTTAAAAAGGGGATGTCATTTACAGTAATTTCCTATTATTTTCAAGGACTGAGATACGACTGCAGTTTGAAAGCTGATTACTAAACGGTGCTATTTTTGTCTTACACATTGTATCCGACCATTTGGCCAGGTCACTTGGCTTTCTCCAATAATCACAGATATTCTAGTTGGGTCGAGCCAAAGCAATTACCGCTACCGGTACTCATCAGCTGGACACGTACACCTTTCTGAGGTAATTTCCCAAAAGGAGGAGATTGAAATGAAAGTTTTGAGAAAGGTACCTCTGTTATATACGGTACTGTAACCCAACCGGTCTATGGTTCCTTGTTATTAGCTCCTAACGGTACGTAAAGAAATCTCGAAAAAACGGAAATCATGTTCTCATAAACAGTAAAAAACAAAAAAAAAACAATGTTTACGAAGCAATAGCTGAATGAAGGAATGAGCCCAATGAAAGAAAAGGAAGTGAACGAAAGCAGATCGTAATGTCATAGCGGTGGTAGAGATTGGCTTGTAAATTTGTTGAGCATAAGTAATGAATCTAGTACTATCCAGATCTCATAAATTTTCATAAATAAAAGCCAGTCATAAATTTTGCCTAACCAGGTATAGGTAAAATTTATGACTTCCATTGTAACATCGTCCGATTAGCCACAGCCATTAAGTCACGTCAAATGAATAAATATAGAAACGAATGAATCCTTAGCATGTTAATAATCGCTGATTCTACCCTTAGTAAAAGGGTATTTAGGATTTAGCGAGCAGTAAGTGGAATGAGAGCGTAAAATCTAAATTGATGTATTGGTCGTCAACAACATTTATTTAACTAATTACTTTTTCTACAATATTTTTAATAGACTTTTTCCCTTTGTGATTATTCACAATATATAATTTTTTATAAATAAACTAGTCTTAATCTCCTGTCTATTTCCATATTATATGCCTGATGATAAGGTCGTTTGATTTTAAAACGTTAAAAAATCAATTATCATTCCTATTAGTTATTGATAAGTCAGTAATTAATCCAAAACTATTAAGGCAATTCTTGAAATATATGGCTTATGGTAATAGTTGTGTGGCAATACCGGCACCAAAATGCTCTGGTTTTGGGACGAAATATGTTATATCATGAGACCAATTCTCAAACGAGTCAGCACAAATTCCTGCCTATGATATTTCCGTTACACCACAGTTTGTCTTTTTTTTTATATGTATATAATTTTAAACGTACTAGGAGGGCTCTCTTATCAATGTGTTGCCAACCAACCATCTTTACATAATATGTTTTGCTTAATTATGAAAGAGTTCAACTGGTTTCAGCGTCTGTATCCGTCAATTTGATTAATACGAGGCTTAGAACTCTTTAGAGGCTTTTCATAGCGATTGGAGTCATCGTTATCGAACTTTCGGGCTCTCTAAGAGCTTTAAATAAAGAAATAAATTTCGGACTCCAGTTCGCGAACTAACAGCCCTGACAGTCTCCCAGTTTTGGTCTCAATTTCTGTTGTTCCAATTCCTCAGGTTCGCCCGACTCGCACTGAACCGAAGGAAATGGGTGCATCGAATCGTGTAATTGCAGGGTTGGCACAGGGCCAGGGGCGGCTTCCAGATCAATTTCAGTCTTGCCTTCCGCGTTCAACAAAATAAAGATATTCGCACGTTATCGAGTGTCATTCAACCAAGCGTTTACCGAAATAAAATCTCAAGAGGAATAATAATTATTAGCCGATAAATAATCTGTTAAATATCTTTCCATTAGTGAAGTAATACAAATATTTTTTAACACATCTTAAATTAAGTTTTTACTAATATTAACAATAATAATTAAAACTCATTACCCGTTTTTACAGTAAAATTTCAAGATATGCTACCTGTTAATAAAATGGTTGTTGAAACTACACATAGTCCCCACTATAATGTTTTAATTATTGTTACAAAATTCCGAGGACATCTTCAGAGTATTATATTTAAACTGCACAAGCTGGACTATAAACCAGATACTTTACAATTAAATAAAGAATAACGTTTGTGGGCCACATTTATAAAATGGCGTATAAATATATTCTTGAAATTCAAACGCAAAAAATGTCACAAAAATATTTATTCATTTAAACAGTATATAATAAGGCAAATCAAAATCTTTTTTTTATTTCCGTTTAGCTAATTATGAAATATCATAGATCTTGTTATCTTGATTTTTATCTATTTGTGTATATTCTGGATTATCACATAACCGCAAAATAGTTGTGAAAACCGCAAAATAGCTCATACAAACATTATTTAAAATTGAATTAACTATTTAATAGTACATTGAAAAAAATCAATATTTACTGCATACGTCTAGTTTATAACTGTTTATACCCTAAGAACGATAATGCTTCATAAGTTTATAATTTAAAAACATGTGTGGGATCCATAAATAATTTTGACAAACATTTTTTGTTAATAGGGTCACTATGAACAATTATTTGAATTGTAGAAAGAATGGAATGAAATTCATAGATTAAAAATAGTCATCGCATTTACGGAATTGATAATTATTTATTATTAAGGGAAAAATGAATAAACTATAAGAAGAAAATAAACGAAACTACATAACAATTAATAGCATTCCTTCTATCGAAGAGCATCAGCATTTTCCTGATAGGGCATACTGCAATATTAAATAATAAACACACACACACACACACACACACACACACACACACATATATATATATATATATATATATATATATATATATATATATATATATAGAACGACAAAAACAAAAAATACCGAAAACGAGATAGAAGAAATTTTGTCATTATAACTTTTGTTATTTTGTTTTTCGGGGCGACCTGTGGTCTAGTAGTTAGTATAACAACCTATTAAGCATAAGATTGTGGGTTCCTAGCCCGGCAGGTGGCCCTAGAACTTCTATAATAATTCTAAAATCCTTAGTTATGCCGTGCGAAGTGAAGGGACGTTAAACGGGGGCCCCGAGCCTGTACATCAGTTACTCGTTGAAGATCCCCATTCTAATTAAACCTGGATAGGCTAAATTTAGATATCCCATAGTAGCATAAAGTGACATTAAACAATTAACAATTAATGATATTAAACAACATAAAAACAAAAAGCATAAAACAACAAATTAAACAAAACAATATAGTATTTTTATTGAAGTTACTTTATAACATTAACTAATATTTTTAAAGGGCGAAATGAAACGATTATTATCACGTTTCCAATTGGCCACTCTTCTAATTTTGCTAGAGGGTTTTATTACACTTAAAATGGTTTGGCATTCACAATGTCCAAATCACAATACTAACTGTATAAGTGACGTCGATAATTTTTAATCCAGAAATAATGACCTATTTAAAACAGAAATAAACTACCTTACTTCCATAACCTTATATACCCAGCTTCACAAATAACCAGACAGGACACTTGGGCTTTGAAAGGGCGATATATGGAGTTGACTAAAAATGAATGAGGGGGGAGGTCGGAGCAGGACCGGTTGTGCAAGAAGTGCTGCTGCTGCACTCCATCAGATAGCGTCCAGGATCTGCATCTCCTCCGTAGGATCCTTATCGCAACAGTACTCTTGGCCAACCGCGTCCTCCTGATCGATGGGCCGTGGACCGTAGTCAACAACCGCTACTTAGTTACTCTCTCCCTTATTGGTTCAGGAGGCCTGCTATCGCCCTGACAGCGGTTCGTACAAGACAGGTTAAACGTGAAACATATGCTACCAGAAAGGGCAACAGACAGTCCGTTTATAGAAACGTAATAGTTTCAATGTGATATTTTGTATAATATTTATCAGGTATATCAAGATCTTAACATTTGCCATTTGATCCAAACGAATAATATGATAGGAATATATGGAAATATAAATCTGATAATTCGCGTAACATCTGGGAAATACACAATATCTTATTGGAATTGTAAAATATTGGAGAGCGGGGTGCCTCATTGGCCTTGTCGAAGGTGGGGGTTCAAATACGGCTGCTGGCAGATAATTTATTTCTTCTGTTAACGGCCCGGGATATAGAGACACTCATCGAGCTCAACCAGCTTCAATAAATAATGGGGAAAATCTCGGACAGATCACCTTCTTGAACAACTGCTGTCATAGAAACTGTAGTCTCCCCTCGACACTTCATGGTTTATAGATTTTTTTAATATAATTATAAACTATACTAAATATTTTAATTGTATATACATTGAAAGAACGTAACATTCTTCTACTACTTACTGTTAGGAGGTCCAAGCTACAAGGTTGTAAATGAATTTGAGAAGCAAATGTAGGATGTGGAAAACCACATAAAAAAATAATAAGTATGACCCAGTCAGAGAGATAATGTTGGATTAGAAAGCTTCGCAGTAGGCAGCCAATAATGAGGTCGGTGAAGACATGCAACGATAAGCAGCCAGTTGCATAATGAACCCCAACTTAGAGCACATCCGATCGTTCACAAGAGGAACCATCGTAGGCCTTACTGCACCTCTTAGGAATTAGGTGATGATTAGTACGCAAGAGTCCTTAGCAAGCGTATTGTGTTGTTTTAGCGGGAGTTTTACTCAGCCAAAGGTACAGTCTATACTCTTTGAGTGCGATGACTCTAGTATTGATGAACACAAACACGACTTTGGTACTACCAACAATATTTCCAGGAGGGCGCAGTACCCGAGCACGCACGTATGGTCTTGTGTTTTCTCCAGCGTTAAGGTGAGCTCGTTGGTTATTCCTCGCCAACTACGTGAGTTGGTGTCTTCACGAAGCTGAAGTTTTATTTTATTTTTTGTCTATACTTTAGTAATACAAAATTTTAAGTTCATTATAACTATGAACATTCCAGCAATAGAATTTGTTTTTAATTTATATATATTTTTTTAAATAATGCATTCTCCATTTCGTTGTCATAAATTATTTAATTAAAAAAATCAATTAATATATAACTCTTTGAGTACTACTAGTGGGTAGTTTCTCTACTTGCCATTATCTCATGTCATTATGTATCACTTAGCCTATTTACTTGTTGTATTATTGTAATACAGATGTAAATATCAATATATAAAAAAAGAAATATATATATATATATATATATATATATATATATATATATATATATATATATATATATATATATATATATATATAACTCAAAACTGCCGGGTTAAATTATCTAATGGCGAACTATTGCTAAATTTATAAAAAGGCGAGATATGGAGATGAAATCTAAAAAATCACGTTAACTATAATCTGACCGATTTATTAAAATATAACTAGGTTACTATACAAAAATTTTATTAAACAATCTATATTTAAAAACAAAATATTTAAATACATTATCCATTCATAAATTCACTGCTATTATAATTAATTTCATTATAAATTTATAAGTAACCCATTTCTACTAGAATATGGAACAGAAATTTAGTCTAAGAGAAATATCTAACAGAAATTTAAATTAAATTTAATCTCTATTATAAACATGATAAAGCAAAAATCTGATTTACAGAAAACGATTGGAATAAAAAAATAAAAGAGTAATACAATTAAATAATTAAAACAACAAATATATACATAGTAGATGAATAATAAATAAAAAAATAAACAAATTAGATTTCTCCGACAAAAGGGAAGCGATAATGAACTTGAAATACATTTATTATTCCGTTCAAAATAAACATCTGTAGGCATAATAAAGCAATAAACACAATATCTTTCAGACAATTAGGAAAATGACGGCTGATAGATAAGCAATCAGTCTCGGAATGTTTACGGGGAAATATCTAGAATGAATATCATTCATTCTTCTATGTTATTGTATACTCCGTCAATTTCGCTGCAGAAAAAAACATAAATAAATCAAATAATTATTCCATAAATCACACGACTCACTTTCACACATCCTATATTAATAAAACTGACAAAGGAAAATAAATTATACAAAAAATTATTTGGCAGGGAGAAGCCGATATTGAAGAATGAATAATTATACCTGAATGATACCCAATCATCATCCAATAGATTTTATATCTATCACATATTATGTAACCTGATTTTGATTATTCTCTATCAATCTAGTTTTAGATCGGCATTTTATTAATAATGCGATATTAAAAAAAAACTATTAATTGAATAGTTAACAAAAATAAACATTAAAATGTGAAATGAAATAATGAATTTAAGCATAGAAAAACTGTGATTCATAAAACTTAGTATCAACATCGTCATGCAGTGTTCTGAAATTCATTGTTTAATTATCAAAAATATTTCATTAATTTCATGACCAATTTGTAAATCGATACATTCCACTTTTCCATTTCAATTCAAAACCAGTTGTATAATTTGAGTAACTGCTTGAAGAAGTCAGAAGAAATAGTTGCTTAAGAATAACCAAAAAGTAGTTTTTCAATCCGTTGAATAACAATAATAGTTATGGATAGTCATAAAAAATGATTTAAAGAATCAAATCCTTCTCTATCAAATTCACTGTTCATGACTGTTCATTAGGTTTATTAAATTTCTTTCTGGGCCCATTGTATATTCCAAAGAAATAGAATGGTGTATTCTGTAAGGGTTCTTTAGTTCTTGTCGAGTTGAGTTGAAATTTTTGTTTTCCTGTAAGCGGATTTACTTCTTACAGGAAAAAAAATCGGAACGTTCTCTTAGTTAGCGGATTTTATATATTTTGAGTAATTATTGTTATTAAACAAAAATATCACGTGACTTGGATGATATTAGGCGGATGGAATGCAGTGACGCCGGGAGCAGACCCTGGTAAGCGGAGACCGTACGGCTGCGGTACTATTACCTAACACCCACCGTTTATCCCGCGGTAGCCTCCAATTGTCTTCAGTTCTCTTCTCGTTTCACCAACTCTCTTGTCTTCCTGGTTCTCTCTGTCTCTTCAGGAGTTGATGGTGTTTTACATAACTAACCAACATCTTATCGGAAAAATAAATTCACTATATATTTTTTTTAAAGTTTTAATTAAGATAAATCTTTTATTGTAAATTCATAAGATTGTAATCACTTTATCTCTCTCTTCACAAATAAACCTCACAATGAAAGATTCCTTTGCGTCAATTCACCTTCCCTCGCGACATTCCATTACATTCTCCTCTCACCAATCTAGAGATGGAAATTCGTTACAGAACACAATACGCCTCCCTCTCGTCTGTGTGTGCCAACAGTACGCATGATTACTCTTCATAAGTCCTCTCACGTTTAAACCGATCAACAACTGGTCTGGTTATGCTGTATATTGTAATAGCTTCCCTATCGAGCTCATATCAATTGGTAAAGAAATTAGTGAAATTTGGTTTGATAATTCAACAATGTATTTCGCAACACCATAGTCGTGTGTATTGTTTTGGAATGTAGCGATTTAAAAAATAAAACAAGCTTTACCTTATCCCATTAATATATTAAAATATGATTTAGACATATAAACTATAAATTATATAAATATAAGTACTCAATATATCAAAACAATACTAAAACGGTACTCATATTTGAATAGGCACACAAGGAGAATACAGAACTTAACTAAACTTCAACTTCTAGAATATTATCGTATTATGTACACCAAAGCGTTAAGTGCCCTTAATTTAGAACAATTAAAAGACTACATACGCTCGTCTAATGAAAGGAGAAGTACGCATGGGGTACTGTTATCTTTCTACGAATACAACATTTATTATTATATTTAAAACAAGTTACAAAAATAAAGTGGTATATGAGCTCTAAATTGGTATATACAGAATAAAATGTATTAAACAATAAGAAATTTCTACGACATTGAAGAGATAATATAATTTTGAACACTGAAAGCTAAAAATAAACACTCGCTGAGTCCTTGAGTAACCTATCAATGGGTCATTGATTTGGGAATATCATTAATTGGAGCCAGATGTCAGATATGGTTCTGGCTCTTTCGAAAGACCAATGAGATAATTAATTTTAAAATAAGTGTATCGCATTGCACTTTTCCCACACTTACAATCATATCAACAGATGGAAATCTAAGAGATCTTCACACAACTAATTAATGAATAGGAAAAAAACGACGAAAAACTTAAGAACGCTTTTAAGAAGAAAATTGCTACAAAGGGAACAGAATCCTATCACTGTCTATTTTTTCTTTTAATTTATTCAAACCTGAATCATTAATAAACCGGTCCAGATATATTTACTTTGATTGCAAGTGATATTTATAATAATAGATTATAATAGTAAACAAAATATATCACTTCATAAAAACTGGTAAGGACAAGCAAGGACGAGAACAAGAAGTGAATATTTATCTGAAGAGAATAACTAATACTTTGGATAGCTCAAAATTGTTATCACTTAAAGTCAATTTTTTTTAAATAAACAAGAAATCGTTTCAAATTTCTCAATAGATCGCATGTAAAAAAAATAATTAAAAACAGTTATAAGTAGGACCAAGGTATAATTAGGAGTAGAACCAATTCTATTTAAAAAGAAAAAAATGATCCATTCTCACTAATCAAAGCAATAAAATTCACTGATATTTGAACCAAGAGAAACAGAAAATCATTAAAAAAAATAACAAATGCGAGTTTACAAAGTTGTAAAAAACAATAACATACTTTGTACTAATTCATACACGGTGCTACAGTTTTTGTAGATTTTTTTCTGTTTTATAAATTATGTGATAGATTGAAGAAAAAAATGCCACATTGTAGAGAGAAGTAGAGAGTACCTACCAGTAGATATTAATATGAGAAAACGTTTACATGCATCTTGACGAAACATTTTAAAGACGAAATAATTATTGAACCAACAATTTCAATAATTGATTATTAATGAACTATTTATATTATTTCTAATAAATATATGCACATGTGTTCAGTTTTATTTTCAATCTAAGATGTTGATTTCAAGCATCAGAGCCACGATAATACGAATTGCTACAGAGTTTGTTTTTGTTTGAATAAATAGATAGTAAAAATAATTCTTTTCATGTATTCACCCTAGTTCTGCCTGATATACAGCCAGTTGCCCTAATTTATTGAAATATAATGATAGAAAAATATTCCTCAGGTGTTTTTGGTATGTGTTAGATGATGACTTTCAAAATTAAAAGATGTAAATATAAATTTACCGATATAATTAACTCTAAAAAATAAATATTGTGGTCAATAACTGGGCAGAAAATAATATGAAATAGCTTTTACAATAAATAATCCAATAAATCCAAATTAAAGTAATTATTCCGCAAGTTGAGTCACAAGTTTTAACTATTTATTCGTTCATTTTTAATATTTCCCCAAAATACAAATTATCGTGACCTTAAGTATGGAAAACAGAAGGTAATCAAGGTTAATCAGTTTGCTTCGGTAATAATTTCATGTAGAAATGAACGTTTCAACGAACTTAACTTCGAAATACTTCGAAAAGTTACTTGAAACTTTTATGTCTAGATGAAATGATTATCGAAATCCACTCATACCCATGATTATATTATCTTTTCAATACTAAAGCTCACGATAACTTTAATTTTTGGGAAATATTAAAAATGAAACATCTAAAAAGACGGATACCAGAAACAGTTTTCACAACAAATATATAAGATAATACTTCATAAATTAATTTAGGCCCAAAAAGTTATTGAAATTTTATAGTGGAATAATAAAAAAATGAAATAATAACATAATTAATTAGGTTAATTATTTAACGTCTTTAAAGATTAAATTATGATTTTTTTAGAGAATGCGAAAGCTAAAATGTTTAATATCTTAATCCTAAATGCACAAAGATTAGGTGAGTACTATACGTCTCTTTCATAACAAAACTCTTGTTTGTTGTCTTTGTCATCGGCGTGGTAAGATGACTTCTCTTCTGCATTTGAAGACGTCCCAACAGACAATATGATTCCCAACAACGAATAAAGGCTATCAAATTCAAAACATACCCTTTCTTTCACTGAGCACTAGATGTTTCACTTGTTGATATCACTTAAAGGCTGGAACTCACTGAACAGGACATCACAGAAATACTGATAGATAAAATAAATAAATACATAAGAAATATAGAAGACACTGACACTTATTATTGTGAGATTAGCTATACCTTAGTTATAGAGAGCGGATCGTGGATTCGAGACTAGAGCGAGCCCGACGTATACGCAAAGGCAGCGCGGAAGCGACTGGCGGGCCTCCGTGGTCACGTGATCGATATCAGCTGTGGGGGGAGGGAGGTGTTTACTCACACTGGAGTCCGGTCCTTGTCTCTCCAGCTTTCTGGAGTCTGAAGAGAGCTCACCCAACTATCCTCCAATATTGTCCCGCGAATCGTACGAACATACATAAACGTTAACTAATATTACCAACAGCACCATAAAAATAAGTTCCCTTTAAAATTCTAAACAGCCTCCCCCCACACTGCGGTTATAGTTAAACGGGGCGTACCGGAAAAGTTTCGACAATGGCTCGGTATCAATACATGTATATTTTAGCAGTGAAAATGGGTAATTCCCTGCAGAATAATTTTAGCTCAACTTCCCAACAGAAAACCACTTTAAAGTTAACTAATCATAAGCGGCAGTTATGATTAAAATTTGCTAGGATATAACGACTAAGTAACGATTTTAATGCAATGATAAAATATCCTAGTATCTCTTGAAAAAAAGAAGCGGTCATTAAAAAGTCTCTAATAAACAAGGGACACGAGTTAACATTTAACTTACCTAATATAAACAAAACCAGCGTAAAAAATGGATTTGTTTTGTTATTATTAATACACAGTAATTAAGGATAAACAAAAAAAACAAGCAACAAAAAAATATTCATGTTACTACGCAATGGTGCACATACCAAGTATTTAAGTGGAAAATAGTTGACTGGATAATTCTAACAATGGTACGAAAAGGCAAGGAGTGCAGTCAATGATTACCCAAATATGCCTTCCTGTAATCATTGAATGCAACCCAGAACATTTCACAGCATTATTACATACAAACTAATTAAGTGTTTTATTTTTCTATCACATAAAAAATTACAATTAATTAAATATCACAAAAAATTTGTGAGGTTGAGAAAGATGTGTAGAAATTAGTTGGTTAATTAAATTTATTTTTATTACTATTAGGAGAGGGAGGGAACGAGGACACTCGGCTCGAACGAGAACTTAAGTAAGAACTTTTGGGAACGAAAAACAAGTTATAAGAAATTTTTAAATATATAAAACTATTATTACTGATGTTATTTATTGGCAGATTATAAATGATCATTTTTGAAAAAAACAAACCACAAAATGCAGGCTTTCAGTTGTGTTGGTTAATTACAAGTTCAAAATGTAAACAAATATACGTATTGTACATGTAATACCTGAACCAAAATTCTTAATACAAGATTAATTTTTTCATTCTAGTTATAAAAAAAAGTTATAAATAGTAATAGTATATTTTTAATATTGAAAAAAATCGTGACTTAACGTAGTACAAACTTATATGTATTTAAATTGTAACATGAAAATAAATAATATAAAATTCATATTTATAGCATGATTCAAAAAAATATTTCTTCTAAATTATTTATGTTCTTTGTTTTCAATTGTCAAAATTGAATATAAAAATAATTGAAAATAGAATGAAATGTTCACTAAAAGCTATATGCTTTGTCGATTCAGATATTGTCTTCATCATACGTAGCAACAAAGAACAATAAAAGACCAAATATATATAATCAATTATATACACACACACACACACACATATATATAACGCTGGGATATGGCCACGAACGGGAGGTGGACTCATAGGCTGGTTCCTCGCATCGAACCCTGGATGGATAGGAGCCACGGGGAAGTAGACTACTACCTAACCCAGATGCTTACAGGACATGGCTGCTTCAGAGCATACCAATTGCGGTTTAAGCTGGACAATACAGCAGAATTTCCAAGCTGCCCAACAATAGAGGAGACGGTGGAACACGTATTCTTCAGCTGTCCCCGTTTTCAAGAAGAACGGAATGATTTTAAAGGAGTCTGTGGCTCAGCAGCGACAGCCGACAATATTGTTAGCCTGATGCTGCTTTCACAGGAGTACTGGACAGCTGGCCAGCGCCTGGCCGTAGAGGTCATCAAGAAGCTGAGGAAGGAAGAGAAGGAGAGGCGTGCCTAGAGCAGAGGTAGCCTAGCACAATGAGGCGGCACACAGCCACTCCCCCTCCATGAAGTAATGCCTAACGGTGGTCCCGTGGAGGGTGGGAAACATGTGTAGGGAGGTGGTTTTAGTGGGTAAAAATCCCACACTACGGATAGGTACGGGCCTATCCGTGTCTTTTGAAGATTTCCACCTACCCCCGTAAAAAAAAAAAAAAAAAAAAAAAAAAAAAAAACCACACATATATATATTATTTCTACTAGATCAATTACGCAATGTTTCTAACATTGTAGGTTACTTAGCGTATAGGATTTCTATATCCTCCCAAAGTATTTATTGCAGATATATATATATATATATATATATATATATATATATATATATATATATATATATTATTCCTACTAGATCAATTACGCAATGTTTCTAACATTGTAGGTTACTTAGCGTATAGGATTTCTATATCCCCCAAAAGTATTTATTGCAGATATATATATATATTATTCCTACTAGATCAATTACGCAATGTTTCTAACATTGTAGGTTACTTAGCGTATAGGATTTCTATATCCCCCAAAATTATTTATTGCAGATAAAGTTGATTACATATAGCCCTGGATAGATAAATCGGAAACTTGAAGGGTAAAAAATACGGCTACGAAATAGACGGAGATCACAGCCATGCGCTGTCCTTATCAACTTCCTCTACGAGTGGGTGAGTTCCTCGCTGCACCGGATAGTGACAAATAGAATATCAAACAATGCATCTTTAAAGGAAGTAACCACTACAATAATATTGAATAGATAGAGACATAGTTTACAATGCGGTATAATAATTTTAACTCGTTTCATGGCCTTAATTTTGGTGTTTAAAATCTTAGATTCAGGTGGTAGCAACTGTATAAGTGGCCCACATATGTGTTATTATATTATCTTAAATTAAATCATAATCCAAGAGAGAAATAATGTATTTGAGAAAAATAATAAAACCTTTTCCATATATCCCTCATAGTTTTAGTACACTTTTGAACCTGTTCAAATTCCGGGAGCATAAAGCATAGCTTGATTAACCAAGGGGAAAATGTGAAAAAGACATTTTTTGAAATTTAAGCAATCTGCTTCTCATCTTTGACGACTCATTTATTTTAAAATTAAAGGAAATGAGAAGAAAAAAATTAGTTATCGAAATTTACGAAATTATACTTAATTTATTTATTTAACGTCACTATATGTTGCTATGGCTAATCGGACGATATTTCGGTGGGAACCTAAAGTTTGTCTATCCAGGTTTAATCTTGATAGGAACTTTAAGGAGTACTTGACATCTTACAGGCTCAGGAACCCCCGTTGAAGTCCCTTCCATAAGACGGCACAACCAAGGATTTTTTACTTCCTTTAAAAGAGCCTAGGGCTACCTGACGGGCTACGAACCCACGATCTTGGGCTCAATAGGTTTTTATGCGAACCACTAGACCACTATATTGTGTACTAATATGCAAGTAAAAATACGTACAGTGAAATAATTACAAGACAAAAATAAAAGCAGAGAAACTATTCACTCAACTCCGTACGTTCAAGCAGGTCTTTAATAGCCATATAAACGGATCAATAGAAACTAATCAGGAGCTTAGAGCGTTAGTATAATGTGTGTGAGAATACTTCTGAAAATCTATAACATAAAAGTAGCGATGAGGCAACCACATGACAAGGGCCCATTGATGCTAACAACGGCCGATTGACGGATGACTTCCATGCACTTGTTGGAGTTCGTTTTAGGCCTTCTTTTTTCCGCCCATATCGACGCTATCTCCATCTGGATCACATGGCTGACGTCAATGACGAGCCTATAAATAAACATGTGCGTTCAAGAGGCGTCAGTCCGTGAGATCAGTCATCGCCAGGCTGAACAGCTATAGGCCCCCCCCCCCAATCAAACATTTTTGCCAGCCAGGAAATTAATATTCGTTGCAATCATTTTTTTAACATTGTCATAGATATCAATGAGAACAAAGCATAACTAGTCAGTATAATGATAATGCTAAAAAAACACAATGCATGAACGGTCAGGATTGAGTACATGGTAAGGAATGACTGCTTCTTGGACAACAGTTTACCAGGGATTTGTCCTAGATCACGCTCAAGCGTAGATTTCCCCCCACATTTTGGGTGCCCACTTAACAGAGGCTGGATGAGTCCGAGGAGGATCGATGATCTCCGACCGTTAACAGATTAAATAAAGGTCTGCCAGCGAGCAGGATTTGAACCTGAGACCTTGGCATGGCAACACAGTGCTCTACCTTTGAGCCAGTCCGCTCGACTTAATGATAACGAAAGGAACTTTATGAATAAAAACGATATAAAAGGTTGAGTAGAAACTATTTTTATAACTCCTTCATATGGGTTCTGAACAAAACAATTATGCAGTATCAGTTCCAATATAGGTTGCCGCTTCGAGTTAAGTCATAAGTTAACTGTTCATTCAATTCCTTTAATATTCTCGAAAGTAAAAATAATTATATTACTGACTGTATCCATTTACAATTATTGACTGCATATAGATCGACTTAAAAATACCGTTTAGGTTATTATGTCATCATCTGTACTTCAAAATGTTAGTTGAAAGGTTCCAACTGAATATGTTAGTGTAGTCGAATACTGGAGACTTAATGCACCAACTATTCCCACTTAAACAGAGACTGCAGTCTGAAAAGGTTAGGTCGATTTTTTTTTTTAAGAGAGTTAGTTCTATCAAAGGGAAGCAGTATCGTGTGTTCCCGTAGCTTTTGGCTTGAAATATTATTGTAATATCAGCAATAACTCTATTTCAAGTCAATCACTGACTTAGTCAATTATGCACTACTGAAACTGAAAGTGAACTTATTCACCGGGGCTGCAGATATTTAGTCTGCAGATTGAATATAAATTCTCTAAGAGAAAAACTCATAAGATAAAAGGCCCTTAAGTGAACGCAGGATAACTTACTTATTATAAAACTTTGAAATTCTGCCATGTACGGCTATGAATATTGCCTATTATATTGGATTATTATGTTTGTATCAATAGAGATATCGTTTTGGATTGCAACAATAGAAGAAAATTTGTTTTTCAGGGATATTAGACGTGCTGCTTCCCACGTAAAGCATTCAAGTGAACCTACTTCTTGTGCGTTGTCCGCCGTCTGAAAAATACACCAGGAGGAAACGCTAATTCTATTCGCTATAGCAACTAGCTATCAGTCAATATGAAGTGCAAATGTATCATCACCGATTTTAAAGAGAGACAAATTTCATATAATATTATATGTAATATGCCTTAAAAATATTTTCAGGGCAGTCTAGAGAAAAAAATCATAATAATGACACTTGCAGAGAATTGAAATTCCTTTACATAAAGATTATACATAAAATAACTCTTTCAACGAAATAAAAGAGTATTCATTAATGTAATAATGCTATTAATGCAACATTATTCTAAAATATTCCTTATTCATTTTATTTTATTTTTTACGAAATAGGAAACAAAAATTATAGTCGGAGGACACAATTTACGAATTTTATAGCGATCATGCTTCTAAAAATAGATTATAAAAACTATAGGAGGTATAACTATTATATGTTGGAAGTATCTTTGATAAAGTTTGAAGTATTCATAAGTCACTTTAACAACTATTTAAACAATAAAATTATCAGCATCAAATGATGTAATAATACAAGAGTACAAAGAAACGTTTTGACTATAACTCATGAGATTTTTTTCTTTCCGAACGGAATATCAAACCTTCAGTAAAAAAACAAACAAGAGTATCAAATTTATATACCTTATTAGTTTATTAGAAAGAAATCCATTGTTTCCTTCACTGCTTCTTAGCTACTATGCCCGAAAGTTATACGAACAGTTCAAAATACGCATTTAAAACTACTCGGTCAATGAACGGAAGTCATTGGAAAATAATAAAATATTACAACGGCTTCTAAAACTTTAAAACATCATTATTGACAGCAATTGCTGACATAAGGACTTGTAACAAAAACAACGGAATTAGAACTTAGTAATTTAGGGTTGAAGCACAAAACCTTGTATCATTATAATGTATCCTATGACGGCCCTAAAATATAACTCGGAAATATTACTAAGGTAGTTCTAGTTCCAAGAATAGTCAACAGATAGCTTCCCAGCGCCGCAAGTTCTTCTTTTCACCAACAGGTGCCCTTTGCCCTTCCACCCACCAGCAATTGCCTTCAGCAAATAAAATATGCATGGTAATGTCGCCACAGCCAGTAACTTCTTCGCGAACTTCCGTTGCTGACAACGTTAAAAATTGAAAAGAATAACTATCAACCTTAAAAAAATACTCGTTATTAAATGATAGTGAATAAGGTAAATTAAAAAGGACGTACACGGTATTAGTAGCAGTATCGTTGGTCAGAATTGAAACAAACGAAAAATAGAATAAAATAAGAGAACGGGGCTACATTGGAAAATATTATATTAAACTTCATTAACATTGATATGCACACAAATTAAAAATTAAGAAGTTGTACATTATTACGTAATCTTCGCCAATAAATGATTGTGGACATTCTTCTTTGATTTCCTTAATTTATGCTAATTAAGATATGGAGATACTAACCATTCTTACCCGAACTTTCTAATTGGCTAATTTACAAATGAATTCCAATTTTCCATAGCCATGTTGCAATGAGCGTCAAATTTTCATCAATTTATGTAAAAGAATGTTGTATCGGGTGGTTCTAATGAATAGCACATATGAAACGCCTTTTTTTTATTATTTCTAAAATTTAGAGTAGAATTAGTTTAATAGGTTTATTTAAGGTTACAGGTTGTGATGAGCTGTAATTAATCATTGTTTAAAACGCCATCAAATATGACCGTGGAAACACGCAATTGTCGTGTAGCCTTTTTTATGAGTTTAAACTCGGGTTCTCGATAGCCCAAGCTGCAAAAACATTACCACCGCGTAAAGGGAAAGATGCGACGAACGGACCATTCGCCGTCGGTTTGTAAAATTTTAGCCAGTGACACATAATAAATAATTCTTTTCTCCTTTCTACTCAGCGGTGAAACAGTCACATACATATCGTACAGCAGGAAAAAAATATATTAAAAAATTAGCCTGAATTGGTTAATTGAAAGAGACCGAAACTCTTGCAAAACGTCAGAGCTCACATTTGCCCTCAGATAGTGGAGATACTAAACAAAATGGTGGGTTACGAAGTCCCCACACGACTTATTAGCTACGCTTGAATAGAAATGATTTTCATTTGGACAACTTCCTTAATGGTAAAATTTTCGAATATGAATCTCAAGCAAAATTTGCCATTTCTGACCTAACCTAGAATTTTTCACTTCTGTGATTGAAAATTTGATAACGCGTAGGGAAAATGTAGCTAAATATTTTGAACAAAATGTTATAACTTTATAAAGTTGTTTTACTAAATAACCTTTTCTTTGAAAACGGACATTTCACACGAAACGACCTGTTTATTTCATAATTTTTTTTTTAAATAACAACAAATATTTGTCAAACAAGTTAATAAGGATTGAATCTGATCGCTTCAAACGACGGAGAGGAGAATCTGTTGTATGATAACAATGAAAACTAGGCTTCTAGTATTCTTGGCAATATCAACATCCTACGCCAGGACCTATTTATCCTTCCGATCCTCGAGCCAGCCAAAACACTATCTGGTCAATGGATTGTGTTACCAAAACAAACAGGAGGGGGGTTTGGCATTGAGTCATCAAATATTTCGAATGTTGGTCTGATTCAAACCAAGCTATTGGATAATGTTTCATAAAATAAAAACTTATAGCATTATAATTTTATTTACAGATAAAATTTTAGCCTAAAGGTTATATTTAATATAATTAGTTATTATATCCATTCATGGACTACCTTGATAAAAACATCAATCTCAATTTTTTAATTAATTAATTTCTTTTTTGTGTCTTATTTTATTTTTTCTGTAACATGACTAATAAAAATGTTGTTCTTTAGGAATTTCGAGTTACATAAACCTGCATTGCTCATTTTTTTGTTATTATCATGTAAGTAGTTAAACAGTTATTAAAGTTATCAGAAAGACGTTATCATTTGATCCATTCCTATATTCAAACATTTTGAAGGACGAACTGAAAAAATAAAAACTTATTTAAAGTACTCCGGCAACATTGTGACATCATTTCATTATAGCAAGGAAAATCGAATGGCAAAACATTTGTTTTGTGGGTTCGTAAATGCTAAGAGAAAATAAGTAGAACGTAAGTTTTTCCATATTAGACGATCGTTATTCTATATTATTCCAAACGTAACATGAAGCGTTTGAATGTACAGAATTGGCAGTTGATCGTTCTCGCCGCCCCGTGGTATGTTCGCCCTGAAGATTGCCTACATTGTAAGCCGGCACACAATAAATAAGTTACACTTATTAAGGTGTTTTAATTGACTGCACCCCCAACTATTTCTTCCTTATATACAGAATTTATGTATAACTAGTATATAGTTAAAATCTCAAAATTTTGAACATTCTTGACAGATAATAATGTGAATGACTTATGACAAAATGTAAAAATATTTCTGGCGGATAATTATAATATGTTTCAAGATACTTGGTGGGTAAAACAAAGGGTACAAGAGATTTGGCAACAGAAATTCCTTTAGAATGTACATATTTGTGTAAGGCATTTACCTTTCATGAGCACTATTACCTAACGCGTAGGGAGTTTTTTAAATCATATTTTATATGATGTCGAAACCAATCGATTTCTTAATATATAAAAATCTCATGTCTGATGTTTGATCGGACTAATCTCCGGAAACAGAGAAATAATAAAATGGAGAGAAACAGGAAAGGAAAAGCACTGTTTCCCTCTGTTTCATGAAGAGAATGTTTTATTAAGGCAGCAAGTTGCATTCGACAGCGAAGTCCTGTTAAATCCAGCAGCAGTCAGCGCTAAAGGGCTCAGAATAATATCCTGCCCTACTATGGAGGTTGTGAAGATCAGTAACATTTATAATTTGTTGTTAAATAACACAGTCATGGAAAACATAGCGAATATTTAATTAATAAGTTATTTATCCGAATTTTTGTTTTTCTATTTCAAAATCTCCGTTTATTCATAAAATATTTAAATACAATTTATGTGTGTATATATATATATATATATATATATATATATATATATATATATATAATTAAATACATCAATAATTACAATTTACTTACTATTTATTATTTATTAACCGAAGGTATTTTATCCGAATATTATAAGACATTTCTTTTTTATTTGAATAGAGTATTGTTCATAAAACGAGATTTCAAGTATTATCTCAATTGTAGCTTAATAGCGTAAAAACATGTTAATTAGAAATATTAAATTGTTCAAATTTGGCTAATTTCTTTCAATAAGTACAAAAAATAATACAAAACTCTTTTAAGATGTTTGGTTCTTGCGAATAAAGGGCAATAGCGCTATTTCAAATGAATACACAGCAACATATTAATAAATAAACGGTACCAAACTTTGTAGTGAACGTTTCGAATCTGGTTTATACGGCATGAAATTTATAAACCGGAGTACCCACGGCAAGAATCAAGAACAAAGCACTCCGAAAGGAACATGTTAGTAATCTGTAGGAGTACTTCGACCTTAATTCGACCCTAAAAAACAGAAAAAATAAGAAGTACATAAGGCCAAAAAATAAACATGTGATCCTATGATTGACTCAAGAAAGGGGATTCTACATACAGCTACTGCGTTATTGATATTGAAAAACATGACATATGCTAAATGTTGACAACTTTTTTATCAAACTAAAAAAAAAATTTTTGATTTTTAAATATTTTTATTTTAAAGAGAAAAGATATGCTCTCGAACGGGATTCGAACCCGGAACCTCTGTCTCTCCGTGACAGCGCTCCTAAGAGAAAAGATTTATCCCTTGCCGACAGGCGACCCTGGTGGCTCAATTGGTCGGAGCGTTGTCACGGAGAGACAGAGGTTCCGGGTTCGAATCCCGGCCGGGGGCATATCTTTTCTCTTTAAAATTTAAATATTTAAAAAAAAAATACATATACATCAGATTCATCAGATTAAAAAAATATGATAGCTGTCATTCCTTAGACTAACAAAAAACAATTATTTTTCTGAAAACACGAGATCATAATTGCGATAATTACAAAAACTATTTATAAAAGAAATGGAAGATTGTGTCAGCAGTTAGTAATAAATCTTGGAGCTGCTAGAATATTACTCCTGATGAAAAGGGAATGATGATAAATGGAGTTCGAGGACAGGAACGAACCCAATAGATGCTTGCCTTGCTCTTGCAGTCCATGAACCACATCCTAAACTATCTTAAAACTGTGAATCATTTAAAAGTAAGTTCTTCTTTTAATATGTTTTATGGAATCAATATAGTAGATAAAGTAAAAAAGTCTGTTCATTTATTATTAAAATTAGAAACTCGATCGACTAAAATTTTCTTTTTCAATTGTACTGTAACCTTTGGATAGAAACACAGACCAAAGAAGTCATTCTGCCATTATAATTAATTTTCCAACGCTTTACTTTTGATCTCATGATACGAATGTAATTAAAATACAATTTCTTCTTTGCCTCTTCTGGCTAATAACTGGGATATTTTTGCTTACTTACTTAGAAAATTATATTCTGGATGTCAAATAAAAAAAAATAATTTAATTTAAAATTTTCTATATACGAAAGATATATTTTTTGTACCTAATATCGCTTTCTTCAATTATATTTTCAAGTGCAAATTTTTAGAGCGACCGGAAGTTGTTTTCCTGAATTTCTCCCTTGGACTCCAAAAATCAAATACTCAGAACTCGACTTACTCATGAATTTATAATTAATTAATAACATTAGACAATGAAAAATAATTCGCTAAATAACTTAAGCAAAACTTTAAAAAATTGGATTACAATGGCAATTTTTTTTCCGTCGAATGAACAATTATTTATAAACATAAAGGTATAGTATTGTTAAATTATAAATGCCTAGATACGAATTATTCCGAGACAAAAAAATTATGGGACTGGCTCCAATATTTTGGAATAGTTTGAATTTTATTGAATAATACAAAAAGAAGTTGCTTGTGAAACATTTTTTTCAGAACTCGGGAACCATGGGAACATGGTCAATAGAAATAAAATAATTGATTCCAGGAAGAATATCTGCTTGTCCAAGTGTGTGATAGGTTGGAAGGGATCACAGGTTTTCAATAAATGACTAAATATAAAATAGTCAACGATTTGGAACACATTCTTTTGTGCGCGTACTAATGAACATATATTTAGTTGGAAGAATTTCGTGCAAGGAGATAAATGAGATTATTTTTTCCTCAATTATAATTAATAAAAGATTATAAAAAAAACATTCAGTTATAATATTTAGCCATATTTAAGTGAAATTTTAATTAAGATTTCAAAACTTTGCCCGTGCAACTATAATTTGTAATATTTAGAACAGAATGAAGCGTCCTTTCAGATGGAGACGTAACATCTGGATTGCATCTTGATAATCGACAATTGCCCACAAAACTAAACACTGGGCCATGATTTTTATCGGAATGAAGTTGCGTTATAAAACAGTCTTGCGCAACTCGAATGAGATAACGGTTAAATGTTGTAAAACACTAAGACCCTAATGATGACTTTTAATTTCACACCAATCAACCTACCCACTGCACTACTTTCATCAAAAGGTTCCGAACGAATTTCGTTTGTTACGGAATGAGTGATCAGAAATTAGTAGAGATAAACCTTTGTTTTAAGAACAACAATTAAACTTGAATTCCTTGAGGAGATTGGCTCAGTTGTAGAGCGCTAACTTGCAACGCCGAAGGGTCTGGGTTTTAATCCCGCTGCTGGCTTTTATTTAATATTTTGGCAGACGGAGATGATCCTATGGGATCTAGGACCCTCGTGAGGCACACCCAGCCACTATGATTACCCAAAATAAGGGGGGAATCCAGGACAATTCACCACCCTGCACAAACGTTTTCCAAGAAACAGTACAGTCTCTACCAAACACTGAACCCCGAACCCTTTATGGCAGGTTTTTCAGGTAAAATCGAATTTCTAGTGTGTATTGAACTCTCCAACTTGCATCATATAATAAATATCACCTCGAACCTTAGCCCTTCCATAAATACATATATGGTATTGGATGCTTTTGTTTTAAAATTATTTTTTCTTTAAACAAAGGAAAAATTTAATAAGACGGTTTAAAGCCATTTCAGTAAATTTAGAAAAGAATATTAGGAATCAAATACTGTAAGAGTTGAATCAGATTCGTATTCAAAGGATACCATAGGAAATGAGAAGGAAGTAAATCGAGCAAGAAAATTGGTTATTTTGAATTTTTGTCATTCATATTGACCTTAATGACCCATTTGTTACTGATTTGGCCCGAGCCCTGTATCTATCCTTTCATAGCAAACTTCATTTCCACACAAATCCTCTAGTTTCAAACCTAGCTTTCTCTACAATTCCCGGCAATCCTCCGAGTCTGAAAAGAAGATGGCCACGTGACCTTCTTAGTTGAACTTGTGATTTGAGTACTACCAGTGGGTAGTTTCTCTACTTGTCATTATCTCATGGCATTATGTATCACTTAGCCTATTTACTTGTTGTATTATTGTAATACAGGTGTAAATATAAAAAATAAAAATAAATTGAATTCTCTCTATTAGATTCTAGATAATTTTAAAATCCCGTTGCGTAGGGAATTACATATTTTTAGCGTAGTACAACCTCAAGGAAATAAATTACTACAAACCTTCTTGGGTTCAGTACAAAGTAAAGACTGTACTGTCTCCAGGATAAAATTGTGCAAGAAGTTGATTTGTTCAAATTCATGCTGAATCGCGAAGTTTTCTTCCGGATTAAAGGTCCCATCTTTATCAAGTCCAGGGGGGGGGGACACGGCCGGATTTCAACCCGAAACCTATAGCATACCAACTCAGCACTCTACGCACTGAGCTATCATGCTGCCTTCAAGGAATTTAAGAAATGTTAATTATAACTGATTTAATTAGATCAAATCTGTCGATTTCAGCTCACGATCATCGATCGAGAACCACACGAACACTCAATCTTTTCAGTCGATCCCTAAGTGGACACCAGCACTAATTTTAACTTTAGATACAATTTCAACAGACAAGCAAAATCGAACAATAAGAATAATTTTAAATCATTTCAAATTTTGACAGTAATAATCTCAATATTAAAAAAAAGTTTAACAGTTGAATACAAAGCCGTTAGTTACAATTGATTCCGCCAAACTACACTAGTGCAGTGCCTTTAACTGGCTGAAATTGGAGGACCTAAAGTATAAATATATTTATAATTTTTTTTTCATGAATTTGGCCATCTATATGCTCCAAACAACTTAAGATTTATGGTGTTTCTTATTTCTATCTTTCTTCTCAGTACTTCTCCATTTTCTCTCCAACCGCTCATCTCTGATCATATTTCCACACTCTCTTTGGTCGAGGCTTGTCTTCTTCATAGGTTGCGTTTTTTATCAGTAGCATGAAGCGGTTCCTGTCACGCATTATTTCTTCTGTAACTCCTATTTTGTTGGCATCTTCCTTGAATGCTTCTATCCTACTGTTTTCTTCAGTTTGTTAACGTAATCAAAAATCTTCTTTATAATCCGCGTTTCTTCCAATCTGTTTTAATGTTCAGTTTTATCCCTCCCCTCCTCGTTGTATCTGTAATTTTGTCTACTGGTTTTTTTTTTTTACAACTCTTCATTTCTCCCTTTAATCCATATATTTTCATTGTATCTATCTTTTTTATAGTTCTTTTAGTTCACCTTTCTTCTTCAGTATTAAGCACTCTGATCCATATAATATATATATATATATATAGTCCAACAGCCTACAGTGCCTAACTTTACTTGATGCATTGTAATGAGATGTAGTTGAATGTCTTCTGTTTTTTTTTTTTTTCAAATTCTATAAACAATTAAATTTTCAACGTGAGTGTACCATCGATAATTTTTTTGACAAGAATGAATACCCTGGACTGCCTTGCCCGACAGAAAATAAAGGTATTGGCTTCCGCTGCTCCCGATAACGAGAAGGAAGTCGCCATTTTGAAAACCGATAAAGCCACATTTCCGGTTCCAGCTCCACCCTGGCTTTCATGGCAATCTTCTCCTCCCCTCCCCCAAGTCCAATCAACATATTCTCCATCCCATAATGAAAACAGATATCAGTCAGGTAACGATGGAGGCTATCTGTGGGCGTAGCTTGCAAGTTGTCTAACCACTATTTATTTAATAATAACAGTAGAAGCTTAGAAGCTCGGGCGAACCCGAAGGCTCGATGCCGATACCACTAATCTCTGCTTACAAACTTCTGACCACTACCCAAAAAAAATCAAGCAGATCACTCTTAACGCAATCCTCCCGCCTACGACTCAGTCTACCCCTCGGACGCTTCCCAGACAGTACAGCGCTTATTAACACTTTAGTAATTCATTCCTTACTAAGCCCAATAAGTTTACAGGCCCATCTTAATCTTCGTCACGCTATTACTTAAATAATATTTACAGGATGTATGCTTCGCAATTCCGCGTTATGTAATCTCAATTCCTCAGTGGTCTCGTCCGTTTTTGGACCGAGTATTCTACGTAACACCTTATTTTCGACTACCTGAAGACTGGTATACCTTTTTATACTTCATCGTTAGCGGCCAAGTTTCACGTATATACTCATGAAGAAGAGCTGGAAATATTTATTTACTTCTTAATTTATAATATATGTATCTTTTCTATATTTTTAAAGATGGGATTTAACTATTCTTTGCTCCTGTTGAGATATAGTATTTAATCAAACCATACTTAATGAACAATTTATCGAAATCGAAACTAACTTTTGACTATCCTCAAGGTAGTATCCTTGGCCCAATCTTTTATACAGTTTATACACCTGGCATCACAACTCATCCTAATACTAACCTTACCACGTATGCTGATGATACATGTGTATTATCAGTCAAAAACAATCCAGTTATTGCATCCCAAAGCCTCAAATCCCATATCCACTGATCTTGAAGAATGGTGTCAAAACTGGAGAATTAAAATAAATTCAAACAAAAAATCGAATGAAATCACTCTTACCTTACGTCGTAAACCAATGACTTCCCGCCCTTCAGTATCCTTTCATAATATCCCACTGGTGCCTATGGGACAGATCCGATACTTAGGGTTGCACCTTGACAAACGATTAAACTGGAATCCATATACAAGACTGAAAAGAAGAGAAACTGCTCGAAGTTTTCGGCTACTTCAACATTTACTGGAAAAACGCTCTAAGCTCCCAATTAACTACAAAATACTCATCTACATGACCACCATACGACCTATTTGGACTTACGGAGTAGAGCTTTGGGGCTCCACTAAGCCATCGAATTCCTCTCGTATCCAATCCTTACAATCCAAAATCCTTCGTAAAATCCTCAATGCTCCTCATTTTGTTAAGAATAAAGTCATCCATAACGACCTTAATGTCCCTTTTGTTGCTGATTTGGCCCGAATCCGGTATCTATACTTTCATAACAAACTTCATTCCCACTAAAACCATCTAGTTTCAAACCTAGTTTCCTCTTCAATTCCCGATAATCCTCCGAGGCGTCTGAAAAGAAGATGGCCATGTGACCTTCTTAGTTGAAGTTTAGTTTGAGTACTACCAGTGGGTAGTTTCTCTACTTGTCATTCTCATGTCATTATTTATCACTGATCCTATTTACTTGTATCATTATTGTAATTCAGTTGTAAATATCAATAAATTAATTTAAAAATAATTGTTGTTTTCTTATTAACTATGTGTCATTACAATTACATCATAATAGTAATACGATTAGGGATTGTACTATAAATTATATAATTGATAGTTTGTTACACTATCGTAGGTAACCTTTATAGTCATTATTAAAATTACGAACATGTGAACCGCCCTGCTGGGGAAAGTAGGCGATAAGTAGCTGATGCCATATTAAAGTAGGAAGTGCTCACTGGGAACCCTCGCTATCCATGTCAGATATTACCATCCATCTTATTACACTACGGTACATAATATGTTATATTACACAATATATGATTTATCTTCTAATATTGCCCGTGGGACATTAAACCAGAATTATATTATTGGAACGGGTAGGTCAGTGTAGAGAGGGTTGTTTTGTAGCGTAGAAGGAAATCCAAAAGGAAAAAATCCGGCACATAAATTATTTAATATGTTTATAGTCACGAATGAGCATTGTGGGATATGCAGACTCTCCTGGGCTCACCGAGCATTCATTAAGTGGGTACCTTTTGGGGGTAATTGTAGGTAAACCACTCTTGGTGGAGTGTAATCTCTGCAAAATCACCATCCTTCAAAACTGTAGGCTTAAAATACAATGCACCCTTTCACGAGTTGTAGTGGAAGATATTTTATTCTATTATTATCATAAAGAAGAGACATTAATAATACGAGAAATATTTCAAAACTTTTATGGAGCAGAGTAGTTCAGTTCGTAGGACTCTGCATATCCTATCTTCTCACCCTGTCCTATAATACCTGGCGATTTAGGCCCAATTATATCCTTGCACGACCGTAGTCATAGAAATAGTACGATTCCTATGTACCGAACTTAATACCCTTCATGGATTCTAGTAGCCACTGGTATCAAAACGTTTAGTTTTATGATAGGGATAAGTAGAGAAAGATCAACTAGTTCTGAACAGCGCGAAGCGTATACAGGAGAATAGCACAAGGTATACTTGTGTCGAATTAAGCTATTGAAAGATCCAGATGTTCAAGAACATAAGTTCTTAATCTGTTCTTTTATCCAAGGGCTTTTTCCGGAAATACTTTGATATCAAGTTTACATCTCTCCAAATAACTTAGGCATAAAATTTTTATGAAGTGTAGTTAATATTATTTTAATGGTGTAAATAAAATTATTAATTTTAAATTAAACAAAATAACAAATTCTATATATTTATTTATCCCTTTCAAACTTCTGATATTATTTATTTTCCAACAAATATATTGACTTATAATCAAAAGCAGCCTTCCTCTTTGTGGCACTATATGCGTATGTAACGTAATATACAGATCTGACGAGATCAAAGTGTAAATAAATCTCTTCAATGTAGATCCTTCTCCCTGTATATATTTCAGTTAATTGGTTCAGTTCCTCATTGCTGTGTAAATAAATACATCATATATCTAGCAAAGGCAATAATATTGCAAAAATTCTATTTAAAATAAAATTAAGATATTTTTCTCTTCCGACTATTGTAGCGGTGGTTAGCACGTTATATCACAGCAATGGGTTTCTATTATCTTAAAATTCCATGATACTTCTGAAAGGTTCTTCACAGAATAGATATTGACAAGATAATTTTAATTATCTTGTAATTAACTATTAACTTTTTTTTTGTTTCGAATCTCCATTTATTTATATAAACAAATATTTACAATATATATATATATACAATACATAAATATATATATACGGAAATAATTATAGTACTTTTTCTACCCGGAGGTATTTTAAGCAATACATAGAATGAGTCCGCTGAAGGCGGGTTCTCTAAACCGGCCAAGGCCGCTGATTCTATACATTCAAAGCAGGGAGAGACCGCTTTAAGGGATTAGGTGATAGGAAGAAGAAAGGGGGGAGAGGAAGGAAGAAAGGAAGAAAGGCTTGGACAAGGGAGTCCTCACCCCATCCCTAGGCCAATGAGAGCACGTCGACCAAGGGGACACTGCCTTGCCACCTCCCAGGTCTGGGAGGGGAACTATGTCTCTAAAGAGTGGGTTGCTACACGCCTTCAGCCCATCAAAAAATTTGATGTGCCTCCGGCTAATGTAGTTCGGTATAGACGGGAGTTTCAGCTCCTCATAGATTTTAGTATTACGCGCCCTTTGGAGCGACGTGCCTTTAACTATACGCCTAAGGATGGAGTTCTGGAACTGCTGTAGACTTTTTAGTGTGGTTTTGTAAATATGTTTAAGGAGCGAAAAATGTGGAACGCTTCACGATTTTGCGTGTATTATTATTAACAGTTATTATTATTAACAGTTACTGAAAGGCCCATGCTATCTAAGTGTTTTCTTTACAATTAACGAGAACACTTCAAGAAAATAATGTCACTGTGTAAAGTCTAGGTGTCTATGTAGGGAATGCCCCAATAACTTGGAAACCCAGAATGTAATAAAATAATAATGAGATCGTAAAACCTTCAGAATTTTTTCTCACTGATCTGAAACTTGCAATCTAGTAGCAGCCATATCTCATTATAAAACAAGATCTTTTACCGAACATCATTGATTGTAAATATTACAAATGATCGTTTTATAATGTCGTAGTTTTTAAAACTCAATATTATAAAATTAAAATAAAAGGCCTCATACAAGACTGAAAAGAAAAGAAACTGCTCGACGATTTCGACTACTTCAACGTTTACTGGACAAACGTTTTAAGGCCCTAATTAATTACAAAAGACTCATTTACATGACACTTATCAGACCTATTTGGACATACGGAGTTGAGCTTTGGGTCTCTACTAAACCATCCAATTTATCTCGTATCCTATACTTACAATCCTAAATCCTTCGTAAAATCCTCAATGCTCCTTATGATGTCACAAACAAACTCATCCATCATGATCTTAACATCCCATATGTTGCAGATTTGGCCCAAACTAGATACCTATCCTTCCATGACAAGCTCCATACACACTTGAATCCGCTAGTCTCTAAACTTGCTTCCCATACTATTTCTAATAATCCTCCGAGGCGTCTGAAAAGAAGATGGCCTCGAGACCTTCTACTATAGAACTTTATTAGAGCGCTACCGAAGGGTAGTTTCTCCACAAGTGGTTTTGTTTTCATGTCATTTGTTCATATTAGCAAATTAACTTGTTGTAATATTAATACAGTTGTAAATATCAATAAATTAATCTTTAAAAAAAATAAAAGGAGGATTTTACTTAAAAATATAAAACCAATACTAAAAAAAAAATGGCAGTAATTATTCAAAATTACTTCATGGCTAATTTTGGCGAAGATGGTTATAATTAGTTAATTAGACTGGCCGGAATGTTATCCCAACAGTTCCAGGAAATTCTATTGAAAGCTCTTACTGCGATTCGCGGAATGCCAAAGATACAAACAGATGGAGGGTACTTGAAAGGCTGGTTCTAACTCAAACAGCCTTCATCAAGATCAATTAATAAATAAATAAATAAATACATACATACATACATACATACATGATCTATTCAAATGTATTTTCTCAGCTTATATAGAGTACCTAAGCTCACTACTAAATGAGTAATAGTTTTGTCATGTCTTCAATTACCACATACGACTGATAAATCTATACGATTGTTACCGTTCGATCTGTCCATGCCAATTTTTATGTAACTCAGCCTAATAAATATTTAGCCATTTAATAGTATATAAAAATGCGTACATCATTATCTTAAAATAAATTTATTTTTTGCGGTTTGAGAGAAACTAATACAGAAAAAACTTTTATCAAACCATAACCACATAGTGCATTGCTAAAGTAATATCAGTTTTGTTTTATATAACTCCACCCACATAACAGAGTAAAATAATACCAAGAGAGAGGTTATACAATCTAAATCAAAGTAGATTACGCCTGGGAATCGTCCCTAGATAAAAGAAAGAAGAAGATAAATATCCGAGGGGTAAATAAATTAATCTAATCGTTGACAGAACAACTAGCAAGGTGGAGGAGGAATGAGATAGAAGAGAAAAGGAGGGAGGCTAAGCACTCACCAACCGGACGGAATTACAGCAGAAGCCAACTCACAGATAATTCTTAACCAAATATTTTAGTTCCCTCAACATCGGCTTCTTCCTTATCTCAGCAGGCCACATTTCTAAAGGGTAATTACACAACTTCGCTGACGAGGTAACAACTTTTTTATATTAACTTTTTTAATGGTTTATTGCTAAGGATGTCAATCTATACACGGCTTAATTGACTGTATCCTCCAGAATTAAATTTTAACCTTTACAGAATGCTGATTGAAGAGGCACGGAATTATTTTTCCTCAAACAAACAACTACCGTAAAACAAATCACTGGCACAATTACCGATGGTAGGTATTGATCAGAAATATTAGTGACTACCAACATTAAATTGATTGAGTAGTGTAAAATGGTCAAGGTGTGGAGTAAATTATTACACAAAATAAGCCCTTTTAGAATTATCCAGACAGCATTAAATAAAATAAATACATACATTTAAATAAAATGAATTCCTACTTTTTGTGCTACCTCATAAGCGTCCTACCCTTCAAATCAAGTTTGTAAAAAAAAAAAGTAATTAAATTTGCTTTTTCGAAAATATTTCGAAGAAATAAACGATTGTGATAAATAACACGAATTTGTTAAGAGCATTCGATTCATTCGAGTGTTTGTAAATTTATATTATGGCTCAAATTTAGCTTACTCATAAACTCTAAATGTACTAAATGTACCTGATGATTGCATTATTTAATACATAAATTTCAATTAATCAGCTAATCATTAGAAAATCACGAAACGCTAATAATTTAGAACTTAATTAATATGTTGTTTTTTCTGACGGTAGGCGGCAGTAAAAATATGTAAAATCTAACTGTATAAATCACATAACAAATGTACTTCCCTAAAAAAAAAAAAATACAAGATGTAAGATGGAGTTTTTTTCAAATGATGTATTGATTAAATGTCGAGCTTTATTTCAGCAGATCAAATGAAAAGATTTAAAAAAAGTAATTTATTTGACATCGGATAACAGCCAATTCTGAAAAATTAGATCATTTAATATTACATTAAAGTTTTGTAGTAATTAATAATACCAACTAGAAGAAACGTTTCCTCCTAGTACATGAATATTATACACGAAATAGCAGGATTTATTGGACTGTTTTCAATAAATTTTTAAACATTATTAATTAATATAAATTAATCGTAAATTTAATAAATCATTACGGTAGAACACAAAATACAAACAAAAGGCATTGATTTAAAGAACAAAAGAAGCAATTGAAGCTAATAAACAAGGCGATTGGAGCGTGCTTTCACACAGAGGTGGAGGAGGGGAGATGCGGCGATAAGCTCACAATTTCTGCTCTTGTCTCTATTCCACCATGGAAATTGTTTTCTCCTCTTTCACCTTCCTAATTTTCTATCTCACCTTTTCTCTGGCCCTTCCTATTTGGAAAAAATCCCAGCAATGATTTGATGTGGATCTTTTTATATATGAATGCTTAATTATATAAAACTTGACAGAATAACAGTTTGAAGAGATGCTTCATCCCTAATAACACTTAGGCTTCATATAAAAATCAGTTCGTATCAAATAAACAGTTGTACATAGTGTGTTAATAGTAATGACTAAGAAATCCAGTGGATCTAATATTAAATATTATTAAAACCACGATAAAGCAGAAATCAACTAACTCACCAATGATATTTATAACAAAAGGTCAAAGTCGTTGAATGCAATGTAACTCAGCCAGTATCCCGCTGTTGTACGACCGGAGGTTCTGTAAGCTGAGAAATGTCTAACTATGAATAAGAAAGACCTGGTAGAAAAATTGTAGATCAAAGAAAGAAAGATCTGAAGGAAAATTCTTGGCCCAATTAAAGACCAGATGAATACAGACAACGGCATAACAGTGAGCTGTACATTTATGCTCCAAAAATATCTTTAAGTTGTTAAGAATGAAACCTATTAGACTGACGAACCGGATTTTTACGTATTTTAAAGAAAAGAAGACCAAACCTGCCTGGTTCGAAGAGGTAGAAAATGATTTACAGGAGGTGGGATTACCTAACAGGAGATGATCTGGAAAGCAACTGACTCAGGAAGAAACTGGATACTCACGTACATAAATCAATTTAAAATTCGATGTCATCTTCATTGTGACAAGTAAAAATTGTTACTAATATTCTTTCCTTAGATTACTTTATGGTTAGTAATAATAGGTATTAAGGTAGAGTTTTGTTAAAACAATACGTTAGTCGTAGCAACATTATGAAGGAGACTAATTATGAAGTAAAGTAAACATTTGTAATGCTTTTTATTTTATTTTTAATGTTAAGTGATTATAAAACCAGTATAATAAAAAAGTCAGGCATCAAAAGAAAATCAAAGAAGGAAAAATGCAGCATATCTCACACCAACAGCCTAAAAAGACTCACCAAGTAGAAACTGCAACCACAAGTGAGTGGAGTCTTTTATGATGATGCCTGAATTGGCAAAACATTGACTGGTTTTCCAGTATATTAGAGATTTAATACTTTGCTCTTTGGGATACTCCCTAATTACAGATTAATCAGTACGGCCGTACACTGATTAATAAAGTTCTGTACTGAGATAATGACCACTTAATTTCAAAGTAAATACTTAACATTGAGAATAAAACGTTTATTGTAGCGATTCATTAGACATTAATATGCATTACTGTATGTCAGGAATCGTAGTTTTTTAAGATAATCGATTTATTTTATTTATAAATAAGTGCACCACTTTTTAAAATAGCATTAATTAATTAATCAATTTAGCTATAGTATTGTATTACTATTAATTTTTATTATATTTATTTAAGTTTCTCAATGCAGAACACGATAGTTCCCATGGTAAACCATGGCATTCAACTGTTGATACCGATTATATCGAATTCCTATACATACATATACAATGGAGAGCGGAGATAGTATGGGGGTGCAGTCATAAAAACACCAAATAAGTACTAGACTTATATTTAGCTAGTGACCCAACGTTTCGGGCTACAATGTTGGGCATCTTCAGGGCTGTGAGAGAAAAACAAACAGAACAAAAAATATATATAAAAACGTTACAGTAACAAGAATATAGTGACATGTAATGTAGAAAATTAAAATAGTGACAGATATGAAAATTAAAGATAACGAATATTAAAAAGGTGACAGAATATAATAAAATTTAAATATTGACAGATATACTAAAATTAAAGATAATGAACAGAAATTAAAATAGTGACAGATATAATAATTTAAGCTAACGAATATAAAATAAAATACAGAAACTAAAAGTACAGAAAGGATAAAAAGTAAACCTAATATAAAGGGAAATAAAAATGAGGAGGTAAACCGAAAGATACAAATTGAGAAGATAAAGATGTAAAAAAGGTTGGTACATGAAGGAAAATAGAAAGAAAAAAAAATAGTAAATTAAAGATATAATGGTGATAATGGACTTCTAGAGGTTACATAACTAAAATGTATGAAACATAATAATACAAGAATATGTAGAAGGAAATGAATAGGTATCTCGTAGAATGACCGTTAGAAATGTAAAAAATTTGAAAATATAAGTATGGAATGTAATTTACAAAATTGATTGGGATGTGATATAAAAATAGTTGATTGGATTAATAAATTTGAAAAATTAAAAATAGTGCTTATAAAAATGAACTCATTTTTCTATTTTCCTTCATGTACCAACCTTTTTTATATCTTTATCTTCTCAATTTGTATATTACCTCATTTTTATTTCCCTTTATATTAGGTTTACTTTTTTATCCTTTCTGTACTTTTAGTTTCTGTATTTTATTTTATATTCGGTAGCTTAAATTATTATATCTGTCACTATTTTAATTTCTGTTCATTATCTTTAATTTTAGTATATCTGTCAATATTTAAATTTTATTATATTCTGTCACCTTTTTAATATTCATTATCTTTAATTTTCATATCTGTCACTATTTTAATTTTCTACATAACATGCCACTATATTCTTGTTACTGTAACGTTTTTATATGTATTTTTTGTTTTTCTCTCTTAGCCCTGAAGATGACCAACATTGTAGCCCGAAACGTCGGCACTAGCTAAATATAAGTCTAGTACTTATTTGGTATTTTTATGACTGCACCCCCCAACTATTTCCGTTCTCCATTTTATCATCCAGTCAACTATTTTCCTCTCTTACATAAATATACAATAATGATAATTTAAGTATATAAATCTATAGTTCCGACTTAAGGACATACTTTATTAAAAGAGCGGATGCAAATATTAAATTAAAGGCGAGAAAGGACAAAGACCCGAGGAACAGGACCTCAAAGACAAGAGCCAGAGCCCTTTGAAGCGGAGGCCCGGCAGGACCTTGTTAAACTTGTTCAAACCTCTCGTCTTTCGCCTTTACATCACTGCCCATTTAATTCGTTTTAATATTTACGTCTACACTTTTTTTCCGCTTTCTCTCTTAATGGCTTTTCTTCTCCAACTTCAGCCTATTTTCACCTTCTTTATGTTTTAAAATTAGCTAATAAATCAGAGAGAAAAGTTTAAAGAGTACTTGGAGATCTTTTCTACCGCGAACAAAAATATCTTTTCATGTAGTTTTGGAAAAAGAACAACCATTTTGAGATGAAATCATGTAATAAAAAAAAAGAATACTGCACGAAATATCAATGATAATTAGAAAAAAAAAAGACATGTTTTTCTAACGTAGAAATTTCAATAATTTTATAAAAGCAGTTAAAAGAAGGTAACAGTCATCGAATTAATTTGGAATAGCCGTAAATATGTTTATTGATTATTTATTTTTTTGGATATAAGATTTTATTAGCCTATTTATCATTTCAGAAATTTAACAATTAAATAATTTAATGCATTATAATATTTTACATATAAATTACGGTTTAATTATCTGTTTCTTAAACACGTTATACATGGCAAAACACCTAGGTCATAAGCATAGAATACAATGAGGAAACATTGCACAAGAATTAAAATAATAATAATGAAATAAAAAATAAATAAATATATGACATAATACTTTGCAAACAATCAAATGGTCAATTTACATTTAAATTGTGGCATAACAATTTACTATGTCCAAGATCGCGGGTTCGTAGTCCAATAGAGGGTCGTAGGATTTTTTTAAAAGGCAGAAAAAAATCCTTGGTTATGCTGTCCTTAATTAATTAATTTATAGCATTTAAATACTCAATATAATAAATATTGTTTTCGCGCATTTATATACTTTATATAACACATTTGTACTATTATTAATTAAGGATTATATACCAATAGATATAGGAATACTGGAGCAAAAAAAATAATTAGGTTTTCATTCTCCTACTCTAGAGTTAATAACATACAATTTTCTGAAAGCAATGAATGCCTACAATATTCCAGGCTAAAATAGAATATTTTGCGGTTTCGGTGCCACAGGAAGTTCGCACCATATCTCTGGAATTGGAAAACATGAATTTTCACTATTGACCTCAATATATTAAGGCATGAATATATTGTACTAGTCGATCCAACCAACTCATGAGATTAATAATTATACAGCGATTTCACAATGTTACAAGGTGGACGTAAACATATCGAATCTCAGGTAAGTCGAAAAAATCAACTTCATTATACTTAATTGGCAGTAAACACACAAAATACTTTAAGCTGCAACTTAAATTTTACAGATGATGTTTGGCATTGGTTTAAGTTCAACTGGAGCACCGAAACTCAACATATTAATTAAGAAAATGTATCCTTAAAAATACTATGAACGAATAACCAGTATTATATAGTAAATTAATTTTAGTATTTATATAATTTTGAGATGATTAAACAATTTCTTTGACTAAACAAATAAAAGTACACGACTATTACAAATTCATATCCCACAATCCCAACGCCCTCCACATGCATGAATTAGATAAAACCCATAAACCTGAAAGCATAATACATCGTAATATTGCAAATTATTTAATATTTCAGAAATGTCTTCTTCTTTTTTTTACAATTTCCGAAGAAGATGCCCAGAGCAAGGTGAGACGTAAAGACTAGGGACTAAAGACGAGACGGAATAAGGCAAACAAAGGAGACCAAAACAAGACAAGAGGATCAACATCAGGACGCCGAGAGCGGAATCAATAAGTGCCAGCTGTTGGCCCCTCATTTAAATTCTACATGGCCATTCCACGAGTTTTTTGTTTTTTTTCGTGAGACGTGTGGGACGGGGTCTCCATTAAAGGCAATATCGCCCGGTTTATTAAACCAAAAATATCACCTCAATTTACACAGATAAAACACTATCATATACTTTACGTTTAAAGGACGGAATATCTAAACAAATGAGATTGCAAAAATATTTTGAAACGTTTATGATCCTTAAATTTCCATATAGACCCTTAAATTTAGAATATTTTAATATAAACAAAACCATTTCTGGTCTGGTGGTTTAGTTCTAACTATAATAGCACTATTCTTTGAATTTAAAGTAAAAAAAAAGTCTTCATTTCAAATAAAACCGAAAACAAAACACGAGTAGCATAAATAAATTTTAATTCAATCTAGAAAGTTGGTAAACATACAGAAAATTATTTATCTAAGACAAACATGAAAAATGATTCACAAGGACAAGGATGAATATGAATTACAAATATTAATATGTATGTTTGAGTGAAATATATTTTATACTTTTAGACATTTAAAAATAAAAGGTATTTCAAATTGGATTTTATTTAACGTGAACAAAATTAAAACGTTTTGAATCAGTACTTCCAAAAAAAGTTATTATTTCGACTTAATTGCTTATGTTTTTTTTATACTTCACTGAAAATTAAAAGTATTATATAGAATTTAAAACATTTAAGCAATAAAGGGATAAATGGTTTCTTTTCAATTGATTTCTTTTCAATTCCCAATACTAAAAGAAATATGCTATTCAAAACTTAAAAAACAAGGCCCCAGGTATCGAGGGTCTGCCAGCTGAGTTGTTTAAGCATGGTGGAAATGAGCTTAGCAGATTTCTTCACAATTTTATTCTGGACATCTGGGAAGCAGAGGAAATCCCTGAAGATTGGTGTAAGACAGCAATTAACCATAAGAAGGGAGACATCCTTGAATGTGGCAACTACCGTGGCATCCCACTTTTGTCCTGTGCATACAAGATACTCTCAAGAGTTTTCTTCCAAAGGCTCCTTCCTTTTGCGGAGAGAGAAATTGGTCCATACCAAGCCGGCTTCAGGAAAGGAAAGGCCACCACCGACCAGATCTTTTCTCTGCGAACTACCCTTGAAAAACGAGGGAACACTCAATCACAACCCACTACCTTTTCATTGACTTTAAAGGGGCCTATGATAGCGTGCTTAGAGGCGAGCTATTCGAGGCCATGATAGAGTTAGGTGTTCCAGCAAAATAAGTTCGCCTCGTTAAAACAAAAATGAGAAGGGTGCAATGGATGGTAAAGATTCAGGGGGATTGAGTGCTTCACAACAAATAAGGGACTTAGACAGGGTGATTGCCTGTCATGCTTCCTATTTAACTTTATACTACAGATTGCAGTGAGGAGATCTGGAGTGTATGTGGAGGGCACCATTATTAGCAATACTACACATATCCTGGGTTTTGCTGACGATGTAGATATTGTATGTAGGTAGCTCATATGTAGCAATGAAGGAGGCTTTTATTGCCCTTAAAGAAGCCGCAGCAAAGATTGGTCTGATTGCAAACCAGGATAAAACATAATACATGATGGCGGGGAGTCGAGGCGCAGCGAGAAGAGCAGCTAAGGTCCAAATTGGAGAATTTACATTTGAGCGGGTAGATGAATTTGTCTACCTCGGGACGCTGGTAAATGCAAACAATGATATGCAGCTGGAGATGATATACAGAAGGTTAGTGGCTGCTAACAGGTGTTATTTTGGACTGCAACGGCACATGAAGAGCAAATCTCTGTCTAGAAGGACTAAATTACAGCTCTACAAGACACTAATAAGGCCTGTCGTCACCTACCGCTCCGAATGCTGGATTATAATTTGTGCAGAAAATAAAAAAAAGGTGACCTTAAAAATATTTTTTTTAAATTTTCCGCTCGCTTTTTGCATTCTTGCAACTGTTCTAAATAATTGACCGAAGTTTTTTTAAATCAAATTCACGCAGCTACATTCCATAGCTTTCGTCATCCCATAGTTAAAAATCATAATAACAAAGAAGGCATCAGCTTATGAAAGTTGTTGATTGTTCATTTAAAGTCATTCTATGATGTCATGACTAATCTGACGATGATACAGTGGGAACCCTAAATTTTGCCTATCCTATTAATTAGCATCTTTAACGAGTACCAAACATCATACAAGCTCGGGACCCCGTTTAAGGTCCCTGCCGAAGAGCGGCATAACCAGGACTTTTTCTACCTTTAAAAATCCTACTACTTGCCGGGAAACGAATCCGCTATCTCGGAGATTGTAGAAAGTTTTGATTGTTTCCTTATGAAAAAAAACTTCGTACAATCGCAAAACTTTTAATCTATTATAGTGCATTGTCAATAAACTCCCATGATTTTCGCCAACACATAATAATATTTACTTTAATTATTTTAGAACTCTAATAATGTTTGTTTTTGACTATCCAATGCTCCAGAGGTCTATATTATAAGATCAAACGACATTTCCTGGCTACTACACAATGTAGCCTATGACATAGCTCATCTATGCTCCACTGAGCTATATCTTGGCCAATCGTGTGGAAACTACAGTGAATCGTCGCAAGGTAAGGGATGGATGACTTCTACTCGGTCTTTCATTTGATGTACTCCAACGTTACAGGAAGATTTGATCTCTATTATTTAACTCTACTATTTTCTTTTAAACCTGGTTCCATTTTTCGTTTATAATATATACGAATGATATGTCATTTGATACAGTGTAAATATATTTTTATTCAGTTAGAAACAGAAAGAGGATGATGTAACTCAGTGTTGTGTTTAGAGCGCTGAGCTGATGCGCCGAAGGTTCCTTTTTCGAATCAGGATGTGTAAGATATATTATTTAATCTATCAACAGTCAAGGATGGGACCCAGTGAACCTCTTAGGACTCACCCAGCCTCTCTATTAAGTGGGAACTCTTAATTTGGGGAACAGCAAGGATCTCGAACAAATCACCTCCCCGCACAAATATTGTTTTAAGAAAAATTAGACTACCATGTACTGTTCATACGCGGCATTAGCTTATAGAAAAGTACTTTTAAACGATCTTATGAACTATTCTATCTTCAGTTTCTAATTAGACTTTTAGGAATAAAACAAGATGTTTAGCCGACTTTCAACAGGTTATTTTCAAACCCTTTACCACATCAATACAATTTATATTAAATTCCAGTAGAGCATCAATTGACTGAACTGTTGCATTGTGTGGTTCGGATAATCAAAAGTTATCTTAAAAAATAAAATAAAATGCCACACAATCACTGTTGGTTGTGTATATATATAAAAAAAGTCGATTAGAGCAGATACTCTGTAAGCAATGGCGTAACAGTTTCTAGCAACAAATGTCGATTGTTTACCACATCAAAGTGTTTTTATCGAAGAAACTAAGTAAGAGGCGTAATCATTACTACATAATTATTAAGAAAAAACAATATTGTGTTTTCATTATAATAGTTCTGTACTTCTCTTTAAAAACGATTTTTTTAAGCATGGAACTGTCGACCCTTCTATGAATCTATTTCGTCTTAACCGAAGCTAGTTCGGATAGATAATTGAACGACAGTCTCCTGCACTTGATAATTTTTTCCTATTATCATTGATCACACGATGACTGGAACTGCTTCAGAACCAAATGTAATCAATAACGTCTACCGGATAAATATTTATTTGAAATAAATAAAAAGGGGAGAACTACATAGATTGGACCACCTCGATAAATTGAATCGGGGCCACGAAGCTATTTCAAGATAAAACGACGGGGATTGGATGGACTAGACTCCCCTTTCTGAGAGGACAGATCAATTTTAATATTTTTCTGATGGATTGAAAATAAGATGATAATAGAGGCACTATCGGGATGTTTATGTAAAGGGTTAAAAATGATAAACATCTTGGTAATACATAAATCTTGTAATTATGTACCAGGTCATACAGGCCAGTTGATTACTTTCAAATCCAACTCACTCCAAAATGTGCGATATTCTCAACAGAAATTAAATTCATTATATTTAAAACGCTTTTTCACTCATTCACAGAAAATCTTCCTCCATACGGATCCGAAACATGGACAAGACCGAAAAGGGAGGAAATAAAATTATTGGTTGCGGGGATGGACTTCTGGAGGCGTTGTTGGTCCATTTCAAGAATTCGACATGTCCCTAACAGTACAATAAGGCAACTGGTAGAACAAGATACACGTATCCTCTAAAACATATAAACAACGAGACTGAAATGATGTGGCCACTAAAATAATGTCGCAGGAACGATGTCCTTAAAAAAAAATCGTTGACTATCGCCCTACAGAAAAGGAGAAAAGAAGGAGACCCAAAAGTAGGGAGCAACTGTTAAATATACAAACCAGATAGTGAGAAGAAAACTCAATACGGCTAAATAGCTTAAATCACAAGTCTAAATTAATAAAAGGAACATTACGAGTTTATTTGGTAGCTTACATAAATATAATACAATTTTCTTTATTATGTAATATTTTAATTTTTCTGTAAAGAAAAATAAAGCCTTTACATACTTTTTTATATCACGATTAATTATAACCCAACGACAGACATAAGCCTGAATACATCTTAGACACTTAAGAAATGATGATTTGAATGACCAGACCCCTTTTGTAAATTATGAATAATTTCCATAAATTTAGATTAAATTAATTTTTTTTTTATTGATATTTACAACTGTATTACAATTATACAACAAGTAAATAGAATACATGTTACATAATGACATGAGAATGACAAGTAGAGAAACTACCCACTGGTAGTACTCAAATCAAAGTTCAAATAAGAAGGTCACGTGGCCATCTTCTTTTCAGACGCCTCGGAGGATTATCGGGAATTGAAGAGGAATCTAGGTTTGAAACTAGAGGGTTTGAGTGGGAATGAAGTTTGCTATGAGGGATAGATACCGGGTTCGGGCCAAATCAGCAACAAAAGGGACATTAAGGTCGCTATGGATGACTTTATTCTTAACAAAATAAGGAGCATTGAGGATTTTACGAAGGATTTTGGATTGTAAGGATTGGATACGAGAGGAATTCGATGGCTTAGTGGAGCCCCAAAGCTCTACTCCGTAAGTCCAAATAGGTCGTATGATGGTCATAAATTAATTATAATTATTATTTAAGCTATTTAACAAAAACAATATAATAAAGGGCGTAGGTGTGGTGTAGTGGTTAGCTTAGCGACTAACGCAACAAAAATAAATAAATTACAATGTTCGACCAAGCCGCACTTTCTTGGACTTTTCAGAAACGTTATGTTCTACGATCGGCATCTGCAAATATTTTCTTCACGAGCAACAGTTTAAGACGTATGAGAAAAACAGAAAGGAAAAAACAAAAAAAACATTGTGCTCTCTCCCCGCCTTTCTAACTACACCAGGCGACTTTAAATACAAAGGAGCTTCGAGCTTTTCTTTTCTATAAAACAATTTTTTTTTTATAATTTGAACATGAATAATTGTCGTCAAGAATGAAAATGTACTATCCTTTCACATAAGTAGATGACAATATGTATAATGTGTGTTTATTGATGCATAGTTTTAAATTTCTATATCGCTCTATATTACAAGTAAAATACACTACATTACAAGTCAAAAAAATGATTTTGAGAAACCTGATGAAAAGAATAGAGTACTTACTTATAAAAATGTATACTTTTAATCAAAAATAATGTATTTTATTCAGTTCCTCTCCATCGAAAACAAATTTGATTACACTTGAGCTTGAAGAGTTTTCATTATTATTTATTGTTTTAATTCACAGTTCTGAATCAAATAATAATAATTTCCCAAGTCTAAGCTATGTTTTTTTTTTTTTAGTGTAATGTTTTGTTTTTTTAATGCAATGGGCGCTATTGATGACTCTTCAGTACATATTTAGTTTTGTCCAAACTTATTTAAGGTGTGGTCCAAACTAGCGTTATTTATCAATTTCATATCCTCCATCTTAGATTACAACAAACAATAGACCTCTTTGTGGTTATCCTAAGAAGAGAAGGCGAACAATATTATGACTATAAATAATATCTGCAGCTGTATTGCTTGAATAGGCAGAAAGGCGAAGTGCTGAGTGCTCCATTGATCATTATCCAACTCTATGACCAAGCAGTTCTCATTTCTAACAACACACCTTGTCTTCAATAAAACTCTGGACGAAAGAATTCAACATACACGTGCGGAGCTAACATTTCAATAAAATAACAAGAAATACAAAAATTAAAACTCTTTTAACGTGGTTTTAACAGCTTCAACTGCATATAAGTTTGTAACTGAATCTTTGAACTCTATTTTGGGTCCCTTATAATAAATAAATATAGAATTCAATTGAAACTTTGCACACTTCTCAAGGACCGGTGACAATATCGGACAATATAATGCAGGATAGCAATTTTTCATATTCGGAGACAATGTAGTGTCTTGAATCAATTAGTAAGTAGCGTATTAAGGCATAAATGGCTTAGTCATTGGAACGAGCAGATGACTACACGCTCATTTGGGGAGTTTTGTTTATTGTGAAAAAAATATATAGTTTGAAAAACTAAAAAACACACTGTTAAACTAGCCGAGTTAAAAAGTAGAGAATTATATATTAATTATATTATAAATTAAATATTAATTTAAAATCATATTAATATAAAGGATACGAATTTACTGCCAGCCGAACTAGTAGAAAAAATAATAGTTTAAAGAAATAAAAATCACGAACAGGAAACCAAATTCCAGTCATTTTAATATTTACCACAATCGAATATACAAAAATGTGTAACATACGCTTTTACTGATAAAATGAATTTCTTTATTCATCACTATATTATTTTTTTAATGCTATTGAAAATTATATCATACTTTTCAAGTTGTTTTTTTTAAATATTAAAGCATATTTTTTAGGTTTTTTAAAAATATTATTCATTTTCGAATGCCCTGCATTATATTGACTTATATATGCAATGGCATCAGATACGTATATAACAGTATACATTATGTCAGCTGGATGATTTGAGACTAATGATGGCTCTTCGACGAAAGGCGTCCCACGACATCAAATTCCCGTTAATCCTCGCCAAATTCTTGAGCAGGCGACATCGCCCACTTCCCATAAACCGCTAGTTTGTCCCATATTTTTATTTATTACAGATGGCTACGTAAAATTTTATCTTACCAAATAAAACTATACTAATTTTTACAACAATTTTACGAACATCGTAGCTGTTTCGATTTTGTTTTCAGTTTTCTGTTAACGCTTAATAATTTGTCTCCATGTTACGATTATTTTAAAAAAATAAATATAGTGATAGTGATAGTTTGAATAAAATAAATTTTATTTTAATCTATTTTCCTCAAGGAAGAAGTTAAAACATTTATTACATGTACTAAAAATTAGAAATTTCAAATGTTTTTTTTAGGTTTTGGACACCAAGAACCAAAGCTGGTTCTGTATTTGTTGGCCTGCAAATTTGTCCGCCTGTGTGTCTTTGATATTGAGGGAAAGGTTACGGATTTGGATGAAAGTCGGTAGAAAGAGGTTTCTGAATAGCTGTTGGCAGTATCGACTCCCATTCTAGTTCCGAAGAATAACTAAGGATTTTTACTCCCTTTAAAATAACTTCAACCACTTGCCATACTTAATAGGTCGTTATCCTAATATCCACGACACCACATTCTTGTAAATCATATATTCTTTTAAATAATTAGCAAAACTGAAATATGAAAAAACAAAACATTTCATAAACAAAATACTCAATAACTCAAAACAATATGCCAAAATGGTTCCATTATTATTATTCTTTGAGGCTTACAAAAGAAAACAAATTTTTATCAATAAATTATTTAAAAAGTTAACTGTAAGATCCTATCGCAGGGAAGATTCATAAACGAGTAGCAGACAGCCATAAAATCAATTTAACAAGTATAAAACAGTATTATAAATATAAGTAAACACTAACTTTTCTTGGAAAATGTTAGCCATTAAATGAAATAACATGTGGTAGGGGGAGTAAAAAAGGAAAAATGCGGCTAGGGAACTTTTCTTTTAGAGGAAAACATACTTTATCACCGCCCGGGGGGGGGGGGAGGGGGGCAGTAACGCACGCTTAAGTGCACCCTTCTCTTGCAGGTACTGCCCCGTCAATTTATTTAAACATTAAGCCCCATTATATTATTTTATCAGGCACATACAATGTAATCGTCGCATGAACCGCATAAATAAAAATTATTAATAAAAGAATTGAAAATTAATAAAATTCTGTTCAAATAAAACTGTAATATTTTATACCAGCTAAAATAATTTGTCTGCCAAAAATTTATGATTGTTTATCTAATGAGATCTCTCAATACTACAAATAAAAAAAATTAAAAAAAAAAAAAAGAGTAGTAGAAACTTCTATGCAACGTTTCATCTTTATAAGATCGTTGTCAATCAATTTAAATTATTATTTATACACATAAGTATACATAAACAGAATGTGTATATAAACGAAATAATGAATCAACTGAACTGAAAAATGTTTAATAAGGTGACACTTTTTTTTTTAGATTAATTTATTTATATTTATAACTGTAATAATATAACAACAAGTAAATCTGCTATATGAACAAAGAACATGAAAAAAAAATAACACTTGTTTTTGAGAAACTACACAATTGAGAAACTACCAATTGGTAGCACTCCAATAGTTCTACAGTACAAGGTCACGAGGCCATCTTCTTTTCAGACGCCTCGGAGGATTATCAGGAATAGTATGTGAAGCAAGTTGAGAGAATAGCGGATTCAAGTGTGTATGGTTGTCATGAAAGGATAGGTATCTAGTTCGGGCCAAAACAGCAACATATGGAATATTAAGATCATGATGGATGAGTTTATTTGTGTCATAATAAGGAGCAATGAGGATTTTACGAAGGATTTTGGATTTTAAAGTTTGGATACGAGATGAATTGGACGGTTTAGTAGAGCCCCAAAGCTCAACTCCGTATGTCCAAATAAGTCTGATAACTGGCATGTAAATGAGTCTTTTGTAATTAATTGGGAACTTAGAGCGTTTGTCCAGTAAATCTTGAAGTAGGCGAAAACGTCATAATATAGGAAAAATTATAGTTTACTTTAAAGATTATATTACTGAGGTAGGAACTGATAATTAGGAAGTAAGTAGAAGGTAAGAATTTACGGAGTTTGTACAGCAGTCCAGGATGCAGTCAAAACATCGAGAGATACAGCTCTACATCGAGAAACGCTCCCGTGCAGTAGTATTTTGTAATTTGCCTATTTCGAGAGGTATACTAGATCGAATATGAAACGTTACATACTCAATGACTTAGCTATTGATGCTCTTCAACATTTATTTTATGTGTTTTTCAATGAGAACTCATCTCGTTGGAGAAAACCGCTATTTTTATGATAGTGATTTACGACTACACTAAATATATGTACTTCCAGTGTTGTGATAATCATCCAATGCAGAATTAAATGTGCTTTAATTTGTTACAGCATAAGTTTTTAGAATGACTGCAAAGTTTAGTTTTTGTAGACAAAAATAAAGAAGCCAAGAATTTAAAGATATCAAAAGTTTTTGCACTCAGATATACAGGTTTTACAATCGAATAAACGTTATGCTTCCCAAGAACCCAAACCTATATTAACAGGCCTATCTACAATTGATTTTAGAAAAAAAAAAATCTCAGAATCATAAAATAAGATAAACTAATTTTATTTTTTAAATATTTTTTTGTTAATTGTTTTAATTTTTAACTATTTTTTTTATTTGAAGAGAAAAGATGCCTCCGGCCGGGATTCGAACCCGGGTCCTCTGTCTCTCCGTGACATTGCTCTACCATTTGAGCAGCCGGGGGACAAATCTGTTCTATTATCTGATCCCATGCCCCCGTGCTCTCCCAATTTTTTGCGATGTTTACACGAGAATGAATGTTCTTTGAACATTACTTAATTTTAAGATCTTGGTGGCTTACGTCATATTACTATTTATATATTTTTATAATTGTTTGTTAATTCTTTTAATTTTAATTTCAATAATATCTTTCCGGAAATTTCAAACGTTTAGAATAACTTTTCTCGGATTTAAACAACGTACTTAATATTATATTAAAATAAAATATAGAAAATGGAATTAAAATAAAATATAGAAAATGGAATTAAAATTTTATATCCAAAATGAAAAACCTCCACATTTCGATTTTAAATTAAGTTGTACAACTCAATTTAGAAGTGTTGGCATTTCAGAAGAGACGAGAGTTAAGTTTATTTATACAATTAACAATTTCAGGATAACTGGAACTCAATTATCTGTTCACATAATTAACTGCTTAGCTTCGCAGTGTTAATAAATTATTCCAACAGCTAACTTTTACGTTTGTTAAATGCGGCCGTATAATTTGTAATTTAAATGATATTAACTAACGCAAATTAATTCACCAAAAACTTGATATTTTTACTCTCCCATTCTGGGCTTTGGGCAATTTAGATCGTATTTATTACATCAATACGTACACACACAACTAGAATTAACTCATAATATTTAAGTGGCAATAATACTAAAGTAACACGTCAAAAAATCGTATTTGTAAAATATTTATTGGATGAATATAATAATTATTAGTATCATTGTACTTTTCGAATAATAAAGGCAATGAATAATAAGACGAATAACCTCAAGCTTGTAATATTTTATTTTTATTTCTAAAGATTATTTACTGAAACTATTCAAATATACATGTATAGCCTGAATGAAACTAGACCCATTTCAAATTGACTTATTCCATTGTAATATTTTACTTGAATAGTGATCTAAAAAAATAATTTTAGGTTACTCAATATAAAGGGGGATTTGGTCATCTGAGGCACCTTGTGTAACAGGAATATAATAAAATCTGCAAATTATTAGCCATAAAGAGAAAAAATAAAGCAAGTATAAGTAATAAAAGAAAAGCTAAGCCAGCAGATCTGTTTAGTGTCAGCTCAACAGAAAGGATATCGGAAATGCAAGGCTGTAATACGTTTCAACGAAAACTGTCGATGCATAATTTCAACAGCGCTTGCCTATGAAGCTATCAGTTACTAACAAAGGCAACTGATATGCGACACATTGAATATTCAATACAGAAATCTAGATTAAGAAAAAAAGTAAAGTTCATTCAGTAGATGGAATAACAATATAAATATAAATGTAATAAATGGTTTCGGGAGGGGAGGGGGGGGCGCATTCGATAAATTTAACTTATTTTACTAATGTCAACATTTCGCCCTAATTTTTAGGTCATCCTCAGAGCTGAGAATAAAACAAAACAGAATTACTATATAAATATAGTGCCAAAGAAAAAATAACAATTATATAAGCAAAATGATAGGAATGAAAAGAAAAAAATACCATAAACAAAAATTAAATGATGAAATTATTATTGATAAACAACAAGAATGAAAAGAAATCTAGAAGTGTAAGTATAAAATAGTAGTAATATCTACTAGATGTCTCCTACATTTCTAAGATATATCCAGTCAACCATTTCCACTTCAATAAAATAAATAGTTCATTGTAAATAAAAAGTGTTTTTATACAAAACAGATAACAAATATTAAAGTCTTCACATGAAAGAAATTCCAATCAACTAAACAAAAGTTTCTATACTTGTTTAAAAAAAAAAATAACAATGATCAGCAAGTAAATCGCGGAACAATCAAAGGGCTTGTTGCTTGTGCTCATTATAAGAAATATCTTAGTAATCAATAATACTACATGTAACATCAATAATATGAATAGTTTCTTTGTAAATAAAAAATGTTCTCATACAAAACAGAAAACCATATTCAAGTCTTCACATGAAAGAAATAACAATAAACTAAACTAAAACTTGTGTACTTGTTTAAAATAAAATAATAATAGTAAAAATCAATAAATAAGTCGCTTAGCAAACGCGGTGATTCATACGAAATACCCAAAAGTAATACTAATAATAAGAAAAATAAAATAAATAAAAGTACCAGTTCGTAAAAATAATGTTAACAACGTCCATTAAAAAACAAAACAAAAAGAAGGTGACAGAATCACAGCTCAAGCACGTTAAAAAATAAAAAAAGGACGATTTTTACCGGTAAAAAATATACACGTTAATAAATAAAAAATGATCAATAAAGTAACAATAGACAGAATGACTCATGACTAATAGAGCCTCACCCTTGGCATCATTCCCTTTCGATACAAAAACATCGATTGCAAGGTGCATAAGTGACGAATCGTGTCGGATCTGATGAAGAACGCCATTGCTCCTCAACATGCCTGAGGATGGCATTCCATTAGCTCCATAAACCTTCAACATCTATTTTCTCTCTATGTGAGCAAATGTGTATACAATGACCGTGAAATAAAAAAATTTAAAAAACACATAATTTGTGTGTGTGTGTGTACCTCCTTATTTGTACCTACATTGCAATATTATTATGGAATATAATAAACAAAATTTTATTTAAAGAAGGTTACAGAATATTTTATTTTTAAATAGTTACACTGATTCCTAATGAGTTTTATTTTTTATTTGAAATTCGACAGGTAATGGGATTGTTATAGGAGCGGGATACCACAGAACGTATGAGGTTATTCTTCTTAAGGATCCGAGTTCTGAAACGCCAATGGTGAGTAAATTATTTATTTTGATGCCAGTCGATAATATGCCCTTGGGAGCTCACCTAGTCTCTATGGAGAATTGGCTGTTAAGCATGATAAACTTATTGCACAATCGTTGGCTTAAGAAGAGAACAGTTCCCTGTTGCTAGGAGTTCATGTACTGGACACAAAACCCTCAATAGGTTTTGATGTTTCAGGTTTTTTTTTTTTATAGATTAATTAAATATATCATCAACCGCCATTTTGTATCTTCACGGATAAGGTAGAATGTCATGAAGAGTTCCGTGGGTATTCCTATAGGATGAGTAGTGACTATGGTTCCAATCCTCAACATGGTGCGGACCTGGAGAAAAGCTAGTAGATGAAAACAATTTTTAGTACGATATGTACTTCCTTAAAACGTCAAATTATTAGGGGGGAAAATTAGCTTTCCTAGGTAAATTACAATGATTCAATATTAAAATTTATTAATCGAAAATCAACTGGTCTTATAAAAAAATTATGTGTGTGGGATAAATATTAAGGCCTCTATTTATTCCAGGCTTGATTATTTATTTTATTACATGTGGCACAGATTATTATTATATCATTTAAAAATGTATATTGTTTTGAGACTTTTTTCTTTTTTTTTTTACCTATGATCTTTCACTAAACTAATACATACTACAATTTAACATATTATCACTATCAGTAAAATTGACTTCAGTATTTTTATGACAAATATTAATATCACTAAATAAATATGATTTCAATTAATTATTCTGGACTAAAGGAGCAAAATCCTCAGAACAAATATAAATATATATAATATATAATAAAAGGATTATTTATTAATAGGATCATACATTAAAAGGATGCAAAAATAAGTATATAAATTATTCTAACAATTAGTGTCAGCATTAGGGAAAATAATATAACTAGTAACGTGTTAAAAATTGTTATTAGTGAAAGTTTAAAAACAAGAGGATCATCCAACTATATAACGAAAAAAAACTTTATTTGAAGTTAAAATATAAGTAAATTACATTAATTATAAACTTTCTAAAAGTAATAAACCTTTCTAAGGAAATAAATAAAAATTGTAAGAGGTGAGGAGTGCCTCTCACTGACTTAGAGGCTAGCTATGCAAGGCGGGCTCCACCTGGCCCATTCATTCACAACCAGGCAATAACAAACACCTAATTAGAGGCACCAAATAACTTCACTCCAGTTACAACTCATTCATAATTCTATGCTTCATTAACACTCTTATCTTCTCATTCATGATCTCAAGAGTACTAGTTGAGAAGTCGTATATTTTACGATTCAATGTATATTTCAGTTACTCTTACATAAATTACTTCGACAACACTGTTATTTCTAATTATAATTTTTTCTAATGAACATTGTTTGACCGCATAAATTACAAGGGGTAGGATAAAATTATTAGAAACCAACTTTTCAACTCACACTGCCGGAATCCGTCAGGGCTATACATATACAAAAAAAAATATATACTATACAATAACAAAATAATTATACATAAAAAAAAAATCTGTACCACTACAACCCGTGAAGGGTTCAGTACATAGTAGAGACAGTACTGTTGTGCAGGGAAGTGATTTCCCAGTGAGCCCTAGATCACATTCAACTGCCAGATTTCCCCCTTCTCTTTGGTTACCACTTTAAAGAGGCTGGGCGAGCCCCAGGAGGGTCCTAGATCCTATATGATCCATCTCCGGTTGATAACCGACTAAATAAAAGTCAGCTGCCTGCAGCGGGGATCACACACAAACACACACGCATACATATACACACCGAGAAAATTTGTGATTTATTTTATTGAATTTATGATTGAGATTTATTTTAAGTAATGAAAGATAAAAAAAAATCCATATTGGAACATTAAAGTTCAGTATCAACAGTAATGTACAGAGAGAAAATTTCCACTGACTCAGCCCAAACAATTGTCAAGGATCCGGGAATTCCATATGAACACTAGTAGAAATGTAACTAAGAACTGTTCCCTAATTTATAAGTTTTATAACTAATATGATAAAATAAAGTAAACTGAATAATCATTCTATAAAAAAAAATTCTAAATTAAATTGGATATTCAAACTGGACCAGACAGGAAGAAAAAGCAGATACAATTGGGAAAGCAGACAATGCAAATTTGAAGGAGTGAGTGAATTTAAATTCCCTGCTCGAGGTGAGACGGGTTTATTGCAAAGTGTGTCCAGAGGAAGAAGGTACGGGGCTACCGCTCCCTTAAGAGGGCAGTTGGGTGGCGCCAGGCGTCCCTAAGGGACAGTCAGGATACGAGCCCTTCTGGTAATAACTTCTTAAACGGAACATTTACACTTGTATTTAAAATGAAACTGAATGCAGTAAGGCAAAAATACGTAATAATACGGCAGCATTGATTAACTTGAGAAATCGATCGGGGTGAAATATAATAATATTTATAGAAAAACCTAGGGCTCACCCAGCCTCAATAAAGTGGGTACCCAAAATAAGAGGAAATCTGGTGGTTGAGCGTGATCTAGGACTAATCACCACCCTTCACAACGGTTGACATGGCGGTGTTGCTGGATGATCACGAAACAAGTAATAACTATAATAACAAGAAACCCTGTCTAAGTCGAACTTGCCGAAATTTCTGATGCCCTATCACAAATTCTCAATACGAAAAAATAGTTAAAAAGAAAAATCATATAAGGTATATGTAAACTAAAATCCATCATTAAAAATTGAATACATTTAAAAAACTTAAGTTTCACAGACCATTATAAGTTTAAATGCAGATAACTTATTACATAAATATAGAACTTAATTTTTCCAATTTTCTTTAAATGGTTGAGGAACAAAGAAAATAAACTCCTAATTATTTCAATAGACAATTTTAATCCACTGCTATATTTGTCAGTCATTTTATGGTTCATTAAAACATTTAATTGCAATAACCCTTTATATAGAGTTCAAGCATCAATATCATTAGAACCAGAAACTACTAAAAGCTTCTTGGAATTAAAATTAAGATATTAATCTTCGAGTTTTGATTTATTAATGGCGTAAACTCAAAACAAGGCATGAATATTCAAATGTAATTTCAATTCTTCAGATATTAAAATTTGTTAAACGCTTCTAAAATATTGGGATCCTAAGTACATTAGAAAAGATACACTCCTTTGTATGCAGGTCTTGAAGATATACCGATATTGTAGTAAAAAAAAATTAAACTAATTAAATGTTTAACGGTTTAGTAAGTAGTACGGTTATTTTTCTACTATTAATTGTTGATTGTTCTACAAGAAAACTATTTAGTATGTTGCTATTAAATACATTAAGATAAAATAAAATACACGGTTTGTAGAAGCGGTAACGATCAAGGTAGCGGAGGGAGAGGAAATACTTTCTCAATTTGAAGCGATTTAAATAATTGGGTACTCAAGTAATCAAAGATAATATCTTGAAAAGGCTTTTTCCATTCTGCCATAAAGCCGCTGCCTTCTAGATCTCGATCAAGAAATCACGGGGAATGTTTAAATAAAGAGCTGTTGTTTTTAAGCTCTCTTTTCCTAAGGCTAAATTACTTAACTCTTTAATTCTGTCCACTGGTCTCTAATCAGAATGTGTATAGAACATGGCGGTCTTCTAAAATTAGGGATCAATAACTTTTTATTGAAGGGCTCTTCAATACATTGTCATTCAGTATAAAATACCTTACAAAATCAAATATTTTGATCTTTAAAAAGATATGATTTTTTCATACGTATAAAATTTTGTCTAAAACAAACATCAGCACGGAAATACGTGTATTCAAATATCAACAGTATACGCATGTATAAAATTTACCTATAATGATGTAAGAAATTTAATTAAAATAGTAATAAATAAAAACTATATTCTATTGGATCAAATGATACTATATTTACATATGCTACAATTAACACAAAACTATTCTTTACTAGAATATATCAATGTTTCAGAAAATTTTCGACACATTACACACAAATTTCATTTTACTATAAAAAATCATATAGACATATATTTATATTCAATATAAGCTAAAACAGTGAAAACAAACAAAAAAGCCAACGACATAGAAACAACAAACAATATATATTGAAATATTAAACCAAAGTTGCACACAAAGCCTCTGCAATGAATATGAAATACTGAGCTAAGAAGGAAAACTTAAAAGCAGACATTCCTTAATTTTACAAAGAGATGCGCTAACCCAAAAGAAACCTCAGTACTACAGACATTTATACATACGGTAAAGTATGCATGAAGTATCCATCTTTGCAAGAAAATTGAGGCACATTTTACACTAAGAGAATCTCAACAGAACCAAAATCACTTGGGATCGGTAAAAGAACCCAAACACAGGCCCTCCTAAAAACTCGTCCAGTATGTTTGAGGAATATTGATAACGAAACAAAAAGGAAGTAAAAATGTTATATTACACCTCTAAAGGCTCGAATTTATTATCATTTATTTTTTTCAGTGTGGGTCGACTCTTCAATTCAGTTTGGAGGAAAAACTTGCAGGTTGAGCGATGATTACTACTAAATAATTTTCCTGTATAACCTTATGCTAAGAAACAGCACAATCCCAGTCCTGTCAAGTGTCCTTTATTTGTTGTGGTAGTACAGGTTTTTTTAATGTTACCAAAAATAAAATAAAATGTTTTAATGCATTCGATATCATATACATAATTGAGGCGTTGACATTGAAAAGGAGCATCGACACAAGATGCCGCTGGTGGCAACGGAATGACTGATAATTCTGTTTCAGTGAAAAAATATTTTCGGGAATTTTGGAACTTACCTCCTTTTCAATGGCAACGCCTCAATCATTTTGATATAGTACATTTGTATATATGAAATGATTACACAATGAGTTCCGTAGTATGCAACTTCTTGTTATTATTTTTTCCTTGTGTTTCGTTTGATATTTTTAGAGTTTGTAAGTATGATAAATATTTATTTAGTTTTTAAATATTATTTTAATTTTATATTAATACTTTCGTTATTAATGTATCCACCAAGTCCGAAAAATTATCACAAACGGTGTGTAGACGTTTCCTAAATTATAGAGAAATAATTTATTTTCACTTTACAAAATTGTTTCTCTTTCTATATGTACATTGTGCGAAGATTTTGTTATAATAATAAATTTTTAAAATTACTAAATTTATTTTTCGATATTCAAACAGCTTTGCGACCTTATTTCGTTAAGGACATATTCCGGATCTATGGGATGTCTGCTCTACACTCATCGCGGAAACTGTGTAAGGGTACAGATTTTTGTCAATGTAGACTCACAAATTATTTTAGAATCAAACGGAAAATTGCCAAGAATGTTGTTAAATTTTAGACATTATTGATCGCAGTGAATATGATGGATTCTCTTAGAGTGAAATGGGCTAAAAGTGCAGAATAGAAAGCGACAGAGTGATATAATTAATGAAAAATGTATTTTTTTTTTTTCGTGCGTTCTCTAAAAGACCAAATCAACTAAACAGCTAAACAGTGACTACACCACAGCAAAGCGAGATCTATTGAGCGAGAAGTATGCGCTGAAGAAGCTGAGAAGTGAGAGGTTTTGAATAGAATAAATTGGTTTCTAACCTGGCTGATCAAATCGTCCTGGTTCGTGGTTGTATTCCCGAAAATTCCGATACTCACCTGGAAACAAAAAGAAACATAATTAGAAAATATATAAAAAATGAAAAGAGGTGTATACACAGTAATACTAATGCTAGGTGTCGGAGATACACAAACCTGAATAATGCAGGTTTCATTCTAATCTATAATTCATAATTTATTTTTCCGCCATCTAGGGCGTTTTAACATTCAGTCATAAAATATAGAGGCGAATTAATATTTCAATAATAATAATAATAATATTTCATTAAATCAATATTTCTGTACTATTTGATTTTATTTTTTTGACACAACTCGAACCATCTTGATATAAAAATATTTTGTAATTGTACCGTAAAAACCTACACACTCTGTATAGATTAGGTTATTAACACTTTTACAATATTTAGATATTGATCAGTATAGAATTCATGCATACAATATGACATACATTAATGATACTGCATACATTTGATACTTTTCATGTAGCAACACATAAGTTGTTATTCACAAGGTTTTGCAGTCCATTTCACATGTAATCGCACAATTATAAAAGAACTAGTCTGAAGATAATTGATCCCAGGAAGATAAAAAAGAATCGCAATTATAATCTCATCATATGATGTAACCAAAATATGCAATCAATTATTATCGTACAAATGGTAAGCTCATCCGACAACGAGGAAGCGCAGAAAAGACAGAGTAGGGTACCGGTAGCGAGAATCGAACATGGACCCTCCCCCTGATAAGACCTGATCTGATAGAGGGGATAGCAACCACAAGCGCAACTACAGCGACAGACCTCGTAAATCTGCTAAAGCCAGCACCTGGGGCCACTTAATCTTGCATCATATAGATATCTCGTCCCCAAAGGTAATCTTCCTAATTAATTTATTGCTTGCTAGCTCACCTGCCGAAATTCAATTATTGCTATATCGGTAATGCAGGACAGCTGTACCAAGGAAACTAAATAACATACTTATATAATTGTTTTTTCACATAAACTTATTATGGTGGAAAAAATGCGAAGGGCGGAGGTACAAGCGAATTAACAGTTTATTTATTAGGCGTTAACGAATGAATGGTTTCTTACTATTTGAGAATTTATTATAACTTCCACCTTGACTATTTTCATCCCATATTGGTTACAGGTTCAACAGATAATTACTCAAATAAACTTTAGTTTTAGCAACGAAGTTAATGAGATTTGAGTCCGTCATGTTGTCTTAGGTTGGAAAAATGTTGAAACACGTTACCTTCACGTTTCTATCTATTTTAACACATTGGAAAAAGATTGAAAGCATCACTGGTTTCGATGCAAATAAAACAAAAAATCAACATCTGCTTAATATTCTATTAAGATAATAAAAAGCAATGAACAACAAAAACGATATAATGATAATTATAATAAAATACTACTGTTTTATAAAATAATAATCATATACTATTATTAATTTGAACTATTATTAATAATAACAACCATAACTTTTTGAAAAAAGTGACACCTGTAAAGTGGAGGTAAAAATGATTATTTATAAATGTAAAATAAATCTGTAATATATTACAAGTAGTAATTTTGAAACATATTTTAACTTTACTGGTAGTCTAAACATTTTATGACTAAGATTGGTAAAAATTGATAAAATCTATAATATTTAACTATAAGTATTGTAAAGTTGTTTTTTTTATATAAATTTATTTATTGATATTTACAACTGTATTACAATAATAGAACAAGTAAATAGGATAAGCGCTACATAATGACATGATAATGACAAGTAGAGTAACTAACCACTGTTGGTACTCCATTCACTCCATTCACATGGTTTAATTTTAAGCATCAATATTGCATTTCAATATAGAAATTCCATATAATTGTACTTTAACATCATTCAGAGATAAACACATGATTAAAAGCTAGAGTGATAAGCTTGAAAACTACAAGTATAATAAAAACACTCCATATAGTAAGGAATGAATTATTCCTGACAGAAGATTTATGTTATTTATAAAAATAATGTATTGTCGCGACAGAGTAGGCTAAAATTAATTCCATGCCTTCTAGTGATATCGAATCACTTTAATACCTACAGAAACACTAGTAAGTAATTTATAAATAATAAATAAATAATAAATAATAAATAAATATTGTCTCTTGAGAGAAAGAGAAAAACGTTGAGACCGTTCCTTTACTTTGCATATATAGACAATATCCTCTCAGTCCATTTGGCTTTATCAGAAAGTTTTGTAGGGAGTGGAACCGAATTTTGGAAACAAACTTTTCGTACCTCGCCCGACCCGACTAAAACTTAAAACCGTTCTTTGGCTATCTACGAAATAGCTTTTCTGTTTCTTCGAGAAGATCTGCATAGCATAAATTTATCTAACTAGTTCTATTTTTTAAAGGGATACACACCGATTACAATATTACAGTTCTCAATGTGTTTGTTCATATAACAATGGCTAATCAGACGATGCTAAGTGGGAATCCTCAAATTTGCCTATCCAGCTATAATTAGAATAGGGATCTCTAACGAGTACCTGACATCGTACATTACAGTAACCATCCCCGTTTTACGTCCCTTCAGAAGGACGGGATAACTAAGGATTTTTTAATCGCTTTATAAATCCTAGGGCTACCAGCCGGACTTCAAACCCTTCATATTTGGCATAGTATGCAATGCAAACCTCACGGTGCTCAAATTAAATTTTCTAGATATAAATTCCAGGGTACAAAAAGATGTAAAAATTGTGCCTTTGCCGATGATAAAAATAAGGTTTTCAACGATGTTCCTCATGTTTTTAACTAAAATAATTTAAGCATTTTTTTTCCATGTTTTTCTCTTCATTTTAATTTAAATCAAAGATACATTTTGATAAATATGTAATGGGCATTTTAATAAACAATTTAATTTAAAAATGTCTTAATTTAGGAAAATAGTGATTCGATTGTTTCTAGTAAAGCTTGCTGTGTAGCCTTTAAAACAAAGGAATGGATATTACGGTTAATAAAAGAAAAAATTAAACAAAACATCAATGGAATAATATTAACCAATTAATGAATTATGATGATTTCATAGACTTTAAGATATTACAAAAACATACACACACATATATATATATATATATATATATATATATATTGCTGCTAAATAAAAAAAAATTCTAAAAAATTTTACAATAAGTCGCTTAAGATAAAATTTTAAAATATAAATTCCTGGACGGTATTTTAAAAATAACGAACATTAACTAGTCAGGCCTACTTTTACTAAAAGAAGATCAATAAACAATGTAAGATGTAACCACTTGAAAATATTTCTCAGTGAACATGCGATAATCGATCGGATATTGATGTTCTCGTGGACAACAATATTTTCATGTTATCAATGCCATCATAACAATATTATACATAGATAATCCATAAAATATAAGTAAATATATTATAATAAATGTTGAATTTTATTATGCAAATTAATAACCATTCCTATAAAGGATTTTTAAATGAGCTTAACTTTATTCAATTAAACAGTTTTCATTTAAATGAGGAGGCGGTGTGGCTCAGTGGTAGAGCACTGAGTAGCCATGCCAAAGGTTATATGTTCAAATCAAACTGCTGGCGAGACTTTTGCTTAATCTGTTAGCAGTCGGAAATGGATCCTATGGGATCTAGGATCCTCCTGAAGCTCGCCCAGCCTCTATAAAGTGGGAAAATCTGGCAGTTGAGTTTGATCTAGGACACACCACCTCCCTGCACAACCGATATTCTAGCAACAGTGCTGTCTACCTTGTACTGAATCTCAGACCCTTCACGGGGTACAGTTTTTTTTTAAATCATATTAATGGCAATTAATTTACATATCCTAATCTTAATTACATATCCTAATCTTAATTACATATCCTAATCATGCATTTTAAATTTACTTGAATATGCCAATGTAATATTCACCGTGAATTACTTGAATATTTTCATAGACGATCTTACTTTCAAATCTACCTCCACGGCCATAATAAGACTTTATGCCTTTCGTTGGCTAGGGCAATATTTTCTGGTAGTTTGACGTGAGATTGCCAGCAATTTCTCTCTGGTCCCTGCCCTCACTAAATAATATTTCGGCGTTTTTACGTTAGGCTTCATTTATATTTAACGCTTAAAATGTATCCAAATCGCTAGAAGTTTTCTCCCTAAAATTTAGTTCTTCTGAACTAGACTGGTAATATTAATACATTTTATTTGCGCTCAGAAAATTATATATCTGTAATTAATTAAGATATTTCTATGAGTAAATATATACAAAAATACACACACACACACACAAATATAAATCCCTACAATAACCCATGGATTTCTGAACAAAGAAAAAAAATGTGGTCGCGGGAAAAGCCACGTAGCATATGAGCCGTTTATTTTGAAAGTGGCCTACCTCCATTTATCTTCAAATAGAGATATTTAAGGGTTTGCGTTTCAATGAATTTAAAAATATACATATATGATACTGATGAGTCATACTGCTTAAGTCTATCTAAGGGTGTTAAATTTATGGTTGCTATTAAAATTGTAACAATTATTAAGTGAATAATGTGCGTTTTCTTATCAAGAATGGAGTTAGGCCACTTTCAAAATTAACAACCAGATTCATTATAAAATTTGAAGGTACCCAAGTTCATTCAACATAATTTAAGATTGAAAATTGAAAAAAACAATCCTCAATTTATTTTACATATTATTAAAACACTTCGGAAACACAATTTATGCGATTCAAAACATTTTTTAATTAAAGAACATATAAAATTACAAACATAAATTTATTACAAAACAATTTACTATTCATCTACATTTTGCTCGTGTAAAAGGGATTTGAAGAAATCATGATGTTCCGGTAGTATATATCACAAAAGATCAATCATGTCCTTGAATTTTGCTGTTGTTATTTGTCTGATATTTTTATAGAGTGGTGTCAATACAATGTTTTCGAACTTTCTTGGTCTATCCCGACGTGGTAATAAATTCAGGACTTTCAAATTTTCATTCTCATTCATTGATGTCTTATAGAAAATTTTATACGGTTCATTTCTAACAAAACGCATATTTGTAACCAGTTTACTGATTCTCCATCAGAATTCTTTACCCTTTTAAAAATTGCGTCTTCTAATAATTTTGTTGATATAAAATCTTTTTGTCTCATTTCATTTACAATAAAATTATTACCTTTTCGACCCTTCACCACTGCTTTCAGACATTATCAATAGTAAATATCTTGATATAAGTATAAAATAAATGGAGTTAGGCCACTTTCAAACTACACGGTTTAGTTATTGAACTAATTCTGAAAAATTATGTGTCAAAAACTTATCGTATTTGCTCGGAATATCAGCAACCTGAAATGCTTCACTGATATATAATGTGAAGTTGTATATGTAACCATGGTAACTGGCAAAAAATTGAAAAACGAAGTTAGGCCACTTTCAAAATAAACGGCTCATATATTTCAAATTTGATTTTTGAATTCTAAATACTTGAAATCTCAAACCCCAAATCTTTAGATGGGTGATGTTTTGTTATTTCTGAGTCGATTTTATAAATCCGTTACTGAATATAATAAACTAAACCAATAATAAAACATTTATTTTTATTTATACTATAAAAATCGTATTATTATAAATCGAGTGCTTAGAGAGGTACATAATTCCATGGAGAAAAAACTTTCTAAAGATTGACTTGAATCTACCACATTATATGAGCTAAAAAAATAATGCACATTTGGTACTAATCTTAACGCTATCAAATTAAATTTAGAAATATTTTTTTTATTTCAGAACACTTAAAGAGGCAACGTACCGATTTCGAGAGTAATCTAGATACGAAATTTTAAACGACATCCATTAAGAAATATTTCAGATACTTTTTAATAAAATGGCACTCCCACTGATTTGGGAGAATCGTGTAGAGCCCCTAAAAATGGATACGGGGCAGGGTATACCTTACCCGCAAGACCGAACAGTTGAGCGGGCTTACAGGCACCTACTACAGACTGCAATTTAAGTACGTTCTCCGATTTCTTTTTGTTATTATACATTATATTATATACAGTACATTCTCAACCATTAATATATTAATATAAATAACATAGTATATAGAATAATATATATGTGACATATAAAATAACCTGAATAATAAAAGGCAATAGCAGCATCAAGTTGAACATGTGTCGTAATACTAATTTCGAAATGCATTTTCAAATATCTTTCCAATATAATATTTTAAAAATCAGCATAAAGAATAAATTTAATATTACAAATCTTACTAGATTATTAATATTGATAGACAATAATTAGGATTTCTTAATATTTTAATAGATTAATTAATAAATGATTAAGAAGGAATACTTTAAATTCCAACAAAATATACATAATTTTATTAGTAAGTATAAATGCATATTTCATATTAAAATCCAACAAACTGTATACAGCAAAATCAAATTTCGATAATTTACTGTAAACCACGAAGTACAGTTTTATAATGTTAAAATATATATAATGTAAAAGGAAATAATTATCGTAAAAATTATTAATTAAATAATAAACAAGCCAAAACTATGTTCTTTTACATACTATGTTTTTATACGAGATAATTCAATCAAAATGATGTAATATCTGAACCCCAAATTCCGGTTTTAGAGTGATTTTGCCAATCAAATAGGCACCTTCTAAAAATAACAGGTCACGGGATTTTTAAGCGTTGTTGACTTACTTATTTTCTTTACTTAATGCTTCAAAGACAATTTGTATTTAAATAGGTTTCGAAAGGTAACATTAATTTTATTAGTTAATACATTATAAGGTATGTTTTTAAATGTTTGTATGCTGCTTAATTCATTTGATATATCTGCATAAAGGTTAGTAATGAATTTTAACGAACAATTTTTATTTAAATAGGCTTCCTTAAAGGTAAAATTTGTTGACTTAATTTTTACAAAAAAATGTTTTTGTATGGTACCATTATTTATTTTATCAATTTAATAGTTCTGTGGTAGAAGGGGCTGCTAATAATAATTCGGTAACCTTCTATCCGAGCAAATTTGTGAATTCAATAAAAAAATATATAATTTTGATTGAGTGGCAATTTCCCCAAATACATCGACTTGAAGCTATAAAAGGAAAGGAAAGAACTTCATCAAGTAATACAAATAAGAACATCCAAATATGAGTAGATGATAAATATATAATGTAAAAATAGAAAAAGAACAAACTATACCTAAGAAAGTATAAAGAAAGTGATTTAAAAACTAAATGAAAAAGTTATGAAAAAAAATGCACTAAGATATTTTCTACAATTATTTACATAAAAAATGAAATTAACTTATTTACTAAAAAGAGATGGTTCTTAAAACAAAAAAAAATATTACTGGTTTGTTAATCAATAAGAAACTGAGAAATGAACTGAGTTTTTGAAAAGTGTTGAGTTCTTGATAGCGATGAGTTGATGCTTCGAAATGTTGATGAGTAGAAAATAACTAAATGTCTCTTTCTGGTGAGTCCGAAATTAGATGAAAATAGCGAGAAGTTTTACTGGTGAGATTTAAAAACATTCAAGATGAAGAAGATGGAGAGAGTGGCGACAAAATCAAGTGTCGAGTAGCAAGTCACACAACAACTGTCTTGAGACTGATTTTGTTTTGTTATTTCAAACATCACACTTAATATTAAATCATGTTTTAAAAATTACTCACAGAATTCTTTTATTTCCTTCTAATAAAAAGGAATAATAATAATAATAAACAAATTTTATTATTTTCAGAATTATATAAAACAAAAAAAAGTCTGGCTTTAAATGCAATAATATATTTGTTTGGAAGAAAAGAAAAAAAAAATAGCTATTGATACCCAACAAGTTCCAACAAGTTCAGCATACAAATTATTTATGAAAGCTTTAAAATTAGCATATTCACGATTTCCGAAATTATTTCGTTAATTTTTGTATATATTTAATAATTTGTTTGAGGCGGAAACAAAGATTACGTTATTTTCAAATAAAAACTTTAGTATACAATTTGTGAGTGACTTTACAATACTAGTAATTTTATGTGTTTGATTGATGAGATAAAAAAAAAAAGTTATTTAACAAAGAACAAATATAGGTATGCGACCTATGGTCTAGTGTTTAACATAACAGCCTCCTAAGCCCAAAATCGCGGGTTCATAGCCTGACAGGTGGCCCTAGAATTAAAGGGATTGAAAAATCCTAGGTTATGCCGTCCTCCGGAAGGCACTTTAAACGGGGCATCGTAGTTGTACGATATGAGGTACTCATTAAAAATCCCTATCCTAATTAAAAACTTGTATAGGCAAAATTTAGTGCTCCCACTCTATCGTCAGATCATCGTCCGATTTAGCCATAGCAGAATAAAGTGACTTTAAACAAACGAACAAATAAGCAGCTATCGTGATAGAGAAATATAGACTAGGAACCGACACTACCTAGAGCTGACATTTCAATCAGAGTACAACCCATTAGAGCAGAATGTCTTCGACGTTTCCTGGCTGATCGTCCGGATCGGAAAAAGAGGACTACGGCAAGAGGAGAGGAACGCTGAAGGGAGGCTCTGAGGTAATGAATTATCATAATTCGCCGAGAGGAAGGAAGAGCAACAAGGCAGAAAATAAACCGGGCGAGCCAGCAAGGCGGAGAAAACAGCCGATTATCGGCACCCTGGCCAATTTCTTCCCGGCTAACGAGCGGTAACCAACTTCTAGGCTATTGGAAGGTACATTATTTTTTATTTAAAATAGGTTAGTTGAAGATTAAACATTAGTTTGATCTTGACAATAAAATTATAATAATAATTATTAAGCTAATAAGGCGCACTAAGAAATATGAAATATAGAGTTGAAATTCAAAACAATGTTTTAAACAGAGGGATGGTATACAACGTGTGCAAACTCAATTTGTAAACACAAGGCAGTGCATCAATTTTCAACTTAATGTACTATCTGGCCTACACGATACTAAGAAATGGAAATTCGGATAACTCATAACGATAATAATAATATCTCATTACAATAATAATTGTTCCTAAATCAAATTAGAAAACCTCACATTTTCAGTCAGGCAGTATTTTTGGTTTTGCGGAGGAAACATAAAACAACGCGTTAAAATGCAACATTACTAAAAAAATTGCTAGGTACGCCAATTTAAGTTAGGATCGACGAATTGTTCGGAACTAGTTTTATAATAACATCAAAGATTCTCTTAGACCAAACTGTTCAATAGATTTTTTTTTTTTAATTTCTTTAATATATTATTGTCTTAAGGAATATAATTTATTCCAAATATATAAACATATATTAATATCAGTACAATATATTAATAGCAAATAATAATAGTGTTAAGTTTTCTATTCACTTAGCTAACCAAACTCTCCTTATAACATACAATAAAAACAGAACTTTATAAAATGGCAGATTTTACATTATAAATGCCTCCAGGTTGGTGAGTCAAACCTTGATACCCCACGCTGCACAGCACTGGCCACATTCCGAACACTCTTGTGGGCACAAATAGAACGGGAGAATAAATAGTCAATATAAATATAAATATATTTTGGAGGGTCCCCAAGATGTGCCGACAGGTATTATACAACAGAGCAGCACTTGGGTCTGTAGCTTTGTGAACGTCTTTCGTAGGAAATTCATTACCGCAGATAATCATTTAGGAGTGAATGGAATTCGAAAACCGACCTCAATGAGTTAATTATTCAATTAAATTAAAACTAGAAAAATAAAAGTGATGATAACTATATGCTCGAAAAAATTTATCAAAGAATTTCTTAGTTGAATTTTCCTATAAGTGCTCGAATTCAACTGTCTCAGATATACATTCGTAAAAAAAAAATGTGTATTGTTTATTATCAATATATATATAATGTTTATTTGCAATAAAAAAAAAATTCTCAAGATCAATCAATTTATCCCAGAAAAATCTATAAAACCTGTACCACTACAACCCATGGAGTGATTAGACTTAGTAAAAAATAGAGCTTGTACGGCTTCCAATCCAACGTTTGTGCAGAGAGGCAATTTGACCTAGATCACGCTCAACCGTCAACAGACTTTCTCCCCATTAAATATTCCCACAATAAAGAAGCTGCGTGAGCTGGAGGGTTGCAGACCCCAAAGTGTCGATCTGGGCCTGCTAACAGATTAAATAATCTATCTGTCACTTCCGGATTGTAACCTGATACAATCAGCTCAGCTATTGAGCGCTCTATACTTAGTGATACACCGCTAGCTTTACCTCCATTTAACAGCAAACAAACTAATTATAAAAGAAACCACATTTGCCTTCAATATATTAATTAATTGTTATCATTGTAGTAATGAATATTAATAAACTATTTATCTTTAGCTAACTCTTGAAAAAAATAAAATAAAAGTTGTTTGTGAGTCAAATAACAAGTGTAAGGCGATACCTATCAACAGAGATAGCAGGCACTAAGTCTTTCATAGTAACACCGCCCTAGAAGTTTGATGGGGCCCTAAAAATACCTTTACAGCAGAAAAATAAAATGAGAAAAATACAGGACAGAGCTTATTTATAGGGACCGAAACCAATCTCTTTGGAAAAACATTGTGTTCTAAGAAATAGAACAATGGAATTAAATAAAATACATACAGGACGAAAACAGAATCTGATTTAAATATTTCATAACGGGTAAAATTTATGTAAAATAAATAAAAGTTAAAAGAAAATAAAAAAATTAACTATTTTATATATTTTTGCAAAATTCGAAACATATGGTTGCCCGATACTCCTTGGGATGAATTATAATAATGGAATATCATTTCATCACTATTAGAAAAAAATATAATATTATTATACTGCTACAACACAGATTAATATTTGTTCCCTTCGATTTGTCTTCGACGCCCCGAGGAGGTCTCATGTGCCCCGCCTTTACGTTGAGTTAAAGTGACTATCCCCTTCTATCCGTAGACTCTATTTCCTAGGTTCTTACTTATATCAAATCATCAACTCACAACATCCATCTTATATCTATATTCTCGTACAGTTCAAATCCTCAATCCAATCCCAGGGCACAAGATCTCGCCCTTCCGATCTTTATATCCGTTCCCATAGAACCATAACTTTTGAGCGTTCCTTTCTCGCCCGTTCTATCTCTCTTTGGAACTCACTTCCACTCGATATCCGTCATGCGTCTTCTTTAACCTCATTTAAATCCAAACTTTTTCTACATCTTTTAAATTCCCAAACAGATGGTCTACAATCAATAAATAATTTATAGATATATTAAACTTAATCGATAGATGAATTACTGTAAATAGCCCCCACTCATAATCATATAATTTTTTACATTATTAGATACTATTATTTACTCATTTATTTTTCTATAAGCCTATTTATTTTTATTGTAAATTTGTCTGTCTTTATCTTATTTTTGTATTGCATCATCTGATTCTCTACCAAAACATACCTGTTAGTTATTTACTTTCAAGATGTTATGTAAATATTGTTTCATTCTAATAATGTAGTCCTTTGGCCAGATATATATTTACTTCAGTTCATTTCTGTTATTCTCAAAGGACCTGGTCCCAAAATAACATTATTTTCCTATTCTATTCTATTGTATTAATATATAGTAATTTACACCGATACACGGTATCAAGAAATACGTTACGAAGTTTTTATAAATTTCCATTGTAACAAAATCAATATCACCAATCGTCATATTGTACGAAAGTAAGTAGAACAAACCTTGATAAATATAAGTTAGAGAAGAGTTGGTCGACTGTATCTTCTAATTCAAGGAAGAAATAGTTGGGGGTGCAGTCAATGAAAACATCAAAATAAGGAAAACTTATTTATTATGTGCCGACGTTTCGGCCTACAATGTAGGCCATCTTCAGGGCTAAGAGAAACAGAACAGAAATATATAAAAACGTAGCAGCAACAAGAATATATAAAGTGGTACAGGAGTGGAAATAAATTAGATTATTGAAATAAAATTAGATATGATGAAATAGTGAATAGAAGATATAAGATAAATAAGAATGCATATAAGACAGGTTACAGAATAATAAAATTAAAAAGTGATGGATAAAAATAGAAAGTAGATGATGAACAGAAATTCTAATAGTGACAGATAAAATAATACAATAATAAGAATATAAAATAGGAAAAATACATGTCAAAAAGGGGATAAAATGTAAACAATAATATAAAGGGAAAGAAAAATGAGGAGGTAAACGGAAAGATACAAAATAAGAAGATAAAATATAGAAAAAGGGGGGAATAAAGTGTAATAATACAAGCATAAATAGAAAGAAAGGCTTGATAAATTTCAAAAATTAAACATTGAAAAAAAGGGGTATATATCTATGAACTATGAAGAATGAAAAGAAAAGGAAAAAAAGTGAGGAAAGTTAATATGTAACTGTATACAATTAGAAAGAAGTGGCATAAATGCAAAATAAGATGAGAATTTAATATAAACATATAGAAAGTAGGTGAAGAAATACAGTAGATGAAAAATATGAGGCTAAATAAGAATGAACTCTATACTATTAACATATGATGGATGCCAAAAGTAGGTGTGAGAACAGGTGCGAAGAAAGGTGAATGTGAAAAGGAAGGAGATAAGATAAAAGTGTACTAACCGAATAAAACAACTTGCAGGTTAGGCCGCTCAGAGACAAGTAAGCAAGAAAACCGTTACACCGGGCAGGCGGAGGCGATAAAGGCGAACTCTGACGGCCAAAAAATAATGACACCGGAGGGGGAAGGAGAAAGGTAGAATCGGTGGATGTAAGAGACCGTAAATAATGTAAAAGGCGTGAAAAATTAAAAATTAAATAAAATTAGAAAGGAAAATTGCAGATGCAGTGGATATAAGTGACCGTAAAAAATGTAAATTGAGAGAAAATTAAAAATTAAAAGTGGTATTATATCTATGAACTATGAAGAATGAAAAGAAAAAGAAAATAAGTGAGGAAAGTTAATATGTAACTGTATACAATTAGAAAGAAGTGGCATAAATGCCAAAATAAGATGAGAATATAATATAGGCGATCTAATATAATATAGGCGATCTCGAGAAAAATAAAAAGTAAAAGTCAAATGGTCAAAATGTAATTAAAAAAAGGCATAATAAATTAAGAATGTAAGGTTATTTTAGTAAATTAAAAATATGGGCGTAGGTTAGGGATAGGTGATGGGAGTCGGTCTTGGCATTAACGGTAGAGGAATCTAAATTGATGTGAATGGTTTCTGAGAGGATGCGTTTATTATAATTAGGAACGGAGGCTAGGATAGACGTGTTTTCGAAGTCAAAAATGTGGTTAAAGGATAGGGCGTGTTCAGAGAGTTTAGAAGCGGTTGGGTTGTGGGAGGAAATGGAGTATTTGTGTTGGGTAATGCGGTCTTTAAGTAGGTTTTTGGTTTCGCCGATGTAGGAAGAGTTGCAGTTGGGAGTAGAACAAGGAATGCGATAGACGACCTGAGAACGATGTTTTAGTGGAATGGGATCTTTAACACGGGTATAAATATTGGAGAGTTTGTTGTGGGATTTAAAGGCGATGCGTAAATTGGGGATAGCGGAACTTAGGGATTTTTGAATGTTATTAGAGAGGGAGGGTATATATGGCAAGGATCTGTATATAGGGATAGAAGGCGGATGTGGAGAACGGGTGCGGGTGGGTGGGTTATAATGGTGATGGATGAGTTTATTGATAACATGGGGAGGAAAATTGTTTTTTAATAGGATTGCTTTGATGCGTTGGGTGTTGGTGTTATGGAAGCAAGCGTCGGAGAGGGATAGGCCACGGTGGATGATATTTTTGGCGACATTGATTATTTGGTGGTGCGGATGTTGGGAGTAATAATTGAGGAGTCTGCCAGAATAGGTGGGTTTCGTATACCAATCAGTGGATAAGGTGTGATCGGGATTTCTAATGATACGGAGGTCAAGGAAAGGTAGGGATTGGTTATGTTCAAGTTCAACAGTGAAATGTAGGCGGGGATGGTATGCATTGAAGGATGATAATAAACCTGGAATGATGTTAGGATTTAGGATAAGGAGGAGGTCGTCCACATATTTTTTAATGAAAATGACATCGTCACGGAACTGGGGTAGGATGGAGTCTAGAAGGTCATTTAGGACAATATTGGAGAGGTCAGGAGCGAGGGGATTTCCCATGGCCAGTCCAGAAATTTGGTTAAAGAACTGTCCATGGAAAGTGAGATAGCCGGATTCGCAGCAGAGTTTAAGGGATTGGAGATATGAGGACCGGTTAAGAGAGGTATGGGGTTCTATGAGTGACCAGTTGTTATCTATAATGACAAGGGCTTTATCTAAGGGTATGTTGGTAAAAAGACTTTCGACATCGAAGGAAGTGAGGATGTAATGATCAGGAATGGTGAGAGATGTTAAAAGATCACGTAGATGAAAGGAGTTTTGGATATCATATGGGTTGTTACGGCTGAGGACTTGTAAGGATGAAAGTAAGAAATTGCTAAGTTTTGTAGATGGTGAATTGACGTTAGCTGTAATAGGACGGAGGGGGTTGTTGGGTTTGTGGATTTTGGGAAGACCATAAAAGCGGGGGGCTAAGGAATTATAGGAAATGAGGTTTCTGTAAACAGGATAGGTAATTAATTTAGAATTGACAAGGCTTTTTAGGTGGAGGTTGAATTGTTTTTGGAGAGATGTAGTAGGATCACGAGGAATGGGTTTGTAGTCCATGGACAGTTCTTTAACCAAATTTCTGGACTGGCCATGGGAAATCCCCTCGCTCCTGGCCTCTCCAATATTGTCCTAAATGACCTTCTAGACTCCATCCTACCCCAGTTCCGTGACGATGTCATTTTCATTAAAAAATATGTGGACGACCTCCTCCTTATCCTAAATCCTAACATCATTCCAGGTTTATTATCATCCTTCAATGCATACCATCCCCGCCTACATTTCACTGTTGAACTTGAACATAACCAATCCCTACCTTTCCTTGACCTCCGTATCATTAGAAATCCCGATCACACCTTATCCACTGATTGGTATACGAAACCCACCTATTCTGGCAGACTCCTCAATTATTACTCCCAACATCCGCACCACCAAATAATCAATGTCGCCAAAAATATCATCCACCGTGGCCTATCCCTCTCCGACGCTTGCTTCCATAACACCAACACCCAACGCATCAAAGCAATCCTATTAAAAAACAATTTTCCTCCCCATGTTATCAATAAACTCATCCATCACCATTATAACCCACCCACCCGCACCCGTTCTCCACATCCGCCTTCTATCCCTATATACAGATCCTTGCCATATATACCCTCCCTCTCTAATAACATTCAAAAATCCCTAAGTTCCGCTATCCCCAATTTACGCATCGCCTTTAAATCCCACAACAAACTCTCCAATATTTATACCCGTGTTAAAGATCCCATTCCACTAAAACATCGTTCTCAGGTCGTCTATCGCATTCCTTGTTCTACTCCCAACTGCAACTCTTCCTACATCGGCGAAACCAAAAACCTACTTAAAGACCGCATTACCCAACACAAATACTCCATTTCCTCCCACAACCCAACCGCTTCTAAACTCTCTGAACACGCCCTATCCTTTAACCACATTTTTGACTTCGAAAACACGTCTATCCTAGCCTCCGTTCCTAATTATAATAAACGCATCCTCTCAGAAACCATTCACATCAATTTAGATTCCTCTACCGTTAATGCCAAGACCGACTCCCATCACCTATCCCTAACCTACGCCCATATTTTTAATTTACTAAAATAACCTTACATTCTTAATTTATTATGCCTTTTTTTAATTACATTTTGACCATTTGACTTTTACTTTTTATTTTTCTCGAGATCGCCTATATTATATTAGATCGCCTATATTATATTCTCATCTTATTTTGGCATTTATGCCACTTCTTTCTAATTGTATACAGTTACATATTAACTTTCCTCACTTATTTTCTTTTTCTTTTCATTCTTCATAGTTCATAGATATAATACCACTTTTAATTTTTAATTTTCTCTCAATTTACATTTTTTACGGTCACTTATATCCACTGCATCTGCAATTTTCCTTTCTAATTTTATTTAATTTTTAATTTTTCACGCCTTTTACATTATTTACGGTCTCTTACATCCACCGATTCTACCTTTCTCCTTCCCCCTCCGGTGTCATTATTTTTTGGCCGTCAGAGTTCACCTTTATCGCCTCCGCCTGCCCGGTGTAACGGTTTTCTTGCTTACTTGTCTCTGAGCGGCCTAACCTGCAAGTTGTTTTATTCGGTTAGTACACTTTTATCTTATCTCCTTCCTTTTCACATTCACCTTTCTTCGCACCTGTTCTCACACCTACTTTTGGCATCCATCATATGTTAATAGTATAGAGTTCATTCTTATTTAGCCTCATATTTTTCATCTACTGTATTTCTTCACCTACTTTCTATATGTTTATATTAAATTCTCATCTTATTTTGCATTTATGCCACTTCTTTCTAATTGTATACAGTTACATATTAACTTTCCTCACTTTTTTTCCTTTTCTTTTCATTCTTCATAGTTCATAGATATATACCCCTTTTTTTCAATGTTTAATTTTTGAAATTTATCAAGCCTTTCTTTCTATTTATGCTTGTATTATTACACTTTATTCCCCCCTTTTTCTATATTTTATCTTCTTATTTTGTATCTTTCCGTTTACCTCCTCATTTTTCTTTCCCTTTATATTATTGTTTACATTTTATCCCCTTTTTGACATGTATTTTTCCTATTTTATATTCTTATTATTGTATTATTTTATCTGTCACTATTAGAATTTCTGTTCATCATCTACTTTCTATTTTTATCCATCACTTTTTAAGTTTATTATTCTGTAACCTGTCTTATATGCATTCTTATTTATCTTATATCTTCTATTCACTATTTCATCATATCTAATTTTATTTCAATAATCTAATTTATTTCCACTCCTGTACCACTTTATATATTCTTGTTGCTGCTACGTTTTTATATATTTCTGTTCTGTTTCTCTTAGCCCTGAAGATGGCCTACATTGTAGGCCGAAACGTCGGCACATAATAAATAAGTTTTCCTTATTTTGATGTTTTCATTGACTGCACCCCCAACTATTTCTTCCTTGATAAATATAGTCGATAAAGTGATAAATTTTGTATGACTTTATAAAAATTAAAGAATAATAGTTTAGTTATTGGTCTTATCATACTACCCACTATGATAACCATAATGTAAAAATTAAAATTATTTGTTATTAATTGTTTTTAAACTAATATATAGTAAAATGAAATTGTATATGTAACAATAGGCTTGGATACTATTTATTATTTTTTATCAATAGTGCATAAGTATTAATTTTAATTGTAATTTTGGTACTTGTGTCTTAACGCAGCCCTGATTACTTTTGCCGACTTGTTCGCATGCGCCAGCAGTTACATTTTGTAACTGTTACATTTCTAACAGTTACCTTGTATTTATTGGGGTTAACTGTTAACTGTATTTATTGGTGTTAAATGCAACAATTAGAAATTAAAAGAATTTATTAAAAAATGGAATATAATAATTATGAATAATTAATTAAACAACAATGAACAATTATGAAATAAAAGTAATGGAAAATCACAATAATGAAAAAATATTTAAAAATGTAATATATGATGAACAATTAATTAAACAAGAATGGACAATGAACAATTCAAAAATACAAATAATACAAAATCGCTATAATTAAAACAAATAAGATATGAAAAATCACAATAGTTTATTGACAAAAAATTTGTTAATCGCATTTAGATGGAAAATGCGTCGAAATACTCTTCAATATCAAGATTTAAATTGCATTTCCAAAAGAAACGTTCACATCAATACAATTTCATTTCACGGGAATTGCTAAATTTTCTTTGTTTCGGTAAAATATATCGCTCTTGCAAAAAAATAATAGCTTGTTTTTCTGTTGTCGGCAAATCCCAAATACGCATTTTACAATAATTAAATAAATAACTAAAATAATAACAACGAAAAATCTATAACAAACTATGAAACAAACAATAAACAATAAATCAGCATTAATCAAAACTCAGTAAGCGAGAAGAAACATAGAACAAATCAGCTGTTAAAAATATAACTGTTACAAAATGTAACTGCTCGCGCATGCGAACAAGTCGGCAAAAGTAACAAAGACACAAGTACCTTATTTTTTACCAATAGTGCATCAGTATTAATTATAATTGTAATTTTTATCAAATAACATAATTTCATTAAAAAGCTCACAGCAACACGCCTATCACTTATTTTCGAATTACAACAAATAAATTAATGATTCAAAATACGATCATTTGAAGTCAGATTTCAATGAGAAATGTTACGATTCAAACCGAGGCGAATGAAATTAACGACTTTCCAAACGAGATAGCTGCCGATATTTCAATTCTGGTAAAATAGTAGATAGGAAGGGAAGCGGAGCAGCACGCCCGACACCGCTCGTAAATAACCGAGGCAGCGGCTAGGGCCTGCTCTGGCGTGTTCATCCCCGCCCTGGTGGAGGCTCGTTATGACTCCGCTCATCGTTATTTCCAAAACAACTCCATCCCAACTATAGGCCTCAGTAGGGGGAATAAACGTAATTGAAAACGCTTCATATTATTCAAAGGAGTAAGCAGTTTAAATAAAGAATTCATATAGACACAAACGAGTAAGTAATCAAACTATGTTGGGACAAAAAAAAACATATTTTAAGAACTATTCGAGGAAATTCGAAAATGATATGCATAAAGATGTGTGGAGGCAATGTGAAAGTATGAAAATAACAGCTGATTATTTTTTTAATTTATTTTATTTTATTTTTCTATGCATTGTTATATTTTTTAAATATTTTTATTTTGGAGAGTAAAGATTTATCCAGACCGTGTTACGAGCCAGGTCAGCTCAGTTGGTTAAAGCACCACGCTAGTGATGTGGACGACCCGGGTATGAATCCCGGCCAAGACAAATCTAAAAATAAAAATATATAAAGATTATCTCGGAATATACTTGGACAAAAGAATAACATGGAAGGTACATACAAAATTAAAAAGACAAGAACTGACTAGACGGTACAAACAACTATCATATCTGGTGATCTTCACTTGACTTGAGGAACAAACGACTCATCTATAGTAGTATACTAAAACCTATTTGGACATATGGAGCAGAACTTTGGAGTTCAGCAAAAAACGTTCACAAAAAAAAATTATCAATTTACCATGATATATTTCGAATCACACTATACAAAACGACATGAACATTCTCACTATAAAATCCAATACACACACACATATATATATATATATATATATATATATATATATATATATTCATAACAAATACATAACATTCCACTCATCGACACAATATCACCCAAACCCACTCGTTCTTCCGCTTTCCTACTTCCTGTTACCTGGACTTGATAAAAAAAAGATTAAAAAGACATTTGCCAAGTGACCTACTCAACAATTGGCCTTTTTTTTTTTATCAAGTAGAAAAGCGAAGAGAAAGACACTTCTATCAAATTTGCTGGATTCGCAATTGCGCAGGTGCAAATGGAAATTAAATAATAATAATAATTCACTAAAATAGAGCCAAAAACTAAAAAAGAAACACTATTATTTATTATAATGCAATTGGGAAAAATAACAATGCAAAGCCTTATGTTTCAAAAATACACCCACTTACCAGTCGACGTTTCGCCTATTCAGGCATTATCAAGACACCAAAAACAAAAAGGGGGTTATGTGAATCACATCTCGAAGAAAAAGGTGCAATACATCCCAATGATCAACAGCCCAAACAGGCTCCAAACATGAGACAGCACCCCACCACCAAGACGTTCAACGTACAACTATTAGTTGTATGGTGGGTGGTGGTTGTATGGAGTGATGGAATGGTAAGAAAGTGGCCAGCGTCTTCAAGACGATGACGAAGTCAAAACAGTTCTGATGCAGTGGTTAACAAGTCAGGCGGCAGACTTCTATGAGGAGGGTATTCATAAACTGGTACAACGTTATGACAAGTGCCTCAATAATGAAGGAAATTATGTAGAAAAGTATATTAAGGTACAGGCTTTCATGTAAAAATAAAATTATTGAGATATCTTTGCACGTATTTTTTTAATTTCAAAACGGTACTTACTTAAAAAACAAGCCTCGTATATATGCATCCTTTATATACAAACCATATCGCAAGTACATAAAAATATGTACATAAAATGATTCTGAATCCTAAAGCCAGTAAATGATATACTTCAATCATATGTGGAAGTTCGTAAAAACCAGTAGTTATCGGTATCGATCCTTTGAGTTATTATAATCATTATCTCTCTAACATATAAACAGTTTTTTAATATTAAGTGTTAATATTAAGTATTAAGTAATTAAGTATTTTAATATCGGGGTTGCCTATCAACGGATCGAGAGCCTACTACTACCTTAGGTTGAATCTTTTTTCGTGCTCGATCAGATAAATTATAAATGTTTTTAAAAATTGCAAATCACAAAGCCACTGTTCCTGTGACTTCTTTAAGTCGTAACACAAAGTATAGCAGTCCTTTAAAATTTTAATTGAAAAAATGGAATGAATCGATTTTTAAAAAATGAAACCAGCTACATCTTATTCCCAATATTTCCGTACTGTCTTTCAAATACCATCGCTTATAAAATCACCTTAATTGATTGTCCAATAAAACATTATAGGTTCATATATGTAAGGAAACAATATAGCGATAATATATCTGATCCTGCGTCTTGCTTCAACCATTTTCGATGATCCCAGAGTTCGCTTGTTCGGAGCGAAAGGAAGCGAGTGAGGAGAGTAACGGTAGATCAGATAAAGAGCTTTTGTCGAGGTCCTCGGCAGCCTTGCCAAATAAGGGCGCTAAGAATGCCATTACTATCGAGTTATCGCCAGAATCGATGTTCGATAACCCTAACCGCCGCTTATCTTCTCCCAGCTCTAAATTATCAAGAACATCCAAATTTGAACCGATGAGGAAATGGTTTGAGGTAAAAGGTCAGATGATGCCTCCATTAGGGTTGACCTAGGCACTTCGCGTTCCCTCGTGGCCGTGTCTATGCCCACGGGGACCATTAGGGGCTGTGGAATACCAAAGTGCTGTGGAATACCATAAATACAAAAAAAAATGGATAATAGTATCTCTCCCAAAAAAAAATACTAAATGGTTCGATTCCAAATTAAAATTCAACTGTATTCCCCTCCCACCCAAAAAAAGTACTGAAAATGAAAAACATTGTCAACCTTGATTATTTTTTCTCTTAATATTTTTATCCAGACCGGTCAAGAAAAAAAATGTTAACCATCTGAAGATTTGCTGTCAGTAAAATCAAAACTAAAATGCAGAGGCCTCTCCCGGGGTTTGATAGTTATGTTAATAGTAATTACATACCATTGCAATACTAAAATAGGACCGCGATATATTCATAACTAAAATTTAACCAAAACTACAATAAACTAAAAAGGTTAAATATATGGCATTAGGCAAGTTTTTAGTCGTTCCAGTGGTGGACATTGGATTCCTGCTCAATATAAATTAATTGTTTATTTCTTTCACTTATTTATTTAGAATTAAGACGTTCACGAAGATCGTCTTTTTAGAAAACGCTGATTAATTTATATTAAAATACAGGGTTTTAACCGAATATTTTGTAAACACCAGATTAAGTCACAAATGAATCTACCTGTGCTATTGAAGCGATGACAAGAACACTAACCTAAGATGATTCATAGTCTAATAGAAACTTCGACACCAAACCATGAATGGTGGATTCAAATCGTAAATTATTATTTTATATCACGCACTACCGTTACAGGGATGAATGAGCCACATAAGCGACATAGATAATGCGATGACATATACATGTACATACACGCCCCTGATAACCATTCGTTACATATACCATTCATAAACATGAGACATTAACAAATCTCGGGCCCGTTCACAACTACTTAGCATAACAATAAACTTCCTCAGATATACGACCTACTTCTAATATGTATTCGATTCCTTCCGTCATAGCTCCAATATTCAATGTAGTCCGAATGGAATAAATTTAAATTTGTCTGGAGGATAAACAGTAAAAAGAATAGAATTAATATTATTATAGGACCTATACATAGGAATATTTTAAACAATAGAAGGACAAGCACAGGTACTGGGAAAGTACAACTAAAGTGGAAAGAAAGCGAGACAAGAGAAGAATCGAGATGGACTGGAGGAAGCAATTAGATCTCTTTAAGTGGATTGAAAGTGGCTGAAAGTGCCTTTTGAGGAATTCTAAGGGCAATAGCTTTACAATGTCAGCAGGAATCGGGAGAAAGAATAGTTTACAAGTTCCTCTAGTGGCTCTCTTCAACTGCGATCATGTGACAGGCCACTTCCGCTGCAATATATAGAAAGCTATGATGCAAACGAAAGAAATTAAGAAGAATGTGTTTATATATATATATATATATATATATATATAACTTAAGCACTTCACCTCACAAAACACAAACAAAAGAATAAGTAGGAAGATAAACAACACACTTGACGGCTGGTTAAACACTGACTTTATTCCATCTTGAACCTCTATTTATAGAACAGCTGTTTACAATGCCAGCTTGATTAGCGACTTTGCGATCATCGTCTTGTCTTAACTCCCCCCTGCCAGTTTACGAACATCCTCGTAAACTCAAAACAAAAATTGCAGAGAAAGAGCACACAAACAAAAGAAATTATCAATTACATGAATCATATTCTACTTACATAAAAATAAAAATAAAATACCTTACTACTAGCTTAATCTACATTACTATCATTCGTAATTAACAAAAAATATTTATATACAAATAAGTTACTTTACAAAAACTATATATAAAAGAAATGAAAATCCCCTGTTCCACTACACCTCCAAAAGTACGAAATAAAGTACATTGTTATGGGCTGGCTTCCCCAGCTGGAATCTTGAGCTGTTCGATATGAACAGTCCTATGTTTTCTTGGCTCAGCCACATTCTGAATAGTGACTAGGTTATGCTCTCTGATAGCAATCACTCTGAATGGACCCTCGTACCTCAGAACCTCCTTTGCACGATTTGATATAATTTTTTTGTACACAATTGTACCGATTTTAATATCTCCCATAATGTCCTTCACGCCCTCGTTTTCCCGCGCCACTCTCCTCCTCTTTTCCGCTACCATCCGGCCATGTGCTTTCCCCCACATTTTCTCGAGATCTACTCTATTTATGGCTAGTTGTTCTGCCATGTTTTCATCTACAACCGTATCACTCTCGTCTCTTCTTCGCGCTCGTAAACCAAAAAGGGCCTCGAACGGGGAAAATCCGGTGGCCATGTGTATGGAGTGGTTGTACGCTGCTATGGCTCGGGGCATCGCCTCATCTGCTTCCAACCCTTTATCTGCGTGGAATACTCGGAGATGTTCTCCCAAGGTATTATGGAGCCTTTCGATTCCCCCCCTACTTTTAGGATGTCCGGGTGTATTCCAGTGCCATTTAATTCCTAGCCGTTTCATCTCCTGTCGCAAGTACGCGTTATCGAATTCCCTGCCCCCATCCGAGGAGATCGTATTTGGTACCCCATAGAATTGGAACCATGTTTGAAGGGCGCTATTCACCGCCGCTGCCGATTTCTCCTTCACCGGGTGGGCTATGGCCGTTTTACTAAATGTATCCACTATTGTTACCCATTTAAACCCCCTCCACGTAAAGGTGTCTACTTGAAGATCTGTCAACGGTATTGTAGGCGTCATCGTCTCGGTTTGTAATCCTACGGGAGGATGGCGGTCATACTTAGCCGTATGACAAATGTGGCAGTTCCTTATTATCTCCTCTACCGTCTTCCGCATCCATACCCAGTAATACTTTCTTTTTAGTGCCGCCAACGTCTCATTGATTCCTCGGTGGTTCGTCTTCCCTTGATGGTACGCCATCGTTACATCCTTTTGCTGTTCCCGATCGCGAATGGTCTCTACCATAGATCGGCATCGGATAAACGTCCTGTCTATCCCTATTTTTTCTAATCTCCACAAGTTACGTATCTTGTCCCACACCGTCGCATTGCCAACATACAGATAGTGGGTCGCACCTGCTTTAGAGGCGTCCTTTAACGCTCGGCAGATTTGCTCTTCCTGGACTCCAGGTTGGGACCAAATAGTAACAATATTATGCCTCTCGTATCTGGAAAATTCCGTTTTTAGTAACCCCGTGGTCCTTGTTTTCCATATTATCTGCCGAGTCTTATCGTTTATTACGTCATCCACCTCCTCCATCTCAGTCGATCTCTCGTCTTGTGATTCCTCCTGGTCGGGAGATTCCCCGTTGTCCCGGCGGTCTGTTTCTCCTTCTCCTTCCACATCTGGCGTCCATTCCCGTACGAACCTCTGTAGCTCCCCGGAAGGTCCCCCTTCACCTGATTCGATAGCGTTGACCTGCAGGGCACGAGATAACCAATCTGCCACCACATTATCCTTTCCCGGCTTGTATGCTATTTCGATATTGTACTGGCTCAAGATCTCCTTCCAACGCGTCACCCTAGCCGACGATTCTTTCAAATTACCCACCCACAGAAGTGGCCTGTGATCGGTATGAACTTTGAACCGCTTTCCAAATATATAGGGCCGGAAGTGTTGGACTGCCCATACAATCCCTAATAACTCTCTCTCGAGCGCGCTATATCGGGTCTCCGCGTCTGTAAGCCTTCTGCTTGCGTATGCCACAGGCCGTTCCCCCTTATCATAATCCTGTGACAAAACCGCCCCCAGTGCATATTCACTAGCGTCGGTGGTGATCGCAAATGGTTTTGAAAAATTAGGGAATGCGAGGACCGGTTCCGATTGTAGCCAACACATGCATTTCCTGATGTTCCCCTCGATCTCTGGAGTAATCCGAATTGTGCGTCCCTTCTTTAACAGTGCATTCAGAGGACTCAGATGTTCGGCCATCTCTGGGACGAATCGACGATAATAATTTAGGGTTCCTAGCAATCTCCTGATTCCCTTGATATCGGTTGGCATCGCCATTTTCCCTATGGCTTCCACCTTCTTACCGTCAGGCCGCACCCCTTCTGCCGATATCGAATGCCCGAGGAAGTTGATTTGCTTTTGCCCCAATATTGATTTTTTCGCTGATAATTTTAGACCAAATTGACGTATTCTGTCAAAGACTCGTTTCAAAGCCTCTATATGGTCCAACTCCGTCTTACTAAAAACGAGGAGATCATCCATATAGACCTGGCACATGTTTTCGTCTAAGCCCCTCAAGAACTCGTCCATCAGCCTCTGGAACGTTATCGGCGCATTTTTTAAACCGAATGGCATACGGGTAAACTCGTAATGACCCCTTTCAAACGTAAAGGCTGTTTTACATTGGTCTCTAGGATGCATGCGAATTTGGTGGTATCCAGATTTCAAATCAAGTGTGCTGAACACGGTTGCTCCACCCAGTCTGTCCAAAATGTCCTCTAATCTGGGAATAGGGTATTTCTCATCCAACGTATTTTCGTTGAGTTGCCGGAAATCTACCACCACCCTGTAGCGCTCCCTTGGATCCCCGTTAACAGGTTTCTTCTTGACCGCCCATAGAGGACTGTTAAAGGGTGATGTGCTGTCAACGATAATACCTTGCCGTTTTAGCTCCGCGATCTCCTCCCTAATGTGTTCCCGCAACGCCTGTGGGTACCGCCGCTCCTTCACGTAAGTACTCTTCTCAGATTTCAGATGAATTTCATGAACCGTTTCTCCCGTCACGCTCAGTGGATCCCCCTCGCGAAAAAAAATATCCCCGTATTCTTCCCTTATGCCCATCCTCCAATCCTTGCCTTGGGTAATTGCACCGACGCACCTCACATCCCTTTTCGCGTTCTCCATCGTTCTATATGTCTTCCTCCCAATTCTAATCACCCATTGACCTTCTACATTACTGAGTTTCGCCCCCAGTTTCCCGAGCACGTCACACCCCAAAATCCCACTATACTCGCGCGGCATGGTCTCTACCACATGCAGAGTTGCTACGTCGTCCTTTTTGCCCCATTTACTTAATGCCAGTTCCACTTCCCCATCCACCGTACAGGGACCACTCAAAGTGACTAGCTGACATAAACACTTTCTAACTTCAGGGTCACACTTTCCTTTAAATAAAGGGTGTAGACTATCTCTACCTACTAGAGTACACGAGCTCCCTGTGTCCACAAGACACCTCCACCCCTTGCAAAACTCGATAATAGGCAACCTGTCACACTTCTTTACCACACTATTCACAAAAAATAGGTTGCCCCTCCGTTTACACAATCCTCATTCTTTTCTAATCTGCTCACTACGCCTCCTTGTGCTCCGTTGCTTGCTTCTTCCTCCGGGGGTTCCTCTGCGGCTAGGTTCGCTTCCTTCCGTCTCGGACCCTGAAGCCTCCGAAGATCTAGTCGATTCCGACGATATCCTGTTTCTCCGCCACAATCTTTGAGCATTGATCTCCATAGGTTCGCCTCGATCTTGCTCCCGGCGCCTTATATATGGGCATTGTCTGGCCATATGTCCCTCACTGTGGCATTCGAAACACCGCGCACGTGGGCACTGAGCCACCAAGTGCCCTATCTTGCCACATTCGTGGCACCTCCTTTCCTCTCTTCTCCCATTCTTCCTCTCCACAATTTGTCTTCTTTCTCTAGGTAATTCTTGCCTTTTATCTCTTCTCCCAAACTCTCCATCTCTTCTTCTTCCCATATCCTGTCTCACTTTATTCCTTCCTGCCTCGTTTCTCCGGTACGACACTCTTTTCCACCCTGGTTCGATCTCTTCTCTCTCTTCCTCGTCGCGGGCACTCGCATCTACCATGTCCTGTGCGCATTCCATGAATGACCTATCCCTGGGTAATCCATCTTTCTTTCCAGTATCCCTGGCTAGTTGTACCTTCAGGACTGTTGTCATAAACAACATCCACGCTTCGACCGCACTGGTATCCATTACTTCTCGTAATTTTTCGTTAATCTTATTCAGCTTCACGAGCAGGCCTGCAGCGTACTGACCGTTTGTTTGATTCGAACGTTTCATCTCTCGAAACATCTGCAGCATATCCTCTTCTGGGGCCCATCGCCCCCCTCCATACGCTTTCTTTAGTCTTTCTTTGATCACCTGCCACGAGGTATCCTCATCAGCTTGGATTAGATTCAATACGCTCCTTCTTACCCGTCGTGCTAAGGCTACCCGTAGCCTTTTGGCATCCGCTTCCTCTAAAAAGTCTGCTGCGACCTGGGATTGAATGCTGCTCATAATACCATCCCCGCCCTTGAGGAAATGATTTAGTTCACCAACATCACCGTTAAATTTCTCCAAGTCTGATATCTCCCTTCTTAAATCTTGTGCATTGGCCTTCCTTAACTTCATTTTCTCCAATTCGTTCGTTTCCTGTGCAATTCTGTTTGCTTCCTGGGCAGCTAAGTCTGCCCGCGCCATTGCTAGAGTTGTTGATGGTAATGGCGGAAACTGGGGATTCGCCTGTTCTGGCTGTGAAGGCTCTAACGTTAATGTTGCCGGCCTCAGGATTTCTCGTTGTTCATTCATTATGGCAAGACTAGTTATTTTTCAAATTGAGAGAGCAAAAATAAATATTTAAATGACAATAAAATAGATCAATAATGAACTCACTGTAGTATTTAGTGTCCTTGAGAAAAAAAAATATATTCTCACTGAACTGCTAAAACGTTTTCCCGGGTTTCGGCACCACTTAAGCACTTCACCTCACAAAACACAAACAAAAGAATAAGTAGGAAGATAAACAACACACTTGACGGCTGGTTAAACACTGACTTTATTCCATCTTGAACCTCTATTTATAGAACAGCTGTTTACAATGCCAGCTTGATTAGCGACTTTGCGATCATCGTCTTGTCTTAACTTATATATATATATATATATATATATATATATCATAAGCAAACCACGGGAATTTATTCCGCAGGTTGTCGCTTTCAGTTGAGTCACAATCAGTGAATGAGAATTTAATTATGGGAAATATGTATACTTTAATACATAATCATTTAATCTAGAAATGAGCGTTTAAACAAAACATATAATATCTATACTTCAAAATGTTAGTTAAAACTTTTATTTCTTGAAGAAATGATTACCGAAATCTACTCGTTGCCCATAAATACATACTCTTTTCCATAATAAAGCTCATGGTAACTTGTATTGTTGGAAAACAGGTATAACTTGTTGTAACTCGACTCGAAGCGACAAACTGCGTAAGAGATACCCAAACCACTAACGCGGGAAAAAAAATGTTCGGGTAAAACTAAACTGGAGCAATATTATTATTTGAAGGTTTTTAAAGTAACTTAATTTAGGCCACGACGATAAAAAAACTTCCTTAAAGCATATCTGTAGAATGAATATTAAAAGTAACTTATTGATTCATGAATTAAAATCCATACCAAAAACATGCAACAAGAAGTTCGCAAATATTGTGCATCAAGAGTCTATGTTAGTTTGGATTACAAGAATAAAAATTTAAACCAAAAGATCAGAGAACTGGCAAAAAATCGATTGTGATACATTACGCGTATTTAAATTGTAACATCAACGAAGCCCTTTATAATGATCGTAAAACCTACTTCATCAGAATACATGCCATTCAGAGCATTAATGAATGGTATTTCGTAGAAATAAACCTATTTATTTCACATGTTTTAGATAAATCATTAAATATTGAATAGAATTTGATAATGTATGATTCATATTTGACCATTTATTGTTTTCAATTATTTTTTTATGTTATAAAGCAAATTTACTTAATTATATCAACACATTCAAATTACAATAGCTTGTTTCAATGAAAAGGTTGCATTCTATTTAAATATTAATCAAAAAATTATATTTCTAATACTTTTTAACTTTAATTTTCTTTAAAATCTGAAAGAACTTTATCCTGAAAATCAAGGGATAGTTATTTTTAATGAAGTATGTAATTTGCATAACATTTTATAATATAACTTCTTATGTTTTTTAAGGTTCGGTCAATAAATATAAAAATGTATCGGTAACGTTCTTCAGCTACTAAGTTTCTAATAATGAATAGATTGCGTTCCCTGTTTTGTATTTTTTTTTTTTCAGTTTTTTAGAGGAAGGATATTGGTGGCTGTCTTTCAGGGGTATTGGCTTAAGATCGCGCTGATAAATGTACACTCTCCAACAGCAGGTAGTGATGCAATTAATATGATAAACTGGAGTGAGTCTACGATAATCTACCACAAACTGTGTAAAAATAATTTTAGGGAGCGAACGCGGAGGTGGGAAGGAAGAAGTTTACTTTCGGTAAGGAAAGTTTACATGAAGTCAGCAATAATAAGATGATACGACTTATAAACTTTTTTGTTTCGAAAAACCTAATAATTAAAAGCACACAAGTTTGGTACAATCAAGATGACAGAATAATATAATTAACGTGAGATCGTATTGTGGGGCAAACCATGAATTAGTTGTACAAATTCGATCAAAATTGGCATTAAAAAAAAACCGTCTTCGTTCCGAAAATTATTAAAAGTATTAAATTAACAATTCGCGTTAGGTTCAAGAGCAAGTTTGAAGCTTTTGGGGCATTAGATGATGATGGCCCCGAAAATATAGAAAAATAATGATATTTAATTACAATGCGCATTGTAATATTAATGAATTAATAAAAATAATCTTTTTTTTTTTGTTATTGGCCCCTTGCGTTTAAATTTTGATATTTTATTCTTTTACAAAGGTGCATTGAAGGGTTCTCTTCTGCTGTACATTGTACATTTCAAGAAGTAGGTGTGGGGTGGAAATGGTTCTGATTTTTGTTTTTAATAATCTACTAAATGCATTATAATATTAAACCAAGTGGGAATACGAGAAATTAACTAAGCAGCACTGATAATATTAATACATAGGCGACTTGTAGGTAATTAAATTGGATTTGCCAACAAGTTTCAGCGAACTCCATCGCTTATTAGATCGAACTACGAATATGGACCTAATTATTAAACTTGGGAGAGTTGTAATTGTTACTTAATTGACAATAGGGCGCGAAACCACTTTAATTTAAAGGCTATTAAAACACACACACGTTCCCCCCAAGTGAGGCCTATTATTACCTCACACACACACACACACCCACCATAAGAACATTAATTAGTAATAAACTCTATTTATAGCCGACTGACGGAAACGACAATGCTTGTTAACCGAATATTAATTATGGAATTCTGTTCTACATACGCAGACCAACGTTTGACACCCACGAGTCAGATTGGGTCCAGATTTCTTGTATAAACTGCTCGACGTTTTCGCCTACTTCAACATTTACTGGACAAACCTTCTAAGCTCCCAATTAATTATAAAAGACTCATTTACATGACGGTTATCAGACCTATTTGGGCATACGGATTTAAGCTTTGGGGCTTGGCTCCTTACAGTCCAAAATCCTTCGTAAAATTCTAAATGTTCCTTATTATGTGACAAACAAATTCATCCATCATGATCTTAATATTCCATATGTTGCTGATTTGGCCCAAATTCAATACCTATCACACTTGAAACCGCTAGTGTCTCAACTTGCTTCCCATACTATTACTGATAACCCTCGGAGGCGTCTGAAAAGAAGATGGCCTCGAGACCTTTATTGGAGTGCTACCGATAGGTAGTTTCCCCACAAGTTTTTTTTTTTTTTTTGTGTCATTTGTTCATATTAGCAAATTTACTTGTTGTAATATTATTACAGTTATAAATATCAATAAATTGATTTAATCTAAAAAGAAAGATTTCTTGTATAGCAAAATTAAATGATTACATTATATTATATTATATACGAACGAACCGCAGTGAGAAAATAAACAGAAATCAAATGTTATAAAAGCTCTATCTATAACATGTAAAAAAAAAGTGATTTTAATGGGTATCCCAAGCAACTGATCGAGGAAATACTTTTTAATATTTTTAAAATTGGCAAACCACAAAGTCTCTAAAGTGTATAAATCTGTGGATTTTGAAGAAGTACCTAAAGTGAAGACGGGGAGAAAAGAGAGGATGAAAAAAACTTCGTGCGAGAATGAAAGAGATTTGGGAGCTGAGGAGGCAGGGAAGAAAGAGAGTTGAGAAACGGGGTCCATTTGAAAATAAAAGGAGACTCAGTTCTCCTAAATAAAGCCCTAAAGGCTTGGATTAGTACTTTCCGCAATGCAGAGATTAGAAAAGAATAATTTGTATCAATTTGGTGTAAATTTAAAAAATTCGGGATTTATAGTTGACAATTGAAAGCTATGTTATAAAAGACAAATGCATAATTAATGCATTTTCGTTCAGCATTACGTCTATCAACCTCAACAAAACCTCGTACAATCTTCAATTACATAACCAAGCTTTCATTATTTCTAATCTACAGCCAATCTATCTAAGTAGAAGGCGAGATAAACCAAGCAGACGCCCCAAAACACAAAACCGCAACATACCATTAGGTAAATGACAAACAGAAGTGTCTTATTATGTTCGCCAGGGCGTGGTGCACACCCTTAAGTACCCAATGGGAGCCTCAAGTGGCGCCTACTATCCATCTGTCGGAGCCGAACCACTGGCCAATTAATACACGTCATTCAGATCCTTTATCAGGGGGATGGATCTTTCCGGCACGTGCCCCGGATTGATAGATAGTCTTATCCATAGCCTTAAGAAAAGAAAACAATGAATCCATTGTTGGCAAAGGTTTTTTTTTTTTTTTTTATTGTAATCATAGCTAGAATGTTTAAATACTAAAATAATAATGAAGGAGAAAATGGATTGGCTATGCTTAAATATTTAAACCTATACAACTACAATACTGTACTGTAGATGGCTAGTACAGAGGCTATACTGATTCTTGGACAAGAGCTGTAAATGGAGGTGATTTGTCTTTGTCGACCACCATATTTTACCCCTATTATGGGAAACATCTTTATAGTGACTGGGTGAGCCCCAAAAGGGTCTTATATCCCATAGGATCGATCTCCAGCTGCTAACAGATTAAATAAAAGTCTTGCCAGCAGCGGGATTTGAACCCAGGACCTCCGGCACGGCAAATCAGCGCTCTACCACTCAACTTTCTGGTTGTGTTCAAAGTGAATTCATAATTTGCTAAACAAATTATTATTAAAAATTAAAGTTTTGATCAACAATGCAAGTTTTATTCGGAGCTAAATGGCATCTCTAAAATCTCCAAGATTGACACTATAATAATTAACTCGTAGCAGTTCAAATATGGCAAAATAGTTCCAGATTTGGATCATATCTTGTACATGAATATAGCAATCAGAACTGGTTCAATCTAATGGTTCAATGATGTTCATAGTTCACATTATTTATGTTAATCTTTCCAATATCGACCAAATACATCCCTTAAACATTCTTTACCTTAATTTGAGGCTAATACAACCAAGAAATGTTCCCATTTTCGTAAAATATACTTAGCCACTGCTGTCCAGCGTTTCATTCCAATTTAGTAAATACAATTGTTGTTATGGAAAGATTCATATACATCCGAACTGTACTCATACTGATTTAATAATTATCAACCACGAATCATTAAACTAATTTTTGTTTTTTCTTAATTAAACAATTATTTGATTTATATATATTCTAGAATTAATAATGCCCACCACATATATAATTGTAGGATAAGAATCTATACACGAACTTGAAATAATAATTGCTTTGATCTTTAAAAATTGTGAGATTTATTGAAATAAAACTAACAGTAAATAAACCACCTACATGGTAAAAACAAAATACAAAATGGAGGTACAAATAAAGGTAATTTTTATGTGATGTGCTTACAATATCTTGATATCGTAGAGAAAAAACTAATAATAAATAAAAAAACAAAAACTAATAAATATGAATATAAAAGGTAAGGATCAGGGTTTCACAGAGGGACCAACATAACAGGAGAATATGGGGCAGGGAAAAGATTTACCGCAAACCACACGATTACGGAGAGGTTCAATATCCTCTTTAGAAAATCTATGGAGAAAAAAAAGGAAAATAACGTTTAAAATTTACATTAAATCAATTATATAAACCAATGGCAATTAAATCTAAATAATTAACAAAAAACAACCATTAAATAAATTTTGAAGGACAATAAGAAATAGCACTGTATGCTAACCATCCCTATTACATTTTACACAATACATTGAAATCTGAGTATATTTTACTATAATTTCTGGTTTATTGTACTTTAAAACACAAGTTGTATTATTTATCCTGTTAACAGCCGCGAATCGACCAGATGGGATCTAAAAACCCTCCTGGTGCATACCCAGCCTCCACTTAATAAGAGGAAAAAACAAAGCTGTTGAAAATGATCTAGGCCTTTTTGCCTCCGTGCACAACCGTTTTCATAGAAATAGTACAGTCCTTTCGATGTGCTGAACCTGAAATTCTTTACGGGTTGTGGTCATGAATTTTTTGTTTATAAAGGTTTAAACCATGCTTTCATGTTAACCTCAAAAATAACTGAACAGAATATCACGGTAATTCTTTTGCTAATACCGCCAGTAAATATAAATAGGTAAACGAAATTAATGAATGAATAAATGAAACAGGTGCCTGCGAACCGAACTTGTAAAATATAACGTGAGAATGCATAAAATATAATGGAGGTTGGGTGCAACGGTTTGTGTATGTAAAGTAAACAATATATTATTTTGTCATTAATAGTTAATGTTATAAATTATCTGTATTAATTGCTGGGGTTCTTCCTTCACAAATTTAACATTTTTAAATAAAGATCTAGGAACGAAACTTAAAGAATTATTGTCGTTGACTTAACAGACAATTATGAATATCTTAAGTTTAATCATTTGTGACTAATTTTTGTGGTAGTTTCTATCTAAGGCTTAGAAGCTAAACAGACTGAAGATAGTCCAAGGTGTAAATTATTTTAATTTGCAAATGAATTGCTATAAGTTCCTAAGGTATTTAAGGTTTACTTTAAACTTCAAGCTAAAAAATGATAATTAGAAAGTAAAAAAATAAAAAATGCCATGACAAATAAAGAAAAAAACCCTGAACCACTACAACCAATGAAGGGTATGGGGATGTTTCTAGGGCAAAGGTTGTGAAGATGTGATTGGCCCGAGATCACGCTCAACTGCCATATTTCCTCCCCCCCCCTAATATTTGGTACCCACTTTACAAAGGCTGGGTGAGCCCCAGTATCATACGATAAATTATGAGTAATACGATGAATAAAGATTAAAATAACCAGCTTCCCAACAACGAAGAAGCTTCGATTTAAATTATGTTCCAAACTAAAAACCTTTAAAACCACTTATTTTATCTGGTAAGAAAGCATTTGGAATTTTACTAATAAAACGAAAAATGTATTTAATGTTAAAATAACGTTTTCCCCGAGAGAATTCTGATGGGAAGAGGGGGCGATGGAAAAGCGGCTAAGCGCAAGATGGGGCGGTGGAGGGGGAGGGAAAAGCCATTTTAAATTAACAAAGCTCACTTACAGAGAGGAATTATTAAACATCTCGAAAATAGGCAAAGTGGGTTCCTCGGAGCTTCTAACTCATTCAGTTTTTCTATTATCTCAACTTAACCTTTCCTGCTCCTCTCTTATAGTTCATGAATAGAGTATTACATCATTAGGGCTAAGGCGCCAAGGATGAAGGATGCTTCAATTATTAGATACATGCAAAATTATTAGCATTGTGATAAAAAAATTCATATATAATCAACTTTATAAATAACTAACTCCATATTTTTATATACTTTTAGATACTCTATAATTTTAAAAATATTTGTTACGTATGAATAACAATAAAATTACTTTTGTTTAAAAAAAATTGTGTTAATTAAACATCCGTAATTGATTAGAAAGCAATAGCAAAAATTCGAAAATACTGTGATAATTTGCAACGTTTCACATTAACAGTCTTAACAAACTCATCAAAACATCCAAGGATGAGAGGAAGAGAGGTAGGGAGAAGCAGGAGACTCCTTCACCTTACAAAACGGTGAAGAAACCAAAAATGGACTATAGTGGAGCAGCCGCAAGCATCAAGGTTGCAGTTGCCCACACAGATTATCCTCATCAGAAACTGAAGGACGAAGATTTTCAGGGCCTTATGCTCAAGCTCCTGAAAAGAATGAGAGAGAGGAAGGTTGAACAAACCCCCGTTGGCTTCAACGGCTACTCCCTGAGAGACGGAGCACTCGTGGTGAGCTGCAAGGACGAGTCCACCAGGGAGTGGTTCGTTAGTAATATTGCGGACCTGCGACCCCAAAGAACTTGAGGGTTTCAGGAAGATAGGCACCTTCATACCAAACCCAGTGGAAGGTATTAAGGAATGCCTACAGAATCTGCAGATACAGAATACGAGCCTGCAGACTGAAAGATGGAAGATTCTTGGTAACAAGACCCATAAACATGGGATGTACTTTGTGGCATCCATTCCTGAATCTGTGGCCAAAGCCATTGAGGAGAAGAATGGAAGAATCTACCACGGGTTCCACAACCTACAGGTAAAATTCTTTCCAGGAAAAGACGCACCCACACCGGAAACAGCTGTGGATGATATGAAGACTGGTGAAGAGGTGGGAAAAACAACGGGTGGTGAGGGTGCGGCTGTTTCGGCGGCTAGCGTCACCGTGCCCGGATCCACTTCGGGCCTAAGTGCATCTGTCACTGCCAAGCTCGGTACCAGGCGGCAACGAACGGAGCACGGAGGCAGGAGGGATTACGGGGTGGCGCGTCAGGCCGTCGGCGCGGCCGGGCCCGTATGCCGCAAACCGTCCCCGGGCAGTGGAAAGGAGGAAACTCGCACCACATCCCGGGGGTGATCCCCCCTCATTACTATGATCAAGCTGCTGCAGATAAATCTCCATCACTGCAGGGCAGCCAGTGGAACTCTGCAGCAATATGTGGTAAGTCATGGCATTGATATTATTCTTATACAAGAACCGTGGATTAACAAAAATAGCAGGATCGCGGGACTGGGCCTGAAGGGATATGTACTTATCCAAGCAAACTGCCCAAGGCCCAGAGCCTGCATCCTTGCAAAAATAGAATTAAATTGTTTTCCAATGTGATCATTATGTTCCAGAGATTCTGTGGCAGTAATGATCAATTTAGGGGGCCAGGAATTTATCCTGGCCTCATTGTATCTCCCATTTGAGGAACAAGTCCCAACGACCTGCCTTGAGAGTATAGTTGACTATCTCAAAAGACAGGAAACGATGGGAATTATTGGGGCGGACGCCAATGCCCATCATAACATCTGGGGCAGCAGTAATACTAACCGTAGAGGTGAGTCCCTTTTGGAATATTTGCTAGTTAATAATCTAGACATAGTTAACAAAGGTAACACACCAACTTTTGAAATTTCTAACAGACAGGAGGTCATAGACCTCACTCTGAGCTTTAAATCAACTAGAATGATAAATATTACAAACTGGCATGTCTCTAAAGACTTTTCCAGTTCTGATCATAAATATATTAGGTGGGAACTTGAGGCCACACTCTCAAAGCCTGAAACCTATAGAAATCCCAGAAATACAAATTGGGAAGGCTTTAGGACAAATCTTAAAGACTTAATTAAAGAATGTCCCCGTTTGGCTTCTAATACCTACCAGCTGGAGTTCTTAAATGAACTACTGACTAAGGCACTTATCACTGCATTCAAGGATAACTGTAGAACAACCACTAAAGGGTCAAACTGCAATGCACCCTGGTGGAATATGCAGTTAGAGAAGTCAAGATCTAGAACCAGAATACTTTTCAATAAAGCAAAAAGGACTGGTGAATGGATCGAATATAGACACGCTCTAACTGAATATCATAACCTCATTAGGAAAGCCAAACGGAACTCATGGAGACAGTTCTGTGAAGAAATTAATAATACGAATACATGCGCTCGCATGAATAAAATACTTTCTAAGAGCAACTACTGTAATACAGTGGGCTCCCTAAAGAAACCAAATGGAGATCCCATGAACATTACAGAATCTATAACTGCTATGCTGGAATCGCACTTCCCGGGGAGCAAGCTTACAACCTCGGATACCTTACCTCCCTGAGGATAGGTGCAAACCGGACTGGACATCAGTCCGTGAAATCTTCAATACCAGCGCCATAAAATGGGCAGTTAAAAACCTCAAGCCGTACAAAACACCAGGCTTTGACGGAATTTATTCTGCCATGCTAAAAGAGGGTCTTGAAATCATCTTAGGCAGGCTCTCCACTCTATTCCAGGGCTGTTTGGCCTATAATTATATCCCAACAGCTTGGAGAGAAGTTAGGGTCACATTTATTCCCAAACCAGGGAAAGAAACATATGATGAACCCAAATCATATCGCCCCATTTGTCTTTCCTCATTCTTGCTGAAGACAATGGAGAAAATTCTTGATAGATATATCAGGGACAAGCATCTCAGTGATGGATTAGTAATGTTGCATCAACATGCATACAGAGAGAGAAAATCTTGCGACACTGCGCTGCATGCAGTGGTGGACCAGATAGAAGATGCTCTGCAGTGGAAACAAATCGCGCTCGGAGCATTTCTAGATATAGAGGGAGCATTTGACAATACCCCTACTCATATATTAACTAATGCCCTACTAAGGCACGGCACTAGACCAAACATTGCTAATTGGGTTATTGCCATGCTAAAGAATAGGGTCATTCAAGCCAATATGGGCAATTATCACCTAAAGATTAAAGCAGCTGCAGGCTGCCACCAAGGAGGTGTCCTTTCCCCACTCCTATGGAACCTGGTAGTGGACGAACTACTACACCTCCTAAATGAGGCGGGTTTCCAAGCGATAGGCTATGCAGATGACAATTACCGTTTTTGGATACCGTGTTTGAACATCAATCCTAATAAAACGGTAATTGTACCTTTTACCAACAAAAGGATATTGAGGGAACTCAACCCCCCTAGGATGAAAGGGATGAGTATTCAATTCAGCAAGAAGGTTAAATACCTCGGTGTTATTATGGACAGTAAATTAAACTGGAATGAACATATCGACTATGTTACCAAGAAAGCCACAAGAATTCTGTGGACTTGTAAGAGCCTCTGTGGCAACAAGTGGGGAATTAGCCTCAAGATGACTCGTTGGATGTACACAGCAATAGTTAGACCTGTGCTAACCTATGGCTCAATAGCCTGGTGGCACAAAGCTGGTATCCAACAAAATAGATCAAGGTTGGAGAAGGTGCAGCGTCTCGGGTGCATCATGATCACTGGGGCCATGAGAACCACCCCTACCGCTTCACTGGAAACTATACTTGATTTAACTCCTCTTGACATTCTAACTGAATCAGAGGCATTGAAGACAGCCTACAGGCTAGTAAAAATAGGAGGGGTCAAAAAACCCACCAACGATTTTGGACACAGAAGTGTCTTTGATATAATCGAGCAAAATGCAGATCTAAAAAAGCATTCTGATTCAATGCTGAACAAGTATAACTTTGACAAAAGATTTCACGTTAATATACAGGCGATTTGCAAAAGCAAGAATGATTGCTTTAATCCACCTAATGGTCTAAATGTGTATACGGATGGATCCAAAGGGGAGTTTGGTGCCGGCTCGGGATTCTGGTTTAGGGGTTGTCAGGGCATGGGTCATTACTTAGCTCTGGGCACGACACCCACTGTATTCCAAGCGGAAATATGGGCAATACTTGCAGGTGCCTTCGCTATGAAGGACCACAAGAATAAGGTAATTAACTTTCTCACTGACAGTCAGGCAGCATGCAATGCATTACAAAATGCAGTAACAAACTCCAGACTAGTGGAGGAATGCTGTCTAAGACTAGATGAACTAGCTGTACATAACAGAGTTAACATATTTTGGATCCCTGGGCACAGTAATATTCCAGGAAATGAAAGGGTCGACAAATTGGCGAAGAAAGGAGCAGTTACTGCTCCTATTGGACCAGAACCATGGTGCGGGGTCCCCCTTCCCCTGGCTAAGGATACAATTAATAAACTAGCCAAGAGGAAGATAAAAACACGTTGGGATAGAGCCAAGATAAGGCATACAAAACTTTTCATAAAGGATCCCAACGATAATCTTTCTGATAAAATCAAGAAAGAAGCTGCTCACTCGTCGAGAACCGACCTCAAAAGTATGGTTGAAACCATCACTGGGCACTGTAAACTCCTAGGCATTGAACAAGAACCTAGGTGCAGATGGTGCAAAGAGGAGGACGAAACCCCTTGGCACGTCCTCTTTGAATGTATAGCACTAAGTCGAAAGAGGACATTTGACCTTGGCCCCGGTGGATACAAGGAACTTCAAGAACTGAGGTTTAAAGACTATTTAAAATTTCTCAGAAGTCTAGACCTATGTTAGGGATTTTTTTAGGACTCAAGCACAATGGGCCTTTTTAGGCCGAAGTGCATAGTAATAAGGGTCACACATAAATAATAACTCATCAAAAGTGACAGCAACCACATACCCAGACGTTTAATAAACAACTATTCCTATTTTATGACTGTTTGGAATGTTGATGTGCCTCGATGACGAAGTTTCTTCTTTAATGTAATTTTCCTTTTGGTGTATGACGCAATGTCGGAATTGGCGAAACGTTGACTTGTTAATTCTTACCATTAGTTTGGGGATTTGAGGCTTTGTTTTGTGGATTTGAAAATTACAGTAACATCACCTTCGCTACCATGTACTACAGACCAAGATCCTTCATAGGTTGGAATGGTACATGTTTAAATATTTAAACATTGCCAATCAGACTAAATCGATGATGGCCCTGGTGAAAATGTAATCAATCTTTTGATGAAACCTATTATTTAGTTAAGTATGTCCATATAACTTGATTCGTTTAAGGTAAAATAAATAAATATTAGAAAAAATTAATTATTAATTTTACCATTCACTAAAACTGGCAACTCACAAGTATGAAGCTTGAATGATTTTTAAAAACCACCAATCCGAAGTATCCCATACTATATATAGCATATCCATAGTTCCTCTAGGATTCGATAACACAACACAATGTTAAAAAAGTACTAAATAACGCTAAAGTTAAGTGCAGCTTGCTTAGGAAATATTAAAATACCCAAGCAACAGTGAACATACCCTTTAAAGTTTCCAGATGCGAAATAGTACTTAATTATTACTAATAGCAAGAGAAGATAAGGGAGCATAATACGCCGACACCGTTTTCCATTTTCATTCTTCATTCCGGAATAATAGCACTCCAAGATAATTCGATAATGATAGCCGATGATAAGCATTCGATGTTATCAGAGACTGCCATTAGATTGAGCGTAACTTAGGCAAACGCTGGCAGAATTAGGTTGATATGCCAATCAGCGGGCCGCCATTAAACAAATTGCAATAAACGTAATTATTACTTCCTCCATCAACTGCTCCGTGACTTTACTCATTCATTCATTCAAACATTTGTCCAATTTAATAGTGAACAATAACAAAATTATAATTAATCAAAAAATATATACTCAATCTTTTGAATATGAGGAATGAAATCACATCGACTAATAAAAATAAATGTATGTTTATTAATGTGTTGAACTCTACATGAATATGCATTTTCGATAGTAAGCTGAGTATGAATTTTGTTTTCCTCCTTTAAAACCTCTAGCTTTAAAGAACGGTAACATTTTGACAATATTCTATCAGGGTCTTCTGATAGACATCAAACGAAAGAGGAATGGTTCGCGATTATATTATACATTCTCATAACTCATTTCCTTTGAATGTTACTAAAAACAGAGGCTAATCAAAATGATCATGACATTGAAATAGTTTACAAATTACTCCATAGAATTTCGAATTTACTTCGGGAGGTAACAAATGATACTGCAAAGAAAAAGACAATTTTTAATTTTCGAAATGATTAGTACTGCAGTAAAAAGAAAATAAACTGGGAAGGTTCTGGGGGGGCAGACCTGAGCAAACCTAATGGCGGGAGAGAGAGATCTAATCCAGATGTTGGCAAAGCACCAGGGCCATCTCCCAGTCCCTTCATAATCGAAAACGACCTAGTGACAGAATTATAATGGAAGTCTTAGTCAACTCTGGGCTAAAGTAAATGGATACGGACCTTCAAAAGGAATCTTTAAAGGATTACTTAATTTTGACATGAGACTTAAAGTCGTACTGTAGAGCAATAATACCTAAACACTAAAAATGTGAAGCTCTAAATAATTAAAAAATAACCTGATTAATCAGATTTGGTTTGGTATAAGCATCTTTATAGATCTACATAAAAATCAATAAGAGATGAAAAATATTATCTTAATCAAGCTCACTGCCCAGATCATTCTTTTCAATTAATACAATTTTGTACAAATCTATCTCATTACACCTTATATGTACAGTAAAATATTACACAGAGACGACTAAAACTTTGTTTGTATTATAGAGAGAAATATGTATATGGAAGCTAATACTAAAAATTTATTGAAAGTTTGTGTTTCAATAAGTTTACATAGATATCAAAAGCGGACACATACATGGAAGTTACATATTTTTTAAATTTTAATTATTGTTAATAATTACGTCGTTCAGAACTAATCAAATGACATGACGTCTAATTTGAATGGATCTTTATCGAGAATGATTCAACTTCCATTGTTTTAGTGATGAATTCAGATCCCACATTCCTTCAGTAGATTCCTACCCTACCCGAAGATGGATAAACAAAATATTACAAGGGGATATCTAAAAGCTGTTTTGTACAACAGAAAGAAATAGATTAATGCTAATACTAAAAATGTATATACCAAAGAGTTTTTAGGGTAACTATTTACTAAAAGCTTGTGATTATTTTTTTTAAATATCGAAAGCTAATAAATATATGTAGGTTTAATATACTTGAAATAGTATTTTATTTTAATAGGTAGGATGTTCAAAACCACTCAAAAGATATTAAATTATCTAATTTGTAAGGATCTTTATTGAATTCAATTTTTTGCATTTTTTTTTTAACCCCTGATTCCAGATCCTTCATTCCTCCAGAAGAGACCAACCCTTGCCGAAGACAGCGTCCGCCTGCAGATGGCCAAGGCAGACTCCAGCGAGGAAGTGGGTCACAGGTTCGTATCGACCGCACCGCGCCTTCATATCACCGCGGCTTCTTAGTCCCGCGGGTGGCAATCCCACGGGATGAAGGAAAAAATATGTCTCCTGGGGATAACCGCGAGTTATGAAAAAGTTCTGGAGGATTCAGGGCTAGGTCGATCTCTTGGTTTTGAATCTTGGCGGGGAGTATTCTGGAACCAATGTCGAGTCATAGAAGATATGAAAGTCATAATTTTTAAATACTTAAAGAATTATACATACAATCAATTTAAGGCGTCGCTTTCACCATACATACAAGGTTCACTATCCTAAAATAGTGTAGCTCAAAGCACGTATACAAGCATCTCGTAGGCATCGATAAATCTCAAAATTAAGATAGTGAGCGGAGTAGAGCTTTGGGGCTCCACTGAGCCATCGAATTCCTCTCGTATCCATCCTTACAATCCAAAATCCTTCGTGAAATCCTCAATGCTCCTTATTTTGTTAAGAATAAAGTCATCCATAACGACCTTAATGTCCCATTTGTTGCTGGTTTGGCCCGAACCAGGTATCTATCCTTTCATAACAAACTTCGTTCCCACTCAAACCCTCTAGTTTCAAACCTTGCTTCCTCTTCAATTCCCGATAACACAGGCCAACGATGAAAAAACTTTTTTAATGAAAATACCTTATTCTTATGTTGTTTAGGTTGCTGAATCCAAATATGATGCTTAAAAAGTTGTATCACCCACCATTTATTCACATTTTATAGTTAAATTCATGAAATAAAGAAATATTTTTAGAATTTAACAGCTTTTTCATAGTTAAGATAACATGAAAAAATAGGTCTAATGAACAAAGATGATGTTGGCAGCACTGCTGAAACACATGCTAAACAGCTGATGTTTTGTTTATTTTCAACATAACCTCACTTTTACGTTTCCTGTACATGTGCTCAGTGCAATGTCTCATCGCGGCTGTAAAAACTCTGCTGACAGTTTTTGTTATATTTGTGGTGAGTTTGTTATTAAAAAGCACCAAAGAAACATTACAGACTTTGTGAAAAAGGTTTATCTAGCATACTTTGGAACCAAACTTGGAGACCAGGATAAACCTTGGGCACCGCATAAGGTATGTTATGTATGTGTTGAAGACCTCAGGAAATGGTCAAAAAAAGAGAAAAAACACTTTAAATTTGCTGTTCCCATGATATGGAGGGAACCAAAAAATCATTCCGATGACTGTTACTTTTGCAGTGTAGATATTACTGGTCATAACTCTAAGAACAAGAAGGTAATAAGCTACCCTAACCTTCCGTCCGCCATCCGACCAGTAGGGCACGGTGTAGATTTGCCAATCCCGGAACCACCAGAGGACTTAAATTCTATTGAAACAGAAGTATTTTCTGATGTACAGTCGGAGTTAGATGAACACGATGAAGAATTCCAATGTGTTACAGAAAATGTAGAGCCTAAATTGTTCACTCAGGTCGAGCTTAATGACTTAGTTAGGGATCTGGGCTTAACAAAAGAAAAAGCTGAACTGCTTGGCTCTAGGCTAAAAGAAAAGAACTTGCTGGCGGCTGGAACCAGCATTCATGTGTATAGGAAGAGAGAACAACAATTTTCGAAGTATTTTGAACAAGAGGGTGATTTGGTGTACTGCTCAGACATTCATGGTTTAATGAATGAGTTTGGAATTGAATACAAAACAGAAGATTGGAGGTTGTTTATTGATTCATCCAAAAATAGTTTGAAGGCAGTTTTAGCACACAACGGTAACATGTATGCCTCTGTACCTGTCGGTCATTCTGTACATATGAAAGAGAGTTACGAAAATCTAGAAATAGTGTTAAATAAAATAGGTTATTCTGCACACGGTTGGATGATATGTGGTGATTTGAAAGTTACGTGCATGCTCCTTGGTCAGCAAGGGGGTTTTACCAAATTTCCATGTTTCTTGTGTGAATGGGACAGTAGAGCTCGGAATCAACATTGGTGCAGAAAGAACTGGCCTGCTAGGGAGTCTTTAAAGCCTGGCGAGAAGAACATTTTACGCAAAAACCTTGTAGATCCAAAAAACGTGCTCCTACCACCACTACATATTAAGTTAGGTCTCATGAAACAGTTTGTAAAGGCTTTGCCTAAAGATGGGCTTTGTTTCAAATATCTCTGTCAGAAGTTTCCACACCTTTCAGAAGCTAAACTGAAAGAAGGCGTCTTTACCGGGCCTGATATTAGAAAAATGATGTTTGACGTTAACTTTGAATCCACAATGACCTCAAATGAAAAGGAAGCATGGGTTTCATTCAAGCAAGTTGTCACCAAGTTTTTGGGAAATGAAAAAGACCCAGAATATAAGGCTATTGTTGCTAACATGTTAAAAAAATTTGAACAGTTAGGATGTTTGATGAGCCTGAAAGTTCACTTTTTGAGCAGCCACCTCGATTACTTCCCGGAAAATTTAGGAGATGTTAGTGAGGAGCAAGGTGAGCGTTTTCACCAGGACGTTAAAGTGATGGAAAAACGTTACCAGGGCCGCTGGAATACCAACATGATGGGGGATTACTGTTGGTCACTTCACCGGGAAGTTCAGCAAGCTATTCATCGCAGGAAAAGCTACACAAGAAGCTTCAAGGAAAAAAGGGAAAGAAAATATAAACCAATTCCAGTTGACAAGTGAACCTTGTATCATCACATAAAATTACTATTCCAAGTATTTTACTGTAAATACAAACCATTTTTACGATTCTACAGTGTTTCATTGATTTCCCTATATACTGTAAATGGGTATTAGACTATATAATAAAATACATTTTGCTTGGAAACTAAGGGTGATACATAAAAACTACGAGCAGATTTGGATTCAGCACATAAAAATCTATCAAGATCAGCTATTAAAATTAAAAAAGTTTTCAAAAAGGTTTTTTTTGTTGGCCTGTGTAATCCTCCGAGGCGTCTGAAAAGAAGGTGGCCACGTGACCTTATTAGTTAAACTTTGATTTGAGCACTAACAGTGGGTAGATTCTCTACTTGTCAATCTCATGTCATTATGTACTTGTTCTCATGTCATTATGTACATTATCCTATTTACTTGTTGTATTATTGTAATACAGTTGTAAATATCAATAAATAAATTAAAAAAAAAAAAAGATAGTGAGACCGTATATTGATTGCTTACTTTAACTCTTGCCTGAAGTAAGGTTTTCAACTAATGGTTCGGTGATACGAGTAACAGCTATTCAACCAATACCTTTATACTCTCAAAGAAACAAACACAAGAAGGAGGACCTAAGGATGAACTGGAGGTAAAATCAAAGCTTATTATAAACAGTTTAATAAAATATGGGAATCCTCAATGCTAATTTTGAAACAGACATAATTTTTATACCATTTGAAGGAAATGTACACAAGAAACACCGTTCTTTAAGTATTTATCCATAAATTGCCGCAGTTAAAAGTACGGAAGTACGAATCTGTACTCAGATCTAAGCTTCGTAGTTTGCATCCTACCAAATGCCAGGCATTCTATAAATGACACAGTGACACAATGGAGTCCAACGAACCAATCATCCTGCAAAATACATGAACAGAAAAATCGAGACTCGGTAGTGAACTGGAAGGAAGTTTAAGCATAATATGATTTGTTTGGTAAAATATGGGTTTCCCAGACGCTGATTTTAAAACTTTGTGGTGTATTCAGGGAGGTTAAGCAAAAGTCGAGGAATGGTCAGATTACAAGACAGCAGTAAATATTAAGCCATTTACAGAAACTACATATAAGGAAAACCTTCCTTTCAGCATTATACATAAACAGCCACAGTTAATGGCAGGGAAACATGAATCTAGGCTCAGATCTATATTTTGATCGGCTAATTTATCTCCGTGAGGTATTCAACATTCGGCTCAGTGATACAAGAAAGGTCTATCAAACCAATCATCTCGTGAAATACCGTGACCATAAAACGGGAGCTAAACGTTGAACTGTAAATTAAAATTTTGTGTCTCAAGATAATTTCGTAAAACATCGGCTGCCAAGAGGCACGCACACCCCTACTATTACTCAGAGATAAAATAGCTTTATCCTTTTCTTCGAAGACAATTCTTCCGTGTGTCTCACCAATTTCAATCAAGAGACAATAAACATTCCTAAGTCACTAAACTCCTTCCACTGAGAATCCTCGATCTCCTTGAGCAAGAGAACCCAACCAATCAATATTTATACTCCTTCACGTGGAACTGTTCTCTTTGACAGATTTTTTTTTTTGGATAGTTCCTCCTTTTGTTGCATAACAATATCCGCTAGGGCTCTTCCCTTAAACAATGTTGCGCAATGTCTTCAACTATAACTTCCCTGACTACATAATATAAAAATATTAGAAAGACACATCACTAGTTTGCTTCATATTTTTAAGAGTAATCTAATTAGTTTTTAATTTTAATACCATTTTTTTTTTTTACTTTCCATAGGAAAATACATATATTATTAAGGAACAATACGCATTGTTTCATATTTGTAATGCTTATTTATATAGTTTTGTATATATTTAAAATATTAAGGATTTTCTTTTTAACCCAGAAAGCCAAAGAGACATGCAGAATATTACAGGACCAATTCATAAAATCCCTGACTTTAAGAATAATTTTTTTTTTTACTCTTCTCATAAAAATACACATGTTTATAAAATATGTTAGAAAAACGACCTGGTTTTTCACATTTTTAATGGATATTTGTTTACTTCTGTATTGATTCAATATTAAAGATTTTTAAAAAAAAAAGGAGTTAGCCAAAGAGGTTCCAGAACTGTTTCGTAATTAATTAATTAATTTCTGACTAATAAAAAAAGAATAAAACCTTAATTAACACCCCGTTTCAACCATCTCTATCAAATATATTATATTAAAAATATTAGACATTCTATGTGCAAGAGACTGCAATGCTCATTTTTCGTGGACATATAATGTAATAAAAAATTAAACATCATTAATGGCGTTGCTCATTAGCTGCTGTAAACAGACCATGTTGGTGCATGTTATACAACTATACAACAGAACCAACACAAGATAATGGAAAAGCGTTCATTACTCAGCCATTGGAAGCAAAACCTGATCAGCGGGCAATATCAACTATCCGGTAATTGCTAGCTCCGCCGGGGTCTTGTTTTGGCCAGAGTTACTTCGACAAACTCTAACTCGTTTACCAGTGGAGTCATTTTATTTATTTTCTCTTCGTATAACATTAATTGGTGATAGTGGCGAGTTAATTACATTAAAACAATACATACAAAAATATATCTTGAGTGTTAAATTTATTAGAACATATCGTCGATACATTTACAAAGTACAGAATATGAAAAGCATTAATTTTCAGGAGGTGAAAAAATTATTTCAAAGTTTATACAAAATCAATACCTATCTAAAATATATGTCATCTATGTCAGTCACTAAACGTGGTTTTATAACTTATGGATGATCTATATTAATGCCAATTACCAATACTAAAAGAATCGTTAGAGATTGAAAACGAAAAATGTGTTTTTTTCATAGTTGATACTTGCATTTATAGATATGTAGTAAGAAAGATGATAATAAGACCGTAAAATCATATACAAATAAAAACCGTTAAAGGTAAAAAAAAAGTGCCTACTTCAACTAACAGAAGAATGGTGTAACCAAATTATCTGCTATATATTTTGATTTACACAAATCTGTTTCATTTTCATGATGATTTAGGATTGATAACTGAAAATATATATATATATATATATATATATATATAGCCATCTTTAAGACACAAAAGCACGTATCGAATAGATAAAATACGTTTGAAGATGCCAACTTGTTATGAGTCAATCTTGAAAATCTTCTTTCACTCTTCTGAAAAATGTTTTTTTTTCCTTCGAAGATTCGCATTTGGATCGCGATTGTGTTATCAGAATGCATCCTCAGCAATTCTGAGAAGTGTGATATCTTAAATTATCTGGGGATCTTCACTATTGTAAATAATAAAACTACATCGTATATATAAGGCCAGGATTTGATGCCCAGTCTACTGATCTCAACAATATGTATGGTGCTAATTCGAGAACGGTTATAGCAGATACATTATTTATTATGTAAACAGCCAAAATCCTGGGTCTATAAAGTTGGGAAAAAGCATGGTGGTTAAGACAGATTTCGGTCAAATCATGCACAATCATTGACTTAGAAACAGCACCATCCCTACCATATTCTCAACCAAGGCCCTTTCAAGGGTTGTAATGGTACGGGTTTTGTATCTATTTCAATACCGACTCTCAATTATATTGCACGTTCTCCCCATACCCACCTAACGATACCTGCAACGGTACTCCCTAATTTAATTAAAATATTTGGGAATATTGAAGAATTACCGCAACAGCATTGTTCAGATTCATTCCAAAGGCTACATTGACTGGTGGATTCATTATTCTCAGGATCGGATATTAACATACATAAATTAACATTATTATTGGTATAAACTCAATCCCAAATAATAATAAGGGTACAGCTCCTTCAGTTGGTTTAATCAAACCAACGAATAAAGAACTGCCAGAGGCAGTATAATACTTTTTAAAAATAATTTATTCAATAAAATTTACAACTGTATTATTATATTAATACAAAAAGTAAATAGAATGAATTGCACACATTGACATAAAAAGACGAGTAGAGAAACTACCCAGTAGTAGTACTGAAATAGCAAGTTCAACTTAAAATGTCACGAGGCCATCTTCTTTTCAGACGGTTCGGAGGATTATCAGGAATTGAAGAGGTTGCTAGATTTAAAACTAGTGGGTTTGAGTGGAAATTCGGGTTTGGGCCAAATCAGCAACAAATGGGACATACCAGGTCTGCAAGTTTAAAATGTCGTTTTAATTCCAATAGAATGCGCTCTTAGCCTATTGAAGGATTTGCTTATCTCTAAACGCTATTTTGTTTGTTAGTCATTTGTTTACAAAAGTCAGTTGTTTTTAAGTCGTTTACGTGGACGTATCATACCTTTCTTTGGTGTTAAAAATGTCTAATTTTAAGCCAAATAAAGAGCATTTGCGGCATGTCATGATTTTCTTATTCAATCAAAAGAAAAAGGCATCTGAATGTCATCGAATTCTTGTTGAGACTTATGGCGATCTTGCTCCAACCGTCAAGACATGTGAACGTTGGTTTCAAAGTTTCAAACGTGGTGATTTTGATGTTACTGATAAAAAACGAGAAAATCGACCAAAAAAGTTTGAGGACGTCGAATTGCAATCTTTATTAGACGAAGACAATACCCAAACCCAACAAATGATGGCAGAACAGTTGAATGTCACTAGACAAGCCATTTCCGATCGCCTGAGAGCTATGGGAAAAATTCAAAAGGTTGGAAAATGGGTTCCACATGAATTGGACGAACGACAGATGGAAAAACGAAAAATTGTGTGCGAAATGCTGCTTTTACGCCACGAAAGAAAGGGTTTTTTGCATCGAGTTGTAACTGGCGATGAAAAATGGATTTATTTTCAGAATCCCAAACGAATAAAATCATGGGTAACGCCAGGACAACCATCCACATCGAGTGCAAGACCGGATCGTTTTGGGAAGAAGACAATGCTGTGTGTGTGGTGGGATCAGAAGGGAGTAGTCTACTACGAGCTTCTCAAACCCGGCGAAACAGTCAATACCGACCGCTACCGACAACAAATGATCAATTTGAGTCACGCATTGATCGAAAAACGCCCAGAATGGGCTCACAGGCACGCCAAAGTCATTCTTCAGCATGATAACGCTCCTGCACATTCAGCCAGATTGACTAAGGAAACGATTTCTTCGCTTGGTTGGGAACTCCTACCCCACCCGCCGTATTCACCTGACCTGGCGCCTTCTGATTATCACCTATTCTCATCGATGGGACACTCATTGGCTGAGCAACACTTTAACAATTTGGAGGATGTAAGAAAATGGCTCGATGAATGGATTTCAAATAAAGATGAAGCATTCTTTTGGAATGGTATCCATAAATTGCCCGAGAGATGGACAAAATGTGTAGAAAGCGAGGGCCAGTACTTTGAATAAAATATATTATACTTTTTTTTTTAAATTAAATCATATTTTAAGAAATAAACGACATTTTAAACTTGCAGACCTGGTAAATGTCATTATGAATTATTTTGTTCGTAATAACATTGTGGATTTTACGAAGGACTTTGGATTGGAAGGATTGGAAACGAGAGGTGTTAAATGGTTTAGTGGAGCCCTAGGTCTATTCTGTTAGTACAGATGGGTCTAACGATTGTCATGTAAATGAGTCTTATGTAATTAATTGAGAGCTTAGAGTGTTTGTCTAATAAATGTTGAAGTAGCCTGAAACGGCGTGCTGTTTATTGTCGTTTCAGTCTAGTATGAGTTTTCCAAGTAAATCTTTTGTCAAGGTGTAGTCTATTCTACAGGAATCAGTGTGATGTTATTAAAGTATAATACTTAAATATAATAATAATAAGTTAACTGCCTTATTCAATTTCACTCATTCCTCATTCCTATCAGAAGCCTTCCCTAAATCCACTCTAAGTGTTGCGGGATCATATTAAAAGAGGGCGGTGACAAAGGGTACTGGGAAGAAAATTGAGTACCTCTCGCTCTTTTTCCAGTTTTTTAATAAGAGTCGGAGGAGCTAGAGGTCCTCAATCTTATCCGACGAACACTCCCGACATAACTCTACCTTAATCCCCGCAAAAGCGCCACTAAGTCAACGCAAAGCCCCCGGGCACAGTATCAAAACCCCTAAATAGCCGAGCGAATTAATTAATTTAACACGGATAATAAACCACCACTCCACGTATGCAGTAATAAATCATTCATACGCTATGCCAAGTCTGTTGGAAAATGCTTATCTCCTTCCTTCCTAACCAGATTACAAGCTAAATAAAACGATAATTTATATAAACGATTTAAGAATTATTGAAGTGTTATTCTTCTATCTCTTGAATTAATTCAATAAATGGTTCCATTTCATAAATAAAACTATAAGTAATAAACATAATTATATACATTTCAAAAAAAGCGGCAGCAAAAAGTGGTAATGTTATCTTAAGGTAAACATTTTTGTCGGAATGGCTTTAAGTTATATGCCCAATAAAGTTAAAGAAAATTGAAACGAAGAGTGGGAGAGCTTTGTGAGAGAACTTACGGTTTGTGCTAAAGTATTACACGGTTGCGCTAAATTCAAGAAATCTTAGGAATGCATGAATTAATAATTTGTATAAATTGTAAAGTAAATCTTTTTTTTTATATATGTCTATTTATGAAAAAAAAAAAGAGATTCTAAAACAAATAATGTTATCTAAATTAATTAAAATTTACCCAACTAACTAAAAAACTGTTTCATCAATAAAACGTTTCGGTTCTGGTATGTCATTTCTTAGCTATCACTAGATGGTAGAGGCGAAAAGCTGTAGTGATCCCTAAACATGGCGGAACAAATCCCGGACAAGTTGGATCAATCCAAAATAAGTTCAAGTATTCAGGAAACGGTTATGCCAAACTTTGATAATGAAGAAGATTATCCAAAGTCTTCTTTGTCCTGAAGTAAGCCTGTAGTTTATAGCGATGGCAGGATCTCTCACCAACCAATTTATTAAAAGGGAGAAGCGCAATTTTCATCGATTCTTGAACCACCCATTCTCCAATAATCACATAGCTATTAGTCGAAAAAACATTAGGAGTAAATATTCAATATAAGCAATTATAAGTTAATTATTTAACTTAGCATTAAATTTAATGCTTCCACACTAATGTTAAATAAGAAAAAAAATACATACGTTTTAAGAACTAGGCACCTGATATTTGATTTCTAAAAACATTTGCAAGGGAAAAATTATCAATATATATAAAAATATGATCAAGTCGAAAATTTCCATTTTTACTTATATGAAGACAGGCTTTAGAGAACGATAAGAAGTTTTTGATTTTAGTATTTTAATTCAATTTACAATTTTTTTTTTCATTTTATATACAAAAAATAAATTATACAAGCTCAATATAGATGGAAAGAAAAGGCAAAAAGTAATAAAGCAAAATGTTTCTTAAATAAAATAATAATTTATACTTTTGGGCACGTTAGGAAGTGCAAAAACCTTCAGACATGTATATAACATTTTTCGACCTACCTACGCCATTGAAATTATAAACTACCGTAAGCTCCTATGGTGAAGGATAATTTCTCAGAATGTTATCACAAATTATACTGTATTATGTAGATTATACTTAATAATAATCAAAGCAATAAATGTAGGCCCTATCAAAGAATCTAATATATTCCACAGCATTAAAATTGTTAGTTTTTTTTGTTTTTTTATAAATCAAGCCCTTTTATTTAGGTAACCCGCTGCTTTACGATCCGTTGCATTATTCAAATATTAAATCCAACAGGACTTATCAATATTCATGTTGGAATCAATGATACAGCTTCATCAGAGATTTAGATCACGGTATCTGTTGAGACCTATTGAAATGCTAGTCCAGATTCGTCTATAGTGATATTCTTTAATCCCAGAAATAAATGTTTTAACTGCATAGGACACATAAAAATATTACTATCGCATTTATTAACAGTTAAATGTTTGATTGAGTACAACGGTAATGGATACACAATATGTTACAATACCACCGTTTATGTAAAATTTTTGGTTATGGTTACCTAGAATTGGTGGTCACATATCAATCCTGTGATATAATGTTAGCAGAAAACAATACGAAACTCTAAGCAATATTCTTGATTTTTGGAGCTTTAGCGATACATTTTTGGATTTTAAAAAACTCAACCACTACCCCGGAAAAAAACCGCCAGTTTTAGTTTATAAGGATCATAATAATCAAATTTCAGAACGAAAACCACCATGGAATATGTTGCATGCTCATTCGACATATCCTTCGTCTTTTATAAAGGATAATTTAATAAGTGTTGTGAATTCCAAATTTGTAGATGTGAATCTAGAAATCATCCTGAAGGTCTCAAAAATCTGCAAAACTAATTTGTTTTTTATTATCATAAAACATCAAAACTGAAAAAGCAATCATTACCATTACTATTTCAGAAAATAGTAGGGTAAGGGGAAAATATTTATAATGTTAGAATTAATACGTTTTAATCACCAACATTTTAAAAATTCTAATCATAAATCGATAAAAATTTTCCAATGGATCAATTTTTTATTTTTCATAATAAAAGTTCCAATTTTGGGAAATATAAAAAAGGAACTCTTATTAGGTATCTCCATCTTAACATAAAAACCTACCTGTACCACCACAATCCGTGAACGGGTATGGGGTTCAGTACATGGTAGAGACGGTTCTGCAAGGAGGTGACTTGTCCTAGATCACGCTCAACCGCCAGATTTTTCCTCCTTAATTTGGGTACCCTATTTTTATAATACCCTATTTTTATAGAGACTGGATGAGCCCCAGGAGGGTCCTAGATCCCATATGATCCATCTCCGGCTGCAGACTAAATAAAAGTCTTGGCCCGCAGCGCGATTTGAACCAGGATTTCCGGCATGGCAACTCAGTACTCAATCACTGAGCCACTCCGCTACCACATCTAAAACATATGATAATTATAAACAATCGAACTTAATGCTGGTAAAATGTCTGAGTAATGTCCTTTTAAACAACATTTTTAACTGATAATATTTTTACTTTCTTTTAATGAAAATTGGAATTTGAGTGCAGAGGGTCCTGTTAAATATTTTAACCATATACTACAAAACCATTAACGCTCTGATTTAATATATTTCTGCAAAACTATCATGTATCATAAAAAATGATAATTGGACACGGTCTGACCTTTATGTTTAATTAATTTAATTAATATTGCTTTAATTAACTACTTGTTTACAAAATATAAGAAAAAAAACAATCATGTTATTTGTTACTGGATACTGTTAGTTTATTTAGAATATAAAGATAAAGGCAGAACTCATATTTAATTACGAAATCAACAACAGATCAATCGAAGGGGATGTAACAAGCTACAATTATAAACTTAATTAAAAACACAATTATGAGAATATTTTTCTCTAACGACGAGTATAATTACATACTATGGAACATGTGTAGAATACAAATATTGGTTTAAATAGGACTCTTTTTGAGGCATATCATGCCATGCAGCGATCCCATCAATCGTTAGAAAAAATTCGTCTTTTTTAAACTTTTCGGTCCTAATCATAATAACTTTGCCTAATTAATACAGTAACAAGAGATAATGCTAGCATTCAATTAAGGGCAAGCGTACTTAACCATTAATCACAATCGAACTAAGGACGATTCATTTCACAGAGTGGATATTAAAAAAAAAACACAGACTTTTAACTGCATTAGTTCTGGGCCGCTTCTTCACGGGCAATCGTCAAATTATAATAAAGATAAGGAAAAGAGCATCTAATAGGGCAATTTTCTCTTTTAAAGTGCCTCCAGTTCATTTGAAATAAAAAAGAAATACATTATCTTGATAATAATTCTATTCCCTAGGTACTTGAAGAATAAATAAACGCGCTATTGTAAAAAAAACAAAACTGTAAAACTGTCTTCTCGATGGAATTCAATACTAATAAAATATTATCTTAATAGGTCAACTGTTGGGTATGATGATTAGGTCAAAATCACGCACCACAGTTAGGTTTAATATCTCAAATAATCATTATCAACTTTGTAGAGATTCAATGATCTCTTTAGTTTTTACTTGAACACGGGGCCCAAGGAAGTTTTATTTGATGCAGATTAGAAGATTGTATTGTAAATTTATTGTGGAAAAAATTAAAATCTATAAAAAATATTGTTATTTTAATATTTTTATTTTGAAGAGAATATTGAAAATTTAAGAGAAAGATAGGAGAAGAGAATTGATTTGTCTGGCCTGGTTACGAGCCCTGGTAGATTAGTTGCTAGAGTACCACGCTAGAGATGCTGAGGATCCGGGTTCGAATTCCGGCCAAGACAAATCTCTTCAAAATAAAATTATTTAAATAATCACAGTAAAATAAAAATATAAAATATAGTTATTTTATATTTAATTTGCACCTGCGCTGAATCGCTCCCAGCAAATGTAATCCCAAAGATTTTTCCCTCGATTTGCAAAAATATTTTTCCTAACTGATGAGTAGGTCTTTAGGGCATTTAAAATATACAGTAAATTTATAAATGCAAGTGTGAATCTCCGGAAAATTAATAAAACCATATACATTTCTCTAATTTTCGTTATGGTCTGAAACGTTATCGGAAAACAGTGGATGTATATGCAAATTATAGAATTTAGTTAATTATAGAATTCTTTGATGGTTATATTTATTTATTTTTTTCTCCACTAACAAAAGGATACTGTTATGTTTTCCAAGTAACAGATTTTTTAAAGAAATTAATTTGTATATGAAAAATCATATATTTAAATGGGTAACATTAATTCACATAGATTAGGAATAAGAGTAGATGTATTGTACTACTTTTCTCAATCCTCCTCATCCATTAGAATGGAATATTTATATATTGAAATCCGTGATATGATTATTATTACAATTGTGTAAGAATAAAAATCTTAATATAGCAAATCATTATTGTATAATAAATAAACACACTTTGCGAGTATACGATATTATTGAAATTTTTGAAGGTAGTTGAATTCAAATACATTTGGGACAAAAAATGAAATGTACTTTCACAGAGATTGGAAAAAAGCGAGGAAGTACATAAAAGAACATTTAATTTATTATGTTGTATTAATAAATATTTTTTTATTATATACAATAATTTTAATGATCTGTTTTCTAGCTTAGATCAGTAAAAAATACCTGATTTTTCAGATGTTCATTATTAAAATCTCATAATTATTGTACCAAAATATTTTTTTAATTAACTATAGCATTAGGTTTAATATTGAACCGCAATTCAAATTTTACGTAATATTGCAGAAGCGAACAAGGCCAGAGAAGCCTCACAACAAATATTGAGGGCGGCCAGGGAATGTCATACATAACAGGGATCTTGTATAGGGTCGATCTTACATAGGCAATAGGCTATCTTTAAATAAGCGGTTTTCATATTTTTAAATAAGAAAAAATAATATGTTGCGTTAATGAAGCTTTATAATTCAGAATATGCCGAGTTTTTATTATGATATTAGTCAAAAAGAGGATTGAGAAAACGATTTGGATGAATCGAATTGGAACTAAATAAAAAAAAAAATAAGTATCCTGTGTGCATCAAATTCAACTTAAAAGGTCACGAGGCCTTCTTATCTTCAGGCACCTCAGAAAGTTATCGGGAACCGAAGAGTTAGCTAGATTTAAAACTAGTGTGTTTCATGAATAGATTTATATCGGGTTCGGGCCAAATCAGCAACAAATGGGATATTAAGGTAAGGTATGAATGACTTTATTCGTAACAAAGTAAGGAGCTTTGTTTCCTTTATTTGTTTCTGGCCAAATATAGGGGGTTGGAGTAACAATTTTAAAAATATCTATGAAAATTCTAGTAATAGGTAAAGGACAACCGCACTACACGGTGATTGGGCCGAGATAACTTTCAATCACGCCGATTTTTATGGGATTTTTTTATTTTACTAAGGATTGGAATTCTGCTAAAAAGCATACACATAAATTAAATTTAAATACGTAATTTCATTGTATTTGAATTGTTTTCATTATAATTGCCAACTTTTCGTTTTAGAGCTAGGCTGTGCTCAGTCACAAACACAAACTATTTTGCGAGACTTGATTGTTTCGATAATGGGAAACATAAAATCTTCGTTAGTTATAGAAATAGTTCATCTTTATTTAGCAAGCATGTAACAATGTCTTCGGTCAGTTTTTATGCTGCAACATTTTAGAACAATTCAAAAGGATTTCGGGAATTTAGAAAGGACCATAACGATGTAACAATTGAGAGAATGATATAGTACCAACGATTTAAACGAAAATACCATATCATATACGCACGTTTAATGTCAGAAACGAAGATGTGAAATCATAATAAACAATAATAAAAACAATTTTACTTAGAAATAATTTGCTTTTTGCACACTTTGTCAGTCTTTCATAAGCCAGGTTAATTGGACGCAAGAGGGGGCTAGCTGAGAGTAAGGACCAATTTCCGAAGCACAAATTACCAATAAATTGGTTTCCCACTTGGCCATTCCTCAAAAGGGTCGATTCCAGTAGAATTAGCAATAAACTAAAAACATTATGTTATTTATATCGTAATAAATATAATAAAACGTACGGCTTCCTTTCAGGGATACTACAGCATAGAGACGTTTCAAGTTATATCATGGAAGACTCAAGGAATCCATCTATATAATGGATATATTGCTGTACCCATTCATTTATAACTTTTATTTTCTTCAATTAAGAACATATTAATTTGAATATTCTGAGAACGCAGTTATTTGATAACTAGCCAAGCCCCAGTGGAGTCACCAGTTTAAATATCTTTAAATTTAAATTGGCATCTATATAACAAATAACCATTATAAAAATAACCTATGAGATGTTGTTAAGTCTAACTTAAGAGATATTTTTTAAGAACAGCGTCAATAAAGCAAATACTTTTTATAAAGAACACTAAAATGATGCATTTTCAATTATTTTTACACACATAAACTCCAATTTGATTTACAATATAATAACTAATAAGAATAATTTTGTAAACAAATGATTTTGAAATTTGCTTTCAGGGGTAGAGATAGAGTTGCTATAACAACGCCGCATGCGTACTTGTTTAGAATGCAAACTCATAGTTAAATCTATGAATTAATATTTAATTTCTGCCAGAGCAGAAAATAATTATTTAAAAAATACTTAATATAAAGATAAAAATACCCAAATAAAAAATAATCAATATATTTTGATACCAGAACAAAGACTACTAGTCATCAAGAAAGGTATGTTATTATTATTATGAATAATGATACCAATAATTTATTAAAGAAAAAAACTATTCTATTTGCAGGAAAACAACAGCTGCTCAGCTCCTCATGTTAGGTATCTGATCGTGGCATAATGCCCGCGATAGGATTTAAATACCTGAATAGTATAACATTATTGTAACTCAATGCAAGAGGAGGAATCTTATCGCATTACTTAACTCTTCCACAAGAGTTACCATAATATTGGTGGCATGGTACTAAACTATTTGTTAAAATCTATTCCTCCAACAATTAACGTTTTAATCGACTGTAGTAGGGTTAGTTCTAATTTCTTTTAATAATTAAAAGAACGGATGCTACTATGTTAAGGAATCTGTGAAGATTAAGTCTCTTAAGACACGCATTTTCGACCCAAAACTGCTAAAATAAAATAAGTCAAACAAAAATATGTGGAGACATTTTAAATTAAAACAAAAATCCTAAAACCATAATAGAAATACTGGTAATACGAGATAAAATGTATTTCAATTAACTAGTTTTTCTTTATCATGACTGATGTTTAATTAAAAAAAAAATATAATATATATAAATATAAAAAAAATATGAAATACCTAGTCATAAAATATCATTATTTTATATTTTCTTCGAAGGAATTAAAATATTCCTTCAGTCAATTCAATATTCCTTCAATCCAAATTTATTTTCGTCATAAATATATAATACGTAATAAAATAACATTTAATATATTATTATAGATTTATTGCATATTTTATACTTCATTAAATATTGATAACTCCTAATTTGCTAATTCTAATTCATAATAAATATCTAACATGTTATATATTCTAGTAGTTTGAAAACACTTAAAACTGTTATAAAATGCTGACTATTAACGAATACTGATATTAATTCATTTAATCCAGAGGAGGAAAATAACCCAGACACTTAGAGATAAAAAGAGTTTAGAATTTAGAAAAAATAACCATGTAATTATTAACACTTATTCTTAAATGTAATTAAAAAAAAAAGTTGTGTGGTTTTATGAAACCACGATGCAAGTGAAACTTTTTTTCGGTTTGTAGGCATTTAACTAAACAAAAATTGTAAAATTATTCGATTTAGGGTATTAAAATTGCGTTATTAATCTTAACTTAATTATTGAAAAATTGGAATGAAAATGCGAAATCAACAGTAGACAAAGTTTTACATTATAAAATTTAATTTCAATTTGCGTATTAGAGTACGGAATACATAATTAATACAATCATTTAGATGATAAAAGCACATTAAAAAGTAAGAACATTATTTATTTAAATCATTGAATCGTTGTCAACTTCAATTGAGGGGTGGAGATTCAAAAAGGGATAAATCCATATTTTATAATTTTTGATTTTTTTAATGTTTTTCACAAATTTAGCGTCCTCTATGCAGTGGTGCATGGTTCGCCATTCAAAACATGTCAAAGCCAATCTAATTTTTCTAAAAATAATTGTCTCAAATAAATAATCATTTCATAATAACCTAAATTTGCATATGTTTGTGATTTCTGAAAAAATTTTAAATTTAGATTTATCCCCTTCTGAATCTCAACGCATCAATTATTCTATCAATAACTTCATCTTAGCCTCGAGTCTCACAGTTTATAAATGTAATTGCATTTTATTGTAACTAAAATAAGTAAATAATGTCTTACATTCCATTTTTTGTATGTACCTAGAAAAAACCGCATCGATTGTAGTACCATATCTCGTAGTTGGTACATTTCTATCATTTGTCATTTCAAGATTGAATACTTCTCTCAAGTATTCAGAAAGAGGAGCAGATTCCTCTTTCTTAAAATCTGTATTGAAATCACCAGATAAAATAATAGGCATTCGCGAATATGCTCCTCGTGAACGAGAAATTGGTGCCAAAGACTTAGCGAATGGAGCAAGATGAAAACTAGAAAATATATGATATAATTTATATTTTGATTCACTTTAATATATAATTATATTCACTTTAAATTGCCTCGATTACAAGTTTTCTATTGTCATCAAGTTGACAGAGCTGCACAAAAATCTCCCACAACAGATTCGGATGTAGTTGCTTGACTAATAATCATGTTATTTATGCATGCTTGCATTTCCGATCGAACAGCATTTGTCTTGTATATCTTTTATAGTGATACCTTGTGGAACAGTTATCACAATAGGTGTTTCATAATTTCATTTCCTTTCAGTCCGTTGTGAAAAAAAAAAAAGAATGTTAGCACCCTCCACCGGAAGGCATTCTGAGTGGCTCACCAGATCAAGTCGAAGTTGCTTTGAAACAAATAAAAACATTTCTTCATGTACATTAAAAATTAAAAAGTAGAACTGGTGTAGAATGGAGTGAGCAGTGTCTATTAAAAGGGATTTCCAGACCAGACCAACGGAGCAGCTGAAGAATACCAATGAGGCAAAACCTAAAAATAGTCCGTAAGTTGAAGGAACCACGCCGATAGGAAAGATCGGTTTTTGTTTTACTAGAATACTGTTTATTATCCTGTATTGTGCAAAACAAACTATTGAGATTATTTATAATATTTTTTTATTGGCGTAAGAAGTTTTGCATATTTTTGTGATAAAATAACCCCCGCATCATTGGCAAAAGATTATACAATTTTATACACAGTATATATTCCAAACATTAAATTTAAATCTAAAGAAAAAAAAAATCGAAAAACAAAAATTAATAATATACTTAAAATGAGAAATAAATATGTTTTTTTTTTATTAAAGCCCCGGTGAACTAATGATGAAGTCGAACTTCGCCCTAAGAAAGTATTGAGGTAAGCGGAATTGTATCATTCTCGTAGTTTAGGCTTGTAATGGAGTTGCAATATAAATATTAACTCCTTTCCAACCAATCTGGCTTAGCTCCTGATTAATTAGGAAAATAACATGATTACACTTCCTTAAGTTCAAGAAACCTAACCTATTTAGTAGAGAATTCGACTTACCCACTTATTCAACGAGACTGTAGTAGCTTGCCAAAAAAACCACAACCGTAATGCATACAAAATATGCACCATTTTATCCAAATACCAAAACTATATAAGTTGCTAAGACTTTTTTTTTTTTATACATCGATGAAACATGGATGTGAGAGCATAACAAAATTTCTTAAAAGATTATTTTTTTCTGGGTAAATACAACTAAAAATTGATTTGCATTTAATTATTTTGTATTGCTAAATCTTAAAACGTTATAACAGTATTTTGTTGATCCTGTTATAATGATGCAACGATAACGGGTCTTTCAGATATTGCTAAAAATCAGCAATATACATTTTCTGAAGCGGCATTAAGAAAAAAAAATCAGTTAAGTTGAATGTCTCTTAATGCTAGTCTTTAGAAACACTAAAAAATACTTATGGAGCACAGACCCCATTTTCCACGGCATGTCGGGTCCCAAATTTTCATTTATATTGGCCCTAAAACAATCAGCGACCTCTTGAACATCCTTGTTTGCATATTAAAACCATTTATTATTATGCATTTATGGAAATGGTTGACAGCGATGTTGAGACATTAAGAGCCACGAGACATCCCCACCATCTCTGGAGCTAGTAATTAATACATCGAGTATTTTATGGTGTAATTAAACAATACCTTTGATGAGAGGCTGTTAACCCGCAAGGATGCGCTAGTTTATATTCAGAAATATTCCACCGAATTAGCCGTTTAATTACTTATTTGTCTCCTTAAAACGGAGGAATTTACAGCTTCTAGAACCTAATTAAGTTTCCTCGTCAAGAAATAACGATGGAAATTAGTTCATTATTCACCAAGTCCAACAAGTAGAACTTAAACAGGTTTAATATTCACTAATTGTAAGGGCAATTAAATATGAATGTTATTTATACTTCTATTTTAGTATGGCCTCTGATATGAACGGGTTTATTATTCAAAGGTAAGTACAATTAAGAAATAGTATCACTATTTTTCGTTAAACACCTATGAAACAACCATCAAAGATTTAAATATCTCGCATCACCTATTTATTGTCCAGTATAGAGGAACAATATTACAAAAGTTTTTTTTTTTTCAATGAACTTATTGAAATGAAGAAAAACAGTAAACTGAATACATCAAGTAAATATAATGAAAGATGAATTTTGCCCCAGATAAAGCCAAATTGAGATACTACCCAGTGGTAGAGTACTCAAATGTTCAAAAATATAACCAAATTATCATAAAAATTGGTTATATATATATATATATATATATATATATATATTTTTTTTTTTGAGATCATGGCCACTGTAGATTGAATCAGGACTCCACAATAGCAAGAGTATTTCTGGTTAATTTTTTTTTATAACTAAGGGAGTATTGATATTCGATATTTCAATTTTAGTAACTAATACGTAGTAATTAATCAATCAAAATGACCAAAAATTCAAAAAGAGACATAAACTATAAAGTAAATACAGTATGCAAACTCCCCCCCAAAAAAAAAACGTAAGTCTCTAAAAACTGTAAAAAACTGAGCAGTCAACGTTTCGCCAAATCAGGCATCATCATTATTATTGTTTGTCGAACATCTTGGAGAAAGAGTGCCGTCTCTATTTGATGAGACTGTTAGGATTGTTGTTGGTGTGAGATATGCTGAATTTTGCCTTCTTTGATGTGATTTTTCTTTTTGTATATGTCCTGACGATGCACGATTTGACGAAACGTTAACTGCTTATTTTTTTCAAGTATATTAAAGATAGAAGCCTTTCTTTTTGGGAGTTTCTCTACTATAGTAAGTATTAGTTGTTAAAATAACCATTTAAAAATGATTTTACCGTTTATGGAAACACAGTATTGAGCTCAAATCAATAAAATAATAAATAAATCGTGGCTTCCTTCTTTACTCACCACGACAGTGGTAATATTTAAAAGTTTAAATATAAGTACCTCTAAGACTCTACTTTTAGGAAAGGGCTGTAAGACATCACTGCTTATTATTATTAAATCTCTAAGTTCACAAATATTTCTATTAATATTTTCGCAAAATTTAATTAAAAACAGGCAACATATGACTTCATAAAATGGAAAACCCAGTATATAACAAATTTCCATCCGTTATTCATTTATACGTATATGACAATACATGCCTACATAAAAAAAAACTAAATAATTATATTATTTTTTATTTTCATATATTTTTTTTAAAATTTCAATACCATTTTTTCTTCTTGTTAAGCCTTTTGTTACTATTACTTAAAATTCCATTGTTGATATCGTTGGTTTTTTTCCTCAGCCCTTATTACGACATATAATTTCATTATATTACCTCTTTCATCCGACAAATCTTTTTCTTTACGGAATTAATTAAATTTTCTATTAATAAAATTGTGCCTTTATTTAGCCAATTTTAAAGCGTTATAACTTTAAATATAAACACACACACCAAAGAGCCACAATTGTATGTTAATAAATCATATAACCAGGCCAACAGAAATGCACTTGCTCAGTATGTCGCAATGTTGTTACATATTAAACTCGCCTATACATGAAGGCTTTAAGGTTTATAAACTAAGGTAAACAATTATTCAGGAAGCTTTGTATTATTAATATTTTTTCCTTTATGACGAGGGGATGGTGAATCGCAAAGGAATGACTCGCCTAGGGGGAAACTAAACAGTAGAGGCTCATTCATTTAAGTGGTCTACAAAGAGAAAAGGTCTATTCAATTTAGCAATGAATGGAGTCACTTGTCTGGTCTTCCTTTTGCTCAGTACAATCCAGTTCCCTCTCGGCATTGGCGTCAGGACAATAAAAAATAAAAATAATAATAAAAAATTCTTCAATACCCTGCAAGAATAATGACTTTACATTCATTTTTGCAATGATGCAATGCGGGTGTAAATTATTAGAATGTGACATAAGTACAATTTGGAAACTTTTGATAATAATTTTTCCCTTCTAACCTTCAATTATAAAGTACTTAGAGAGTAAATGGTAGAGACTACTGTTTCATGGACAACGGTTCTGCAAGGAGGTGACTTGTCCTAGGTCACGCTCAACCGCCAGATTCCCCCATTATTTTGGGAACCCTATTTTATATTATTCTATAGAGGCTGGGTGAGCCCCAGGAGGGTCCTAGATCCTATATGATCTATCTCCGGCTGCAAACAGACTAAATAAAAGTCCTGCCAGTGGGATTTTAACCAGGATTTTGGCATGACAATTCAGTGCTCTATCACTGAGCGACTCCGCTCCCTTAAAAAAACTAAACAGATATAAAAATAATTAAATGTTTACCCGGACCGATGGTTCCATTTCTTTATCAAGAGTCGGTTCCAAATTCTCGACCATAATCCAGCAAAAATTCAAGACAACATTAGTAATTCTCCCACAAGTTTTGAAAAATTTAAACATAAAATTATATGGTTAAAAAAGGGCGACAGTCATAAATAAAAGCAAATAACTATAGAAAATTATTAGTAAAATAAACTATTATAAACGTGAATTTATAATAGTTACCCATTCATCTTGATAAATAACCAGATAAAAATAGTACAACATACAATTAAAAGACTTTTAATTCAGTTTTTTTTTTTTTTTTAATATTTACATTCACCGATCTTATATACCGATCTCTAGTCTTAAGACCGTTTAGTCCCAAGGACAGTTTGTTAAATCCCGATAGCTAGATCAGATCTACAAAGTTCGAAGTTTCAAGTACTTACAAGAGGCCGAGCGTAGAATCAAGGCCTAAAGCTAAGTTGACTTCTGTAATCGATTATAACTTCTGGAATAACATATTTTATAAAGGCCGCTAAAGTTCCTTTGTTTAGTGAGAATAATTTATTAACAACATAATAATTTATTTTATTTTTTACTAATTGTTATAATTTTTATTTGAAAAGAAAAGATGTGTTCAGGACCGAGGCCACGTCTCTAGCGTGGTGCTTTCCCAACTGAGCTAACCTGGCTCGTATATCTGACAGACACATCCCGTCTTTTCACTGATCCCATATCCCCGTGTTCACGCAATTTGCGATGTATACAAGGGGAATAATGTTCATTGAGCATTACTTTAATTAGGATCTTGTTGACTTACGTCATTATAAATTAATATTTTATTTTTCACTAATTCTTATAACTTTTATTTGAAAAGAAAAGATTAGCCCAGGACCGGGATATTTTCTTTTCAAATAAAAATATTTAAATATTAATAATATATTTCATTGTATAACAGCTAACTTTCGGTTCAGACTAAAACGTAAACGTTATTTAAAAATACAAATGTCATTTACTTAATGCCTAATAAGACTGTTTGGTTTAATTTTGATTTGATTCTATTTCATGCCAAGTTCACCTTCGAATTCACTGTACTATTACTGGAAAGTACATAGAAATTTCTGAAGAGGTATTTTAACTCCATTCCAAAAAAGAAATATAAAAAATCGTGATATTAAATCATCCAAATATATTTAATATAGAACTTTATATCATATTATTAAACTATAGTAATAGAACCCCATACCTCTCTTAACCGGTCCTTAAAACTATGTTGTGAATCCGGCTACCTTACCTTCCATGGACAGTTCTTTTCCCAAATTTCTGGACTTGCCATGGGAAATTCCCTCGCTCCTGACCTCTCAAACATTTTCCCTCATGTTTCCTATACTCCAGTATGGTTACGTTCTATAGTTACCTTTTTGGCCGCTAGAGATCGCTGCTAACTCTTCCGCCTTACTCCGTAACGGTTTTTTTCATTGTTAAGCCAGCCGTTGCACCCAACGGCTTCTCTCTCCAAATCGGTACGTCTTTTCTTTATATTTTATTTATTATATCCTTTTCTCTTTAGCCTTTCTCCATTCTTCACACTACCTATTTTCCTATTTCCCCCTTATCATTTTGGCATCCATCATATGTTGGTAATCAAGAGTTCATATTTTTAATTTTTTGATTTTTCATATTTATTTATCCTATCAACTATTTTTCAAACAGTTAATGTACACAATTGCTACTGTACAATAGTAATACTATTATTCACATTAGTTATTGTACATACAGTTCCATACTTTTCTTATGTCTCATACATTTACTTATGTAACCACTTTAAGTCCGTTATCATACATTTTATATCTTTATTTTACTAGTTCTTCTTAATTCTTCATGTTCCAACCTTTTTTTACATGTTATTATTCTCATTTTGTATTTTTGGTTAACCCCCTCTTTTTTTATTTCCCTTTATATTATTTTTACTTTACTATCCTTTCTGTACATTTATTTTCTGTATTTTATATTCGTTATTTAAAATTCCTGGTCATTTTCTTTAATTTTATTATATCTGTCTTATTTTATTATATCTGTCATTATTTTAATTTCTTTTCATTATCCTTAATTTTATTATATCTGTCTTTATCTTAATCTTATTATATCTGTCACTATTTTAATTTCTTTTCATTATCTTTAATTTCTTTAAATCTGTCCATATCTAAATTTTATTATATTCTGTAACTTTTTTAATATTCGTTATCTTTAATTTTCATATCTGTCACTATTTTAATTTTCTACATTACTTGTCACCATATTATTGTTACTGTACATTTTTATATATTTTTTGTTCTGTTTGTTTCTCTCTCTTAGCCCTGAAGATGACCTACACTGTAGGTCGAAACGTCGGCATATAATTATAAGTCTAGTACTTATTCAGTGTTTTTTTTTTTTACTGCACCCCCCAACTATCTCCTTTCTATATAGTAATAAACAGTGATTTTTGCAAGTTAGTCAAAAACTTTTACCAATATGAAGTTTATAAATAAAATTATCTTTTAGAAAACATATTTAACAATAGTGACGTAAAATCTAGGCCACGGGCCATTGTAAATAACACGCCCCCTCCATCTAGAATCTAGAATAGGAGAAAAAAGGGAATAGCCAAGTAGCTTCATGTTTCTTTCTCTTAGGGAATTGGAAGATTCGCTGTTAGGTTCTGGTTCAAAGGGAGTACTTTTAGCAGTATTAGATCGTTTCGGCATAATTTATAATGCAGATTTGTTTTCAATAAAGATTAAATCTACAGATAAAAACAAAACAAAAATAATAACTACAACTAATAACAAAAGGGGAAAACAAATTTAATTGGAGAACACGTAAGAAATATTTTTCAGAACCCACATACATAGAATTCAATAAAAATTTCAACATCTATAATGTTTTAACATCTTCATTGATTCCGTTTCCGTTTTGTTATTTTTTAATTTTTAATTAATGAACCTTTTAATTATTCCCGTATGCTATTCCTATCATTGTTATTGCTATACTGTTTTTTATTATTCTGAGCCCTGATGATGTAACAAAAATCAGGCTGAAAGGTTGGAATAAAATTCGTCTACTTCACCTTCAAGAATTTACTAAATAGCTCAGGATATTTACAGGCAACCATTTCCTCATTAATATAATTTTTATTGGAAAAAGAAACATAGGAATTAAAATTTTAAGCGATATGAAAGGAATCCTTAAATCAAGAGTAATTTAAGGATTTTAAAGCCATGAAATTCAAAGTTTTTTTAATTAAAATTATAACGATATTGGAACATAAAGATAAAATATCGAATTTGTTCTTATTACGACAATGAATATTTCGCTGATTTGTTATAACTTTTTCTTTTGATGTAATTTTAAAAGTTAGGCGATTGTAATGATTTTTTGTTATAAAATTGACTTTTGATACTAAGAAATAAATAAAATTGCAGTATAAACATAAAATGATATTGAAAGAAAATCTTCTTAACAATAATTAAATAAAATAAATAGTTCTGTTTTTATTATTTCAAAAATAAATTAAAAAAATATTTTTAACAGAAAATTTTTATGATTATTATATTTATATTTTCATTGATACAGCAAGAGACTACTAAAGTATAAATTAGCATCTTATATAAATCAAAACCTATTTTTGATATTCAACAAATGATTGTGTAAATCATTACATTCATTGTCGTAATAAGAATGATGAGGTGAGTAATGATGATGACTGTTGCAATGAATTTAGTAATGTAAAATTGTAACTAACTTTTAACAATAAGGCCTCAAAGGCACCGCCAAAAATAATTTGAAATCAAGATAAATTAAAGTTATTTAATTGAATTGATTAGCTGGTTAAATTAATAATCATAATTCAAAATATTAACCGAGGTAATAAAACATTAAAACTATAACGGAGATTCGAGGCATTAGCCCAGCATTGGCAACACCTCTTAAGACGGAGTTTGGCCAGCGATCCAAGAGAACATTATATATTCACTCTCTTGTGAAGACAAATATTTATTCACAAAGGCAAATGTTTACGGTAGCAACGGCTCGATAAACATACTACATAATTAGCATAAGTAAGTTACACTCAAACATCTGGCACCAACAACAGATCTGATGTTACGGATTTTGGAAATAGCCATCCATAATGAAAATATATACATAATACAACAGGTCAACCCTAAGGGATGTTATGGTTACAAATTAATAATTGTATAGGTATTTGTTTCCAAATTGTATGATCAACTAAAGGGAATATCAAAAATAGCTTTTCATTTAAATGGGATAATATTTTGTATTTTAGCCTTTTGTTACATCAATAATTTTATGAGTAAAATGCAATTTTATTTATTTTTTAATATAAAAAGTTAATGTTATTATATAAAATCATTAAATTCGCCAAACTTTAAAAATATTTCAGGAGATAAAGTTGCGGGAAAATAGCAGCCAATAGGGGAAAACCTGGCCGTTGAGTGATCTCGACCTATCACTACTCTCCACAGCCATTTTCGTGGAAACGGTACAGTCTTTATAACGTACTGAACCCAAGACTCAAAGGGTCGTGGTACAGGTGTTTTGTCTATAAAAAGTTCGCATGTAACACGTTTTTAATTTTTTTTTATTTTATGATTAAATTAATTTAACTTTTATCTCAAGGTGAAGTAATTAATGCTAAATGCTTAATTATAATATGTTAAAAAAAAAACATAAAAAAGTAAACATTGTCATATGGTTGACTATTACTTAATGATTTGAGCAATACCTTTTAGCTTTGAGGCTCTCTCCGCCCAGGTTAACCCAGATCCAATTAAATGGCACCTACGTGATCTTATATAATGCAGTTATTCCTTCAAGAATCATAACTGCCTAGGCACCTTTGGAAATAAACTCAGAGAATAGAGTATTAACAAGGTATAAAGACTAATATTATTAAGACAAGCTATATTACACAGTCCTTGCGCTCGTAATATATAGAATATTGATTATTTAATTATATATAGAATATTAAATTATCAATTGGTAGTTGATTGTAAAATTCATATGAAGGAACAATTTAAGAAAATCTTCTTAACAATAATTAAATAAAATAAATAGTTCTGTTTTTTATTATTTCAAAAATAAATTTAAAAAATATTTTAACAGAAAATTTTTAAGTTTCATTGTATGTATTATTGTCGCCATGGTTACAGTTACTAAACTATATTCCATTGTTTTAGCTCAAAATTAAAAAAAGTACTTTTATTTTAAAATTTTAATTATTCTAGATCTGGATCTTGTATAGTACAACAATTTATTTTATATGTATTATTTTATTTTTATTTCTATTTCAATTATTTCAGTTTTAAATATTTTTTTATCTCGTCTAACCAGCCCTGAAGAAGACCTGTAATGATAGTTTTAATGTCAGTTCCTAATAAATAGTTGATCACTATAAAAGAATTATTTTTCTTTTACCACCATCCTGAAGACCATTTTCTTCCCCAAAAACTGAGGAAGTTTTGAATTATACATTAATCAAAAACTAATAATTAAAATAAAAATTAATAAAATAAAAACAGGTTTGCATTTTCTCGACATTCGGCATTTCCTCAGCCCTCTTCCTTAAAAAAAAACAACAACTATAATCCTGTATCATGACCCATTTAAGAGTCTTGAACATAGTACATGATAGAAACTGTACTGTTTCTAGGACAACGGTTGTGCAAGTGGGTGATATGCTCGAAATCGCGATCAACCGCCAGATTTTTCCCTCTAATTTGAGGTACCCAAGTAAGCTATCTTGTACTGGCTAAAAGAAAAATCCAAGTTAACTAAAGTAACTTGAGAAAGATCAAATTTTCTCGCATCTTTATTCATGGATTTGATATTAAGGTTTTCCCTAGTTCTGAAAATAAGAAATAAAAAATACATACGAAGTATAAAGTGTAATTTTACTTCATGCTTAAAAACATTCAATACGTAAAACCAGCAAATAAGGGTGTAAATTTAAATAGATTTAAATTGTTTTCAAAGTATAAAAATGGGCTATAAATGTTGACATCCAGGTAAGAAAAAAATGTAATATACAATAGTATATTAAAATATACTAAACAAAACATTAAACAATGAAATGAGAACTGTTAGTAAGGGAAAGCAACTGTTTGCAGAGAGCTAACCTACAGACACTAAATCCAATTTGGAACTAGTCCAATTGATCTTTCACGGTTAAGATCTCCCTTCCTCTTAATTACATTCGTCCCACGGGAACTGCCGTCAAAGATCCGAATCTCAGCCGAGATGGACGAGCTCTGGGAAGGTATGAAGGAGGGGAGGTGGATGGACTACGGAATGGAGGGAAAAGCCGACGGTTTCGGCGAGGAATCTCATAGTCTTCAGACTATTCTTCTTTCCCAGGGAAAGAGAAGAGTGGAGTGTGGAACCGTAAAAGAGGTTCGAATTAACTAGCGATATGTGAAAGGTGATGGCATTCTGTCTTGGATCCATAAAGAAATAAGAAATAATTACATAAAGCAAAACTATATATTAGGTTGTAGAGAAAATATTATTAAAAACAGTAAATTATTTCATAGAACGAATAATACAAAATAATATAAATATTGGGTGGTTCCATATGAAATCAAAATATGGAACCACCCAATACTTCATTTACCCTTATTTTCTATACATTTTTCCCAGCGTGTTATTAAACTGCCAAATCCGAACAACAAAAAAATCATGGTTTTTTGATTAATTCAAGCCCGAAAATTCTTTTTCACTAGAGCTAATATACAAACATTTACGCTTAAGGAAGTTGTCCAGATTTTTGAAAAGTTGGAAATTTTGTGGAAATAAATCTGGCGACTTAAGTGGGTGGTGAAGGGGGACCAGCTCAGCAACTCAGCGCGTTATGTTTCTTCACTATCCATAGTCCAGGCGAAGTGGTGAATGAGTATAAGGCCCTCTCCGATTAACCAATGCAGGAAGTTTCTGTCTCATTATATCAATATCCTGCAATACGATGTGGAAGTGATGATTTCAGCTCTGGGTTGAAAGGAGAAATTATTCATGTTATATGATAATAATTGATGATTTATTTATTAACTAGCGACCAACCCCAGCTTTGCTCGGGTAATAAGGCATATTATGCCTACAGAATTTGTCTGTGTAATGTATTTTTTCATCACGTACTGGCCACTAAAGACCACGTGAATATCATTGGTTAGGCTTCTTTGGTAGTCTTGATTTTCATTCTTCCCATCTCGGCTAATGTACTTTATTATATAGAAATTATGAAAATAAAAAACAATTATTTCTTTATACATAAATTTATTATCTTGCACGTTAGATAATTCCACGGGATTAGACAGAGTCTTCGGTGAAACCCATCGATATACCAACCCATTTGGACAAAACCTCGACGAATTATATACGTAAATCTTCCCGGTGAATCACTCTATCTATTGGTGAAAATCCGTGCAGTAGTTATTGAGTTTACGGCGAACAAACGCGGGCGAGGACTTTCTTTTGTAATATGTATAGATTAATATATGTCATAAGCTGAAAATTTTTACAAAACAAACGACGAATATTCCGTTCCTTAAAAAACCCTTCCCCGGACGCGGTGATGTTTCTTGCAGCTTGGGCTGCCGAGTGTCCAAATTTAAACTCATAAAAAAAAAATACACCAAAATCGTTTATTTCCATGGTCATATTTGATGGCATACTAAACAATATTCGTTAAATTATAGTGATATAAAAAATAGGATTAATAACAGCTCATTAGAATCTTTAAGTATAAACACAGTAAACAACAGAAGTCTACAAATTTCACTTCGAATTTAAGAAATAATAAAAACGGACATTTCATATGGTACGACCAAATTATATAAAGGTATACAAATTTAAAGTTGACTAACATAAATTAGAAAAAAAAAATCCATCATTGATAAATAAACATGTTGAAAAAATTCAATAAAACCTGCCAGAATTTCGATGTTGACAATCCTCCTTGTTAGTCAAACAGAAAACATGACAAGTTGGTCTGAAACGACCTGATACCAAAGCTTTTCATGTCGACGAAGTCAACGGCCATTCTATGTCAAAAGATAGAAATCAAAGAAGGATTCTAGTAGAGCCCTGACCATCAATAACAATTAGAAATGATTTTTTCAGATTTGGTTTATTATTTTGTTATTATATTAATAATACAGTTTAATATATGTTAAAAATGAAGAAAATTGATTTTCTAAAATCCAAAGAACATGTCATAAAATTAAATTAGTTATGATCCATGAGCCTAGAAAAAGCATAAACAATTTAAGATGAAATAAAGGCGTCGCTAAAGACAAGAAGCGCTTCTTTTTCAGTCACGATTTAACTAAATTATCATCCTTCCAACTTTTCTACGTCTGAACTATTTAAAAAAACCTGTACCAACCCGTGAACGGATCTGGGGTTGAGTACATGGTAGTCTGTACTGTTTCGTGGACAATGGTTGTGCAAGTGATTTGTCCTGGATCACGCTCAACCACCAGATTTATCATCTATCATAATTAAATTGATAGCTTCGCGAAGGTTAAGATGGGCTTATAAACTTGATGGGCTGAGCAACGAACGAATTCCTAAAAAGGTAATAAGCGCTTAGCTAAATGGAAACCGCCGAAGGGTTAGAAAGAAGCGTAGGCGGGAGGATTGCTTTAAAGGTGATATTACGGGTTTGAGTTTTAGTGGATGGATGTTTGCAAGCAGCGATTATTGGTACAGGACTTCGGTTCGCTAAGAATTTTATTTATTATATGAAACCCAAATACAAATATCTCCTTCATTCACTATAAATTCCATACCTTGGAACAATTCTCACCCGAGAATAGGAAGTTTTCACTAAAAAGAAATACAATTTAAAATAAAGTTAAACTTTTCCTTTATAAATAGAAGTTTTAATTATCTCGTCCGCTACAGCAAAGATTTTATTCAAATCAGAAAGAATTTTGTTTTTGTTTTTTAATACAAAGTTAAAATAAAACAGACGAAGTTGGAAAAACTCTTTTATAAAACGTAACAGTTAGTTAAAAAAAGTATAAAAGAGCTCTAGAGGCCAATTATTAATTTTAATATGGACCAACAAAGTATGACAGGAGATAGGAATATTTAAAAACATACCATCTAAAGAAGAGTTAACGTAAGGTCTAAAATAAGTTTCGATAAAACATTTAAATGTTACGTTTTAGTTATTGAAGCAAAATGAAACATTTTATATAAATACCTGTTCGCCTAATGGCAGACCAGCTCTCAGTGCAATCTAATTGTTATTTTTTAACGGCCTGTTTTATATTATCCCACCTAATATATTAATAAAGTTATTAAACGTCGGAATATTGGCTTACATAATAGAGGGACTTAATAAAATATTGCACAAAAGAAGAAAAAAAAGACTGTTTTACTCAATCCATCTCACCCACGAAGAGAAGTACAATGAACCAATGAATGAATCATTTGGAAAACATATGATCTCACCATTTGTTGCACGGGCTATTAAAAATGAATCGTTCGCCTCTTCTTCTGTTCTCTCACATTAATAATAATAACGTTGTCATTTACACGAGTTCGGGAAATAATACTAGTTAAGTTCATACTTCGCCAGTACCGAAATTATTAATCTTAATAACTATAGTTTTAGATTCAGCCACGGTGTTTTTTGTACAACGGTAGCAAAGAAAGCTGATTTGTCTTAGATCACGCTCAACCGCAATATTTTCCCCCTATTTCGTGTATCAACTTTATAGAGGCTGGGTAAGACCCAGGAGGGTCTTAGATACCATATGATCCATCTCCAGCTTCTAACAGATTAAATAAAAGTCTGCCAAGCAGTGCATATTGAACCTCCGGCACGGCAACACAATGCTCAATCACAAAGCCACCCCGGTTTCCTTCTACTTGTAGCATAGCAAATATTATAAATACAATATTATGTTATACGAATTACACCTATTTATCGTATCTGTTAAATGAATTCTTTCAACTAGGCCATAATTACAAAACCATTTTTAAATAAAACAAATATTATTTGTGTCTGAAAGGGGATAATATAGTAGTTATTAAAGTTTGATTATACTAAAGACCCTGAGGATTTCTCGTATCTGAATATGATGTAAAGACGATACAGCACAAAACAATTTAATTTCAACTTAAATTGCCCAGAGGTTATATTGTCTAACCATGTCTGTTCAAGTTCCTCTGATAGATCATTGAAACAGTATGGTCATTTCCATATTTCAGGTATATTACAAACATAAAAATAAACTATTAATAAAGATATCACCACTAAAAAAACAGCGATGGATTAATTTCTATTATTAATTGTATCAATTTCTTCTCAAACTAAGTGCATAAAAAACATTATTCAAAGAACTGGAAATAGCTATTCTATGCAAGGTAGTTAAAAAAAACTGAGTAGCCACTAGAAAAGGTAAGGTTCAGTTTGAATAAAAAAAAAGAAATTAACAAATCGAATTTATGTAAATAAGAAAAATGATATTTACATTAAACTATAATAATCCAGCTATACAACTGCGTGCGTGCGTTTGTGTATGACTGTATGATAAAATCTAAAAAAAAACAAAAAAAAACGGATGAATACAATTCAAAAATGTTATGCAGTGATAACGTAAACAGCGCAATAATTTAGCATTTTCTGGAAGTTTCATAAATATTTAATCCTTACGGGGCTTGTTTGTTGACAAAAAGGATAAGTAATGATTGCGAATTATAATTTATAATATTATATTAGTACTTATAATTTGAGGCATTAAAATAATTCACAGAGCAAAAAGTACAATGCTACTTTTCATCAATAATTAATACAAATTAGTTTAGATAATATAAAACAATACCCATACAAGAACATATTTGCATTTAACTTACATATTAATTTATATTTATTTTCAATACATTATGAATAATGTAATTTTATCCAAATTAATAAACTTGCAAAATAGTTTATAAATAGAGGTCACCTGTGGTCTAGTGGTTAGCGTAACAAACTACTAAGCCCAAGATCGCGGGTTCGTAGCCCGGCAGGTGACCCTAGGATTTTTTAAAGGGAGTAAAAAATGCTTTGTTACGCTCTCCTTCGGAAGGGACGTTAAACGAGGGTCCCGAGCCTGTACGATGTCAGGTACTCGTTAAAAATCCCTATCCTAATTAAACCTAGATAGGCAAAATTTAGAGTTCCCACTGTAGCATCGTCCGATTAGCCATAGCAGCAAAAAGTGACGTTAAATAAACAAACAAACAAACAAGTTTATAAATAGATAGGCTATTTATAAGTAATAATCTAACCTGCACCTACTTGTAGTGAACAACTTTTCTGTAACATATTGTTACGGGCTACTGGGTATTAAAATGAATTAAACAATCCCTTAATTAAAGATACTAATATTTATTAACAAAATGATAAAAAGGATACAATTAAACTATTAACAATTAAGTTATTGAACCAAGATAAATTTATAATGACAATATTCTAAATATTATAATCTAGGCCTAACATCTATTTAATTATTACAATAATATAAAATATTACTAATTCTAGATAGCTTAACTAGTTACAATAGTTTCTATGAATATATTACACTACAATTTATAACTAATAATTAACACTTACAGTTCACTAGTCCACCGACCGTAAGATTCTTCAAGTATCACAAACTGACACACAGTAACAAACAGAAACAGTTTATTACACTCGCGAGACCGTTACAGTTCACTGATACACTTACTACACTGGCCGGTTCAACACTGACTAGTTTATCACACTGTCACTCACTTATTACACTTATCACAGATCTTCACTGGTCTACTCTCAGACTAAGACTGACTCACTCGAGGTGACGGAAGTCTTTTTATCGGCAAAGCCGAACATTCTAGAACTCGAAGGGGCCAGATAATTCTGGAATATTCTTAATCCTTTGCCGACAAAAGAAGACGATCTAGAACCGTCCTAATCCTATTTAAACGTCTCCCGCTGACGGAGTTAAGCCGCTAATCCCCCGCTTCCGCCTTCCTGCCGGCGCCCGTAACACTGCCCCCTCCTTAAAAGTGCTCTGCCCCAGAGCATAGTCCGGAGAAATCGGGCATTTATGAGCTTCTACTGATGGAGACGCACCTTCTTTCCAGGGGTTGAACGTGCACACCAATATGGCAACTCCAGAGTTGGCGAATGTCTGCTCGATCATGTCCCTGACAATCCTCCATTCCAAGCCGTCGTATCCACAGCCCAACTTCGGAATAGCGAGCTTAGTGACACGCAGTCTCAGAAGCTTACTCCGAAGGTCGTCGAGGCTTCGCCGCAGTGCGTCATATGTCGGCTTCTGATCAGAGGCACGCTTGGTAACCAAGTAAAACAGGTGTCGTCCTTCGTGCGGCTGGTGGAGTGCCTTCCCGACACTTGGTCCTTGGCGTTCCAGCTCCTCAGTTCCGCCGAACTTCTTCCTGAAGACCGTTGCAATCCCTCGAGAAGTCCTCAGATCTTCGGCAACGCAATGGGCCAGAGAATACTCCACTGGTAACGAGAAGATATCTCTGTAGATTACCTGAGTTACTCCACGGGTCCCTGGTACTTTAGTATGAGCAACTGAGTTATTTGTCTTGACGTTGTTTAGGTACCTGACCTGCTGGTCTTCTTTCGGGCCGTGGTCTCCTTTGTACGGGGCCAGTCTATTGAAATGGACTACCTTGGGTTTTCCTTTCGGCTGCTTCCTGATCCTATATATGACGTCATTGATCCTCTTGACGATCTCATACGGGCCGTCCCAGGAGTTCTGAAGTTTAGGTGAGTAGCCTCGCCTTCTTCGAGGATCATGTAGCCAGACCAAGTCTCCAGGTTGGTAGCCACCCTTCTCAGCCCTGATGTCGTAACGCTCCTTCATTCTGTCACTGGCTCCCTGGATGTTTGTGCGAACCTTCTCGTGGATATTATCCATTCGCTTCCGTAGATCCGTGACGTACTCCTCTCCGGCAATTTCCTCATCAGGCTTGAAACCGAATTTTAGATCACAAGGCAACCGAAGTTCTCTGCCGAATACCACATTTGCGGGAGTCTGCCCCGTTGCCTCACTGACTGAACTGCGGTAGGCCAGCAGGAACAGGTGAAGATACTGGTCCCAGTCTCGCTGATGGTCGGAGACCACTTTGGACAAATATCGACCCATAGTCCTGTTCATGCGCTCCACCATCCCATCGGATTGAGGGTGAAGAGGTGTCGTCCTGGTCTTCCGTATTCCCAGTGCTTCGCACATCCCGGAGAAGACTGCCGACTCGAAGTTTCGTCCCTGGTCAGAGTGAAGTTCCATGGGTACTCCAAACCTACTGACGAGCTGCTTCACCAGTACGTCCGCAACCGTGACTGCCTCCTGATTCGGAAGGGCGTAAGCTTCCACCCACTTGGAAAAGTAGTCCATGGCCACGAGAATATACCGGTTACCTTCATCCGTCACAGGGAAAGGGCCAGCGATGTCAATTGCTATCCTCTCAAACGGTGCTCCCATGTTGTACTTCCTCATTGGTGCCTTCTTTCTTCTTATGGGTCCGTTAGAAGCCGCACAAGTCGCACAACGCCTGCACCAGTCCAACACATCGTCCTTAAGGTTTGCCCAGTAAAAGCGTTCACGTACCTTTTCCAATGTACGGTGAACTCCAAGGTGGCCGCCAGATACTCCGTCATGAAGTTCCCTGAGTACTTCGGGCACTTTACTCTTTGGAACGATGAGCTGAAGTCTGCGCTGATCTCCTTCCGTGTTCTCCAATGCCCGTTTCAGCAGCCCGTTGTCCACTAGAATGGAGTCCCATTGGGCCCAGTAAGTCTTTACAGTCTTCGACATTGGAGCAACATCCTGCCAGGTTGGTCTTCCTTGCCCTGATAGTTTCCACTGCTTCATTTGTTTCAAGTCCGGGTCCCTGTCCTGCTCCTTTGACACCTCTGCATCCTGCCAACTGTCCATGACCACCGTTGTCCTCAACACTGCTGCCTGCTTCTCTTCTTGTCGAGAACAATGCCCGCATTTTTCGTCACAAGGTCTCCTAGAGAGCGCATCCGCATTTCTGTGACTCGTTCCAGCACGATGAGCAGATTCAAAGTCATATTCTTGAAGGCGCTCTATCCACCTCGCCACTTGTCCTTCTGGTGACTTGAATCGTAGCAGCCACATTAGAGCCGCGTGGTCCGTTCTCAGGAGGAATCTTCTGCCGTATAGATATTTGTGAAAATGCTCTATAGATTTCACCACTGCCAGAAGCTCCTTCCTTGTGACACAGTAGTTGCGTTCCGGAGCTGAGAGCGCTTTACTGAAATATCCAATGACCCTTTCTTCTCCATCTTGGAGCTGAGAGAGGACGCTTCCAATAGCGGTGTTGCTAGCGTCTGTGTCAAGTATGAACTTGCCCTCGGGACGTGGATAGCTCAGAACAGGAGCACTACTCAACTTTTTCTTCAACTCTTCAAAGGATGCCTGACATTCGTGATCCCAAAGAAAAGTCCGTTTTTCCTCGGTGAGCCTGGTAAGAGGTTTTGCAATGTTTGCAAATCCTTTCACGTACCTCCTGTAGTAGGTGCAGAGGCCGAGAAAACTTCTTACTTGGTGCTTATCTCGAGGTACTGGCCAGTCGGTGATCGCTGCAATCTTCTCTGGGTCAACGGCAACTCCATTGTCCGACACAACATGCCCCAGATAGTTGACTTGCCTTCGGAAGAGATGACACTTCTTCGGGTTCAATTTAAGGTTCGCTGCACGCAGTCGTTCGAAGACGTTCTCCAGATTCTTCAGATGGTGAGCGAAGGACTTTCCCAGCACAATGATGTCATCTAAGTATACCAGGCAAATTTCCCAAGAGAGACCTCTTAACACGCTTTCCATCAGCCTCTCAAATGTTGCAGGAGCATTGCAAAGCCCGAATGGCATTACCGTAAATTGCCAGAGTCCAGTCCCAATCGAGAACGCTGTCTTCTCTTTATCTTCAGGTTTCAATCCAACCTGCCAATATCCACTGCGGAGATCCAAGGTAGAGAAAAGTTCACACCCCTCCAGGGTGTCCAGCGTATCATCAATCCTGGGGAGCGGATAACTGTCTTTCTTGGTGACGTTGTTCAGAAGGCGGTAGTCTACGCAGAATCTCGTCGTGCCGTCCTTCTTCTTCACCAATACAACAGGAGACATCCAGGGGCTACTCGAAGGCTCAATGACACCATTAGTCGCCATCTCCTTGATGATCTTCTCGGCGTCCTCCCGTTTGGCTAACGGCAGCCTCCTCGGGACCTGTCGGATGGGCTTAGCATCCCCGGTGTCAATCCTGTGCTGGACGATATCCGTTCTACCCCGTGGCCCTGGGCTGATCTCGAAAACGTCCTGCCATCGGGTAATCATCTTCTTCACTTCCTCGCTCTGTTCAGGCGAGAGTTCCCGGCATGATTCGTCCACAAATCCTGTTAGTTCTGCCGGCAATCTTCGCAGCTCGGTGGGTTGAGGTTGCAGCTGACGTACCACTGAGGTAGCGGTTGTACATTCCCCTACCGGTGTTCCTTTGTTCAGCGTTACTGGGAAGCTGTTCAGGTTCATTAGCCGAATCGGAGTGGTACGTCCGACCTTGATGAGGGACCTTGCAACCATTACGCCACGTCCGATCTCCTGTTCTTCTTGCCTTCCAGGTTCAAGTAGCATACATTGACCCTCAGGTAGAGGCCCTTCGATCGTCCCATGCGTTATGATTTGGCTCCGTGCAGGTAAAGTGGTGTCTTCCAGTAAGCGCACTCGTGCGTAGATGTCCTTTCCCTGCCGCAGGATGACTTCTTCGTCTCCCAGCGTCATCACACCTCTCGCCATATCCAGCTTGATCCCATATGCGATCATCAAGTCCGTGATGACATCTTCATCAATATCTGCCACGAGAGCGCGGTGCTTCAGATGTTGATCCCCGATGATGAAGTCGGCAACTGTCTCTCCGTAGACCTTGGCTGGCTCTCCTGTGGCAGTCCGTAATGTCCAAGTCGTTGGCAAGATCTTCTCAGCGGGAACTGTCCTTGAGTTCAAGATTGTCATGGTTGCACCGGTATCCAGTAACAGACTTCGCAGTTGCCCGTTCACCATCCCATCAACGTAGAAGCTGTTCGTTCTGCTCCCTAATGACGCAACTCTTATGGTCTTCCCAGGGCCTTTGACGTTACGGGTTGACAGTTGCCCCTTCCCATCAACCCTACTTAGTTTTCCTGTGGCTTTTCTTGCTTCTTGGATGGACACTTGCTTCTAGGGTGTCCAATTTGGCCGCAGCTCCAACAGCGTATCTCTTTCTTACGGGTCCTGAGGGCCTCCAAAACCTTTGTCACTATGTCTTCGACGCTAGGGATCACATTAGGCTCCGCTTCTGCTGCTCGAACACGTGCATGGCCCCGTACTGACTGCCTGACAGCCTCGAACTCCATGGCCTGAGATAATGCGTCTCCCAAAGTCTTTGGCCGGGCGAGCTTCACTGCTTGTTGCGTCTCGGGGTCCCGAAGTCCATCCAGGAATTTGTCGACAGCGAGGCTCTCGTAGACATCATCGGTGACCGATGGGTAGGCATTCCTCACCAGCCGGGCAATGTCCGCTTCAAATTCCTGCAGCGTCTCGCTGGTCTTCTGGATCCTGTTTCTCAGCTGTGAGCGATAAAGCTGGTCCATGTGTCGGTGGCCGAAACGCATCTCCAGTCTTCTAACCAGTTCCCCGAAGTTAGACCGCTCTGTCATGGGCATCCCTTGCAGTACTCCCAAGGCGTCTCCTCGCAAGGCCAGGCACAAAGCTGAAGCTTGGGTCTCTTTTGACCACCCGTGGATCGAAGCCGCAGTCTCGAAGAGAGTCATGTAGTCCTCCCACGGCGTCTTTCCGTCGAACACTGGAATTGTGTTGTGAGTTGGTGGCGTCCCTGAATTGGCGGGCGTAATGGTTTTATGAAGGCTGCCCTCGGAGGAAAGGTCGGTGTCGTTCGTCGGTGGGTTGCTCATACGTCCCTCGAGAGCCTCCATTCTTAGCCTAAGTTCGTTCACTTTTTCTCCTAGCCTAGATTCTACATTAGCTACTTCATTATTTACATTTTCCATTAACTTAGTTTCTAATGTGCCTAACTTAGACTCTAATGTATCCAATAAATCACTTTTTACAGTACCTAATTCATTCTGTACATTACCTAGCTCATTTTTGACAGTACCTAATTCATTACCTAACCTATTTTCTATATTGCTTAATTCATTACCTAGCTTATTTTCTACATTGCTTAACTCATTTTTAACAGTACCTAATTCATTTTTAAAAGTTGCAGACAACCTGCTTAAATCAGTTTCAAACAGAACGTCATCTGGATTTTCCCCTAAATCTACAAAAAATTTACGCAAGCGCTCTTGCAGTACACTTTTAGTTCCGGAACAATCAAGATCACGTTCCTCCAATTCACGTTTCAAATCCACAACTTTTAAATCAATTAATTTAACACTTTTAGATGCCATTTTCCATACAGTAGCCCAATAATTACAAAATGCAAAATAACAGCAATTACACAATAATCCCACTTCTGACACCAATTTGTTACGGGCTACTGGGTATTAAAATGAATTAAACAATCCCTTAATTAAAGATACTAATATTTATTAACAAAATGATAAAAAGGATACAATTAAACTGTTAACAATTAAGTTATTGAACCAAGATAAATTTATAATGACAATATTCTAAATATTATAATCTAGGCCTAACATCTATTTAATTATTACAATAATATAAAATATTACTGATTCTAGATAGCTTAACTAGTTACAATAGTTTCTATGAATATATTACACTACAATTTATAACTAATAATTAACACTTACAGTTCACTAGTCCACCGACCGTAAGATTCTTCAAGTATCACAAACTGACACACAGTAACAAACAGAAACAGTTTATTACACTCGCGAGACCGTTACAGTTCACTGATACACTTACTACACTGGCCGGTTCAACACTGACTAGTTTATCACACTGTCACTCACTTATTACACTTATCACAGATCTTCACTGGTCTACTCTCAGACTAAGACTGACTCACTCGAGGTGACGGAAGTCTTTTTATCGGCAAAGCCGAACATTCTAGAACTCGAAGGGGCCAGATAATTCTGGAATATTCTTAATCCTTTGCCGACAAAAGAAGACGATCTAGAACCGTCCTAATCCTATTTAAACGTCTCCCGCTGACGGAGTTAAGCCGCTAATCCCCCGCTTCCGCCTTCCTGCCGGCGCCCGTAACAATATGTTTTATAGTCTTTTGCTTTATCTTTTCAATTTTCACATCATTATACTCCAAGAGTATACAGAAAAATCGTTAATTCAGATTTTTAAAATTGTATCTTTGTATTAATTTTTGTTATTTGTTATTTATAAATTAATTATTGCTGTTGTTTATAAATTTACAGACATTTGGATGTTTAAACTAAGATCACTTCTTATTTACTAGAATAATATATAGAATATAGGATTACAAAACTTGAATTAATGATTCATCTTTAGACTCTTGTAATAGTAGGTGTAATAATTACACTATTAGGTGTAAGTTACATTATTACTCCTACATAGCTTACCATTTTTATAAACTATTTTACAAACTTATATTTTTTTTTTATTACCAAAGGTCCTTTTAAGATCCTTTACTGTTTCCTGTTGTAGCTTTATAGACTAAGAACCACGTTTGATTATGTTTTTCGTGAAAAGGATTCACTGGTTCGTGAAAAGCTACTTACAAAATAAATCGATAACCGATCAGATTAACCGTGAATCTGTCAAAAATTGTTAAATCGCGGCTTCAATGTCCTATAGAAGTACTGCACTTCTCGTGTTCTGCAATCCTCGGCCCAGTAACCAAATGCTAGAACCGAGACACAAGTATTGAGAGGATACGGTAGAGGGCAGGGAAGGACAGGTATGTAACCACACAGTGGAGAACTTATTGAATAATGTAACACTCGTGGGATTTGCCTGCAAGTGGGGAGAGAGCGGCCGAGATGTTATGGACCTTACTGTACTCGAGTCTAATATCGCGATACCGCAGTTGTCCCACCGTCTTCCAAAGATCACCGAATCTACTTCTTAAGCATCGCTGTTTTTATGTATAAATTTGTAATAGTAATCGATAATAAAAACTATACACCTTAGTCAATCTGTGTGTAAATATATGTATATATATATATATATATTTTTTTTTTTAATGTTGAAGAGAAGAAAATAAAAATATTTAAATAATCAAAAAGAACAACAATATATATATATATACATATATACATACAAGGTGTCCCGAATTTAAATGGCAAAACTTTAGGAACTTATAGGGGACCGAAAAACTAAGACAAAAAGTCCTTTAGATATTTGCTCGTTTTTGCTTAGTTTTAGAGAAAATCGCAAAAAAAGAAACAAAACAAAAATGTTACAGGTAACGATTATCACCTTTCAAAGTTCGTCAGGCTAGGCAGTGAGATATGTAAACACTTAATGCTATCCTTTACATTCTTTTATTTGTTTACATTTTGGCTTCCTTCTAGTATTATAATTCCTAAATCAGTCTTCAGTCAGTTACTCAGATATTTTTGTGTGAATAGCATCATCCACAATGCCGCATACATATTCTAATGTTGAATACGCTGATATGATTTTTGTCTATGGTTTCTGTAACGGAAATGCTTTAGAAGCGGTGCGGGAGTATGTGGGCCGATTTCCAAATAGAAGAGTGCCTAATCGACGAATCTTTTCGTTAACTTTTAATAGACTATGAGAGACTGGGTCATTCTTAATACGTAATGAAGGTGACCAATTCCAGGCAGCAGTAAGAGCAGATTATCGGAGAAGAAATTGTGTCCAACGCCACTTCGATAACAATCCTGAGACTAGCATCCGAAGAGCATCTGCTGCATTGGCAATATCGCGGCAAGCAATATGACGAACTTTGAAAGGTGATAATCGCTACCCATACCATCTTCAAAAAGTTCAGAATTTATTACCTCAAGATTATGTCAAGGGATTGAATTTTAGTAACTGGTTTCTTGAAAAAATTCGCGATGATAATTTATTTCCATTAAAAATTATATGGACCGATGAAGCTACCTTAACAAGAGGAGGAATTGTTAATCAAAGAAATTATCATGTATGGGCTCTTGAAAATCTCAGAGCTATTAGAGAGAATAGGTTTCAGCATGAATTTGCAATTAACGTTTGGCTTGGAATTTGGAACTTTTTACTGGTGGGACCATATTTAAATGCGAAAGTTTGTATCTATGTTTGTAACTCATTCATCCAAAAACTACTGAAAGAATTTGGATGAAACTTTACAGTAATATAGGTTATACATCATAATAACACATAGGCTACAGCAAGAGCGGATTTAGGGGGAACACGGGCGCCCCCAGACAGTATTTTGTGTTCTGTGGAGAATCCATTATAGTACATAATTAAAGGCAAATCAAGAACTTAGCATCTTGAAATTTGCAGATAGGTTCTTTGTATAACTTAAGAAAGAAATTAGGATAATTCAATCCCTTGAATTTATAGTTTTTATAAGTATATTACGACTTTATTCGATTTCTTCCTCCAAAACCCCTACTTTACGACATAAATTAAGAAATACATTATGTTCCCTATGACGATTCCTTACGCAAGAAGTTGGGTACTTCTTAGTGGAATTTACTGCGCCCATAAAAAAAAAAACATCACTTTTTCAGCTCTTGAATATAATTTGGACACTACTTGATGAAATACATTGCACTTCGTGTTCAAAAGAAATGGTAAAATATCAAACTGTACGATTTAGTTAATGTTTAATGAAAATTAACAATACATGAATAGATAATTTATTAATTTGACTACATGATTTGCAATGTCAGACAGAATTGAATACTGTAAACAAAATCACAGACACACGAAAAAGCTTATTGGAATTGGCGTGATAAATCAAGAACACGGGGAGATTCGTGTAGCTAGAGCCGTCAGATAACAACACCAATTTAATCCTAAGCGATAAGGGTCCATACAAAACGACTTAATGAATACTGACAGCTCATGTATATGATGATATTTATGACTAATATATCAATGCATAAAACATAAAATATATTAGTTTAACAGTATAATATTATAGTATATAACTTATCGGAATGATCTAAATAACTTAATAAACGACACGTTCTTATATACTGTATACATCACAGTAATACAAATAATAATAAAGTTTATTTCCTACAAGGAAACTTTTTTATCAAGTCCAACTAATAATATCTCATGTCGACAACACATTCCCTCTACATCTATTTTTAAATATTATTTGCATTTATATACAATTCAAAACTGTTAAAGATTAAATTTAATTCTAACCGTCGAAACCTGATGAACCAATTTTTTGTGTTTAAAATACTTTCTTTACAGCGAACAGATAAACAAAAATAAAATTAAAACAATGTCTTGTTATGTATGGAATATTTTTTATTTAGTTAAATGTAACTAAATTATAAATTCCGATCTTTGTTTATATTTAGTTTAAGCGAAACACCTTTCACGTTGCAGGTGTAGATAGGTTAGTAATAGTGAAGTTCACCGATATTTATATTGCAGCTCCGTCATTGACGAAAAACTACTTCCCTAGGACGTAGCGCTCGTAAAAATTTAATGAAAAAAGGTGGCTCAAGTATTATCCCTAAAACTTCTGAACTATTCATACAGCTACAACCCTTAGAAAAGGAATGGAGAAATTATATATATATAATTCACATTAAGAATATTTAAGAAAAGTATGCATTAGTGTACTACGAAATCAGCAAAAAATCACCTGATAAAGTTCAAAGGAGATAGTGAAAAATAAAAATAAAGCAAATTTAAGTGAATTTTAGAAAGTTTAAATCTTGTATTTCAGATAGTTTTGCACATCATATTTTGGTAACTACTGGTATTATATATATTTTTTTTAATTCTATATTAATTTAGTTAAAAATGCCACTTTGCTAGACATATTTTATAATTAAAAAATAACCATAATCGAATAATTTTCTAACTTATTCTTTATTGCTTAGTGTTGATTCAGCAATAAACCTGAAGTGGTACTATAATTGAAGCAACAAACAAATTTCAGTCCAAAAATATATTTAAATATAAACGAATTCTTTTCAAATTTAATATTCAAGATTTACATCGATGGAAACATTATTAACAATCAATAATGAACAATACTAATAATATTAAAGTTTGATAAAATTGATAAACGAAATGTGATACTTCAGTTAAAAATCTAAGAACATTTTACCTACCGTCACCTAATATGCCATCTAAAATCAAAACCCTTTTTTTAAACATATATTTGTATTATGTTGTTCATAAGTAACTTCAATAATTTTTTAGGGTTTTTTTTTAAACCACCCGTTTATAGTTTAGAAATAGTATCAAGTATAAGAAACCGGAAAAAAATTTCCAATTATTTTTATACTTTATTTTCTTGATTTAGAATAAAATATTCGTTATAAATTGAAGCTGTAAAGCAAATTTCTCATCGTACACAATAATTGCATTTTGTTCACAATAGAAACTGTTTATATGATTAACTAAACTAAAATCTTAATCAGTACCGATACTCATCCGAGTAGAGAATTCCAAGTAGCTTCAGGAAAGGTTTATTAAGTAATTAGCCCAGGTAAAGGATCTATTGCATGTTGGTAAGTTAAAAATTAAAACAGGGCATGAAACGTCAAAAACTGACGTTTTACAGCCAAGAGAAAATTACTTTTCAAGGTAAATGTCCCCGTAATTATACGGAAAGGATGGAGGGGGGATTTGATAAGAAGGTATGTTATCAGTGATGAAGAGTCTCCACATTAGCCAAATAGATTTGAATGCCTTGTTATTACAATAAAATTGATTTATTATTTTATTTCAAAAGCATCACTTAAAATTATGTCTTTTAAAGTATGAAAATTATTTGTTTTCATAACTTATAGGGATAGGAGGATCCTTTAGTCTTTAGAGCATTGTAATTATCATTCACACTTTTATATAATGGGTTTTATTAAAAATAATATTTCGATAAAACAAAATAAACTCTTAGCTGAAGCTATTTAGTAAGGCAGTAATGGAGTGAGGAGCAGGTAGTGGTCAGAATGGGACAAACCCACTGCATACCTGCTTCTCCAGGGCCCAGGCAAATACAGAGTATATGTCACCCTCCTATTTATAGTGTGTCCACTATACGCTTCCATCATTACTACTCTTAAAAGCCACTTATTTATTATTTTATTGCTGTCTTAATTTAGCTATCCCATGCAACTAATCATGAAATAAAATTTAAAAAATAAATATACACAAATAACCAAAAAAAATTCATGCATTCATATAAAATAAAATTAAAAAAGGTCAGAATATTTATATAAAAACTTATCACCAACAATTCCAGTTAATAAAAATATTTACAATAATATTACTGAAATAGAGAGAACACTTTAAATAATTACATTAGTGGTAGTTTATTAAAATTATATTATGACCTAAATTTCCGTTACACCAATGAACCTACACAAATTATTTCTATCTGCACTGAATAATTTCTGAACTGTCAATCAAAAACTGTTTTCTATACTATTGGTGGTAATAATTATTTTTCATACATATCTATAAGGTCTGTCCGACCCAAGGTATCCACAGAAAAATAAAATATGATTAATTTAAAAGAGTGAAAATAGGATTTTAAATTATTTCAATAGAAAATTACTAATATCATTCTTTTCCTAACTTTTACAACTGCTGGGACAGATGAATTTATGCTCAAAAATATCTCTTTTTTTTATTTATTCATATTTTCTATTAAAAAATTAATATTGAAATGATAAGTAAACACATATATCGATGTGCTGGATTTAGGAGTGAAATGATACACTCTTGGACTCCCATCATGCTAATACCAAAGGTGTTAACACTTATCTGCAAGTAAACAGAACTGAGAGTTTGGTGGTCCCCATACAGATAAAAGCATGCTCTAGATAAATAGCCATGAATCATCCGGGATATTTTAAGACAGGTCGGTAATCTTATATAAAAATACCCGACACGGAAGAAAATATTTGAACACAGTAATTAAATTATTTATCTTTTAATCTTTAAAATGACAAACTGGTATAACATAAATATTCAAAAGATTACTAGAATGTGGAACATAAATTTGGCCAAAACTGTCCAACGTTTACAATTCTTATCAGTATGAACTTCAGAAATAAAAACATTAGGATAATTAAAGTAAAGGGGGGATGATTTCACTATGAAATAGTAATATTGAAAGATTATAGATACACATGAATTAAATTCAACAAAGCAAAGGAACAAAAAATTTGTTGATATATTATGACAACAAGAAAACACAGTTCTGATAACTGTAATATTTTATTGCTTCAAATTTATAAAATATACAAGTATATCTTCGTATGGGATGACACTTCTTTTTTTTAGAATAACTGATAATTTGGCAAAAAAAATAATTCTGTAAGTTTTCTGAAAGGTATAAACTATTCAACTTTCAACTAATTAATTAAAAACAAACTCACTGCATATCACCGAGGGAATTTTTCCAATACGAACTACAAACATTTAGCTATGCTTCTCAAACCATAGGCGATCACAAAGACACATACATATTTTACAAAAATAGAATAAAAATAGAGAAACATATCAGAAGACTCACCATCTTTGATTTTGGTCGAGCTGGACGATTTGTCGACTTGACAGTACATGATTTTGGATAGAAAGACAGCCGGGAGTGTTTTTGAACTGTTCTCACCTAGTGTAGAGGGACATATTTTTGGAAAAGTGATCGTTTGTCGGCATATTTCGAGAGGGTATCAGAGCACTACGGAGGCTAGGGACGCCATTACCCAAGGGCCCTAGAGCTGGGGACTCGGCTCGCCGCCTAGGTGGCAGCACCTCCTCTCTTCTCCAGCCTTCAAAAACCAACCACCAAACTTCAAATTAATTTCCCCAAATAAATTTAATACACAACCTTTTTAATAAACTAAATAAAGTCTATATGATTTTTTAACTTATAATATTTATTATTGATACACCAGACGTTAAATTCTATGATATACTACTGGATTTATCAATATTTATAAAATACAATTGCATTAAAACATCTTGATTTTTTGAATAATTATTATTGAGCACTCAGAAGTTTTAAAAAAACAAAATGTAAGTGTTTAATGAAATAAACAATTATCTTTATCCTGAACCTGAAACCTATTTTTTTCTAGGTTTGACATCATGACCCTTTGGAATGACAAGGTCCCTAACAACAAAATCACATAAAATGAGTGCTTGTCAAAGAAAAGAGGCGTTTGGCTTAAAACTCAGGTACATCCATTTTTTCCAAAAATGTTTATATTTTTTATGAGTACTAAATGCCAGGCATGATGTAATAGATGTGTTTGTTTAAAAATTGTCTAGATCCTTCACCAATCAATACCAAAAGACTCCATTTCCTATCAAAAGTGCTTATATCCATTACATTAAATGAAAATTGTTGATACATGAAAAATCAAAACTATGCATATATAAACTGTTTAATTATATTGATTAAAGTGATTTGTTTTTAAAAATGTCTATTTTATTTATTTTTTATCAATCATAAACTAAACAGATATCGATATTTCTGATCAAGAAATATCCAACATATTTTTTAATACTAAATGAGATATAAAGAAAGAGAAGACCCTAAACAATTGTTAGTAATCATTGTTTGAAGCGAATTGTTAGCAAAATGACGAAAAATCATTTAAAAAAATTGTTAAGCTAATTACTTTTTAAAATTAAATCTTTTTTGATCAGTACTAACAAATTTTAGAAAAATGGATGTAACTGGTTCTGAAAACAAACACCTTAAATGACAATATCCTATCAGACTTCTGCTTTAATTAAAACATAGTTTGTTTACTTATTTAATGTAACTTTATGCTATACTATGGCTAATTGGATGATGCTTCTGTGGGAGTCCTAAATTTTGCCTATCCAGGTATAATTAGAATAGGGTTCTTTATCGAGTAACTGACACAGCACAGGCTCCGGATAACACCATAACTAAGGATTTTTACTACCTTCAAAAAATCCTAAAACTACAACCCGGTGCGAGCCAGCAATCTTGGGAAGTAGAACATATCATTACTATAATATGTCAATAACAATCAAGTAACACAAATGTATTTGCAAATACCAATATTCTGTAGGTTTCAACTTATTTGCAGCAGCATTTTTACAAAGAAAGATTCTGTTGGAAGTTTAATTAGTTATGTTGCCATTAATAAATGATAAATATTCAATTTATGATATATATTTGTATGTAAAAATAAATGAAGATATATTTATAACATTACAATAATAATAAAGTAATACCCATTAATAACTGGAACTTTCTGCTCCATATATGTCTTCGATATAAAGAAACTATATATAGAAAGAGTAAGAAGGCTAGAATTATAACCACTCTTAAAATATGTCCAAGAATGTTAAAGAGTCAGTATGTATGAAATTATGATATATTGAAACCAAATTTTATTCCTTTAGTGAATGTGATTTACACAGTTAAGACAAAACAGGTACTGGAAGAATTGAGCTAAAATACCAGTTACAAATATTTATTCCACTATGAAATAAGAATAACAAAATCCAAATCAGACTATAAACAAACATGATTGCTGACTGAACACAAATAGGGAGTAATTATACAAATACTCACAAAAAAACAAACAGATTGATACACATTCAATATACAAAATTTCAAATTACTCTTGGAATAGAAATTATAAAACTGATCTAATAAATTGACTTGAATGGTGAAAAATCGCTATAAAAACTTTTAAAAAGCTATGTATATTCTGTCCCAAAATTTAAAATTAGAATTTAAGACTATTATCTTTCTAACTGCTCTTTGTAATTTTAATGTTCGAAAATTAGGTATTGCATTGAATATTCGGTACAAACAAGATGAGTCAACTCGAGAATTTAGGAGGTTACCCAATGCAGGTTTATGAAGCATACTAATAGTAAAAACTAAAAGTCAAATGGGTAAATACGTTCCGAGGAATGGATTGGGTTACTGGACAGAGACTTGTAAGCAATGATAGTTGATATCCACATGAATAATAATAAATTATTATCAAGATAAATTATTATTCATTGATAAAGACCGATCAAAATTGAAGACATGAGATTCTTAAAGTACTTTATTGCAAAATGATACCTTGAGAAAATAATAAATAAAGTTCTTAATTTTTCATTTATGAAGTGAAAACGTATTGAGAATTGGAAATTTCCAGTCACTTTTTACTTTAAAATACCAAGGAAATTGTGGCAAATATATGCTATTACAAACCTAACAATCACAATAATAAATTAATCTGATTTGGATGAAATTTTTGAAGAATGTGCGGCATGGTATCTAGACTAGTTAATATATTTTCCATATTTATGATAAATAAGTAAGATATATTTATAATTCCATATATTAATATAATATATTGGACATATTAAGATTTCTAAAATAACTTCAATGTTGACCAAAATTGAGAAAAATGTGGTAATGAATCTATTTATTATTTATTAAATAATCTGTAAGAATCTGTATGAATCTGTAAGAATCTGATCAGATTACATCCCCTATTTTCGCTAAAGCAAGTGTAAGCTTATATATTTATATAAAGATCTCGTCTATTCATTATGCTAAGAATATATCACTGCTCCGGAAGTATAATGACACTATAACCAGAAGTATAATTTAACTGCAAACATTGAAATTTTACAGGATAAGCAAAAGAAAAATATGTAATTCTAATTTGTGTTAATGGCCTATAGATAGGTTTAATTCTTCTATTAGAGTAGTTTATAAGCATATATTGGTTGTGTCGATTTACAAACAACTAGTAAATGCATTTATAAGCCCGCCAAGACAATAAAGTCAACAATTTCACAAAATTTTACATTTGCGTCATTATACTTCCAGAGCAGTGATATGTGATTAATCACGATTCTTAGGTTGTTAATATAGAACAACAAGCTCATAACATCTTTATTCATAAAAAAAAATCAATTTTTAAAAAATGTATTACATAACACCCGTTTGTGTTTTAATTTTAATTCCATTCTATTTTCCGTACTAAAGCTCATGATAACCTGTATTTCTGGAAAATATTAAAAGGGAAACAAATGAAAAGTTAGAACTCGTTGTGACTCAACTTGAAGTGACAATCTGTGGAATAATTACCCAATTTAATTCTGTTTTGTCCCTCAAAATCCATTGTCTGTCAGTAAGAATGTCTACAAGAAATAAGATTGAACTATAGCTCCAAAAGTGGCTACAAGGAAATGCATTAGATTGAGAAGCTTGAAGGAAAAAATATATACAAAAATTTTAAAAATAATTTTTCTAAAATCAAAATAAGAAACATATGTTGATAGAGAGCTAATGGCCAGCCAGTTAACTAGAAACATACATGCTCCATCTCACAGTGCAAAGTTAAGGGAGAAAATTTAATTGTCTTCAATTATTTTACTTTTTTTAGCTTTTTAGGTGTGGAGGAAGCTCATCAAGAAGGCCTCGGTCCTGCATCTCCATCATCTCCAAAATTAAGGAAATGTCTATTTTCAGAAGATTTTGAAACAAGGTTTTTTTAAAAAAATGTCATTGTTTATAATAAAATTCAAAAATTTCTTGTTCGAGAGGATTGCCAACCAGAGATATTTCACTCTTTATTAAATGTAATCTTGGCATATAGAATAAAATCAATATCAAAATAAATAGCTAAGTACTATCGAACAATGGTTATTTAAAAGCTTCTAAAAACAAATAAATAATAATGGATATAAAAAAAGAGGAATTTTAGGAACACTTCTAAATGATTTATTCCTTATTATTGAAAAGAAAGACTAAACTTCAAAAAACACTAATTATATGCATGAATAATTAGTGTACTATGAATTTGTGTCGATTGTGTTTCTCAATATGGAATTGCAGCAGTTCAAAACTGTTTGATTTATATATTACAACATAATAAAATTTGATGCAAAACAATCAATTTGGTAATTATTCCAGAAGGTTGTCACTTCGAGCTAAGCCACAACAAGTTTTAACTTTTCATTCGATTCCCTTTTATATTTTCCAAAAATACAAGTTATCATGAGCTTTAGTATTGAAAAGATAATATAACTATGGAAAATTTATGTAATTCGGTAGTCATTTCATCTAGAAGTGAACGTTTAAAAAAACATATATCACCTCTACTTCGAAATGTTTGTTAAAACTTTTATTTCTTGATGACATGAATACCGAAATCTACTCATAATGCATAATTGCATTCTCTTTTCCATACCACAGCTCACGATAGCTTATAATTTTTAGAAAATATTAAAAAAGAAATGAACACACAGTTGAAACCTGTTGTAACTCAACTCGAAAAGATAACCTGTGGAACAGATACCTGAAATAATGCTTATATTTCTATGAATTTGCGATATTGTCCAAAAGGAATTACAATGAACATTTAAAAATCAAGAATGAAGACGAACATATTTTTATATGAGTTTTAAATGTATATGTTCTAACCAACATAAATCATCTATACTTCGAAATGTTGGTTGAAACTTTTATTTCTTGATGAAATGAATACCGATTCATTCATTCTACTCATTACCCTTAATTACATTATGTTTTCCATATTAAAGCTCAAGATAACTTATATTTTTGAAAATATTAAAAATAAAACGAATAAAAAGTTAAAACTTGTTGTGGCTCAACTCGAAGAGACAACCTGTGGAACAGATACCACCAATTTTAATTTCATCCACAAGATAATATATTACTGTCTGATACTTACTATTTAAAATATATGTACATACATATATCTCAGTACATTGAAAATTTTAATTTTTAGACTTTTTTTCTCAATTGAAAAGCTGAGATATGATTGATGTACAGTTTCACAATGTGATCGACAATAAATGTTTTGATGAGATTACTGTTCATTTTGATTCAAGCAAAAGATTATATCTGCAGCCCCACTGAATAAGCTGTTAAGTCGAGTTTTGCATAGAGAGAATTAATTGTGTTAAGGGAAGAGGAATCGTCTCATTTTTGTAGTTTTTGGCTCCTAGAACTACAAAAATTAAGCCAATGTCTAATTTAGCCTCTTAAGAACTGCAAGAACACAAATCTGCTTTCCTGAGTAAAAGAAACTCAACCTAACCATTTATTCACCGGTCTGCAGATATGTATAATCAAATATATTCCTACCATGAACAAAAGTTGAAGATGATTTCTTTCTCACATAAGCCAGAGACTAATTTTGACTGCTCTCACCAACTGATACTTCTTCACAGTGTTACATTGCCAGCTCCATAATATCAAATCACTGTAAGATAAGATTCATATTAAAATAAAAATTATGATAAAATATGATTAATATAAATAAATTGAATTCTACATATTAGCTGTTACATATATCACACATAATTTAACTTTGGACCCGAAGTACAACTGTAGCAACAGTGTAATCAAAAACATCATTTACAATAAATAAATGATTAGATAATATTGAAAAGGGAGTGGTAAAAAGAGATCTTACATAAATATTGAGACTGTGGAAAAATTCCAACGAAAAGCTCTTAAGTCTCCAAACTAAAATAGAAATTAAAAATATCTGTCCAATATTTCGCCTATTCTGGTATCCTCAGGGTATAAAGAGAATAACAGCAAAACAAAACATGAATAATGCACCCAAGAAACATCCCACCACCTCCAAGGCTCAAATGCAACTAACGAATCATAATTCCAACCAAATGCAACTGATAATAAATGATTAAATGCTATTATGAAGAACTAAATGTTATTTAGTAGTTAAGTATTAACCAAATTTATCCCATATTACATATAATAGGTATTTTAAAAACAGTTTTAAAAGTTTTGTACTGATATTATTAGTTCCCAAGCTTTAAATAAATCTACAATTTATTGCAGTTCCTTTAATTTTCATTCAAATAAATAAAAAAAAACAACATATTCAATAAATTGATCCTAAATGTTTGTTTTACTCGTACTTGATCCATTGTAATACTTTGATTTAAAAAAAAAAATGCAGAACAACCTTATAAAAAATTTATTAAATTTATTTAAAAAGCTGCTTCATGATGAGACATCATATAATTCTAGGAGTTTTGGTCCAAGTGCAATAACATAAAAATCTATTATTCCTAGAAATTTATAAAATTATAATTACAAATATTTCGCCATTATACACGTTTAAGTATTAAAAATAAAATCTTTTATTTTCCAAATTATTTAGTTTTATTAATTAATCAGAAGCATATGTCCAAAATAAAATTTTATGCAAATGTACTTTAGAGACATAGACATATAAAAAGAAAAAAAAATGTATATATATCCCTAATTGGAAGTAAAAGGTAAAATTTATAGTTAATTTATGGCCTCCCACATTAATTATTTAAACATAATGACGAAGATATAATTTGTCTAATATAAACTAAAAAAAAAACTATTAATAGTATTTGTTAGGAAAACATTAACAGTTTTTTTGTGAAATATACAACGTTATATAAATTGAACTTACGGGTAAATTATTGATTCATTTAATATAAATTATCGTATTCAATTGTTGGGCTAAAATCTAATACACACGCGGTAATTTAAAACAATATGAAATAAGACGGCACCGAGATATTTTAGTAAAAAATACTTAAAACGCACAACGATTATTATTAGAATAGAATACGCTAGAAGCTGAGACACGGCACGAAACTTCACTAATTAAGTTACTAAAAGCTCACCATTCCTAGAAAAAGGCGGATAAGGAGAAGCAAATGGCTGACATGATTACTTTCTTAGCAGTCGTTCTGTATTGCTTTATCATTAAAGTATCTTTTTCTTTTAAAACCATAAGCAAAAGTTTTAAAAAGGCAATTAACTTAAATAATAATAATTTTGTATACAGTCCAATTATACATTAATGCAATTTTACCAAAATTATTAAATTAAAAAAAAATTAAGCAGTAAGCTGTTCTCTCCTTTTCCTTCTCTCCTCAAAATGGCGAACTCTTGGTAAAACTTCTTATTAAAATTTCAGTTATAAACTAAAATCATCAGGTATTCATTAAGCCAATTCTTAAAAAGTAGTTTTGCTGTATTATTTCTTAATATCATACATTTGGATATTTAAAATTTCTAATTTAATTCACCTTAGTATATATAGTATTTAAAAATATTAGAAATATAATTTTTCAAAAATTTAGTTCCTGGAATTTCATTCATAGTTATATCAAATATTACCTTTTTTTAATGTATAAGTATACATATATGTATATATATTTTGAAAAATTATATTTCTAATATTTTTAAATACTATACTAAGGTGAATTAAATTAGAATATATATATATATATATATATATATATATATATATATATATATATATATATATATATATATACTATTTAATGTATGTATATTTAAACATTACTTATTATAGCCTGTGAACATTAAGTTTGCTATATGTTCCATAGGTTGTCACTTCGAATTGAGTTACAAGTTTTAACTGTTTATTTGTTTCATTTTCAATATCTTCCAAAAAATACAAGTTATAAGCTTTAGCAAGGAAAAGAGAATATTATTATGGGAAATATGTATAGTGAACTTTAGTATAGAAAAGGGAATGTAATTATGGGTGATGTGTAGATTTTGGTAATCATTTCATCAAGAAATAAAAGTTTCAACGAGCATTACGAAGTGTAGATGATATATGTTTGTCGAAACATCCATTTCTAGATGAAATGATTACCTAAGTATACACATTTCCCATAATTAAATTTTCTTTTCAATACTAAAGCTCATGATAACTTGTATTTTTGTAAAATATTAAAAGGGAAACAAACAAAAAGTTAACATTTGTTATGACGATTCAAAGAGACAACAAGTGAAATAATTACCTTAAGTACTGTTAGCATTAAAAGTATAGCATCTTATTTGGTTGTGCTCCATTTACCACTAGCTCAATGGAACGAATGTTCTTCTTTTAAAAGCACCAATTTAATATCCTACCTTATTTTACTAATTGCTCCTCGAAACAGGTCTGGTCAATGAATGGTTATATTTTCATTGATTACAAAAATAAAATTGTATAATTCATATGAAACAAAATGCTATTTAGTTACCACATTTTAGTTGCATGAAGTATACAATTATTATCTTCCACAAATCCAGCATTAAACGAAAATTAAATTGAGTATTGCCTTTAAGTAAAAATAGTGAATAATTATTGTGGTAGTTTATTATTTTAGTACATTAAAAAGTACCATTTGTTTTTAATAATTAAAACTTATCCATATTCTATATTCTAGTTTAAAAATGAGATGAAACAACCTTGGCTCCACAAGACTTCCATGAAGTTTACAATGATTATCATCTCCTGATTCAGCATTAAATCAAAATGAGATCAAGTATCCTACTCATAAAATTTTTTGAATAATTATTGTATTCTAACTAGTTTATTATACAGTAATAATTGTTTTAAATAAATAAAAAAAAAATCATTTTCCATGTTATGAAAAAATGAGAAGACACAACCTTGACGCCACAAGACTTCGACATTTTGAATGCAGAATAAATAACTAAGAACAATTTTATTAATTAAAGGTTAGTTAATTTATTTTCTTATTCGCTTACTTATCATGAAAGGATAATGATTACAATTTTAAAATTATTCATATGAAACCAAATCCTTAGTTATCACTGTTATTGTGACCCTTTAGCTGCATGAAGAATACAATGATTATCTTCTAAAGATTCAGCATTAAATGAGAATTAAATTGAGAATTGCCGTTATAAAAATACTGGATAATTATTGTTGTCATTTTTAATATTAATGTATTAGACAAAAATACTGTTTTTATTAGACAATAATTCATATTTTATATTCTAGCTTAGAAATGAGATGAACCGAGATATCCACAGTATGTCGACAATTCGCATGCAGAAGAGGTACAAACAATATTATTACCTAATTAAAGGTTGGTTTATTTATTTTCTAGTTCGTTTACTATTAAGACTTAACAAAACTGGATAATGATAACAGTTATGTCATTTCATGTTTGTTTGTTTGGTCATATATCAATGTCGACTTATGAATTATCAATCTGACTTATGAAAGATATAGTCATGGAAAAGTTGCCAGAGGTGCAATCAAGATAGAAATCAAATATTAAGAGTATTTATGCTGACATTATTAGCATGATAGTCCATGAGATTAAAAACAAATGATTTACTGTCATATCCACTTCTTCTATACATTTGGATATACAATACATATACATAATATGTACACGATTTTCAGAACTCATCATCCTGACAAATGCATCAACTAAGGCAAAATATCAGCTGAACAAAACTTAAAGTTATTATTTGCTAAAGTAGTAACATTTTTAATATTAATGCTCTGTGGCTACTAATATCTTTTTGAAATATTTTACTTATGTATCAACCAAAGGATTTGATATATATCTATAAATAATAATAAAAATATTTAATCAATAAATTTGTAAAGCCTTACACAAGTTATTTCGATGGCATTAGAATCTCAGTAACAATAGTGTTTCCTACAAACATCTACTTCATTAAAAGACTTCTGAAATTATTTTTTTTTATTTATTAGAGAATTTTCCATCTTCCAGGACAACTTTTAAATTACAGAAAAACATTCTAATTATTTAAACACAAAAAAAAGTCTAACAATTATTAAATAGCTTTTATTTATACATTTTTACCTGCAGTATTTCATGCTTTCTAGCACTATATTACAAATATTCACTCCTTTTGTCATAATGTGATACATATAGTTTGTTAATTTTTTAAAAAATTTATGTACATAGACCATGTTTTGTTTTTTCAAATAAGGAAAAGAGTGTGGTTACATTCTTTCTGTATTTTAATCTAAAATTGCACTTTTCAGGTTTTGTGCTTTGTTCTAATCTAGATTATCCTCATTTTAGCTCTTCTCTCAGACCTTACTAAAAATTAATTAAACCAACTAATTAAACTTACTTAATATTAATTAAACTTGATGATTTTTATAAATTGAAAATATTTAATTATATCCATCAAATTATCTGAATTATATAGTAATTAGCCTTGATTTTGTATGTTACTTTAAATTGTCTATACTTTTTAATTTTCTTCTTCACAAGTATAGCTTAAATAAATCTGCAGTTTTTTTGTTAATTTTACCTCATGTCCTCATCAATATACTATTTAGTGTTTCTATAGTGTTCAGAACTAAAGTTATGCAGTACAAAAATAATTTCAAAAACACAAAAAATGTTAATTTTACCGCACTGAGATAACAGTAACAGTATAACATTTTTCTTTTTTAAATCAACTCTCTGTACAACCATTGGCTTAGACATAGAAAAGTCCTTTCCAATTGCTCAACCAAATAATATTTGTTGGTTGTTGTTGTTTGTTCATTTAACATCACTTTTTGCTGCTATGGCTAATCGGACTATACTACATTGGGAGCTCTAAATTTTGCCTATCCAGGTTTAATTAGGATAGTGATTTTTAACGAGTACCTGACATCGTACTGGCTTGGGACCCCCGTTTAATATCCCTTCTGAAGGACGTCATAACTAAGGATTTTTCACTCCTTTAAAAAAATCCTAGGGCCATCTGCTGGGCTACGAACCTGCGATCTTCGGGTTAGTAGTTTGTTACGCTAACCACTAGATCACAGGTCACCCCTATATTCGTGGATTGTGATAGTACAGGTCTGTTTTTTGTATCAACCTTGGATCCATATAGAATAAATTAAGTTGTTGTCATCCAACTATTATCTATCTAGACAGATTGAGGGAATGAAAAATTTGATGTTTGATTTGGATTTCTCAGCTTATTGTAATGGTTTAGTTTTATTGCTTACTATTACTCTATCAATTCCTATTTTTCATTAGACAATTCCATTAAAAGAAAAGCTATAAAAGCGTGAGGATGAGGGTTTGAGTTGTCTTGCAGAATGCTCAATACCATAACACTTTTAAAGCATTAATAGTTCTAGTATGCAATTACTTGTTAGCTAACTAATAGTATTGTTTAAATACAGTAACAATTTATATTTTTACCAAGAAATTTTAATATAAGAAGTAATGAGTTGCTCCAGCATGAGATAAAATTAAATACTCTTTAAATGTGAAAAGTTTGATTAATAATTTCTTATTCTCAATGAAACAACTGTAAATTTCTAAAAGTATGAGTATCATTCAATTGTAGATAGGGCAAATCTAGGACTTTCATTAGGGGGACAAAACAATTTTTTTTCCATCCATTTCTTAACATATATTTTGGTGAATCACTGTGACTTACTCTTTGTGAAGTAATACATTTTTTTATTTAAGCAGTTGTGTTTGATATACTTGTAAATTTTTGTGTTGAGGATTTCATTTTTTGTTTTCCTTAAGACTTGAGCTGCAGGTCCAGGGAGGCCTGGCTACGTCAAGCTTGTACAATACATATTTATTTAAAATGTATGGTATGGTATATTTTCCTTCAAAGGGAAACATAAAAGGTAAATAAACAACAAATTGTTTGAGGTAATCTTTATTTTATCAGATTACACACTCATTACATTTTTTTATGAACACTTATATCAGACATCTCATCTGATTTTTAGGCGAAAATTGGTAACACATATGCCAAATGATTTCTGATTTACCAACATTTTTTTTTATTATTGATGGGTCTAACACAGTGTTACCATCTATAACATCAACAACACCATAAAATTTACTGTATTTTTAGTTAAAATTGATTCATCCATAAGAGAAATATCCACAAAACATTTACAATAGGTCTAATAATAATTTTGCTGGTAACATTATGATTGAATTTTTTTTTATTATGAAATACTGAAAAATCTAATATCTTAAATAATTTAATTTATTTTTTAATCGCATAAACTTATTGTACATATATAAAAATAATTCCAATTTGAGAAAGTTAAAATTATATTATAATTTGAACGATATAAATAGTGACAGGGTGAAAAATCAACATAATTTTACTGTTTTAACAATAGCAAATATTTCATTTTTGATTGAAAATTAAAAAATCAAGCCTAAAATGATTGATTAAACATAGTTCTTCTTCAAAGTAGTTACAGTGAATCAAAACAACTCTAATTAATTCCGAGTGTTAATATAATATTTTGTATCCATATTAATGTTCACAGATAAAATGAAAACTATCAGTAGCAAATAACTCAATGGGATCTAAGGAAGAAAGAGAAACTAATTAATATATGATTTTCTAAATTAAATTATACTATTGTTTAATCATTAATTAGATTTGGAATTAATAAAATAAAAAAAATAAAATATTCTATCTATAACTCCATTCTTAATTAACAAATATGTATATAATTACTCCTATTAAGCTAAGTAACCCAGTTAGGGAGACTGGCTGTTAATCCGAAGAGGACATCTGACAGAGTTTAACTGTAAGGCTAACAACAGGGAACAGGTTAATGGAAGTTTTCAAACCTTCATCTATCCTTAATAAAATTTAAGGTCTCAGCATATATGAAATTGGAAGTGATCAGAAAGAAACACGAGGTTTCTAAAACACGTCTAGCTAAAAATAGGTTTGATAGAATAGGCTGGATTTTTTTTATTTAATATTCCTACATAAAACTATATTTTATTACAAATAAACAAAAATACTATACTTGAATATAAAGCTTTATAATGTGATTTCACGGAATCATTACCGCCTATATCACCTCTTTATTCCATAGATCTCAATTCTTAATTAAAACTCATTTTTCTACTTATATATGTAATTTTACATTTTTCTTTATGTTTAAAGTAAATTAATTTAATAAAAAACATAAAGTAAAATTATGTTGATAAATAATCTCATTAGAATAATTTGAATAGTATGGGTTATTTTAATATATTTTATCGCACTGATGTTTTGAGAAGTTAAGAATAAAGAAACCATACTTCAGTTCAAATGGTTACATATTTCTTAATGACTAAGTTCAATATGAAATATTCAAGTTTTCATAAATTATTTTAACATTTAGAATAATCTATTAAACAAAAATAAAGTAAATGAGGGAATGGATTTTTTTCTGAATTGTGAACTCAAATGCAATTTTAACACAACTCATATGAAAATATTCTTAAATGGAGTGAAAAACATTTTTACAACTCAATATTAAATAGGTATTTGTAAAAGGATATTGTACAATTAATTTACACAAGCTAGTTTTTAATACCTTAACTTATTTATTCAACAATTAAAAAATGTCATTCACTCACACTCGAGGGCACTTTTTCAAATAAAATCAAAAACATTCAGCCGTAAAATAACTTACCATTGTACATTACAAAATTATTCTACATTTTCATAAAGACACATTCAATCAGAAACAAACATTTACTCAAAAAATTCATTTTTAATTTATGGGTATTTAAATAGTTATAAAAACATATAAGTTAATGTTATTTTTACTTTTATCTCTCAGTTGATAAGATTGTTTATTTACAACTTAAATTTAAAATACTAAGAGATTGATTTTTTTTTATTTTTTATTTAATAAGAATTATTGTATTAGAAATTAATTTATTAATCTCAGTTACATTTTTTTTTAACAGAGGTAGACATAAAATAAAAGGAAGAAACGTTTAAAATAGAAGTAATTTTTGAATATCTGCAGTTTTCCAAGTTAATTAAATATTTCTAAAGTCTATATTTTCTACAACAACTTCTTTATCATATAAAATATCTTTAAGCATTATAAAATGATACTTGGTATCTTTTTCACAAACATGCTTTTGAGCTCGTGTGAGTTAATATGGGAAGAAAAGCAAATTATTTCTTATTATTTAACAGTTTTGTAATTTTAGACTGCTTTATCTGTATTTTTTAAGGAAAGAGTAGACATCATATGATTCAGAATTTCTGAGCTATATACTTATTTTGAATATTACAAATAACTCTCCTTTATACCAAAGTAGAATTGTGTAATTGAAAATTATTTAAATCTATTTTCTCTTTATATAGAAACCAATTTGAGGCAAATAAATATCAAGTACATAATTTATCTGTATCATAATAGTAATTACTCAAAATACTGTATAAATTAAATAATAGATTTTTAGTTTTAATGAACACACATTTATAAAGGATATAATAATAAGAGAGAGACAGGCCAGTAACTTGACACTTGAGAATAAGAAAATGCCCTTTGCAGTTACTTCGCTAGGCTCCTTAAATGGCAAGATGTTAAAGAGTTTCATTCTTATAAAGTTTTTCTAAAAACGAGTTGTATTCATGTTCGGACAATTCTACATCAAAGCTTCTTCTTCTTCTTGTCGTCTGGGGTAGGGAAGATGAAGCAACTTCAATACACAATACTGCAAAACTGTAAAAAAAAAAATATGATTGTAATATATTAAATTTTTCTTAAAATATTAAAGCATGATTTTCTAAGAAAGTAATATAGCTTAAAAGATTTGGAAGTAAACTCCCAATATATATATATTATATAACTTAACAAAACAAACATGTGAAAATACTCGCAAATTAGCATTTACTAGTAATATTATTTTTTACTAATTATAAATTGCTATTTGTAAATTTCCATTTATTCTCTTTGAATATTTTGTTTTCAAACTCTCTATACTCTCCTAATTTTAAATCACATTTCCTATGTTGTCGACTATCCTCTCCTTATCAAATATTTTTTTGTCAACATATCTCTAGAATATCCAACTTGTCTATATTTCTCTAATTCACAAAAAATAAATAAAAAGTAACAAGACAAAATTTGTTTCGTCTGACAAAAGATTTAATTGAATATTCCATTTACAGACTATCAAACTACTAAATCATAGTTTAGTTTTTTTTTAACTCTATGTAATAAATCTTGCGTTTTAAATTTGATTTAAATATTTGATCCCTGAATTAGTAGTACTTAGGTAGGGATTTGTTTTTCATCACTTACCTATGACTACATGCTAGAGGTTCCTGTCCAAGGAGCTTGCCTTTTACCAATGGAGATGCAAGGCCTAGTTTGTCCGAACTGTCAGTTTCCCAAGCGTCACAATATTTGTCCATTGCCCTTTCACCAGTGGCCAGTGCGCCATGCCAGATATATTTCTGAGGCCTACAGAAAAATATTTTAAATTAGGTTATTTTGAATTTTTTAATATAGCATACAAAATATTTGAAAGATTTCTTTGTTTATTAATTTAATGCTATTTTACATAACTACATACATAATCAAGGATTTTTCCTAAAGCCACCTGCCAGGGTGCGAACTCGAGACTTTGGGTATAGAAGATTGTGTTGGATTGGTGCTAAACAGTACCCCACAGGTGACCCCATTTGAAAGTTGTTTTTTAGCTCTATTAAAACATTAGGTTTTCTGATTTGTGACTTATTTTTCAATTGAATTCATATCTGTAACTGTATCCTGTTATTGAATGAAATCTCTCATTTATCTAGTGATCATGAAAAATAGGAAACATTTTATTTGGTAAAGATATATCCGTAGATCAATGAAAAACATAATATGTATTAAATAAGTTAATTAGACTTGAGCTGATATGATATAGTGTGACATATTTTTAGCACTAGTGTGCAATTTCCTTAATCCATTTCCTCCCATTCCATTAAATTGGTGTTAACTAAGTATCCGGTATAATTTTTTGGCCTTTAAATTGACTGAAATTCAATATAAATAGTGCTCATGTTTTATATCTAGAATAATGATGCCAAGGTTCATCATTTTTACTTTAATGATTTTATTTTAAAATATTTTTTTTGAAATTGAATTTTATTAAGGATAGCAGACTAATAAAATATATATATATATATATATATATATATATATATATATATATATATATATATATATATATACATATATATATATATATTTTTTTTTTAAATTAAACCTTAAATACCAACAAATGACCAGACATCCCCGAAACCTCCAAAACTGCATTATAGCATTAAGGGATTTAAAATGTACCTATGTATGTGTTATATGAACTATTTTCTTCAATGAACAATTCTTTATTTTTGTGGAGATATAATAATTACTACATAATGTTCTTAACTAGCATATTTCAAAACTTTTTATTACCATGTGAAATCTGTTAGTACATTCTTCCCGCTAAAGCTGTATATCCTAGGTTGTTGAGCAAAAACAGCACCATCACCTTTGAAAATGTCTCTCCATGAATTGAAAAGAACATCCCCCTGGAAAAAAAATCGTAATTTTTATTTTAATAAATCATGATTGATACTTAAAAATATATGAAGCATTCAGGATCCAAGTGGGATACCTCCAACATTTTAAAAAATTTACTTTTTTATATTTTTTGTAAGTTCACTCAAGCAATTTTCTCAAATACGACACTTTGCCGCCTTGTTTCTCATGTTTTTAGTTCAGTTCTGAACCTGAAGTTTTGGGAACTTAAAGCATTGCTTGATTAAACAAACAAAAATATGAAAAAGTCAAGTTTTGAAATTTGGAGTTTTGCGCTTTTGATCCCGAACGCCTCATATTAAAATACAATAATGAGAAAAAATAATTGTATTTTTTAGTTATATTGGCTAGATATTTATAGCCCTAAAAGACTTCTCAATAATATTTCTGAGTAGATAAAATAAAAATGAAATAGTGATTTTTCATCATGTACCTTAATGTTTACAACTGGGAGTTCCCTGTCAGATGTTTTTACGATCGAGTCAAGGTTTTGGCTTCGCGAAGTGATGAATGCTCTGAATGTGCCTCGGAGTCCTGCTCTTCTAGCCTCCTTGTAACATGCGTAATCAGCTCCTCGAGGGCCGTTCATACCTCCTGTATAGGCTTCGTTGAGTGCAGCCATTCTTAACTAAAATGCCAGAAAGAAATAGTTTATTATAGCAATAAAAAAGATGGCAACAAGAAAAAATGATGATTTGAATTTTGAGATTAGTAAATTTTTTTCCTAAGCTGAAATTATTCTAAAAAAAAACAACTAATATTTTGTTTGTACACATAATTTAAAAATATGATGTATATATGAAAAACTACCAACAAAACTGTATACTTGCCATTTTCGGATGCCAATGCTAATTTTGCATGAAAAATATAAAAAATAACCATTAATACAAATAGCTATGAATATATTATAACAACACAGAGGAATAAAATAAATGGTCACTTTTTGTCATTAGTTCTGTTTCCCGAACAACTTACATGGGATACCTCCAGTGTTTTTACAATCAATAACAGAGAACATATAAAATAAGTTAGTAATATCATTAATACTACAAAAAATTAATAGTAATTTTAAAAAATGCTGATTCTTTAAAAATTTAACCGAGTTAATAGTTTGACTACAATGTATTACAATATATCACATTAGAGAAGGTAATCACAGGATTTTCTTAAATATTTAGTTGCTACAGACGGTAGTATCAACTACTATTTAGAATAAGTATTGAAAACAAGTAACAAAGTAGCAAGTTTTTAACAGTTTTTTTTTTTAATTTTTAGATATAATGGGGAGAGTTAAAATGATTGGCGAATATTGAAAAATAAGAAGAGACCTTACATAAATGTTAAGACCGTGGAAAAATTCAACGAAAAGCCCTTAGTCTCTAAACTAAAACAGAAATTGAAAATTACCTGTCCAATATTTCGCCCATTCAGGCATCCTCAGGGTAGTTCTATGGAGTTGCATTTGAGCCTTGGAGGTGGTGGGAGGCTTCTTGGGTGCATTATTCATGTGTTTTGTTTTTGGTCTTTTGTTTTTTTCTCTATCTACCCTGAGGATGCCTGAATGGGCGAAATATTGGACAGGTAATTTTCAATTTCTGTTTTAGCTTGGAGACTAAGGGCTTTTCATTGGAATTTTTTCACGGTCTTAACATGATTGGCGAATTTAATTTTCCTTGAAACTGTTTTTCATTGATCAGTTTTATTGCTTCTTTTCAATTCCAATAAAGGTAGATATCTCTTCAATACCTAGAAAATGCTTGGTGCTTTTTTTTTGTTGAAACAAATTGACTTTGCTTTACATTCAGCTTTGTCTTATCATTTTCTCAAAATGATGGCAGTGAAATTTAAATTTTTTTTATTATTACCCCCTTATGGTATAAGAGCTTTCCACCATCAAAAACTCTTTTGCTGCGGCAATTCTGAAAAGAGTATAAATTCTGGGGATTTGAAGCTGATGATTTTACCAAGAGAAAAAGGAAAAAAAAAATCACATTTATGGATCAGTGGAGGCATTTTTACTGATAAGTTTCAAACAAAAAAAGATAAACAACAAAATTATGTTTCCTTTTCTTTCAAGGAATAACCTTCAATTCTCTGGATGCAGTTCAATGTAGAGTTGGAGAATCTCCCATCCACAACCAAATGATTGGTATTGCTATATGTGACATTTGGACATTAGGGGCATCTTAATTAGTAAATAGGTTAAGGGTTACTGAACAGGTAGCTTAAATGTCTCTTAGGATAGGTACCTTTACCCTTAAGAGACTGGGCCGGGAGTCGTAGACAAGAAGCGGGCAATTCAGCACGAAGACTGTCGCTTCTAGCAAAAGGACCCCCTTTTCATTATTTTTAAGTAGAATTATCTTTTATCTTGTAACTAGTATCAGTACACAATAAATATATTGTTATTTAATTAAATGAAGAAGGATCTTTATTTAATAACCACCTCCTGGTCAGTCAACCATGTCAACCTTTGGATAAGAGAGGCTTATTTCTCTTATTCATGAATGATATAGAATTACTTAATATTAAGTATATCAACCTGTTTAAATATTAAGAGAAAATGTTTTTTAAGTTAACAGAAAAAATGGCTTGGTAACAAAAATAGTATATTCCAAAAAAATATTACTTCTTGATCATACAGAAGATAAGCTATTTTTAGTTGAATTTAATCAATAAGCAAGTTATAAAATGAGGAACTATATATATTATTCAATTGGCATAGACAAATTGCATTTAAATTATGTCGATAATATGACTTATTAGTAATTAACTTACCACAGGACCATCCATTGGCACAGGCTGGTTATTGACTAGATTTGATGACTCAAACGGAGGTCTGTGTTTTTCTGTTGTTGTTGTTGGAGGCTCTTCAGTAGCAATCGACACTAAAGTACCCAACTGGAAAATGAATAAAATAACATTCAGATAATTATGCACAATTATATTTTATGGAAGTATTTATCAGAAATGTATATTTTAACATATTTCTTAATTTAAATGTTAACTGATAGACTAATTAAATATTGGATGTGGTCATAATTAATTAATTATGGATATGGAATTTTTTTGGACCCATTGCCTCAATCAGTGTCAATTTATTTCCATTTCAATGTGGTTTGGTATTTCACAGTATAAGTCATAATCATTTTAATATGACCAATATTACACATTATAAATTCTGTCCATTATAATTCTACACATTATAAATGTTAATTTCAAAATTATGTGAAGCTCACTTTCAAATTAAGCTTTTTGGCTTGTATTCTGAACAGGTGTGAGTTGTAATATAATTGAAATTGACTTTACTTACAGCAATATACTGCCAGCCATTATTGACCCTGACCAATAAGGCTTGCTCATCAATGATGTATGCTAGAGTTCCTACTGGGCTGACTAGTGACATCTGAAATAGAAAATTTTCAATTAAAAAAGTATTCAAAAGTGTAATACATTATTTTTTAAAATGATGAAATGAACTTCGGAAAGTCTTTTTCTGATAATATTATTTTACTCACTTTAGACATGGCATCCAGATTTTGGAATGTTACTGCTCCAGGTACAATTTTGGTATTCTCAGCTGACGGAGTTATATCTGGAGTTCTTCCTGTAAGAGCAGAATACAAAGTTAATATAATTTATAAATTAATTTTTACAGCTACAACTAATAGATTACAAATGGATATAAAACATTTCAATTGTAAATTGATGTATCAAATTCAAAATAAAGCAGTTTAAAGGCACATGCCAATTAATGAATGAGCATAAAATAAAGCTGTATTTTATCGGGACATTTCTTAATTTCATAACAATGAATTTGATTGATGAGTCTTATTAATTTACCAGTGAGTATTCGACTAATTTTTGGTAATTACCATTTTGAGTGTTGATCAGGTTAGGGTGTTTGACATTCATTGTAATTGTTATTATGGAAACAACTTTGGATTTACCTTATACAGAGAGATATATAAGGTTTTGATGAATTGCAGATATTCATCAAAAATTTTCCAGTCTATTAATATTTAGTATAGAATAAATTATATAATGAAAAAATAACTTAAAAAAGATATTTTAATAAATATAAAAATAAGTTATATAAATTATAAGTAGTGCTCCTAAATAATCTTGAAATTCATGTGATCATTATAGATAAAATTGGACCATGACGAGTCTATTCAAGACCAAGTGAAGAATTCCTTTGAGCTTACCCTCTGTTCGTTCTTTTAGATTTTCTAGTTCTTCTTGAAGCCTTTCGATTCCCTTCTTTGCTCCTTGATAGCAGTAAATTAAACAATACATTTTCATATTATGAATGATGACTTTATTTTGAAGTAGTACAAAATAGTGTTATTTAAATAAAAAATAAAGAGCTTAAAGCTAACACTTCAATTTTCCTAAACATGCCATTTTATAAGTAATAAATTTGTAATTGACCCGTGCAGTTTCATTTAAACTCTTACATTTAAATTTAAGTTTATTTGTCTTCTTTTTCAACAAATGAAAATATTTGATGTATAATTCTTTCGCAGTTTCTAAATTGCTTTAAAGACAGAACAGTGAATTAGAATATATGTTCAATTATATTTGAATAAAAATAAGACAATCAGACAATACTTTTTTATTGTGATACAAATTTATTCATGTGGCTCTTATATTGTGTGTTATTGTATAAATCTCATATCTTGTTTAATAATTATGCTCTTTAATATTCCTCTAATCGGTAATAATCTTTTTCAAATACCTTACACTATTAAAATATTAAATCTAAACTATAGTTTATTCTACATATTTACTAATAAATGAAAACTTTCAGGAGCATTCTGAAGAATCAATCGATCAGTGAGATGATCAGTAAGAAAGAATACAGCAATGATCAGTAAGAAATCACACAGCAACAATCAGAAAAAACAAGATAGCAGCAACCAGTTTACGAGTACAATAGGAAGTATGTGAGTTAGTTAATTTTAAAATTATTTTCATGATATATCTTAAAAAGAGAATAAATTTTCTGACATTACTTTAACTCTGACTTATCTTTAACGATCACAACTACAGTATTATATAGTAATATAATTTTTCTTAACTTTGTTACTATATTCAATTTTATTCTATTGAAGAATAACAAAATTATAATTTTTTATGCATAGAGTTATCTAACCATCTTAAATGAATTTAGAATATTTGGATTCACAAATCAGCTTATGAAGGTTAGAATAAAATTTTTGATTTATTGTAGATTAATGTTGTTAATAAAATAAAATTAAAACATATGAAAGAGGCTTAGGCCACTTAGTGATTTATTAAACTTAATATTTGCTGATAAATTAAATGCTATAAGTATCTACATATACATACTATGCCATTAATATACATTATGTTCATGCTAAATTTTCAAACATCAATGATATATAATTTAATTAAACTTTGCCTTTTTTAAATTTAAAATATATTTAAATTTTGATTAGTTTATTCAATATTTTGGCTCATTCTTCTTGGTTTGTAATCTGTATTGTATTGTATCTTTTTTTTGTATTTACTGCAAGATGGGTTATTGAACTACTATACTGGTACCCATTTTATGGATTTTCTAACAATTGATAATTTGGATTTACCTATTTGAATGGGCTTGATTCGTTTAATTCAAAATGGTACAACTACGCTATCAGATGCAGTTGTATTTTTCTTTGTTGGTCTCCCTTCCCCTTATTCAGTTACCAAATGTGCATACACTTATGAGCAAGATCACATCACATAGAACAGATGAAATAAAATATTCCTAGATTGCCACTGCGCAATTCAGCATCTATAGCTATGAATTCAGTCACAATTAAGAGTGTACTGTTACCAAAACTGCTATATGTGCTATTCCGTTTCTGGAACTGAAATTAATAAGGCTCTTATCGTTTGTTTTAATTCTTATCTCATGGAAGAATGGAGTTTTTCAATGGATGCATTGACTGAATGAATGTATCAGATCTAAAATGTTAAAATATATTACATGATTTTCCTTAAGACAATTAAAAATCAAATATTGAACTTTATTTATAACAACGGATACATCTGTTTTAAAGGTAGTTTTTTTTTTCTTTTTTATAATTTGTTAACAAATGAAAGGCCTAACACTTTTAAAGATTTTTTGAATACCTAAAAGTAGATTAAAAGATAAAAAAATGTAAGAGCATGATGCACTCACTTTATATATAAAAAAATTTTGAGTAAAATTTCTGCATCCAAATATAAACCATTATAATATAACTAATATTGCTATTTAATCATATTATTTCATCATTTATTTAATTATATAAAATTTGCTTACGAAACCCAATGGTTGAGTTTTTGCTTTGTGATGTTGGGATTTCTCAATCATCCCCCATCCCTTGCATATGTGGGATCCTACAGGCTACCGGAGGCAATCCACAAAGACCGGATGTAGGAGTGATGACGCTACCTCATGTACAACTATCAGGAATGGTGTTGTTTTTCATTATGTCAATAGTACATCGTAGGTTCGGCCCACTTTGGGGAAAGGCATGAATCTTCATACGTCTACTGGCTCTGAACAGCCATAATCCATGGATCTAGGCCAATTTGTCACTGTACTTGAACCCGAGCGAATGTTGGTGTGATGTACACGGAAATATCGGCACCAAAGCTACTGGTCATTGAGCTATGGTTCTCTATTGACGCTGTGGCTAAACCATGGTTCTCAGCAATATTTTTATAAATATATGTGTGTGTTTAAAGGTGTTTTTTTTTCTGTATGTAGTTTTTTTCATACAGTTACAAACTTCCTCCTATGGTAAATATTATTAAAAATATAACCTCAATGGGGAGCGGAGTGGGTCAGTGGTAGAGCACTGAATGCCGGAAATCCTGGTTCAATTCCTGCTGCAGGCAGGACTTTTATTAAGTTTGTTTGGAGCCGGAGATGGATCACATAGAATCTAGGACCCTCCTGGGGTTCGCCCAGCTTCTATAAAATGTTATAAAATAGGGTATCCAAAATAAGGGGAAAATTCTTTGGCGCGGAATGTAGGACAAATCACCTCCCTGCAGAACCATTGTCCATGAAACAGTACAGTCACTACCATGTACTGAACCCCAGACCCGCCCACAGGTTGTAGTGGTATAGTTTTTTTTTTTAATTACCTTAATGAAACATGCAAATATTACATGTGCCCGTACTATTTAAATATCTATAGCCTAGTGGAAAATTGTAAATTTCATTTAAAAAAAAATGAATATCCAAAATTATTCCGACTATTTTATTCGTCTTTCATCTCAGAACTCTTCCACGTAGGTGTTGAAATATTTAGACAGGATTTGTCAATTTTTTTCAATATGTAGTTGGCACTAAGAAAGTAGAAAGGTGCCACAGTGAATATGCCTTTAGTGTTGGTAACTTGCCTGCAAAAACTGCTTTAAAAGTCTTTCAGAACCAAAGCTTTTGAAAGTTAATTATTAAGCAGGCGTATTACAAAGCCAAATCGTAATGTCACTGACGAGATGGACGCTGAGCGGAACCACTCCTAATAATAACTGAAATCCAAACTCGGAAGTTGTAGCGGGGCAGGAATTATTTAACGGGAAAGGATTGTTGGTCAACTCCTAACGGCGCATCTGTTCAATGTTACCACACTTTCTGTGATTTTGTTTGCTTTTCTATTTCCTTTCTCCTGCATCGGGTAACGAGGGGAAATGTATTCCGGCTGATTTTTTCCTTTTTATAAGAATCTCAAGCGTTAAACGTTTTGTAAACATTTTCCACGTGTGTTTCCCCAATTACCAGTAATTTACTTTATTTTTACACGGGAAGAATGTTAATTGAACATTACTTTATTTTGGATCTAGTTGACTTTAAGTCGTTAGTATTATTATAATTTATTTTATTTTTATATGATATATTTATTTAAATATTTTATTTGAAAAGAAAAGATATGGCCAGGACCGGGACTCGAACCCGGGACCTTCACCACAGTTTATACAGCTGACATCTCGACCTATCATTATCTTATGTGACATCTTATCACGTATGCGGATGAAACATGTCTATTATCAGTAAACACTGATCCATTTATATCATCCCATAATCTTCAATTCCATATCACTAACCTTGAAAATTGGTGTCAAAACTGGAGGATTAAAATAAATTCCCATAAATCCCGTCAAATCACTTTTACTCTCCGGAAACCAATGACTTCCTGTCCTCCCGTATCGTTTAATAACATCCCAATGAATCCTGAAGAACAGGTCCGGTACTTAAGACTACACCTTGACAAACACTTAACTTGGAATCCTCATACTAGACTGAAACGACAAGAAACAGCTCGCCATTTCAGGCTACTTCAACATTTACTAGACAAACGCTCTAAGCTCTCAATTAATTACAAAACACTCATATACATGACAATCATTAGACCCATCTGGACTTACGGAATAGAGCTTTGGGGTTCCACTAAACCATCGAATTCTTCTTGTATTCAATCCTTACTATCCAAAATCCTTCGTAAAATCCTCAATGATCCTTACTTTGTAACGAAGAAAGTAATCCACAACAGCCTCAATGTCCCATTTGTTACTGATTTGGCCCGAACCCGATATCAATCTTTTCATGACAAACTTCATTCCCACTCAAACTCACCTGTTTCAAACCTATCAACCTCTTCAATTCCTGATAATCCTCTAAGGCGTCTGAAAAGAAGATGGCCTGGTGATCTACTAAGTTGAACTTTTTATTTGAGTACTACCAGTTTCTATACTTGTATTTTCATATCAATGTATGCTATTCATTATATTTACTTGATGTATTCTGTTATACAGTTGAAAATTTCATTAAATAACTTTAAAAACAAAAGTCTCCACAGTGGGATTCGAACCCGCGACGTAGAAATTACAGTATTATTAAGGTATGCGCCTTAATGACCTCAGCCGCCGAGGGCTAACTTAGCAGATTAAATCAAAATCACCAAAGTTTAAATTTCTTATACATAATTTACTCTCCCTATTAACTTCCATGATTTACTATTCGCAGAAACACTCCAGGTCTAAAGAACATTTACGTTTATGTAATTGTTATTAAAACACTCTTGTTTATAAAATTCTTTTTTAGATTTTGTATTCAATTCAATTTGCACTCAGTTTTATACTAATAATAATAGTCAAATGTTGTCTAATTATCTTACTTTTGTTGTGTAACATTGAAACAAGGTTACTGTCTTCGCTAATACATACATTCACGGATAAATGGATAAATCATGTTTCATTTATGGATGCTATTACGAATTAAGGAAACTATGAATAAGGAGAGACTCAATGCATAAAGAAACGTCTACCACGGAAACAGACGACCATAAAATGACTTTCAAAGAAATCCACTGAACTACACGTCGGCCTATCCCTAGGACAATTACCAGCTGACTTAGTACTAATTACTTTATTGGAGACTTCAAAAGCCCATCTTAATTTTTAGTGACGCTCTCACTTATATAATATTTGTAATTTATATAGAAGTATTATATCCTTCAATTCCAGGCTCCTCTATTCTCCAGGTCTTACCTTCTTTGGACCGAAGTCATTGATCATATGTTGATATAAAATTAATACAGAAGCTGTGATGGTTACAAAAATATATTGTGTGCTTAAACTTGAACTGTATTTCTTGTCTTCAATTATTATCAAATTTGAATCCTGTAAATCTTTTTTTCGTCACTTAACACATATGTGAACTAAGGTATCGATATAATAATTGCTAATTATAAATAATATATTAAATTTTGCAACATTAATGCAATTAGCTAACAGGTGTGAGTGGAGCAATACAGTGAATAGGGCTACTGAATGGGAACCAGCACTCGACACATTTTCAACTATCTCATCAAGATTAAATTCACTTCAGTATGTAGGGCGGCGCCATTAAAATTTTAATTAATAATGAAACATAATGATTTATAATGCTTTGTAATTATAAAAAAAAAATATAATCTTCAAAATAAAAATAAACTGGATTTCTAAAGTTATGTCTACTGAATTGCTAGTTTTATCACTGGATGAATGTATAGAAAAAATAATCCTAATATCTGATATTATTTGAACTATGTTTTATTTTATTTTTTTATTGAATCAAATTTCATATTGTCATTTAATTAATATTACTTCAAGCATACATATAATTGAGAATTTTGGAGTTCACTTCAATTTATGGACGGATTCAACCTTGTGCTTTTTAAATTGTAATTGTTAATTTCATTACAAGGCAGCTGGGAGATCTCACTATCATTATTATAGAATAACTAAGAGAAACATCTAAAAGAACAAGTCTACTGGAATTGAAAACATATATTTTTTTCATATCTTTAATAATGAAATAGTTTAAGTCTTGAATCTTGTCTTGAATTTTCTATTGGTTTATTTATTACTGATGCCAATATTAATCTAAATATCTATGGTCATCAAAATATCTTTCATCTTGTTGTTTTTGGTTTCACTTAAACGTTTATATATTATTAATTATTGGGTAATTATTTAATGAAAGCCTGTGTTAAACCTTGAGAAGCTATCTTTCGATTAACCACATTCCCATTTAACTATAACATTTTAGTTGTTAGTTACTTTAATTTAAGTCACATTACATCTTAAATAGAATATTATATAGAATACAATAGAATATTATCCGTACTATAACGAATTAGTAAATGTTAACTAATTCTAAGTAAGTCCTACTTAGCTGTTCTGGTCGGCACCCGAGAGTTTATTAAGAAAAACTCGAACATTTGATTAAATTTACACAGTTTCGAAAATGAAAAAAACAACTTTTCAAGAGAGTGAAAAAACTGTTTCAAGATTCATTAAAATCAGTCAAACGTATTTTATCTATGTAGTTATATGTGGTAATGTGCCTTATAGATGACTTTATATGACTTTTATCAAATAATGTATTTTCATTAGTACAAAAACACATTGGCTAATTTGATTATCTGTTATTTATGACTATTTTTATGTGAGGTACAACGATTTATTAAAGTTATGTGGACTCTCTGTTAGTTTGCATCGTATCATTTTAAATAGTTGCACAAACATTTTAATTACTAACAGACTCTATATCCCACATTTAATTACTAACTATTGAATATGCCATATTCAATATTCTACCTTAAAATACCTAGTTGGTTTTAGAAAAAATTAAAACAGAAAACACATGAAAATGACATATTCAATACTTTTTCATGTAAAGAATGTTTTTTTTTACTATTCGAACAAGATTAAAACCGCGAATGTGGTATATTCCAGTCTTTGAAACTCTCAGCTAAAAAAATAACGAATAATGCTCACAATAACGAATGGAGAATAAGAGGTTTATTATTCGTTACTTTGCTTTTGAACATAATCAAGATAGTTGCTTATTCGAACTTTGGCAGGGTTGTTCTTCCCCTTTACATAGTGAATTCAGATTCGAGAATTGACTACAACATTGACCAATCCTGAAACAATCGTTATAGGTCGAAAACGATTTTTTTTTTCACATTCCATACTTTGTGTATTGACGATATGTATATTAATATGATTAATATAGAATGGCTGGTTACAAAAGCGCGCGCAACATCATTTATTACAGGAGACACGCACCATACATAGTACCGGGGTACTTACCATTCACACGAATCGAGTGAGAGATGAGGATATTCTTTACTCCCTCTGGAGAATTATTTATGTAATATTCCGTTTAAAAAAAAACATTTCCGCATTATAATTAAATCCAAATTTTAACATTCTTGGCCTACAGAGCGAGACTTACCTGACTTCTGTAGCGGGACGTAGGACGCTTCTCCATAAACTTGCCTATAGTTGGATCCAGGCATTCCGGGTTCACCGGGTTCACCCTTCTCCCCGATGACAGAGACCCCTGGTGACCCCTAGGTACAACATATTAGATTAAAACAAGTTTCTAGATTAACGCTTAAATATGTTATGAATATTGAACCAATGTTGTTTTTGCCAAAGCAACTCTATGCAACTCTGCACTTATGTATGCTTAGACTTTATTTATAAGCATATTTATTTCACTTCGTCTTGAAGAACGACTACCTTTTGGTTGTGTTAGAAATGCTTTCTTACCAAGTGTTGCTATTGCTACAAAGGAATATCAATAACCCAATAGTATTCGTCCTTTTTACTTTAGAACAGTGGTTCCCAACCTTTTTTGTTCCAGGCCCCACTGTACAAATGAAAGCCTTTCATGAGCCTATTAAACAATGATTACCATATTAATTGGTAATTTTTTCAGTTCAATTCTTATCCCAGGTCATCTTTTCTCGCCCTGACTAAATTGATCAAAGAAATTTTCATAGAAGAGTTCAACTCACTGGTTTTACGTGGTTTTAGTAATTTTCTTTGATATAATTTAGATTCCGATACTTTTTTTTTATTCCTGTTACTTCCTTTCTAAGCCATTCCTCTATTCTTTAACATAGTTAACAATTGAGGCTGAAATGAGAGTTTTCAAAATTGATCGTCGACCTCTTTACTACATCATTTTTTAAAATTAGGAAGTCACAAATAAATTTTGGGCACTTTATAAATGTTTATTATTATTTTTTATATTTTATTGGTCAAATATTAAACTATACATTATAATAATAAATAACAAACTCATAAAAATATTAATTGTGTGTAATTGTTTAAATTTATTATTTCGTTGATAAAACTTAACAAATAATTGATTAATTAATAATTATTCTAATCTTTTGTGGTACCCTTGAGGGGAGGGGCGCGTTACTCAATATGATAACCACGGTCTTCGACTGTGCTTGTTCCTTTTCCGGATAATTTTGCTGCTGAAATTATTTTCTTTTATTCTTTCGTCGAATACTTCATAAATATCAGAAATGTTTTACTTTAAATGGACATTTATGTTATTTATGTACAACCTATTACACTATTGAATACAAAATACCATTTTGAATATTCAATTGTTTGTTGTATCTTAGATAGTTTTTTTCTCATCTATTTCCTTTTTATACTTTCTCATTATTTTCAACATAACTTATTTATTAATTATTATAAATATTTAATATAGTTTTATTATGCAGACTAAATAATAATAAATAATTTAATATCATATTTAATACCATTAAATGATATACATACCGGTGGGCCGGGAGGTCCCGGCGGTCCAGGTACAGGCACGTATTGCACAGCATCTTTCCCAGCGTCGCCCTTTTCGCCTTTCAAATGCTGAACAAAAATAATTTAATTTAAAATAAATGAATATTAGAAACAGTCTTTTATAAATAAAATCATTGGTACAATAAGGAAAAGCGTGTCATAAAATAATTATCAATTTTTTTTCTTTTTTGGCGAACTTTTATATTCTCAATTAAGAAAGGTAATCTGCACGATGAACTCTTGTTTTAGCCTTGTCAAAAACCATGAATTTAGTATAGATGACGCATTATTTTTTTTTTTTAAATTTTATATAATAAATTTATAAAATTCTGCCGAAGCTGTAGGTAAAGATTGTTTTTTGTTTTAATGAAAAATAACTAGTTTACATGAATGTTGTGATTTTTTACAGTAGAAATAGTGGCTAAAATAACGATGATAACAAAATAAGTCGAATTATTTTTATTCATACAGAATTAATGATATAATTATTAATTATATATAATTATAAAAATAAGTGGTTTTTATGTATAAAAAAAAACACCAAATAAGTCTTGACTTATTTGGTGTTTTTTTGACTGCAACCCCCAACTATCTCCATTCACCATGATATCACCCAGTCAACTATTTCCTCTCAATTTCTCTCCTCCAGCTCTCTCTCTCTCTCTCTCTCTCTCTCTCTCTCTCTCTCTCTCTCTCTCTCTCTCTCTCTATATATATATATATATATATATATATATATATATATATATATATATATATATTTACAGAGTTAAATGTTGACCAAATGCTAGCGACTTTTTAAAAAGAATTTCATTTTAAAGGACACAACAAAAGTATGGAATAAACTAATTATACACAAGTATCAATATTTAAACAGACATATTGACGGCCTGGAGCTAACTCTATTTATTATCTAAGACTGCACACTTCCTCTTTGATCTAAGCGGTTTTAAAGGATCAACAAGTAGCTAAATAATAATAATAATAATAATAATAATAATAATAAAGTAACTATGACATCTCCGAACACGAAAATCACATGAAGACATTGAAAGTACCAACAACTAACTGCAAATTAATTGCCTCTTAAGCAGACAATATTAATCGTAGGGATTAGTCCTTAATCTTAATCCCTTGAGCTTAATCTCTGAGAAGGAGCATGCAAAGGTGGTGGGGAGGGCTGTCACCACTGGGAGGGGGAAAGAAGGTGGATAATAAAAAAAATTAAGTTTTAGGAATTTTATGTTTATATCAGTTTATGCCAACCTTGAAACAGATATTAACAAAAAGATATCTATTGCCAATATTATTAATGGGAGCAGCACAAAAGAATTAAAGATGGGCATTTATTTTAAAAAAACTATTAATCGAACGTTAAGATTTATGCATTAATTAGTTTGGATCATTTATTAAGACAATAAAAAATAAGTCAATTCAAGAAAAGGACCTGACATGGTATCGAAATTTCAGTGACCAACTGTAAGTTTTCTTTTGATTCCATGTTATATTATTCGAAAGAGGTGATTTTTAAGGAGTACCTGACATCGTACTGGCTCGGGACCCGCGTTTAACGTCCCTACCAAAGGACGGCATAACTCTTTTACTCCCTTTAAAAAATCTTAGGGCCTGTCAGGCTACGAACCCGCGATCTTAGGCATAGTAGCTTTTTATGCTAACCATTAGGCCACAGGTCGACACCTTTTAGAATGTTGTCACCTATATAACTCGAGTAATTAATTTTTAAATGTTTCCTGAGCGGCGCTATAGAAAGTGTAAACTAGTTTATTTTATTATTTATGATTGCCATAGCAACTAGGTCTCTTATGTAAGCTATAGTATCACATTTTATTGAACTAATATCACAGCACTGCATAAATTTATAAGATGGATTTATCTCTTCACACATTTCTCAGTCTTGATTCGGAAATTTATTCAATCCAATTACTTTTATTTGTCTAATTTTGATAACCTCCCTTCCCATTTCCCTTACATAATTAAAGGCTTGAATTTATTTATAAATCTCTGATGGAGCTATTTAATAAATCGGTTATAATAAGATTTGCTAATTGGCTCCGAGAGAGAGAGAGCGGTGGCCATTCCTTCCGGCTTCTTATCGAAGGGTAGAAAAGGTAATTCAATTAACGAGAAAGGATGGAATGATTTGCAAGTATAATTGCAATTAACATTAATGGTATCGGTGCCGGAGGGTCCTATCGCCCCTCGGACGGTCTCAATGCGTTACTCCATTAGGCGGGAATCGTATGGAACGAGTATGGTGTACCATGCACTTCCCCATCCACTACCGCAGTATAAGTGCCCGGCTATATTGCCAGCCTACTGCGGCTCCGCAACAAAAGGAATCGTTTGCATAAAAATGTCTTGAAGAATATTGCGGCGAGGCGAGGAATACGGGAATTGTATGAAATATAAACTGGTTGAAACTAGTCACTGCTATTTAATATAGTTTTTAGGGTGCTGAATCCAAATATGATATTAAAAAATCTGTATCACCCACAATGTCTTCACATTATATAGTTAAATCTATTAAATTAAGCGATTTTTTTTTAAAAAAAGAACAGCTTTAATTTTTAAAATAAATAACTGATTCTTATGAATTTTGTTTATTTTTTAAGCTGGACTTAATTCTTCTTTATTAGGGTAAGAGAAATAAAAACCATTTTCCAGTCAATGGTTATTCTCGACTTTCAATCTAATCGAGACGTTTCGACACTATGGTGTCATTTTCAATCTTTTTTTCTCTGCATCTTTTAAAAAACTCCTTTAAAATTTTTTAAATAGTCAAAAAGTTATAAGCATAGATACCTGGAAAGTCACGTTTTATTTAAAATTCTTGGGAGATCAATTGTCCTCCATGGTCAATAAAATAATAAATAACTGAAAAACTAGATCTATTGGTTTGGATGAAGTTGGTAGCACTGCTGAAACACATTTGCTGGCCAAAAAAGGTTGATTCTTTTTTCTGTTAACAGCTGATGTTTTGTTCACTGTCAACCTGATCTCACTTCCACGTTACCAGTACATGAAAGATATGAAGACAGTTAAAAAACTTATCGCAAATCCGAATCCCTATTATAGAGCTAAAAAATCTTTTCAAACCGCCACCTGTGTTGAAGTGATTTGCGTAGCAACCTTAGCCCAAAGGTGGCGGGTTAGCAGCGCGGCAGGAGGCCTTTAGATTTTTTATAGGAGTAAAGACTCCTTGGTTATGTCGTTCGGCCGTAAAATGGCTATTCTGAACTTTCGCGGTATCATAATTATTATACTCTTTAAAGATCCCTATCATAATTATGCCTAGATAGGCAAAATTAAGGACTCTCACTGTAACATCATCAATAGCATCATAAAGTGACTTATAAATCAACAAACAAACAAAACACGCTCTCTCCCAACGCAGAATCCCATCGCCTTTATCTAGTTCATTTTTAGGTTGTAACAGATTGTTTTTATTTGTGAATATCCGTTTCATCATTGATATGTTTAAGTATAAATTAAATATATCTCATTGAACATACCGGAATAATTATGGAAATATTTAATTGCTTAAAGAAATCGCCTTGTACGAATTAAATGTATTTTATCTACATACATTCATTTAAATACACTATTTACATGTATAAATATATTCCAAATCTGCTGGCATAAAACTGACTGTCGTTTGTAGCTGTATAAATTCTCTCTCGATTATACAAAAAAAAGTTTTTGGCGTGTAAAAAATTCATTAATATATAAGGTGGGATAAATACACAAGATGCTTGTAAAGCAGCCCGTGTGATATTGGTAATATTTTATGAACTCTTCGTTTGATGTTTATTAGTGAATATATTGTTCCACCACATATGTAAATTTTTACAAATATCTCTGTATCTAATAGTGTTGGAATATTGGTTCAGATAGTAATCGGAAATATGGTAGAAAGAAGATTTATAAGATTTGGCTAGTTTCGAGGAAATTGTCACCGGATTTTTTTTTTTCCGATCAAAACAGCAAAATGTCACTAGACAATAGAATAAAACAGATTTAAATTGTTATATTATAACAAACATTATTATGAGTCATTATAAATATTACTACGACAGTTACCATAAGCTCCGCTAGGTCACCGACCAGTTCTCCAGGTTCCCCTTTCTGCCCCTTCATACCTGCAACACCTGGTGGTCCTATCAAACCAGGTCGACCCGGCAGTCCCTGTAATCAAAATCAACTTATATATTTATATAATATTGTCTATATAATATTAATATATATGTGTATTTTTATGTATGTAATAATATTTACTGTATATATTGAGATAATCAATCAATTAATTAATTCTTATTTAATTAGATTATAGGCCACCCCCTTAGAAATGATTTAAGAGATCTTTTAATAATTCAATTGGTTTCATTATTCTAAACATTCTTACTTAAAATGAAATATAACAACAGTTATATTAGGTACTTAATATATATTTAACAGTGTATTAACGACATAAAAGTTGTTTAAATGTCCAGGAAACAAACATAAAATGCATTATTAAACCTTCCCAAGCTATAGTTCAAATTTTATTAAAATTGTTTAGAGCATATTATAGTGGAAATATGGCGTTCTAGGTAGTCATAAAGTGAAGGTATAGAAGATTCTCTTCTAATGGTATTATTATTAATAAAGTTTATTATATCTCGCTTTATTGGATGCCTGGGAAAGTTAATAGCGAAATAATTAATTATCTAACTGTAAAAATTAATTATATGTTTTAAGCACTAGTCTCACCTTTCCATCCTGTAGGGCAGTGTGAAAACAAAAAAAATTGAAAAATGAATACTTAAATCAGGCGAGAAGTTTGAAACTGATTAATTATAATAAAAATCCAATCTATATGCTAATCCCTGTGTATGATTTTTGGAACAATTACTGTGTAAAGTTTACCTTGAGGATGAAAAAAAAAGTTAATCACATGGAGCTACTGATAGAATGGAATTTTCAAAGAAATAAGAAAAATATTCGCGTCATTTAAATTAAAATTATCTTCTTCACCAGAATACTTTTTAATGAATTCTTGCTAATTAAATATGTATATAATGAAATGTATAATTAATGGATAGTTAAAATGCAATAATTGTTCTCAATCATAATTGGCTCATGACTTCAACGAACTTTAATAAATGTAAAAACGTTGTTTTGGTGATACTCATCTTATTAACTTGAATATTATGCTTTGTGCACTTTTTATTCGTTAAAATAATTAGACTTAAGGTGTATTTCTCGCAACTCATTGAGAAAAAGAAACATTCAGTTCTGAATGAATAGTATTATATCAAAAGTTTTGTTAAGAAAAAGGTTAAAACAGATTTATTAAAGATTTTGTAGACTGAATTCAAACTTGTGAAAAGATTGTGATTTAATTCACACACACACACAATATATGTATATAGTTATTATTTATTTTGGATTTCTCTGCTTGTGCCGGATAAATACACAAACCCGGACCATAGTTAATTCGGAATATTTAAAAATTTTCTAACGATGCTGGCAGTTTCCAGCATTACCGCTTTCTGTACTTCTTCCAGTCCCCTAATTATTTCCAGCGTCTTCATTGATCTAATCATTTCCTGAAGAATTAAATAATAATTATTATTATAATTATTGACAAATTCTCCCCAGAAACGGAAGACTTTAAGCAAGTAACTCGATCAATTTTTCTTTGGGTTCTTCTTGTTCTTCCACTAGGCTTTTTTTAGTTTTTTTTTTCTCACTCTGATTATCGAATAGCTATATGTAGCTTATCATGAAAAATTAATTTCTTTTTTTTTAAAAGCAAATTTATTCATTCAAATTTCAAGAAATAATCAATGATATATGTGCCGCTTTGATCGATGACCTTTTCCCACTTTTCTGGTGAAAGCATAATTCCATCGCAGTAGAACTTCTGAAGTTTCTATATGAAAAACAAAACTAGGCGGTTTTTACAAAACTGCTTTGAAGTCAACTATAGACCGTAAAGAGTATTCCGCATAGACCGAAATATATAGTATATGATACGGGCTGTTCGTTGGGTGAATCAAAATTTCCCAGCCAAGCGTTTTTAATTTTTGTCGATTGAAGATATGCATAGTCTAGCGCTGTTGTGATGGAAGGAAACTGCTTTAGTTGTTATATTATACAAATAGAAATCTTAAGGAAATGTTTCAAAACTGTTTGAAGTTCTGCAATGATATGAAATATATCGGAATACATCGATTTTTGTAAGAATTTTAACGATTTTTTCGGAACGAAAACGAGTAAATCAATTTTTACACTGCCGTTCACTCATCGCAATAAACACATAACAATTTTTGATGAGCCTGCACTGCATTCTCCCTGCATTTTCGGACACACAGCAGTCCTTTTGACAGAGTTAACTAATAGCACAGTTCTATTATAGACTGCTGCCTTTCAACCGTGTGGCTTCATTGAATAAGTATTACCAGACACATGTGGTTTTACATTAAACCCATTTATTGGGAAAAACCGAAATTCCATTTTCCTCATACCATTATCACTACAATGTGCCTTTCTAGAATTTCTAGGTAAAGAATGGCCTAAGAGGATATGTCTGTAATTAAAGGGAAATTAATCCTTTTCCGATAAATGATTTTTGAAAGGGTTTTCCATGAAAACTGGTATTGTTTTACCTCCCTGAATTTCTCTATTTACTATATGTCGAAGCCAAAGCGGAGCGGCTCAATGGTAGAGCGCTAAGTTGCCATGCCGAAGATCTTGGGTACATCCCGCTGCTGGCAAGACTTTTATTTAATCTATTAGCAGCCGGAGATGGATCCAATGGGATCCAGGAGCCTCTTGTGGCTCACTTAGCCTCTATAAAGAGGGTACCCTAAATAATGGAGAAAAACTAGCGGTTAAGCGTGGTTTAGGACCAATCACCTCCCTGCACAAACGTTGTCCAAAAAATAGTACTGTCTCTACCATTTATTGAATCCCAGACCCTTCACGGGTTCAACAGACCAGCCTAAGAGAAGAGAAGATTAGAACGAAGAGCTTTCAGAAGTACTCGGAAGAATCTCATAGAATGATTTTTTTCTTTGTCAGTATATCCATAGTTATTTATGATATGTTTTTGTTATACAATTGAGAAGATATATTGAGGTTAATACAAAAAAAAAAGGTTGATTCTTTCAGCAACACTTTTTTCATGTTCTGATTTAGCCATGTTATATCTTAGTTTCCCCCCATTTTTTATATTTTTGGAAAGTTAGCAATGAAGTTTCTGAATGATTTTATTTTTTTACTTTGGAGATTGGTATCTCAATATGGTAATTATAAGAAATAATTATTATTATCACTGGCTCTACAACCCAGCACGGGTCCTGGCCGCATCAAGGCGTCGCCTCCACTCTTCTCTGTTCCGCGCCAAGGTCCTCCAAGCTGTGGATCCAATGATGCTGCCTGCATCACTCTCGACTTCATCTGACCATCTAAGTCGTGGACGCCCACGTTTTCTTTTTCCATCAACGAATCCAAACAGAAGTCTTTTTAAGATAGCGTTGTCCTCCATTCTGGCCACATGTCCAGCCCATCTCAATCTAGCTATTCTTATGTGCTTCACCACGTCAGGCTCCTGATACAAAAGATACAGCTCTGCATTCTGTCTGAGTCTAAATTGATCGCCAACTCTTACCGCTCCAAACATTCTTCTTAATATTTTTCTTTCGAAGAGCAGCAAACTGTTGACATCTGCCCTGGACAGAGGCCAGGTTTCCGATCCATAAGTCAAAACAGGCCTGATGATTGTTTTGTACAGCATGACCTTGGCTCTTCTTGATATCAGACGACTTAGTAAAATTTTCGCCATCCCAAAATAACATCTATTAGCGGCCAATATTCTTCTTTGAACTTCTGGGCTGGTTGAGCCATCTGCTTTGACCAAAGAACCGAGGTAGACAAAACTGTCGACACTTTCAAATGTGTAGAGACCAAACGTGATGGTGGGATCCGATTGTCTTGAAGGGTTAGCCACCATATACTCAGTCTTTACTTGGTTTACCTGAAGACCTATATGCCGTCCAGCATTCTCCAATGCAAGAAAAGCCTGTTGTAGATCTCTCGGTGTTCTTCCCACTATGTCTATGTCATCTGCATAGGCCAGTATTTGGATGGACTTAGTCATAAGAAATAATAGAATCAGTTAAACATCGTCCACTCTTTTTTTGAAATATAATAATCACCTTCCTTTTTATTTTATTTTTTTAACCCCTTGGGTTTGAACTTTATTGTTGTACTACGAAGGGCAGTTGAAGGTTTCTCTTATTCTGTACTTTGTACATTTTTAGGGATGGGTGTGAAGTAAATAAGGTTCTGATTTCAGTTTTTTCTTTTCGTTGTTCCCTCAAAAAACAAAATTTTTTTAAAGCTCGTGCTAGTAATTTCATTTGGTTGGATGCAACCGAATATTTTCAAAATTTATTGAACAGATTTGTTTTTTTGATTAGGCTTCTATAATCGCTAAATTTCTGTGTGTCAATGTTATGAATGATCGTAGAATTTACTCAAGGGAGGAAATTTTTAAAAAGTTTTATTAAAAATTATTTTCATGGAAAACATTTTGTCAGCACATTAACCTCATTGTTCTAGCTATTGTGAAAGCTCAACAAACAGGAAAGGAAAAAAATAAAATGCTTACGAAGTAAGAAAATCTTTAAGTTGCCGATAAAACTAAACAATCTCCCCTTTGCCATTGATCCTGGCTGATTACTATCGATAGCTGACATTTCATGACTCCAAACAATGAATACCTGAGTACCGACAATGGCCGCTTAGGCAACTCCATAATCCTTCGTTAACTACTTCAAGGGCCATTGAGTTGGTGTACCTTGAACTTTACTTCTAAGTCCTCATGAATACATAGCACTCTGTTACTCCACACCATTGAGTAGGTATTAATAAACATTCATTCAATGAGGATTTTTCAGGAAATGGCTAAAAATTAGAGCATACGAAATACTTGAACCAAGATTGTTGAGAAGAGACGTTTCTGTTAGAAAAATTTACTTTTACAGTAAATTATTATTAAATGAGTCAGTAAAATAAAAAAATAGAGTTTCATTCATTTTTAATAATCGAACCTTTTTCAAGAAACACTAAAGAACATTTATCGCTCTTATGATTAATGAAGTTTGAAATCCTGTACCAATACAGGTCTATCCACCAATCCACCTAGGGATCCATCCTCGGCTGTTTAAAGATTAAGCAAATTATCTATCGCAGCCGGATTCGAACCCGGGACCTTGGGCACGATAGCTGAGCGCTCTACCACTACCCCGATAGCTACCCCGCTCCCGAACCTTTGACATACTTTGCTTTAAATTAATGTATTATAAAGAGTGTTTTCATAATTCTCCTCAGACAGGTTTATGCAAACATAACGCTTAATAAGTTCTTATCTTCTGCGTATTAGGTCCATACGTTCTTGAAATATTTTGAAAATTTTTCCAACAAAAGACAAAAGTACCTTACATTTCGTGTGAAATGTATGAGAACACCTATTGAAAAAATATAGGTGAATTTCCATCAGATACAAGAATTAACTTTACACACAATAATAATTTATTTATTTGAGATAGTAATAAATATTATAAAGAATTGGCTGGATAATGATTCAGAAAAAGATAAAAAGGGACAAAGGTTTAAAGATTAGTAAAGTTTAAAAAAAAAATTTTCTCTTTATATTTTCATCAACACCTGTCAAATTCAAGTAATTGACAATCAGCAGAGTGGCTGACTTTTAAAAAATAAAAAAAAAATATTAAAAAAACATCAACAAGAGAATTAAAATTAAAAATTTAAATTTTGACAAGGACACGATAATTATATCAGATGGTCAAAAGTTGGGTGCTAATGAATCTAGTCAAAATGTTTTTTTGTTTTTTTTATATAAATTTACTTATTGATATTTACAACTGTATTACAATAATACAACAAGTAAATAGGATAAGTGCTACATAATGACATGATAATGAAAAGTAGAGAAACTATCCACTGGTAGCACTCAAATCAAAGTTCAACTAAGAAGGTCACGTGGCCATCTTCTTTTCGGACTCGGAGGATTATCGGGAATGGAAGAGGAAGCTAGGTTTGAAACTAGAGGGTTTGAGTGGGAATGAAGTTTGCTATGAAAGGATAGATACCGGGTTAGGGCCAAATCAGCAACAAAAGGGACATTAAGGTCGTTATGGATGACTTTATTCTTAACAAAATAAGGAGCATTGAGGATTTTACGAAGGATTTTGGATTGTAAGGATTGGATACGAGAGGAATTCGATGGCTTAGTGGAGCCCCAAAGCTCTACTCCGTAAGTCCAAATAGGCCGTATGATGGTCATGTAGATGAGTCTTTTGTAGTTAATTGGGAGCTTAGAGTGTTTGCCTAGTAAGTGTTGAAGTAACCTGAAACTTCGAGCAGTTTCTTGTCTTTTCAGTCTTGTATGAGGATTCCAGGTAAATCGTTTGTCAAGGTGCAATCCTATGTATCGGATCTGTTCTACAGGCACCAGTGGGATATTATTAAAGGATACTGAAGGGCAGGAAGTCATTGGTTTACGACGTAAGGTAAAAGTGATTTGATGCGATTTTTGAGAATTTATTTTAATCCTCCAGTTTTGACACCATTCTTCAAGATAAGTGATATGGGATTGGAGGCTTTGGGATGCAATAACTGGATTAGTGTTGACTGATAATACACATGTGTCATCAGCATACGTGGTATGGATAGTATTAGGATGAGTCGGGATGTCAGCTGTATAAACTGTATAAAGGATTGGACCAAGGAACTTGAGGAGTCAAAATGTAGCTTAATTTTTTTCAATTAACTTGATTTAAAAGTGCAATGGCAGTTTATTTATTGTAATAACTTGGTGTTGTTTCTGTATATAATACGTTTGTCTGAGAAATAATAAGCATTAGTGTATTGCTAGAAACTACAATTTAAAAAGTACACTATATTTGATCGTTAAGTTTACTTGTTAATTTTTATTCATTTGCAATACCAAATAATCTATGATGTTTATGTAATTAATTTCCAAAGGTTTTGGGATATATATTGAGTGGAAAAGTATTTGGAGGTAAAGGAAGATAGATATTCCTCATTTCATTTATGAATTTAACTTTTTTTTTATTTATCATTAGGCCCGAAAATTTGAGTTACTTTCGATTTATTTTTTACTGTATTCTCTTGATACAAAGTGTCACAATACATATTTTTTTGTCTTATTTCTACCAGTTTCTTTATTATTTCCCCCTTTTCATTGGCTTGAAAAATGATCAATATTCGTTTAATAGCCCATATACCTAGCAGGTTTATTGTTCAGCGTTTATATTTGCTATAAAACCCAGAAGAGTTATCTCTTTTTTGGGGTAAAACCCAAAATATATATCTTACTCGTCCTCCTAGGCTAATATTCTTTATTCGATTATTTAACAACACCACATGAACAGCTTTTCAGCTCTTGTAACAATTAATAATTATAATTTATAACATAATTTTCGGAACCATCATATGTGTAATTAACTTTATTATTTTTTTCCTATCTAAATCCTTAATTTAACAGAGATTTCATTACATGCTATTATATGTTGTTTTATATCAGCCTTGTAAGTTAACCTTAACTGATCAGAATTACCAATTTTAGACAAATAAATTAATAATTTTCAAAAAGTCTTGCCTTTTAAAATTCGTAATATAAAATCGGATTTTGTCCTACCAATTAGAAAGTAATTATCACCTCACTTTCTTTTAACATAGATAAAAAAAAAGAGAGAAAAAGACGATGGAAATCCCAAAATTATTCTTTTATCAGGCAGATTGTTGTTAAAAAATAACTAAAACAAATCTTCGAGAAAGAGTTATTTTCATTTCATTTTTTACATTATTTATAAAATATAATTTAACAGAATTACAGAGATGTGATTACAATTATTATGACTATAAAGCTTAAAATGCATGTTGTATAACAAATTTAAAAATACTAGTAAATAAATTAATAAGTATTTGTAAAGAGTAGCAAGACTAATAACTATACAGTGTTGGCGTTTTGACAAAATCTTATCAATTTAAAAATTTATCAGACTCTTGTCTTTATTTCTTATTACTCACGGTAGCAATAATATTTATTGACGGGCGACCTGTGGTCTAGTGATTAGCATAGACAACCTACTAAATCCAGGATCGTGATATGGGGTAGCCCGACAGGTACTTTTTACTAGGAGAGTAAAAAATCCTTAATATGACGTCCTTCGGAAGGGACGTTAAACGAGGGTTGAAGTCAGGCACTCGTTAAAATCCCTATCCTGATTAAATCTGGGTGGGCAAAATTTAGTGCTCTCACTGTAGTATCGTCCAATTAGCCATAGCAGCATAAAGTTAGGTTAAATAAACAAACAATATAAATGGGCTTAGTTTATGAATGAAGAATAAACATTGTTTCTTTTTCTACATTAAAACAAAAACAATTTGATATAAAATTATATTGGCAAAAATAATTTAGATATTTCAGAAGAGAATTAAATTTTTCTTTTTGTGACCAGTGAATTTTTCTATCAAATGAAAATAAACATATATCATTTGTGCATTAAATTAATATATTATAGAGGGCGTTCCCTATAAAATTTTGTACTTTGTCTATGGTAAGTATTCCTATTAATCTTGCCACCACAATCTTGCTTCCTGAAATTTTAAAATTCAAAAATTTTATTGTATTAAAAATTTGGAAAAAAAACTATTTACTTAAATTTCATTTTAATGGGACTAAAAAATAGCCCCCCCCCTAGAAAAAAGAAAAAGATTGAAAGCCCTAGCCTTTTACTCTCTTATCTCGGAGGGAATGGATGTCGGTAAGGTTGACAGGGCTACACGATTTGTCTAGTTTGGCTACATTCTCCTTTCCCACTGGCTTTATCGAGTTTTATACCACTATTTACTTGTATTCCGTACTCCAAACCTCTATTTTCTCGCCCACTGTGAAAGCAGTAGTCACCAGTCTCTCAAAAAATTTTCTCATGTGAGGGAGCAAGCTGATTGGCCGATAGTGCTCAGGTAGTCCCCCACTCTTCCCAGGCTTGAGTAGTGGAACTACGACGGCTCTTTTCCACACATCAGGCAAGTACGAGATGTTCATGCAAGTGTTGAATATTTTCAATGGAAAGGCTTTACCTTTTCTAGGAAGCATCTTCAACATTACATGGGGAATATCATACTGTCCTGATGCTCTGTTACCTTTCGTGCGTCTTAGTACTCGAGCTGACCGAAGGTGGAGAATATGGGCTTCTCTTTGGGGCACGGTAAAGGTCCTTCCGGGATTGGTGGAGCATATAACAGCCGAGTAGCTTCTCTCTCCTCATAAGCCTCCACCAAAAGTTCAGCCTGTTCCCCAGGCGTCAGCAGGTTGCCTCCAGATGAAAGAAACACTCCCCTCCTTTTGGTTACGTTTGTTTTGACGAGCCACCAGAACTGACGGAGGTCATCGTGAGTCCGACGAAATTGCTCATGCCAGAGGGATGTTTTCCAGTCTCGCATGAGGTATCTCGCTATCTGCCGGGTCATCGCATTGGTGGCCGGTTTTAGCCCGTAGTCACGAGAGCACTGGAAGATTTGTTTCGGAGATTTTCTTATGGAGTTGAGTAAAGGACTGAACTTTGGGATGTGCTGGTTTGTCGCGGCCTGTATGGTAGTGGTGATGACACCCACCGCAATATACTCCTGTAAACTATGTTACTTGATTTGTTTTGCTCAGCGAAATATGATTTTGCGAGTTAGAAACACGTGGACGAGCTACTCAGGGGGGAGCACAGTAGGGATGTTAACAATATTTAACAATTAAATTAAATAACCGCGATTTCCTACTGACCATATGTTGGAGGTAATATTGAGAATGTATTAATACGAAGTACTTTGTAATGATGTTTATCGTTATATTATGACCAAATTACACAAAATCATTATAAATTATAGCCTTTGTGTTACTCTGATATAACCTATATTACTGTAAAGTTTCATCCAAAACCGTTCAGTAGTGAAAGAGTAAGAAACATACATACAAACCTTCGCATTTATAATATTAGTAAGATTTATAAAACAAAACCCATTTTTGAAAAATTTGCACTTAACACATTTTTGAACTAAGGCATCGAAATCTGCCTGATACTTAAACAGTTTAAACATATTTTTTCGTTTTCTCTATCTTCTAATAACGCTTAGAGAAATTTTAATGTTGTTAATAAACTAATATTTTTTCTATAAGCTATTTATCAATATTTAATCGTACCTATATATTAATAACATTAATATTTATCTTAAACCTATTAAAAAGTATTACTCTTTCAATCTAACAATTTATTATAAAAATATCTCTATTATTTATCGAAATTCAAATTCCAACTCGTTTGAAGAATCGAAGACGTCAACGAAAATAATATCCAAATTATATTGTTGTTGTTCGGTATATTTGTTCAATATTTCTATCCCTAATGAGGAACAGTTGAGAAAGTGTGAGCTCTGGTAAAAGGAACAAACAACACAGCCTTTTTTTCGGTTCTTTGTATGTGAAACATGTCGTTCTTTCTAATTAGTAATTTTTTCTTTAGGCTTTCGACATACACTTTTTAATTAATATCCCTATTGAAAAATATCAGATGAAAAATTCAGCATATGGTGGAAATAACCTTGCAGTTGAGTATGAATGCGGTTGTGTAAAACACGAATTTAATTATTCATAAAATAAGAAACCTCAATTTATCTCATCTTTACGGTTATTTAATTTATCTTATCTGTTCTGCATCAAATTAGTATGTGAATAGATGCATTGATAATGATTATTAGAATATAATAACAACCATGTAAAGTAAATATACTTTACTGTGTTAAGTGTTTAACATAAATATACTTTACTGTGTTTAACACATTAAAGTAAATATATTGTTTTACAATGATTGGTCAATTTTTTGATTTTTAAATATTTTTATTTTTAAGGAGAAAAGATAGGGCCTCGGCCGGGATTCGAACCAGGAACTTTTGTCTTTCCGTGACAGCGCTCTACTATTTGAACCACCAAGGCCGCCTGCCGGCAGAGGACAAATCTTTTCTCTTATCCGATCCCATGTCCTCGTGTTAATAAAAATAATAAAGTAAATATACTTTACTGTATATGCAAATAATTTAAATGTTCTTGAAGTCTAGAGACGAGACCAAACTAAAACTATCGAAAAGACTAGGATAATATTGAGTATTATCTACAACCATATACATATACCACTACAACCCACGAAGTGTTTTGGGTTCAGTAGATAGTAGAGACTATACTGTTTTAAGACAGCGGTTGTGCAGGTAGCTGAAATTTATAGAGGCTTGGTGATCATAGGTGAGCATGGCAACTCAGCGCTCTACCACTTAGCTACTCCGTTCTTCTCGAGTAATATAAACCAGTAAATAAATATTTTTTATCATCTCCGGCTTAAATGTTTTTGCTCACGTTGAAATAAATTTCTAATGTAGCTGGAATCTAAAATGCAGGGGAAATTACACCGTTTTCCTTCCTAAAATACTCCCCTGGAGCCATACAAGCTTCTTTACAAGCGTCGTAAAATCGGATTATGTTGGACGTTTACGGTAGTAGAGGGCGAAATGAACGGCTAACCTATATGTATGTATATTTATATACATTTCCTTTTTCTCCGAACACTGGGTCAGTATTTCCACATCACCATTTTTAAAATTTTCTATACTCGGAACTGAGAGAATAGCTGGGGGGGATGTCTTTAGTAGGCTTAAGCAATATTCATGATTAATAAATTCGATTAAGTCATGAATTAAAATTACTTCATCATGCAAGGAATGAGAACTAATGATGAAATAAAGTAATGAGGGATGTTTTGGGGACTGCTTCCAATTGTTTTTCTTAATATGTTGAAGTAGCCATGGAAACAGGTATGATTCTAATAATTTACTAACCAATATAGAACATTTATTTAAAAAATGGAGAATAGAATATATATCTGCAAAATAAATAATTGATGATATTCCACCAAAATAAAAAAAGAAAGAAATTGAATGTGCCTAATATTTCCTAAATTACTTATCTAATAATTATTTTTATCTAATAATCTTCATTATGTTTTGTAAAACTATCGCTATCCTAGAGTTATTGATAAAGCTTTTAAAATAAATATTTCACAAACAGCAACTATTTAAAAAAAATCCCTATTGATATTATGTATACTGTTATGATATTTTGCTAAATAAAGTAAAATTATAGTACATCCACTATTTTGTTACTAGATTGCGCACTGATTGATTACAGATCAAGTATTCGGCTTTAAATAACAAAAATAAAAAGTTTGGTCTGAATAGGGGAAGGAGTTTTAGGTAAATGTTAAAAATGAAATAAGTAAATAATTAAAACCTGTAACAACTGTAAGCGACAATGTGCGGATCAGATACCCAGTTTTCTACTAAAAGGGGGGCAACTTTTTTTTCAACTATTAAATTGATCAATAATCTAATATATATTATAAAATGCTTTGTTCGTACGTGAAGACACAGTTTTCTCTATCACCACCAATCCCAATCAACTTCCCTTTGGGGTGGTAAACACCTCTTGGTCTCCACGTGGTAGTAAGGGAGTTTGGTCGCGGTGGGTGGATTTATCGGGAGGCACGGGGGCAAGGGCCCCCCCGACAGTTTTTTAGGTACTGTGGAGAATCTATTATAGTACATAATTAAAGGCAAACCACATGATAATAGTTGTTAAAATAACAAAAAGTACATGAGTGAAACTATTGTTTTGATATCCTACTAATAATATAAATAAGGGACACGTGCCAAATTTTGTTTGTGTTCTGTGGAGAATCCATTATAGTACATAATTAAAGGAAAATCAGGAACATAGCATCTTGAAATTTGCAGATAGGTTCTTTGTATCATTCAAGAATGAAATTTGGATAATTCCACCTCCCAAGGGTTTCCCCCTTACTATAATAGGGGTTCGAAGATTGTATGGAATCCGTCAGTTTTGAAGTTAGACATCTGAAATTTTGGATGTACGAGTAACTTATAGTTAAAAAAAAAATATATATATTTTTTTTTGTTTGATTATTTTATTGAGTTGTACAACTGTAATACATACATCTAGTACAATTGCTATAAGAGTAAATAATACATGATAGGACATGTAGAGATACTACCTACTGGCAGCACTCTAATAAAGTTCTATAATAGAAGGTCTCGAGGCCATCTTCTCTTCAGACGCCTAGGAGGATTGTCCGGGATGGAATTGGATGCAAGGATGGAAACTAGTGGGTTTGGATGGGTTTGAAGTTTATTGTGGAATGATAGGTATCTGGAATGGGCTAAATCGGTAACATATGGAACGTTAAGGTCATTATGGATGGTTTTATTTGTGACAAAATAAGGAGCGTTTAGGATTTTTTTCCTAATATAAATTAATTGATATAATTTGGAGTATACAATATCAGACCATTCAATTACATTTTTTAAATTATCCTTCCTCAACAAAGACTTCTGTAATGGAAGAATGATTTCACTGTTCGCTGGATTGTTTATGCCTCAACTACAAGAGATCCCATTGTATTCAGCAATTATCTTTTGATTTATCAGCATATTTTAACAAGTTACATTCCAAAGCCATAATGTCATAAAGACGTTATTGATTGGGGACTAATAACGCTCTTGTATTTTAGTAGAATATAATATTTTAGTTTTTACATTAAATGTAAACAATCTAGATCGAAAATAATAAAGAAATTCTAATTGATTGCAGTAGAAAGCATTCTCATAAAAAAATTTAAAATAAAATAACTAATATTATTAGGATGCAAGATTTAATTTGAAAATATAAACAGTATTTATATGGTACAACATATTCATACTAGATAGTTAATTAATATAAAATTTTTATGAAGTAACATCTATTGATATGCTCCATTTTAGATTGATGATAGAATTTACTATATTTTGGATTGCAAGGATTGGATATGCTCCATTTCAGATTGATGATAGAATTTACTATATTTTGGATTGCAAGGATTGGATACGAGAGGAATTCGATGGTGTGGTGGAGCCCCATAGTTCAATTCCATAAGTCCATATAGGCCTTATAACAGTCACATAAATAAGTCTTTTGTAATTGATCTGAAGCTTTGAGCGCTTATCTAGTATGTGTTGAAGTAGTCGGAAACGTCTAGCTGTTTCTTGTCTTTTCAGTCTTGTGTGAGGGAATATTTATTTAAAATGATCTGTCATGAAACTTTCCACGCAAAAAATTCCACGCGAGCGAAGCCGCGGGAAAAAAGCTGGTTCAATATACAACGAAATGTTCGTCGTAAGTTCTCTTTTTTTTTTCGAACACGGAAAATAATGACGATTTTAGCTAATAATTATTGGTTGTAGAAAAACTAAAACTGCTGGGCAAAATATAAAAAGCCTTAAACAAAATACATAACTAAATATACAAATTTTTTTGGTATAAAATCGAGTATTTACGAAACAGCAAAAACTGAACAAACAATTAAAAATAAATATAAGATTTTATTTGCATATGTCAAACGTATTTTGATTTCTCAATCTAAATATCTTCGAATATTGAACTACAATATATTTTAAGACTATGTTTCGAAAGTTGGGAATACAAAAACAAATCTATACCACTACAACCCGTGAAGGATTTGTGGTTTAGTACATGGCAGAGACAATACTGTATCTTGGACAACGGTGATTTGTCCTAGGTCACGCTTAACCGCCAGATTTTTCCCTCTTATTTTAGGAACCCACTTTATAGTGGCAGGTTGAACCCCAGGAGGGGCTATGGAAGTCCCATAGGATCCGTTTCCGACAGCTAAAAGGTTAAGTAAAAGTGCTGCCAGAAGCGGGATTTGAACCCAGGACCTAGGGCATGGCAACTCAGCGCTCTACCACAGATCCATTCCGCTCCCTTAAGTTGGGAATAAAGAAATGAAGCTAATTTTTGGAATTATACACGATTGTGGATAGAATTTTCATTCTGAGATGATGATGATGATTCTCTAATATTTAAAACCGTCTTTTTAAAAAAAATATTTACTAGAACCTTTTTTATTTCGGTATTTACTTGATTGAATATTAAATATAAACTCCCGGCTGAGGGTAGCATATCTCCATATGAGAAGACGATACATACCTGACAGGAAAGATGAATATTCATAAACACATCGGGGAGGCCCTGCCTTGGAAGGGAATTTCCCTTCAGTGGATGGCTCCCTGGAAAATATTATCATATAAGGGCTGATATGTTTTGAAAGAGGCGGCGCCGTGATGATATGATGATATGATAGGGGATATGCCCGAGGTGCCTCTTTTATCGGACCCGGCTTGATAACACACGCTCATCTCAGAGATAAGGCTGCACCTTGCAAGGCGGATAAACCATGCACTTGGAGATTGCCATCTACCGTTCACGCTTCATATATATTGAAGGCTGGGTTCTTTATGGCCTCACAGGAGCGGTTTTGTACCACCCGACGCCTTTGGTTAGTGCCTGTTTCAGTGCGTCATGTTTTATGGAACCTCTCATGATGGGTTCAGCTCTGAGTACAAAACCAGGTGTGAAAGGATGGAATCCAGGTTAAAATACAAAAGCACCGCCCATTAAATATTTAGCCATACAGGGTGTATACGTTTGAAAAAGCGTGAATATACACTACTCACTTTTCGACGGACCCGAATATATAACAAAATTCATATAAAAGCCATGATTTTCTGTTATTTTATAATAATCATTACCTGTGACTTAAATATGTTTTCTTTCTTATTAGGTTGTGCATTTATTAGGTACATACTGTACCTTACTCTTTAATTTTTCTCACTAGTTATTTCATAACATATCTTACTCTTTGTATTTCTTTTCATTCTTATAAATACTGTTAAAAAAATCTGTTATTGCTCCTTGTTACTGCAATGTTTTATATAGTTATTTTCTGTTTCCTTCACAGCCCTGAAGATGGCCAACATTTTAGGCCGAAACGTAGGCTAAATAAAATAAGTTTTGCTTATTTTGGGTAATTTTTGACTTGACCCCTTGACGAATTCAATCCGTTATCAGAATCATCTAATCAACTATTTTCCAAAGACGTATATTATAGATTGTGATTAATTAGAACTCATGTAATTTCGTCTACATTCTTGATTTTTGAATGACGATAAGTTCATTCTAATTCCCTTTTCATTAAAATCGTTTTGGAAAATATTGCAAATAAATTGCAAAATAAACATAATTTCTAGTATCTGATCCGCTGGTTGTCGCTTCGAGTTGAGTTACAATAGGTTTTAACTGTGAATTCATTTCATTTTTAATATTTTGCAAAAAATATAAGCTTTACTACGGAAAAGAGAATGTAATCATGCATAATGAGTAAATTTCGGTAATCATTTCATCGAGAAATAAAAGTTTCAACTTACATTTCGAAGTACAGATGATATATGTTGGTGAATCGTTAATTTATAGATGGAATGATTTCCGCAATATACACATTTTCCATAATTTCTTTCTCTTTTCCATACTAAAACATTGTAACTTGTATTTTTGGAAAAGGTTACAAGGGAAACGAATGAAATCGACGGACCCTACGTACAAAGCGACATGTCAATAATTGAGGTTACAGGAGAGCGTAATGAAAGTTGAAATCACTCTTCATTACGCTCTCCTGTAAACCTCACTTTTTGACATCTCGGTTTGACATGACTTTGTACGTCATTTCAAAAACTGAGGTTTACAGGAGAGCGTAATGAAGAGTGATTTGAACTTTCAATATGCTCTGCCATAACCTCAGTTTTCGACATGTCGCTTTGTACGTAGGGACCGTCGAAATGTTAAAACCTGTTTTGATTCAACTCGAAGCGACAACTTGTGGATTAATTTCCTTATTTCATTTCAATAAATATTTTTCCACGGACTTAAATGCATATAAATGCTTGTTAAATATTTTTTTGGAGGGAAGTTGCTCAGTGTGTAGAGCACTGAGATACGGAGCTGTATGTCTCAGGTTTGAAACCAGTAGTGGCATTTTAATTAATTAACTAACAACAGAGGATATGCAGGCTCCCTCGATGCTCAATAACCCTATAGAAATTTAATTTTAATGTATTTATTCCATAATTTTTATTCAGCTATGAAGAATACGTACAATGTGGGCTGAAATATTGATTTCATTATACAATATGAATTTTTTCTTTACTATTTTGACTGTCAAATATAATTTTAATTCAATTGTTCAAATAAGTTATATTCTATTTTATTAAGATCAACTTCATGGAAAGTCTTAGAATAGCCTTGTTTTAGTATTCCTGAAGCTGCTAGTTTTGACAAGTTGGTGGATATTGGCAGGTTCCCGAAACCATTTATACAGGCCAAACTTACTAACTTCTAAAGCTACGACAAAGTCAGGCATTTTCAATATATTAGGTCTCAATAAATTTGGCTGAGGTGTGTTAATACCACCTGGGTTTTGCAATTAATAGGAAAAGTACGTTTACAAAGGCCCAGGTTATGGAGGTTGAGGGCTATTTATCATCATTAGATAAAAATAAATTTTTATAAATTGTTTGTATCTTGCTTATTCTGATTAGTTTATTTTTATATATTTATTGCATCTTGTATAATCCATATACAGTGGCTCACAGTCAAAGTGATATTGGTAGAAATTTTTGAATAAATAAATTGCTTAAATTAAATTAAAATCATAATTTATTGCAATCACTATACATCCCAGTAATCCGTTTTTTGTGTATGAACATATATATAATAAACCGCATTTATAAATGATTACCAATGATCTTCCAATGAAAATGACATACCTTTGCTTTTTCCAATATTTTTTAACTCAAACTATTTTCCTTTTGTTTAACTGTTGCGCTGAAAGTGTTAGGTTCAACAAAATCGAAAAATCAGTTGCACACAATTTACCGCTATAAAAAATTTACTGATAAGAAATATGTGAATGAAATAGCAGAAATGATTTTTAAAAATCTTTGAATTGTCTAGCATATAGTAGAGAGATTCGCATTGCAAAAAAAAAAAAAGAAAACATTTTAAATGGAGGGGATGAGGGTTTGATCGTCAGAAAAATAAAACATAATACACCTGTGACTGCACCCAACACAAAGTGTTAGGTAAATTTAATTTGGTCATTATTTGTTATTCAATTTTTTTTTTAAATGATCAAAGTTGTATATTTTATTTTTTTTTTTGTTTCGGTATATTTAAATTGATAAGAAGGGCATATGAAAAGAAGATGGCCTCGTGACCTTCTACGTGGAATTTATTATTTGAGTACTATGACTGGGTAGTTTCTCTACTTGTTTTTATCCTTAACATTATGTATTATTCCTGCCTTTTAATTATTGTATTGTTGTAATACAGTTGTAAATTTCAATAAATAAATTAATAAAAAAATTTATGTTAATGTATGTCAAGAAATTGGTTGAAGGGTTTCTGTTTTCTCCTGTAACCATTTAAATTCTCCTTTCTACGGGGTTTATCAATTTATTTTTCTATTTTATTCTGTATTTGTATTTTTCTATGTTATTTTGACGCATTTATAGTATGTTGCCTACACGGTTAATACATGCAATATAGTCCAATATGTTGCTTGTTATTATTCTAGAATTTATTTTGATCTCTTCTGAGATAATGTTCTCCTCTTACAATAATAAGACGCCAGTAACAAGGTGTACTACCCACCGTCATGCCCTGGAAGCCGAGGTCGGACGAGCGACCCGGTGGCCCCGGAGGTCCTGGCTTGCCCCGGCGGCCGCGCTTGCCCCTCTCGCCTTTCTCGCCACCGCTAGGCCCCGCAGGACCCCGCTCTCCTCTGGGGCCGGCTGGGCCTTGGGGTCCTGCCTCTCCCTTCTCTCCTGGGGTCCCCTGCAACAAATAGTCATTTAACAATAGTAATAATTAACATTACATTATTTAAGGATTTATAACAAATCACGTATAGTTTCCGCTGTGCTTTACTTACACATAGCATGAAAGAGAATGATGAATGAAATATATAATAATATATTGGGTCTAACGGTAATAATTAAATTCATATTGGAATTAGTAGTAACGACTTATAATATGTTATGTTTAAATTGTAATGAGCTGTCATTAATCCTCTCTTTTTCGATAAAAACATATTGCATTAATTGATCGGAAGGGAGCTTACCCTTGCACGACAAGACCGGACCCCGTTCTTTCATGACAGATAGTGAAACTTGATGAGCTTGGTTAAGAAGTCCTCCTCTACCTACCTTATTTGTCAGACATATAAGTAACATATCTCCAACAGGCTTTCATATGTTCAGAAATTTGGACAATTCTTTGAGGGTAAAGTTTTTGAACATGATTCTCAAGTTAAAAAGGCATTTTAAAAATTTATTTCATCACAAAACCTTGAATTTCCGAGTTCTGGGATTGAAAATTTGATAAAACGGTGGGAAAAATGCATAGAAAATTGAAAGCTTTTCCTTAAGGTTCGTCCATAGCCTTGAACCCGGGGTACAAAGCTGGGATTGTAGAGAGCCCCGAAGACTGATCGTTTATTGACGAAGAGAGGAAGTAGACTATGCGGGCGCTAAGTCAATAGAGAGGCTGCAATAGAACCTCTTTATTGCCGCTCTTCGTGTTTCATCCAGGGTCGATTCCCGCCTGTGTTTGAACATCTCCACATTATCTTCAACGATCCATTAATACTTATTTCTATTTTACTATTATTTTTTTTCTTAACTGTCGAGTATCCATCTTTTTGTATCCTTGAAGGAAATATAAATTATGTATTGTCATAATCGAACAAATCCACTCACTTTTGCATTTTAAACTTGTGTAAATCTGGTGGGTTATTTCCAAATATTAGTTCCAACCTCCAGAAATTTGGACAAACTTATGGGTCTCTCTAAAGTTGTCAAGTGCCAACGTATTTTCATTGACAATTTTTATTATTTCAAGATTTAAAAAAAATAACAAATCATTGATTCATGAAATATTTGTATTATGCGTATCATAAACAAGATCACAAGTAATCACATTTTGTTTACAGAATTTCATATATAGATTATGAAATAATCGAAAGATTATCAATTGAAATCGTAAATTTTTAATTAAGGTATTTTGTTTCATAACAGAAATTTATTTTGTGGTTAATCTTTACTATTGCTGCATATATCGAATATAGCTGTTGATTCCAATATAGTTTACCTCGGAAAATAAGGAACAAAGATATTTATAAAAATATAACAAATTAAATGTTGCCATACTCTATAGATTATAATTTTAGCTTAAAATCTATATTAATTTATATTAAAATAAAAAAAAAATACCAGACTTATTGATTTATGAGTAAGGTGGAAATACTGAATACCTCGAGTATTTAGAATGGTAATAATTTTATAACTCAAAAGGACATTAATTATTTTAGGGTCGATTCCAGGATTCTGGAATCCGATTATTTACAAAACGGAAAGGGGGTGTAATACTAAAAACAAAATTGAAATTCTACATAATTTGCTTTTAACATATTGAGAGATTTCCGCTAATTAAATACGAAACTCACAGTGGCCTTAGGGATTAGGTATTTATGATAATCCCGGATGGGAGGTCTCCGGCAAAGGACTGGAGTATATAAATATATCTGTATATAGTACAGTATACAGTCTCCCACGCGATTGGCCTTTAGGGTACGTAGGTTTCAACGGATCATGTTGACTGTATTGTGGAGGTGGTTATGATTTGGAGTGGAGATCCCATTATAAAAAAGAGACCTCGTACTAACAAAAAACATAACTACATTACTATCAGGTAAGAAGTTGATAAGTAGAGAGAAATTCAATTTCAAGTACACTGCAGTTCTAAGTGAATGTGATGGTCTCACCTCTGACTAAAAAGGAAAAATGAATTGTTCCTAATATTGACCACCATAAAGAAACCAATACTTTTTTGTGGATGCAACTTTGGTTTTGTCAACGGAAAATAGTCTGTTAGTTACAACACCTTATCCCGAACGAGGTGGTAATGTTTCTTGAAGCTTCTGCTGCCGAGTCTCCAAGTTTACACGAATTAATAATATCCTTAATTAATAATAATAATAATAATAATGATATTTACTGGTATTCCGTTGGCCCCCGGGAGACCCGTGGGCCCCCTCTCGCCCTCGTCACCCTTTTCTCCTTTCAGTCCTGGCTCGCCCCGATCTCCTTTCGGTCCTGGTTCTCCTTTCATACCTAGAACAGGATATAATTATTACTATAATAATAATGTAATAATCACAAATAAAGTCTTTATTTATTCTTTGACAAGTCTCTTTATAATAACATTACAAGTAATAATATATAAGCTGAATGTACCAAAACATATATAAAATTTATTATATAAATGAGAGTTTGATGTGAACCAACTATTCGAAGTGCTAGATGTCCATAATTATTATTGCTAAAATACAGTTATACTTTTAAAATTATTACGTTATTAAAAAGTACCGACTTACACCATTATGAAGTTCATTCCGTTTTGGAATGAAAATCTACTGATTTAGTCTGGGCTTAGGGCTTGTTCGTAACAGGCGATGTCTAATTCCGAAATAAGCTTGCGACAATCGTCAAAAATCAATTATTTTTCTAGTGAAATATTAAATTGAGGAGGAATCATTTACAGCCCTCTCTAGTTCCTCCGGTCTTAGTTCCTGCAGTGCTGTTCTGTTCCATTGGAGTCTTATCTTCTCGAAATCCTTCTTCAACTCATATTCCCACTTCTTCCTAGGTCCTCCTCTTCCTGTATTCAAGTCAACATTCTTCCCTATCCTCGCGTAATCTAAAGAATCATGGATTCTGACAATGACGCTCCAATCCAGAATAGAAGGAGTAGAAATGAGATTTCATAGGAAGGCTGATGGCAAAACAAGAAGAGACCCACTCCGGAACACCATTAATAGTGAATAAACATTGGCACTGTTTAAATCACCAAAAACTATTTCTAGTTAAAAAAAGAAACTAAACATAAACAGCACGTCCAAATAATGGAGCGCGTAGACTCCATAAAATGGTAATGGAGCGACATTCGAATGGAAGAAGTAACAGAGGCAGGCCTAGACTTCGTTGGCTGAAAGATGATGAAGGATAGCCTGGATAAAAGTTATATCTGTCTGGAGAATGTTAAGGTACTGTAAGGACGATAGCAGGTTTTGGAGATAGAATTAGGCAATAAACTGAAATCATATTGTTACGGGCGACGGCAGGAAGACGGAAGCAAGAGGATTAGCGGCTTAAATCCGTCGGCGGGAGAAGTTAAAATAGGATTAGGACGGTTCTAGATCGTTTCCTTTTGTCGGCAAAGGATTAAGAATATTCCAGAATTGTCTGGCCCCTCCGTGTTCTAGAATGTTCGGCCTTGCCTATAAAAAGATTTCCCTCACCTCGAGGCAGTCAGTCTTAGCCTGAGAGTAGACCAGTGAAGATCTGTGATAAGTGTAATAAGTGAGTGTCAGTGTGATAAACTAGTCAGTGTTAAACCGGCCCGTGTAATAAGTGTATCAGTGAACTGTGACAGTCTCGCGAGTGTAATAAACTGTTTCTGTTTGTTACTGTGTGTCAGTTTGTGATACTTGAAGAATCTTACGGTCGGTGGACTAGTGAACTGTAAGTGTTAATTATTAGTTATAAATTGTAGTGTAATTTTATAATATTGTTAGAAACTATTGTAACTAGTTAAACTATCTAGAATTAGTAATATCTTATATTATTGTAATAATTAAATAGGAGTTAGGCCTAGATTATAATATTTAGAATATTGTCATTATAAATTTATATTAGTTTAATAATTTAATTGTTAATAGTTTAATTGTATCCTTTTTATCATATTGTTAATAAATATTAGTTTCTTTAATTAAGGAATTGTTTAATTCATTTTAATACCCAGTAGCCCGTAACAATATTCTTGTTCAAATACTCGCCCTTTTTCAGTACCAAGTACTTAATCCAATTCGTAGACGGTGAAAGAGAAAAACAAGTGCTCACTACTTCTACTTTCTCGATCAACTCATGAATTATTTTATTTGGAGGAATATACACAGTATTTTATCCTTGGAAGAATACAAGAGTAGAATCCATTATCTATGTTGAATATTATGGTTTTCTTCCAGATTCCATACCCAGAATTATGTTACCAGATATGTTACCGTGCAGCGGCGTATATAAATATATAAAATAAAAATACTTTAGATTTAGATTATATATTTAGATTTAGATCGCGGTTTGTTATTAGATTATCCAAATGACATTGTTTTGTTTTTTTAAATCCACCGCTTTTAATAACACTAAATAACTTACAAATTCATTTAAAATTTTATATTTCTTTACTATTAAAATCCATTATGCTATTATTAACTTAATTTTTGAAAAGTCTATCGATTAGATTTATTTATCTACCTTAGTACTTCTACATTAGTAGAATAGCCTTGTGTAGTGAATAGCAGACCGTTGTATATTTTTGTTTTTACTTTTTGAAGAATAAAAAAAAGTGTTTTTGTTATAGTAATATAATATTTTGACTTTTTTATTATGTGCATTTGAAACTGAGTCTTTTATTTGAATAGCGTGTAAATTTTATAATATACGGATACTAGCTTTTGCCCACGGCTTCGCTCGCGGGGAATTTGGTCTGCCACATAAAATTTCTTTACAGATCATTTAAAATAAATAATTTAATTTTTTTTAACTGTACGTTACTCGTACATCCGAAATTTCAGATGTCTAACTTCAAAACTGACGGATTCCATACAATCTTTGAGCCCCTATTATATTAAGGGGAAAACCTTGGGGTGGAATTGTCCAAATTCCTTTCTTAGTGCTAATTTAAGCTATACAAAGATCCTATCTGAGAATTTCAAGATGCTAAGTTCAGTTGTTTCTGCTGTGCATTTACCGATGGGTGTGTTAGGCAATCAGGTTACAGTTTCGCCTGTGTGGTGAGTTGATAAAAAGTAACCTATGTTCTTCCCCAGGCTTGAGATTATCCATATCAAATTTCATCACAGACGGATCAGCATAACCGTGAAACATACATTGACACTGATTAACAAACGGGACGGACAGAAGTTTATTGTTGTTCGTGTCAGTAAAGGATTAGTATGTAATGTTATTGAATATATTGAAAAGGATTACTTAGTATAACGGCAGCAACGAGAAATTAAAACTTAAAGGATTGGAATAATGTACATATGTAGGTAATTTATCGATGTGTTTTTAGTTTTTGCGGTCCTACTTACCTACTGATATATACTCCTGTAAACTATGTTATTGATTTTTATTGTCTAGCGAAAATATGTAGATTTTGCGAGTACAAAATATGTAAACTTTGCCTCCATTTGTCTTCACCCCCTTAGGGGTAGAATTTCGGAAAATCCTTTCTTATCGGATGCCTACGTCATACAAAGAACACACCCTCCAAGTTTCAGGTCTCTACGATCAGTGGTTTAGGCTGTCCGTTGATCCGTCAGTCAGTCATTCAGGACAAAGTATTTTATATGTATAGATTGTAGGGTGTGGTTCCATGCAACCGTAAATATTGGAGCATTGCATTGTTCTCTTGAAGGCTTACTAAACCCTAATTTGAATAATATTGTAACTTTACAAGCGTACCTCATAACATATTCACTGCAATTCAGGTCAGTTGCTTATTATAATAACTTTCTAACTCGAGAATAAAATTATCAAAATACAATAAAAGAAGAGATATATTTAAGTAAAGAGGGTATACCTTCTGTTCAGTAGAATTAAGGAATGTTTATCAACTTGGAGATATATATTCATATACATTATTGTTATCAGTAATATATTAACCATATCTGTGATATATATATAGGTACATATATCCCTATATAAAGGCCGTAAATATGCTTGAAGATAACACATAATACAAACAACTAATAAGGACGGCGTTAGTGGTCATGAGGGGCGGACAATGGCCGGAGTGGTGGAGGGTTAAGCATTCTCCATTATGTCCCATTGTGGTTTATGGTTGTGTTATCGACTGGTCCTCATCTCTTTCACTTGTCCAGTCAAAAAGCATCGATCTTCTCGGCTTTTTTCAGTCGGCTAGGTACTTCGCAGATCAGAATATATTTCTTCCTTTTTGGATATCTAAAAATGTAGGGGGGGATACCATTGATAAGGACAGATGTATTTACTGACAATTCATTTTCAAGATGGTAGGAAATATATAGCATATCAACAGTTATATTATTTCAACGACCTGAAGTATATTGTTTATAAAATGGATTCGTAAGACGGAAGTTTCATCAATGTTCCATGTTGCCAGCAATGTAAACTTCCTCTTAATAAATGTCTTCCCCTCTTCTTTTACATATATTTATATTGGATCTAAGGTTAGGAAGAGAAGAGAAAGTAGGAGAGTATAGAGTAGAGATGTAATAGATAATTTACAGTAAGTACGAGAGTCGTTTCTGAGTTAGATGTAGTCCATAGTCAATAAGTTGTAATGCTAGCCAATAGCAATAAGTCACCTGGTTAGTTCATAAGAATGTCTCTTTTATATCTAGTGTATATTCATATTATAATATTCAATAACTCAATGAATATATGCATATTTCTTACAAGTCCTGCGCCGTTTGATATCTCAACGATAGCTGATACTCCGATACTCCTGAGATGAAAAGTAATAAATAAAACATATTATTTCATTTTTTAATGGACACTCATATCAGTCGCAGTTTAACCTAGATACATAAATATTCATAAACAAGTGAGAAAGAGGATGGCACGTGCCAGCTCTGAAGCTTTCCAATTACCGACATATCCTAAGTGAAAGTTTCTAGCATTTTCGTTCTGCTGCTCGGGAAACTGTTCCCGCAAATTATCTTTTTACTATTTTCTATTTTGGAACCTAACAAAATGATATTAAAAAAACGTTCCTTTATTGTTTCGATCTGTTTTTAATATTCCATCAAACTAAATTTTTCATAGTTATTTATTTTATTGTTATATGGTATAATTTTTTAAATATTTTATTTGAAAAGAAAAGATATGACCAGAACCGGGACTCCACCCCGGGTCTCTCACCTTTCCGTGGTGACGCCTTAATCATCTCGGCAACCCTGGCTCGTTTCCCGGTCAGTTATATCAATTCTTTTCTGTATGTATACACGGGGAGAATGTTAATTGAACATTACTTTATTTTTGGATATTGGACAAGATTGGACAAGAAGGTCCGAGTTAATCTTCTACGATTTGAGGGACGCCTTGGAATTGGATCAACTGATGCCTGTCCTTAACCTTTTTGATGAAGATGATGGCAATGGGCTTCCAGTATTCAAGGATAAGTGGAAATAACATAGGTTTCGTGCGTTGCAGATATAAAAGATGATTAATATTTAAGATAAAAACCACACGCCATATATCATTTTTTATATTTTTATAGAAATGTGAGATATATATTCTCACTTGTGAAATAAAACAACTTTTAGAAGCTCACTATTTTATTGGATTATCCTAAAAATCAGTCACAGTTATATTGTGTAATAAGAAACACCCCATTACTAAAATTCCAAGCGGCAACTTCTGGGCAGTTGAAATGACCATAACCAGCGACAACATACACTGTTAATTGCTGCGGAGGGCAGTGCAGTAAGTGGGCAATCCAACATCTGCTGTTCCGCTTCCGTTGAACGGAAAAAGTCCACGTCCAGTTTATTTATAGAAAAGTTTCACGCTATAACACTTGTAATAATAGTACGACGTAGTAGCCACCATAGATAAAGTGCTACATACGCCTTGAATCATAAATTTAAAACTGTAACAATAAAGAATCAATATTTTAAATTCTGTATAAACTTACTAGGCTCAACTGATTAGGAGGCGGCACGAAAGAATAAAATGTAAAATGTAATAATATTTTTTCCCCTTCGTTTTGGCTAACCAGGGACCACGTGCAAATTTCAATTCCTTCTAATCTGTTGTTTTCTTTTCCACCAATACTCTCATCTTTTTACCATGTCTCCTTTTTTATTCCTTTCCACCACCTTGAGTCTGTTCTCTTATTACTTGTAACCTGGAATCCCAAGATTAACACTATCTTTCTGAAGGTATCTCTCCGTGCTGCTGTTTCTGCTTTTATGTTGTGTATTTCTAAATTCTTTTTAATCATGCTCCTCCTCCTAAAAATAGATCTAGGTCATTGGGCACAGCCGTAATCCGTGGATCTAAACTGATTTGTCACTCTCTTCGAAACCGAGTGTTGGTGAAACAGATTATGGATACTGCGAACAGCTCCATCCTGGAAACTATAGTTCATAGCAAGGTGAGATTGGATGAATCCATCAAGACTGTCCATTTTCTCTGATGCAAAATATTGTATATATATGTATGTTTTATGTGGCTTACTCTGAACGCAAGTTTTTTCCTTATCTCATATGCCGTTTAATAAAAAAAATACCTCTTCCAGAAATTGATTACTAAAGCAATATAGCAACTTGTTTTTTACCACAGTGAAACAAATTAGTCTTTTACAAGGGGAGTTGTTTTCTATATGGTCACATGTAGCTAACATGTGATCCTCGTCGAACCGTTCGAGGGTTTCTGTTAGTTGAAAAGGGGAGTGCTGGAATATATTGTATACGTCAGAAAGGAGTAATTGAATTGTTTGTTTTGAAAACAGCGTGATCATTGCGTTAATAGAGACTCTTGTGCCGAAGGTCTGCCTTGTTATCATTTGGTAGAGACCGGGATCCGATGTTTACTAATCATTAGTCTGAAAGAAGGCGAACGTTACAGCTCATTTAGTCCTCTATGCAGTCTGACAGCTGATATCAAAGGTAACTCCATAACCAATAATGGTTCGAGATATATTTATTTTAATGATTGTTGACGCGTTAATAGCAGATATAGTTACAAGAAAAACACAATTGCAACATTTTAAGCAGTTAAAACCCCAAAAGTATTCAGTTCGATAGTTATTTTTAACAAGAAGAGTTCTTTTATACTATTTATTAAAAATTGATGTATGTGATAATATTTTGATTTTAAAAATTCGATTACTGATTCTGTTGTTTTAATTGAATGGTCCGTTACTCGCCGCTATATTTATATTTGGTCGAATGTGATCAGCCTAGTGCAAATTTTTGTTATTTTTTTATTTCATGTACATCCAGTCCGACTGATATTTTGTAGGCGGTTATTCTTTTGATGTTGAAATGTTATATGGAATATACTATTCTATTACCAGTCCTCTGTGAAGCAGCACTATTCTCCACGCATCGCTTACTACTAAAAGAAGCTTTTATACGGAGATATTAAAAACTGGAGTCTAAACTGCACGAGATGCAAAAAGTGAAGAAAAGAAAACTGAACTGTTGTATCGTGTTTCTTATAAACATCGATCGGCTGCATTTAAAATTTAGTGACTAAAGTGATCCTTTAATTTATTACTATTCAGTTCAATAATGTTCTATGTTGGTTTAAAATGAAAGGTTATTTAGCGAAACATCTTTATTGAAAAATCAAAAATGTTTTATTCAAAATATTTACTCTCATTAACTATACATATTTTCCCCAAGGTATTATCAAATTTTCAACTCCAAAACTGAAAAATTCATGGTTGTGTTATGAAAAAAAGTCTGAAGATGCGTTTTTGACATGAGAAAAATGTTCAAAAATTGTACTTGGAAATCGTTCGTAACCTAGCTCTTTAATTTTCTTCATTGCATAATGTATAAGATGGGTTCGAGCGTTGTCGTGTATGAGTATAGATCCGATTGGTTGTTTTTTGATACATTGTTGTTGCATTGTCCCAATATCCCTGCAGTACGATGTGGATGTATTGGTTTCACCTCTGGATAGAAAGGAGAAATGATTTTTTTATGGACTAATTATTTATTTTTGAATCTACCTGTTTCACTACTTGAAAATTTTTCATACCAGCGGCGAATGGCCCGCTCGTTACAACACCGTTCCCCAAACGCGGTGGTAATGTTTTTTCCAGCTAGGACTGGGGCTGCTTAGTTTGCAACTGATAAAGAAAAATTACACGAATATATACATATATACACACACATATATACATATTATATAAACGTGTGCGTATGTGTGTGTGTGAGTGTATACACCATGGTCATATTTGAAGGCATAATAAACAATGTTCTTTCAATAACAGTGACTGTAAACACTAACGAAAAGAGAGGATCAATAACAGTTCATTACAGTCTATAAAAATAGATACATTAAACAATAGAAGTCCAAACTAATTCTACTTTTATTTTAGAAATTGAAGATTGAAGTGAATAGTGAATTTCACTATCCCTTGTCAAATCTGTGTGAACCAAACCCATTGTCCCTAGCATATTATTATTTAATAAAGGGAAGGGACTATAGAAAACAGTAACAAGGTAGTTAGAATTAACTACTACAGAGAGACTATTGTTGATAATTACAGAGCGAAGAGATAATGAGCACCTGCACAGGGTGTTTATTAACCCGAATTCTCTCGCCCTGATTAAAACCTGTTCCGATATCATTTGCGGGGGGGGGGCAGATTGGAAATTAAACCGGCTTTATTTACCTATTTAACTTAAGATTGTAATCGTACAAAAGATTCAATAACTATACAATGTCTGTTATATAAAACAGTACTAGTATAATGCGGTTTTTTTATTTAGAATTGAATGAAAAGGGCTTTTTTTAATTTATTTATTTTACACTGTTTCAAGGTATCTACAACAAGGCCTTTAAAATAAATTAACTTTTAGCATCACCATCACGAAATAAGTAGTTCCCAATTATATGGAAACTAGATTAATTATCATAGAAAAACACATAACACCCTATACTACTACAAAATGTGAACGGGTCTGGGGTTCAGTACATGGCAGGCACTGTACTGTTTCATGGACAACGGTTGTGCAGGAAAGTGATTTGTCCGATACCAGGCTTAACCGACCGATTATTCTCTCTTATTTTGGGTACTCTAATTTTATAATATTTTATGCAGGCTGGGTGAGCCCCAGGATGGTCCTAGATGCTATATAATCCATCTCCGGCTGCAAACAGACTAAATAAAAGTACTGCCTTGCAGCGGGATATGAACCAAGATTTCCGGCATGGCAACACAGTGCTCTTCACTCTCATTTATATATGGTCGACTATATCATTCTACTCATATAATTACATTCTCTTTTCCATAATAAAGCTTGTATTTTTGGAAAATATTAAAAGTGAAACAAATAAACATTTAAAACTGGTTTTGATTCAACTCGAAGCGACAACCAGCGGAACAGATTTATAGATTTATAAGTCTATTAATAAATTTATTTATAGAGGCTGGATTAGCTCCAGGAGCGTCCTAGATCCCATAGGATCCATCTCCGAGCGAAATTTGAATCCTGGACCTTCGGCATAGCAACTTAATGCTCTATCACCTAAACATATATTTATATATATACTGGTATCTACTTTTCTTTACTGTTAATAAAATATGCTTTACTTTCAGTTCTTGAGACTCAGTCGTATATTCATTAAGCTTTTTTTTGGCTATGTTTCGACATGGATTATTATATAATCCATTATAATCATGCCCAAAGAGTTGAAAAACTGGAATTTACTGTAGTCTTATTTAATATAATTGACTAAACCCGTCAATCAAATCATGTAATATATACATACACATACACCCATATATATATTTATATATATATATATATATATATATATATATATATATATATATATACATATGTATATGTGTGTATATAATATTATACTTTGTATTATATAACCCATTATATAAAATAAGAACATTATTTTAATTCCTATAAATCCGACGCATTAGTTCTCGTTAACATTATCGTTTCTAATTTTTAATATTGATATTTTTTCATATTTAGTTGCCGTTTTTATTGCAACCACACATCCTTTAAAATTTTTAAAAAATATAATAATTTTCTCCTTTAGTCTAGATCTTGGTCTCTATAGCTTTGTTTAATGTATTTTGAAATTGACATTTTTTTATAGCTTTTTTTTTATTTAGTGTATTTTGGGAGTCCATTAATTGATAATAATAAATAATAAATAAATTATAGGAGAGTCTAAACTTTTAAATTAGACACTCCTCCGTTATAATAGCTCAAGTATTACAAATCAATATTATGTATTTTAACTTTCAAAATTAATGTAATAAAAATATCAAAAATAAATTAAATTCTCTTTAACACTCTTTTATTAGTTTCACCTGTATGTATGCAACTGAATCTTGCAGAAGATTCTGTTGCAAAGAATCTTTCATCTCGATTTTCGGACACTCCGAAACATGCCACCTATTTCGTGGATTGCAGTAGTTCATTATTGTTTGTATTTTTAACACGATTTTCTTAGTTTCACATGTATGTGTATGTACGAGTATGTATTTGATGGAACCTTTGGACTAGTTTTTCTTCCACTTCAAAGCATCTAATTAAATTGAAACTTGGTACAATTCTGGAGGACCGATGCCAATACAATGATTAATTAAGTTCGTATTATTATAATGATCAGGATCTTTAGGATTAGTGATTTTTCATACCCGAAGACAAGTATATGAAGGATTCTGCCAAATGTTAAGACGTGTAATAGGTCATAGATGGCTTAATACCTTTGAGAGAAGCGTATTAACATTGACTACCAGCGGAAACAATTAGAGAGTTTTGTATGTTTTGCACAAAAAAAAATGAAAAAGGAAAAAAAACGTTTTTGTGGCTAGCCGAACTAAAAAAATAATTTAAAAAAATAAAATTTAGTCTTTTATAGAAAACAAAAGTTGAAAGTAATTTTCAATAATTTTAAAATAAGAATAGAGTGATGAACGAAAAAATCCATTTCATCGTAAAAAAAGTGTGAAGTGCATGATGTTCATTGTTGTAAACATTTTACTGACTGATTCAAATTCCGCTCGCCGGCAGACTATTATTTAGTCTGTTAGCGGTCGGAGATGGATCCTATGGAATATAGGACCCTCCTGGGGCTCACCCAGCCTGGCGGTTGAGCGTGATCTAGGACAAATCACCTCCCTGCTCTACCGTTGTCCAAGAAACAGTACGTCTCTACAATGTACTGAACCCCAGACCCTTCACGTGTTGTAGTGGTACAGGTTTTTCTTATTGTTAATATTGGTTATTTTGAAAATATCTTTAAAAAACAACCCACGCTTTTTTACAAAAAATGTATTGTTTTGTTCATTAATGTATTATTATTCTAAACTTATTGAAAACAATAATATATAATCGTGGATGTATTAATTTTTCGCCTTCATATTTTCAGTAACATTTTTTAACTGCATTTCTGGAGTTAAATGTCTACGCCCAACTTTTAGACATTAGCTTTCCAGGAACCAGTTGCTAGGGTAAATAAAACTAATCGAAATATTAGAACTGAGTTGAGCCATAAAGTAATAACACAACAAAAGCCGAGAATTCCTTGGGCGATCGGGACACTGTGACAGTCCAATTAGGAAGTTTAGAGGCGATTAGCTTCCAGCTGGCTGCAATGGCAATAATTGTTAATTAATTTCCCTGGTCCGAGCCGAATAGCTTCATTACATTAACTGATACGGGAACCTTCGGGAGGCAATCGCTTTAGTTAATAAGTCGTTCTACTTACTCCAGTCACTGGGAAGGAGAATTATTGGCCAGAGGATTCTTACGGGACGCCCTAGCTAATATATAATAGATAAGATGAATTTACCCATACGGGCGAAGAGAAAATGGATGTTCAAATCAATAGTATTAAAAAGTAAAAGATTCGTCAAAAATTAAATAGGAATATCAGTTGATACCGTCAGTGTCAATCACTTGCAAATAATTTATTTTTAAAGTCAGGAAGATTAAGATGGGCTTGTAAAATTGCTGGACTTAGTAACGAATGAAACCCTAAAAAGTTAATAAGCGGTGTGCCGACTGAAAGTGTTGAAGGGTTGCCCGAGACGTAGGTGGGAAGATAGCGTTAAAATTGATATGACAGATTTGGTTTTGGGTAGTGGACTGTGGACAGAAATTTGTAGGCAGAGGTTGTAAGAGAGCCTTCGGGTTCGCTAAGCCTTATTATTATTTTTTCTAATGGAAAGCATTTTATTTATTTAGCATCTAATTGATATATCTGGCAAAACAAAAATTTTTTGTTACTTAAGTGCGACATAGAAAATTAATAGTCAGTCATAATAAATTACTTAATTATTTAAATTTTATCATTTTTAAATTGAAAAATTAAAAACAAACTCGCGAAAAGCCACTATAGACAACATATTGCGATAATGTTTCTATTAATTATGTATTTAATAAAACTGATATGATAAGTCTCGATAGTATTTTCCCTCTTATTGTTAATAGGTATTCTTCTGTCTTACATTCTAAAACAGAACCTGGTAAGCGAGTTCGAGTTTCATCACAGAATATTCTGAAATTACCAGGAGGACGCGAAACAGATTATACAGCTTTCAAATACAATGATTCCTGCTGCAAAATAAATTAATCACTCCTCAAGAAAATGAAGTAGACCGTGTAGTTATGTAATATGCTAAAGGAGTATAGATAGGGTTTCGTGAAGGTACACAATTAGACATAAATAAACATGATAGGTTGAATGAATAGTCGTTAGCATAATAATTAGCATATTAACGAGAACAGGGTATGAAACATGATAATAAACTAAAAGACAAAATTAATTTCCATTATTACAGGGAATTAAAATAACCTAAAAGCATTTGATTGTTTATATATGTTCATCATTACCAGGAAAAACATTACTTTTTATATGTTTTTTTTTTTAAATTTAAAGCGCCAAAATAGTGCAAATAACATTATAAACCACTCCCCGCCACTTCACTCGAGAACAGATCTTTTTCGGTAACATTCCTATATCAGAGGAAGCATAAATGTAAGGCTTAGAAGAATACATATTAACACTAAGAGGGAAAATACTCTCGAGATTTATCATATAAGTTTTATTTATTTAATAATTAATAACAACATAATTGCAATATGTTTTCTACAGAGGCTTTTCGCGATTTTGTTTTTATTTTTTCAATTTAAAAATGATAAAATTTAAATAATTAAGTAATTTATTATGACTGACTATTAATTTTCTATGTCGCACTTAAGTAACAAAAAATTTTTGTTTTGCCAGATATATCAATTAGGTGCTAAATAAATAAAATGCTTTCCATTAGAAAAAATAATAATAAGGCTTAGCGAACCCGAAGGCTCTCTTACAACCTCTACAAATTTCTGTCCACAGACCACTACCCAAAACCAAATCTGTCATATGAATCTTAACGCTATCTTCCCACCTACGTCTCGGGCAACCCTTCAGACGCTTCCTAGTCGGCACAGCGCTTATTAACTTTTTAGGGATTCGTTCGTTACTAAGTCCAGCAACTTTAAAGCCCATCTTACTCTTCGTGACCCTATCACTTCAATAAAATTGAATAATCTAGAGCATGATTCACCATTCAGTAAAATATTCTCTACAATAGACAAATTAGAAAATATTAATAATGCAATATAATTTATAAATAAGTAAGGTAATATAAAAGCAAATATTAAAGGGGAAGGAATAATAGTTGTATTTATGATTACAATAAATAAGAAATTTATTCTGGTTGATATCCACACTCAAAGATTAAACTAAAAATTATGTAATCAATGATCATTCAAACTAAAGACACTGATGAAGAGACGGAAATGATTCGAAATGAGAGTGGCTATTTTAAGAACAGATTCAAATTGTCTAAAACAGAACCTGGTAAGCGAGTTCGAGTTTCATCACAGAATATTCTGAAATTACCAGGAGGACGCGAAACAGCTTACCAAACGAATCGACAATTTATTAGGCACAAAAGAAATCATTCTGTTTGTGGAGGACGTGGGAAAACTTCCAAGAAACAAGAGAAAGCTTTGTTACTTCTGCCAAAAAAAACAAAAACAAAATCTTCCAAACCGGTGGGTGTATTCTGACTTGCAGAGATAATTTATTTTTAAATTACTCGGGAATTAGGGATATTTAATTCATTTCGTAACAACATTCACCCCTCAAGAAAGTGAAATAGTCCGTGTAGTTATATAATATGTAATGCTAAGGGAATATACCTTCGTGAAGGTACACAAATAGACAAAGATAAGCATGGTAGGTTGAATGAATATTCGTCAGCATAAGAATTAGCATATTAATGAGAACAGAGTATGAAATATGATAATAAACAACAAAACCGAGTAGGTAGTAACAATTTTAATTTTTAAAAGTATTTTTGTTTCATTAATTGTTTAAAATAAAAATTAAACATAAAAAATAAAAAAGTTTAATTAAATTTTGTTAATACGCAAATTTTAGAGAATGTAGTTTTTATTTTTTTACTCTTACCTGTTTTACCTTTTAAGTGGAACTTGTAATTTGAGTCCTACCACTGGCTAGTTTCTCTACTTGTCTTTATTCATGCCAATATGTATCATTCCTAACACTTACTTGTATTATTATATCACAATTGTAAATTTCAAGAATAAATTAATTTAAAAAAACTATTTCCTGAATTGATCTTATCTGTTTTCTTTTTTTTTTTAAACTGGAATTTCATAAAATATTATATATTCATTGATAGTGGGCAATATAAGGAGGTTCATGTGGCTAACGACTCAAAATAGAATGATTATAGTAATAATAATAATAATAATAATAATAAATTCTTTATTTATTCTGGGACGAGTCCCTTTAGAATAACAATACAGGTATATAGGGTAGTATTACGTCTTAGAGTATATTAATACAGGGTATTATTATGTCTTATTAAGTGAGAAAGAATTAATGAGAAAGAAAAAAAAAAGTTGCGAATTACCTACAGTGATAACATTAAAAAGAAAAAAAGAAAAGAAAACAGAGTTCAAGAAAAAAAAACAGAAATAAGATTACAATAATTATATATATATTTTTTTTTTTTTCTTAACCCCTATAAGTTTGAAGATTTGTAATCTGGGTCAATAATTATATAAAGATAAACAATAGATAATTACATATGTATGCAAATTACAAAGTCGAGTAGAAATAAAGAAAGCAGAAAATGAAACAAAAATATGAACAATGTCAACTAATTTGACTTGTTTTTAAAAATATCTAACTGGATGAGTGAAGCGTCAATAATATAAATATTTATAAACAATGATATTAATAAATAAATAAAAACACATCATTCATTTATCAGTTAGAAAATATTAATCCGAAAACTAAGTATGTTATTTCCGTTTTTTTGGGAATTGTAAGGGTATAAGGTGATTGAATTTATGGGATTTGAAGGTTGAAAGATTATTGGAACGACGAATGGAAGAGGGTAAAGAGTTCCAAAGGGACGAGGATCGGATAAGGAAAGATCTATCAAAAGCAGTTGTTCGGTGGGATGCTGTATATAGGTCTGAGAGCCGAGAACGGGTTTTACGGGAGTGGACCGAGGTTTTGAATTTAAGGAGATCGGAGATGTATAATGGTCGGCGGGATTGGATAACTTGGTAAAGAAAGGAAGCGAGGAAATACTATTATATAAAATTATACATATTATTTTGTTTATATTAAAATGTTTTTAAATAAGGTGGTCCGTGGGACAAGGTGTCAGTACTAGCGTAAGGAAAAACTATGACATTATTGAGGGTTAAAACTTTAAGAACTTTCATGTGAGGGTAGCAAAACAGTAGTGCCTAGATTAATAACCCTGTCGAATGTTTGTCTATCTGTCTACGTCTTTTATACAGTTTGATTTGACGGTGTTTGGACGAGGAGTAAGAACTACTAACTGTCAATTTTCTTATTCTACACTATTTGTATTCATCCGTGACAAAAGCAGCCCTTACACAAGACAGCCAACAGGTACGAGGCTAACTAACAGGAAAAACTGTAGTAGGCTCGACGGAGTGGAGTAGGCGATTGGTCCACCTGTTGCCTCCACAAACAGGTCCCTAACAATGTGCCTCTTCATGGCCCCATCAAGTAGCAGCTTAGTGTCCCTCTCCATTCCCTTCTATGTCAATAAAATATAATAGAACATAAGTCTGCCTTCTATACCAAAGGCATTGTAGGTTTAAAAAATAAAAGTGGCAGTAATAGAAAACAGAACGAAAAAGTCGATAATAATTTTCAATAAGTTTAAAATAAAGAATAGAATTCTGAACAAAAAAATATAATACATATCGTAAAAAACTGTGGAGTGCTTGATGTTAATTACTATAAATATATAATGGACTGGTATTGGTAAAAGTAGAGTAATTATGAAAAGATTAATTAAATGAATTTTTTGGGCAATCACTACATTCATATTTTACACTTATTGAAAAACTTTTTTTACTATTTAGGTCATCAAGTTTGTAGCGTGTTTTATAGTTTTTCAAACTATAATTTTTCTTTTGTTACTAAATATGCGAAACTCAGTACATTTGGGCAGTAGTCATATTCTTCTCTCAATGATTAATCTATTTGTGCATTAGTACTTGACTTAATATTTGGCACACTACCGTGTTTTCGTATATTTTAAAAATCGCTAATCCTGAAGATCTGGTTTAGAATATAGAGACAATATTATTCAATCATGGTATTGATATCGTTCCTTTAGCAATGTGATAAGTTTAAATTTAATTAGATGTTATGAAGTTGCCGAAAATCGAGTTCAAAGTTCCCGTTACACAATCGTACATACAGGTGAAGCCAAGGGTGGATCCAGGATTTTTTTCTTGGGCGGCACAACGGGCAGACGAAAAAAGAAATCAACAATAACTTATAGTATCTATAGAAAGATTTCAAAGGTTTATTAACCATTCAATATCAAAACAACAGTTTCACTCATGACCTTTATGTTATTTTAACAACTATGATCATGTGATTTGCTAATAATTATGCTCTATAATAAATTTTTCACAATTAAAAAAAAACTGTCTGAGGGGAGCACGAGCCCCCGGGCCACCCTGGATCCGCCCTTGAGCGAAGCTAATAAAATTGTGTTAAAATACAAAACAAAATAATGAACGACTGCAATCCATGAAGTACATGGTGCAGACTATACTGTTTCTAAGCCAACGATTTTGCTGCGAGATGAGTAGGCTAATATCACATTCATCTGCGAAGTTTTCCGCAAATTAAGGGTACCTACTTTATAAAGGCCGGGTGAGCCCTACAGGGTCCATTCATGGCGGTAACCTGATTTCACCTTCGATTTATAATGCCTTCAGCCCAGCAACTCAGCACTATAGACACTGAGTAACTCCCATTCCCTGGAAAAGTCCAGGAATAATTTACAATATTGGTCGTAGTGGCTGCTCTTAGAAAACTTTTTTTTTGCTACCTAATAAAATACATTTGAATAAAAAACTTATCAACAACAGAGGTTTTCTCTTCTAACCGAAATCATTTGCTAAATTCTCATTAGTCTTTTTTACATTCCAAATTAAATTATTGTTAGGAACTTTAATATACCATAATATATATGAAATTGCCTCATATATGTACTTCTGATCGTCTTAACACTTCTCACAAGGCAGTTGGCATTCATTCACAACTGTGATAAGGTAACCACCAATTTGTAGATTCAGATCATATGTGATTGGTATAATTATAATTTATAATTACAAATTCTGTTTGTATAGTTGAATGTTACCTCTTAATTTCTATTTAAAGGAGCTTCAATACCCATTAATTGGATTAACCACTTACTTATTAAAGTTGGACTGAGAAAACCTTGATCAAAAATTCTATATCCAGTCCTGCCAGTTATTTATTTTTTCATTCTCCATATCTTAAGAACAATGTCTTTGGTTTTCCCTAAGTATCCATAACCCATGGACCAACACAACCACCAGTGGCTATTGGCCTCCGAACAATCTCATAAATTATTATATTGGACCCACGTAACACGCCCGGTCAGTTAATTAATTCCACTGGATCAAAGATTAATTAACATCGGAATTTGGATTGTTGGATGATTATGCGATCAAATCACCTTAGCCTGATTAGTAATTTTATTATTCAGTTTCCAATTATGGCTTATTTATTCATTTCATTATTTAACTGTACTTCTAAAATTATTGTATTATGTTTCTTTTAATGAACTACTGGAATTTATAAAATACAATAAGCAGCTACTTTAAATCAAATTGATTTCTCTATTGCAATAGTAAATAATATATTTCGGTCTTACTTTGTACTATTTAATACAATCTACCTTGGCATTTATCAGGTTGGAGATTAATATAGAGATTTATAAACGTAGAACACGTTACGATTATTTTGTATGCATATATGTAATGCATATTGGTATTACATAAAACTCTCGTGACAAAAATAGCCCTTTTGAAATTTGTCATCAGGTTTTGATTTAGAAAGCCTCAGAAGCATTCAACCTACTTTAATTTACATAATTCTCATATTTTTTTTATAACTACGTATCACGCATACGAGATATAGAGAAACTTCTAGCGGCCATCTTCTGTAATAAATTCGGTATTTTTGCAGTTTTTTTGGCGTTATCCATTAGTGAAAATTTCTTTCATAATTTCGGTTTATTAAAATAATTTTTCGCGGTTTTCGGGTTTTATGCGCCTCTACAGTTCCTTAAAAATCAAATAACTATTGACAATTAGTGTGTGAAATGAACTAGTCTCATTTTTTTTCTACCTACTCCTGCAATTGGTATCTTAAATTTTGTACCTTAGTTTTTACCTGATAAGGATAATTTAAAATAAGAGGTTTAAAAAGGAGAAAGGCCGTACTTTATTTACTGAAAGCTTTTATATGCAATATTTTAAATAATTGGCTTTGTTGTTAGATCTTTAACATTTATTCTGTCATTTATAATTGGTTTTTATTCTTAATAAAATCGAACTTTTGTTAAAGTGGAATATTAAGAACTTTCCACAATAAAAAAATGGCGTTCTTGAAGATAGACAATATATTTGCTCATAAGGTAGACAATATATTTGAGATAGATTTGTATCTCGGATATTCAATGATATCATGAGGACGATTTCCAATATCCCTGCTCTCGAGATACCTGTGCCTTCTTGTTTAACCCCGACAAGGATACGGGTCTGCCCTACTGGAGACGGTTGCACAGCCCTTTATCGATTGACTCAGGTCGAGGTGGAAAACTCAATTTCCCTTGGGTTAGCCGAGAGGGACTCCACACGCGATCCTTATACCCGGTGCCAAGTTAACGAACTATTACCGAGCCTCGCGTTGGAGTGGAAGAGCTCTTTCCCCTTCCTAAGTGGATGATGGATCCGAATGGAGGATTGTACCTTTCGGAAAATGTACGTTGTTTGATTAGTAGCCTAAAGAGGGGTAATGACTGGAATGGAACATAGATTCCTAGATTACGGTAGGTCTTTAAGTGAAAACGGGGTAGTAAAGATCCCAGATAAACCAAGGTGAGCTAGCCCTTAAATAAAAGCACAGGTATTAATGTAATGAGCGGTAGTACAGCCAATAAGGTGCGTAAAAGGAGGATAAAGAGCGCCAGAATACTTAAGGAAAAATAATGTTATATGAATGATGTAAATTATTATGCGAAACTGACTTCTGTTATTAACTGTATTAAGTTTGTAAGCGAAAAATTTAATATTAAAAATTAATTGATTCATTAAGTTCCATTGAATTAATTGATTCATTCCTGCGATACATTAAGTAAAATTAATTTTAATTACATTTTGAGAGATTTAATCGCATTATGTAATTTCAATACATTTTATAGTAACAATTTATGTTCTGCATAATTAAGAAAATTATTAAGATAATAGACGAAAATATTTAGATACAGTGAAGGTAGTCTTCATTTAAAGTATTTTTTATTTTTTAATAAATTTGAGCTGTTCTTTTTGACAGTGGTCATGGAAATCCTCCTGGGGATCATGGGCTTTATTTTAACTATTCGCGATATCGGAACTTGTGCATTAACGCAGCCCTGGTTACTTTTGCCTACTTGTTCGCATGCGCGAGCAGTTACATAACAGTTGCCTTCTATTTATTGGGGTTAAAAAATTATCAATAATTAGAAATCAAAAGAATTTACTGAAAAATGGAATATAATAATAATAAACAACGAACAATTAAGAAATAAAATTGTTTTGTTTAACCACCCCTAACCACAATACAATTTCATTTATGAGAATTGCTACATTTTCTTTGCTTTGGTAAATTATTTCGCTCATGCAAAAAATTAATAGCTTCTTCTTCTGCTGTCGGCAAATCCCAAATACGCATCATTTTACACTAATTAAATAAATAACTAAAATAATAACAATGAAAAATCTATAACAAACTAGCAAACGAACAATAACAAACAATAAAGAACAAATAACGAACAATAAACAAATAAGAAACAAAAAATCAGCAATAATAAAAACTCAGTAAGCAAGAAGAAACAGAATAAATCAGCTGTTAGAAATGTAACTGTTACAAAATGTAACGGCTCGCGCATGCGAACAAGTAGGCAAAACTAACCAGGGCTGCGTTAGTACACAAGTACCGCGATATCTAACGGTTCCCATTCGAATTAATTTAAAAGTATGGGCAAATGTTTTTGTCATTTAGCGCTTAACAAAGGGTGACGCTTAAACCCCACTTTTTGAATTTTACTATGAAATAATAATCATCAAAACCATTTAAAAGAATAAATGATTTCTTTAGATAGACCCAAATGGACTTATACCACATTCAAATGTAACAGCTCATTTATTGAAATTAACAACAGTATTCTAATAAATGCCATGAGATGAAGGGAAGTAGAGAAACTGGTTGTACTCAAATAAAAAATCCAATGTAGAAAGTCATGTTGATTAGCTTTTCTTAATTATGATTATTGTTTTAAGTAAAACAATCGATTTATTTTTGTATTTGTATATTTATTGTATTATTCATAAAAAAAAATTCGGAGAATTAGAAATAATGGTAATATAACTGATTTAAAACACAATTATTTTATTTACCATATAGTAAAGTTAATGTGTTATTAATGTTGTTGATATGAAATGTACTATTAAGCTTCAAACTACATCCGTTTCCATGCTTAAGAATATTTTTAATTTTGATAATTATTTTAATATTTAATTGAATAATAGATAGTATCTTTAAAATAGACAAATAATAAATATAATAAATAACCGTTTTTGTCTGAGAGCTGGGCGATCAGGGTGCAAGAGCACTCTGCTACAAATTTATTGGTTCGGGTTCGAGAACGGGCGTGGAAGATTAATAATAGAACAGTAGCAGATAAACAGATAAATTATTCGTTCTGTTATCTGCCGGGGATCTTGCCCAGTCCTTATAATGTTGTTCCCTTATTCGGGATTAGAACCTCGTTTCAGGCTGGTCAAGCAAGGCAGCTGCTCAATAGTTGATTTGGAAATAGTACACTCCTTAACAAGTACTGAACGCAAGACCTGTTTTTGGAGGCAGTATACAGTTGTTTTTTACAGCTGTATTTGTAGAACTTGAATTGGAGACGACCAAAATGAGAAATAGTGTATTTTATGTTTGAATAGTCTTTAAATTCAATAAAAACCAGAGTCAACAAAATGCTATCAGCACCAATAATAATTTTCCTTTCGTTGAGTCCGATAAATAATATCTGAAGGAATTTAATCAAATCCTAAAAATATATTTGAAAAATCTGATACTTAGGACTACATCAAATCCCGTCAAATCACCATTACCCTCCGCCGTAAACCAATGATTTTCTGTATCGTTTAATAACATCCCACTGATTCCAGTAGAAACGGTCCGGCATTTAGGACTACTTGTCAAACAATTAACTTGAAATTCCCATACAAGACTGAAAAGACAAGAACCTGTTCGCCGTTTCAGGCTACCTCAACACATACTAGACAAACCACCTAAGCTCCAAATTAATTAAAAAAGACTCATATGCATGACTATAAGTGGACCTATTTCAACTTAAGGAGTAGAGTTTTGGCCCTACTAATGGTTAACATAACAACATTAAGGATTTTTAAAGGGAGTAAAAAATTCTTGGTTATGCCTTCCTTCGGACGGACGTTAAACGGGGTTCCTGAGGCTGTACGATATCAGGTACTCGTCAAACAACTCTATCCTAATTAAACCTGAATAAACTTCAAAAATTTAGAGCTCCCACTGTAGCATTAACGTCCGGTTAGCCATAACAGTATGGCGTATTTTTAATACGTCACATATTTAAGTGACGTTAAATGATGTAACAACAGCAAGCCATCGAATTCGTCTCGTATTCAATCCTTATAATTTCTTATAAAGAAATAAAAAACCCTTTATGTTCCTAACTTTGTTACAAATAAAGCCATCCATAATAACCTCAATGCCCTATCTGTTGCTGATTTGCCACGAACCCGATGTTAGTCCTTAAATAGCAAACAGTATTCACACTCATACCCAATTGTTTCAAACCTCTTCAATTCTCGATATTCCTCCAAGGCGTCTCAAAAGAAGATGGCATCGTGATCTTTTAAGCTGAATTGGTAAATGGATTACTACTACTGGATTGTTTCTCTACTTGTCATTAACCATACCATACCATTATGTATCACTCATTATATTTACTTGTTGTATTGTTTTAATGCAGTAGTGAATTAAAAAAAAAAAAAAGAATCCATTTCTTTATTGTTTCTTAATATATAAATATATATATATATATATATATATATATATATATATATATATATATATTTTTTTTTTATTTTCATCAAAGTATTATTCAAACATACTCTGCTTCAACTCGAGCTAAAGAACACTCTAGGAACTCTAGGCAATGCCACGCCGTAAATAAGTTAGCCAACGTCCAAATGTGGTACGAGTTCGGATCGCTTAAGGTAAAACTTCGGTATTCCATTTAGTTCGAGTTCTAATAAACCAACAATCCGACAATTAACGTTCGAATTACTGCCGGCATAAATTGAGAAAAGTTTTCATCGGGTGTAATGTACCTTGTGCAATATAAAGTAAAATTTATAGTGAACGATGGGATGGTTAAATAGGTGGCGCTGTTTTCCCTTTACCGCTCTCCCTGATTTAATAATTTTATACTTTAACTAATAAAGAATTTATAGAGTTAAGACCGAGTTTCGTCCTGGAGTTTAGAATAATAAAGTTGGAACTTTTCGATTTATAAATTAATTATATACATCCTTAAAAAAGTTTTAATAATAAAATTAAACAGTCACAAATTATTATTAATGAAGAAAAATAATAGTTTAAAAAACACCGTTTGATTTGAAACAAATCTTTTTTAATTTTTGAAATTTTTTTTATTGATATTTAAAACTGTATTACAATAATAAAAAAAAGTTGTAACCACTATGACCCGTGAACGAGTCTGGGGTTCAGTACATGGTAGAGACTGTTTCATTGACAACGTTTTTGCAAGGAGGTGACTTGTCCTAGGTCACGCTCAACCGCCAGGTTTTCCCCCTTATTTTGGGAACCCAATTTTTATTATAATACAATATATTGTATAGAGGCTGGGTGAGCCCTAGGAGGGTCCTAGATCCCTTATGATTCATCTCCCGCCGCAAACAGACTAAATAAAAGTAACTGCTTGTAGCGGGATTTGAACAATTACAATAATGCAAGTAAATAGGCTAAGTGTTACATAATGACATGAGATAATGACAAGTAGAGGAACTACCCACTGGTAGTACTCAAATCACAAGTTCAACTAAGAAGGTCACGTGGCCATCTTCTTTTCAGACAACTCGGAGGACCAACACTAAAAAGTAGAAAATAATTTTCAACAAGTGTAAAATTGTAATGAACAAAAAAATTCAATTTATTTATATCTGTTTTAAATATTTTATTGACTGTTATCGGTTAAAGAGGAGTCATTATGGTAATCTCGTAAAAATATTCGTTTTTAAAATAAAAAGAATATTTTTGTTCATCACTCCATTCCTATTTTAATCTTGTTAAAAATTACTTTTTACATTTGTTTCCAATTTAAGTATGCGTTTATTTTTTTTTTACTACTATTTATTTTCTACTTTTTACTTCGGCTGGATATAAACGCGTGTTCTTATGTTTTTAAACAATAATATTAATTACAAAAGACTTTGTTAATTTCTTCTGGTTTAGACCGTGTAGATAATTATCATAATGTAGAAAATTATGATAATGTAGATAATTATAACAGAAATTAACAAAGTCTTTTGTAATAATAGTGGCCGTGGAAACCTAAAAGAATAAATATGTAATATTAATTTTCGTTTCAGTGACGCTTGATGACGCTGCATTTTTGATATGTTGTAAGGGCATGTATGAGTAGTATAATAGAATGTATAAGATATATAATTTAAAAAAATATTATTAGTTGTAATTGAAAATTAACCATGATATACCTCATTCATTAACTTAATGTTTTTTTTATATATTATATAATCCCTAAAATAGAGCCAAAAACTCATAGAAGAAGCACTATTATTTATTATAATGCAATTGGGAAAAACCACAATGCAAAGCCTTATGTTTCAAAAATACACCCACTTACCAGTCGACGTTTCGCCTATTCAGGCATTATCAAGACACAAAAACAAAAAAGGGTTATGTGAATCACATCTCGAAGAAAAAGGTGCAATACATCCCAACGATTAACGGCCCAAACAGGCTCCAAACATGAGACAGCACCCCACCACCAAGACGTTCAGCATAGAACTCATATTAATTTGTGTTGCATTGTGTTTTTTCCCAATTGCATTATAATAATATATATATATATATATATATATATATATATATATATATATATATATATATATATATATAACTTATTACAGATTCTTCAATTTACTTTAAATAACATAATAGCCAAGAGGTTATAAACGTAGACTGTCACAGAGGAAAGAACCCTTAGCCCTACCCACGATAATAGGAAAAGAAACTCCAAGTCTTGGATAAAGAATAAAATAAAATAAAAAGTTTAACTAGAATTTCATCGGAGCGAGGAAGGCACGAGTCCTTACTTCTTTCATAATTGAATAAAAATAATATTTTTATTTTATTTTTCGAATCGTTCAACTTTTATCTCTTTTCGAAAGGAAGGGCCCGGATAGTATTTTAATATTTATCAAGAACTTCAGTTGTTATTCCTAGTTTTCCTAAGCAGAATACATTCTAAAAGATGAAATTTATTTTTGTTCTGTGATTTCCGTTGAGGAAAAATTATTAATCTCATGTTTAATAACCGGTTACTGACTTACTTTAAATTTTTTCTCGAGGAAGCTTTGAAGTCGACGAAAAAAAAAATAAAAAAAAGGCCACCTCTGGAGGTTTCTAGTTTCGTTCCAAAAAAAAATCAAGAAATAATCCCTTCGCCAATGGATTTTCTCCAAGTCTACTGCCATTTTGTTTTAATTTAATCTTCTTACACCCATATATAGGTCATTTATGATATTTATTCGTCATTGAACATAATAATTATCATAATCAGCCAGGTTCTTCTTTCTTATTGTGTCTTACAGTTATTACATAAAGTGCTACAAGTTTCCTTTATAATATTTTATTCACAATTTGTATGCATTATCGTCCCCATTATTAGTTAATCATATTTCTCATTTTTCTTTCTTATTATAGTTATTTCTTATTATCATTTTCATTTTTATTACCGTATGCCTCAAATTTTATTACTAGATTTATTACTTACTGTATTATTTATTATTTTTAATTATTACCTTCCTTGTCACTTCGTTATTAATAACCTACAATGATTAACATTTCTCTGTTTATATATATCTCAGGTTAACCTATCCCCTCCATTTTTATTTTCCACCACTTAGATACCTTGATACTTATGTATTTTAATATTACTAATTTTAATTTAAATTTTATCTTTATTACCTTATACTTCAATTTTTAACACTTAATTTTTTATTACTACTTAATAGTTATTTTATTCTTTATTACTTCTTGTACTACCTTCCTGTCATTTTGTTATTAATACTCTTGATGCTTCAATATTTACCATTATTTAGTCATTTTTAACAATTTAGTAATTTTCAATGGTCTCTATTTTGCCCTGAAACCTGCAATGTTGGCTATTTAATAAACATTTCCCCCTATCTAATTGATTGACCTCCAACCGGACCACTTTCTTCCATAATAATAAACTTAATTTGGAGTTTTTTAAAGATATTTTATTTTGTAATTTTTTGCCCCCTTAAATCAACTTCCTGATGCAAATAATGCCTAACAGGATTCTTAATAGTCATAAACATTTTAATAATGCGTTCGAAAAATATTGTACTTAGTTTCTTTCCTTAAAAAAAATGCGGAGTTAAGTTGTTATAAGTCTCGGATAAAAATACAGCTGTAGCTGATAGATTATTTAATCTGTTAAGGGCCACTATACGATCTAAAGACCCGCCTGGGGCTCTCCCTGCTTCTATAAAATGGGTACCCTTCATTGAGAGAGAAACCAGACGGTTGAGCGTGATCTAGGACAAATCATAACGCTGTGCAATAGTTATCCTAGAAACAGTACGGTCTATACTATACACTGAATCCAAGATCGGTAAAGGTTTTTCTTTTCTTAATAAATTTTACCTGTTATAAATTGATCTCATCATTAATCTAAGGCGTTTGATTTTTATTGGACAACTGTATTTATGATCTATTGATACAATTTTCAAAACACTTAAATTTAATTAGGTATACTTAAATAGTGTTTAATTAAACTATTACCGAAGTATAAATAGGCCAAAACCCAAATAAAAAATATAAAAAACGTAAAAAATCGGAAAGAGCAGCACACAGGGATTTCCTGAAAGTGTAGATGGTCGATATATCTAGAGCAGTGAAAGCAAAAAGATATTCAAAGAGATTAATTTATCGCTGATCGAACTCCACTTAAATTGAAGGTATTGCGTTCGTTTGAATTTGTCCGAGAACTCCCTCACTAGTTTGAAGTTGAGGCGGTTTATTTAAATTGGGCTCTTAGTTGAAATAAAATGTTGGGCGAATCTGGATTGATAGTTATTTTGGTAGGCTTTTACAAATTCTTTAATATAATTTATTTTCTAAATCAGGCGATTTAGTTATCGAAATACAGTTAATCCCTTTTGTATTGAGTATTGTAAGATCTGATTGTTTATCCTACTTTAATCACCGGGCCTGATACAAATACAATCTATATATAATAAGTAGATTATTAGAATATGATGTGAAAGTTTTCGCATATTGCTTTTTCGCTAGCCTAATCAAATCAGGAGTGATTAAGTTCATCTAAATATATTTGTGAATAAAATTAAATATTATAGAATTTATAAATTTTCGTAATTAAGAAATTCATTCTAATGGAGAAAACGTGTTCGGCAACAGGCAATACACCGGAAGCGTTATTGATTTGACGCATACATGACATTAGAAAAATACAATTCATAGGCATTATACACACACATACACACACACACACACACATATATATATATATATATATATATATATATATATATATTATTATTATTAAAGTAAATTTTAAGAGGGCGTAATGCTTCTAACGGTTGTGCAAGGAAGCATAGCTCACGATAAACTATTAGATCATTATCCATATTAAGGGTGACCATTTTATAGAGGCTGAATGAGCCCATGAAGGGTTTACAGATCTCACGAGGAAGTTGTAAAAATCTCACAAAAAATTTACATAAGGGTATTGATTTTAAACGTTAGTATTTTATATCTTTATAATATCTAGTTAGACCAAAATGTCCAAAATCAGTTTCTTATAGTTGTTAACTCGTTCAAAATCACTTTATGTCAGTATGGCTAATTGGCCAATGCTATAGTAAGATTCTAAAATTTGGCCTTTAAATATCGTATTGGCCCGAGACCGCTATTTTACGTACTTTACGAAGGACGGCCTGATCGACAATATTTTACTCCCTTCAAAAAGCCCTAGGGCCACCTGCCTGGCTGCGAACTAGCGACCTATGGACTTAAAAGGCTGTTATTTAAAACCTTTGTGGAGCCATCATCCCTTTCTTCCATGTTATTTATTAAACATCCTTCAGATTCCTTAAAACACAAAACAACAATTGACAGTCATTTTTCTAATTTACTTCTGATACATTTATTCGCAGCTAAGATTGATCGGAAGCCGTAGACGGAGGAGAACTATCGAAGGCCGAAGCATGGCAAGAATGTGATTTAAGCGCTGACTCTCTAAAAAGCAATATCCATGCGAGAGAAGCCAAGGACTGGGGCAAGGACTGGCGGCTATTAATCTCAATCCGGGAAGAGACTTTTCGAAAAGAAGCACCTCCTTTGTGGAAAAACGGAAAAACTTGCAGCCGTCAAATGAAAACTGGCGTCGTCACACTATCCATCTTGTTGCATTTGTCCTTAAAGCGTTAACGTATTTTCATTTGTCAATAACACTCACATTCACATTATGAATTTTTTTCTCACATAATGCTCGTGGTTTCCTGGTATATCCAAGTTAAATAAAATTATAATTTATATTCAAATATATTCATTCTAAAATACAACGCAATTTAAATAATGGGTTATTCATTTACAATTTTTGTTTGCTTAGAATGGTATTCACTAACACAAAATTAAATAAACCTACTCATTCAAATAATTAAAACACATTGGGACGTGCCGATATATTGAATATTAATGGTCTGATTTTTTTCAAATACATAAACAAATGCTTTTTTTTATATTTTTCTTTTTACCTTTACCACTGCAATCCGTGAAGGGTCAGGGGTTCAGTAAATCGTAGAGATTATACTGTTTCTTGGACAACGAATGTGCAGAGAGGTGTTTTGTCCTTGATCACGCTCAACCGCCAGATTTCCCCCCTTATTTTGGGAACCCAATTTTTATTATAATACAATATATTGTATAGAGGCTGGGTGAGCCAAAGGAGGGCCCTAGATACTATATGATCCATTGCCGGCCGCAAACAGACTACATAAAAGTAACTGCCTGCAGCGGGATTTGAACCAGGATTTCCGTCATAGCAACTCAGTGCTCTACCACTGAGCCACAAGTAGCAATTTAAAATATTAAAAAATAATTAAATATTTTTTGATGAATTGGGCAGCTCCATACAGAAGGCTTTTGACTACCTATTCTCGGATTCGAGTCTGGCTATGGAAGGTAATTATTTATCTTCATAATAAAAAATCAGCTATGGAATGAATCTCGGGTCAGCAAAACCTTTGTTGGGCACATCCAGTTTCTTCAAACTAATTTAAGTGACAAAGTTAAGTTAAGTGACAAACCTGGTCTTAATTTATTGAAACACTCTTATAATTATATAAGGATTGATAAAAAAAAAATCAAAAGAGAATTACTAAATCCAATAATTTTCCAAAATGTAGTTTTTTTTAAATATAAAATAAAAAACTGTATACTGGTCAATGAAAATGCCTAAAATGAAGGTCGAAACATCGGCATTTCATAAAGAGGTGTACCATATACATTTTTTATTTATATATTTTTTATGTTATAGTGTGTCTGCATTATTTTATTGCAATATAATACAGTTTTCAGTACCATTTCACTTGTCAAATGAATTTACCTCATAATAATTGTTACAAGGGCCTTATATAAACTGAAAATTCTGGAAAATGCGTTATGATAAGTTTAGCTAGAAGAAGGAAACCATGGTTAAAAAGGAAAATCGGTTACACAGAGAGAAGTGAACGAAAGCCATTTGAAACTGAACAATTCATTAGAAAACAAAAACAATAAAAAAGACCTATGTATTTTTAGATGGGATTTGGTCAAATCGAATTGTCAATTAACAATTTCCCGATCATTGACTGCCTCTACTGAATGCTATTTTTGGAACGTTTTTATTTCCTATAGTTATACCTATGGCTATAGTTTTATTTGTATTATATATATGTTTTTACCATTTACAACTGTTAATGTAGTATTGGCAATTGTGAAATAAGAATAGAAAAAATAAGACGAATAATTAACTACAGATTACTGTTTAGTTTTAGACCTGGACATTATGAAGATACGTCCTCACACAGGCATCTAAATCCATAAATGAATACAAATTATTTTAAAAATGTATGACCAATGAATTTTTCATAATGTTTAATTATACAGAAAGTTAAACTAACATGCAATATTATAAATAATAATAACTGCGAAATTATCTGATTGGTCAACAGGAGAAGAGTAATTATAAAGATACAGTTTCTCCATAAACTTACAGTAGCCTAATTAATTTGATTATTATCAGCAAACAGTGAAAATAAATTAAGTTTTCCAAAGATCCGCTGATTCTGAATTTAATTATGGGATCTGGGAGTCGATTTAGGACTTGACCAAAACTTCGCTAACTACTTAATTAAAATGTAACAGGCCCTGTTCCAAAACCAAAATTAGCCTCTGCCAGGCATTTCTACCTTGAACCCATTAAGGTTCTTTGGTTTTTCATGGGTTTCAGTACTTTGTATGTACTGTTCTGTGGGGTATATTTTTAATCATGTTTAAAAAATTCCTGCAATTACTGGTGGATGGATTCTCAGACCGGAATAGTTGGATTTTAAATTCCAAGATTTTTTCTTCGCCCGATGATTTATAATCACTTTTAAATATGTGATTATTTTTAATGGCGTGATTAATGGTTTTTATACTGAAAGCTATTAAGCTTTTAATAGAATGAGTAAGGTTGGTATTGTAGAGGAAAGTGGATTTAGGGCTTCTAAATTGCTTGCATCTCGGTATTTTACTTGCGATTTCTCGCTGCTGTTTGGAGATATTCTTAATTCATTATTAATTAAGATGTGTTTAATGTAGAATGGTTATTTATTCATACAATCAGTTTATGTCGTATTTTTTGTGGGGGGAGGAGGAGGAGTATTCCAAACCTAAAATTAAGAATAATGGAAATAAAAATGTAAAAGTATTTTTTGTTTCAATAGAATTTTAATATTTTAACTTCCTCCGTCGTAAACCAACGACTTCATATCCTCCTGCATCGTTTAATAAAATCCCACTGATTCCTGTAGAACAGGTCCGGTACTTACGACTACACCGTGACAGACGCTTAACTTGGAATCCTCATACTAGACTGAAACGACAAGAAACTGCTCGCCGTTTCAGGCTACTTCAACATTTACCAGACAAACGCTCTAAGCTCCCAATTAATTAAAAAAGACTCATATACATGACAATCGTTATACCCATGGGGACTTAGGGAATAGAGATTTTGGGCTCCACTAAGCCATCGAATTCTTCTTGTATTCAATCCTTGCAATCCAAAATCCTACGTAAAATCCTCAATGCTCCTTACTTTGTTGCGAACAAATTAATCCATAATGACCTTAGTGTCCCGTTTGTTGCTGATTTGGCCCGAACTCGCTATCTATCCTTTCATAACAAACTTCATTTCCACTCAAGCCCACTAGTTTCAAACCTCGCAACCTCTTCAATTCCTGATATTCCTTCAAGGCGTCTGAAAAGAAGATGGCCTCGTGACCTTCTAAGCTGAACTATTTATTTGAGTACTACCACTGGATAGTTTCTCTACTTGCCTTTATCTCGGGACATGTTTTATCTTTCATTAAATTTACTTGGTGTATTCAGTATACAGTTGTAAATTTCAATAAATACATAAACAAAATATTTTAACTTTTTTTAATGAGAAAATTTAGTTTTATATAGATAATACCTAAATGAAGAATGCTTATAATTATTATAAATATGAAAATAAAATTTAAATATGACCCAAAATATTGAAAATGATAATGGGTCTTTGTTCACATTAAACTTTGAACACTTGAATGATTTATTTTTGTTATGACATACTAATAATACTTTTCATTACTTTCCATAATTTTTTTATAATTTTTTGCTTTAATATTTTAATTATTTCACTTTGTTAAATAATATTTTAATTAATAACAATATCCAAATACTGATCGAACTTGAAAATTTAGACGGTGCATAGGAGCCTCTATAAACAGCAATATGCTGTAAGTTGTCGAGCAAAATTAGACCAGAAAGGGGCGAATATAGAAAGTTTTGTACAAGCCATAAATTTTCACATGCCCTAATTTTGGGCCCCTCAACTATAATAAGAAATTTCCTGATAGTTATTATCCTTCCAACCATTTGATACCTTTTTATATTGTAAAACTACTCTGTACATAATTAAAGTAGACAAAATTTCCAAAATTGTGTGCCCATAAAGTAAATAATTATTAAATGAGTAATATAATAATTTCCACTCATTTATTATAGGATGAAATGAAAACTATCTTGAAATTATGTTTTCTGTATTGTGATAGACTTAATACATTAATAGAAAAAACCTGCAATGAACAATAAAATAAATAAATAAACAGTTCTCCTCAAAAAAGAGAATTTTTTCTGATCTCCATCCGTACCACTTTCTTCCTCCTTTATAAGTTCAACTAATATTATTCATGAAGAAGGTTATTATTTCATTTCTTGCATACTTTTGGGCGATAATTAAATAAATGCATAAATAAAGAGCTATCGGACCTTTTTTATAATAATTCTATGTTAAATGTTTTAAATACTGTAAATAATGTATTGCAAATACTTTATTCATTGAAGAAAAGTAAATTTGATAAATTTTTGTTAAACAGACTCATACCTCCCATGGGAGAGGCTTTTTTGTTCTGTAAAGTATGTATCAATAAAAGCTGCTATTATTATTATATACTTTTGGGTTGGTCCAGATGTGTAGGAATCTGTTCTGTATGTGGATGTATATTTAAAGATTTGAATCTGTATTAATTGTACTGGTAAAGCGAGACGTTTATTTAGGAATCCTTGGACTAACTTATAGATGAACGAATCAAAACGAGTTTTACGTCTAATAATTCGCTTTCCGTTTGCGTGTTCCTCCGGACAATACCCGATAGTTGAACAAGATCGCAGCTACCATAGACGACACCTAGCGCCCCCTGGAGTGGCGATAAAGGACAAGACGACGGCCATATATCGCCCGGAGGCCATCGGTTATATAAACAATGGTAGGGCATAGAGCACACCCGTGTTCCTGACTTAAGGGGTCCTGAATCAATTGCCCCGAGGAGGAGTATATTTCACGCCCGGGGACATAACATACGGCCTGGGGAGTGCTCGTGTACTGGTCGTGGGTCTGGAGGAGTCAACAAGTAGTGCAGTCCTCTTCACTTCCAGGCAATGAGGCACTTATAGCTTTGCCTCAAGAGGCTGCAATTCCGTTACTATCATTTTCCTAACGACGGACTAACACCCGTTTTACAAATTATTCGCCTGTTCATTTATTCGTACCACAATAGGTACTTAGTGTTACCTACCGTGAAGTAGAGGTATTCAGATATTATTTTAGATATTGAAGTTCACTTTTGTACCTCCTTTCCTCCTAGTGCAGTGGTTCCCAACCTGGGTCTGAGTACTGGTCTTAATTTTAGCTATTTCTTTCTTATCAGTATTTCTTTACGTTAAATTGAAACTTATAATGCTATACTTGTGACGGTAAAACTAAATTTTTCGTTTTTAATGTAATACTTACTGTTTTTTTCATATTCCCATACAATTTATTGTGCAATGGGGGCGTAGTAGGAATTTTATTAGAACAGGGGGGGGGCGTGGAAGGTTTTCATTTGAGCAGGGGGTTTGGTACAAAATTTTTTGGAACCACTGCCCTATTAAAATATGAGTACTCACTTAGTATTGTTTTGAGATATTGAGAATTTTGCTTTGAGTTTATATTATAAATAACAAAATAATTTATTGTTTACAAGAAAAAACAGTCTTAAAATTAATTCACCGTATTCTCTATATTGAAATTTCTCTTAAAATCGAAACATTAGAACAAAAAAATTAAATCCTCGATCCGTTGCCAAACAAATGAAACAGTGCTCATGTTTTTATTGATTTATTTTATACATGAAAAAAAATAATTTATAGTTTACGAGAGCCTCATAACTCCTAAAATCGAAACATTAAAATAAGATGTAGATTTTTTTTTTTTTAATAAATACATTCCATTTTTCTATTTAAATTCTTAGTGCTTGAATTTAAATGGTTATATTTTGTGTAACGGCTTAAAGAAGTCAGGACTTATATTTTTTCGAAATATTTATAATTTAACTAATCGAGTTCGACAAAAGCCTTCATAAAATATTACATCACTAGAAACCATTTGTATATTGAAATTATGTATGTAGTATTTATAAAATACTTATTTTGTATCCCCCTTGTGAGCTTATTGGAATATTATTACTAAGCTTAGTATTGGCTTGATTTATTGTGTAATTTGCAGTAAATAAAATAATTAAATGTTAATCTCTTCTTATTTTATTAATAAAAAATGTGATTTATAGTTTAGAAGAGTAATATCTTAATCTTAGTTCACTGCATTCTCTGTTTAAAATCCTACACTAAAACGCATATTATTGGTGAAATATTATGAAAACTTGCCAGCTTAAACACTTACGTTTCTTCGTTTGATGGTTGCTTGAGATAGAAGAAAAATAATAATCTAGGTTATTTCTTCAACAATTTGATTAATTAGAATTTTGTAACCTTAATTGTTTTTAATCTACTGTAGATTTTTAAATATCTTCGCCTTCATGTAACGGTAACAAATACTAGCCCTGTAAATATTATAGGAGTATAGCATAAGCTCTCTTCTAGTTGTGAGGAGATATCTGCTCGTATACGGATATGAAGAAAAGCTGAAACCTAATATTGAAAATCCGTTTCTGGAAACCTATTTCCAAACCTGAGGAAATGCTATAAAGTTCTCAGAAAACCAAAACAAATCTACTAGTTATCCCAGCAAGATATAAACAGGTATGATATGCAGTCTTTCTTGAAAAAGCTACCGGTTAATTAAATTATATACAATTACTTCAAGCCTAAAATGCAGCAGCACTAAACTATATGAACAAGAAAAGATGGGGCGACCTCTGGTCTAGTGGTTAGCATAACAACTTACTAAGCCCAGGGTCACGGGTTCGTAGCCCGACAGGCGGCCCTAGGACTTTTTAAAGGGAGTAAAAACTCTTTGGTTGTGCCGTCCTTCTGATGGAACGTTAAACGGGGTTCCCGAGCCTGTTCCGTGTCAGGTACTGGTTAAAAATCCCTATCCTAATTAAACCTGGATAGACAACAATTAGAGGTTACACTGTAATAGCATCGTCCAATTATCTATATCAACATTGAGTGACGTTAAACGAACAAACAAACAAGAAAACATTGTAAATCAGGTTTCGATTAGGTAACAGAGTATCAAAATGGTTGAAGACCAATATAGCAACAGTTTGTGTATTAAGCAAGTGGATCTAGTCCAACAACTACATTGTCATTGAAACCATTGTAATTAAATACAGTTTGTTTATTTTTGTTCTCAAACTCCAAGATTTTTTTAATGAATAATCAAAATAATATATTAAAAAATACAATATTATCCAAAGCGAAAAAAAAAATATAATGACTCCGTGATGAATATGATGACTGGAAAATAATGGTTTGACGTTATTTGTGAATACACGAGGAAGAAAATGGTCCGGGTGGGGTCAGAAAAAATTCTCTTAGCAAGAATTGCTTATTTTTGTAGCCAACGTTTCGACCGACATTGCATGTCTTCTCAAGGGGTACTAATGTGGTCTACTACTAGTGACACTGGAATGATGCAGATGATTCGCGGCCAGGTCGCCCTTCAACTTCAAAAACGGATGACAATGTTGAAAAAGTCGGTAATTTGATTTGGTACGAACGTCGATTAAGTATTCGGGTAATTGCTGAAGCTGTAGGCATTGATAAAGAATGTGTACAGCAAAGTTTACCTGACAATTTTAACATGGGGAAAGTGTGTGCCAAAATGGTGCCTAAAATTCTCACGTTTGAACAACAAGCAGCTCGCAAAAATGTTTGTAATAGCACTTTGGATGCCATTGAAAATGACCCGAATTTAATGGAAAGGGTAATAACATGTGATGAACCGTGGTTTTTTACTTATGATCCGGAAACGAAGCGCCAATCCATGCACTGGAAGGCCCCAACTTCCAGAGAGCCAAAAAAAACTAGAATGAGCAAGTCAAAATTTAAAGCAATGATGATTGTTTTTTTCGATATTCATGGGATTGTGTACCTTCACTGGGTTCCTAAAGGTCAAACTATTAATCGATTCTACTACCTTGAGATACTTGCAAAACTACGTGAAAGAGTAAGAAATATGTAAGAACAAATCATGGGTTCTCCAACAAGACAATGTGCCAGCTCATTCCGTGTTATCTGTCAAGAGGTTCCTAGCCCAGTGCAGCATCCCAGTGTTAGAAAATACATCTTATCCACCAGATCTTGCACCATGTGACTTCTATATGTGAGGTGAAATCTTCATTAAAAGGGACGAGATTTGAGTCCGTGGAAGCTGTAAAAGAGGAAGCGGCACGCGTCCTGAAAGAGCTACAGACGATGACTTCCAGCACTGTTTCTAACTATGGAAAATTCGCATGGAGTGTTGTGGGGATAGAGAAGGGGTGTATATTGTAGGTGATAGTAAGTAATTATTTATACAATAAAAATACATTTTATTGCAACGTCAGTCTCGTTATTTAATAGCCACACCTCCTATGTAAGTCTAACTAATATTATTCAAGATGTTTGCTATATATACATACTAAGTAGGTATTTTTTGGCATAACAAAAAAAAATTGGTTATTAGTATTAATTAGTTGATGGCTTAAGGTGGGATGTGCCTCTACACGACCATCTATCAAACCACGATCGCATGACAAGTTACATTAATGATCCGGGTAACTATGACAAATCGATTTGACTACTCTCACTGTCGTTGCCATTGTTCTACAAGCAGTTTGGTCCTCCTACTGTTATGTTTCGCTTTGCTTAATATAAGTATATTGAAAAATACTTATAGTAAGTTAGTTTATATTTATTTAATTATAACCAGAAGAAGAACCTATAGTATAGTTAACTAAATATTCCATAATTGTAAGCATATTGCGCATATGACGCATATACATTTTCCCAGTTATTATTAGTATAGAGATACAATTTTATATTTCTAAAATAGAATAGTCAAAGAAAGTATGAACCTTGAAAGGGTACTTGAGTATTAGCCGGTATCCATGAAACCTACTCCCTTATCTCGTGTAACCTCTTTTTATCACTCATCTCATTGCAGTTAAATTAAATTGTTTTCTTTATTGTTTTTGTCTAATTAACTATATTAATTTTGTTTTTTTGTCTTATTCATTCTGCTATTCTCTATTTAAAATGAGTGAATAGCAGCCTTTAAAAGAAGTAGCTGTGAAATAATTCCAAAAGTTCCAAAGTTGAAATTATCTGAAGAATTTATCTTGGTCAACAAATGGAAATGGAGATCTTCGAACGTGTATGCAAAACTTTCATATACGGAACGTGGCAAGAGGGGTCTAGAATTAGCAATTTATTATTACATTTTGCATATTATATGTTATATATTATTATATTTTGTATATTTCAATCTCCATTAAAATGAATAATAAGGTAGGCGTTATCAGTATCAGAATTATCAGTTTCAGGTTATAAACAATTAAGGCCTTTGGTTTTAAAATCAGGTACATCCTTTTTTTAAACAGTTTTTTCTGTTTTGTTTTTAATGCCAGAAATGATGTAGTAGATTTGTATTTTTCAAAACCGTCTGGATCCTTCAAAAACCAATACCAAAAGATTCCATTTCCTATCATAAGTGCTTACATCAATTACATCAAATGAAAATGAAAAATCAAAACTATGTATATATATATTTTTTTAAATATCGATTTTATTTATTTTATATCAACAATAAACTAATCAGATATCGACATTTTCTGAAAGTCAAGTCTATCCAACACATTTTGTATTTTAAATGAGATTTAAAAAAAAGAGAAGATCATAAAAAAACGGTAGTAATTATTGTTTGAAGTGAATTGTTAGCAAAATAACGAAAAATAATAAAAAGATTTATTAAATTGAATCTTTTTTTATCAGTCCTGAAAATTTTTTGAATTGGATGTAACGCGTTATTGAAAACAAACGCCTTAATTTGGATAACAGTTCCTGTGTATCGACTAATTCACAAGTTTCCATCGAATTGTACTACCACCCGATTGAAAGGTTTTATTATTTTATTTTTTTCTCACACATTTTTTCTGTTTAATAAATAATAAGATATGTGATAGTAAAAATGGCTGTCCTACAACTTGTAACTTTGAGCCAAATAAATATTTTCGAGAACTGTTACTTAGCCGTCGGGAGAGGTCCGATCCAAAAAAAGCGGTAGCATCATCTTGCCCCACTTCCGGGCCATTTCCTCCACTTCCGGGGCCTTATCTAAAATAAAGGCTTAACCTCCCTCTTCTTATCGCTACGGCTAATTGGCTTCCTATCACTATCTCGGAGGGGGGGTAACGATGATGGCCGCCTGCTTAATCAACAAGAGTCAAACAAAAAGATAAATTAGCGCTCTAATACTCAAGAATCTCATAAAACCGCATGAGATAGTACAATGATCAGAATATTCCTACCTGGAAGAAATGTCATAAAAACCAGTTTATGGTGGGCCATTATCCAACGTTTAAATGTTTAACACTTTTTTTATTAGCTTCTTCTGTATGTAACGGAATCTTTGACCTCGATTTTCTCTTCCTTCAAAACATCTAATTAAATTTAACACTTCTCAAGGACCGATGACAGCACAATTATTTAATAAGTTTGTTTCATTATCATGACTAGGATCTTTGGAATCAGCGATACTTGATAGTGTCTACGAAGACATGATCATGTCTTGTGCCAAGTACTAAGTCATACATGGTTTAATCTTTGTGATAAGCGTGTCACTACTTGCTGGATTAACAGAGGAGTTTCGTATATATTGAAACCAAACATTTTAATAGGTATACGAACCAAGCATAGAAAATGATATTAGTTTTAAAAATTGCTGGAGGAGACTACAACGCAAAACACCAACGATGGGGTTGCCGAACATCCAACCCTCGTGGCAACATCCTGTCTCATGTCTCCACTTCTCGTAGTTATTCAATTCTCTCTCCCTCGAATCCTACCTATAGGCCAACTTCCCTGAAAAAACGCCCTGATATCCTGGATATATTTGTCACATCCCAGATTTCTCCTTCCCATGTATTAATCAAATCCCTGGATGACCTCTCCTCAGACCACAGTCCAGTTCTGCTCTCATTACACTCAACCTTCATTCCTAAGCCCTCCTCTCCTTCATTGATTACAGGACGAATTAACTGGGAGCAATTTAATAACGATTTGGAAAGCAAACTAGAATTACGGATTCCACTCAAAACTAAACAAGATATTGACAGCGCAATAGAAATACTTACAGCAACAATAACACAAAGTATAAGAGATAACACTACCATAAACAGAAATAATATCACACAACAGACTAACCTGCCACAGCATCTTCGCATCTTGCTAAGCGAAAAACGCAGAGCAAGATCTAAGTGGCATAGGACTCGTTACCCATCAGATAAAACGTATTACACCCAACTGACTAACAAACTGAAAACGGAGATTAGAAACTTCAAAATCCAAAATTTACTTAGTGTGACTGAAAATCTTACGACTACTAACAAATCACTATGGACGACCGCCAAAAAGATCCTTAAATTCAAAGATTTTAATCATCCTCTCCTTACTGAAAATCAAACTTGGTCCAGATCTGATGAAGAAAAATCTCACATATACGCCCAACACCTCTTCAAAACCTTTAATCCACACCCTGATATTCTCAACCCTATTCACATTGAGCGTATTGAAGCAGAACTGGATATCCCACTCCAAATGTCTCTCCCACCTAAGGCTTTTCATCCGTCAGAAATATCCAATATTATTCATAGTTTACCTTCCCGTAAAGCTCCTGGACATGACCTTATTACAGCTCACATCCTAAAATTCCTTCCTCGAAAAGCTATCCTATTCCTCACATACATATATAATTCTGTAATCCGTACTACCTATTTTCCTGATACATGGAAACTATCTATAGTAAAAATGATCCCAAAATCTAAAAAGCCTCCAGAACTCCCATCCTCTTATCGTCCTATCTCCCTTTTACCCATAATGGGCAAGATCCTCGAAAAACTCATTCTAAAACGTATTTATCACATCCTAGATAGTAACCGCATAATCTCAGACCACCAGTTTGGCTTCCGAACATCCCACTCCACTATTCAGCAATGTCATCGTGTGGTGGATGTTGTCTCCTCTGCATTGGAGCGTAGATTGTACTGCACAGGAGCCTTTCTCGATGTAGAACAGGCTTTTGATCGAGTCTGGCACCCAGGTCTCCTTTACAAACTCCGACAATTCCTTCCTCCTACATACTTTTTAATCATTCGCTCCTTTCTAACTGGCAGAACATTTAAAGTAAGTCATAAAGGTTCCTACTCATCTTTCTATTCCCAGTCTGCTGGCGTTCCTCAAGGTAGCATCCTCGGTCCTATCCTTTACACAGTATTTACAGCTGACATTCCAACCCATCCTAACACCTTCATCTCCACGTATGCTGATGACACATGTGTGTTATCAGTTAATAACGACCCATATATTGCATCCCAATCCCTTCAATTACACCTATCAAGCCTCGAAGAATGGTGTCGGCATTGGAGAAATAAAATCAATCCCAGCAAGTCCCATCAAATTACCTTTACCCTTCGTCGAAAACCCTTGACTTCCTGTCCTACTGTATTCTTTAATAGTACTCCACTTATCCCTGTTGAACAGATTCGCTACCTGGGACTCAACTTAGACAAGCGTCTTACTTGGAACCCTCACACAAGACTGAAAAGACAAGAAACAGCTAGACGTTTCCGACTACTTCAACACATATTAGATAAGCGCTCAAAGCTTCAGATCAATTACAAAAGACTTATTTATGAGACTGTTATAAGGCCTATATGGACTTATGGAATTGAACTATGGGGCTCCAACAAATCATCGAATTCCTCTCGTATCCAATCCTTGCAATCCAAAATCCTTCGCAAAATCCTAAACGCTCCTTATTTTGTCACAAATAAAACCATCCATAATGACCTTAACGTTCCATATGTTACCGATTTAGCCCATTCCAGATACCTATCATTCCACAATAAACTTCAAACCCATCCAAACCCACTAGTTTCCATCCTTGCATCCAATTCCATCCCGGACAATCCTCCTAGGCGTCTGAAGAGAAGATGGCCCCGGGACCTTCTATTATAGAACTTTATTAGAGTGCTGCCAGTGGGTAGTATCTCTACATGTGCTATCATGTATTATTTACTCTTATAGCAATTGTACTAGATGTACCATATGTATTACAGTTGTACAACTCAATAAAATAAAAATAAAAAGTTTTAAAAAAACAACTAAACAACACGCGTTTACAGTCAGCAGAACTAAAAGTAAGAAATAAACGATTTTTCAAAAACAAGCTTTAATAGGAAATAAAAGTAAAAAATAAATTTCAAAAAGTTAAAAATAAGAATATAGTGATGAACAAAAAAATTGTATTTTATCGTAAAAAAGCGTGGCGTGTTTGGTATAATATTTTGTTGACTGATATTAGTAAAAGTAGTCATGATAATATCTTAAAATAGGATTCCACGTTTTTTTACGATTAAATGATTTTTTTTTTATCGCTATCTAATTATTTCAAACTGAAAATTGTTAACATTAACATTATATTTTTTAATCTGGTGTGAAATATTTTAAATATAAAATTTTAATAATCAAAGTTCATTAATATCGTAATCTCAAGTTTTTTTTACGTCGGCCATAATATTATCATCAATCAATATTAAAGCATTATCATCAACTAATCTCATACAGTTCTAATGTTTGGGAAAGACAGGAGCGCCGCAGAGAGACATGCGGTTATCATAAGAGAACACAAACAAGAGGATGGGATGTGGGTTGGATGGGTGGATGGGTTGGATGATGTGGGATTGGTGGAGGGAGCCAGTCCCGGGATTGAATAAAAAGTGGATGGGCTTCCTCCGGCTGAGATAAATCAGAAATCCATTTTCTTATCAACTCCTTCCCGTAGTTGAGAGTGACTCTAATACCGTTCTCGCACGCTAGATATATTTTGTCTCTACTCCGCAATAGAAACTATTTCAATTATAGAAGATATATATATATATATATATATATATATATTATAATATTATAAATGTGAAAGTTTGTATGTTTGTCTCTCTTTCCCGCAAAAACTACCGAACGGTTTTAGATGAAACTTTACAGTAATATAGGTTATACATCAGAATAACACATGGGCTATAGGAAGCGCGGATTTAGGGGGGGAGCGCACGGGGGGATATGCCCCACCGAGAGTTTTTTAGGTACTGTGGAGAATCCATTATAGTACATAATTTAAGGCAAATCACATGATCATAGTTGTTAAAATAACAGAAAGAACATGAGTGAAATTTGTTTTGATATCCTACTTATCCTACTAATATTATAAATGCGAAAGATTGTATGTTTGTCTCTCTTTCACGCAAAAAATACTGAACGATTTGGATGAAACTTTACATTAATAAGTTATTCATCAGAATAACATAAAGGCATATGGAATCCTTCAGTTTTGAACTTAGACATCTAAAATTTTGGATGAACGAGTAACTTTATTTAAAAAATAATTAAATTATTGATTTAAAATGATCTGTCACGGAACTTTGTTTGGCAGACCAAATTCCACGCGAGCGAAGCCGCGGGCAAAAGCTAGTATACATATACATATATATATATATATATATATATACAAATGCCATGTAATATGCAAAACACAGATTTTTTCGTTTTCGATCTATAAAGATTGCTTTAGGGTTGATGAATGTTGTTGCGAATTGATTCTGAATTCACTTTGTTAAGGGAAATAATAATGAATAAAAATTATTTGTTTGTTTTATTTTACATAACTTTATGATGCTATCGCTAAACGGACGATCCTGCAGTGGGAGCTCTAAATTTGACCTATGCACGTTTAATTAGGATAGAGATTTTTAACGAGCGCCTGACATCATACAGGGGACCCCATTTGACGTCCCATCCGAAGGACGGCGTAACCATGGATTTTTCACTCCCATTAAAAAATCCTAGGACCACCTGCCGGGCTATGAGCCAGTGATCTTGGGCTCAGTAGGTTGTTATGCTAACCTAACATAAAATTATTGAGAACTTTTTTTTTTAACTAAGGGTTTCAAAGTTGTCCTTTAAACAGTACATTCTCTAACACGTATTGAACCCAAGACTTTTTAAGACCATGAGTCGTAGAGGAAAGGCTTTATTTTAATAAGGTTGGAAATGATTTAGTTTATAAGCCTTGAAGTATTCAGAGTTCTCAAGTATTGGAACTAATCTCTATAATAATTTTGTATTTTCATTTTTCATTTTCCCTAACTTTGCTGCATCCGTTGATGAATGATTTGAAGTCCGTCCATATTATTTCCTAATGGATGGTGAGGTGCACGCCGCGGTCGTAACATTAAGGCAGTTAGTTATGCATTTCGTCCGAGATGGCATCCACACACCTGTAGTTAATTGTCTTTTAGCTCTGACCATGGTTTGATAAATCAACATTAACTCGCAGTTAGGGGAAGTGGAATTGTAATCGCCAGCGAGTCACCTTGCTTGAACTATTCAACACGGTTGATCGGGCACTGAGCACCTGTTAGTTCTATTGGTGTAGAGTTGAATTTGTATTAGGGGTTATTGGCGGTTGGATTTAAAATTAATACAATTATTCGGAACTTTAAAAAAAAATAAAATTAATATAGCTCTCAATGAATATCATTCGCCTTAGATCAAATCGTGATTTTGCAATATCTACTATATCGTAAGACAGAAAATGCTCAGGAGGGTCTGAATATTCCAACGGGTCCATTTATAGATGTTAAAGCTTAAAATAAATTATTACCGCTGCCGTATTTAATCCCGGAATCTTCTGCATGGCTACGCAGCGTTCTACCAATGAGCTACCCTACTCCCTTAGATGTAAAAAAGAAAACGATTAAAAAAAATTCATAACCGCGCTATTGCGCGACATATCGTAAGTGACATAACGTATCTCGGTATGTGCGGCTTTGTAACGCTGTCATCAACAATCTGTAACGCTGAATATTTCGAAATTATGACAGGAAGAAGAACATCGGTAATTACTTTAATTAATCTAACGAAAGCTGAGGAATTATTCCATTGCCGCATACAGAAAATAAAATATTTTATTTTTCTTTCAATTCTACATTTGCTCTAATAAAAACAAATACGTCTTTATCACTTGAACTCATTTTTGTCACTGAAGCGGTGAAAATTATGTAACCACTAAATTTGTATCGGCAAGGCCGCACCAATTTGTCGGCTGCTGTTATTACAACAATGGATTGTCGCAATATGGTTCTTGCGATATATTACTCATCTTGTATCGCCTTAGCCTGAACGCAGTCTTGTATAAAATAATCGCCAGGGTTTTACAAGCTAGAGATATTAACAGAAACTGCTCTACTAATTCTAGAGAATTATCAGTTTTATTCACTTTAATTCTAAGTGCCATTATATTATAGTGAAATGAACAGAGCAATGTGTATCACGTTAATCCTTACTCTTCAAGTACATTTGTGCCAAATTTGAAGTTAGGTACATTTGAACTTCAATGTAGGTACACTCGAAGGTACAGGTAATTCCGCATAATAAAGTAGCAGTATAGAATAATTGGTGTTGGTAAGAGATTATAATGAGGAGCATTTAAAAAAAATGTAATTAAAATATGTTTGAAATAATCTCATTCGCCTTTGCTCATTTCGTCCTTATGTAATACCATCACATTCATAAATCATACAATTGCAACACCGAACGCCAAAAAGCCGCCATGATTATGCAAAATGCAAGTAAAAGATATGAAAAAATATTCACCAATATTCATTCGACCCATTATAGAAACATCCAGCATCATTTATTCTAAAAGTAATCTAATCACAGAAGTTTTCTGCCTTTTCCACTTTACTCGGCGTGTCAATATGTACAAAAGAAAACAAATGGAAAAAATACTATCAAGGGCATTTTTGTGATTCAAACAATACCTGATAAATAAAAATGTAATCACCATAATCGATTTTACTTGTTTTTGGAAAACCTCAATCGACTCCTTTTGCATAGATTAATTAAAAAACTTTTTTTATTTGTTTTTATTTTTATTAAGTTGAACAGATAAAAAAATAAAAATGGCGCTTAATTGTACACCGGAAAGTCGCTTGGAACGCTTTTTCCCGACAATAACTAACTTTTTTTTAATAATTACTTGAAAACACTAGAATGCTTTTTAAAGTATGTGCGCTCATATGGTTGCTTGATGACATAGGGTTATTAAATCGCTCACCATCATGGACCCTTTTGAAAGTAATTAAAATCCTCAGACACACTTCGTTTTTACTGGATTCAGGGAACCTTTGTGCCACAACAAAATAAAAAATCGAATGACGCGTTTTGCCGTAATTGTAATGTTATGATGGTAACGAAGAGACAAACGAAAAAGGAACTCCCTTGCGCATGGTCAATCATTTAGTGCTTTGGAATATTCAATAGCAAATAAATCTAATTTTAATTTCATTTTCGAACCGTTCATTCAAATCACAACGCAAATCTACTGAATATTCTGACTTTTCATAAAACTTCGCTTCGATTCACATTGTCCTCATATCGCAATATTAAAAAAAAAATGTGTATATTCGAAAATATTCGAGTTCGAGTTAACAGTATCGAAGGAAATCGACAAATTAATTTAGAAATTAATTGCCGATCCATTTATTTCATTATACGACATATATACGATATATAATAGCTATTAATTTTCCGCATTCCAGCAATCAATAGATTAAATAACCTGGCATGGGTTAATTATGGATACTTTTAAGTAGAATAACAACATTGGAATCTCTATTCGCTTGAACGAATTGAGGTTGTTATATGTTATATGTTACATAACAGTACATATAACTTGGTAGAGTTTGTGCAGTGTTAAAGCAGAGTTTTCTTCGTTTTTTTTAATTTAAACACCCTTCCTTGCCATAAAGCAATACGGATTTTGAATATCACTCAATAAGGAAACAGAGTACTAGTTTTTTGGCCGAGAAAACCGCCGGTTTTTTCCCTATTAACCGGTTAATGATTTTGAACGATCAGCGCTCGCGTGCTGTCAGAATACTCAAATTCACCAACCCGAGCACAGCAGATTTCGACGTCGTATTACATAAGACAAATCGTGCTTGCCAGTCGCTACTTGTCATTTGCACCGGCTTCTCCATATAGTTTCTTTTATTATAGTTTATAAAACTTTTTATAATTTTCTGTAGGTTGTTATATATATTATAATAAAATAAAATGAAAAAATTCATTTTTACTCAATTTCGTTCGATATTTTGATTTTAATTTCTATTTATTTTGATTAGAAAGAATTGAACTATATTGAATAATAAAACTATTTTTTGTTCTTTTTTTACATTAATTTTTTAACAATATAAACTTTTTAAATAAAAAATAAAAAAGCCTTTTTTTTTCCTTTCAAAGTAACCCTTTGAAAGGACCGTTTATTTATTAGCACATTCCATTCGTGAGTATACTGTGTGCCTTATAAATTCATTTTACAAATAATTAGCTACAGTTTGATTATAAAATATATGCAAAAGACATTATTATATACATGCTGTTTCAATTTAACAAAATTAACAATATTAAACTAACAAAAGTAACAAATTTAACAATTATAAATTTAACAATTAACATTTTTTTAAATTTAAAATTATAATACTTACATAATGATTATCTTTGTTTTACATACTATGATTATTCTTAAATGGATGTCAACTTTTCAAAATCGATACTGTAAATAAATTTAGTGGGTTCGGGTCGAAAGTGATTGTATAGGTCATGTTCAGCAACTGGCCAAACTTTCCCTCTTAATATTGTGGAGATGATTAATTTTGATCTTTGTCCTTCATGCATTTGGCAGTCATATATTATGTGTTTAAATGTATGTTCTTCTTTGTCTATTGAGCAAGTACTATCGTTGGTTATGTGAAATCTGTGTAAGTATGATTTGGTATGTCCATGTTCAGTTAAAACCTGAGTTAGTTTTTACTTTGAATCAGGTAATGGCCGAACTAATAAATGTAGATACTCCTGAATCAGATGACAGCAAACATACTATAATTAGATCCAATGTTATGATACCTTCGGATACAACTGAGGACTTACCAATAGAGGACCATGAAATTTCGATCGCAATCAAATCGTTAAAAACAAAAAAATCTCCGGGTTACGACGAGAATACTCCTATAATTTTCCAAAAAGTCTTTGGATTTGTACCAAATTTAATACTACATTGGTACAAATTGCTCTTCAGAAGAAACGAATTTCCAGACAACTGGAAAATTGGTCTATTAGTCTTAATACCGAAACCCTCTAGCACTAAGCTTAGACCAATTAGTATGCTTCCGCTCATGAGCAAAATTACTGAGAAAATAGTTAAAAACAGACTGATTAATTTTCTTGTTAAAAACAAAACTTTAAACAAAAATCAATTTGCATTTATGCCGAAGACTGGAACATTAAACGCATTACACTCACTGACCAACCTTATGTTTTTGGTTACATTTTAGTGAAAAAAAATATGAGTCTCAAGGGGTTAAGAAAGACTGGGTGAGCCACAGGAAGGTCTGAAGATCCAACAAGGTCGATTTATTTACAGATTGAATAAGGGGAATAAAATGTAAATAAGAGAACCTCGGCTCAGCAACTCAGAGCTCTACATACTGAGCTCCCCCCCTCAATTACTGAGGGATTGGAAATTTGCTTATAAATCAAGAGTTAGAGAAATGAACTTTCATTGTCTCAATGGTTCTTAGGTCGGCAAATCAATTATCGCCATTATGGATTGGAATTAAAAAATACTATTGTTAACATAATAACTAATTATTCCATGTGATATTTATAGAAAATCAAACAATGCGTTAACTACATCGCTATACAGACAATGAGATTTAATTCGAAAAATGAAATAAAATGTATTGATACAAAAAAATATTTTCTTCACAGTGAAATTATCTTGCAGTAATGTGGTTCAACATATTTTTTTTGTTCGGGGGAAATAAAAATATATTCTTATATTTCGTCATGGAGAATGTTTAAGGTTTTAGGAAAATGTTAATATTTTTTATTTGAATTAGATATAATGTAAATATTTAGAATGACACATCAAAGGCCTCCCATTTAATATAACGAGCAATTTTATTACAATTGCACAAATGTCCGGGTAGTTCTTTTGTTTAAAAATGTTCAGGGGACAACTCCAAAGAAATAATAAAATACAAAAAAGTTCAATTTCGAAGTTAAACTAAGAATGTTAGGCGCTGGATTGTTATTGCAAAATAAAATAAATTTCGATTAAAATATTTACTTTAAACAAACGGTTTACTATTCAAGCCATAACGAATTCATTTTTATGTAATGTTTATTGTCTCAAATTGAGCTATTAAGATGAAAAATCCTATTTTTTATTATTGTCTGCGGTATTTTCTGTTAAAGTTGATATTGCCGGTTCGCTTGAGGAAATTAATTTTTCCAATAAATGTTATTATCCTGAGTAGGAGACCTCAACAAGCTTAGCGTGGCTTCGCTGTTTGTGAGGGGAAATTAATTTAATGGATGAAACGGGAAGGAAAATCTGGATTGCACAGTTAGAGGAATATGTGGGAGTAAAATAAATGGATCACTTAGGAATATAACAAATGTATTATGTATAACAATTGTTTCATTTTGTTATAATCTATTATAATTTTATTTTTATTGAGAATATAATTTATTTAAATTGATGATGATATATTACATTTCGACGGAGGGTGATATATTCTTCTTCCTGTGTCGGATCCGTTTCGGACGTTGGATATTAACATGGCGATTTTAATTTTGTTCGGGGCACTTTTAAATATTTGGATAATTTGAGAGCAAACGATTGTCTTAAGTTATGCAGCTAGGAGTGCCTCCGCCTGCCTGGTCCTCTCCTGCTATCAATCTATCCCTGCATTATCAGCTGCAGTCGAGTTGTCATTCGCATGATGTTCCCCAAGTTTTTAATTTCCGCATTTTGATAGCATATGTTATTTAACTTTTTCCGGCCCGACTTAGCAGTCACCTGTTAGTCATTTAGTCTGTCCACGGAATTCGAAGAATACGGGGAATAACACCCACTTTTCAAATGCTTTTACTTTCTTTCTGAGTGCTTACATCATTGTTCATGCTTCAATTCCATACAACAGTACTGGGAATAGACAGAATTTCACCATTCTTACTTTCAGAGGAATAGGAAAGTCATTAAAAGTGAGAAGTTTCTTCAAGCTATTCTTATTCTCTGAATTCTTGACCTTATTTCGATAGTCTAATCCCATTTTGAATTGATCAGCGTTGCCAGGTGCATATTGAATTCGAATTGTTCAATTATTTGTTCGTTTGAAGTTGGCGGGCTTGATGCTGCTGCTTATTAAATATATTATAACACTAAAAAACAAAGGCTTTAAAATACTATAAAATAACTAGCCAGTAAACGGTTTTCCAATTCAGGCATCATCATATAAACATTTCTTTTTAAGGAGTATTTTTTTGAGCGTATTGCAGTTAGGTTGTTGCCTCCGACTGATGAGTCTGGTTGGAAAGTTGATGTGAGATGTGGTGCATTTGATCATCAGTGAGGTCAATTTGTTCTGTGGTATTGACTGTTCTGTTAAAAACTTGAGGCATTCATTTTTGGATTTCCCAACTGCTTTTATATAATTTTTTTTCTTCTATTTTTGAGTTTTAGCTCATTTTTCTTTATGCTATACCTATTGAAGGGGCGGCCTGTGGTCAAGTGGATAGCATAACAACCTACTAAGCCCCAGACCCCGATGTTCGTTGACCGGCAGGTGGCTTGGAATTTTTTTAAGAGAGTAAAAAATCTGAGTTATGCCGTCTTTCGTAATGGACGTTGAACGGGGGTTCCGAGCCTGTACAATCAGGTGCTCGTTAAAAATCCCTATCCTATCCTGATTAAACCTTGATAGGCAAAATTTAGAGCTCCCACTGTAGCATCGCCCGATTAGCCATAACAGCATAAAAGTGACATTAAATAAACAAACAAGCTATGGAAGATTTATAAATACTTAGATCACTGGCTCATTTTCCTTTTAACAAGTTCAGAATTTATATCTTGTTTGATAAATAAGTTAACGCTGACCATAATATTGTTACCTCCCCTCTTCCTTTAAAATTGCCTGAAAACTAGACATCAGAAAGGGAAATTTAGATTCAGGCTGCGATTATCCCAATTCAAGTCGCAGGGGAAATTCTCTCGCCAGGCCATAAATTCATTTTGCCGGTTATCTGTGTTCTTAACGAACTCCTGGATCTTCTCCTTGACAGATACTATGCCCCGGGGAGGCTCCTTCACCGGCGGACGGGAAAAATGGCCGAGTTCCTGAGGGAAACCATTTAGAAAATTACACGGACTGGAGGGCTCAACAGATTCGTCAGTTATCGTACGTCACTTATCATGTATGCCGTTCTAGCTGTCGGTATGGTTTAGCTATTCAAATGTATTCCAACTTATGAGGATAGATATTAACAGTTGCCAACTTTTAAATCGTGAAAACACATTAATAATTCAACGTATTCAGAATACTTTATGCCCCCTCACACATTTTACCTAAAAGACGGAAAAAGGGAAAGAGTTTTAAATATTCAAAATGTGAAGTATAGATTTTAAAATATGAGAAAATTAGAGTGCAAAAATAATATATATATATATATATATATATATATATATATATTATATATATATATTTAAATATATATATATATATATATATATATATATTTAAATATATTTAAATATTATTTATGTATACGGTTGTGTTTAAGTCAGTAATCATATTAACGGTTTATGCTGTGAGGTGTAAATTTTGAAAAACAATATATATGAGTAACAATACTTAGATCTATATAATATAATATTGATAATATCATTTTCGAAAAGTTTTACATATTTGAGACTTATTATTAAGAAATTATTTATATTACTCAAACATTAAACATTAAAAAAGGAGGTGGAAAATCAATACTGCAATTCTAGAAACCTATCATAGTACTGATAATAAACAGAGGGATATAAATGGTACTGTACTGTTCAAAACAAAACTGAATTATAATCACGGTATCCACCAAAATTTATAATTTTATTTAACTATTTACTTTATTTATTTAAGATACATAAAGGCATTTTATGCAATTTTATGGGTGTTTTTTAAGATTTTATGAAAATTCTTAAAAAACACCCCTTTTTAATTTTTTTGTTCATAACTTTATTATTATTTTATAATAATTGAAAATTATTTGCTACTTCTTAGTTTTCTTTTCTATGAAAGAGTGTATTTTAGTTTTTTAAACTATTATTTACTTTTTTTTTCTATTCTTGAACAATTTAAAGACTTATCGAAGGATTATAACATGGATCGAACGATTTAAACTCATATGATTTTTTTTTAGATAGACCAATCGTTAAAGCTGGTTTATTAGTTTATCAAACTATATATATTTTTTTAAATATACAAAACTCCACAGTTGATCCAGGCTTATAGTCATATGCTTGTCTCAAATATTAAGCTATATATGCCTTAGTACGAGTACTTACTAAGAATCTACCGTGTCTTCGGATATGCGAAATCGCTAACCCTGAAGATCCTTCCCGGATAATGAGACAAAAATTAAATTTTCAATCTAATTCGACGCTTTAAACTGGCAGAAAGTAGTTTTCAGAGATTCCATTATACAAATACAGGAGAAGCTAATAAAGCCATGTTAATTAATATTTAAAATACAAAAAAAATGAGTTTAAAAAAAGAAGCAAATTTTACCGTTTAAAAAAAGGAAATCTATGTGAGTAAAATCATCAGACGTTCTTTGAAAAAGGTCTATTTTAATTCAGTTAAATATCATTTTAATGTAATTTTTTCTAATATATCTTCATCTTATTCAATTAAATTTTATTACTTTATTTTAATAATTATCACAGTGCTATTAGAATCATCTACCCATCATGTCCACAATGTTTTCTTTTAATGTATGAACACAGTTTCATTAAATCATAAAGGCAAAATAGTAATAGTCGACGGTCGTCGATAATTGTGCCAAGTTTCACTTTGAAGTGGCCGAAAATTTAGTCCAAAGATCCCTTTACGTGCATAAGTACATATAGGTAAAGCTAATAAAAGACGGTTAAAAATAAAATACGATTTAATGTATAAAATAGATACCAAGAAAGACAGCGACATGTGGCAAGTGACAACGGCTTAGCGCGAGAGCGTTGCATATTGATAGAGCGCCGAGCCGACACCAAACAGACTAGAGCGAGATGGGACTAACCTCAGCTTACTGATTGAGGCAAACACACAACCTCCTGAGGCACAATACACGGCCACTGATGACTGTGCTAAGGGCGCGCCCTGATTCATAAGTTAGCAGGGTGGCTCCCTCCGGCCGGAGCAATTTCGCCTACATTCTCAAAAATTCAAAGTACATCATGAATGCGGCATTATACGGCCTGGATGGGGAGAACGAAGCGCTAATGTCAAAAGGGAATGGCTAAGAAGGCCGTCACTTGGTCTTCGTTTAGCAAAGCATCTAAGCGCCTAAGCATCAAAGCTTCTTAAGTCACTAAGGATTACTTACTTTCGTCCTTTGATTCAGATTTGTTATTTCATAATGAATATGCTCGTATTCAGTATTCATCATATTTTAAAACTTATTTATTTCCCTGCTATATTATTATTATTATTGTTGTATGTAATTTATAATTTATTGTTATTACTTATTTTGTTATAATGGCTTCACTGCCCGAACAATGATCTCAGGGAAAACTAAGATTACTTGGGTGTGAATAATATTTAAGTTTAAAAAAATGTGATGTGACTCTGAGATCGTTACACTTGAGATACAGTACTCGTAATTCTATATCATTAAAGAATAAGTAACATCTCTCTCTCTCTCTCTTCTCCGAGGCTTACGTGGTTTATTGACTGGGAGTTGTTTAGTAAATAAAGATACTTTTTCATCTAATGGAATTACATTATATTTACTGTCTTAAATTGCCACAGTCAATATGTTTAATGCCGACGTTTCGCTGGCCATACTGCAAGCTCCCTCAGGACTTGATTTGAGACCGAAAATGTTCTTCTCTGCATTGGTATTATTGCTTCTGTGTCCGTGGGTGGAGTCTTTCTGAATGGAGGAACATTTTCAGCCTCAGATTAAATCCTGAGTAAGCTTATAATATGACCAGCGAAACGTCGGGAAAGTATTCTACCACACGGTCGAACCCGGAAGAAGCCTCTAATGAATGGATTAAAAACATTACATTTATTATGGTATGTGCTGATCATCGTAACAAGTTAAGTTATAAAAAGAAGAGGAAGCCATGTCTTAGTATGTGGATGCCAACATCTATAGACTCTGCTGTTCTGCCCACAACCATCGATGTCCCGAATCTTAGCTTCAGTTTCAGCTTGGTTCAGTTCAGTTTAGCAGGGGTTCAGGGGGGCTTAGGATACCTGTTTAGTGACCTTTAACCGATTTATTTATATATTCACAACGTTCCAAATACTGTCACATCTAACAATTTATAAATCGATCTCTTCAAAAAGATCGCAAGCCAAGCAGGACTAAGGATTTCAGTTCAAAAGACAAAATTTATGATAAATGTTCAACATGAACCGAAAATCCTTAGCATGAAAAAAAAATAGGTATACGGGAGAGTTTATACAGGAAAATGTATAAGAAAAGACAGTTGTAGAAATATATGGAATAAGAATAAATCATTTAGATTAAAATAGTTAAATATGCGAAAAAATCGAAAATAATTCTGGTTCTATTCGGCCTCCATTAAGGGAATGGCGCCCGATAACTTGATTAGAACTATTGATTAGCTTAATTAGTTAGATTTAGTTTTCAAAGTTTGCGTAATGCAATGCAACTCTAACGATAATAGATTAGATGAGATTAGCCCTGAGATTCTCTGATTTACTCTGAGAAAAGCTAAGTGATTACGTTTGCAGAGATTTTTGTTTGTTCTACAAACCTTTGATATTGTTTTTTTTTTTTAATAAGGCTTGTTTCCGAGCTTTATGTATGATAATATGTTAATTACCCTGCCTCCTTTATGTATGATAATATGTTAATTACCCTGCCTCCTTTATGTATGATAATATGTTAATTACCCTGCCTCCTTTATGTATGATAATATGTTAATTACCCTGCCTCCTTTATGTATGATAATATGTTAATTACCCTGCCTCCTTTATGTATGATAATATCTTAATACCCTGCCTCCTTTATGTATGATAATATCTTAATTACCCTGCCTCCTTTATGAATGATAATATGTTAATTACCCTGCTTCCTCCACATCTTGCAGGCAACGAAGTCCAGGTCTCCCTCTGCTCCTCCTTCCCCCAGGGTGTCCTTCCATCATCATTTTTGGAAATATACTTTTTTTCCATTAACAACAATATCTGGTGTACCATATATATATAGATTTTTAAGTCCCTCGCTTGTCTTCATCCGCCAACGATTTTCTTCTTTTTTAGGGCCAAAAATCTTTCTGAGGATTTTTTTCGCACAGCCTCGTTGCGTGTGAGCGCCCAAGACTCACTTCCATACATGACCATCACTGGTTGAAGGACAATACGATACACTATTGTTTTGAGAGCTCCGGATATATTTCGGTTTAGAAATATTTTCATTAGAGACCAGTAGCAACGATTGCCAGCAGTTATCCTTGCCTTAATTTAGTCTCTAATCTTATTATCTTCAGTGGTAACCGTGCCAAAATACATAAACTGCTGTACTCTTGCGAAACGATAGCCAACCCCCTCGATATGCCTTTTCCCTCCTTCTTGCCTTGTCCCCATATATTTAGTTTTTTCTTTATTAATTTCCAGTCCTATTATACTAGCGGCTACTTCGCACTCCTCGATTCGCATTCCAAGTAATGCACTGGCTGTTCTTCCGGTAATCACAATATCATCCGAAAACGCTGGATGCTGTGTCAGCCTGAGGTAGATACATCCTCCAGGCCTTGTCTGGATCGACCTCATGACCATTTCTAATACCATATTGAATAAAACTAGGGAAAGAGGATCTCCCTGTTTAACACCTCTCTTAATATCAAATTCCTTTGCCATCCTTCTGAGTCATCTTGTTAAGCCTGATAAGCTTCAAGGGACATCCAGATATTTTAGCTTTTCGTACATCCCACTTCTTTTCATACTATCGTATGTCTGTTTCTAATAATTGTAATATAAACAAATGGGGCTGTTCATAAAGTTTTTCTCCCTAATATCCATGAAAAGTTAGAAGATTAACATTTCTGCCTTTTCTAACGCTCCGAGTAGTAGGTATATTTCATCCTTTCGACAGTTAAGGTGCATAATCCTACATTCCTGAGTCAGCACTCTCCCCTTCCCTCACTATTGTATATAAGCCTTGCTGTAAGACATAGATGATAGTCAGATAGTCCGATATAGTTAGTCGTAGTCATTATCCTAGTTTATAGTGTAGCTTGTGTAAATTGTTTGTTTTGTTTGTTTACCAATAAAGTTTTTTTAAGTTCTTTGTGCGGCAACGTTCTTTATCTGGCGCCCGAACAGGGACCCTATTAGCCTCAGGTCAGTAAAGGTGAAGAAATTTTCCTGGAGATCAAGAAAATCGAAGAAATATTCCAACAGATTTTGGATCAGTCCAGTGAAGACAGCCTTGAACGGAAACTCAAGAAGGACCGAAGAAATAGTCATTGGACAACAGGTTCTGGAGTAAACCACCTGAAGTTTGTGTTTCTACACTTCAATAGGGTCAACTTTGATAAGGACTTCGCAGAACTTAAAAATATAACTTGAGGTACATTTTAATTTTAAGTTTTCTATGTATGCCTAAGGATAAGAAAAATAGAGTTAGATTAGATATAGGTGAAATTACCGAACAATTAAGCAATTTATTAATTAATAATAATAGTAATAGTGATTTTTTAACGAACAAAATGAGTGTTTCATATTCTATGGTGAAAGAAGATTACGATCATATTCCATATTATGATGGTAATCCTGAAGATTTAATTTTTTTTGTAAAAACTGTAAAAGCAGTCTATGATACAGTATGCGGTGACAATAATACCCTAAGGATTCAAAACCACGCCCGACTCTTATCTAAAGTAACATCTAGATTAGTAGGTAACGCCAGACATTGTCTTCTCACAAATACATTCATAAATATATCCGAATTACTAGACCATTTACAAAAAAATTTTAAAGACTCACGTACAGTAGAACAACTTAAACTTGAATTACTAAACGTTAGATCGGGACCTAGAGAACACCCAATTTCGTTTATTAACAGAATAGCTCAAATTAGAGCTTTGATATTTTCTAGAATCTCACTAGATGATGAAATTGTTAATAAAGAAACAATAATGAAATTACAGGATCGAGAAATTAATTATCACATTAAAGCAAACTTACATCCAGAGCTTTGTGACTTTTTAAATCATCTTCACCTTACAGATATAGATGATATCAGAAACGCAATACAAAATGACTGTTCATTTATTTTAGACCGCTTATACGGACATCAACAGCAGTATAATCCAAGAAATAATTTTAGACATAAAAACCACAAACCATTTAAACAAAATTTTAATACATATAACAGTAGACCTAATTATAATTATAATCATAATCATAGTTTTAATTACGGATATAACCCTAATCCTAGCTATAATCCTAATCATAATTACAATCCTAATTTTAACCACGACTATAATAAATTTAATCAAACATTTAATCACAATCCTAACCCAAATACTAACTTTAATCCTAATTTTCATTTTAATTCTTATTCAAACCCTCAAAGCCAAGATCCTAATATAAACTATAACTATAATTTTAATCAAAATCGTGAAAACAGAGATTTAAGTATGAATAGAAGAATTAACCATCAACCCGCTAATAATTTCCAGGGTTTTAACTGGGAACAACAGAGGCAGAAGACGCCTTTCCCTACGGGACCCTTTAAACCTGACTCATCAAATACCGTGTCTATGAGAACCGTAAGGTCAAACAACTCGCCTATGAATCACTTAGTACAAGGAGATAACGAGATAGGTGATATAAAACAACAACTAGAGACACTAACCACCAGATTTGATAATTTTTAGGACCAAGTCAGCCGGAACCATCCCCGAATATCCCCTAAATTTCACTGATCAATTACCACAATTCATGGATTTTAAAAAACGGACCTGGCTCATTGATACTGGCGCTCTAAAAAATTATATCAACCCACGTTCCTTACCCGAGGGAACTGAAATTAAATCGGAAGAATTTATTGTTAAAACACCTACCGGACGCGAAAAGGGAACTACATCAGCATGTATTGACCTTGCTCCAAATTTAGGTCTTGACAGTAAATTAGTAGTTAAGTTTTATATTTTTCCTTTTAGCGATACTTATGATTTATTATTAGGATTTGAAAGTATGAAGCAACTTGACATTAATATATTTAGTAAACAAAATGAAATTTCTTTACTTGGAGGAAAAGTTAAAATTAATAATGGATTAATTGAAAATAATATACACCAATTAGATACTATAAGTAATAATAATAATAATAATATTAAAGATTTAATTAGACATGAACATATGAATGAAAATAATTTAAATAAATTATTACAACTATTAAATAAATATCCCGAAATGATCAAGGGCGAAAACGACCCACTCAGATCTACAAAACTACTTAAACACTCAATTAAACTAAAAACTGACAAACCCATTTACAGTAGGAACTATAGATATCCTCATCAATTTCGAGAAGACATTTCACAAGAAATACAAAGACTCTTAGATTCTAATATTATTAGGGAAAGCAACTCTCCATATAATTCACCAATTTGGGTAGTACCAAAAAAGGCCGATGCTAGTGGAAAAAAGAAAATTAGAATGGTTATTGACTATCGAAAACTAAATCAGGAAACCATTCCAGATAAATTTCCGCTACCAAACATCGAAGACCTTCTTAACCAACTAAATAAAGCACAAATTTTTTCTACAATTGACTTAGCGTCTGGTTTTCACCAAATTGAAATGGCTGAGGACTCAATTGAAAAAACAGCCTTTTCTACAGAATCGGGTCATTATGAATTCCTCCGTATGCCTTTTGGGTTATGTAATTCTCCCCCGACCTTTCAAAGGGCCATCAATATGATGTTAAGCAATGTACCAAATTGTTTAGTATATATGGATGATATAATAATTTTTTCTAATAATATTGATGACCATTTTTATCATCTAGAAACAGTCTTTCAAAAACTTACTCAACATTCACTCACAATACAGCTAGACAAAACAGAATTTTTAAAACATGAACTCCCATTTTTAGGATACATTGTTTCAAAAGACGGACTAAAAACCAATCCATCTAAACTCGAAGCTATTGAAAACTTTCCTTTACCAAAAACTCATAAAGGAATTAAACAATTTCTAGGCATGACGGGATATTACAGGAAATTTATTCATAATTATGCTCACCTGGCTAAACCTTTAACACAAGCCTTACGAGCTGATGAAAAATGTATTTGTCCCTCTTCCTACCAAGAAGCCTTTATCCTTTTGAAGCAACATCTCCTCAATGCTCCTATCCTTCAATTTCCAGATTGGGATCTACCTTTTATTTTAACAACTGATGCAAGCTCTGTAGCACTTGGTGCTGTTTTATCCCAAATTTCAGATGGAATAGACCATCCAATAGCTTTTGCCTCACGCACCCTCTCGGATACAGAACAAAGGTACTCTACCATCGAAAAAGAGTTATTGGCCATAGTCTATGCATGTAACCATTTTAAGCCATATCTTTACGGTAAAAAGTTTGTAATACACACAGATCACAAGCCATTAACTTGGCTATTTACAATGAAGAACACCAACGCTCGGCTCATGAAATGGATATTTCAACTATCGGACTTTGAATTCGAAATTAAGCATATAGAAGGGAAAACCAACTATGTTGCGGATGCATTGTCCAGAAACCATCAGGAATTACATGCCATCGAAGAAATTGACTATGAGGAATTAGACAGAATTCTAGAAGAAACCTCAAATATGCCTTTAGCTTCATCAGATGAACTTGATGAATTTCTTGAAGAATTTGATGAAATCGGTAATATTCATCCTGCACCTCATAACAATAACGACCATGAAGTTGAAACCAGCAGTCTTGCCACAGTTCACTCTCAAGAGTCATCCAACCAACAAATTTGGATAATTGATCAAGATAAGCCAATAAATATTGAGAAATTTCAAATCTTTATTCAACGAGGAAAGAAGTCAATTCGGGTAGAAAAACCTTTTAATAAAACTAGATTTTATATTGATACCGCATATCCTTGGAATAATGATTTAAATGAACTTTTATTAGAAATTTTCAAGCCAAATACAACCTATGGTGTATTTTGTGAACCAAACATAGAAACAGTTCGTGACGAATTCGAAGGCATCTTTTTAAAAATATCACAAATTATCCAGGACAATTATCCTTCGGTAAAAATAAAAAGGTATAAGAAAAAATGTTTAGATATCACCAATACCAACGAACAACTGGACATAATCAATTCTTATCACCTCGGTAAGACATGTCACAGGGGAAGCCTTGAAACATATGAAAAACTCAAAAGGGATTATTATTGGCCTAGAATGAAAGATACCATAACTGATTATTGTAATAAGTGTGAAATATGCAGAAAGACCAAATATGATCGGAAGCCAATTAAAACAAAATTTTGCATTACACCAACTCCAGACAAACCCTTTGAAGAAATCATGATTGATACTTTACATTATGAACAAAAATTTATAATCACCATAGTTGACACATTTTCCAAACGTCTTTTCGCCAAACTGACTGATGCTTGTAACTCTATCCAAGTTTCAGATGTGATAATGAAATATTTGGAACTATATCCCTCTCCTGACAGAATTAAGATGGATAATGGCAGGGAATATAAAAATAATTTAGTTGAAAACTTACTGAGATCCCAAGGAATTGAACCCTACTATGTTACTCCCAATCATCCTAATTCCTTAGGTCTCCTTAATAGAACCCATTCCACGCTAATTGAAATTCTTCGAAATTTGAAAGCAACAGAACCTACAATAAAATTAAAGAAGCAATTATGTCTTGCAGTAATTGCATTTAACAACACTTTAAATCAAAAATTAAAATTAACTCCAAACGAAATAACATTCGGGACACAAAAAGATAAAACAGACAAAGCCCCAGTGACTGAACAACTAGTAGAACGGTATCACAATGATCTAAAACTGGTACATGAGCAAATAAAATCAAGAATAATGGACGAAAAAACATCCAGAACTAACTCACTTAATCACAATAGAGAAGATGCTGACATTCCTGACAAAACCTATGCTAGAGTTAGGACTAGAAATAAGAATGAAAATCCTTTTAAACCGGTTTATAAGTTACAAGATAAAAATAAAGAAATCATTGCACATTCTGATAACATTCAAAGAAAACGTAAAAATTATAAAACTAAAAGAAAACCTGCAACGCTATCTGTTTCAGATAATGAAGACAATGACAATGATTCTTCTCCTATGGACATTACATAATATTCCTGCATATGAAATTACAGACTTAACTAATGCACCAGGTATAACAGCAATAAACATGCCACCTGCATTTACTATAGACAAATATCATACTTTGTTACATTACATTAATTTCACTCACTTAAAAGAGGAATTAATATTCGCAGAACAAAATTTGAACTCATTCAAAACTAGTACCACTTATGACACAGTACATAGGCAACTACAATTTGTAAAATCAAAGATAGATTCCCTAATAAGTACACCTCAAACAAACAGACCAAAAAGAGGACTTATTAACGGTATAGGTTCCGCTATTAAATGGATCACTGGAAATCTCGATGCTTCTGATAAAGATCACTATGATCAAATTATTTCAAAATTAGAGAAAAACTCGTATCACCTCGAACATAACGTAGAACAGGAAATCTTATACAATAAAAAATTAATAGAGGCCTTTCGAAATGATATTTTAATATTAAATAAGAATAATGAACGAACTTCAAAGCTAGCAAATTCATTAGATATGACAACTATCACAACCCATTTAAATGAACTTTACTCTATAATTAATTACATAACCTTAAGAACTTTAGATATAGAAAATTCCCTTGAATTTTGTGAATTAGGCATATTACACTCTAGTATGTTAACTCATAATGATATTTCATATTTATTAAAACGAAACATATCCTTAATATCAACAGATTTAGAAACATTATGGCAAATCAGCAAAACTAGATGTTTCATCAAAAATAATATAATTCATTACTTCATATCAATTCCATTAAAACAAAAAATGTACAGTACCATGTATCTCCTTCCAATTCCTGTTTCACACAATAATACTCTTGTAACAACACTAACTCCTTATAAACTTGTTTTATTAGATAAGAATCAAACCCTCACGGGAAATTGTACCTTTATTAACACATATTATTATTGTATAAATGTCAAAGAAATCGACAACCATTGTATCCAGAATTTACTTAAAAATAACTTTAAACATTGTATTACATCTAGTATTAATGTAAAGTCTTTCATTAAATACATTGATGACATAGATTATTACCTTAGTTTTAACATTAGCTATGTAACATTAGAAGATAAAGCTTTGTATCCTATTTTCCTACCTTTAACTGCCTTGATCAAACTTAAGCATAATGAAACATTACTGCAATGTCCTAGACCTAGTACTATAATGATTGATTCAAAAATAATTAAGATAGAAAATACTATAAGTAATACCCTACCTTTAAATATGTCATTTGATGTACTCGAATTACCACCTAATCCATCTATTGTATTAGAAGATTTAGATTATATATCTTTCATAGAAAATGATTATTATTTGTATATTCTTAACATTATTGTATTGTATCTTTTTGTATATCATATCTGTATCCTTGTCTTAAAATATTGTACATGTACCTCAAGGTCTGGACCACCAAGTCACCAGACAGAAGAAATTCAATTACCACCAATATTTAATCCTTGGACTTTACCTAATAAATAATGCTCTCCGGAGTTTCGCATCTTGAGAAGGGAGGAGTTAAGGTGCATAATCCTACATTCCTGAGTCAGCACTCTCCCCTTCCCTCACTATTGTATATAAGCCTTGCTGTAAGACATAGATGATAGTCAGATAGTCCGATATAGTTAGTCGTAGTCATTATCCTAGTTTATAGTGTAGCTTGTGTAAATTGTTTGTTTTGTTTGTTTACCAATAAAGTTTTTTTAAGTTCTTTGTGCGGCAACGTTCTTTATCTGACTGACAGAACGACCGAATTCGATCATACCATTATTCATAAAAGCTCTTTTAACAATATTACTTGTTACAAAACGGTTATTTGTTTTATTTGTAAAATGATGTGAAAAATACCAACATTTTAAAGGTTATTCAGATCAGACCACTTATTCAGTATTCAATAGTTATAAGTAAGAAATACAAGAGGCCATACCAACAATGCTGGAGATCTCAGGTGAAAATAAAATAGGACAAAGGACCGCTTAACTTAACTAAATTTAAATCATAACAGGATATGCATGAATATTTTTGATATAATTGCTATCATATCATAATACCGAATCATCATCCAGGAAATTAAATAGTCATTAACATTTTTGACAAGTATACATATTTTAAAAAAATATATAGCAGCTTATAATTTTATTATCATTTTTTAATTTGTGACGTAAAATATAGCATACCTAGAATAGCTTGTTTGACCATTAGATACTGGCCCGAGATGACTCGGTACATTGCTGGAAATGTAAACGTTGCAGAGGCGATAAAAAGCTTCATTGCTCGCCACATTCCATTTCAGGACCAGGTTTATTAACACATTACTCGAAATAAAGAAGAAAGTTTGTATCGTTTCAGGCGTAGCTTTATACAGCATGGATTTAAGGTTTTATTACATTCCCTTTTTTATATTGTACATCATTTAATTATGAGCTAGAAGAGATTTTTATTTTTAGAATAATTTATTGATATTTATAACTGTAATTATTTTACATCAAGTAAATCTGCTGTATGAATAAAGGACATGGAAAAAAAAAACACTTGTGGAGAAACTATCCATTGCTAGCACTCCAATAAAGTTCGATAGTAAAAGGTCTCGAGGCTATCTTCTTCTTTTCAGCTTTGGAGGGTTATGAGGAATATTATGGAAGCAAGTTGAGAGACTAGCGGATTCAAGTGTGTATGGAGCTTTTCATGGAAGGATAGGTAGCTAGTTTGGGCCAAATCAGCAACATTTGGGATATTAAGATCTTGATGGATGAGTTTGTTTGTAACATAATCAGGAGCATTGAGGATTTTACGAAGGATTTTGGATTGTAAGGATTGGATACGAGATGAATTGGATGGTTTAGTAGAGCCCCAAAGCTCAACTCAGTATGTCCAAATAGGTTTGATAACTGTCATGTAAACGAGTCTTTTGTAATTAATTGGTAGCTTTGAACGTTTGTCCAGTAAATGTTGAAGTAGGCGAAAACGTCGAGCAGTTTCTTGTCTTTTCAGTCTTGTTTGAGGATTCCAAGTGAGACGTTTGTCCAGATGGAGTCCTAGGTAACGTATCTGTTCGACAGGGATCAGTGGAATGTTATTAAAGGATACAGTAGGGCAGGAATTCGTAGGTATACGACGAAGAGTGGAGGTGTAATTTGGTGGGATTTGTTAGGATTTATTTTAATTCTCCGATTTTGACACCATTCTTGAAGGTTGGAGATATGAGATTGAAGGGATTGGGATGCAACAAAGGGATCGTTATTTACTGATAACCCACATGTGTCATAAGCGTATGTAGTGAGGACAGTGCTTGGATGGGTTGGGATGTCAGCTGTTTATATCGTGTATAGGATGGGATCCAGGATACTACCTTGAGGAACACCAGCAGACTGGAGATGATCTTTTCTTTACCATCTGATTTAATTGAATTAATGTCCAGTCGATAATCGATTATTCCCAAAGTTCTGGTTCAATCCCAGATTGAAATCCCTGGTAAAAAAATTATGTATTACAAGTGGGGATCGAAGAATTGGTGAGAGTTTGAATATCGGGAAATGAACTCTCCAATCGTGGCCAAGACGAACACGACGGCATTAAGCTGTTCTTCGATATATATTAAAATGACTTTCATATTTCAATAGGACAGAATAATTTGGTTAACGTTTCCCCATGCCTAAATTGCTCCATTTGCACTTTCACATAGCACGCTTGACTAACATTTTATTGTTGTTTTTTTTAGATAAAACTACTGACCGTGATTTGAGGAAATAAAACCCATTCGCAACAGATACAATTTAGAAGCTACTTTTATCTTAGTCAATAATATTACTCACCAACGGCCATGAACGGAACTACACCAAGTAATTGAGAGGAAATATATTTTTTTTAAATTTCTTCCTACAAGATTATCACAACACTGCATAACTTTGCTAGTTGCCAAATGCGTTCCCTAATTATTCGTAGAAATAATTTAGACATTTTTCATATATATTTTCATATAAGCCATATATCTGCAACACGGTTGAGTAAGTAGCTAATTCGAATTTTGACCGGAAAGAGTTTCTTGTATTCAGGGAAGTGAAATCGTGCTATTTTTAAAGTGAATAAGGGGCTAAGTCAGGCATAGACTTGAAAAGGAGTTATCGCTTATTTTACTCCATTATATTTAACTCCATTTGAAGCCATTAACTATGATAATGACACTATTCCGTTTACCTCAATACAGTTAACTCTCTCTGGACTCAACTTAATCACTTATTCACCGGAGGTGCAAATAAAGGCCGCTAAATACCTCGGAACAACGATCACAACTTGGTTTGTAAGAAGGTATGTTCGGAAAAATTTTTATGTGCCATTTTCGTTTGTTACTGATGTGTATTCTTTAATTTCTTTCAGCCCCGTTGATTTTCAAGTAATACGCCTCATTAGTCCATTTTCCAAACTATGATGGGACCCAGGATACTACCTAGAGAACACCAGTAGACTGGTGTTGAGATTAAACTTTTTTAGTTCTTTACCATCTAATTTTATTGAATTAATTTCCAGTCGATAATCGATTATTCTCAAAGTTCTGGTTCAAGCCCAGATTGAAATCCCTGGTAAAAAATTATGTAGTCTCTTTATTTAACCTTAAATATATTTCTACTTATTACTTATTTATATGTTTTATAATACAAAAAATTGCATATTGTACTTAAGGAAAATTTCAAAGGCATACAGCCCACTGGTGTGTAACTCCTAAGATATGTTGATTTTAATATTAATTTGTTTAAGAATTTGGATACTTTCTAATTTATTGTTGATCAGCGTCGTAAGTACCGATTACATCATTATTAATAACTATTTTATAGTTTAACCAGGCCCAAGCGCAGCTGCCGAAGTAAACTTATACAATAGATCCTGCAGGTCCTTATCTTATGGTCTTAAGATATAGATTCATCATGATTGTATAATATGCTATGATCTTAGTCTGTTTTGTACTCACCAGCTCCAAAGCCAGGCACGATATCCCCATCGTCAGTGGTGAGGGTCATTCCGGGTGGTCCCGGCGGTCCAGGGCTTCCTGGTGGGCCAGTGTCACCTGAGGAAATAAGGAGGATTTAATTGATATCAGAATAAATTATAAAAATAATAAACTTTTAGAAAAAAGGGGATAGTTTGATAATTTTACAGTTTCCATATCATAACAGAGTATCTGTATTCGGTTCGTAGGGAATTGAAATAAATTAAACATAAATAAATGAGATGTTGGTGACGATGAGAGTATTACCATAACGAGCTAATCAACGCTTACCTCATTTGTGATACTTAATTCGACCCCGAATGTATTTAATTGACATTGTCAAATGTTTGTACGACTGGAGATAATGGACGGTAATTGTTTCGAAACGTTTTCTGTCCGGTGTAAATTATCTTTGACATATACCAATTGTAATTTCTGATTAATGCACTAATCTGCCGTTAGGTCACTTATTCCTGATTAGGACATATTTGCCAGAAATAGAAATATCACAACTAAATTAAATAAATTAAAAAATAATTAATCTATAAGGTCTCAAAATACTCATTTATGTTTAGTATTACATGAATATAATCGAGAGAAAGAAAATTGTCCGGTAGAGGTAAAAAAAATGCTCTTATTTTTTATTGTTAAGCCAACGTTTGGACTCACATTGCAGATCTTCTTCGGGGATAGTTGATGGGCGGATTCGACACTAAAAAGTAAATATAATTAAGTATATATTTGGATGGGAAGTATTAATTTATAAAATGTGTAACATCGACAAATTGTTTTAAGATAGTAGGCACTATTAAGCCAATTATTTATATTTCAGATTTCAATTTAAAATTAATTTTGGGTTCATATATAGACATGGAATTTTGAACTTACAAATAAAAAATGATACAATTTATGATGATAATAATATAACCCTACAATAACTGATAGTTTCGAAATGATTCACCAACGATTTGACAAATTTTTTTATTAAATTCAAATATTATATACAATTGTATGTACAAATGTATTTTTTTATTAATATATTCTTTTTTTTCACAACACAGAATATATATATAATTGATTCAATTTTTATTTAAATATGACTCTTTCAAATTTCTTGAATCTGACGAATGTAATTCAGGAATGGACCTCCTGTATCGTTTAATAAATCCCACTGATTACTGTAGAACAGGTCCGGTACTTTGATTATACATTGACAAAACATTAACTTGTAATCCTAATACTAGACTGAAACGACTAGGAGCAGCACGCCGTTCCAGACTACTTCAACATTTACTAGACAAACGCTCTAAGCTCGCAATTAATTACAAAAGACTCATTTAAATGACAATCATTAGAGCCATATGGACTTACGGAATAGAGCTTTGGGGCTCAACTAAACCATCGAATTCCTTTCAATTTCTTTTTGAATTCCTGGAATTCAAACAATCAGGAGAAAAAATGTGTTTGCATATAAACGCAGCTAAGACCATGCACACGTGCAAGAAGGAACGTACTGGTAGAAGAACAAATCCCGTTCATGGAGTTCAGCTTTAAGCAAACACAAAATTTTAAATATCTGGGCATAATAGTAACACACAAGAACCAGATAGAAAAGGATATAAAAGCAAGACTTGCCGCTAGTAATTGTTGTTATTATGCATTACAAAAGGCTCTTAAAACTGGGAAAATGTCCAAAAGGGTCAAGATCATATTATATAAAACCATTGTTAGGCCAATCTTGACATATGGTTGTGAAAGTTGGGTCCTGGATAAAAAGCACAAAGAATGGTGAATATCTGGGAGAGAAAAATACTGCGGCGGATTTATGGACCCATCTATGACCAGGGAGCATTGAGGATACGTAATGATCCAGAACTCCGACAAATTTATGGAGAACCAGGCTTATTGTCTTTCATAAAAAGAGCTCGTTTGAGATGGATGGGCAATGTTGTGAAGATGCTGGGATTAAGATGCCCAGAAGACTGTTGATTGGGAAGCTCGGTGGATTCGAGAACTTTATACAGAGTTCCTTCCTAATTTTGCCCAAAATTATTCTGAATAAATAATTTTTAAAAAGTAAATCATTAAGTCCAACAAGCAATGATGTCCCTAGATACATTATGTGCAATATAGTGTTAGGGAGGAAAATAGTTGACTGGATGATATAATGGAGAATGGAGATAGTTGGGGGATGCAGCCAAGGAAACACCAAATACGTCAGGACTTATTTATATCTGTGCCGACGTTTCGACCTACTTTGTAGGTCATCTTCAAGGCTAATGGGTGAGGCCGCTAGGTGAACTCTGTATACAGTTCTCGAAGCCACCGACCTTCCCAATCAACAGTCTTCTGGGCGTTCTTGTTTCCGGCATCTTCACCACATGGCCCATCCATCTCAATCGAGCTCTTTATGAAAGATACTAAGCCTGGTTCTCCATAAAGTTGTCGGAGTTCTGGATTATTACGGATCCTCAATGCTATTTGATAATTCATAAATCCGCCGCAGTATTTTTCTCCCCAGACATTCACCATTCTTTCTGCTTTTTTATCCAGGACCCAACTTTCACAACCATATGTCAATATTGGCCTAACAATGGTTTTATATAATATGATCTTGACCCTTTTGGACATTTTCCCAGTTTTAAGAGCCTTTTGTAATGCATAATAACAACAATTACCAGCGACAAGTCTTGCTTTTATATCCTTCTCTATCTGGTTGTTGTGTGTTACTATTATGCCCAGATATTTAAAATTTTGTGTTTCCTTTAAGCTGAACTCCATAAACGGGACTTGTTCTTTTACCAGTACTCTCCTTCTTGAGGTACACTTGTGCATGGTCTTGGCTTCGTTTATATGTAAACTCATTTTTTCTCCTGCTTGTTTGAATTCCAGGAATTCAAAAAGAAATATCACAATAATGATATAGTTAAGTTCAAGGGTAAGGAATCTATATGGTTTCATCTTGGTGTTACAGTGGGTTGAGTTTTAGATACATTTGATTTAAAAATAAAATAAATAAAAATTTATCATAGTAACGATTAAATCTTTTATATTCTGGAATCTTAACTCCAATGTAAGTAATTAAGAAAAAAGATAAAATAGAAATATGCGAGCAGCTACACACTAAATCGTGATCAGGACTAACATGGTATAAGGACAAACTTCCGGATCTAGAAATCCCCCATCCTGGCCATCTACTTGTATTTGAGCTAATTTAAACATTGAAAGTTTAATGCCTTTGTTTGGTAACTGTTAGAACGAATTACCAGGCAGCAATAACGACAAAATATGTAAAACAAACAAAAACATAGAATATGTAAGTATGAAATGTGAATACAAAATGAAATAATGTACTTTAAGCCCGTACCATTACGTAGAGATTGAGAACCACTATTCTGCAGGGATTACTGAAAGGGATTATTATTGGGAGTGCTTTCGAAGAAGTGGTTTATAATATTCCAGCGAGGAATTTGGAATTCAATAAACGGATTGTTATTTAGTGGTAAAACATGTTTTCCTTCAGAACGTTTTTAGCGTATATTTATGTTTCTACTGAAGAAAGGTGGTTCATCCTACAGTTTCTAAATCTATTCCACAAAGGGGTGGATGGCTCTGTGAAGGAACATAGATGAATTAAAAAAAGTAGAAACCGAACCAACAGCTGCTTAGAAATAGAAATTTTGATACCGTGCTGTGAGACAATTCAAGTGCTTTCCTTAAGTACTAACCTTATCCTAAATTTGAAAATAACCATAATGGTATTCCGAATTAGCAAGATGTGTAGCAGAGTTAATAGGATGCTGGATTTCTGATCCCTGAGGTCTAAGTTTGTTACCGGTTGTAGCAAAATTATTATTGGTAACCAGTCCTGTGTAATTTGCATATATTCTTTTAATTATTTGAATGAGATTTACCACTTCACAAATTTACTGACAAGTGTGAAGAGACTTATTTATGTAGCAATCATAGTAAGTTCAATAGTAGAATGCATCTAACCAATTTCTTTATATACACCTGCAAAAATCATCGCTAAAACCAACTAGAAAAGATGATATCCAGGTAATTTTTACGAAAAGGCGTTTTATGAAGAAACGTCATAGGAAGTCATAGGAGTTACCTGGGGTGTAGAGGTTATAGTCCAGGCAACGAAGGAAAAATGGCGGAAATAATTCATGCAGAAGCAAATTTTGGTACACTTATAGGGAAAGGAAACAACATACTAAAAGTACTGAGGGGTTGGGTGAAGCTAAGGGTGGGGGGCCTCTAAAGGTCCCTTTTTTCAGTTTTTTGTAAATAACTCAAAAAATACTATCTTTAGCGAAAGAATCTTCATATATGAAATTAATCTAAATAAAATTTGTTATAAAAAAGGTTCTATCTACGTTTTTGCTAAGATCAATGCTTAAGGAGATATGGAAGGGGAAGATGGAAAATTAAAAAAAAACGTTTTTATTGTAAAAAATAAAATGTTTATTGTTAAAAATGAAATGTTTGTTGTTAAAAATAATATGTTTATTGTTGATAATTAAGTAATTAATGTTTAATGATGTATCTTGAACATCAAATTTCGTCGACATCTAACCTTTCATCTTCATTTCATTTCATTTCATCGAAGTTATCTTCGACGGGGCCTCCGTTCATACATGAGCTGAGGCATTCACAGGCATCGGAGCAGGCAATCCCTGCTATGCGACAACCGCAGCGCACCCCACACCCAGTCGTGCAACGGCAAAAGATCATTTTCAAAACAGAGTCTGGTGCCACAGGGTCACTGCAATGCAGTCCATGAAGACTCTGTGAGACTTAGGTATTAATTGTTCAGCCTCACTGCAGAAGCTAGCTGAAGGAGGATAGGTAGGGAGGTACTGTTGTCATAAGCCACGGATTCAATGTCTTCCAAAATAATCTCGGCAGCTTTTTGTACAGTTCTCTCACGTTCCCTTTGTTCATCTTTACACCTTGAGGTGTACAACGAGTCACTCAAGATTTTATCACTTAAACTACGTAAGGAGACGACAGTTTGTCTGGTGCTGATTGTACTAAAAAAAATTTGGTCCCCATATTTCTCCCTCAATCTCTCCTTAATTGTCTTCACATGTGGTGGTTCTCCTGTAATAACCTAACCTTACCTTAACGTTCCAACAACTAGTTCATAGAATATTGGCAATTATAAGTACCTTCAATATAATCGAAGATTTCTTCCATTGCATTTGAAATCCCTTCATCTTGAGGCCGTCCAGATTTTCTTTTTGAAGGTACGGAGGTCAACAAGAATCTTTTGTAACAATTCTCGTGATATATTGCATCTGCTGCTTGTAGATCAAAAACAGTGCTGATACGTCTTACTACGTCGTTTCCCCACTCAGCCTTTCTTTTCTGCCCATGATCGATAATGGAATTGTGAAACACACTGGTACGAACATGAAAAGCTGTTCGACGCTTAGCATAAGGTTTTTTTATCTCCTTCTCTTCGTCATACGTTTATGTGCAGAAAAACACTTTTCTTTAAATTCAAATTTCACTGGGTTTGTGTTTATACTTCGAAGAGTGAAGATCTACGTTCGGAGCTCCTGAGGATTAACTAAAAGCGATAAGTCACATTTAGTTTATTTTTTCCGTTTTAAATTATTTTTCTTTCCTTAAAGTATTTCTTTTATCTCTAAATAGAAGGTTCTTTATTTTATTTTATTTCATTTTTTCTAACGAAATGGCGGAATCTCCGCCTGTAAAAAAGAAAAAAGTGAGATATAGAAATGTTATTTCTAATAATGAAGAAAACTCTGTAAAAAGCAGTGTCAAATTTTTAATTATTAAAAGAAATGAAACGGATGATGAGGGAAATTCTCTAGACTTCAAAAAAGTATCACCGTTTTTTATTAGTAAGAGTTTGAAAACTATAATCGGTGAAGCTAAAACAGTCAAAAAATTGAGAGATGGTACTCTTTTAGTCGAAACTGTGTCAGTAATTCAAACAGAAAAACTTATAAAATCTAAAACCCTATCAAACCTCCCCGTTATTGTCGAGCCACATGCTAAATTGAACACCAGTAAAGGAATAATATGGTGTCCAGACCTTAACAATTGTTCGATCGACGAAATAAAAGACGAACTAAAAACCCAGAATGTAGTAGATGTTAAAAGATTGACGTTTTACAAAAATAATGAGCAACAAAAAAGCAATAACTACCTGTTAACCTTTAACAGCCCCACCATACCCAACGAAATTAAAGTAGGTTTCTATAACATCAATGTGAGACAATTCATTCCAAACCCTACCCGCTGTTATATTTGTTTGAAATTCGGTCATACTAAAAATGTATGCAAAAAAGAGCCGCTTTGCAGACTCTGTGGCCAAAATAAGCATGAAGGGTCAGACTGTGTTAGCCCTATAAAGTGTGTTAATTGTAACGAGCAGCATGATTCATTCTCTAAAAAATGTCCAGTGTTTCAAAAAGAAAAAGAAATTAAAGGCATTCAGGAGGCCGAAAAGATAACATACTTTGCAGCTAAAAATAAATTTGAATTGTTACATCCCTTGTCAACACGTATGACCTTTTCTAATATAGTTTAAAATACTAAAAGTGTTAGTGTTCAAACAGATAATAGAAATGACAATATTAACATTTTTAAGAAGCCGTTAGTGCCTGAATGCAATAAAGCCTCTTTATCTATTGCCCGTTCGGAAACGATTAACCCGGACCGGGCCCCCACTCCCATTCCCTATCCCCACCACCTCCCTACGTCAGCTGGGCCATCAGCTGGCTCCATTCCTCTTCCAACTCCTTTCACATCAACTTCTCCTCCAGCTGACCATAACCTTCCTTCCCTACCCACCAAACCGACTCCTTCCCTGGCTCCGGAACCGGCCAAAATTACGGAAGCTGAGTCCACTATCCCCAAATCTCCCGCGGAACTCTCAGTTTTATCTTCGGATAAAACTACTTGTGACGGGCCACCTCATGTCGCAGGAACTTCGACGACATGCAAGGTGATTGGACACTAGTAAAAGACCGACGATCAAGAAGCAGATCGCGTAATAAGTCACAAAATCGAGCGCTTAGTAAGGAAAAAATGGAAACAAATTAAATAAAATAATTAGTATTGACCATATATTTTTTTTTTTTTTTTTTTTTGAAAACACTTTATTGAAGCATTACAATCTGCCTGCTGTGGGCAATAAGTAATGGTGCTATGTAGCTACAATCATTCCATAAAAAATCAATAATATAAACGAAATAAATGCATAAATAAATATATACAAGCGAAAAAATATATACAAAAATAAAGTAAAATAAAATATATATATATAATAAAAAAAATATAATAATAATAAATAAAACATAAAAGAAATATACTGTACACATTCATACTCTATTTACAATTTGCCTGGGGTCCCCGAACTGAGCTTCTTCCTCATAAATGAGGGCAAAGCAGGAGTCCGGGAGGCCCCAGCTCCCTTTCCCAGCCGCGTCACTGGCATTAAACGCCAATGGAAGCTGGTTAAGGGCGCTTCACACACACACAGGTCGTGAGTGGAGAATCTGGCCAGTGCCAGTACTCCAAATAGCATTATTATAACAAGTCTCGAGGCCATTGCCGGTTTAGGCGGCGGGGTGGATTGTATGGATGTGTGGAACTGGATAATGACTGAGCCAGGGGATTGGGATGACAGACAAGGTTTTGGTGAAAGTTTGAGAATTTAGTAGGGATGAGGTCGAGGACAAAAGGAATGTTGAGATCATTATGGAGGGTTTTGTTGGAGACATAATAAGGAGCGTTGACAATAGTTCTCAGGACTTTGGATTGAAAGGATTGAATGCGTCTGATATTCGATTTTTTTGCGGTCCCTCACAGTTCCAGTCCATAGGTCCAGATAGGTTTGATGATCGTCTTGTGACCATATTATTATTTGTTTATTTTTATATTTGTTTATTTATTTATTTTTTCTTTCTTTAGTATTTTTGTTTTCATATCTTAACCATTTTAACAACTTAATTTCATCTCTACCTGTTACCTATTCTTATTTCATTATTTATTCCAATTGGTCAAATATATTTATTTACACTCATACTTAAAACATGCCACTCACAACAAATATCATTCAATGGAATCGCAATGGTATAACTGGTAAAAATGAAGAGTTGAAATTAATCATTAAAAAATACCAACCAGTAGCCGTATGCCTACAAGAAAGTAAGTTGCTTCCTCACAAAAAATTTAATCTCAAGGAATATAATATTTATAGAATGGATTCTGAAAACAGTAATATAGCTTGTGGTGGTGTACTGACCGCGGTCCACAAAAATGTTGTATCCGAGCTGGTCCAAGTAGAAACTTCCCTCGAGGCGGTAGTGGTTAAGGTCTTCCTCAAATTCCCTGTCTACTTGTGTAACATATACCTACCTCCAGATAATTTTTCAGAAAATACTTTATTAAATCTTTTCAAAAATCTACCATCTCCGTACATTTGCGTAAGCGACGTTAACGCCCACCACACTTCCTGGGGCTCCTCTCATTGCACAACTCGGGGAAATCACATTAGGAGAATCATCGATACCACCGACTCAGTCGTCCTAAATACGGGAGAGTCAACTTATTTAAGCCCGGCTTACAACACGTTCTCCTCCATCGATATAACCTGGTGCTCTTCAAGCATCTTTCCGCATTTATGTTGGCAGGTTGCACAAGACCAGTACTCTAGTGACCACTTTCCGATAGTAATATCTCTCCCTAACGATAACCCCATCAAATCTAAACATCCTAGATGGTTCATGGAAAAATCTGACTGGTTTGCGTTTCAAAAAAACCTAAACATAACTGAATCAGAACTACTATCAGCTAGCAGCAGCGACGAGAAAACCCATTTGATAACAACAGCGATTCTGGAAGCAGCAGGCCTTTCAATCCCAAAAACCTCCAACAAAACGAGATCACACAAAAATGTACCGTGGCATGATGAAGAATGTAAGGCCGTTATTAAAAGAAGAAGAAAAGCCCTGAAAATATTTCAAAAGGAACCCACTCCTAACAACCTAATAGAATATAAGAAGAGCCGTTCACTCTCTAGAAGAATAATCAAGAGTAAAAAGAAAGCATCCTGGGAAAATTTTTTAGATAATATCACAACTAATACTCCCCCAAGCACATTCTGGAAAAAGATACAGGGTATTACAGGAATATATAAAGAAAATCAGGTGGCACTCCTAATCGGTGAACAAGTAGAGCAAAAGGAGGAATTGTTAGCTGAGCGTTTTGCAGAATTTTATTCAGGACTATACTCCTCGAAAACACATCATCCACTCGATAACTCCGAACAAAATACAAACGCGAATGAAGCGGAAAAAGAGTATAACCTTCCTTTCACCAAAACCGAATTGCGAGCCTCCATATAGGATCTAAAACCTTCCACACCGGGAATAGATGACATTCACAACGAGATGTTAAAACATCTACCAACACAGGTTCTGGATACGCTTTTGACCCTATATAACCACATATGGCAGTCGGGGGACTTTCCGAACGTCTGGAGAAGATCTGTTATTATTCCAATCCCCAAAAATGGAAAAAATAAGCTATTTCCTCCAAGTTACAGGCCTATTTCACTGATAAGATGTATGTCGAAACTGCTTGAAAAAATGGTGTACAAACGGCTGATATGGATCTTGGAAGAAAATAAATTACTATTGAAGGAACAATGTGGGTTCAGAAAAGGACGCTCTACCTTAGACCATCTTGTTACAATGGAATATGAAATAATGAAATGCTTCGTTGAAAAAAAAGAATGCATAGGCATTTTTTTCGACATTGAAAAAGCTTACGATAATTTAAATCCGACGCTTGTACTGCATCAGTTGAAGGAATGGGGATTCGAGGGTCGCATTCTCACCCTGATAGGAAACTTTCTACGGCACCGCACGTTCCAAGTCAGGATAGGGGATTACTTATCCTCGGTTAAAACAATGTCAAACGGAATACCTCAGGGAAGTGTATTAAGTTGCGCCCTATTTGCTATTGCCATCAACAAAATCACTAGTGTTATTCCAAAACCCATAAAATCGTATTTATTCGTAGACGACCTAGCCTTACTACTTCCGTTCAGCAATCGAAATCAGGTCACGAAATCTTTACAGAAATGTCTAACAAATTTAGAATCATGGTCAAGACAATCTGGATTATATTTCTCAGTTGATAAAACAAAATGCATGCTCTTCTCAAGACGGAGAACACCAACATCTCCCCCAGACTTAGTTTATAGAGGCGCAAACTTAAATTTCGAATCCAAAGTCAAGTTCCTGGGATTATTACTTAACTGCAAACTAGACTGGAAGGAACACATTAAATGGCTGAAGGAAGAATGTGGAAAACGGCTAAACGTGCTCAAAGTCCTGGCAGGAAGCTCATGGGGAGCAGACAGAAAAAGCTTGCTGAGAGTATACACTTCTTTAGTCAGATCGAAACTGGATTACGGCAGTTTTATATATGCTTCAGCTAGTCCCAAATTGCTGACTGCTTTAGATTCAGTCCACCACGCAGGCATCCGTCTGGCTACTGGTGCCTTCAGAACTAGCCCGGTAAGCAGTCTTTGTGTAGAAGCCGGTATAGCTCCACTGGCTGTTAGAAGACATCAACTGGCCTGCGGATATATCGCTAAACTAAAATTTAATGAAGAAAATCCAGCATGGAAACCAGTTTTCCAACCTAGAAGCAGGAGATTTAACGATGCCCGAAGATTACCCACCCCACTCGGAATAAGAGCAGGAAGACACATGAAGAAATCAGATCCTTGCAAACCTCAGTCAAGGAACATTATTACCCTCCATGGACCCTCAAACTACCTACAATAGATCTAACTCTTTGCAAACTCAAAAAATCTAACACCCCAGATTTTGCATATATAACAGAATATCTAAGCATAAAAGACAAATACAGAAATAGCAAATATTTGTATACAGACGGTTCAAAAACACACTCCAATGTAGGATGTTCCTTTACCATAGACTCAAAGACAATTAAATATAAGCTCCCTTCCATATCGAGCAACTTTACAGCGGAATGCTATGCTATCAGTGCAGCACTCTACCATATCATGCAGTGTAATGAAGAAAACTTTTTAATATTCACCGATTCACTGTCCGCAATATTAGAACTAAGTAACATATATACAGATAATCAAATACTTAAGAAAGCGCAGAGCTATTCAACAATGATTAAAAGTCAGAGCCAGAATGTAATAATAGCATGGATACCGTCCCATGTTGGAATTAAAGGCAACGAGGCAGCAGATCTAGCAGCAAAGGAAGCAGCAATGTCAACTCTAGATGAAATAAGAGTCTACACTCCATCAGATCTCGGAAACAGCCTGAAATCCCTAGCAAAGAAGACCTGGGACCAGCTCTGGGAAAGTGTCGAGGACGGCAACAAATTAAACGGAATAAAAAAAGAAACCTCATCCTGGGAAAGTTCTAACCGTACCAACAGAAGAGAGGAAGTTGTCCTAGCAAGATTGAGAATAGGTCACACCCGATTGACCCACGGATACCTCATAGACAAGGAAGCTCCACCTAAATGCACATCCTGCAAAGTACAGCTATCCATCGCTCACATTCTAGTAGATTGCCCGCGTTACGCAGCTTACTTTGAAAACTGCAAAATAGAAAGAAGACTCCACTGGATGTTGGAAAATAATGTTTTGAACGTAACTAAAGTAATTGACTTTCTAAAAAAATTTAACCTGTATAGCCAAATTTAACAATAAAAAATAAGTCAAAACAAACCTAACTTAAAGGACACGAATGACCTCTGTAGTTGAGTGTCTAAAAACCACAAAACCTAACCTAACCTCAAATTTCACTTTTCCTGGACGCAAAGACAAGACATCACGTGATGTTGAAGGTTGATCTGAATGAGTGTCTCTCAGAAACCTCTTTATCACTTCTGACGTATTCTCTTCTGCAAGAATTATGAACAACACCATTTGTCTTATTCCTGAAACCTGCCTCTTTTCCATTTTTCCTTAGCACACTTGCTTTCACTGAACCAATTATCCCTTTTTTACCGACGTTACACAAATCACTTTCAGCTTCCCTCGTACAAACTAAACACTTCTCAGCCTTAGTCACATACATAGGTCGCGGAGTCTGCAGCCCGGCAGGTGACCGAAGCGTCTTTCAAATGGAGTTAAAAATCTTTAGTTATGCCGTCCTTCGGAAGAGACGCAAAATAGTGGTCCCCAGCCTGTGCGATGTGAGGTACTCGTTAACGATTATATCTAAATAAGCCAAATTTAGGACTCCCACTGTAAAATCTTCCGCTCGTCCGAAAAGCGGCATAAAGAGACACTAAATGAATTTAACCAACAGGAACGACTTTTTATGAGCCAAATCACCTTAAAATTAAGCACTTATAACATTCATATTAAGAATTAAATAAGAACAGAATATAAAAGTTAAGTTTATACATGACCTTTCAAATGTTTTTACTAGCTAGAAATAACTCCTTACAAATTAGTTTTCTTTTTCTACCTGTAGTATCGTCAAACGTCATTTAATCTTAGGTTTTGTTGTATTTTCTGATATCATATAAAACCTTCCTTTTCAATACACATTGCTTATAAAATACTCCATGGTTTAAAACAACATATTGATACAATAAGTTATCAATGTTTGTGTGTGTTTCAATTGATTCTTAAAATAATTTATAATTGAAGTATACTATACTATCTGTTATGATTGCAGAGGGTTGTAACCTTAATTATTTGCACTACCTTATCCTAACGGGGTATTGATCAGTGTTACACCATAAAGGGCCTAATGAACTGGTCGCCGATATTAGTTAAACAGGAGCATTACCTGGCGGACGGTGTCCTCTGTCCTGCTGCCATTAGACTTGCAGATAATATGCATTATATTATACATGGCTACTGGCTTCAAACCAAACTGCTAGTAATTGGAAATGAGCTTTCGAATAAATCGATGATTAAATTGGGTTAGATCAGAGCCAAGCATTTATCTTAAGCTCTTTTAAACGATACGTCTTAATATTGATCCGAGAGTTGGTTCATGCATTCATTGTAAAAATTGTTTAAAAAAAAATAAAGGGTCTTGGTAAAAAAGTCCGTTCCTTTAACGAAAGTTACTTGCAAGTGACTTGAGCTAAATAAAAACAAGACCCAATACATGTACACATCCAGGACAGATGACATTATTAGATGGTAGTGACAATTACCGATAAAATAGAAGAGGCTCAACGAAGGCCCAAAGTTGCAACAGGTGCTAGTGGCCTCTAAGGAAAATAATTCAAAATCGAGGCAGAGCCCGGAACATGAAAGTAAGAGTATATAAATCTCTACTGTGTAGTGATTTAGGGATTGAAAGATACAAAGAAAAATATACGGCCTAACCAGAGAATATACAAATAGTTTGCTGTATCAAAAAAGGAAGAATAAACCATCTTAATAAGATGGTTTAGCCACTTAAAATGAATGGGGTTAAGAAGAAGATCAAAACAAATAACGGAAGGACATCCGGATGGAAAAAGAATAAGAGGCAGACCAAGACTAAGATGGATGGAGGCTGACCTTCGGATAGAAGAAGGAATTGTCAAGGGGACCACGATTCGTCAGGGACCGCAGCGGCGGGGGAGCTAGATAAAATTAGAGTTATTGGAGATATGAAGGAAATTATATGCTTGAATCATGCTCCACCACCAGTTTTTCATGAATATTAAAGTATACCTAAGAGAATTTTCTGAATCCTAAGCCAGGATTAATCCCTGAAGGTAATTAATCCTGTGTTGAGTAGATAATCAATATTTCTACGTTTTCTGAATTGGCATCCTGAATAGAGCAGAACTCTGATACATTTATATAGGATGTCAAATCGCTTTATTCGGTTTTATAAATCTACATTCAGTAACACTGAGTGTTCGAGGGAGCCAATAAGTTATTGTGACCAGGCTCTCCCACCTCTTTCCGCAGTTTCATTGCGGATTCCACCATCGTTTATTCATGTCATCGTTTGTCTAGGCGGATAGGAGGCTATGGTGACTTAGCTAGAGAGATTTTGTTCCCTGTCAATCAGTAGCCATTTCAAAATGGCCGAACCAATGCAATTTCAACCAGCTTCGTCTTTTTTGTTTTTGTTTCTAGAGCAGAAGTGATAATTTCATGTAATATATATCGGAATGGGAGAGGTTGTTTGTATACAATAAAACTGCTTCTGTGCCAAAATGATCGAGACCATGGGGCTTATTCCTTTATTTATCGAACCATTCAAGATAGTCTTTTATTTAGAGCGCAGAGTCTCTAAGCCGAATATCTCGGTTTCAAATCCAGGCGAGACAGATAAATTATTAATCTTTTAACAGCTTGGGATGGACTTTGTGGGATCTGGTGATTCTCATGGGACTCACTCTGCCTCAATTAGACACCATTAATATAGTAATAATACACCCTTGAACGTGATCTCTGACAAGTTATCTTCCTGCGCGAACCTTCATGATTTGTAGTGGTTCAGGTTTTATTTAATTTTTTTTTCAGGTTGACAATCTGGAGTTCACTATAAAGGGATTTCCTCCTAACCGCTAGAAATCCTGGGACCTCCCTGACCAACCGTTGCCTTAGAAGTTGTACACTCTCCGGCTTTGTCTGCACATCAGTATTTTGTTTTCCATGTGAATAATGACAAAAAACGCGCCTGGGGAAGTTTATATGATGTTGAAAGTTTTAACAAATAACCGATTTTAGGGCTAAATAACTTGGAATTTATAACAAATCACCCATTGTAATAGAGTGTAAAAAAGAAAAATTTCGTAGGACACTGTCATGTTTCTTCTTTGAAGAATCAAGTGTTAGTAAACTAGCTTAGAGAATGCTCTAAAGGGATTATTAAGTGTTGGTAAATAATAAATAGCATTAAAATATTTACAGACTATTGAACTCAGGAATTTGAAAAAACGGTCATTTTTTTAATACACCCTATTGTGTAGAATAGGAACTTTATAGGATATTGGAGACTATTTTTTATTCTTTGAAATCAAATAATTTACATTATAAACAATTCTTGCACATCGTGAACAGTAGCTTGGTGAGCTTACCTTTCTCTCCTTTGATGGCGGGCCTCCCGTTGGCCCCAGGTATGCCAGGCGTACCGTCAATGCCGGGGTTGCCTTGCTCGCCTTTGAAGCCTTGGTTACCTGGCTGTCCTTGGTGTCCCTGCCAACCAAAAATAATTTTATTGTACACAAATAATTTATTAAAGCTTAACTAATAAACATACACTTATTACATATTACCTAACTTATTAAATATAACTTAAATTGATAGAAAAAAAATCCTAGAACACCTGACGTTGTGTTTTCCTATCGTTAGAGAGAGCTCCCATTCGAATTAATGAGGAAGTTTTTATTCCGAATATAACGGTAATGATCATTGGATAAGATATTCACCATATTAATAACCTTTATTAAATTAATGAGCCCACAACTATAATATATATGACGGAGATACCATTTTTAATTAATTTTCGAATAATGTATCAAATATCAATAATTTACAACTTCGTAATATGTACTTATAATAACCTAAATGCGAAGTGTACTCACCCATGTCGCCATGGTTTTTTTTTCCAATATCAGGTATGTATTGAAATACATACATTGTTTTTATGAACAAAATTAATTACAAAATTTTTTATGTGTTTTTCTAAAGTGCTCACAACCCGGGACTTCATGGTATAACTAATCTTTTATTTAAAAAAAAATGAATATCACTGTATCATAAGGTTTCCATTTCAATTACTTTATACTTTATATTCCATTAATTTACTTTTATCACTAAGCACTTAACATATAATATACTTTTTAAATTTCATTATGAAATAATTATTGTTTAAATCATTTAAAAGAATAAACGATATATTTTTAGATCCAAATGGACTTATGCCACTTTCAAATATACCAGTTCATATAAATTTCATACTATTCATATTCAAAAGAAATTTCGGTCATCACAACTTCTAAAATATTCATTATGTATAAAAAGCTATACCCTATAATTTTTTGTATATAAAAAAAATACCCTATGTAAAAATATACAATCGTAACAACCCAGCATGGAAACCCATTTTTAAACCGAAGAATAGACGATTTCAAGAAAACCGTAGACTACCTGCTCCATAGGGTATTAGGGCTGGTAAATACATAGAAAAAATCAGCTGTTTGGAACCAACAATTGATGAACTTGATTATCCACCTTGGACTACAAAACTACCTGCAATAGATTTAACGCTTAAAAAATTCACTAAAAATACCACTGCAGGACTCATGTATTTAGCAGAATATCAAAAAATTAAGAAAAATATAGTAATAGAAAACAATTTTATACAGATGGTTCTAAATTAAATAATAATGTTGGTTCTTCATTTGTATCGGACTCCAGGATTAGCAAGTATAAACTTCCTTTCCTGACCAGCAACTTCACTGCCGAATGTTATGCTATTTGCGCGGCACTCTACTATATTATGCAATACGAGGAAGAAAACTTCGTAATATAGACGGACTCCCTATCTGCTCTAAAGGCACTAAAAAACATCTATATTAAAGACCATCTTGTAAGGAAAACACAAGTTTATGCATCAATGTTAAAAGATCTGAATAAGAACATATCTTTGGTTTGGATTCCATCACATGTGGGAATTAAAGGTAAAGAAGTAGCAGATCGGGCTGCCAAGGAAGCAGCATTGTCATCGATTGATATTACAAGTACCTATACCTCATCCGACATATGCCACTTTTTAAAATATGAAGTAAAACTAGCTTGGGCCCAGCTTTGGGAAAATACTGGGGAACTAAATAACCTTAAAGCTGTAAAAAGGGAATTAAAAATATGGAAAAGTTCCAACCACAGTAACAGAAGGGAAGAGGTGGTTGTAACAAGACTCAGAATAGGCCACACCCGACTTACCCATGGTTACCTTATTACAAAGGACGGTCCACCGAAGTGCACAACATTTAATAACACGCAATTAACAATTAAACACATACTGGAGGACTGCCCCCTCTGGGATAGTTATTTTCAGGAAGCTCAATTACAAAGATACCTCCCAACTATTCATCAAATTTCTAAAAAAATATAATCTTTTTAACAAAATTTAAAAAATGGTCAAGAATATAAAGAATACAGAAACAAAGAAATAATATAAATTGAAGGACGGACACTGAAGACCCTTGATGTTGAGTGTCCATAAGCAATTCTACCTAACCTAACCTACAATCACATTTTAGTTAGAACGAACTAGAACTTCATCGTATATTAACATCCATATGCCCTATTAATTTTTTAATTATAAACTTTACTATCTTAAATAAAAAAAAAAAGTTAACTGTCATAGTTATCCGCTTCCCTGCTTAATCGTTTTGTCTCGACCGTGACGAAGCGGGTTTTTACGCGCATCTATACATTTACTATAGCTATACACACACATGGATATGTAAAAGAATCGATTGTGCTAAGTACCGTCTACATCGGGGGGCGTTGAGGTCAAGACCTGGTTGAGTCACGTGAATGGCCTGGAATTGTGATTAGCTTATTAGGGTTAAATTTTCCAAGAATTACTTGAGGCAATTACATTTTTATACAATTTTCACCTGTTGAATTAAAATTAAAATAACTAATATACCTCGGAATAAAAATAAAACTTTACATTATATTCAATCTTTTATTTTTTAAGTAATACATGATAGTGTTTCGGATCTCGGATGTTTGGAGTTAAAATTATAATCGATCTTAATCTTATGATATATATATATATATATATATATATATATATATATATATATATATAATAAGAAATATATATTATATATAATAAGAAAGTTCACTTTATATTACTATCTAGCCCACTGCCACATACCCACCGTTCAAGAGGGGTCAAGAACACAAGAGATGGTGGAAGCTAAATTGGCGACCCGGATCACAATTTGGCTGCAAGCCAACTTTGGGAAATGATTAAGAAGAAATTTCCTTAATGAAGGGAAAGGATGAGATTGTCCTCGGACCTCTTTTTTTTTTTTTAATATTATTTCTCTCCTGACCACCAGTCTTTTATTAAGGGAGTTTCAGATAAAGAAAACTTCAAAAGGATTATTAAAAGTAGCAATATTAATTATAACAACCATTATGACCATTAATTTATAAGGTTTAATACATTGTGATGCAGACAATAATACAATATTATGTATGTATAAATATAAATCCTATGTAGGCATTTCATCCAACTTCAGAAATTCGGTTGTATTAATTATATCACTGCTATATTTTGTTTCCGTAATAAGACTTAAATGAAGCTGGGTAGCTTAGTATGTAAGGTGCTGAGTAACTAATATTAAATACCCGGGTTAGAGACCGGATGAGTTAAACATATTATTTATTCGCTATAGACTCTCTACAGGTTCCACCAGCCTCTGTAAGGTGTATTATATAAAGCGGGTATATATCTAGTAGTTGACCGTGATAACGTCGAAATCAACATCTCATCTAACCATGTACCAATGCCCCTTCATGAGATGTAGTGATACATGTGTTTTTTATTTATCTTCTATTTGTTTTCTGTGTTATACAAATTTATGTCAGTATATGAAAGGGGGTAATAACATATTATTACTATGGTTGAGTGAATTTAGTTTATTAGTTATAACAATGTAATACAGGGAGAAGTTAAACGTTAACTGGTTGCATATAATTCCGTGATAAGTTTAATTTTCAAATTATATTTAAAATTTAATTGCAATAGTATACCCAGATCAGAAAGCTCTAAATCCGATTGTGGAAAACAATCAATAACTCTCGAAAATTACTATGAAGTTAAATTTAAAATATTTTTGAAGAATTTTGGATGCCCTCCCTCTAAGTCAAAATTTTTCAAAATATGATAAGGGAGCAGAGTAGTTCAGTGCCTAGAGCGCTGAGTTGCTGTGCCAAAGGTCCCAGATTCGGTCCAGGTTGGCTATTAAATAAGTTAACCTGTTAACAGCCCCGGAAGGGTGCTGTGGGATCTTTGGGCTTATCCAACCTCTATAAAGTGAGTACCCTCAATTGGGAGAGACCTGGTGGCTGAGTGTGATCTTAGCCCGATCACCTCCCTACACAATGGCATAGTAACGTTATCGTCTCTTACAGCGTAGTGAGCCGAAGACCTTTCATGGGTTGTAGTGGTATAGAAACATGTATGAAATATGATGAAAACTGTATTTTTCGCAGAGTTTACGAGACACTCATTTGAATGATAATTTCTAGAGCACTAAAGGCTGAAAAATCTTAACAAATTGAACGATATCAAACATATTTTAAATTATTTTTATATTTGATTTTTAGCCTTAGCGTGAACGAAAGTCGATTGATAAGGAACACAAATTAAATATAAATATTTATAATACAGATAATATATAGTTTTGTTTTAAATCTTTTTAATAATAAAAGTGAACTAGAAGTTGAAACTAATATTTACGGGCTGGTGGTTTATGAGAGGAAATAAAAACAGTGTGAAAAAAAAAAGATAATACATTGAACTATTCATCTCTTGAAAGGCTTGCATGCCCTGTATGAATTTTAAAAAATCCTTTGTTACGCTTAGGCTACAAAACCAGACATGCATCGATCTGAGCCGTGAATGGCAGGGACACGTTTGATCATTCCAACCGTAAATTTATGGTTTCGGGCCGTGTCATATTTCAATTTGAATGATAAGGGGACAATAGGCGGGTAAGGAAGTCGGATAGGCGATGCTCCCCGGAGGAAGCTACGGCAGCGCTATAACAGATTTTAATAAAAAATAATGTATGATACTAGGAAGGAAAAGATGTTAGGTACGTATACGAGGGGTTATTGCCACGACGTACCTGAAGCTTAGAAAAATATTATTATATTTTCAACAATATAATTTTTATGTGTTCTTCAAAGATTTCAATAGATTTTTGTTGTGCAAAATAGAAAAAAAAATTGCTGATTGATTGTCTGATTTATAAAAAAAAAATACATGTTAACATAAGCACCAAAAATATACTAAAAAAAATCTGGCTCAAATAAAATAATAACAATAAAATATATTAAATTTGTTTGGACTTTATTTTGTTTGATGCATTTTTTGCGCATGGTAAAAACAAATATTACCTTGGAATAAGTAAAAAATGCTGTTCACGCTAAAACCTAAAGTAAATCAGGCAAAAAAATTAAGTAAATAGAAAAAACGAAAAATTGATTCTTGGAATCCTTCGAAAATAAAATAGTTTCCGTGGAAATCGAAAATAGTAATTTTTCGAATTGTACTTTGTTTTGCTGGAGTTTTTGTTTTGTTTGCTCTTTGCTTACAAATTCATAACTCCAGAAAATTATAACTATACTCAAAGTAACTATCTGTGATAAAATATAAGAACAACGGTAAAAATGGTATCATAGATTTTATGCTCTTTTTAAGATAGATAAAGTTGTGTAATAAAATAAGGGTATCTGAAATTTTTTATCTTATACCTGCGGTCTTATTCATCTTACTATTGTCTATACTACTATTTTGGAGTAGTGCCTATGATGAAGTCTAATTTTGTTTATTTATACTTCCGATCTTTGTTCGAAAATCACAAACCCTTTAAATACTATCATTATTTAATTATTTATTTATTATCATTCGCTAGATGCTGATATTAATATATTTTTAAAACTGGATTTACTTATCTTTTTAAGGATTTATAGTTTCTAATAAATAATTGATACCCAGCAGTTTGAGTTGACAATGTGATGGTTTAATTATTTTTTTATATGCATTTTTAAAATAAAAAATTACTTTAAGTTATAAAGTGGCAGAGAAGTATGGGGAAAGAGATAGGTAGTTGTAGCTTAGCCTTAGCTGATGTCTTGAAGATTTCGTCTAAGAATAAGTCTGAATTAAAGGAAAATATCAAAAAGTTCCCATCTACGGTTCCTCTTGAAGATACCATTTTCAGTTAGAAAAATACCTGCAGCTAAGTTCTTAGGAGAGTCTCCCCGAACTGAAGCGAGAACCCGGTTGTGGAAACCAGATGTACTAAGTTTGATAAGATATATCACTCCTGCCCAAGTATCTATTTGTCAGGTGCCTCTCCAAGAATCATAAGCTCAGACACTACAGTCGCTAATAAAGGACCACTCAGGAAGCTGGAGATCTAACATTCCATTCAGGAACATCCTGACGGGAATAATAGTCAGTGAGAAAGGATGTACTAACAGAATCCGTCACAAGAGGGGCTGTACAAAAAATAGGACATAGTCAAGTGTGTGAGGAAAATGAGATTGAGATTTAATGAACACCTGGACTCCGAAATACATACTAATAGGATCTTCAAAGTGACCGGTAGAGGCAAGGCTTCAAAAAACTACTGGATCAAATCGGTCAAGTCAGATATGCAACGACTAAAGAACTGGACCAATCACGACCAACTCCATTTCCGAAAATCCATACGACAAGATGTCTTCCCAGTACTCCTCAACAGTAAGGAAACTACCAGCACTATGTAGACAAAGCAGAAATCTGGCTCACAGTCAAAGGATGAAGAAGATTTGGGACAGGAAAGGAACTGCACAAAGAGTGAATAAGAGCCCATTATTCCTCATTAGACCGAAGCTATAAAAAAGAAAAGAAAACATAAATAGTTGAATCAACGAAAAAATAAATGAACATGCTGTTCATGTCTGAGTAGATCGAAAGCATTTCTCTCCCCAAATTACTTTGTCTCATTTAGAAAGGCATAAAATCTAAAAGTTATTGCTTTCAGTTATATAGAGGAAATCCAGCTCTCCAATCAAGCTAAAAGTTTTCTTTGATTTCCATAAATTATTATTTTATTATTATTTAAGTCTTTTAAAGGACGCCCAGAACAAATCTGACTTCGTTTATATCTCAACTTCGTTTTTCCTATTTAACTATTGTAGAATTTATGTTTCTGGTTGTTATAACTTTATTTTCATTAAATTCATGTAATACAATAAGCAATATATTTTTTTATTTAGTTTATTGGGGTCGAATTTGTATACAAACTTAAACAACAAGAATGTGGATAGATTATCTTTCATTCAGGTTAACGTATTACTTATTACAGCTAAATTGAGCAAACAAGTTTTTCTGTAATCAATTTACTATCAAGATATATACATTATATATACATTAACACACTAAATATACATTAATGTGAAATTTGTGAGATCTTAAATAAAAGAAAATTTTTTTTAATTAAGTGACCAAATTGCTATTGCACAGTTACAGTTTGGTACCAATTATTTTATTATGCTAAATTAGATGTTTGCATATTTATTATATTATTTACATTTTCGATTAAATACTGCTTCCTGTTATATTGATTTCATAACATTGCTTTTGGATGTAAACATGATTTCATTTGTCAGGTAAACAAATATTTCGTTTAGTTTTCATAAAGGGATGCAATCAACGCTTAATTGTCCACTAAAATATAGATTATCTGAATTCAGTCACCAACTCATACAAGCTTTATTAACCTTTTATAGCGATTTATTATTATTGGTTGGTCTTTATAAACGGTGAAATTATTGGAATAATTGTTAGAAAAAATATATAAATAGTATTTCTGATAAGGTTCAGTCTCCATTCGTTACCGAAATGACACGATGCATCAGGAAAATTTTATGGGCAATCGGGAGGAAATTTTCTCAAGTTGATGTTAGTAGTATTTCAACTCATCTATATATTTGATACACATAATACTTATCAAAAGTAGTAGAAAAAGAGGTATTTATCAGATATAATACCATTCATATAAACAAACAATTCAAAATTGGACCAGGATACGGAAATAAGAACAAGAATTGACAAAGTTAGATCTGAAATTCATTTAATTTAATGACAGAGCTTTTCACAAGTGACTTGCCTACTTCTCTGAAAATAAAAATGGGGAAACGTTATGTATTTCCTGAAAAAGTTATGAAAATTTGTTGAGGAGATATTTTCACAATAAGAAGTATTGATATGGGCGTAAAGGATCAAGTAATCACATATACTATAATAAAAGCGGAGATTCGAATACCTTTGCCACATCATTAGAAATGACCTGTGTCGCCAACTGCGGAGGATAATGCAAAGATAGATAGTTAAAGGGGAACTGGAAGGGGGTGGAGGCACTTCTGGCTGTATAGTTTAAGGCAATGATTTGATTTCAAAACTGGCTGAATATCTAAAAGGGCAGTAAGCAAAATTAAGATTGCCAAGTTAATATCCATCGGACGAAAGGGATGAAGCACAAGAGAAATAGAATTGTAAAAGAAATTCTAATAGGTTTTCATTGTTCCGTTTGACACATTTCTCAATTTTATTTTCCTTTCCACAGTAATAATATTTATATATTCTATAAATAATTATATTATATTATATAAATAATAAATGAATAATATTTATTCATATTATTTTCCTTCTTAAACGCCCGAAACGGATAATACAAGAAAAAGATAACTGTAAAAGAAACTGTAACAGGTTCTCTTTGTTTTGTTTTGTTTGACACCTTTCAATCTTTTATTTTCCTTTCAGCAGACTTCGTAAATTTTTAGTTTATTAATAAAAGAACTATGTATAACATTTTTACTAAAATAGAGCCAAAAACTCAAAAAGAAACACTATTATTTATTATAATGCAATTGGGAAAACCACAATGCAAAGCCTTATGTTTCAAAAATACCACCCCCTTTTTGTTTTTGGTGTCTTGATAATGCCTGAATAGGCGAAACGTCGACTGGTAAGTGGGTGTATTTTTGAAACATAAGGCTTTGCATTGTGGTTTTTGCCAATTGCATTATAACATTTTTAAATATAAAAAAATTGACCAGAAATTATAAATAGTAACATGACGTAAGATTTGTCCTGTGCCGGCAGGCGGCCTTGGTGGCTCAAATGGTAGGGCACTGTCACGGAGAGACAGAGGTTCCGGGTTCACATCCCGGCCGAGGGCCATCTTTTCTCTTTAAAAATAAAAATATTAAAATAAATTGACCAATAATTATAAAAAATTATACTATTTTTATAGTGTTTATTATTACAGTGGTGTTATAACAGTGGCGTTATAGCTAGATTTTTTTCATATTTTCTAATTATTGCTGGACGATGGAAGCGAGTGCCAGTGACGTTTTTAATCACAAGGAAAACAACAAAATAAATTACTAATCCCGCTTTTCGAAAATAATTTTTTTATTAATTATACCCATTCATTCCAATAAAAAATATGAGTGACATATTGAAGCTAACAATAACTCCCACAACGTAATTAAATATAATGTCAATTTCAAATATAAAATATAACATGCATCTCATTTTCAAATGAAATGTTCGATTTAGCGACAATGGATGTAGAGAGGAACAAGGTTTAACTCAAATAAGTTTTCAATTTTTTTTTATTTTGCCCTCCGAGCTTAAAAGAGTTGTCTTTAAATATATGCAGGCTATGAATATATAGTTTTCTTTACGCTTAAGTGATTTTTCTTCTTAGATTAACGGAAAAAGGGCTGGATACATCAACAGGTCCCAAACTTTTATTTTAGAAACGCGGTTAGGTCTAATTAATATTCCACGAATATGCCACAAAAAAATTGCTACTAGTGAAGATCGAATGGGACGAATATCAGATGAACAGTGATGATGCCTGACCTGGCTATGTGATGAATGGTTGATAACTGAGATACATAACTATATGCTTATTAAAGTTTTCCAATTCTTCTTCTCCCGTTGCATTACAACTCTTGGAGAGTCAGGACCTTCCACAAATCGTTCCACCAGTCATCTCTGTTGACTGATGCTGCGGTCCAGTTGGGAATACCTAGGATGGATCTTACAACCATCGCAACCTGGGTCTACCCACTCTTCTGGGGCATAACCTTTCAAGGCATTTGGTGTGGTGTCATCCTTGCAATATGACTAACTCACTTGAGCCAACCCATATAGATGTAACATTATCAGGTTTTTTGTACAGCTTGTCTGGCTCTGGGTTGGTTCAGATTATCCAAGCACCTTTCTAACAATTATTTTATATCTCATTTTGAGTTCCTCATGTTTGTTTAAATACTAGCGGCCCACTCCAGCATGAATTGCATATCATGCCTACAAAATTTGTTTGTGCAATGTATGTTTTTCCCCCACGAATCGGCCAGCTAGGATAAAATGTACTTTATTATAAAATTATAAAAATAAAAACATAACCAAATATTTCTTTACATACGAATTTATTATCTTGTACGTTAGATAATTGTACGGGATTATTGGTGAAACCCATCGATATTCCTATCCATTTACACAAAACCTCGACAAATTATATACCTAAACCTTCCTGGTGAATCACTCTATCTATTGGTGAAAACCGCATGAAAACCCGTGCAGTAGTTGTTAAGTTTACTGTGAACAAACGCGGCCGAGGACTTTGTTTTATAATGTGTATAGATAAAGATAAATTAGAAATTGTGATTGCAATTATAAATGGGAACGTTTCTCTTCTATGTGATATTGTGATTCTTTGGGAAATATATATATTACCAATATTCAGGAATAGTACAAACTAAATTGATATATTTTTTAAACTGTCTTTTAGAGAAAAAGTTGTTTTACAAAACATTTTATGTTGGTATTTGCTTTAAAACCTAAATCCCTAAAGCACAATTTCCACAAGGCTGAGTTATTAAAATTGTATTCAATGTACGCATTCAGAGATTAGTCAGTTAAAACACCAAACGGTGGTGTATTTAATCTTCTAACAAACAAAATATTAAGGGCATAGGGAATATTAAATTATTTCCTCTAAAAGATTATATAGTGAAAAACAGAAGCGAGCTTTGCGAAAGCATCTCTAACAAATATTCTTTCTATATGGACCATTGAATTAAAATTTTGGTATTTTAAATAAATGGATGAATGAGGTTATGTTTTGTAAAACTTTTTTTTTAGTTGATATATTAAATTAATTTATATTTTTTCGATAATACAACATGAATTTAATTCATTAAAAAAATACTGTTTCACTACAACTCATGAACGGTCTAGGGCTGAGTACGTGGTGGAGAATGTTCTGTTTGTAAGACAACAGCTGCATACGGTTTTTTTTTTCAATCATGTTGTCATGTTTTCACTCGAATGGAGGGTACCCACTTGAGAGAGTCTGGGTTAGCTCCAGGAGGGTCTCCAGATTCCACAGGGTCTGTAGCAAAACAGGAGGATTCATTAAAAAAACTGTTCCACTACAACCCGTGAAGGATCTTGGGCTGAGCACATGGTCGATAATGTACTATATCTAAGACAACGGTTGCACTGAAAGGGAATTTGTCTCCGATTAAGCGATTAAGGATACCCACTTAAACAGACTAAATGAGCCCAGGCAGGATCTGAAGATCCCACAGAGCACATCCGTGGCTGTTAACAGATTAAATAATAAATCTGCAATAGCTGCATTTGAATACAATTAAATATAGCGACCCAGCGCTCCAAACACGAAGCTATCCGGCAGGATTTATTGTTATTTATTCTCTCCTTATTAGTATAGAGTCTAAATGAACTTAAACAAATCAGGCTTAAAAAATTGACCTCCGACTTTGTGGTTTTACTTGTTTCCCATAAAACGTAAAATTAAAAGGTATTAAGCCGTTTTGTGGTCAATTTAATTCTTCAAGGGTCTTTTTTACAATTATGATACTCCTAAAATATACTATACGGAATAATATATATATATATGTATATACATATATACATATATATATATATATTATTCCGTATATATATATATATATATATATATATATATATATATATATATATATATATATATACATATAATGCTACGAGCCACTACACTCGGACATCTAACATCCTCTGGAAGCAGATCGACCGTTATTTATCCGGAACCGCATGCGAGCCGAAGGTGATGAATTGTTCTGTTCCGTCGATGAATCCAATGAATACATTTCAACAAACCGCGGAATTAGCATAAAACAGAGGGCCAACAGAGGCCGCAACATGCATTCCTCTAAAAGAAGCATGCACATATATTGAGAAGGACAATTGGGGCAATATCAAACAATCGGATAATTTTATTTATATTTTGTTTCGTTTAACGTCACATGATACTGCTATGGCTCTTCGGAGAACGCGACAGTGGTGCAATTAAATTCTGCATAATTAGATTAGGTGTCTTTAAAGAGTACCCTTGTCACGGTACACCCATTATACTTTCCCTTCCCAAGCATTTTTATTCCATTAAAAAAATACAGGGTCATCTGGCGGGCTGCAAACCCGTGATCTTAGGCATATAGTGTTGTTATGCTTACCATTACACCGCAGGAGACCGTGATTTTATTTATAAGTATCAAAGGTGGTATCATTTCAATTATTGATAATTGTTTTAAGGTTGTATATAGCAAGGCAATCTGACAAGATTTTAATACAAGCATTCAAAAGTCAAAATTCCCTTTAAGAAGAACTTGAACCACTAAAACCCGTGAAGCGTCTGGGGTTCAGTACATGGAAGGGACAGTACAATTTCTTGGACAACGGTTGTGCAAGGAGACGATTTGTCCTAGATCACTCCCAACCGCCAGATTTTTACTCCTTATATTGGGCGCCCACTTTATAGAGACTGGATGAGACCCAGGAGGGTCCTAGATCCCATGGGATCCATCTTTGACTACTTGCAGATTAGCGAAAAGCATAGATTAGAATTGTTCATCATTTTTGTTCGATATAGATATAAAAATGCAACGGCCCATTAGCTTCACACAAGTGCGATTAATTAATCCATCAAACCTTTTGGAGGTAACGGTGTAGGGTGACGACCGCGATGAGTGGAAGCGGTTGAGCAAAGTATGGCCATTCATTTAGTGACAGCCGCAGAGACTCAAAGGGTGCGGAAGTCGTTTCGCCTTTTAGCTTCGACATTCATCGCTCAGCATTGAAAGGAACTAAGCCCCGCCGGCGCGAGTTCCTTCCAAAGGCAGTTCATACCGCCCCAGTATTCAGATAGCGAAGCCAATTATTATTTATAAATGTACTCGTAAACCTAAATATACTTTTCAACAAGGCTTAGAAGTATTGTTGAGCTGAAAGCCTCAAATGTGCAGTATCTGAACTTCCATATATGTTCAATTGTTTCAACTCATTCAATAGCTGTTTATCGTACCGGGCATCAATATAAAAATAAATATGAATTTAGAAAAAAAGAATATTCAAAGATGACGACTATAGAAACTAGGTCTCGTACACAGATAGCGGGTGAACATACGGGAGAGATTTCTCTCGAGTATGAGATAAAAAGGTTCCAAAGCTCGGGAGGGAGCAAGGGCAAGCGAAGGGATTGATTGGCAAGACTCTAAAAGGACCGTGAGGATGGAGGATCGAAATTGTCTATTGTAAGAGGATCTGAGGAGGAAGCCGAAGATGGGGAAACTTGTGTGGAACGGAGAGACTTCCAGACCCAGGGAAAACACACTTCACCAGAACTCTAAATGCACAGGGATTATATCAGATCAATGTTAATTTCAGATCTGTAATGTCATTTCAGATCATTTTGGTGAACTTCTTTATGGCGTACAGAACCTCTTCCTTTCAGAGATGAAATTGCATGAATTATATATATCCTAGAACGATGTAACTAAACTGACACATATTTATAATTATAAAAAAAAAGCCTAAGCCTACTTAATAACCTATAGCCTAATTAATAATTAATAAATAAGCCCTAAGCCAACTAATTGACCCAAAGGTTTAAACTATACCAGCAATCGGTGTTTTCCACCCATGGGGGTAAACGACCGAAACCGAATCCGGTGGGTTGTCTTTAATACTATCCTCCCACATACGCCTCAGTCTTTACGTCGGGTGTTTACCATTCCGCTGAGCTTACTCAATCTTCTCGATACTGTCACAACAGCCATACTGCCTGGATGGATGTTTTGAAAAAAGTTTCAACGCAATGGGCTTTTTAGATATAGCCTGTTAAAAAACTGACTATACCTAAAATACCTGTGAACTGCAGGGGACAGTAAACTGGAAAAATCCTGAATTAGAACCGTAGAAATGGATTATTGGAGAATATATTTAAAGGTGACTAAGGCATATAGGGTCAGATATCAGGTAATAAAGGAAGAAACGGAACTTGGAGAAACCGGTGAAGAAAGGATAACAAGAAATAATCTTAGACGGTACTTGCACGCCCGGCGTATACTCTCTTTCGAAGTAAAAGTTAAGGTATTGGACTAGTGAAAAAAGATAAAAATTAGATCACCAAGAAAGGTACTATTTCTTGGACAAAGATTGTGCAGGGAGCTGATTTGTTCTAGACCGCGCCCAACCGTCAGATCTTCCCCTTATTTTGGGTACCCACTTTATAGAGACTGGGAGAGTCCCTGGAGTGTTCTAGATCCATCTCCGGCCGCTAACAGATTGAATAAAAGTCTGCCAGTGAGTGGGTTTTGAACCCAGGATCCGAAGCATGGAAACTCAGGTTCCATCACCGAAAGATTTGAAAATCCGCGTTAAAGGAGGCCAGAGTTACATAAAGATTTATTTTTACGGAATATAGATTGATAATAAAATAAATTAATAATGTAGAAACAAGAAAGGGTTTTTTCACAAGATCAAAAGCCAAGGTGGACAAAAGCGCTGTAAATGATTGAACAATTGTTGAATACAGCAAGAACTCACCAACAGTGGGAAAATTTCGACCTTGAACATAACAAAAGGTCAATATTGCAGGAGGAACAAGGCTGCATCCGACGGAAGACAAACATTTGCCGCTCTGTGGACTAGCTCCCTCGCTTCTGTTTATCTTGCTATGGCCAACTTTCCCATTCGTCAGTCTGTTTCATATCCACTACAGAGGATGTGTGCCTTCCCGATGGGTGGTCCTGATGGAAAGGAAAAAAGGAGTCTTTTGAGGCCGGTTGTTCACTCCGATGGTAGACTTTATGTAGACATAGAACAAACTTATTCTTATGACTTATGACTAGCTATTAATTATTATATTGCTAATTGGAGCAGCAAACAATTTCCTGATTACCACGTTTAACAATATCTCTCTCATGAATATGCAAAGGGTAGTTAGGCCGCTTCCTTCTCTTATCGTTTACGATGTGCAGCTATAACATTCCTGTATATATAGTATTGTACAATATATAAGCAGGAATATTACAAAAGATATTCATGATGATTTGAATGAATTTTTGTATATCCCACTGTATCCGAGAACAGGGAAGATGACAACTTTCTCTTCCAATTTTTACTTTATTACCACAGTCTATTCGTTTCCAGATTGTAATATATCACTAACAAAATTCCATAAAAATTATGCAGTTGATAAAGTTTGCCAAAGCTCAGATTACTTATGTTTACGAGATATAACAGTAACCAAAAACAGACGTGAACCAAGTTAATGTTAAAAAATCTTCGTATAAGCCATTATTATTTTTTCAATTTTGGGTAATACAATCATTTTCTTTCATAAATATATTTTGCGTTCCCTTACATAATGTACACTATAAAAACTAATATAGCTTATATGTGTCAGAGATTGAAATTTCAAAAGATTTAACAGATAAAAAGGGATAAAGTAGAACTGAGCGTCAAATGTTTGTGAAAAAATTTAAAGATGAAACACTAAACTGACAACAACTGAAAAATATACTGCTATATTCTGCTTTAGTATAAGAGAGATTTAATAAAATTGCTTTCGCGAAAATTGGCTTGGCGAATACAGTAAAGAGGATCCATCATCACGGAAAGGATTAAAATGCATCAGCAAGGAATATTAAAAAAATTAGAACACCAACCATATTCCCACTCACATATATTATTCATGGCATTGTAGTGTTAACCTATTTTGGGATCATCTGTCGTGCAGTGGTTACTACAACAACCTCCTATGCACATCTCGGTGGTTTTCAGCTCGGCATTTGACTCTAGGACTTCTTAAAATGGAGTTGAAATTTTGTAGTTAATGCCGTCCTTCGGAAGAGGCGTAAAATGGGCATCTAGAGCCTATACGGTGTCAGTAGCTGGTTAACGCATCCTATCCTAATTATAGCCGAATAGGCCAAATTTAAGACTCCAACTGAATATTGTTTTAAAATCACCAATTTGTAATAAAACATTTTTTTTCAGAAGACTTAAGGAGAAGTAATGTAGTAAATTTAAATACTTTAAAATAAAATTGATTAAGGTTAAGGAAGAAATAAAAAATGCCAATGACATTAATTGAACTGGAAGGTCTTCTCGGAAGTTCATGTCTAGCTTTGCCATATTTTATTTAATCGGTAAAGAGACTGGAATGGGTACTTCGCGATAAGGTGGATTCGAAAAACAAAGGGGGGGGGGGTAACCTGGCGGTTGAGTGTGATCTCTAGGCCAAATCACCTCACTGCACAACTGTTGTCCTCCCCCCACCCCAGAAACAGTACATTATCTCAAATCAATCAAAAATATCAGCACGTACCGACCCCAAAACTCTTCACGAGTTCTAGTAGCACACATTTTTTTCTTATTAATCTTTTTCACTTAAGCCTTTTTTTTTTTTAAATTGATGGTAGTGAATTTTCTTTTTAGACGCCTCGGATGATTATCGTGAATTGATGAGGAACATCGGTTTGAGTCCAGTGTGGAGGGGGGAGAATGGGAAAAGGGTTTGTTATGACTGGATTGATATTGGGAAAGGATCAAATCGACAAGCCATGCATTTAATTTAAAATTCTGATAGAGCAGGAAAAGTTTTATCGTTTGTATAGAATCACTGAAAACCTTGTCAACTTCAGAACTGATGTATTAGTCTTTTACTTGATTTTCTTAAAGCCGGGATTTGTTCTTGACTGTAGAAGAATACATAAACCTTTTCTTCAATTATTTTTTCTGTTAACGGTATTATAATATTATAAATGCGAAAGTTTGTATGTTTGTCTCTCTTTCACGCAAAAACTACTGAACGGATTTGGATGAAACTTTACAGTAATATAGATTATACATCAGAATAAGACATGGGCTATAGCAAGCGCAGATTTAGGGGGGGGGGCGCACGGGGGCACTTGTCCCCTCCCCCCCCGACTGTTTTATAGGTACTGTGAAGAATCACAAAAGGAAATCACACTATAATAGTTGTTAAAATAACAGAAAGAACATGAGTGAAACTATTGTTTTGATATTCTACTAATCCTACTAATATTATAAATGCGAAAGTTTGTATGTTTGTCTCTCTTTCAAGCAAAAACAGTCCCCCCACAGACAGTTTTATAGGTACTGGGGAGAATCCATTATTGTGCATAATTAAAGACAAATCAGGAACTTAGCATCTTGAAATTTGCAGATAGGTTCTTTGTATAATTTATGAAAGAAGTTTGGATAATCCATCCCCAAGGGTTTATCCCTTAGTATAATAAGGATTCAAAGATTGTATGGAATCCGTCTGTTTCTGGGTGTAGGATAATTCTGGAAGTTCGGATATACGAGCAACTTATCGTTAAAAAAATTAAATTATTTATATTTTTAAATTATAGTTAAAAAACACTGTCACGAAATTTTATGTGGCAGTCTATTCTATGCGAGCGAAGCCGCGGGCAAAAGCTAGTTATTACGAATTGGACAATTTTTTAAAATTTAAACATTTATTTAAATATAATGTTCATTTTCATAAAAAAATATGAAAATTATCAAATAGAAAACTACTATCTAGATTGAAATAACTTTTAAAACTTCTTTATTTCTTTTTTTACTTATTTATTGATTGAGCAGAACTTGATTGATTGAATAACAATGATATCGGCAATAATATTATTGTACTTAGATATAAAGGTTTTGTGGCAAAACTGGGTCTTATCTCGTCCTCTCTGTAGCATAAGTTCTGAGGAAAAATTAAAAAGATATTATGTGAAGTGAAGGATTCTTGATTACTATCACAATTAACGAGATCGTGATGATTAATATAAACTATGCCGATGATACCGTCTTGATTGCTAGCGATATCGAGGAACTGCATTGTCTTGTTGAGAGACATGTAATTTTAAGGAGGAATATGGATACATCAATTTTAATCTGATCATAGAAAAAATGAATTAAAAAACGTTAAAAGCCCTATAATCATTTATATATTCCTGTAAACGCTACAGGTACTTCTCACTTGCCTATTCCGCTGAATGTAAGTCTAGTGAAATGAAATGTATTTCCTGTACTGCTACATGAAGCATTAACAGTGAAGAAAACATTCATGAGAAAGTAGAAGCATTCAAGATGTGGAATGTACCGTACGTCCGAATTTCTTCTACTCAACTAACAAAGCACCAACCACCAAGGACCAAGCTCTAACTAACAAAGAAGTGAAAAGTCGAGTCGGAAGAGATCAAGAAATCGCCTATACTATCAAAAAGTGGAAATTGAACACTTTGGCAACTTCATGCGAAATGACATACATCATCTACTGCAGCTGATATTGCACAGAAAAATTTATAGTAGGAGGGGACCAGGAAAGAGCAGGCGAAGCATTCCTGGCTCCATAGTGTAAAACTGATTTGTTCACTCTACTGTCCAATTAATATCTCAACAAAAATAAGAGCTCCATGTTAAAGGGAGTACAATGGTGTCCTTCGGAAGGAACGTAAACTGGGGTTCCCGAGCAAAACAAAAAAAAAACCTAATATCTATATAACTCGATAACTACTGCACGGATATTCATGCGGTTTTCACCAATAGATAGAGTGATTCATCAGGAAAGTTGAGGTATATAATTTGTCAAGATTTTGTGTAAATGGGTTGGAATATCGATGGGTTTCTCCGAAGACGCTGCTTGCCTAATCCCGTGCAATTATCTAACAGGCAAGGTAATAAATTCGTAGATATATTAAGACATTTTTTTTTTTTTTTTTTTTATTTCTTAACCCCTTTGGTTGTTATAAATATTTGAAAAAATAACATATTAAAATTACTAAAGATACATTGTATCTCTTCTACTGCACCAGGTGCATTTTAAGAGAGGATTGTCTGAAGGATTTACTGAACATTAATTAAATGGAAGGAGTGGGGGATCCAGTGATGGGGCTCACTAGTTCTGTCTGATTGGAGTTTGTTAGTAGTTTACTCAGTCCATGTTGAGTGTCTGTACGTGTTTTTGCCAGCGCTGAGGTCGGCCTGTCGGTGTAAGTACGTTGAATAGTGGGTTCGTGCAGTGTTGGATGCTATAAAAAAATTTGATATGCCTCCGTGTGATGAAGTCCGTTACCGTCGGGAGTCCGAGAGTCTCGTGTATTATGTCTGATTTCGTCCTTTGTAGAGAAGTGTGCCTTACTATACACCTCAGCATACGGTTTTGAAATTGTTGGAGCCTTTTTGAAGTTGTTGGCGAAATGTTATTCAACATAGGCGCCCCATAAAGGAGTGCTGGTCTAATAACTGCCTTATAGATCATTACTTTGAGGCGGAGTGATAAGTTCGGTGAGGTTAAAAGATGATTTAGCCTGTAAGATTTGGTTCTCACCGATCTGATCTTCTTATTGCAATGTTGGGATAACGTCAAGTGCCGGTCGAGGGGAGATACGTTATCCTTTTCGCAGGTTTGTTAATTTTGCCTGCTACTTAAGAAATATTTGGTTTTCTCTTCATTTATATAATTTCTATATAATAAAGCATATTAGCTGAGGCGGGAAGAAAGAAAATCAAAACTCCCAAGGAAGCCTAATCAATGATATTCACGTGGTCCTTAGTGGCTGGTACGTGATAAAAAAAAAAAATTATACAGACAAATTATGTGCAGGCATAATATGCCTTATTACCAGAGCAAAGCTGAGGTGGGTCGCTAGTAATAAATATTAGAACAATTAAGAGTTAGCAAAACTAGTTCTCGGCATGTCTACTAAAAATTAATCCTTTTAAAATTAGGGAAAGCTGAAATATTTTAATAATAAACCCAATATTTCACCAATCGTTATAAATTGTTCATTGCAATTAAAAATATACACAGGATTTTAAAATCTCTGTAAATGTTAAATTGTATAAATGGTGCTTACACGCAATCAAATCTAAGTTAGATCTTCCCATATACCCTATCGATCGAGGAAACCATACATCATTTGATCATAAGGGTAATTAGATAATAATAATTACATGTAAGCGTATCATTAAATGTGATAGCAGCAAGTGGCTTTGTTGAGTCCCATTCACGCAAACACTGATATACAGGAAATCTCAACTCGAGGGTTGGTTAAATGTAACAACGCGGACATGGAATGTTGATTGTGGGGCCATCAGGTGACAGATATGTGCCAACAGCGACGCTGGGTACAAACACTAGCTATCAGGGCATCCTCCTAATTGTTTCAGGCTATTCAATTACCTATTAGCGCTCCAATTGCAGTGTCCCAATGTTTAATTGGCCATTGCGTTAAACATTGCTTTGTTGACTGTATGATCGTCCTGATGTTCGTCGATGGGGTAGCTTTGTTTACAGTGTCGGGAATGGCTTTAAGATAATTAAATCACGCGATCGATTGGAAAAATAATTTTATAATTCACTAGCACATTGGTACTTGAATATAGGCGCCCAAACAAGGACCTTCGTGACTCCTATTTAGTCAGTACATGCGACTTTTGAGCAAATTATTGACAATTTCTGGTGGAAAATATTATTATGTAAATATTATTTCGACTCTTACCACAATTGAAATAATAAAATTATTTTATTATTTTCCGATTTTGGTATAAAATTATAAAAAAGTAGACTTGAATATACAAGCTTTTGTAAAAAATTTAAACAAAAAAAGATGAACAATAGAAGAGGCTCTCAACGAAAAGTCTTCTTCCGGGCCTTACTCAGAAAACACAGTCTCATGCAACAATCGTGAAGATCCTAAAGTAGTTTATTTTTCGGAGCTGGGCATTTATTATTGAAAGAAGGGCCTACCCCTTACGCCAATAACATTATTGTATTTCCAAATAAAGAACATCATCTTACATTAGCTTTGACTGAATTAAGATTAAATCTACAATAAAACAAGAATGAATACTTTTAAATAAGTATTTAATTTTACCAAATTTAAAGTAATGGAAAATTATCTTACTTTTTATCAATGGAAAAAATAATATTTATTGCTTTTACAAAAAAAAAAGATAATGTTTTATATAATTGAGTAAATGCTGCATAGGACGGTAGTGGCTCTATGACTGAGTTGCCTAGTTGAAGATCCAGGGATCAATTTCCGTTCTCCGGCATTTAAATTTACATAAGAATAAAATTTAAATCTAAATTAGTCCTCTAAATTGATTGATAGATAAATGAGATTTGCTGTGACTTTTTTCCAACCCAAACCTAGTAATCATTGATTTTAATTGAGAAGCGGAGTTATGTTTTAGCAAAATTTGTTAATGGTGTATTGATTCATCCGGTTCAAGTAGTCATAAATATTTAAAAAGTCAATATAAATAAAAAGGGAATCACAGTAAAAAAAATTACTGACGATGTGGATGGGAGCTGAGTAGCTCAGAGGTAGAAATCTGGAGTTGTGTCAAATATGTTAACAGCCACGAATGGATGTGGGATATAGAGATCCACAAGGGGCTCACTCAGGCTCTGTAAAGTGGGTACCCTACATTGGGGGAAAACCCAGTCTTGGCATTCTTCACATTGACGAATTTAAAATGATTTTGATTTAATTTATACTCGTCCAGAAACTTATTTATTAGATCTTACGAATAAGTTGTCGACATGTGTTGTGTTTTTGAAACCCGGGTGTCAAAAGTGATCAAGAACTAATCAACTCCCAAGAACCGTTAGAAACTGTATAGTTTCTATAAGGTAAACTAAACCCATGATCTCTCGTGGGTAATATTCGTACAGTTTATTTTTCAGGATTTTTTCTGAGCGAGCGAATATCCTTCTATTGCCAATTTTCGAAAAAAAACAACAAATATGCATTAGCATATTATTTTTTATTGAATTCAATACTAAGGAACTATGGGAAATACAGGACTACAGTTGTTGGACTTTAAAAATATTGACTTGTTGAACAATATCCGAGCGAAAAATCATCTCAAGGTTCGGAGCTAAGGTGAGGGAGAGGAATTCCCTGAGGAAATCGGATGTTTTTTCATCGAGAGCTTCCTTCGTGTGTAAAAGGCGGGTCTGGTTTGTTTGATTCATCTAAGGTCGCTTTAAAAAATCGAATGTCCCACTGCCGGGCTGCGAACCATCGACCTTGGGCATAGATTGTGACACAGGTGAAAGGCGGATTATAGTGATTACTTATGCACAAGTAAAGTGATCATTATAGCTATTAATCATTATTATTATTAATTATTTACCGAATTTAAAGTAACGGAAAATTCTCTTACTTTTTAATGTAATCAATGTAAAGATAGTATTTATTGCTTTTACAAATAAAAAAATTGATTAAGTTTTAAACAAGTAAGTAAACACTGTATAGGGATTGGAATGAATCAGTGGCAGATTTGACGTGTTAAGGTCATGGACTCCAATCCAGCTCGTTCAAAGACTTTTATTTAATCTGTCAGTGGAATGAGATGGATCCTATGGGATCTAGGAACCTTCTGGGGCTCATCCAGCACCCATACCCAAAATAGGGGGTGACAATGTTGAGCGTGATCTAGGGCAAATGATCTCCCTGCACAACCGTTGTCTAAGAAACAGTACTACAATAAACAGTTTCTACCATTTATTGAACCCAAGACCCTCCATGGGTTGTTGGTACAGGTTTAGGTTAAGTAAATGCTGTTTTAGTTAATCGTGCTGGAAAAGATTATAACTTTTTTTTTTATGAACACGAGACATAAAATTTATAAAAAAAGAAGGAAGGTATGGGATCAATAAATATTAGTATAAATTTTGCAAAGTTGTTAAATATCCTGCAATAATGCAATATTTTTCAATATTACAAGTAAATAACCATTTTCAAAAGGAATTAGTAAAAAGAGCGCTGAGACAAATATTAAACAAATACTATAGGGCTCGTGTCTGATATCATTCGACCCAATATTACCAAAATAAGTTTAATTGAAATCGCCTCTGACCCCTGCTAATTAATATAAAATGACCAATCTCAATTCAGTTATCGGTGACAAAAATAATATTTACATATTTAAGCTACTGAAAATTATACAGCATAATGAGTTTCTTATTAATATTTTTCGTTTTAGTCGAGTTTTCGGACATTAAAGTTAAAAATAACGAATTCTAGTATTACAGTGATAGTTTAGAACAGTCACATATTTATTTGTGCGTTAAAGGTGTTAATTTTGTATTAATGTAATTGTGTATTTTCTTCATTATAATTATAATGTCACAAAAAAATTGTGCCTGATGGAAAAATTCTGTCTATATATGTGTTTCTTCAGTATGAAAAACTGCACTAAATTCACTAATCGGATTTCTTGTGAAGAAAACCTTGTAGTCCAGGGTTATTGTAATAAGGTGTATAAAAAAAAAGATCATTTTTTAAACTAAATATGTGTATTATTATTTCTTTGATATAATCAGAGGTGGTTCGGGTTTTATTTTATTTTTTTTTCAGTTTGACATTATGAAATTTGGATACTCTCCTGGAGTTCACTATAAAGGGATTTCCACTTAATCGTGAGAAATCCTGGAACCTCCGTGTCCAACCGTTACCGTATCTGTGCACTCTCCGGCTTTTTCTGCACATCAGATTTTGTTTTCCATGTGAATAATCACAAAAACGCGCCTGGGGAAGTTTGTATAGTGTTGAAAGTTTTAACAAGTGTCCGATTTTAGGGCTAAATAACTTGGAATTTAATGAATTTAATTGGAGAGAAGATGGTAACAAACAATATCTATCGACACACCACACTCCCTGACAAGTTCGCGAGTACTTGTGGACGGATTTGATTCAGCAGCTTCCTTCAGCACCTCATCAATATCCATTAATGGTCGCCCGGAGCCCTTCTTCCTTTCCAACGTCGTATCTCCACTGCTAAATTTTTCAAACCAACGCCGCGCTTTGTGCTGGTCAAGGGCACCTTCCCCTTCATATTTAATTATTTCACGAGCTGCTTCAGTGGCTGTGAAATTTTTTCCAGTAATGTTTTAAAATTACGAGAATTTCGTAGGACACTGTCATGTTTCTTCTTTGAAATAAATACCTAAACTGAGGCTTTTTTTGAAGAATCAAGTATTAGTAAACAAGGTTAGAGAATGCTCTAAAGGGATTATTAAGTATTGGTAAATAATAAATAGCATTAAAATATCTACAGACTTTTGAACTCAGGAATTTGATAAAACTGTCATTTTTTTAAAACACCCTATTAGATTAATTATATCGATTTACTTCGTAATTTCTTTTCAATCATTTAATTAAGTAAATCATCATCATATCATTGATTCATAATAAATTATTAAATTACAGAAAAATATCTTAGGAAGATGAAAGCTAAGTATGTAAGGCAATGAGTTGCAAAGTCAAAGGTTCCGGGTTCAAATCCATGTGTGGCTGATAATTATTTAATGTGTTAATTTCCATGGTTGGACCCTGCGGAAGCTGTAGACCCTTTGGGGGAAAAACTGGGGATTATGGGTGATCTCGGAATAATCACCTCCCTCCATGACCGTTGTTCTAGACCATGTACAAAGCCCAAGGCCCTATAGGGGGGGAGGGAGGGAGAGGCAACAACGGGCTGTGGAACACGACAACTGTACTATGTTTTTTATTTACAATAAAGACAACAGCTAATATTTTCTTTTCTTTAATATTATTCTAAAGGGACTTGTCCCTGAATAAATAAATAGTTTTATTAACGTAATACACTCTTCGTGTGTATCAAACAATTCTTATTTCATAATAAAATATAAGAGTGAGAGTACAAGTGAAACCCTTAAAATACCCAATGTTAGCACAGGAATTATAAATTATTAATTATAATTATTAAACAAACTAATTTAAAATTATAAACAAACCGCAATTATTTATAAATTTGGAAGATGAGACAAAAACAAGATCAAATAGGTAGTTGCCATTTTATTATTTTCTTAAGTGTAATTATATTATCTTATATGCCATCATATTTCAACATTACTGAGGAGTGGCTCAGTGGTATAGCACTGAGTTGCCATGCCCACCATCCCGGTTCAAATCCTGCTGCTGGCAAGAATTACAATGTAATCTAATGGATCATATAAGATCTAGGACCCTCGTTGAGGGTGAATTCTCCAAAAATTCATTTCTACTGCTTGCAGCCTTTGTGGATCACTTGGTCAAACCAACCACATTTCCGAACCATAAAGGGTTACACAAAAAAAAAAAACCCAGTGAAAAATCTTCTTTTTGGTTTCTAGCGAAACACTTGGGCTTCACATTATGGATTTTAAAGTGCAGATAACCTTATTTCCTTTGGGGATCTTTTCCTTTATACAGGTCTTGAGTGGTCCCTTGCTATCTATGTTCACTCCTAAATACGTGAAGAGAGCATCCGCTCTAGTGACCAAGTGACTAATGGGAGAGAAGATGTTGAAGCGTTGAAGGCCATGTATTCTGTCTTCTCTTTGCTGATTTCTAAACCCCATTTAGAATATTCCTCCTCTAGCTTCCTGAGAATATCGCTACTTGATCGTCAGCAGACTGTATAAAGTTACCTCCCCTATTCTTCAACCCATAATCCGACATTCTACTCTTTCAGAATTTATCTTAAGTAGCTGTATAGGAGGTACACTTAATTGGGATCATGAATGCCATAAAGTGGCTAGCATTATAACCTATTATGTCCAATATCGCGGGTTCACAGTCCCTTTGAAATTTTAACGGGAATTAACATTTCTTGGCCATGAAAAAAAAAAATGAAAAATATTTAACCATGAAAAACGGAAGGGACATATAATGGGGAAACCGTGCCTGTGCGGTTCAGGTAATCCTTTAAGAGCCCTTCTATCCTAACTATTACTGGGTAGGTACAATTTTGCAATTCCACTATAGCGTCGTCTGATTGGCCATAATAGCATAATGTATTAAATAAACATTAAATGAATTAACCAGTTAATTGAGTTAAAATGATGATTGCGATTGATCTCTGTTAAATAATTTGCACAACCGCCGGTAGGTTTTGAAACAGTAGAATATAAACCTCCAACCTCTCTCTCCTTCACTCTCTCTGTCACTCTAGATTCTGTTCTATAGATGATGTTTTAGAGATTGTTGACATCAAACCCTAAGGTTTAAACAAGACGGATCTTTGTACGAGTGGGAGTAACCGACTTTAGAAGGATTGAAGGCCCTGCAAGTTCCTCAGATGAGTTGTCTCACTGTTGTCGGTGGTTGTGGGGTTTGCCTTTGATGTCCAAACCCTCTTCAACTTTTATCCTCTCAATCAAACTATAGGAACGCATGAGGATTATATTTAAATTTTGATAATTAATGAAGTTAATGAACTCAACTCAAATTAATAATAATTATTAGTTGGTTTTCAGACATTTTATTTTAAAATAACCATTAACTATATAATTAATTAAATATATATGTAAGGTGGTAGGGGGGGTTTACTATCGACAAGAAAACCATCAGACACTAAAACGAATAAAGAAGTAGCGTAGAGATTATAACAAATCCTCTTTAATAAAGTAGATTTAATCGGAATTAATCATTTGGAGAGTGCGATTAAGTGGTTCTGAAACCACTTTGTGGGTTTTCAATCGTTGACTTTTTAAGCCTAATTCTACAAAGTCATCCCAATCAACTCACCTACTTCTGTATCAACTTCTCTTAATTTTATTTATCTACGGATTTAGCTTTTATTCCTTTTTTCTTGTTTCATTTATCATCAATCTCGACATCCGTTTGCGATCGTCACAACGCTTTCCTAAAATTATTTTTCATTTTAGATTTACCGGTATAATAGGAGTTTAAGACTCATGGCAGATTTATACGAGGTACAGGTTATTCATCACAAATATAAATTATTATTCATCCAAATCATCGTAATACATAATATATCGTGAATAAGTTGGCTACATGATTTATTTCATCTAATTTATATGACGTCAAGGTATCCTAAGTTTAATTTTTGTTTTCGCTTTGAATGACCATTAGGTACTTGTAATTCAGCAGAACGCCGTGGTCTGTTATCCGCCATTTAATGCAATCTGAACCCTCAAAATGTTGATACTGATAATACCCAATTATTTATATCATTATTATAACAATAGAAATGGAATATAAAACTTACAGTAAAATACTAACTGCAATCAGCCACTGGTCCTCCAGGTTGGGGGAAATCCAGTACCGGGGGGTATAGCCCGGCCACCCTTTCTCCTGAGGGGACTTAAATATTCAGGAGACCAGTTGTCCCGAGGATACAGGGCCTCCATCTCTGGGCTAATAACCCGCATGGTAGTAGATTCTATTCAAAGGAAACAAAATGGCCCCGTGGAGGCACCTCGGCGCTAACAATTGCATAAGAGGAAGTAAAGAAAAAAAAATACGAACTCAAGACCCCCCCTCACAACGTCCCTTTTGTTATAGAAATATTTCCTTATAATTTAGGCGAATACATCTCCATTTCAAAATCCCTGTGATGACCTTCTTCACATAATTTGAACTTTGGTATTATTTCCAACTTCGGGAGGTATTTTACAGCATCTTCTTCTGAAGACGGCAATTATTAAAGTGTTATTCTCTTCATTTTAAATAGACAATAACAAAATCAATAAGTCACAAACACCAAATTATATCTAATATACATAATATAAAAATCTTTAAATATACAATAAACAAAATTAACCAGACGGAAACAGTACTCAAAATAATTTACTAACGTACACACTAATATCTCAAACGAGACTAGTGATAAGAAGAAGTTACACGAGATAAAGACCTAGGTTTCATGGCGATCTGCTAAATCACAAGTATCGAATATTATTTGTATACTATTACGAAATTTAAATAAATTAGTACCTATAAATTTGTTAGTAATTATTTATATAAATGACTCATGCCCGGATTAGTTGGTCTTCAGTGTGCTATTTCTTTGTAGTGTTAATTTCGCTTGATCAAAGGCCTATCTAATACCAGACACTAAAACTTTTTATGGTTGAATGCGGCCAAAAAATTCCTATCAAGGCTACATATGGATTTGTATTATGAATTCTGTGAACGTTGCTCACTAAGCTTGAGTGGGTACGGAGAGGTATAGTAGCATTCTGATAGTTGTTTTAATATTTATTATTGTTAAATGACACTAATGTTTGCTCCACATGTAGTTACAGAGAATAATTTATGCTAACTTTGAAAAATATGTCAGAGATGGAAGTTCAAAGTCGACTTGATGTTTGCTGATCATGAATAATTCAAGATAATGTTAAATAAAGCAGTCAACATTTTTAGAACTGATATTTGAATTAATGTGATCGGAATAAATTTAATAACCAGTTTTTATCAATTAAATGTTAAGTATATCGGGACGTTATTGTAAAAAAGTAATTATTTTTTTTTTAATAATAACATAATGAAGAGGCATTAAGTACTGAATTAACTACTTAATTAATTAAGTACTGAAACTAAACGCACTGATTAAATAATATCCAAAGAGTGGTATACTGCTAAGGCTCTAATAAAGTACGCTGGTTCATTTGTGATCTCTAAAATAAATGTAATTCGGATGTAAGAAAATTTAATTATGTTTCAGATGGAAATCTTCAATATGCCAAGAGATCAGAGTTGGGCAAAGCGTAAGTCAGATACTTGTTAAAAATCCCTATCACATCTCCGATTAGCCATAGCAGCATAAACTTACTTTAAATAAATAAATAAAGAATATAATTGGTAGTTAAATATTTGATTCAGAAGCCGCAGTTATAGTTACATTTTTATAAATATTAACTTTAGTTGGATAAAAATAGTCACCGACTGTGTTAAGTGTCTTACTGTTAGTAAATAAAAGTTTCGTTAACTATCACGTTTAGATATGTTTTACCTAGGACTCCATCTGAACAAACGTCTCACTCGGAATCCTCATACAAGACTGAAAAGACAAGAAACTGCTCGACGTTTTCGCCTACTTCAACATTTACTGGACAAACGTTCAAAGCTACTAATTAATTACAAAATACTCATTTACATGACAGTTATCAGACCTATTTGGACATAGGGAGTTGAGCTTTGGGTTCCTTACAATCCAAAATACTTCGTAAAATCCTCAATGCTCCTTATTCTGTCACAAACAAACTCATCCATCATGATCTTAATATCCCATATGCTGCAGATTTGGCCTAAACTAGATACCTATCCTTCCAGGAAAAGCTCCTACACACTTGAATCCGCTAGTATCTCAACTTGCTTCACAAAATATTCCCGATAACCCTCCGAGGCGTCTGAAATGAAGATAGCCTCGAGGAGATCTTCTACTATAGAACTTTATGGGACGATTATCAATGTGTAGTTTCTCCACAAGTGTTGTTTTTTTTCATGTCTTTTGTTCTTACAGCAGATTTACTTGATGTAATATAATTACAGTTGTAAATATCAATGAATTATTCTAAAAAAAATAAATAATTTTTGCACACTTCTATGGGAGATTCAAAGTTTCGGAATGAAAAAAACAAAAAACCAATAATGAATTAACTTGAGGTTTTAAACGTGGATAACTCCGAAAGATCAAAAATTGATTTTTCACATTTTTCTCCAAGTCAAGCAAATTTGTGTAAGACTAAACTTTGCCACCTTATTTATAGCTTAAGATCTGAACCTGAAGTTACACTTTTCATTCTTTTAATCCCAAAATTCTCCCATAACTGTTTATTAATTCCAGTGAGTTAGTTAACGAAAAAAATATCTCGTTTGTTTGTTACATTTTTTTTTGTAAAATTTAGCACGAACAAAAGTTATTAATTCTTATATACTTAAATTGTATCGAGAACGTTCTCCTGGAAATATAATTTTCTAGCAATAAAATTTCAACAACAAAAATTTTCTCATACGTTCATAAGAATTCTTAATACTATTTCATAAAAAAAAGGACCACACATTAAAAAAAAAAAAGATATATCCTTATAAGCTCCAGATTTTCAAAATGAAACAGAAACTCACGATGCAATCTAGTGGACATTATTAATTTTGTTTGAACCTTAAAAAAATACTGTTTGTTGTTTGTCCATTTAAAGTCACTTTATGCTGCTATGGCTAATTGAACGAAGCTAAAGTGGGAGCTCTAAATTTTGCCTATCCAGGTTTAATTAGGATAGGGATTTTTAACGAGTACCTGACATCGTACAGGCTCGGGACCTCCGTTAAACGTCCCTTCCGAAGGACGGCGTAACTAAGGATTTTGTACTCCCTTAAAAAAATCCTAGGGCCACCTGCCGGGCTACGAACCCGCGATCTTGGGCTTAGTAGTTTGTTACGCTAACCACTAGACCGTGGATTATATTAATATATTAATGGAATACATATATTGATTTACGTGTATTAGTGGCTCGATGGACGAAGATTGATCGGTCAAATGTTTACAATTCTATTTAATTTGATGGATTATGCTTTCAGATATGGACATTTTCCTAGATTGGTTCGCTGAAAATCGGGAAGGCTAAGAAATTATAGTTTTCTATTAATATTCTAATGTTCATGTAAATTAAACATTGTTATCAAAATATCGCAGCGTCTAGTGAGCAGTTGCCGGTTAATTAAACATAAGAGAATAAAAACAATACTATGCAGTAGTTTCTTTCTTTCAAATGTCCCGGAGGAATTTTCTCCGAGTGATTGTATATTTTCCGAGAAGAGGGATGGTGTTTTGTTTGCATTTTCCGCAAGGCTTTACTTACCTTCAATTTTCCTACTAAGAGAGCTTTATTTTATATTTGCAGAGCAAACTTAGTTCATGTTTAATAATGTGCCTTGAGGTATAATCCCTACTATCTCCTTGTAACGAAATAATACATCATTGTGAATTTTTAGTTTGAAACCAGATTATATCTAGTGACTTGATATTAATGAGGGTTGTAATCCATTAAAAATATATTTTAACAAAGTAAATTGATTCCATCTTCTACGAGAAATGACGAAAACCTTGCTATTTGATTTTGGTCGATAACGTAACGTTTATTGTAAATATACATTATTTAACCCTTGTAAGAAAAAAAATTATATTTAATTCAAAAGACCCAAAGATACGAACTCTTGTTGAAGTATTTGAAGAGTTTTGGAGACAGTTGGATGTTGACGACCACAAAAACCCTTTTACAAGGAAACTATTTTCATCAACTAAAGCCAACACAAATTCGGAATATTTCTCTAACCTCTATTAAGGACAACAATATATGAGCTTAGACATTTCGAACCAGAGTATTTCAATGAGAATTAATTATAATTCTCTACACAGTTGAAAACAGCTGATATGCGAACCCACCTTAATAGTATCCTTATGTATGCTGATGATACATGTCTATAAATTATACTAATCCACCTATAGGATCTCATCCTCTTCAATCCCATTTATGACCTTGAAAACTATTGTCAAAATTGGAGGATTAAAATAAATTCCCACAAATCTATCAAATCACCTTTATTCTTGGTCGAAAATCAATGAATTCCTGTCCTCCTGTATCGGTTAATAGCATCCCACTGATTCCTGTAGAACAGGTCCGGTACTTAGGACTACATCTTGATAAATGATTAACTTGGAATCCTCATACTAGACTGAAAAGACAAGAAACATCTTGCCGATTCATGCTACTTCAATATTTACTAAATCAACGTTCTAAGCTCCCATATGCTGACAAAAGACTCATATATATATGACAATAATAGTACTCATCTGGACCAACTGAATAGAGCTTTGGGGATTGACATAAACAATTATGATACAATTTTTTATTTTTACTTAATTATATTGGCATACAGCAGGGTTGACATAGATAGAATATTCCATTCGAAAAAAGATGAGCATAGTGAGGAATATAGATTACATTGTATTAATACTACAATACAGAGATAGCATCGTGAAGGTTGAGGTGGGCTTGTAATATTATTAAGCTTTGTAACAAACAAATTTATATTCGGTTAGCCGAGGCGTAAGAGAGAGTATTGCGTTGAGCGTTAAGGTTGATTTAACGAATTTGGGTTTGGGAGGTAATCCGTGCGCCTAAGTTTGTAAGCTGCGATTGGTGGTAATGACATCGGGTTTACTAAGCCTTTTATTATTATTAGTAATATGAATGCAAAATTGCTAATGCAATAGTACTAATGCTAATAAAGTATAAAGGTTTTATCAACTCTTAAGGTCATTATTACAACTTTTTAACTTACACATAATCAACAGTTTCTTCAACCTCATCAAATCATACTTGAACATGACGACTGTATTCTTTGGAACATAAAAAATGCGTATGATAAATAATGACTAAACATGAAATAATGATTCCTAATTATCCATTGGATTTTCTCGTTTATCCCAAAATCATCAATTACAGACTGACAGATTAAATATCAGCTAATGTATTCGATTTATCAAATATAAAATTGACCCCAGTATGTTCTTTTCGATTCAAAGAACTTTTAATAATGGTGAAAATGTAAATCTGAGCCATATGATTGATAGAAGAACTACAAGGGTTTAAAAAAAAGGAATATAATACAAAATAACAGGGCTTCAATTCTTATTATGATTAAATTTTAACATCTATGGATTATAATATACAGAACCTCATTCAAGCATAACAGGCTTGAACCATATTCTGCTTGGGAGAGGGACTGAATTCGATGAGGCAGAACGAAACTTTTAAATATAGACATATCTAAAAATTATCACTTGAATTAAAAATAATTTTTAGGTATGATCTACTAATATCAAGGTTGAAATTAAAAATATATAAAATTTATCACATACATTTCATTGATAATCAGGCCAATATTAAATTTATTTATTAATTATCATAAAAATATGTATTAAAATAACCGGATCCAAATATCAGCATCTTATTTTTTTTTTATCAACATGATATGTTTAAAAAATGCAATCTTGATATAGATGGTTTCTCAGATAAAATTTAATCAATACATACTGAAGAAGTAATTTGAAACAACTTTGAAAATATCAAAATTTCTTCGAACATAGAGAAAAGGTCTATAGTCAGGAAATATCAGATATTTTTGATTTTTTTTTTGCTTATATAATTCTTGAATGGAAAAATATCCGAGATAGAAGTTTTAGGAAAAACATTAATAGATTTCATTTAGAATATTTTCAATTAAGCTCTATATTATAAAACATCAATATATATTTTTAAATATCTCACCATTAATATTAATATTAAATAGCAATTGTATTTACTTTAATTATATTTAATTTTATTCTAATAGGATTTATTCCGAAATAAATAAAGAATTTATTATTACTATTATTAATTCGACAAAATCTATTACTGTCGATACAAAACGAATCAATTTTTTTTTCCGATATTCACATTCCTAACCACCCCTCTAAAGCACTCACTAACTCAGCAAAAGGATGCCGTGACATACAAATATAGTTGACTTTAATGCGTAAGAATAATTCATGATATTTAAATTTGAAAATGTGCACTATTTCTTGGAGAGCCTGAGATACTTTGCAAATGCAATTAAGCCTTAGAAAGGTTTATCGCTTGCCTTCGACTTTAATTAAGGCAGCACTTTCAACGAAAGAACTCTCGATGATAAATTAATAATAAGATTGTATTTTAAGAACCTGATAATTAATGGAATCGGAATAAAACCTCAGGTACTTGGGGAAGTAGTAGAAATGATGATTTAAATTTAAATTTTTCTCAGGACTATAGATCAATAAAAAATTATGTTTGTACCGTTTCATCCTTGGTCTGTTAGAGGGCATATATTAAAAAAAAATATATTAAAGTAAAAATAATTTACGGTATTATTCTGTGGCCACGACAATAATAAAAAATATCCTATATTTATCGATATTAATTTTTTTATGGTCTTTTAGTTTTGCGAATATGTTTATATTATAAGAGAGAGTTGAGAAAAAAAAATAATTTTTTTTAGAATAATTTATTGATATTTACAACTGTAATTATATTACATCAAGTAAATCTGCTAATATGCTAATATGAACAAAGCACATGAAAATAAAAAAAAAACACTTGTGAAGAAACTACCCATTGATAGCACTCCAAGAGAAAAAATTAAATTCATTTTTTTCTGGTTGAAAAAAGTTACCTAGATAAAAAAAATGGAGGTTGAAATTTTTCTTTTGATTTATTATGATTTGGTCAATCGATGATTTAACAACTGACTTTTTAACAACTGATTCTTGAATCAATGACACTATTGTGCCTGAAAAAAATTATTAAAAAGTATCTAAAATGTAGATTCAGACTTATTTCCTGGTCCAGTTGGAATCCTAAGTTTTAAAAACTTGATAAAAATCATTTTTTAAGAAAGAAATTAATTAGTCAAAATTAAATTTTTAAAAAATCAATAAAATGACGGAGTCTTATAAAAAAATTATTTAATTAAATCTAAGTACCAAGTGTCATGGCCGCAACTGATGTTAAATTGTTAATTCGCTCTGTGCTTGTAATAACGTAACAATATTTCTTGTTAAAAACTCTCAAAACTGTGTCAGAAGAATCCATAAGTACTTTAAGACATTTATCCAAGATCAGTGAGGTGAGTGACTGTTTTAAACAATAAATTCAGTAAATACATAGGTGACGGGCTGCTGAAGGTAGCAACGTGGCCTATAATCCCTCCACGGGACTTAAATATTTACCTCAAGTTCACGGTCAAAACTTGGCAACCAGTCTCTCGATCGAATCCCGCATTCGTCAACATTTTTTTTTTTCTTTTCTTTTATTGTCTATTCGTTTTAAACACACACATATATATATATATATATATATATATATATATATATATATATATATATATAAATATAAATATATATATATTTATTTTATTATTATATAAATATGAAAAGTTGTTTAAAATTTATTTCTTTTGTTCTAGTGAGATTTAATTATTTATTTCTAATTTTAATCATTAATAATAATTAATTATGTTCAACATGCAAGTAGACAATTCGGGTAGTGAAGTGTCGGAGGCAGAGACTCCATTTTCAGAAATAAGCGAGACCGATTCGCAATATTTAAAACCACGGACTCTCCAAAAACGTCAGAGAAAGGCTGCCCCTGGCTCAGCCGGCAACTCACCCAACTCAAAAAAAAATAAATCAGCTGGGTCAAAAAAGTCAGTGACCAAAAACAACACACCACCGGAGCCTCCCATAACCCGCAGCAGAACTACTGCAGTCAATTCAAACAAATCTCCAATCGCCTCATCTTCCAGCAACCCTTGAACTACAGAAAGCAATCGTGACGAAAACCAAGAACACCGAGGGTTCATTGACCCTAACCCTCCTCCTATTTTTGTCACGAAGATAACAAATTTTTATGAATTTGCTCAAGAAATATCTGAACTCATTGGACAAACTAATTTTAAATGCTTTTCTAGAGTAAAAGACATTAAAATAAATACATCGAACAAGGAATCCTATAAAAAATTAATTAACCATCTTACAGTGAAGAACTATGATTTTCACTGTTACCAATTACAACAGGATAAATCGTATCGAGTCGTTTTAAGAGGACTGCACTCTTCAACGCCCACAACAGCAATCAAAAGTGACCTCGAAGAAATAGGTCACAAAGTAAGAAATATTTCGCCAGTGTTGCATCCCACCGAAAAGTACCCCCTTCCATTGTTTTTCGTTGAACTTGAACCAGCCCGAAATAACCCAGAAATATTTCAAGTTTTAAGACTTGTTTACTCAACAGTAAAATTTGAAGAACCTAGGCATAAAAATGCTGTAGTTCAGTGTACTAACTGTCAAGCCTTAGGCCACACCAAGAGGTATTGCCATCATCAAGCTATGTGCGTCAAATGCGCTGGACAACACTCATCTGACACTTGTCAGAAATCAAGAAACGAGCCTGCTAAATGTGCTCTTTGTGATGAGGATCACCCAGCGAACTATAGAGGCTGTTCAGTTCATAAGAACTTTCAACGCCTTAGAACTAAGAATTATCAGCTAAAAAGTCAAGAAAGAGCACAATCCAGGCTCCTGAAGTTGACAATACTGCCACCTTTCCTGAATTGCCTACACCTGCCATATTACAACCGTATATAACCGTAAACCCCACAGATAGACTTCCGGACAACAGAACTAGGGGAACATCAAGCATTCAGCAGCAGCCTCGAGCTCAGACGCCTCAAACCTCCCAAACCAAATCTCAGAATTCCTTTACCAAATCCCAGACGTCCCAATCCAAGCCTCGGGAACCCATATCCAAGCCCAAGGCAGCCAATCCTTGTCTTCAACCTCCACGTCAACAAACTCCTCCCCACCATACACCCTTACGGATCAAATTACCTCCTCAACAACCAAATCCTCTCCCTTCCAACCACAGCATTCAAACGAATGCTGTAGTTCATCAAACATTGAATGAAAATCCAGCACCTCGGGTACAACCCCCAGCCAACCCTCCTTTGCCCATTAATTATCCCTATCAAACTCAAGGCTCATATCCATCCCATGTCCAAAATCCTATCGGCATAAATTCTATCCTATCATCCTTCCTCAAAGACCTTCATGAGACTATCAAGCCTCTCATCATCCTATTCACGAGAATCTTTAGAGAAGTCCCTCTTAATTACCCACGATGAGCATAAAGCCCTTAGCTATCGTTCTGTGGAACGCTAATGGACTGCTTAATCACCGTGATGAACTTGACATATTTCTACACGACAACCAAATAGATATTGCTTTACTTACTGAAACACATTTCACTCATCGCGCACATTTCTACATACGGGACTACATCACTTACAGATCAGACCACCCAGATAACACTTCACATGCCGGATCTTGTATTCTCATTCACAAAAACTTATCTCATTCCCTTATTCCTTCCTTTCCAACTGATGCTATCCAATCATCCTCAGTAACCATAACAACTCGTCCTTTCCATATCACATTTTCAGCTGTATACTGTCCTCCTGGGATTTCTGTTTCCTATAATCTTCTTGAATCCTTATTCCAATCTCTTGGTTCACGCTTCATTGCTGGAGGAGACTACAACGCTAAACACCAACGATGGGGTTGTCGAACATCCAACTCCCGAGGAAATATCCTGTCTGCTGTAACATCCAAAAAGAGTTATTCCATTCTGGCGCCAAACAACCCCACCTATTGGCCTACATCTACCAAAAAACGTCCCGATATCCTTGACATATTTATCACATCCCAAATTTCCCCCGCACAAGTCAATATTGAATCCTTGGACGACCTTTCATCAGATCATAGTCCAGTCCTCCTTTTCTTGCACTCAAGTTTCGCTCCCAAGCCTTCCCCTCCCACATTGATTACAGGACGTGTTAGCTGGAACGATTTTTGTTATGACTTGGAGGACAAACTGGACTTAAAAATTTCACTAAAGACAAAACAAGACATTGATACAGCCATAGAAAAACTTACAACATCAATCAGAAACAGTATACATGACAATATCACAAATCACACAAATAATAACCATCAACAGACTGATTTGCCACAGCATATTCGTATCTTATTAAGAGAAAAACGCAGAGCAAGATCGAAGTGGCATAGAACTCGATATCCAGCAGATAAAACTATCTATACAAAATTAACTAACAAACTAAAAAACAGAAATCAAGAAGTTCAAAATTCAAAATTTAATTACCTGGACTGAAAATCTTACAACCACCGACAAAAAATTATGGATGACTACCAAAAAACTCCTAAAGTTCAAAGAATTCAATCATCCACTCCTTACTGAATCAAATAACTGGACAAGATCTGACGGAGAAAAATCACAGTTATTTGGCCAGTACCTTTCCAAAATCTTTCATCCACATCCTGATATCTTTAACCCAACTCAAATTGAATATATAAAAGAAGCGTTAGATATTCCCCTCCAAATGTCGCTTCCACCCAAAGCATTCCATCCTTCAGAAATATCCAACATTATTCAGAGATTACCTTCCCGCAAAGCTCCTGGGCACGACCTCATCACAATTCACATCTTAAAACACCTACCTAGAAAAGCCATTCTATTCCTTACCTATATATATAATGCTGTACTCCGCGTACATATTTTCCTGACCTCTGGAAATTCTCCATTGTAAAAATGATACCCAAACCTAAAAAAAAACCAGAATACCTATCCTCGTACCGTCCTATCTCTCTTTTACCGTGCATGGGTAAAATCCTAGAAAAACTCATCCTTAAACGATTGTACCCTATCCTTGATGCAAATCACATAATACCAGATCACCAGTTTGGATTCTGAGCATCACACTCCACCATTCAGCAATGTCATCGTGTGGTGGATGTGGTCTCCTCTGCATTAGAACGTGGATCATATTGTTCGGGCGTCTTTCTTGACGTGGAACAGGCTTTTGACCGAGTCTGGCATACGGGCTTGCTCTACAAACTCCGTAAATTCCTACCCCCGACATACTTTCTCATCCTTCAATTCTATCTCACAAATAGAAGTTTCCAAGTAAACCATAATAATTTTTATTCATCCCTCTTTTCCCAATCTGCTGGTGTTCCTCAAGGTAGTATCCTTGGCCCAATCCTTTATACAGTTTATACAGCTGACATCCCAACTCATCCTAATACTATCCATACTACATATGCTGATGATACATGTGTATTATCAGTCAACACCAATCCAGTTATTGCATCCCAAAGCCTCCAATCCCATATCACTGATCTTGAAGAATGGTTTCAAAACTGGAGAATTAAAATAAATTCTAAAAAATCGCATCAAATCACTTTTACCTTACGTCGTAAGCCAATGACTTCCTGCCCTACAGTATGCTTTAATAATATCCCACTGGTGCCTGTAGAACAGATCCGATACTACTACTCCTCATACAAGACTGAAAAGACAGGAAACCGCTCGACGTTTCAGGCTACTTCAATTCTTACTAGACAAACGCTCTAAGCTCCCAATTAACTACAAAAGACTCATCTACATGACCATCATACGACCTATTTGGACTTACGGAGTAGAGCTATGGGGCTCCACTAAGCCATCGAATTCCTCTCGTATCCAATCCCTACAATCCAAAATCCTTCGTAAAATCCTCAATGCTCCTTATTTTGTTAAGAAAAAAGTCATCCATAACGACCTTAATGTCCCTTTTGTTGCTGATTTGGCCCGAAACCGGTATCTATCCTTTCATAGCAAACTTCATTCCCACTCAAACCCTCTAGTTTCAAACCTAGCTTCCTCTTCAATTCCCGATAATCCTCCGAGGCGTCTGAAAAGAAGATGGCCACGTGACCTTCTTATTGAACTTTGATTTGAGTACTACCAGTGGAAAGTTTCTCTACTGGTCATTCTCATGTCAATATGTAACACGCATTCTATTTACTTGTTGTATAATTGTAATACAGTTGTAAATATCAATAAATAAATTAAAAAAAAAAAAAAAATTAAATCTAACTTCACAACATCTTACTTTTTTTTATATTCGACCCTATGAGTTCTTTTATAGTTTTCACATTAATTTTTATTTTATTGAAACGATATATCTTATTTTTAAAATACTTTATTGTTTAAAATTTAATATAACATTTTTCGGATTTAAGTATAATTTGCGTATTTTATCTAAAACCATTGAGCTATTTTTTTTTATTAATAATATGCGAAGATGATTTGTGCTATTGTCAACTTATTAATATGAACCAAAATTAATTGTCCACATTCCTGCCTTTCAATTAACGCAAATATCTCGCTACAAAACACAAAATATGAATACAACCAAAGGTAGAAATATAACCGCATTTATCTCGATGGAGATAACATCTGTTATATTTCAGAATAACAAGCGTTAATTTAACAAAGAACAAATAACAGAATGGGATAGGTGAAGTTGCCTCCACGGTTAATGGAAGTGGTTTGTAATTCCAGCAATTTAAATTCCCTTTCGTAGCACTGCCGTCGACTCTTTGATAACTTGTTCAGACATTCTATCATCAATCTCTTCATTAAAACAAACTTTATATATGAATATTAGGGTGTCCCGAAAAAATTAAAGTGATATTTTTTAACGCATACCCTCTAATTCTGTTTGAATGGTCTCAAATCATTTTAAAATTAAGTTTCACGAACTCAGGATCACGACAACCCTTGCCGACTTGCATCGAAACGTGTCTGTACTTGCATAGTATTACGAGACGGAAATCTCGCATTGATTGCTTGTTATTACTTGATTGTTTTATTAGAAACGCATTACTTCTGAGTAGTCAACATGTCACAGGAGTTACGAAGTTCCAAAAAGGAGATATTTTTAATAGGGGAAGTAAAACATCAAATTACTGGCACGAAACTTCTCTCTAATGGACAAGTACTAGCAGTTCTGTTCTACAATATTCGTGAAGTGAATTTATGTGTCAATGAAAGTGCAAATCGTACTATTCGTGTGTGCATTATTTACTGGGAAAAGGCACAGACTGAATCAATACCTGACTGTGTTAAGAAACTAGTTGCATTATACCAAGTTTGGAGAGATTTGCAAAAAAATGCGAATAACCACAACAACAGCGCCGACAAGAGTTTCTTTCCAATATGAACAATTTGCTTGACATTGCTCATGCTGATGCACTTCAGCTAATTAAAATAAATTAAGATAGGATCTTCTTGCAGCGCCAAAGAGAACCAAGTCCTGGTCACTTAGTCGGAGTGGACAAAAAACAAACAGAAAAATAAGAAAAGACGCGCCTTAGAAACATTGAGAAGGAAAAGCGATGTGCTGAATATTTTTCATCGTTAGCTCCATCGACATCATCTTATGAACCACTACAAGAAAACTCATCTTCTGATTCTGAAATAATAGATTTACAAGAAAATAGGCCTAGTCCAAGTGGTCCTTCCTCTCAGCCCGATAAAACTTGTATGCGGAAAAAATTCTTTACTCCGAAGTTAGTTGCCGCATTAGATAGGTGTCAGTTAAGTGTGAGATATTCTGTATTTATAATTGAAGCTACTATTGAAGCAGTAGTGCATAATACGGACGAATTTGCTATAAGCAAGTCTTCAATCCATAGAATTTGAACAGAAATGCGAAGAGAAGCGGACTGAAGCTATAAAGGTTAATTTCCATAACAAGGTACCGGATACGGTAACTGTCCACTGGGATGGCAAACTGTTGCCGGCTCTAGATCCGCGTAAATCTAAAGAAGAACGCCAACCGATAGTTGTTTCCTATGATAATAACGAACAACGTATCGCTGTGCCAAAATTGGGCAACTCAACAGGAGGCGAACAGACACAGCCAATTTGGCACGCCATTTTCGACTGGAATGTTGAGGACAGAGTGCAGATCCTATGTTGTGATACTACTGCTTCTAACACAGCCCGTATTAATAGTGCATGTGTGCTTCTGTTTTGTGGAACAAAAACTGGGTAGAAAAATGCTTATTTTTGCTTACTGTCATCAAGTCTACGAATTGGTATTAAAAAGTGTGTTTGAAGCCAAAATCAGCCAAGTAACTATAAGCCTAGACAATCCGTTGTTCAAAAAGTTCCGAGAAAACTGGAAAAATGTCAATACCGAGAAAATACAAATCTGTAGGGAGAAGTTATCTTGTTTGAATGTTTCAGAAATTGATAAACTGCTAGAATTCTACCGATGTGAATTGACTAAAGAAATAGCTAGAGATGACTATCGCGAATTAATTGAGCTGTCAATAATATTTCTTGGTGGTGATATAGAGAAGAAATTTAAGATCCAGCCTCCAGGTGCTATGCACCAAGCTCCAAGGTGCATTTATTCATTAAAAATATCATTACTAAGATCTCAATTCAGAATTTCAAACAAGGATAAGGCAGCACTGCTGGATGTATGTAACTTTAGCGTGACATCCTACGTCAAAGCGTGGCTCCATTGCATTTTAGCAGTAAAAGTACATTAACAGGATTTGTGCATTTTAAGTCCATGAAAGCTTACGAGAAGATAGACAAAAAGCATTTCCAAAGCAGCTTTACAGAAGTTTTGCCATCATCTATGGTATTTGACAGATGAAGTGTCTGTTTTGTCTTTATTTGACGAGGATGTCGATCAAGAAACTAAAGTAGAAATGGTTGCTAACTTAACTAAAGAAAACCTATCAGTCCGTGATAAACGTTACATCGCATCCAAAGAAGAACACTTTTTGGTATGTATTACATGCGAGTTATGCTTTGATTTTCTTTTATAGTTTACTATACGATTGTTAACCTATCCCTCTATTTTAATTTCAGAGAAAAACATCGATGACTTCGTCTCTTTCAAAAGCAAGTTCTTATTTAATCGACTCAAAATTGATGATAGTCTTCTGAACAAGAGCTCTTCTTTATGGTCAAATGATGATTCGTTCCAAGAAGCTAAAGAACAAGCTTCTAACACTGAAAGCAGTTAATGATACGGCAGAAAGAGCGGTTAAATCAATGCAAGACTTTCATAGTTTAATCACTGTTGAAGAGGAGCAAAAGCAATTTTTATTATGGTGCGCACAAGAACACAGAGACGTATATCCTGATTGTAAACAATTAACTTTGAATAGAAAATTTCTTGATTAATTTGTCTTTTACAATAAATAAATATTATAATTATATTATATGTTTTATTTACTGAATTTAAAAAATAAACTATACAATCTCCCTACAGCTTCCACAATAACTTTTATATTTAAACTTTGACGCCAAGTCACGGGTTATCGTTATTCGATCGCAATAATATTTAAGTTTTTGGATTGAAATGAAAAAAATTTAGAGGGTATGCGTTTCGAAACTTGACAAAAAAAATTCACCCTTGTAGCCTGGGACACCCTAATGCATATGTGTGCATACATATGAAATATAAAGATGGATAATTTAAATTATCTATCTGAAAGCCAATTACATAGGAAAATTAATTGAAATGGCAATGAGTTGTAGGTTGAATTCTATAATCGTCATTTTTTCTAAGCATTTTGGATTGTTAATATTTAGGTATATTATGTTTATATTTATATAATAATATTTAGATATTAATATATCCCCATGCAACAACATTGATACCTTCACTGACAATAATGCCATAGTTTCTTCCTACAGAGATCCAAACCTGATCTCTATAGTTCCTCAAAATCATGTATTTGATTTAGAAATGTGGTTCTATAGATGGAAAATCGGAATAAAAGCTTCAAAATCGAGTAAGCTTCTCCTTTCGGAAAGTTTTGTGTCCAGCAGTCAAAATTGACAACGACGAAGTACCTTCGTTAAAACTATGTACATTATCTCGGACTGTACTTGGACTGAATACCTACATGGAATGTACATACAAAATTAAAAAGACAAGAACTGACAAGACGCTACAAACAACTATCACATCTTCTGGACTACAGATTTTCACTTGACTTATAAAACAAACGACTAATCAACAATAGTATACTAAGACCTATTTGGACACGTGGAGCAGAACTTTGGGGTTCAGCAAAACAAGTCCACATACAAACAACACAGTCCAAAATTCTAAGAAAATATGTTAATGCTCCTCGGTTTATTTCGAATCACATCGTACACAACGGCATGAACTTTCCCACAATAAATTCATATATTCACAAAAAATACATAACATTTAACTTATCTACACAAAATCCACTCGTTCTTCCGGTTTCCTACTCACTGCTACCCGGGCTTGATAGGCAAACATTCTATAGAAATTCGGAATTTTTAAATAAAATAGTATAACTTTAGTTAAATACGGGGGAACGGGGTAAGCCCAGTGTAAAAATTGCTGATGGTCGCTTATTCAACCGGGTATGGCAGATACATTATTTAATCTGATAACAACTATGAATGGATCCTCCTGGAGTTCACCTAGCCTCTGTAAATTAGAGAAAATACCTGGAGGTTGAGCTTTATGGTTTGTAGCGCTACAGGTTTTTTTTTAGGTAGCTCCCTAATATTTCTAATTTGAATTCAATAAATATTTATTTCCGGACGTTGAATTATAAAAAAAAATATTTAAATGTCAGACCGTTTCCGAATCATTGAAAAATTTCTGATTTTTAAATTTTACAAAAATGAAGATAATGATATTCTGTAGTATCATATTTTTTATGGTTCAATTTTTTAAACAAGAGGGGAAATAACTACAGATAGATAAATGGAAGAACAATTTTATGCATTTATCACTACTGTCTAACGATAACAGGGCCAAACTTTATGAGATGGTTACGAATTGCAATCCCCAACTCAATAAATTACGTTAATTAAGAGCTGAGTAAACGTTTCACATAAGGTCAACATAAAGTTTAAACTTTACTATAGTTGCGGTTGTCTAAACTACTTTACCAACACCAATCATTTTAGTCATAATTTTGTTGGCTGTCTGAATACTAATTTCAACAACATAGCATCCAACATAAGGTAACAGTAAGGTAAACAGTTTATTGTTGTCTAGGATCTAAACAATTAACGTGAAATATCTATATATATTACAAAAGAAAGTCCTCCGCCGAGTCTGTCTGTCTGTTCGCACTCAAAGTATACCGCATAAACTCAAAAACTACAGGACGGATATTGATGCGGTTTTCACCAATAGATAGAGTGATTCATGAGAAAGGATTAGGTATATATTTTTTTTAAGATTTTGTGTAAATTGGTTGGAATATTACGATAATTATTGGAAGTGTTGGAAAAAGTCAAGACGATTTATAAAAAATCAAATTATGGTGGAATATTCCTATTTTAAAGGATTATAAAAAAGTCCGCGATAGCATATATATCTTTTAAGAATAGCTTACTATAACGGAAATTGAAAAGTTATTCAGCTGGATGCAGTATTAATCCTAATCAACTTAAATATTTTAATCATTTCATACCCATTTTGATAATATTTTACACCATATAATGTAAATGAATATCTAAAGAGTTGTCGCAAAATATTAACGTGTGTGGAAATAAATTTGTACATAAAGAAATATTTTAGTTTGTTTTTTATTTTATAATATCTCCATAATAAAATACATTAAAATACTTCATGTAGTGTGGAAATTATATTGCATTTATATCTAATCCACATATTAGACGCATCAAACTGATGTGATCCTAAGACAGACAAAACATTTAAGCATGACATGCTTTGCAAGCCGTGCGAAGCCGGGGCGGGTCGCTAGTAATAAACATAATTACATTTTAAATATTAAATAATAATCTTTAAGTCCTAGGAGGAAATTATGTAAAATTTCTTCCACACGCTCTAACTGATTGAAGGATATTTTATGTTCTTTTCTTCTATAGTCAAGTACTATATATAGGATTTGCAATAACTGAAGATGGAAAGCTTTTCACATGTCCATTTAGGTAAAAGCATTTTTAAATTGTAAGCCCCTTTGAATTGATCTCGCCGCTTCAGAGGCTGTTCAATGGAAGGTAGCAAGGTGAGCCCAATACCTATTGAAAGCCATTTTAAGGATGAGGAATAAATTGAACGCACAAACTTACTCACTTTCTCTTTCTCTCTCTCTCTCTCTCTCTCTCTCTCTCTCTTTCTCTCAGATATATATATATATATATATATATATATATATATATATATATATATAGCACCGGGTTTGCACCGGTAGTGGAGGAGATTATGCAGGTTTTGTCTGTCCTAGTATCAAATCAGTTTGATGCGTCGAATATGTGGATTAGATATAAATGCAATATAATGTCCATACTGCGTAAAGTATTTTAATGTATTTTATTATGTAGATATTATAAAATAAAAATCACATCAATAAAATATTTCTTTATGTACAAATTTATTGTAACGCACATTAATATTAATATTTTGTGATTACTCTTTAGATAATCATTTAAATTATATGGTGTACAATGTTATCAAAATGGGGATGAAATGCTTAAGGTAACTAACACATTTAAGTTCTTAAGGATTAGTGCTTTATCCTCTACTTTATTTATATAAAGTTTTAATCTTTAGGTTATGAAATTTTAATTTCCTTTTTTGGTAAATAAATTATTCAAACTTAATTGCCGAGGATATATCCTGTATGAATAGTAGACCTTTTTTGAGCTCATCCAGCCTCATTTAAGTCTAGAAAAAAATATAGCAGTTGAGCCATCGGGCTCACAACCGTACCGTTCCCTGTACTACCGTTAGTCTAACTAATAATTTATATAAAAATATTTAATTCTGAATTATTAGTAATAGATAATAATTAAATTATGCCGGTTTTCATACGTCACAAATGATATAAAAAAACCAACAGTTTTCTGCTAATTCAACGGTTTAAAACGTTGCCTAACCCATAAGAAGAACTGTCTATTCCGTTATTATGAATTAATTAATGTTTATTAGTGTTTATAATTAAAAGTATATCTTTTAAGAGCCTTTTTTAGGGTACCAGTAAAATAGTTTAGTGTTGTTCTGGATCTTATCTCGAGTTTATGAATATTTCTATATCTAACATATAGGTTAGGACTGTCTAGACAGCCATATGCTTAGTATATACCATACATAAAAGGCTCATGTTCATCATGTAAAGGATCTAAATTTACTGAGATATAATAGAACTTGTGGTTTTCTTTAAATTTATTCAAAACCTCAGGATATTTCGTCGTTGTTAAAACTGTAACAGTGTTGTGTACTAAAAAAAGTTTATTTAAAAAAAATAATCTGCTATAGGTAACTTGTATGATTCTTTTTAATGGAAGAGAGGAGAATAGTTGACTGGAAGATCTAATGGAGTATGGAATTAGTTGGGGGGGGGGGGAGGGAGCAGTCATAAATTAACACCAAACAAGTGAAACTTATTTGGTGTTAATTTATGACTGCACCCCCCAAATGATTGCATCCTCCATTCTTTTTAATGCTTGGTTTCTGCTTCTTAGGAGCCGCCGTTGCCACTTTGAAGTATTTATTTAACAAAAAATAATGATTTAGCTATAGTTTTATAATAAACATGCAATATCTAAAAATCATTACAATAATAGAAATATTAGACCTACATATACTATTTACTACAACATAAAAGCATGTACATGTATTGTATTAATAAATTAATATAGTGATATAAATAGCAGCAGCTCTGCCGAACACTTACCCTATCTCCTTTGTAGCCCTTGGCACCGGCTTCCCCACGATCGCCCTTCTCCCCGGGCAGTCCTTTATCTCCCTTCGGCCCGGGGGGACCTTCTGGGCCGACCTCTCCCTTAGGGCCTGGGCTTCCTGGTCGGCCCATGCCGGAGTCGAACCCTGAGCCCATGATGGCTTCCTGCAGGACAAAGAGATGGAAGAAAAAATTATTAACTCTTCGTATAATAATAATCAGAAACACCTCACTTTCTGCCGCTGTATTAAAGCTAATTCTACATTCATGCATGAGTACAGTACCTGCTTATATAGCGCGAGTATTCTTTTCTAAATTATTTCCGATCATAATACGGATATAAGTTCGTTAAGCGTATTGCAGAGGATAGAAATGCGACCGTTCGATGGGAATATTTTTACTGTTCGTTGCTCTTCAGAACGAAAAGTTGTAAACATATATTGTCCTGATCCGTATATTTAGCATATATACATATAACAAGCGTTTAATATACGAAAAATTCTATATATTTTAGAGGTCACCTATGAACTAGTGGTTGGCATAACATCCTGCAATGCCCAAGATCGGAGATTCATATCAAGGCATGTGGTCTTAAAAATATTTTAAAGGTAGTGAAAAATGCTTGGTTATCCTAAGAGACGTTAAACGGGGTCCCGATTCTGTACGATCCAGGTACACGTTAAGACCCTATACTAATTATTGCAAGTAGGCAAAGTTTAGAGCTTGGCATCGTCCGAATAGCCATATCAGCATAAAATAACATTAAATAAATAAACAAACATATATTTTATTTTGTCTTAAAGATGATATCATTCCTAGGTTTATTTCTAATAATTTCAGATAAAATACTAATTACAATACTAAAGGTTTTTTCGAATGGCATTAAAGCAATTAAGTTCATGTATCATTACAATTTTGAAACTTTGTTTTGTAGATGGACCTGATCTTGATATGATTACAACCCATAACCCATGGATGGTCTTGGGTTCAGTTAGTGGTAGAGACTGTAATGTGTCTTGGAAAACGGGTCGTGGAGGGAGGTGATTTATCCTAGATCACAAACACGAGATTTTCTCCCCACCCTCTTTATTGAGGCTGGGTGAGCACCATGTAGGTCCCAAATACCAAAAGGATTAATACCCGGCTGTTAAAAATATGCAAATAATTAAAATTAAAATGATTGTTAGCAATCCATTCACGTACCAATTATCGAACTCCTTTCATTTACATTAACAGTAGTAGGTTAATCAAAGGCAAGATGAAAATAGTTTACGGCATTCTTAAATACAGTAGTGCACGATGTTTGTAGGTTGATTCTTTTTCATGGAATCTTCGTATCAAGCAAAATCTTCAATTGATTAATTTTTTAAAATAAAAAACAAAAACAAAAAATCCTGTAGATATTTGACTACTCACTCGACTACGCACACGAACGTAAAAACTTATGATTATTTAAACATTATATACTAACCATACATGATTACGCCTACTTGTACTTCGTTTTATGCGAAAGTTTAAGTATGTCTAAGTAATAAGATGGTGAAAAATTTCGAATCCGGGTTTTAACGGAAATACAGAGTTTAAATTTCCCCAGAATACTTTTAGCCGATTCTTGTAAATTGTTCAATTTCGGCAAAAACAGTATCTTTTTCATTGAATTGACTTTCCAAAACTGCCGATTTGTATTGCACGTTTAAAATTTGTCGAAAACGGACTTCCGGTTTTTTATCAGAATTCTTTTTTTTTTTTTTTTGAAAAGTCTTTGTATCTGGATGGAAAATTAAATTTTACAGGCCTTTCACTGCTCACCTGATTTTTTTTGTTTTTTATGAAGATTTATGTGTTTCACAGAAGTTTTTAAATTTATAACTTTGTTTTAACCAACTCAGGATAAATATACGATATATGTGTTTAATTTAGTAGCCCCAATGGTATATTTTTAAAGAATTATTTGTGTTTTTCAGGTTCCCATTCTTCTAAAAAAGTAATAGAACTATTTTATTAACAAGGCCCTTCTTGATCTATTAATAAAGCACTTTTTAACAAGCTGAAATAAATAAAAACAGATTTGTACTCAAGAATATGAATAAGCTTATTTCATTACGTTATTAATTATAGTACTTCTATATTTTTTGAGTGCAAGTGAGGTACTCTTTCAAACAGAACATATGAAATATTTTTTGGAGGTATAGTGTTTTTTAAATTGATACAGGTCCACAAGCAACATTTATCATAACAATTCAATGACATTAGATTATGAATATAATAGTCATGACATTGAAAAAATTATATATTTTTAACGTATAACAATAGATGTTAAAACACGAAATTAAAAGAAATGTGATTATTACAAAAATAGATGTTAGTATTTTAGCTCATACTAGAACGCAATTTTCTTTTTTTCAGGCGATTTATAATTAAATAAAACATTAAGATAGACAATAAATTTATAAAATAGAACATTATTTGAGTTGGAACGCACAATATTACTTCACGTATGTAACATAAAACCATGTCATCGACAAAGAGTTTTATAATTAATAATTTATTGATTAATTAGTAAATGGTAATTAAACTATTATATTATTGGATCAAGCTAGGTATCAGGAATGGTAATTTTTAAATACAGTAAGCATATACTAAATAAGTAGTATTTATCTTCATTAAACGTGTTATTGGCTGAATAAAATAATTATCATGAGCCTTTTGAACTAAATGATGGAACACCTAGAAACCGTTCAGACTCTGATGTAGAGAGGGATGCAGGTCGTTGAAACACACAAATGAAAAACCGATGCAAAGCAGCACATGTCACTCCCCCAAATAGTGTATTTTTTTGTATTATTTATTTTGGCATTTGTTGTATGGCGGAGACATTCTGTGAATAATTCATGAATTGAAGAGTGTAATATGAGATGTATGCAATAACACAATGGTCGGCCATCCATCTTGACCTGGCCGCGCCCGACACGTACGCCTATGTCTCCTGCATATCCGATCTCCTCGTCACCGGGGGGAGGGTTCAGCTACTCTCTTATTTATTACTTTATATATATATATATATATATATATATATATACAAACACATATAAATACATAGATATTTTCAAGACACATGGATCTAAACTATTGTATTTTTTTATAAAAGACAATAAAACTAGATAAAGTTCACGTTGTCACACATTTAAAACCTTATACACCTCATTCATAAACAAAACAACATTTTCAAATTTTCCTATAATCCCCTCACTGCAGGCCATTTTCGAAGTTTTTCAATATACCTCCTACATTCGGTTATTTGCGAGGCGTGACCGTGAGAAAGTATTTTCTCAATGGTTTCAGATACAGGTTTGGATTCAGTACATGATAGATGATATACTGTTTCTAAGTGAACTATTGTACAGGGGGACGATTTGAAGATTACAATCAACCGCTAAGATTTCTCCAATTAAAGGAACAGACTTATTAGAGACTTGTTGAGCCACGAAAGGGTATCGAAATCCTCTCTGGTAATTTATCTCCCGCAGCCAGCCTCAAAACTGGACCAACATCTTTAATTCAACGCTGTACACACTGAGCTGTTCGGCTTATTACAATAAAAAGATGAACTGTTTTTTTTTAGGTGTGGACCCATATAAGGGCTAAAAAATCTGATAGATGAAGTTGCCATAACAACGAATGGTTTAAAGTGGGACCATTTTTTATCTCAGCAATTTATTTATTGTATTTATGGACAAACGTGAATTTTTTAATTATGATTAATATTTGCAGAAATTAACTCAATTATGCATACGAACTCTTTATTGAGGGGAAAGTGATCCAATGCAAGCAAAAATAAATTATTAAATAGTAGAAAGTTATTTTGATACCGTTTAAACACATCTATTTATGAAATGAATATTTTTTTCTGATAAATCAAAAAACATTAGAGCCGTTTTTGAGTGATACATATTTTCTGTTCTTATAATATTTGATTTTTCTTACAAGTTGTAAGTTGCCATAATATCATATTCTTCTGTATATCACACGATTTTATTTTAACTATTTTTTAATTTATTTTCACCCCCAACCGGACCATTTTATCCAACTTTATCCTACATTTACGGCCAACTAAAATTATTCTTTAAGATTCATACAATTGAATTATCTAAATTTTATAAATTGCTTCTCAATTTATTATTATTCAATTTTGTTATTGATTGCTGTTGATACGTAAGCAGAGTGGCACAATGGTACAGCGCTCAGGTGCCGAAAATCGCAGGTTCAAATGCGGCTACTGGGAGATTTCATTTAATCTGTTAGCAGCCGGAGATGGGTCCATTCTCCTGGGACAAATCAAACAGCCTCTAGGGTACATTATCTCCCTGCGTAACTGTTGTTCAAGAAACAGTACAGTCCCTACCTCGTACTGAAGTCAAGTACCTTCATGGGTTGTAGGTGCAGTTTTGATTCGTTATCATTTTAAAATATATTCGAATCAATATACACTACTGACGTGGTTATTATTCCCTAATTTATCATTTCTGTTCCCGATGCATAGTATATGCTTGGAAATAAATCTTGGATTCTGTGAACTCGTGGTTTGATGATGGAAAGGAAATTTCAAATGAGACTGTAACTCAATCAAATCTACTTGCTTATTACTAGACGGTCGACAAATAGTTCGCTCCTGCCAATCTCGTAACCAGAGGGTATATAGTTAGTCCAAGTTGGAGAGAAGACACATGTTAAGTTGGCTGACTAATTGCGCCGTCACGTGCGGGGTCTCAAGTCAGGCTTCGCATGCCGAGTAAGTAGTGAGGGGCAGAATTAACAGTCCGGTATTTCAATAGCATCAGCAATGAATATGATAAGTAAAATATAATAAGTTTCCATTATGTTTTTATTTTTCTCTTCAGTTTAGGATAGTTTATAACTATTTTCTGTTCATAACTTTATCACTAATAATAATATATTAATAGTAATAGCCGATATCACATTAATACACATTAATGTTAAAAGATGATTATTTATTGAATACAATACATACTTTTACTCGTTTAATATTCGACTTTTTTTTCTCAGGAATTGTTTTAAATACCCGTTTTCTCCAATAGATTTTATTCTCGTGGTTATGGAAGGACTAATCAAAATTAAAGTTGAAAAAAAATAAAGTTATTGACCATAAGTTAGTACTCCCATTTCAAAAATACTTATCGCAGTATTTTTTTATCTTACTATCGGTGTAGCTGAGGGGTTGTTCGCTGTGTTGCAATACCTAAGGTTCCGGATTCGAATCCAGCTGTGGCAAGTAAATTTATTTAGTCTGTTAACAGTCGTGGATGGACTGAAGACCCTACTGGGGCTCACTCAACCTCTTTCAAGTGGGTATAATTTAATGGGGGAAAACTTGGCAGTTAAGCGTGATCTATACAAAATTACTTTCCAACACAACCTGAAACAGTGGGGTCTCTACCACGTACATAACCAATGCCCTCCATGGGTTTTAGTGGTACAGTTTTTTTTTTTTAATTTTATTAATAACTCTCCAATGGTACGGTGAGCTGGGAGGACATAAATGGTGGGGTCCTCACATACTCCAACTTTTTTTTAAAGGTTTGAAGTGCTATGGCATCAGTGCCTCTCTACTCATCAATAAGAACATAATTCTAATACTGTAACATGACTTTATTCTTCATGAAAATACATTTTCAAAGCATCCTGGGGTCTGCCCTAACCCCATCGTACTTTTTGAGGGTTAATATTATGTTTTATCAGTAATATTTTTATTTCATTGATTTGAATGTTCACCTGTGATTCATGAGCTGAAAAATCTAGTTTCCTTTGTCTTGATTTATTCCCAATAGCTTTAATGATCGAAAACGGGTCATGTTTCGGAACCGCAAAAAAATAAAATTAAAATAATAAGACAGGGATGCCGAAGGTTCGATGCCGATACCAACAATTCCTGCTTCATACATCCACCGGCGGACTAATACCCTAACCTAAATCCTTTATACAACTCTTTCAATTAATCCTCCAACCAACGTGTGGAACGTTTACCGGTCGATAAATGGTGTGCGACTTTTAAGGATTCCTGTGCTAAGAAGCCCAATACCTTTACAAGCCCAGCACAGCCTTCACGGCGCTTCAGTAATATTAACCAGCATAAAAGTAAATTATATTATTATTTAATACATTCATTCCTTTTGTGTAATAATTGTAATTATAATATAACTTTTCAATCCCCTTCACTTGGGGTATTCTGTGCCATGGTTGTTAGCATGATAACATCTATACCCAAGTTCGCGAATCGCAGCCCGGCAGATGGCCTAAGGATTTTAAAAGAGAGTAGACAATTTCAGATGGGACGTAAAATGTGTGTCCCGAGCCTGTGCAGTGTCAGGTACTCGTTAAAAATCCCCATCCTGGATAAGCGAAATCTAGGGCTTTTAGTGCAGAATTGATCGATTATCCATTGCAGCATAATGTTAAAGTTAAGCCTTAGCGTTAAATTAAACAAACATTTTTAAAAAATTTTTTGCTTAGAAATAGTTGCATTTGGACTTTTATTTTTATCTTAGAACGTGATAAAGCCACAAGTATCTCCGGAAATATTATTTTTCAAGCCTGGAGTTAAGCAAATTGTATATATTTTAATTTAAAAAAATTATAAATAGTAATATGACAATAAGATCCTAAAATTAAATTGATGTTCAAAGAACATTCGTTCTAGTGTATTCATCACAAAAATTGCGAGAACACGAGGACATGGGATCGGATAAGAGAAAAGTTTTGATTTCCTGCCGGCAGGCGGCCTTGGTTGCTCAAATGGTAGGGTGCTGTCACGGAATGACAGAAGATCCGGGTTCGAATCCCGGCCGAGGGCCTATCTTTTCTCTTTAAAAATGAAAATATTTAAAAATAAAAAAAATTGACCAATAATTATAAAAAATGTGTATATTTTACTTTTAACATTCACATCAACCACCAGCTTGATTGCTCTGCTCTAAGAAAACTTTATTATTTTAGTACTGAACCGTTGGGTATACGACAACCCTATCCATATATTTTACATCTGTTCTTTCATTGTTGTTTCAAACCATTAAATTAATTTAGATTATTTCAATTTTTTTTTCATTAAATCACCTCCCGATATTAAAATATTTATATTGATATAATCAAAATTCATTTGCCCGAATCGAAGCGGAGCTATGTTGAAGAACTGGGCTTCGGGTTTTCAATCATTACAGAACCCCAACTGCCACGGACACTGACTGCCCAAGACAATAGAGTCTGTATCTGATTTCGATAGCTGTCCGCCCAGGCTCATCCTATTCGTTCCCCGTGAAAACATATATTTTTTTGACCTGATTTTTTTTTTAGTTTTATCTCTTCAGGGTATCTATAAAACATCTTTAAAAAAAATTATAGATATATATATAAAAAAATTGAATACTGAGAGGTGCAGGCGAATATTTAAAACATTATATATAAAGCCGAAAAAACATATTTTGGGATTTTAACGGTTGAGCTAGCAACATTTAAAGTAGCATGTGCTTATATTCTCAATATATAAAGATATACGATTATTTACGCGCACATAAACAATAACGGTATATAATGAATACATATAGAGTTTTCTTTTTCATTTACATATTCACATCAGGTTTTGAATTATTATGATTCTTATTGTAATTTTTAAAAAAATGGAGATTATAATGACAATCTATGGTATGCTTGTCAGCTAAATTATTATTTTTAGTTTAAAAAAGTTAGGAGTATCTGTGTTTAACTAGACATTTCTGAAAACTCCAAATGTTTTATAATTTATTTTTATTTATTATTCTTTTAATAGTGATTATTTTTAAATATTTTCATTTTGAATAGAAAATATTTGTCCTGGCCGGGAATCGAACCCGAGCTTCCGCATCTCTAGCGCGGTGCTTTAACCATCTGAGCTACCAGGCTCGTAACCAAGGAAGAAAAATCTTTTCTATTTAAATGAATGGAATTCTCCTATGTGCACACATCGCTAAAAATTAGCATAACACGGGGGTATAGGATCGGTGAAGAGAATGGATAGGTCTGGCCTGGTTACGAGGCTGGTAGCTCAGATAGTTAGAGCACAATGCTAGGGATGCGGAAGACCCTAATAAAAATATTTCCATATGTTTCAGTTTATAATTGTTGTAGGTACACCTTGGAACTCCATCTTATATCCGTCACGCTTCTTCCATATACACACTCAAATCCAAGCGTTCCTTACATCTCCTGAATTCCCAAACAGAAGCTCTCTAATTTGTTAGAATTAATAACTCACATCCATCAGTAGTGGTAGATGAATAGCTATAAACATTCTTTATCCATAACGATATTATTTTTTATGTTCTTAGGCGATTTTATTTTATTTTTTTCTTTCAGCTTAATTCTATTTATTTTAGATTTTTACTACATATTTTTTTCTCTACCAGAATATACCGTTTAGTTTATGTTTATTTTCATGTTATTATTTAAATATATAGTATTATTCTTACAATGCAGCTCTTTGGTCAGATACATATTTATTAAATATTGTACACATCCGTTATTCTTAACGGATCTGGTCCTAAAATAAATTATTCTATTCTATTCTATAATGAACTGAAATTGTTTTGCAGTTATATACATAAGTTTTTCTATTTTCTTTCACGATTTAATATTATGAAATTTCGTTTCCTCATTTATGTTTTATTGCTTGAATAATATCGTGCATAAAACTCGAGTAACCCATTCGTTCATACATACACATATATGTAAATGTGTATATGAGTGTGTGTATATATTAGGGTGATTCTTTGAATAAAATGATCTTATTACATTTATTTCGCTTTCCGACAAAAATCCTTCTTCCTTAATGAAATACTGAACTTGGACCCATGGGTTATAGTGAGCAGTTTTTTTTGTTTTGTTTTCCATAATGCATTTTTCCCTAATGTTTTTCTCTTGATGACGAGGCACCATTTAATCAAGCTTTTTGCCACATGGGCCATTTCTTTTATTGTTTTAGCAGCATTAGACAACTAGTTTTATTCGCATCATTACCGTTAATCATAAAGTTTTGCTTATTATTATCTATCTCTATATCTAGAGTCTCTCTTTATCTAGAAAACCCCAAACAGAACGGCATTGTGTGTTTTTTAGATATCAACATTAGTTTTACTTTGGTAAGCTTTCAATGTTCAAATTCTTGATTGACAACCTCGATTTCATTTTGAGGTTTAAGATGTCTGTGTAATTAGCTTTGTTGATTTGATATAATTCACAACCTATAATTTCAAATTTAAATAGATTTCTAACAAGTCGAATATTTCAGGGTTACAAAAAATGTTCACAACACGGCAAAATTATGTTTCATGTTTCATAACAAAAATGTCTATTAGTACAACCACTTCTATTTATTGGACTTTTTTGAATTCTTGGATGAACATTTTGAGTAGTTTACAACTTTCCTAGCTAGAAACTCATTGAGTTAACCTCGATAGTATATCGAGTACACCCACTTGCTTATTTCGAGTCCTATTTAAATCACTCAAAAAATCATTAATATACATGTATATGTATATATATATATATATATATATATATATATATATATATATATATATGTAAATATATATATATATATATATATATATATATATATATATATATATATATATTTACTACTATTTATTTATATATACACATACATATGGGTGACGCACACAAAAGAAAGTCTGAATCATTTCCCTTAAGATAAACAGTATAGTAATTGTCGCATTTTCCGACAAACTTTTCAATGATTTTATTTTATTTTTTTTGTTTAGATATTGTCAAAATTTACCTTGAACATAGCCCTTGGTTTCCAACTTGGCTAAGGCGTGCAATAAAAAAAAAACCAAAAGAGGAAAATCATTAGTTTGTGTAATAAAAACAAAAAGAAAGCAAAAGGGGAACAACCAAACCAAAATGAGAATAATAATAGTAATGGGAATGTGTATCAACTAATGTTACTTAAGATTAGTAATAATGTCAAGTTTTTACATAAGAAAAACATGAGTGCTTTCATTAGCGTAACATTTAACTAAAGTAATCATTAATATAATTAAAAAAAAAAAATATTTCATTTCTGAAAAACCAATAAGATTTAAAAAAAATATTTATATACTTTCAAATTAATGAAATTCGTAATGATGAGAATGATTTTAAATTCAATAAGTAACGATTGCTTGATAAAGTGTGATAACTAATTTATTTTTCACGTTTAATTACAGATACCAATTATTTTCAGACTGAAGTAAAGTAATGCCACTGTAGGACTCAGTAAAGTCATATGTTTCAAATAAATAGGATCGAACCATTTCACACGATTGTTTTTTTTAAAAAAAGTAAACAGAAATAAAGCCAATAAACAAATAAAATTGGGTTGAGGATAGTTTGATTTAAATAGATTGCATGACCAAAAATAAACTAAACAATGACAACACAGATAATAAGTCTACGGCAACAATACAGATATAACATAAATTAATTACTTATTACTTATAATAATCAATAAAATAACCAAAAGATTAACAAGCATTTATAAATGCAGTGCAATATCGTAGGCTGTATAAAAACTAAAACTTAAATTATATAACAGTAATGTAAAAAGTTATATAAAGACTTACATCAAAGTTTGAAAACTCAGAAGACCCCGGAGGTCCGGGTGGACCAGGGGGTCCTTGCATACCAGCTACCCCATCCACACCTGGGTCACCTGCAAAGGTTCTTACAATTATTTACAAATTCGAAATTGTTTTTATTTATTTCTATATTCAATTTGTTTTTATTTATATCATGTACAACTGGATACAGGCACCGAACCAGCAGCTAAAGAGGTTGGGTTAGTGCTGAACGAACAAGAAACAAAATATGAGCAATCTGGGGGACTTAACACTCCAGAGAGAGATTCTTATAAGCCCCCACGCATTTGAGAAATTAAAATCGTTCACATACTTAGAATCACTTGTTACAGCTGACAACGATATGGGAGTCGAGATAAAGAGAAGGATCGTTTCAGATGACAATTGTTTTTAGAGCCACTTCGTCTCTAGAACCATGAAGACCATTCTCTACAAACCCTTAATAAAGGCTAGTGGCGATATATTCTTCAGAAACGCGGGCACTCTTAAAGGTCAATGAACAGATGGTCTGCATATTCGAACTTCCTCGAAGATCCTCCGCATTATTTATGGAGCTGTGCAGGATTCGTCATGCTGGAGAAGGCGCACCAACCAAGAAATCGGATACGTGTAGGGAACCTTGGGAGATCGCGCTGGACAGGTTACGTTGCAAGAAAGATCGTCAGCGACACACCAAAGGAAACTAGTAGAAGAAAAGCCGAACCTAACAAGGAGGGTATGAAGGCTGGAACTGCGCAGGTGAATGGTGTGGCAGAGCATGCCTCAGCCCTACCCGATGTTAGGCAATTGGAAGCATGCAGCGCTGGATAGGGAACATTGGCTAAACAGTTTGAGGGAGGCCAAGTCTCTGTAAAAGGACTTTAGTGCCCAAAAAAACAAATACAATATACAAACCTCTATACAAATTGCGACCAAATGATTTAAATTACTTCTACAGGGTACCGCGAAGGAGAAACAATTATAGAAGAAATTAAATTTTATTATTTTTTTAGGCGAAGTAAAATAAATCAGTGTTAATGGTGAGGTAAATTATCAAATAATTTAAACAAAAATTTTACATTGGAAGATGAAGGTTGAAGATAATAAAATCTCAATTTCCCTGGAAAGGAATAATTGATGATTAAAGGAGAAAGGAAAGAGGGAGAAAGAGATGTGTGTTATACTTTTGTCAAATGAAGCAGTTATAGGAAATTGGGTAATAAGGATTGAATTGTAGGGTTTTGGAGTTCAAAGTGTTAACAGAAGGAAGAACCTTGGCAAAGGAGTTGAGTGATGTAGAGAGCTCAGTTTATTGTTTCTTAGAGATTGGAATAGCTTAGAGCCAAGGAAATATTACCGTCATAGGGAATAGTAAAGCCAATTTAACTCGGTATATTAGCCAGGACCTTAATTATGGCAATGTCTTGGAACTCTAAAGATAAATCTTATAAAACAATTGATAAAACGGTTTAATTCCTCCCTGAGTTCATCAGGAAGCCATCTTCCTTACATAAACAACGGCAGTCGCATTGTGGGTAAGTAGGGGAGGAGAGGAGGCTAGTGGCCGAGGGATTTTTAAAAACTAAGGATTCTGGGAGGATCGCAGTGATTTTCAAGGATAATTCGGGATGTTTCAGGAACATGACTGCACCAGGTGTTGGTTTAAGTTTTTGTCGAGGCTTTTACCAAGATATAACAGATAAAGTAAAGGATAACGAGGAAATGGTGTAAAGGGGATAGGGTTGAAACCAACGATAATAGCTTTAGTTTCTTCTTGATTACACTGTAACCACTGACCAACTGCAATAACATCACTCGGCAATTTAAAGGATTGAGGTCAACAGTATGGAAGGAATGGAATATTACTTGATTATCAGCTTTATGATGCCGATGTAGCAAATGGGGGAAAATCATAAATATAAACACTAAAAGAATTGGTTGCTTTAACTAAAACAGTGGAGGGATAGGCGACTAAGGAGTTGGTCAGGAAATCTCTGCGAACAATGTAATGCGAGGGATTGCAACTTCATAATATGCAGTTGCACAAAAACAATAAATGGAATTTAAATAGAAGAAGCTCTTACTCCACGGAAACAAAAACCTTTAGGAAACAAAAATAATTAATCGCAGATGTATTGATGGATAAATTAGAAAGATAAGAGATGAGTCTCTAGTGGGTTTTGGCGAATGTCTCATTTCGTTGGAGAAAGAAACACTTCTATGTGATATATGTTTCAAAACATATGTCAACATTTTTAATGTAATCGAAAATAGAATCCATAAAAATATAAAAGCATATATGGAAGAAACGATTTCAGTGATATAGTGGAAACCTTAAATGATCGCAAAAACAACAGTATTTTTTATGTTATAGAAAAATAAGGTTATATTACCAAACATATTATATACATAATAAATAAATAAATAAATATATAATAAATAATAATAAATAGAATACAGATCATTTTTATTTTTACTATATTATAGAAAAAATAAAAATTATCTTCGATTATTTTTCATAATATTATTTTTAAATACTATATAAGTGATCTTTGTAGCATAAGATTGATTATGAAGTTGTAATGTAGATAAAAAACTGTTCTTTGTCTGTTATGTTTCCAAACATCAAAGACAAACATGGTTTTGTATGAAATTGAAATCAGTGCATTATTCGTACCTTGCGATGCACGATATCAATATCAGGGCAGATAACATTCTTCCCGCCTAATGCCGGTTTTAACATTGATAATAACTGTTTTAAGGACAACACAAATCAAACAATTAAGTAAGGTACCAGCATTTTCATGAAATTTTTATATTAAATGTGATTTTCGATTACATTAAATGGGACTATAGAGACGCTTGTAGAACATACCTTCTTATTTACAAGTTACAAGTTAAAGTTAAAGTTACAAGTTATTTAATCAATTATAAACAATCTGATGATGGTTCTTAGTAAATTTGTATTAGTCAGAGTAATGATAATTAAATTAAAATTAATTTAAATTATAACTGGATGTGTTTAGAGACGGGTAGCATTGTTAAAATTTGATGGAGCCTACAAATCTAAATATAAAATTGTATAGCTCATGTAAAAACATGGTCTACTAAACATTTTAACAAATAAGTTGTCTTATTACAGCACGATTTAGTCAAATAATAAACTAAATTTTAAAAAATAGCGTTTCCAGCTTTGACAATCGGGTTAAGATCAATCGAGCAGACTGTCAAGCCCCGTAAATAATTACGGTAATAGTAGAGTGTATGTAGTGACTGACATACAGACTTTGTATAGACAAGTTGAGATGTAAACATACTTTAAGTACCCGGGCTTGGCAGCAGGAGCAGTGGAACAAAAGGGGCAGGGGAAGCTCATAATTTACGGTTTGTTATTTATACCTCAAAACGTTTCCTTCTTCCTTAGAAGATTTCCAACAAGACTGTTGCTATTTTTATTTTTTTTTTTAATAAACAAAATAGTTAAGAATAACCATGAAATATTGATATTAAACTAAAAAAACTTACCATCCTTGTTGCTATTATTTAGAAAACAAAACTACACTAGAAAATATGGTTATAAAAAAAGGATTAAATGTGCATAAAGTATCGTAAATAATGAATTACACACAATAAAATAGTATATAAAATTAAATTAATATAACACAATTTACACAGAAATGAAAGTATAGAATTTATACATATATATAATTAATAAAATGTGTACGAATACGAATGTGCTTAACTTAATGTCATATACATTAATATGTTTTTAGTTTTGATTTTCGTCACTTTCGATTGGTAATAATTTAGTTCAGAATATTTTTAACTTTTTATATGAATTACATATTATCTCCCATCAGTTCGAAAAACATTATTTTCATAAATATGAAAATAATATATTATTTACCATTTTTTAAAAAATTTAATGATGGTAGTTCATTATGGCAAACCATTTATTTTTAAATATTTATATTTAATTACTTAATTAATTATTAAGTTTGAGTTTTAGTGAGTTTATTCATATCATTCCATCGATTTAAACAGTAGAGATAATCAATTGGTCATAAGTAATATATTTGGTTAAACTATAGAAACGGCCATAATAAAATTTTGTCCAATGTTAGATTCGACCTGGTGCCATTAATGAACTCATCGGTTAGTTTAGAAACTTTCTCATTACCAAGAACATATAAGCATTTTTTATGTACCTCATTGTAGCAGAAAAAGTAAATATTCATTGCGAAAATTCATGTGTTCTTTTAGTCATAATTGATTTTATAAAATTGATTTCACTTAATTTTAGCCTGGAATTTGTATAAAGCGTCAGATTGATGTAATGTTATGTGTAATCTCCTTAGGAGGGATTAAAACCCCCTCAAAAGTTTTATTTTTCAAGAAATGTTAAATGCAACATAACTAACAGCAGAAGTAAATCTTTCCACTATCCTAGATTTTACACGAGAAAAAAAAGGGTTATTGTCATTAACTAGTTTCCTATGTGCAGTATAGAAAATTTTGAAGGCATTGTCAACACTTGCTATCTTGCGGACAACCGTTCTTTCTGTAGTAAATGATGCGTTCTGTCTCTGGTAAATGATATAAGTTTTAAAAACAAAAATCTCCAAAGTAGGAATAGTTGACACCATAGATACCAAAGTCATTAACCTTGCCACTCGATATTATCATCCATCAGCCTTGTCACCTGTTCTAATACCTAAAACCCAACTACTGAAGTGAAGGGAATTTACTTGGCAGTACGAAAACCGTATTCTTCTTCCCTGTTTTCATTCATACCTGAGCTGTCCTAACACCTTAATTCCCAAACAGTTGCTTTCCGATCACGTGAATTCAAATAATGGTTTTCATCGCAACAAAAGTAAATATTTTTGTCTCAGCAGCAATATCTCAAGTACTTCAATCTTCATCATCTTTGTTTGTTTTTTTTGGTATCGGTATTTTAAGTAGTTAGTACGATAAGAGATAGTTAGTTCATTATGACACATAGGTAAGCACCAAATTTTGTTTGCTATTTAGCCTTCTAGTCAAATTATTTCATTTTTTCACATATGCAACTATGTCCAGAATACAGTTATTTTTCTATTTAACTAATATTTTAAACCACGTATTTCGTCCAATTGAAACCTTGGATTCGTACTGAACCCATCCCATCTTCTATTATTTCCGATTTCTTCATCAGTATCGTAGATGTAGGGTTAAATTATATCTATAATAATGTAGATCATATCCTTTTATGATATTATAACAGTGGCATTGGCCAGTAAAGAGACACAGATCTAGACCCGAATCTGGGAGGGAGCAGATGGAGACGACATCTATAAAAACTAAACAGGCATTGTCCTTAGCTATTGCCCGGTGACAATGCGGCCATTGTCCTCCCGAGGACCTCTCCTGTTCCGGTCCATTGTCTTTGTGTGAGGGGCCACCGTGGGGAGGGGTCCAAAAAACTGGGCCCTATTGTGAGCAGAATGAGCAATTATCGATTCTATCGCTTTTCGATTGTTTTTACTCTATGTATGCGTGTAGTCACCATTTCTTAGTTATGTTAAACAGTTGAAAACTACTCCAATATTGATACAATGTCAGAAAAAAATATTTAATTTCTTATTTACATAAAATTCTAAAACATGTGTACACCTACGTGACGGTGTTTTTTTACATATATTGCCATAGCTTATAGTTAACAGTTATTCTTAGGAAACCTCAAAAAACGTCTGCAGTAAATTCCTCTCACAGTAAGGACTATATTTAAGTTATATAAAAATGTTAAGCTTAAATTTAATGACTTATATTTGGATCTCTAGCACAAAATACATTTGGTTGCGGAACCATGATCTTATTTATTCAATACACGCCAGTTTGTATCGTTCTATAATAAGTCTTAGCCTTGTCTATATAAAGTGTTAATCTTTATGGACCATTAAACAAACATTCTTAAGAGTTTTGTTATTGTTTTAAAAATATTTCTATAATTTCTCACTTTTTGTTTGTTTATCATTTTAGCATATTTTTGTCATACCTTTAAGGACTAGAACTCAATATTTATTATAACTCTATATTTATTAAAGAGTTGAAATTCTACACAGTTCTGACTAACATCACTCCCCACCCCGGGACATCTTAGGCCGAAATATTGGCACAACAAAATAAGTTTTTCTTTGACTGCTCCCCTTTACCAATTAAATACATTATTTTATATATATCCATTATTATTATATATTATATTACATAAGAAATCAAGAAAGAAAGTAGTAAAATTGTTAATTTTTTAAAAATTTTATGTTGCTGGGGTTTCCTTTCTTTACTAACACATAAGCAGTGTGAATGAGTTACTATTTTAACACACTAGACATTTATTTGATTATAGAGGCTGGATAAGCCCCAGTCCAGTAATGTCTCCATATTCTGTGATAACACATCTTGCCAAAAGATATCATTAAGCACATTTTCTAATGTATAGAGACTATGAGACAGATATGCAGGGAGGTGAGTTGTCAGAGATCACGCTGTTCCCCCTGATTAGGAGTGTCCACATAATACTGGATGAGTGAGCTGGGGATCCCATAGGGTCTATCCCGGCTGTTAAAGATTTGTAGCGATGTTAATAATGTTAAAACATTAAATAACCGCGATTACTTACTGGCCATATCGTCTCTGCCATCGCGAAGTGTCGAATGTGAAAAAACACAGTTTTCGTTTTCGACTTATAGCACTTGCTTTAGGATTGATAATCGATATAAAATTCATATAGAGGCATCTATAAGTAAAAAAAAACAATGTAAAACGAATCTCATTGGTTTGACTATAGGCATTAATTTTTATTGAAACTGCTTTTTTTTTTCTCCTCAAAAGTACCGATTTTGATATTCGATAGTTGGAAATGGCATTGACGATATATTGGAGGTAATACTGCTAATGTTATGTTATGGGCAGGCACAGTTCATGAACGAATTATAACGTGATAATTTGAAGCATTAAATTTGTGTTATAAGTGAGTTAAAGAAAATTAAAATTGTAAACTTATAATAAAGGTGCGTCTGCTGAAATAATTGGCATTATTCTCCACGACGATATGACAGCTAAACTTATTTATTTGGAGCAGTCGGATTTGAACCCGAGACCTTCGGCAAATCAACTCAGCGCTCTACCAATGAGCTAACTTACTCCTGATATAAATGTATATAAAGTAATTCAATAGAATCAAAGTATAAATTATTCTGTAGAGTGATAATCAAGAACAGGAGAATACCTAGCAACAGTACATAAGACCTGTTTATTCAAATTGAATGTAGTTTGAAACAAACATTGCCCTCCAAAGGTGCCGAAGAACTGTCTAAAAGGTAATGGCAGGTTCCGAGGATTTAAATGTCGGGTGTAGAGAAGACAGGCGATTGATAGGCTGGCAGATAGCCCGGGGGAATAGCGATCGGTTCAGGGAAGAAAAACGACGAGAGCTTGTAGTGGTCTCTTCTACCTCAATGCTATTTCTTCCGACTCATCAATGTCTAGCGCTGAATTGAAGGCCGGATCAATTCTAGATTAAATACTAATACTCCACATCAAATAAATTCATCACTAATAATTGAACTGAAATAAAATAAGGGAAAAAAAATACCTGCACCTCTACAATCCACGGGTTCCTTTCGTAGTAGAGACTGTACTGCTTCCAGGATCATGCTCAACCCCACGTTTCCCCCCTATTGTGGGTACCCGCTTTATAGAGACTGGGTGAGTCCCAGGATGGTATCCACATCCCAAATGATCCATCCACAGCTGTTAACAGATTGAATAATTTACCTGTCGAAGTTGGATTTTCATCCAGGAAACTCGGAAAGGCACCTCAGAGCTGAACCCTGTGAGGAACGTAATTGTTCTAGGATAATTCAATTATTCAGGAACTAAACTGAACTGAACGTTCGGATAATCCACCACTCAACGGTTTGTCTGTGTGTCTATATATATCATACATATTATATACTGGGTTGTCAGAAAAATAATTTATTTAAAAAAAAAATGAAAATATATCTGCCGATGGCTAACTCAGAGTAACGACATGGCCTCAGAAAACCTAGACAGATATAGAACTAGAAAGGAAACGGAGTACAATAAATGTCAGAGGGAATGGATGATACCCTCTGAGGAGGCTTGGACGTGCCTTCTTCGGAATGGCCTCGGGCCCTGCACCGCTGCCTCCTCAATATCTCTTCGCCAGATGGTCAATGCTTCCTTTCTAATTCCTCGGAGGTCTACTGATAGCTTACTTCATATACATTATGTATATTTCTACATTACTTCGACACAGAAACATGATGGTAAGTCCCAACTATGTCTTCTATAATCTTTTTTCGTAATCTTACATATGCAGTTCAATACCCCGCAGCACCCCTTCAGCCTTGCTGAGTGTTTCCAAACAACGTTCTGAATTCAAGATTTAGAGAAGCAAGTCCAATTTAATTTTATATCCTTGTCATTGACCTAGCCTCTATAAAGTGAGCACTCTTAATTGGGAGGGAACTTAACAGATGACCATGATGTAAGACATATCACCTCACTGCACAATCAAACAATATAATGTTTTAAAAACAGTACAGCCTTTATCGGGCACTGAACCCAATACAATCAATGGTTTATAGTGTTTTTTTGATATAAAGAATTTGCAGCACTTTAAAGCCTCAGCCAAAAGGCAGTCATTATGCAAAGCCACAGCCTATCGAGAGAAAAAAAATCCATGAATACATATCTAATTAGAAATAAGGGAGGAAATTTCATAATAGATTGAATATGAGCGATGGAGCCAGTGAATTGCGATCCTGACGACCAAAAGCCTTGGTTTGATTCTCCTTAGAATCCTTTTGCGATTATTTTTTCAACTTTCTTTCTTGGGAGATGAACCATTCAACATTTTTGACGTGATTAATGGTTTCTTACAAGGACTCTAAGCCATTGTATATTTAATCTTGTCATAGGAAGTCCAAAAACCAAGAGTAGAAAAGAGAAAAAACCGAGAGGATTTTGGTGATGTGTTGAAGAGTGAAATATTCTGTATTTTTGGCGAATTATATGAGTAATGCAATAGTGAAAGTTCATGTCGTTTGTATCGTGTGATTTTGGAATAATCAACGAGCATTTTTCTATGAATTTTGCATTGTGTTGTTTGTATCTTGTGTTTATGGACGGACATGTTTGGTGAAACCAAAGTTCTGTGTATGTCTGAATCGGTGTTACTAGTGTTGGAGATTAGTCATTTGTTCTCAAGTCAAGTGAAGAGCTGCACTCCAGAAGATGTGATAGTTGACTGTAGCGTCTTGTGAGTTCTATTTTTTTAAACTTTTTATGCATATTCCATGTATTTTGTCCGAGATTACCTACATAGTTTTTAAAAGGTACATATTAATTTTTAATTTAGATTGCTGCAAACTAAGCTTTCCTTTTGTGGCATTTATTTTAATTTTCCATTTGTGGAACCACTTTTCTAAATTGAATAGGTAATTTTCGGATTGATCGGAGAGCTGTAGAGGCTATGTTAGGATCTTCGTTGGACGAAAGAATGGTGGTATCATCATCGAAAGTATAAATTTGTAGTGCAAGGGTGCTGATCTACCTAACCTAACTATTCCACATTTAATGCTTTAAGTAGCAAGTTAATATAAATAATACCTATATTACATGAATATATATTATGCATAACGTATATTATACATGAATTTATAAGAAGAGTTCTCCTGATTGCATTCTCCCTAAGAAAACAATGATCTTGTCAGCGTTCCTTGTCTTACCCTCTATGGTATTTATATTTCTACAAAAATTAGAGGAAATCAATAGTCAAGAAACGTTTTAACATATTAATATAAAACAATCTTATTATTAACTGCAACAAGAGGGAATAGAAGAGAAGAAGTGGTTGCGACAAGGCTGAGGATTGGTCATTCCAACCTGACTCATGCATATTTAATTACCAAAGAGCCCCAACCACATTGCGAATCATGTCAATCAACAATGACTATAAAACATATAATAGAAGATTATACATTACTACAAAAAACCTTTGAAAATAATAAAATACCCTGGTCTATAGAGCTTGCACTAGAGAATTCAAAAAATACAATAGATAAAATAATAAACCTTTTTAAAGAAATAGATCTCTACCATAAAATATAAGACGCAATGAAAGTATAAATTAGGAAATATATAAAAGAAAAAATTAGTACGCAAACCAAAGAAAATTAAAAAAGTAAAATAAATTAAAATACCGTAATATACATAAAAGTGCAAAGGGCGTAATAACCTAGATGTCGATCGCCCCCAAAAAATCTAATCTAATCTAATCTCTTTATTAACTTATTTTCATTTCAGCATTTTATAAATATCTTTAATTAAATGGTTTATTATCGAATCTATTTCATGGAATTTAAATAAAATATAATTCTCTTCCCCACTCGAAGAATATTCTGAATTCCAAAGCTCAAAATTTCCAAGTCACTGACGAGAGGTTGAAGTGACATAAAACGAATGGGTTTCATAAATCAGTGAAGCCCAAGTTAGACCGTAGAGAAGTATTTCCAACTTAACTCAGGACTCGCTAAGTTCAGTCCGCGTTCCGAAAATCTTCCTGGCACATAACTCCAAATTAACTGGATTTAATGCCGGTATGTACCGCAGAGGGAGGGAGAGAGAAAAAAACTCGATAGAAGTTTTCTGTATATTTTATGGCATTATTAATATATTTCAACAGAGGTATATTTATTAATAGGTGATATATTATTTGATATATTATTTGATAAATTAAAGGTATTTTCACGTCGCATGATGTGGTCCATGTATTCTGATTTTTGCTTTTTGATAGTATATGCGATTTTTTTCATCTTTTACTGTCCGACTTTTAGCTTTCCTGTTAATTATGCGGAAATGAACAAAATGTTAGTTATGAAATTCGGAGGATGCGACCGTGCTCTCATCTCAAATACTTCAGTGAAGGAATTACATAATATTTATTCAGTCTCAGTTTCAGACTATTAGGCAAGTCATTACTAGTAGAACTACTTAATTAATAACTAATAAGGAATCATTTTTAATTCAATTTAAACAATTTAATTATTTGAGATCGATTATAATCATATAATTACAATAGTAATTATTATTTAATTATGGTTATAATAGTAATTACTATTAGAAGGAATATTACGTATTTAGCTTGTTTTGTATAAAATAATGATTTTTCATGCTATAGTTTATTTTAATAATTTCCATTATATAATATTTATGTGAAATATTATCAAGCCTTCAGCATTATCAAGCATTCATGGAGGTAAAAGAAAAAAATGAGTGAAATCATCAAGCCACCGTTTAAGCTACTAGGTTTGTTGCATTAAGGAGAAGGGAGCAAAAAGTTGCTAGAGTAAAATTACACAGGAACTACACTTAGCATAGTTGAAGCGCTTACTAGAGAGGATATGCCTACAAAAAGGAGAGAGCCTGCACTAATATTAGCGAAATAGTGCCAGGAGCTTCTCGCTCTACTCAAACTTCCAACACTTGCTAGCATACACTATCTTCTTTATAGCCTATGAACTACCTCTATGGAGGTCGATCAGGCCAAGTAGGCCAGCAAATCGATTGGATTACATTACATTTTATAATGTGTATCATGTGTAGTGATACAAACAAAAATAATGAAAACATATTAATGAAATCACGCAATGGAATCCGGACAATAGCAAGTATTCAAAAGATTTAATATATTAAAAAATATATATGTCTCACAATAATTTACTCGTAACTGATTTTCAACATTTAGGAAAATTAGTAATTCGATGTTCACTAAAGTATAAAGTGTTTAACGAAGTACCTTGAGCTCTCTGAAAGTTAGTAACTTTGAAACTTTTCCAGAGGATCGTTGTTGTTGTTGTTTGGATTTAAAAACTAAACTTGCTGATTGTTATTTTTGCTATTAATATGTTTCATTTTTATGCAGGATTTTGTATTCTATATATATCATATTTTAGCCATTTGCTATTTTATTTTGTATAATTTATGTTTTTTATTGTTATTTTACCTATGCTTACAAGCAATTAAAAACATACAAATAAAAAAAATTAACTGTGCTTAAAATAACTAAAATATTTTGAAGATATTAATTTAAAAGTGTTATAATATCAATATCGCAGACGTTGGAACTGGCGTTGCCTAGTGGGGTATATGTCCCTTCCGATTCACCTCATGTTGTTTTTGATTAGTTTTGTTGTGTTATGTATATCATTATCCATGCAGTATGAATTGAATGTAATGGATTCATATTAATGTTTCATCTCTGGGTAGTAGAAATGAGACTAAGTTATGAGAAATCAATTATTAATTAATCTGGGTCATCGGCTGAAAAATCTGTAATGTTTCTTGCAGCTTGGTCTACCGAGTGTCCAAGTTTAAACTCATGAAGAAAATTATTCGTACGTTGAGTGGTTCCATGGTCATATTTGATGGTGTACTTAACAATATCTGTCCAATTGCGGTTACATTAAATATAGAAAAGAGAGGATTATTAACAGCTCATTAAAATCTTGGGAAATAATCATAATAAGCAACAGAAGTCATTTAATTCTGCTTTATATTTTTGAAATTAAAAAACCCGCCCCAATATATGTGTCTCACGTGGAGGAGAGAAATGTGTTTCGACCACATTTCCGACATCTTAACATAATATTATGCGTAGGTGATAAATAAGAACTAATATATGGAAAATAGAATAGAAATTCTATAAAAAAGACTAGTTGAAAAAAAAGGAGCCGAATTCTCTGTTTAAAAAAAAAAAAATATGATGATTCGACAAAATATTTAAAATAAATAAAAATGCTATTATAGTAGTGAAGTAAAAATATATACATATAACATATACATATTAGCAAATTGATTAAAACGAAATATGAAACTCTCAGAAAGTTAACATCATATTTAGATACCATATACTTTTCAATCATGCTAACAGACAGCGTTTGTTGAGAAGCGTTGAATACAGCTATTGATGAACTGCCGGAAGGAATAAAACGATTGCTGAATGAATATTGTATTTAATAATTTACCTGAGTGGATAAAATGTATGCAGGGGGCGTTGTGCAATGCAGGGTCAACCTCTCATGAATATTAATCGAAGCAAAGCCTACATTTTTTAACGACGCTCTGACAAACGTTGGTCGATCATGGGCACGTTAAATGACCCATTATCCCAACGACAGGTTCTCCCAGGATAACCCGTCATTATGTCAACTTTACCCTTTCGGTTTAGTACAAGATTGATAGGAAAGAATTTTTTTTTTTTGGTAAAAAGTGGGCGGGAGTTAGAAATTTTGTATATACCATTAAATTATGATGAAGTGGGATTTACCTTTTTAAACCTTAGTCAGTTAGTCTTTACCTGAAAGTATAATCTTTATATTTTAAGAAAAGAATAAATTAAATCCAGTCCTTGGGTCCATGCTGCTAAAAGCGTGTAAAATAAACTATGAATGCTCAGATACATCGATGTTTAATATTATTACAAAGCTGATGTCCAAACAATGTTATAATTATCAATAATGCAGTAAAACTTGCTGGATGAAAAATGAAGACAATCATATATTCTACGCCCAAGGCACCCCCTGTTATATCACCTTTCGGAAGGGACGTAGAATGGGAATCCCGCGCCTGTGCTACTTCAAGTATTCATTAAAGATTTCTATCCCCATTATAACTAAATAGACAAAATTTAGGACACCCACAGTAGTCATACCAACATAAAGTATTTTGTGGGAAAAAATATAATATGCTGTTACACATAAAATAGAAAGCTATTCGTTTTTTTTGTGTTAGCTACTTCAGAATTCGCCGTAAACACCTCTTATTAATCAACAGAGAGACAATTAATAATTATTTAAATTATTGGATAAATTTAACGACATACACCATTGTTTACTTCTCATGATGTTAATTAAATGACCTACTCACTGTAACACTTATCAAGGCTGTATCTGAATGTGTAATATTCTCATAATCATAATAAAATAAACTATAAAGTTATATTATAAATATAAAGTCACATATTAATTTTACTTTTAAAACTAACGGGTACCATTCATAAATATTCTGGAAGTGAACACATAAAAAATATTAATAATATATTTAAATAAAAACACTAATCGTGCATATGCTAATACAATATACATGCATTTCCACTTAACACCATTGTTCTGTTATTTGAGGATTCACTGAAATTATTGGTATTTTGAATTGGTTTCGGAAAAGTATGTGATTAATAATAATTAATAAAAACAATCAAATAACTAAGGCCAAATAAATAAAAATATAAACCATCTATAAGTAATCAATTGACAAACTGTTGTGTGTATAATCTGAAGTTCATTTTGTATATAAACTCAGGTACTTTAGTCAACAAATCGAATAGTATCATTTTTCCATTTTTATTGTTTATATTGGTAAAACGAAGGTGACAAATTAGAATGGTATTTTAGAATCTGTACCGTTCCAATAAACACCCAACAGTTAATTTACAGTTAATTTTGCCTTTATTTACTTTCTTATGAACCATAGAAAAAATAATATTGAAGATGATTAGACTAAAAAAAACATTTTATTTTATTATTATTATTATTATCACTGGCTCTACAACCCAGCACTGGCCCTGGCCGCATCAAGGCGTCGCCTCCTCTCTTCTCTGTCCTGCGCCAAGGTCTTCCAAGTTCTGAATCCAATGATGCTGCCTGCATCACTCTCGACTTCATTTGACCATCTGTTGTGGACGCCCACGTTTTCTTTTTCCATCAACGAATTTATTTATTTAATTTATTAAGACTTATAATTGTTATTTAGCGAAATTTATTGAAGAAAATTCAGCCATATAATAAAATTAAGAGATAATAAATTCTCGGGATCGCCAGCAGTAAAAAACTTATTATTAGTTATTACCTTCGATATTATGTAAGTCTGGAGGTACAAGTTTTAGTAAAATCAGAAATTTTAAGGGGAATAGTAAAATTATGTTAAAACATAAAGAAAAATAGAAGATAAGATTGATTACCAAACATCAAATTCTAGGTTGTAGATTGCCATTAATAAAACCTACTTTGAACTATCCTCTGGCTATAGTTTTTATCATTTATTCACACTTTAATATTCATGAAATATTAATAAATTACAGTTATTCAATTAAATATAAATTTCATAGAAAATCATTATAACTTATGACAGCCTTACCAGAGTGATTGAGTTAGGACATGACGCACAAAATGTGATAAGAAATGCAGGAAACTGCTTTTCTATTTATTTCTAATGGATAATAATATATTAGGTATAATAAACTATATTATTCCTTTGTACAATACCGACCTTTTTTGCCTTGTATCCCTTCTGGTCCCCTATCTCCAGGATCTCCTCTTTCCCCTTTCTCCCCCCTCGGCCCAGGAGCTCCGCGCTCTCCTGGAGGCCCTGGCAATCCCTGCAAACCAAAGCAACTAATATAATAACTAATTACAATTATAATAATAATATAATATTTTAATTAGTCATCAAAAACTTGTTATGTAGGTATGTATAATTAAATTTAAATCGTTAATCTAGAATAAAATCGGAATAAGAATATAACTAACCCGTACTGAACATGCATATTAACATTATGTCGTTGGAGTACACGCCCAGCATTTCCGGGGAACATCGCTCGAGTTAAATGGCGAGGCTTACCCCAAGTCCCAGGGGCCTGTCCCTGCCCGGGATGCCCCGTCACGAACAGGCTCTCCTGGCTCCTTTGGGGGCCCTAGGTTCCTCAGTGAGGGGTGGCGGAGGGTCCTCAGTGGGGGGGGCCCTAGGTTCCTCAGTGAGGGGTGGCGGAGGGTCCTCAGTGGGGGGGGCCCTAGGTTCCTCAGTGAGGGGTGGCGGAGGGTCCTCAGTGAGGGAGGGCGGAGGGTCCTCAGTGGAGGGGGGGGGGCGGAGTGACCCATTTTGAAATTTTGTTTGAAAATGTCATGCCCGAAAACTATATTTTCCGTTTTATCGGCTAAAAGTAATTGATTAAAGGGAAGATTGTTATGGAAAGAATGGAGATTATATGATTTAGTTCTAATATGTCAATAGCTACATGCAATAATAGCGTACAGCGGAAAAAATGATATGTTTTCTCAACGTCTGACAAAATTATTAAAGATGATATAATAAAAAGCTAATAAATGAATACGTTATAATAAATTAACTTTTGATTTAACCAGAATTTACGGCATGGCAACTTAGTGCTATTTTATATTTAAGAACATACAATTTTTTCCATTAATTAAAAACTATGTATATAATTAATTTGCATACACGTATTTATTGGAATTTATATGAGAAAATGTAATAAATAAATAAATTGTTATTTTGTTAGAGATACTTTTTTAAATTGTTGTTTTATCTATATCATTATTTTTTAAATATTTCCTTTTTTGGGGTGACGTATACATGAATATAATAAAATAAAATTATATACATAATAGCAATAATAGTTTTTTTTTTATATACACTTTATTGAAATATTACGATCTGCCACTTTTAGGCAATAAATAATAGCGCTAAATAGCTATACAATCATTCGATAAGAACTAAAAAAATAATAATAAAAAATAGAAAAATAAATAAAATAAAAATATATAATAAACAAAACAAAGACGCGAAAATGATAATAAAATAATTGCTCATATTCATACCATAATTACAATATTTACAATTTGCCTGGGGTACCCGAACTAAGCTTCTGACCCAGGAATGAGGGCAAAGCAGGAGTCCGGGAGGACGCTGCGCCCTCTCCCAGCCGCGTCACTGGCTTATACGCCAATGGATGCTTGTTAAGGCCGCATCAAACACACAGGTCGTGAGTGGTGAATCTGGCCAGTGCCAGTACTCCAAATAACATTATTAAAACAGATTTAGAGGTTTAAGGTTTAGAGGGCGGGGTCATATGGATGTGTGGAACTGAATTGTGACTGAGCCAGGGGATTGGCCAAGGTTATGATAAAAGTTTGAAAATTTATTAGGGATGAGGTTGAATGAAGACGAAATAACTATTGAGATCATTATGGAGGGTTTTATTGGAGACGTAGTAAGCAACATTAACAATAGTTCTCGGGACTTTGGATTGAATACGTCTGAGATTTTTTTGCGGTCCCCACAGTCCCAGTCCATAAGTCCAAATAGGTTTGATGATTGCCTTGTATATTAGAAGTTTATTGTCTATTGAAAGATGGGAGGTCCTACATAGTAATCTGTATAGTTGGCTGAATCGTCTGTTAAGTTCTTGTCTTTTGAGTCTGGTATGAGGGTTCCATGCAAGTCTTTTGTTTAGGCTAAAGGTATCCTACTGTGTCGGAAATAGGTAGGACGGTTTCATTGAATTGGAAAGAAGGACATGTTCCCCGGCGAAGTGCAAAAGTCACTTGTTTGAATTTTTCCTCGTTGACTTTGATCCGCCCTTGGTTACACCAAATTTCAATGAGTGAAAGGTGCCTTAGGAGGTTCGAGGAAGCTATTTCAGGGTTAGATGATAGAACGGATGTGTCGTCTGCGAACTTTGCAAGGAAGATTTCAGGAGTAGTCGGGATATCGGCGGTGTACAATATGTAAAGGATAGGACCGAAGACGCTGAATTGGGTAAAGATTGGAGTATTCATTACTAGTAATGAGTGTTGCTTACCGCTGGCCCTGGTGGTCCGTTCTTGCCGTCGATGCCAGGTATGCCCGGAGGTCCAGGGATCATGTCGGGCAGGACGTGGGATCTCAGGAGCTCGGTCATGTTGCAAGAGCACACTGCCGGCGGTCCTCTGTTCTGTGTGTAAATATCTACAGGATCCTAGCAAAGAAAATTATTGTTAATTCTATGAAACTTATTAGTTATTTATTAAATTATCATATGGTACAAGAGAGAAACTTTCGGTCGAGAGGTTCGACAGAGCAGAAATGCAAAATTAAAAAAATTCTAATAATATCCAATTTTTTCTTTTCTCTCTATGAAGACTTTATTTACAATCGTGCAAATATATATCGCTGCATGAAATTCACAAACATGTAGAATAGAGTATTATTATTTCAATATTATATTTATTTTCTTTTGACGACTTTATTTGCAAATTAACACATATAACACAAGTATATACTCCTACCAGTATATACGCAAGTGCAAATATCCTTGTTTTATCTCATAGTATTTTATGATTAATTACTATTGAGTATATAACACTTAGCGATTTATAATTTATATGTAAACATTTTTGAATAATACCTACATTGAGGGGGAAAAATTAAAAATTACCTAATTCTATTTCTTTTTTTAAATTTGTATATTTCATAAATATAACAATATCTATTTAAATAAAGGAAGAATAACACGCTCTGGGATCCTAGGACTTTTAAAAGAAATATGTTTAAATATTCAGATGTTTAAGATCTTCTCTCATTTCGGATGATTTCTACTCCTATTTTCCTTTTCATAATCATAGCATATACCAGAAACGTTGGTGTATCTCAATTCATTTCATAATTTAAAAAATACTGAATGATTTAGAAAAATTTTTGTTGCAGTTAATATTCGTGTAAAAACCATTAGTTTAAAAAAAAAAATAAAAGTAAAAATTATTCATCCATTTATTACAATAAAACTATTCTTCTATTCGGATACGATCTCCACCAATCTTCTATATAAGTAATATTAATTAATGATTAGATGTTTTAATAGTTAAAATATAAAAAATAAGTGCAGAATTCATTATGTTAATTTAAAGACTGTGCGAAGTATTCAGAGCCGTGCATCACCTTTCTTGTTGCTTCTTAATTTTGAGTCAATTTGATAAAATTCTTCTTTGGTTTATGCTCTTGGTGAACTTGCCACTTATGAATTTTGAATCTGCAGATTACGTAGTTTTGGATATCCCAGGTATATAATTCAAGCCAGTTTCTGATTTCGCCAATTCGTTTTATTTTGTATTTTTTGGATTGAACCCTTTCTTCATAAAACTCAACTATTAGTTAAGCAGGTCTTCCTGAACGCATCCATTTGATGTGCCCTTAAAATCTTAATCTTGCGTTCCCTAATATCGCTGCGAATATGCGCTGTGTTTTGTTTCTATTCTTCTTCGCTTTCGAGGCGGTAATGTTGGTCTACAAGTTTCATATTAAATTTCATTGTTTTTTGATAATGTTTTCTATATCTTTCTTCCAATTCAAGAAGAGTGTCTTTGTTCCATTGTAATGTATCTCCGAGTTTTGAGTACTTGGAGATACATTATTTATGACAAATATGTTGGGTGAATTAATTTTGTTTCTATTAATCTTTATATTTCAGAATGAATCACAAAGTAATAATGAATTTGGGAACAGCACATAAGATGTCGGAGTTTGAGAACGTATATTACATGCTGGCATGTTGATACCAGTAGTCCAATCCTGTGAAATTTGCTTGATACGAGATGGAAACGTTATCATTACTGTTCCAGGAAGGAGCGTATATTAATTTATATACAGGGGGGGTCCTGGCTTAGGCGGTTCCCTTCTTCCAGTAAATTGGTTTATTTACTAGTTCATTACTAAAGGGCTATTAGTTGGTGCTAAGGTGTTTAGGGAGAAAGCCTAGGGCAGATTAAGGGAACTGTGGGGTGCCTTTACCGTTCGCAACATTGCCACGAATCCTTATGATGATGGCTGATTGACGCTTCTATAGAAAGCGAATGTCATTTAGTCATGTTATAATTACTCAAGAACTGAATCAAGTTCCTACCAACACCAAATCTACGGTGTATCTCACAATATACACTTGTTTAAAACTGCCATTCGGATACCAAAACAGCTCTGATGCCTTCCAACAGTTTAAACGTATATTTTTGAAACACTTGACGCTTAAACTAATTGAAATGATAATTATATTTTATATTTTAACTTTAAAAGCTTAAAAAATTAATGTTTTGTATATTTATTTTATAAAATTCTTATTTTTTTTTAAATTTACTGTTAAAATAATATTTGAATAAGTGGAAAAAAATGCATATTTAATATTATATCTTGAGGGACACTGTACATATTTTTGTTACCTTTTGCACTAACCTACAGCACTAAGAATTTCATTTATATTGTGAAAGTATTTAAGCTGTTGACAAAAGTACTAGATGAAAATGAAAATTATTATTTAACAAATGAATTAAAACTTTTAAAGGTAATATTTTCTGTCAAATTATAAAGTAAACTTAAACATAAAATGTCAAAATAGAATTATAGAGGTGCGTTCATGTATTATTAATACAATTAATGTAATCTTATCTATGTGTCTTAAAAAGAAAGTGTCATATCTTCGTTTGAAGAAGCAGTCGAATTGTAAAAAAGCAAAAATTATATAAGAATGCGAATATTTTTTGCGTAACTATTAATTGAATTAATTTCTTCTGATGGAAATTTGGATGATTATTCCAGACAATATAATTATTATTATTATATTCTTAAAGACTACATTTAGTTAAAAACGCAATCCTTAGTAACTTTTATGTCCTTCGGAAACGGCCCGAACTGGATAAGCCATTCGTTTTCTCAAAGGCTTAAGAAGATATTACAAGCCATCCTTAAACCCGATGAGGCCAATACGGCTCTCTCTTTCTTAAGGACTTCTGTACTCTCACTGCTTTCTAGTTCTTATGATGACCTACCATGTAATTACCACGCAGAAAAAAAAAAAATAAGCTCCTCTTCTACTAAGTTTATTTCAAGAAATTTGCTGAAATCCACGTTTGAGCAATGGTTTGAAGAATTCTCAATGAATCCAATCCAAGTGTGAAGAGTGGTCTTATCCCATCCTCGTAATACTTTCTCAGAATTCATTTAACCAACCATTGCTACACCTAGCGGGGTGGCAGGTAGCAGGGTATGTAGTGCGCTGAGTTGCTAAATTATTTATTCTGTTAACGTCTAGGTTTGATCCTCTGGGATCTACAGACCCTTTTTGGGTTCATACAGCCTCTATAACGTGGGCATCCTTAATTGGGAGAAAACCTGCCGGCTGAGCTTACAAATCACCTCCCTGCAGAGCCGTTGTCCTAGAAAGAGTTCAGTCGCAAAATATATAACGCATTCTCTATAACGCAAAAACCTTCACCGATATTAATAACGATCGTTATTGCAATGTTTTTTCTGCCCAATTCATAAACTTTTCGTTCCTTTTTTGAGTCGCGATCATCAAATATATAAATATAATTTTTTTTAAAAACAACTTACATGTACGTTAGATTTTTATAAACAAAAATACACTTAATTAAACATGTTGATTTTATTTATCGATAGGGGATGAAGAAGATTCAATAAATGTATTTTCAGGCAAGTAAGCTATTACTGTATCATTTATTATTATTACGTTCATCTATTATTATTGAACAACAAAGGGTAACGTGTACTTTCTGCTCATAGTATTGTAATGTTTTGCATATTTTGTATTAAAAAATCCAAAAACCTCTTTTATTTATTATACATTACATAACCGTAATATAAGGAGCATTAAATAAATTGTGTATCTATAAAGTATATGGATTTCAGTTTCGTTAAGGGGGTTCGTTGCACACATTTAGCTAACTAGTTTTCTATATAAATATATTGCGTTGACTAGTAAAGCCCTTATTTGGAAGGGGCAATACCTTATCCAACTTGGTCCTCCGATGGCTGAAGTTTCCCATAACATCGACAAGCATTTAGTTTCTCCCACTATTCCTCCTAAGACGTGGATGCTATACACACAGTGTCTGTAATTAAGGTCAGTGCAATCCTATAGCTCTAGACGTTGATATAGAGCTTTCAGGTTTTAAGCAACTATAAAATTGACCTTTCAATTTATAATAAAGGGATATTCATATTACAACGTTATAATATTTTTTTAAATACTTAGAGTTGAAGAGTTTTTTCGGTATTTTACTTTATTTGCTAATTTAAGGTATTTACGTAGGGTTTTTATTGCGCAATAAGATAATAATAAATGAACTAGACAAATATTCTAGGACGATTTTGGGCAGGAAGCTCCTTAATTATATAAAAAAGAAGATGGTTCTGCTGGAAGTCAATGAATTGATTCATTAAATAGTGATACACTGTTAATTAGAAAGCGGCGTTTCGAAATATAATAATTATATTAAAAATAAAAAAAAGCGCATTTTCTATCTCCTTATAACGAAGTAATTATGATTCTGGATACTGGAGAGCAGGCTCTTGCGAATAATTACGAGTGGAACAAGAAGTTTATCTTCCAAGAAATAATAAATCACGGATTTGGAATAAGGACTTGGAACGTGTGGCGACCTGTTGAGTCAGAATTACGACAATGAAGATCTACCTCTGGCGCTTCTAATGAAAGCGAGTGTCTGTTCTCAAAGAATAAATCACCTAAAGGAAGAATATAATTTACAAATAAAATATTTAAACCTGATCCCTGCTTTGTATGTATAGAGTCAGCGACCTTATGCCGGTTTAGAGAACCACCTCACAGTGTGAAATTTCGCCAAGCTGGGAGGACAAAAATCGAAAAAATGAGCTATTTTTTAAAGGATTTTTAATACTACATATGACAGGTACAATGTCTGAGGATATTGGAATCGAAATAATTAAAATTTTAAAGCCACAGTCGTACTTTACACCCAAACTTGCCTGTTCAATGCTTACGTACAAGGAATAAGTGCAAACCTACACTCATTCCTTCTTTGTTCATCAGAGTGCACGGTTCTGGTTTCCAGTTACTTCAGCTTGTGAATTTTACTCTGTTTATAAATCATTTGAGGTAAGTATTGACATGGTTATATTAGAATACGTGTAATTTAAAGGGCTTAAACATTTTGTTCATGTTAAACGAATACAATTCAAAAAATCATACACTTATTGAAATTTAGAGTAAGGCAACTTCTTTATTACGTCGATTCACGTCTTGCTCTATGGATTAACGTAAACTTAGGAAGCTAGAGAAGAGAACGTGACAAGAAAAGTTTGCCCATATTTGCCCGTTTTGTCGAAATCTTAAAAAATGTTACAATATTTTAGAATGGACGAATTAGTCACTTACGAAATGCTGTATGAGATATGGAGAGAGAGTAGAAAGGATGCAAGATTTGACAACGTTCTTAGTTTTTTGATTGAGAAAAAAAGGCTGGGGAGGATTTCCTGAGCTGAACGTTTTCTAGTAATGAATGTCTTCTGGTTGCGGAACAATTTTGTTGTTTGATTTTAATGCCTCCTTATTTTGTTAAGAATAAAGTCATCCATAACGACCTTAATGTCCCTTTTGTTGCTGAATTGGCCCGAACCCGGTATCTAACCTTTCATAACAAACTTCACTACCACTCAAACCCTCTAGTTTCAAACCTAGCTTCCTCTTCAATTGCCGATAATCCTCGGAGGCGTCTGAAAAGAAGATGGTCACGTGACCTTCTTAGTTGAACTTTGATTTGAGTACTACCAGTGGGTAGTTTCTCTACTTGTCATTCTCATGTCATTATGTAGCACTTAGCCTATTTACTTGTTGTATTATTGTAATACAGTTGTAGATATCAATAAATAAATTTAAAAAAAAGAAGGTTTTAATGCAATAAAAAAATAAAAATTACTAAAATTATTAAAATTATATATATATATATATATATATATATATATATATATATATATGTGTGTAATTATTAAAATTATACCTGTTGTGATATAATTCTTGATAAATCTCATTAATTGTCTTAGTTTGACAACTTAAATATAAAAAAAAAGATATTTAACACTCATTCTGAGGACGTTTAGTATTATTAGTAGTTTAGCAAAATTACACACTGTGCGCCTTCAGCGGACTCAGACTGTGTAATTACTCGTACTTGAAATACCTTCGGGTAGAAACAGTATTGTGATTATCATGCTGTATATATATATATATATATATATATATATATATATATATATATATATATATATTGCATTGTAAATATTTTTATTTGAATATATGGAGATTTGAAACAAAAAAAAAAAAAAAACCTGTCATTGCAAACATGAAATATTGTACACTTTAAAATGACAATAGTTCTATTTCCTTAAAGAGTAGGAAAACAAAACAATGGAAACGAAAAAAGAATAAATGGAAGCATGAAAATTGTGCTAAAAGAAATACATGAGAGCTTAAACGCTGAACTTTTCTTAGTTTAGATCATTGGAGTAAGTTTCTTGAAATGCCGCACCAATAATAGAGATAAATATGTAATTGGCATCAGAAATGGAGGAATTTTATCCAAAAAAATAGGCAGCTTCCATTATTTAAATACTAGATCAACTATAATCAAATGGGAGCAATAACAACTTCGTAAAAAAATAGTATTTAACTTTAGTTTTGTGATTTTTTTTTTTAATAGGGACCAATCTTTCAAAAACCTCTTGAAATAATGATGGTTTGATCTTTGGTTCTTAAATGGACAAAATTTCTCCTCACAGTTCTTCCACATCCCCCCCCCCCTCTATGAAAAAGAAAAATATATTCGTAAATGATGGGAAAATTCTGACTAAAAGTTTTTTTTCTTGCAAATGAAGGTATTTGTTCTATATTCCCCTATTGTTGGGGAGGGGGTTATTGACTTTGAATGTAATTTTATTCTGAGAACAATTCTTTATTCTGCGAACCAGATACCTGTTAAAAGCAATCCAAAAAAGAGATATCAACTTCATTCAAACGAAATAAAAGGAGTTTTTTACAAATGTATGTAATTATTGGAATTTTAGAAAAAAAAACACGCAAAAATTTAGATCCTCAAAAATATTCCGACAAAATATATTTATTAAGGCCAAAAACATATAATTAAACGAATTTTTTGAATACTTCAGGATAGCGTAATGGTATTTGTATGATATTTTCCTAAAAAAACACTACTTATCCGTAAGATCCTTTCCTCTTTTCACGCTTTGACCCCATATGACTATGGCTGTGTGGTATATGGGGGCCTCTCGACCATCATCGAGGATAGATTGAAGCGAATAATGAACTGCTCACTAAGGTTTGTCTTTGATGCCCCGAAGAAGTCTCATGTGTTCCAACTTCTAAGACGAATTAAAGAGGCTCCTCCACTCCGTTCGTAGACTTCCTTCCTATTTCCCGCGTTCTTTCTTACGCTAACCATCAACTCATAACCATCATTATCTATAGCATCCCTCTCAAATTTATAGTCTCCTACAATTCAAATCCTGTATCCAATCCTAGGACACAAGATCTCGCCTTTCCGAACTTTATACTCGTTCCCAGAGAACCGAAACGTAAGGGTTCCTTTCTCGCCCATTCTTCTTCCTTATCTGCATTCAAATTCAAGCCTTTCTAATCTCCTAAATTCCCAAACAGATGTTCTGTAATCTGTGAGAATATCTCTTTTCCATCAGAAGTAGTAGATGAATTGCTGTAAACAGTCTTCACTTATAACATTAGGCGCTTAAATTTTTTTTTTCTCAGCTTAAGTCTTGTCATTTTAGCTTTATTATATTTGTTTGCTACCGGAATATGCCTTTTAGTTTATATTTATTTTCATGTTATTATTTCAATATTCTGTCATTCTAATAATGTAACCGTTTGGCCAGATATATATTTATTAAATTTTGTACACCTCTTTTATTCTTAAGGGAGTATTATATTCTAATAAATACTGAATTGAAATTCCTTGCTTTCATTGGTGAAATCATCGAAAATAGTCCATATGAAGGTTTTTGTCGCTTTTTAAATGGATCCCTGGAACTGTGTAAATATCCTAAATCATGTTTAAATATTATTTATTATCTATAGTTATCATTGTGATAGAGACCGAGGTAGTATAAAACCCGAACCAGAAGGTTATGGTAGTACCCACTCGACAAGAATGGAGGAGGGCTATAACTCAAAGAGGAAGGTCCTGGTTGAAGCAGGCGATGGCCGCAGATAATCGACAGGGACTCAGTTAGCGATACAGGCACCTACAAAAGATGAATTAATTCCTCCAAAGTACAAAGGACCTTTTGTCCTTCCCCGCTCCATTGTTTCTTCAGAACTCGGCCATCAAGTGCCCAGGTGTCGCTGCCTCCTCTTCCTTGTCGACCCTTCGGTTAAACTGATCCATCCCTTTGTCATTCCACTCTCTGTTAATGTCAATCCATTTTGAAAAACTGGTCATTTTAATTTGGTTTCAACCATACTCTTTGGAACAGAGGATAAGCTATCTTAAGTTCCCCTTTAGAATAATTACAACCTCAGACGTTCTCGGAAATAATTCCTACCTGTAGATTACAAAACGGAGGTAATAAAGGTAAGTGCTGATAATTAAGTCTTCTCCGAATTTATAATTTTTATATTGAGCAAGGGTTGGAGAATCGGGTTTCTTCTTCATCCCAATCCCCATCCGTCCTTTTTAATTGATTTCATTAATTTACTTGAGTGGTTTTCTCCTTGATCGATTCCTCCTCAGTTCAGGTAGAATTATCGAAAACGATTAATGAAATCACTAATAATAATTACTCATTTGAATTTGCAGACCGACCGATATTTATCAAGTTGAGTAAAGTAGATAACAATTAATAACATTGAAAAGAATACTATTTCTATTTGGAGGATTTATGATCATGAATAAAAAGTTCATTTCTTTTAAGCCTACGTCCGAAATTGATTAATTAATTCTTAATGTTTTTTTCTTTCAAATAACTAACAGATTAATATTATTTGAAAAAGTAATGTTTTTATGTTAAATTCTGAAATAAATTTATAAAAAATTAATATATGAAATGTCAGAGAAAAACAAAACTATCTTGACGTTCGATTTCGAACAGAGGTTTCATTTTTTTGTAATAATTTCAGTGGATTCATTCAATTTCTCCCAAAAGTGGAAAAAACCCACTAGATTGTATGTGGGTAACAATTGTAGACATGAATTCATTTTTAGATTAATGCCCCGAAGATTTACCGTTTTTATGAAATTTATAATATTGTACCTCAGAGGTTAACTATGGTGACTGACATTTTTCAAACTTTACAGGAGAGCAGTTTTAATGTTAAATTTTCATTTTTATTGTTTTTCCATGTTTTCAATGATAATTAGAGGTCATCATTGATCTTGAAGGCCTCTAATTATCATCGAAAACCGTGAACAACAATAAAAAGGAAATTTGACATTAAAACTGCTCTCCTGTAAAGTTTGAAAAATGTCAGTTACGATAGTTTACCTGTGAGGCACAGATATTGGTTGAAATAAGGAAGATGACTTATAAGTAATAAATAAGCTCGATATTTCTCGCTTATTAGAATTAGATGAGAATTAGCCAGGTCATTTTTTTCAAACGCAAAATACATTGGCACTGTTGATGTCTCTGTTCTCTAAAAAAAATATCCTATTTAAATATTTTTTTAACCTATATTAGTTGCGTACATCTTTTTACACAGGTGGTGGAAAATAGAAAATAAAGAAAAATGACCATGTGATATTTACTCTCCTATTAACATCATTAAAGGTCTATTTAAGAATATAATGATTCGAAAATTCTCCTTATTTTAATAATATTTAGAACTATCGGTTAGTTCTTTCTTCCAATATTCTACTTAACTTTGAAAACTTTCAATTTATTTAACAAATATTTTTGAAATATTTATCGAATAAATGTAATGTACAACACCTGAAAGTTTTTAAAAACAAAAGAGCATACAAATTTGTATAAAACATATTTATAAAAACTTCATGATTTATTTATTTATGCTGTTGATAATAAAAACAATTAATTCGTGGTCGATAAAATGCTTACCTGCATTGAATTCCTTGTACGCTAAATAAAAAAAAAAAGTTTTAGAAAATAAATATAATTCAAAAAATGTCTAGATATGAGTATTCTCCCGTATTCTCAAAAAAATATTTTAAAAAATATTTATGTGTATTGTTTAGCATGCGTAATTGGTGTGCTCGTTATGTACGTCTTGTATTAATATTTCATTACTTTCGGTCTCATGTGCTCGTTTAACATTCGAGTATACATTTTAAAAAAACGGTTTAACAAGAGGCATATTTTTGCTTGTATGCGAATTATTGCCGAATAGATAGATAGCTTAGAAAAGGTTATTAAATTCGTAAAACTAAAATCATGTAGCTGTTATTTATATTAACATTTATATGAAGTAGAATTAATAGCCAGTCCAAAAATAAAATGTGAACACAACCAATTATTTAAAAGATTTAGTGAATATTAAACAAATGTGTCTACATTTGAGTTGAAAGTAGTTGACTGGATAATTCAAATGATTGATTGAATTGGCCAGGGGGTGCAGTCAATGATAACACAAAAATTAAGTTTACTTCATTTTTTTGTTATCATTGACTGCATCCCTTGACCAATTCAATCCAATATTTGTCTATAGTTTCGATAAAAATGCCTGATGTCTCAGCGTAAGCTTTTAAGTCCCAATATTACAAAGTCAATTAAGAGACAGTTTTAGTTTAGAGATATATGGATTTTTGGTTAGTATCTTGTCACTAATGTCTTGACAAGTATTTAGTGTCTTTGATGAACTAATGCTCTCCATAATAATTACAAAATCAGTTTGTGTGTTTACTTGTATGTGTGTCCTTTATACATTACAATGTGTACTATAAGAGAAATATTAATTAAATGATTACTTACTGAATAATCTCCAGATCCACTGAAGTCATCGGTGGGGTAGCTGGAGCCTCCAGAGAAGGGGGGTCCAGGCGGTCCTGGTGGGCCGGGTGGACCCCTGATGGCCTCCCCGGGAGGACCCTGCAACAGCAAGAGTCAGTGGATCCTGTGAGGATAGCTACGCTCGGGTCTGGGAGGATCGGGAGGGGACAGGGGGAGGAGATGGAAATACATTCGGCCTACGAGGTATCTCGCGTTATCTTGAATATTATAGTGGACCTTATTTAGCTATATGAAGAAGAAAACGGTTCGGGTGGAGGTAAAATAAATATCTTAAATAACGTTATAACGTTTCGACCAAAATCCTAGCTCTTCTTCATGACTAAATAAACAAAATGCACACAAACTAAAATTATATACGGTAAATATTAAAATATATAGGTATCCAGGTATCTGAGTTGTGATATTTAAAGATGGGGACACCCTTTTACAAATAAGTAATTATGAAGATTATACAAATGAGTAATAAAGAATAAAATCATTAATAAAGAAGGTAATACAAATAAATCGTAAGGTAGTAAAAATAAAAATAAGGTAATGCAAATTAAAAAAAAATGTAACACAAACAAAGTTAAAAGAGATGGAGAAATACAAATAAGAAATACTGGGCATAAATAAATATTATACAAATAAGTCTAATATAGATGAAGAAATATAATCAAGAAATTATATTGATTATATTAATAAATTATCTCTTATTTTAAATTATATTAATAAATTATTAACTTATTGGAAGTCATATTAATAAAATATTTCCTACTTACTTAATTCCTCTAAGGGTACCCCATCTTTATGTTTCAGCTCTCAGATTCCTTAATGCCTATATGTATTTGTAATATTTACAATATATAATTTTAATTTATCTGTATATTTAGCCCTGAAAAAGACCTACAATGTTGGTCGAAACGTTGGCTTTCCAATAAACTGTTCTCCCTACTTAAGAGAATTTTTATTTACCTCCACCTGGACTATGTCACGTTATATTGTGCAGCAAATGTATCTAATTGCTTCCGACTTTATTCGTAGCACAATTAATATTTGCAACGGGTTATTACATCATTAGAATGAGTTTATTGAAGTTCTCAATGTTATAGACATCAGTATTTAAACTATCCTCCTCGCATATATTCTTCATTTAAGTTAATTGCGATTTTTACTTTTAATCCTTTTTTTATATTAAAAAACAAAACAGAATAAATGGTAACGTAACAGTGGGAGAGGACAGTTACATATTTGCTATTAAGCTATTAGGGATTTATTTTTAAATCCCTTATATCTGCAATCCCGGTGAATAAGAGGTTAAGTCTAATTTTGCCCAGAGATAGATAACTGTACTGAAGGAAGCAGAGAATCGTGCAATTCTCGTAGCTTATGCTTTGAAATGGTGTAAGGTGAAGCAATAAATCCACCTGAAGCCAATGCTTGACTTAGCTGCTTAAACACTACCAGAATGGCACGATTCCACATCAATGAATAAAGCGATTGTGGTTTTCGAATGCAGAAATGATGGTGTCAGAAATATGGTTGATATATGCCTCTTAAAATTATACATGTAAGAGAATTATGATATTAATTTAGTTTTATATATGCTCCAGACTGCTTTAGATATAAGTGTAGTCATTTAGAGGAAAATTGGATGGGAATTTGAAAATTAGAAAAATATTTTAAACTTACCCTTGGACCCCTTTCTCCTTTTTCTCCTTTGAGTGTTCTTCCGAATTGTCCCACTTCTGTAACTCCAGGTCGATTAAAACATAATTTTAAAATGTGAACACGATAATTGTTTTGGCAGGGTTAGTTACTATTCCTTCCATATTTAATATGGAATTCTATAATTATATACTAACTATATTTTTTTTTCAGTTGTTACAATGTACATTACTAAATTAGATCGGTTAATCTCAACAATAAAAACGATTGATTGACATTTACTACTTATGAACTAATTAAAACAAACTAAAATGGTCAATATTTTATGTTAAATGGTATCACTTAAAATAAAATAAAATTCAAGTGTATATTTGTATAGAAGGCACCATTATCTCGCATTAATAAGAAGTAATGAGCCGATAATCGATATTCATTACATGCTAATTTATGAAATGTTTGTCAAGGAAAACAATTATTCTATAATTGAGCTATTAAGGTTACTTTATTTTTAAGAAAAATGACAAATTTTAAATGAAATTCCTGAGCTCACTTTATTATTTATGATATTGTTATATTTAATATTTTCTCTCTTCCACTCAAGAATAATGAAAATTCCACAATTTAATTTTTTTCGAATTTAAAATTTGAAATATTCAAATTATCTTGGGAAAAAGCGCATTTAATTATGTTGATGTTATCGTACTATAGAGATGGAAAATTAAATAAGAAAACGGTTATTATCACTTAGATATCAACTGAATAATTAAAAATAAAAATAATATGTTTATTAAATTGTCCATAACGAATATTCCAAATTATTTATTTTATATGTCACTATTAGATACCTTCATGACAAATATTGATTAACTAGAACTTAGTTAATTTTAGTAAAAGGATTATAAAGCAAACGTATATATATTTCAATATATATTACAAGTAGATGCCTTGCAAAGCAACATAGTTCCTATTTATAAATCAAGACTCCCCCAGATAGACTATATACAGTTAGTTCTCTGACATGAAATGAAATTGATCTCCCACCTCTGCATTGAAAATTTTAATTAAATTAATACAATAATTTATTATAATTAGACTTGGGAGCCAATAGCTTAGGATACAATTATTCTTTAATTAATAAAAGAAAATGATACATCGCATAAATGTAGGGAAGTCGAAATATTTTTTGTTTCTGTATTTCACAGACAAACGTTATTGGAATTTTTATAATAAAACGGCAACAGGAGAAGATTGAATTTCCTATATTGTATCCCACTGCCCAAAAAAATGTAAGGAAATTCTTTCTCAATTTTAGGGTATCTAAAGTATTCGGTTCTTTTTCTGTAACATGACCAAAATATACAAATATTAGCATGAATTCTGGTTATCTATCAGTCCAAAATATTTAAATTCTCTGAATAGATCTTTAAGGAAAAGCTGCCTGGGAGAGTCTTATTTATCAAAGTGTACTCAGTTAAATAATTATATAGTCAAGTACATAATACCATAGTTACAATTATTACTAAGAAATATGAATTAATCGTGGAAAATTTTTTTTTCTTAAACTAAGGTAAAAAAAAATGAGTAATATATTCTCAATCGTCATGGAGAAATTACTTTATGATAGAAATTTTGCTTAGCATTAAATCGTTGATAAATTTCAATGAAATTAAGGCGAAATGGTGTTAATATAATGAACATGTCGAAAAAAGAGGGGATATGATGTTTATTTTTTATTTTAGGCTTTTGTTAATTATATTCACGAATTGTTAATACTTGCCATGTACAACAATAGGAACCAATTGAGCATAATACTCTTGCATTTTTTGCAGAGTACAGATTTTTTGATATAGAACTAATATTTACTCTGTGTGTATTTTCTAAGTGTACATGAGCTTATTCTAATTTTTTATTTGAATAATTAATAATTTATAAGATTGAAATATGAAAAAAATATTTGTAAGAATATTGAATGTGTGTGTGTGTGGTGACGAAGATGAATGGTAAAAGTTGATTTCTGCATCGTGTGTAAATGGCCCCGACAGACATGAATGAAATGTGATAGTAAGATATCGATAAAAATCTTGAAAAGTTATAATTTTCGTCATGCACACTTATTCATAATTCTTACATATAAATTCATATAAAGTATGATCAATGATGATTGATAGCACAATTATCAAAAAATAAATCTTGTTTATTTTTTTTGTTTAAATTTAACAGTAGCGAAACCAACATAGAAGATGCGTTATTTATAATGTTTATGATATTATCCATACAGATCAGAGATTTTATTAGATATTCAGAAACTTTTTTTTTACACATAATTTTAAAGTCTCGATTTGTATGACTTATTGGGCTAGCGTGATGAAATATTTTTATTTTTTAAAATATAAACTGCAAAAAATTTTATAATTTCATTTTTAATAAAATTTCTTAAGAGTTGTTAGCTGACTAGACACCATAATGTCCTCTTGAGACAGGAAAAGCCGTTGTCAACATAGGCTTACTTCTGGGATCTAGAGTGCCTTCTCCCATGTTCCTTTTTCCTGCGATGTTGAAGAAAAAAAGAAACATAAAATAGGCTGAAGTACGGACTGTAATCTTTTTTTTTTCCTACATCATAACTTTGCTTTTACAGTACAAGAGCTGTTACCCTTTTTTTTTTTTTTTATGTAACATAACACTAATAATGTAATATAGTTCGCTGTCGTTTAAATTTATTATCAAATATTATTTATTATGAATTTAAATGTAGCTACGAATCGTTGATATAGTAGTTATCGTCCTCCCACCTTAAAAGATTTTTTTTTGTGAAATAACAAATAAATAATTTTAAGTGAGAAAGATTGACTATTTTAAATGCGATTTTTAACGTTTCGTCCTTTTATTTTTAAATATTTTATTAGCCTGAAATTTTCTATAGTTAATCATGATTGCTTCTACTTACTCGATCAAGTTACAAATACAATATCATTGAGAAATAATTAGGCAAGCTATTAATTAATGATGGCGTGAGTTAATAAAAAACAATATCGATCGTGCCAAATCAACGGTTTTTATAGCACCATTATTCGTCGCTCAAAATGACAGTTTGAGGGACGATAAAACCGATCTTGTAGTTTAACACTTCCAGAATATATTTCCTTTTCTACAAAACATTATTAAGTATTGTTCCTCATTATATATTGTGTAAAAATATTATATGTTGTATTTACACAATAATCAAGTTCAAATAGTAAAAGAAAAAAAGGTTATATATGCTATAGCTATGCAGTTGAATACTGAAATTCCACAATCTACACTCAAATTAAATGATTTATTTTTTATTTTCATTCCATAACCCATGAAGAGTATTGAACAGGGTTCAGTACTTTCAAGGAATCGAATTGTTTCCAAGCCAACGGTTGGGCACACTCAGCAAATTTTCCTTGTAAATAAAGGACTCCATTATAGAGAGGCTGGGTGAGCCTCAGGAGGGTCTCCAGATTAATTATATTTTCTATTAACGGTCATAATTCGACTATCATTTATCTGCCATAGACTTCCTCCAACTCGGGACTATCAGACCAGCGGTTCCGGATTCTATATGCATAGATACTCGACTCCAAGTAGTACTTGCTATAGCACTTCCACTTGTCAAAAAATACGTTTAACTTTAGAAAATAGTTTTAACCTATTTTCTTAGAGTGCTGCCAGTGGGTAGTATCTCTACATGTGCTATCATGTATTATTTACTCTTATAGCAATTGTACTAGATGTATGTATTACAGTTGTACAACTCAATAAAATAAAAATAAAAAAAACCTATTTTCACTCAAGCTTGTTTTATTAAACTAGTTATGAACATTTTCATAGAAATATAAATAAACTCATATTTATTTAGTGATAAATTTATCAGAAATGTATTTCAACTTTATAATAAAACGTATATTATTCATCGACTAACATCAAAAGCGGTGTTTTTCATTCGAATTCACTTAATTTATTTCGTGGTATACTCTTATACGAGCCATTAAACACTTGGCCCTAAAGAAGCGAGTACAATTGTGGAAAATGGGTTATTCCTTTTCTTTCGAAAGCATTCGAGATTCTAATAAAGGGAAAAGGTTTTATGAACTCTTCTAGGAAGAAATATCTTTTTCTTTATTTCCCAGGAATAAAGTCCTGTAATAAAAAAAATCGAGACAATGAAAAATAGATCCAAGGGTTGGAAGTATAATTTGAGTGCTTATGGCTTGTTGAGGGGGATTTAAAAACCTAATTAAGACACTGCGATGGCAGGCCGTAAACAATATACTTAGTCAAGGAACTTAGGATATAATTTTCCTCAGCCAGATTAAGCAGACGTTTAACAGTAAATGATATATTATATGATTTAGGGCTACTTCAGTCATTATCAACAGCTGACCATATTTTAATTTTTTTTTTCATAAAATGCCCTTGTATGCCGATACAGGATATACCCACTCTAATCTTGGATGAACAAAATTTTGTAATAATGATGACTTTATAATTATATAATTAATTTATTAGATACAAGATTCACAACCACAATACAATTTAATTCATATAGTAAAGAACCTAGATGGGGCAGTTGCATAAATATGTAGGTTTCGCTTTGGGCCATCTTTAAATTTTTTAATAGATTAAGTTAAACAATAATTTGATAATTGTGATATGTTTTATTAAATCTAAATAAAATGGAGGAAAGAAGTAAATTAATATATTAATATATAAATATATATTTATTATTTAAATAGTTACCTCACCTAGGAAAAAAATACAAATTTTATGATAAAGCAGAACAATTTAACATATTTATAGAATTATATGATGATGTGTATAAAGTATCCTATGGACCAAAATTAATTTTAAAAACATTACAGCTAAACATATTAATGTTGCTTATCAAAAATATTACTAAATGTAATATAACATATACCAGTACTTAAGCTAGTGTGCGGTAATTGTCACAGATTTCTGATAAATAAGAATATTTATAAATTTATTTATTATAAACTTATATAATATAACATTATTTTTATATTATATGTTAGATTCCCCTCTAGTTTATATAAATATTATAAACTAGAGGGGAATCTAACATAAATATATATAAATTACAGTGGAATACAGAAATAAATATTTGTTCAACATATTTTATATAGAAAAATAAATTATTAAAATGTACTTAATATATTTTTTTTCATAATTCGTGTAGAACGTTTTAGTTAGATTACATAATATTTTTGTATGGAAAAATTACAATCATGCAATAAATACGTAACTTAATGAAATTCTACTAGTTAAAAACAGCCAACAATGCGTATAAAATACAAGCTTAACATTAAGCACTAGGAATTCGGCCAACATCATTATAAAATTCATAAAAAGTTCATTTTATGTATATCGTGTATTATTAATTTTATTGTTTGAAATTTATTGTTATTAAGAATTCAACTTAGTATTTCTTCCGATGAAAATTAAAAATAATAATTTCATTAAAACATATTGTTCTAAATATTTCCTTGGAAAACTGTATATAATAAACTGTATTCACCGTTAAATTTTTAATCTAACTTACAATAATCCATAAATGTTTTGATTAATCTTCTTAGGCTAGTTCACAGTCTTAAATACTAATAGGAATTTTTTTTTTATTTATATGTAAAACATATTTATATTGATGTTTTTTTAAAATGTTAATATGATAAGTTTTTTGAAGAAGCTTCATCATTATTTATTCATATAAATTTTGCTTTTTTTTCTTGGTATTAATGTTTTAATTAATTCTATCATATTATAGTAAAATATATCGATTTATTCATCTATTGAATTCTTAAAACAAAATGTCTTCGGGTTCGATAAAAATTGTTAAAATTGCAGCTTCTTTTGTTGTTTTCGTTATTACATTTTTTAGAATTAATTAATTCTTTAAAAAAATTATTGACATATTTCATGATTTCGACCAAACATAAAGATTTATTATTTTTTACTAATAAAGTGGAATAATTATTTTTTTTTTACATTTTAACTTAATGTAATATATGTAAATATAAATGTAATATATAATCTGCAGAATAATTTTTTTTTAGATACTGTACGTTTTTCATGATATTTCGTCTATGGCTATAAGCAAATACAACTAAAAAAGTAATAATACTTTACGCAGAGAAAAAAAAACTGAAGGCATAGAACATTTTTTTAAGCAATGATATATTTAGTATTTTAAGAGAGAATTTTCACGATAGTACTGGATATTTTGTTGAATAAGTTATTGTTTGTCCCGAAGTGTTGAAAAAAACACCTTTTTTTCTTACAATATTCCATCGGATGCCTTGTAATCTATTCATATTCATTTCTCCAGAAAAATAACCGAAGATAAAGAACAACTTTTCAGACAATGGTATTTTATTTCATGTTTATTGAAGAGAATTTTTTTTTTTAGTATTGACTGTTTTTTTTCTGTAGGAAGTTATTTTTTCGTTCTAGTTCTGTATAACATTTTTTTTTTCATTTATATTATTAATTCATATTTTGTATTTCGTTATGTTTCATCTAAAAAATTAAAGGGTAATGAGCCTATATACCAAGACTGTGAAATACAAGCAATTTATATAATCCGAATATACTCTCTCGATTTTTCAGTTCTTTTTTCTGTAGAAATAAAGTTCGCACATTTATTAACAATTTTTAATCGAATCCGAACATTTCGTTTTCAGATTTATTTAATTAAAACGTTGCATTTTATTATAATAAAAAATACCTATAACAAAAATATAAAATGTACATAATTAAAAACAATATTTTCAAAATTTATACAATTTTAACAATAAACAACAATAAAACAATAAAAAAGCTGTGATTTATTTAAATAAAATCGTTAATTATATGAGCGCAATAAACAAAGTCTTCTGATTTCTTAAGTCATCCTTTTTTCTATATAAATATGTAATTTATATTGAAAAGTAATATTATTTTTATTTGTTTTTTTATTTGTTTAGAAAAAAAGACTGGATAACTTTTTCAGGCAATGATATATTATTTAAAGTTTAATAATTATTATAAAATAAAAATAACAGCAGGTGTTTTGAAGAGTATAATAATTTGAAAATGATTTAATATTAGAACAAAAATGCAAAGTACTTAGGTTGTAATTAGCTAAAGAAAACCTAACAGTTGCAGGATACTTCTGACCACATGTTTTCAGACGTTGCCATGGATACATACTGTGTGGACTATATAGTTTAGGAATATGACAATAACGTGAGATTTTTATGATGTTATTAGTATTTCTTTATCGTTTTTATGTCATTTTCTATTATTTTTTTTTGTTGGATGCTTTCTAGATTATTCATAGAATTATAATGAACAGAGTATAAATAGTAAAATGTAATAAACCTCTCTAAATAATTACATATTAATATTATATGATGTTGGCCGTAATTATAATAAATATAAATATATATATTAATGCATCCAGACTTACCCTGGAAAGGGGGTGGGGGCTGTGGCTGTGCCGGGGGCGGCAGACTCACCTCGAAGTCGCCTCCAGATCCCTCGTCCTGCAACAAGGAGTGTACTTAGAACTTAGTCTTTGCCTTGACTAATAGTAACCACCAACTTACATCAATCACTTCTACTTTATGCTTGTGTCTTCTCCTGTGATTAAGCCGAGCGGTTATCAAGTGTCACCTTCATGACGCATAAGGTTGTTTGAGTTTTTAGTTGTGTCGCTAATGTCGGGGTCTAGATAACCGAGGCAACTTTATACATTAATATATCCTGTAGTCAGGAGTTTTAATTTCAGTTGAATAACTTGTTTGCTTCACTAAAGTATATTTAAACCATTTTAAAACCTTTTTTTTATTATTGTGTACGACTGTCAGTATTATAAACTACGCAAAACTGAGTAGGGATACCAGTAACTATGTTGTAGTATATACATGTATATATGTTAATATTAACAGTATATATATGTTCATATTAGTTCACTAAATAGCGTGATACTAAATTTACAGGTCGATAAGCATTGCATCCCTAATTATAAAATTATGTTATGAGGTGACTTAGATCTAATGTAGTTCAGCCAAAGAAAGTTACATAGTGGTTTTATTTGCATCAATCAATTAAAAATCTAAGCAATATACCTGACAACGCAACAAAAGCAATAGATATGTTAGAATATTTATTCACTTTGTCCTGAGGGCAATCATAATAGTTAATAATAATTCATTAAGTAAAATTAGTATCCTTAAAAATTTAGGAATATTATCAGTTATCTCTCGACTTAGTATCTTTCATCATAAGTTGTATGATACCATTCTTCTAATTCAGGACCAAATCATAAACATTATGTGTCAGAGATACATTTTAATTTAAGATAGCGGTTTTTGTACCGTGTTTCCATAAATGTGATGAATTTTGTGTATAAAACATTAGGGAACCACTATAAATATTATCCTTAAAGGAAAAGAAAGGATTATATATCCTTAAATAGAACAACAAGTGGTGAGTGGGAGAGAACTGCTCAGGATTGCAGTATTAGGAAATTTATCATATGCTGCATTTCTACGAGAAGTCGGGGAATACAGACGTAGGAAGGTAGGGACTTAGTGGTTCCGGAGTCTATACAAGATCGGAGTTGGAGTAGTCCGAAGACAATAGGAGGAAATCATGTGGAAGTGCTCGAGTAGGTGCAATCTAGGAAATATTCTCTGCGGGGGATGGCATAACCACTTGAGAAGAGACTGGTCATGTAAAAGCCCTTAGGAAGGCAAATCGGACGAAATTTACGTTTTAATGTATACAGAAGTTCTCTGCAGGGCCCTCCCTATTAATTTAACCGTAATCAAAGAGCTTAACAGGTGCTTCAGGAAAAAGAATAAAAATAAAAACAGTACCACTACAATCTCATGAAGGTAGAGACAGTGCTGGTTCTAAGCGAACGGTTGTGAAGAGAGGTGAAGGGGTCAAGGTTAGGCTCAACCGCCAGGGTTTACCCAAAGTTAAGAGTGTCCACTTTATAAAGAATGTGTGAAGACTAAATAATTTATCTGTCGCACCCAGATTCAAATCCGAGACCTACAGCTCAGCAACTGAGTATAGGAAAGTTATTACTTTGATCAATATAGTTCAAATAGATGTAAAAAGTATTTGATTACAGATGAGTGGATAAAAAAGTGATCCTGAATTAGACTAAAATTAATATTTTACGGTATGAGGGACTCCAAACATTACATAAAAACTTGCTACTAAACGAAATGCAACTAAATATATTAAAAAATTTAGAATCATATTAGTTGATCTTACACATATGTCGTCCAAAATGGACGTTTCAACTCACATTAATTATATTTAAAAAAATATATAAATATAAAATTTTACATGTTGTTCCATTAATGTGAAACTGTTATATACAAAATTTTAAATTTGATGTCAAAAATTTACATTTCTATCACCTATTCTGAACAGCCCTTTTAGTAGAATGTCTGCTAAATTTAACATAATGGTAGACTAATATTTATGTTAATATTGGGCCGTTTCATAAAAGTGGAATTAGTGAACTTATGTTGTTTGCTTTACTTAGAAATTCGGTCACCTTCCTTAAGGGTAAACATTTTTGTAAATATTTTTCAAGTCAAAAGTATTTTCAGATTTTATTTCATCACAAAACCACGAATTTTTCAGTTTTAGGGATTTAACATTTGATAAAAAATCGGTAAAATATATAGAAAATGAGGGTGCATATTTTATAAAGGTAAATAACAATATTTCATAAATTAGTTTTACTAAATCATCTTGCGTTTGAAAATTCAATTTATATGTACAGACGCAGCGTGCTACCTCGTTCCCACTTGTTTTGAGAAATAGAATGAAAAGAAAGTAGCGTGCAATGAGAATTTGTAAGAAAGTTTATCACTTTTTTTATTGAATTTAGTACTTATGCATGATTTTTGCTGATCAATTTCCAAACGGAATCGGAGAAATAAAAACAAAATCCAATCTTTTTCACTTAAGAAAATAAAACAACGAAGGGAGATGTAATAAGGACTTCTTGAAGTTTTGGGCGTGGGGGAGAGGGAGGGGGATCTCTAAAGTCTCCTTTAGAACGAGAGGTTGCTAGAAGTCGCTAGTTGTGTAGTTGTGGGGGTCCTAAGGCATCGTCTTTATGAGGGCAGCAAGTGATTGCCCGCCCTGGCCAACTCTGGTCACTTTGTGGCGCTATAATCCGGGATTAAATTCCAGGGATTTGTCAATAATAGAAGTCATGGAAAAGGGATGTTGATTTATTTAAAAAAATTTATTTATATAGTTTATTTAAAAATTTTAAATGAGAAAACAATTTTTTTTTTTTACATCAAATAGATATTAGGTATTTAATCAACAAGAGCGGGCTATTTTCCAATATGTATGGTTGATAAGTCCGGTAAATATTATTCAAGTGATAGCGTCGCGCTTATTAAGATGGTCCAGTAAAGTTGCCGGGGTTGGTAACGAACGAACTCCTTAAAAGTTAATAAACGCTGTGCCGACTGGGAAAACGCTTAAGGGTATACCCAGCCATAAGTGGGAGGATTGCGTTAAGAGTGATATGGTGGATTGGTTGATATGGATTTGGGTTTGGATAGGCCCGTAGAGTTTATAGGTACAGATTGGTGGTATTGGCATAGAGCCTTTGGGTTTTTTAAGACTTATTGTTATTATTATTATTATTATTATATAAGGAAACATGTAATTTCATATTTTTAAATTTTAATTAACCGTCCAATTTTTAAAATGACAAGTAATTTAGCAGAAGTAATTGACTCATAAACATAATAATATTACAAATTTTTTTGTTCCAATATTGCTTTGCTTTCAAGAAAAAACGTTTTATTATTATTATTTATTTAGAAAATCACTTCCTTTCCATCTCTATAAATACCAGTAGTTTTTCAGAAATGGACTGAAAATATCACTTAAAAGTGGAAAGAGAGAGTTTTGATAAGACTTTGTAATGAGTTATAAAGATAGGGGAGAAAAAGTTATTTTTTTCCTGAACTTGATATTGAACGAAAAATTAATTGAAATTTCATGGGTCATTCTTTGAGAGCTATGAGACCATGCCTAGTATAATTTATTTAATGTATGATTTCATGAAGGGAATGAGAGGCTCAGAGGTAGAGCGCAGAGTTGCTGTCCCGGTTCCGGGTTCAAATTCGGCCGTGTCAGATATTATTTTATCTGTTAACGACCATCTTTTGGTATCTGGGACCTTCCAGGTGCTCAATCCGCTTTATAGGCTGAGCGTGATCTGATATCACCTCCCTGCACAACAGTTACCAAGGACAGTACATTTTCTACCTCCTTAATTAGCGTAATGCTCATCATGAGTTGTTTATACTCATCATCAGGAAAAAAATTCATATACTATAGTTTAATTAAATTTTACTAAATCTAAATATTCGGTACTCAAAAGAACACTTTTACATTACATTTATTATGAGGAACCAATATTGAAAAAATTGCGATTCGAACTTTTATCGGGTATTTCTAATTATCTTAGAACTTTAATTGGGAAGGACACTACTGAATCGGCAACAAATAAACCGATCCTGAAGCTATGCACCAAACGACCATTATTCTTTAATGGTTATAAAAATTTTACAACCTTAATAAACTACTGATTTACGCAAGAAAGAATGATATTTCATTTTAATTCTCTTGTGGATGTTACTGGAGTACATATTTTTGAATCATTCATTCAAGTGAGTAAAAACCTTTTTCCAGTCAAATTTTTTTTCTTTATTTAAAATACGTTTCGACTTATTAAGTCATTTTCAATTTTCTTTTCTTATACGTCCATTTTTATTTAAATATTTTTACTCATAAATTTGTACATTATTAAACTAAATAAAAAGAATAATCCAATAAATACATAAGTTATAAAAACAAGTATAGATACCTTCTAATAGTTGTCAAATAATTAAAATTTTTTTTTTTACTTGGTGTTTGTAATGTTCTCCATGGTCATTCTTAACATTTATGAATTGAACTATGGACTGTTATGATAATTTATATTTCAATATTATTTTAATTTATTTTCTCCCTAAAATATATAAGCATCATGAAAGGTCAAACAATACAAATTAGTAATTTGTAGTCTATATTGATCTATTTTCACTCTTTTTTTTTTATATATTAATTTTAAACTGTTAATAGTATGAATATTAAAATTGGAAAAACAATGTTCTGAGGTTCTTGAGACATGTTATTTTATCTGTGTTATCTAATAAATGTAGACTTCTATATTTATTTATTTCATTTTTAACTTTAAAATCACTGATGAGTACAATTTACTTATTTCGTTAGATTCCTTTCTGTCATTCACTACATTATCTATTTTGTCATTGATAAATAAGGCTTCTAAAAATCTCTTTTTTATCTTCTCTTATTTATCTGTGTAAAATGTGTGGTTTTTCAAAATTAAATGTGTGTGATTCTTTTTTGCAATGTGCTGAGAGTGCGGTGTTTGTCTTTGAATTTGGTTTCAAATTATTTCTGTGGTGATAGAATCTATTTTTTAGATGTGTACTGGTATTTTCTATATATTGTTTATCACAATTTTTGCAGTCAAGGTTATATACTACGTTTATATTATCTAAGAGTGGTATTTTATCTTTTTTGCTGTTTATTATGTTTTTTATTGAGTTTATAGTTTTATGTGCCAATTTTATTTCTTCATTGGGATGTCATAATTTTTAAAGGTTCGTTCAATTTTTCCTGACAAGTTTTTAAAAATACGAAACGTATTTTAAATAAAGAAAAACAAATTTGACTGGAAAAAGGTGTTGAATGAATGATTCGAAAGAATGATATTGAAGATGAGTAGTTAATATTATAATGTACGTTAGTTCTAATTTTTCACTGATAAATATTTCTAATTTAATTTATTATATTGCACTACATCGCACAAGGATACTTTTGGAAATTTATGTTTTGGTTTTAACGACCAGCTGATTCCATCCACCTTAATTAGGATTTCGTCCTTCCTCATTACGTGGCTGAGCCGTGTGAATTAATTTAATCATGTTTGAACAAAGCTGGGTAAAATAAAAAAAAAAAAGGAGGGAGTTGAGAAAGAGGCACACAGTGACGGAAATAAATGGAGGGGGCGAGGGAGTTAATAAAGAGAGCTCTATCCCATCCGACCACTTATTAAAATTCTCAACTGTCTACCGACCAGGGGCCTCAGCTCTCAATGGTCTCAATCTGCATTCCGGATGTTCCCTCCTAAATAATGAACAGGAAATATTCTAATTAAATAACAAATATGTCATATAATTATGTTAATTAAATAATTCTTTAGTTGAGAGGTGAAGAAGAAAGTGCTTTTATAATTTTATAACTAAACAGAAACAAAAATCATAACAGAATTTCCAAAATATAGACAATAAAATATTAGTTTTATACGTTAATGTAATTGAAATGTAGGCTTAAGGAATGTTGCGATGGATTGGTCATCAATTGCTCGTGTAAAGAACGAATTCATTAAAAAAATAATGAAAGTTCTGAGCCCACTGGCAAATGTTTGAGGGGTGGGGTCACACGCAGTGTAGTGGTTGGCATATAAACCTAATATGCCTAAGGTCATGCATGGGTTCGCTGTCCGATGGGTGGCCTTAGGATTGTATGGTTTTACCGTTCTTCAGAGGGGACGTAAAACGACCTGATCCATTTCATCCTCAAGATGCCGTTAGAGACATCTATACTAATTATGCCTTTATAGTTCCCTTTAGGGAACACACTTTATTATTGCCTCTGGGGTGCGAAATAGTGGCGTTAATAAGTAAACGTCATAGGGGTAGACCGAGAATAGCGTCAAGTGTGATCTTACGAGTTTTGGTCTGATTAATGATGCGTGAACATCAAGAAGTTTGTTAGCGGAGATTGGTGGTATCGGATTCGATCCTTCGACTTATTATTATTTTCCAATTTATTTTTCTCTCATATTTCTGAAGAACCAAATCAACGTCCTGGAATTTAAAATTTGAGGGAATATATAGGTTACTGTTGATTTAAAAAAAATCTGATAATTCTGCAGGTGTGCCTTGATTGTGCCAGTTTCTATTTTCACAAATCGAGACCAAGACCTCTGCATGAAACTAATCGGCGAAATGACTATAGGAGTTATTTGCATGGTCACCGAATGACAAATTGATTTCAATATCATTATTGAATTATTGTACACATGAACAATATTATTGTATGTTTTTCTCTCAGAATTCTCCGGAACCAAATCCACATCCCGAATATTCAAAATTCAAGGGAATGTAAAAGATTTTACTTAAAATTAATAACTTAATATAGCGGTCTCTCTCTGCTTTGTATGTATAGAGCCAGCGGTCTTGTGCCGGTTTAGAGAACCCGCCGTCAGCGGACTCATACTATGTATTTACTTACAATACCTCCGGATAGGAAAAGTATTATAATTATTAATATATATATATATATATATATATATATATATATATATATATATATATATATATATATATATATATATTAATATGATTATATATTATTTATGATTTATATGATTATATTTATAATTATATGATTATTATATATTAATATGATTATTATGTTAATATATATATCTATATATATATTGTAAATATTTTTTTAATATGAATAAGATTTGAAAAAAAAATAGCTTATTATTATTATTATTATATAGACACTAGTTTTGTGGGAAAGTAATCAGACTGCAATAAAATACCGATAGCTACAATAGCTTCATTAAAACGAAGTAAAATAACATGAAAAATCGGGATGCAACCTTACATTTTTATGTGTCAGACCCAACCGTCTGACGCATCATCAGGGTTTTTGCATAATTTAGACATTTAATTGGACGTCAGAGAGATTCAAGGGTTCTCACCGAAAGAAGGAATAGAGATATATTTTTATGAATCCTCAGACCACATGGCCAAATTGTAATAATAATAGACTTTATTGTGGCGTTTATCGCGCACTAGTATTGTATTGTACAATAAAAACGTTTGGATAAAGGACAAATAGAATGAGAGCTGGTACAGACTGTGCTCGTTAGGGCGCACTCAGCCGAGTTCCTTTCAGATTAAATCAAAAGCCAATTAGGATCGCCCCCCCACAATTATACAGACTCCCCTTCAATGAGCGGTAATTAGTCCGCAATTGTTTCGAGGTATTTACCGACCTCCGTGTCCTTTTGCCCCCATTGCCACATGTCGGTTCTCTAGAATGCTTTAATGATTGTTTTAATAACAATCGAATAGCAGGACTATTGAAGACTAATATACAATAAAATCATATAAAGAAAATTGTATAAATTCTGCGGTTTGTTCAGTATTTTATATTTATATATATAAAAGAAAATAAGACTCGATGGTCGTTTTTAGACAATAATTAAACTACTTTTTCTTTGTTATTTAAATCTTACAAAGTTATTTTATTAATATTTATTATAAACTATGAATAATAAATTAATATAAGTAGACCTAAGCAGGGTCATCGAATGCATTTGATGAGTTTGATTGGCATTAAATATGATTAAAATTGTGCCAAGTTTTTATAAGTGGTAAAGGAATTGGTAATAAATAAAATATTTTTCCCGATCCCTATTTTGTTATTTACTGTTTTTTTCTCTGCATGTATGCTGCATTTTAAGGTATTATCGGAAGGTGAATCAGTGATATTAAATCCAATGTCTAATTTTCCTTGCTTGTTTTTCTAGATTTCCTCCGCATAAAAAATAGACTTATTGTTCTTTTATAAGCATATATCTCTCCTTTAAATTGGTTAATGGTATAGTTAATAATAGTCATGGTAAGGAAAAAGTAAGTTAAAAAATTATGTAATAATTCTGAATCATTACTTTTAATAAAATATGCAAAAGTAGGTACTTTTCCAGGGCCTTATTGTAACTTTATGATTTCTTAATTCAGTTATGTGATTATTAATCTTAAATTATTTATTTTTTATTATATATTATCACTCTCTCTCTCTCTCTCTCTCTCTCTCTCTCTCTCTCAGTATAAAAGATATTTTTATTCTAAAAATATGACCGAAATAATGCTGATAAAAAATTTCATACTGCACCACATTGCTTAATTAGTCTCATGATAAGCATTCTTTATTATTTAAGTATACTTTTATTACCTTATAAACTTATTAACGTTACTTGTATATTAAATATGAATAATAATGTAAATTCAAATTAGAAATCCTATTTTCTAGCTATTTTTTATTTAATAGCTATTTTTTTTCTGACAGTACGGGCTTAATACCAGCATGATTGTATCAAGGGGCAGAACTACAGTTGCACAATACCTGGCAGTCGTGCGGGCTTAGAAGGTACGGAGCGCCGTATACATACATAGCTCCTTAACGCTTCAATGGATTACAATATAAACCTTAAAATTTAATAATTTACATTAACAAAGTATAATTTTTAAATATGAAATTATAGTATCTTTCATATAAAAGTCCGTTAAATTCAACTTTCTCTAAATGAGAAATATGATACTATATGTATGTACTTATACAATTTTAAATTTTCCTTTTTTATTTATTTCCAAGAAAAAATTCTAGTTTTGATTACAGAGTTCTAATTAAATTTAGTCGAACATATAACCCGTACATAATCGAAGATTTGCATGTACATTAGCTTGTGAAAGAGAAACAAAGAAAAATAAACATCATTGGACATAAATCCTATGTTGAATTTAAATTATAAAATATAATATTCATCTTTTATGACTGTGCTCAACATTTTCACATAAACTGATATTATTATGTTAATGTTAATAGGATTATTTGAAATTAATTTATGAGAAAAGATCACGTTTCACTGCTTTTTATCAATTTTCTAGATTTTTTAAAAGTTAAATAATAGAAATTATATTTAAAATGAAACTGAAAGGTTTTATTTTTTTCCCCGTTTACTGATAAACATATAACTTTATTATTCAACATGACTCAACTCTATTTGCCTTTTGAAATTGCCGCTTGAATTATCGGACTAATGAAGAAATAGTTTTGCTAATTAAATTTAGTTTTGATAATGAAATCATTTTAAACAAAATGGTCAATAATTACATTTGAATCATTTAATCATCTTTTTAAATGTTTATTATTGAAAAAAAGGTTTTTGAAATTTTTGCCTTACATTTATATGCTATATTATAATTTAAAACTAATTTCAGTCCACAAAGTGGTCATATCTTTTGAAGAATTTTTTTTTTAATTTAATTTATTGATATTTACAACTATAATAATATTACAACAAGTAAATCTGATAATATGTACAATATGACATGAAAAACACTTGTGGAGAAACTGCCCATCGGTAGCACTCAAATAAAGATTTATAGTAGATGGTCTTGAGGCTATCATCTTTTCAGAGGCCTCGAAGGGTTATCAGGAATAGTATGGGAAGCAAGTTGAGAGACTAGCGGATTCAAGTGTGTATGGAGCTTGTCATAGTATCTAGGTCTAGGGCCAAATCAGTAACATATGGGATATTAAGATCATGATGGATGAGTTTGTTTGTGACATAATAAGGAGCATTGAAGATTTTACGAAGGATTTTGGATTGTAAGGATTGGATACGAGATGAATTGGATGGTTTACTAGAGCCCCAAAGCTCAACTCCGTATGTTCAAATAGGTCTCATAACTAAATGAGTCTTTTGTAATTAATTGGGAGCTTAGAGCGTTTGCCCAGTAAATGTTGAAGAAGGCGAAAACGAGGAGCAGTTTCTTGTCTTTTCAGTCTTGTATGAGGATTCCAAGTGAGACGTTTGTCCAGGTGGAGTCCTAGGTAACGTATCAGTTCGACAGGGTTCAGTGGAATGTTATTAAAGGATACAGTAGGGCAGGAATTTGTAGGTTTACGACGAAGAGTGAAGGCAATTTGATGGGATTTGTTAGGATTTATTTTAATTCTCCAATTTTGACACCATTCTTGAAGGTTTGAGATATAGTATTGAAAGGTTGGGATGCGAAAAATGGATCCTTATTTACTGATAACACACATGTGTCATCAGCGTACGTGGTGAGGACAGTGCCTGGATGGGTTGGGATATCAGCTGTATTTATCGTGTACAGGATAGGACCCAGGATTGAGGAACTCCGGAAGACTGGATAAAGAGGGAAGAGTAGGAAAAATTATGGTTTACTTTAAAGGCTCTATTACTGAGATAGGAACTGATAATAAGGAAGTAAGTAGAAGGTAAGAATTTACGGAGTTTGTACAGCAGACCCCGATGCCAGACTCGATCAAAAGCCTGCTCTACATCGAGAAAAGCTCCCGTGCAGTACATTCCGTGCTCTAATGCGGATGAGACAACGTCCACCACACGATGGCATTGTTGGATAGTGGAGTGTAAAGTTCGGAAACCAAATTGGTGATCTGGGATTATTTGGTTGGATTCTATGATAGGATGAAGACGTTTCGGAATGAGTTTTTCAAGTATTTTTCTCATGATGGGCAGGAGAGATATAGGACGGTAAGGAGATGGGAGTTCTGGTGTTTTTTTTTAAGGCTTTGGTATCATCTTAACTATGGATAATTTCCAGGAATCAGGAAAGCATGTGGTGTGGAGTACGGCATTGTATATATATATATATATATATATATATATATATATATATATATATATATATATATATATATATATATATATGTAAGGAGTAGGATCGCTTTCCGAGGAAGGCGTTTTAACACGTGGGATGTGATTAGGTCGTGCCCTAATTTTAATTCGTTGGCTAGTTTGGTATAGTGACTCCTGTCCGCTGGATATCTGGTACGGTGCCACTTCGCTCTTGTCCGTCTTTTTTTTCAATAACTCGCGAACAATTTTTTTGTTGAAAATCATATACATATAAACTTTCTTGATAATACTAAAAATAAATCTGAAACTTCACGTGAAGTAAACCCAACAGCAGCTTCAAATTTTTAAAAAAAGGAAGTACATACTTGCAATTTGTTATTTTAAATATTTCGAAGATTATGTTAGTCGATATTAATGTCTAAACTGTAAAATACTTTTTATTAAGTGTATAAGCAGAAATGCTTACTCTATTATAGAAAGTTGTATACACTCCTTGAAATAAGTTTGAGTTTGAGAGGAAATTATTTTTAAAAATTGTTGTCTCACTCTAAATTAAAAAGTATGTTAAATACCATATTTATGCTCATTGCGTGGTAGTCACTTCACAATCGAATCTGATCAAACATAGTATAGACTTGAACCTGGTATTATGATAAAATTTGATTTCAAATTCCAAACACGTGTTTATCATTTTTTATAACAACTGTGGTACTCTTAAATAACTGCTGTGACGTTTGAAAACACTCACCTATAGTAATTAGGTCCGACAGTTAGTAATTGAAATCAAAATAGATTCCATTAGTTCGCTGTCGTTTATGCCTATTTTTCTCCTAGACGTATTTCATACATAATTATTGGGAGTAATATATTTTTTGGATACCATTAAGAAGCAGTGTTACGCATTATATTTAAATTTAAAGTAAACTTACGCAATACATGAAAAAAATCAAATAAGTTTTCTTGTAAGCATAAATAGACAATTTAAAAGGTGAACAATTTGTTGAAATGTTAGTCGATATTTATATAATCTTGATCATTCAGCGTGAGTGATTGAAATTCAGGTACAGTAAACTGGTACATTAGTTTGTTGAAATGACCTAAGTGCGATAAGCAATGTAGGGCAGTAATGGTATTTCTTAAAAAGCTTAAAGTTATCGTTAATATTAGAAATTGATAAGTCGAACTTACAATGGCCCCAGGATCAAAATACACATCTGATGGGCTGTCGGAAACCTGTAAACATATTACATGAAAACATAGAAATAAAAAATAAATATTTTTTTACGAATTGACCCAGCTAAAAAGGAAACCCTTATTTTTTTTTTAAATCTGCTAATTTTTTAGTTCTATAATGTATTCGTTTATATGGTTATAGTTTAAATAAAACCTATAATAATGTATGAATCAGATCTATAATGGAGTATATTTGACAGCGAGGTCTAGCATTATCTGTATGTTGATTGAAACAATTCTACAAGTGACTGTTCTATATTCATGGCATTGCCCATTTAAATAAATAGGATTGTCCGCTGAAAAGTGATTAACAAGGGCATATTAAAAAGTAGCACATAAACATATTCATTTTTATGTAAACATTTTTATGCCTATTTCGCTGAATGAAATTAATAATACAATGCGCAGTTATGTTTAGGACACCAGAGAAAGTGTTTAATGATCTTATTTATTTAGATTAATAATAGAATCCTTCAGTGCCCAGGGTCGTATCAATCTCTTTTAATTGGTCATATAGAGACGTTGTATATCCTCTAAACTTATTCTTTTAAGAATCTTTCTTGAAGAAGCTTTCAGGATCCTGAAGCAACAAGTTGGATGGACAACGCAACCTTCTTATTTCTTGTATAACTCAAAATAAATAGGAGGCTGCTTCTGGTGTATTGACTTTAGCATTAATATAAATGTTCCAACAGTCGAATATACATTAGATTAAAAAAAAAAAGTATACATCAGTGAAAATAAAAATGAAAAAAAGATAAATAGATAGTTATTATAACTTGGTATATGATATGATAAAAAATAATACTTTAGAGGGGAAGAGTGGGTTGAAATGCAGGTTTTGAATACGCTATTTTTAATCTTTTATAATATTAATTATTGATAATTCTCTGGAAGAGTTAATAATATTAATAATATTCTAGAAGAGTTAACGATAAGATGTTAAAAAAGTTCATACGAGGCTTGTAAACCCTTAAAAATAAAAATGGACAAATAATCCTTACATAAAAAGAACCTGTACCACTACAACCTGTGAAGGTATTGGGGTTCAAAACAGGTTCCTAGATCACGCTCAACTGCCAGATTCCCCCCTTTATTTTGGTTACCCACTTAATAGAGGCTGGGTGAGCCCCATGAGGGTTTTAGATCCCATAGGATCTATCTCACAGATTAAATATAAATTTTTCTGAAGAGAAGAATGTAGTAAACCCAGAAACTTCGGCATGGCAAATCAGTGCTCTACCACTGAGCCACTCCACTCTTTGGCATCAATCATTAAATTTATGATGTATGCCTACTCTTACGTATTTATGAATTATCTAAAGAGATTTCTTTGCTTAAAAAAATCTTTTTAGTTGTATTCAGCAATTTATTAATATTTTACCATAAACATTCAAAATATATTTTTAAATAGACAAGTGTTTAAAAGACGAATCCTTACAATAATTATTAATATAAGCATGTAAATAAGATGAAGCTCCTAATTGTAGGATGAGATATAAGTTTTATATTAACCTTTACGAACTTGAAATACGACACTTACAAAAATAAATGGAAGTTTTATTATTATTATTTTTTTAAAGAATTCAGACCAGCTATTTTCATCACTATTAGATCAATCGTATTCTATAACCTGTTCAGCAAGATACCTCTGTTGCCTGGAATATTTTTATACAATTTAAAATTCAGCGATTCCATTTGATGAAGGGGAGGATGGAGGGAATAGAAAATGCTTTGAACTTGGAGAAGCGAAGGGAAGACTTAGATGATTATATCAGATCGGGGCTCAAAAGAGAATAACATAATTACATGTACAACAACTCGGTTTACTTTTCCTCTTTTGAAGAAAGGAAATGATAGGATTGTTCTAGCCAGCTCTCTCCTGGAAATATTATCTACAAAGGTTCTCTTTCAAATCCACTTAATAAAGATATAACCAAAAATATCTGGGCACCGTTCACAAAGCAAAGCTATCCACCTAAATTAAATTAAACGTTTTTCTAAAGTATATTTGTCTACATAATATTAGCAATTTATTTAAACTTTAGGCATTTTTAGATTTCTTTTTTGGCCTTGAACATTTTGAGGTAGATACTACATAAGGAAATTTAGCCCCTTAGTCATGCATGCAATCAATTATATTTGTATAAATCTATTATTCTTGAGGGATCGAGTCCCTGAATAAAATTATGTTACTATTCATAAACCGATTACAACAATAAAGGCATTCAAAAGGAAATCATTTGAAATTTGAAAAGGGATCGAGGGGGAATCAATTAAAATTATATTGACCGATTGAATTACTTGCTAATTATAAAATTAAATAGAAATCCATCAAATTTTACTATCTTCACAAATTATATTTAAAGGTAGTTGTTTCACACCAGAACTTCAATTAATTTTAATTTCCTTTTATCAATCATCATAAGAAAAACCATTACTATTGTAATGGAATAATGGGAATAATTGGAGGGATTTGAACTATCATTCAAATTTAATAATTTTTTATACTGGATAGAATAATCCGCATAAGCCTAGAAGAAATAATATAAACTATAATATTTATAATATATACACTATATTATCTACGGTATAGTAAAGAATATACTGTAGACACTATATCCGATAAATTTACATATTATTATGATTAGTTAAAATAAATGTATAATTATGTAGTTAATTCAAACCTTTTTAAAATGTGGATTTTTATAAAGCATTGACTATAAACGTTATATTTTATTTTACGTTCTGTTATTAGCATTCATTCGTCACATCTAATGGTTATTGTTGAAATTGGTTAATTAATTAAAATCTATAATTAAAGATATAATCCCAAAGATTTTAATATCTATTTTTGATTTAGCACGCCAATGAATTGATGGCATAACTAGAACTAACGGTTAAGATTAACGTTTAATTTTTTTTCTTACATTCGTTTTCATATATATATATATATATATATATATATATATATATATATATATATATATATAATATTCCAAAATATGTACTTAAAAGTATATTTAGAATATATTTGTAAATAAAATAGTAGTGCAGGAGAAGAAAGAAAACAACAACGTTAGTTTCAAATTGTATGAGTTCACTTTCGTTAAACCATCGCATCGAAGGCGATCTATAAAAAATATTTTCTTCTAATACCTACGTAAATTGAGGTATTGATAAGAAAATGATTGAATTGATGTATCTTGAGCAATGTTGAGAACGGTCGGGAGGGGGGAGGGTGCAGTCAATAAATTTTACTGTACAACATATTTTATTGGTGCCAATGTTACCCCCTAATTTTTAGGCTGTCATCTGGGCTGCGAATGAAACAAAACAGGATGTTAATTTTATTAGTATTGTTATTTTGTTTTGTTTAATTTGTCATTGTAGCCCTAATGATGGTCTACATATTAGGCCAATAGTTGGAACAAATGAAAATACTATTTGAATAAAATTTATTGACTGCACCCTCCCTACTCCTGACCATTTTCAACATTGCTCGTAAATATTATAGATATGACTTATGTTTTCATAAAAGAAATATTTACATAAGAAATGTTAATAGTGTAATCAGCATTCATATTAATATTAATACATACGGTAAGGTATTTACAAAATATTACTTAAATCAAGACATTCCAGTTAATGGTTAATTTTTTTAATTCTACTTTTTCGTGATATCGGATGGTAAATACATTATATAAGAATTAATTGGTTATATTTTCTATGTTTCATATTGATAAAGTTTCCCATTTTATTTTGTTTACTAATAATGATTAAATCATAAGATCGTTAAGTCTATTTATAATAATTTCACAAGTCAACCCTTTTATTATTATAGATAAATTAAAATTTGGTAAGTTGTTTTTTTGTTAACCTTAGCTCTATAGTTTTTTTTAGGTTAGGTTAGGTTGACTATTTATGGAAACTTAACGTCTAAGGTCTTCAGTGTCCTATTCTATAATTTTTGGTCTATTATATTTTACGAAATATTCCTTCTTTTTTGAGAAATTAAATTATTGTTTTAACATTTGTGTCATTATCACCCAGCATCGTTTGAATTTTCTTTCCATTCATAAGTTCCTAAAATAACTTTCATATGGGCACTCTTCAAGGATATGGCGTATTGGCAGTTGTGAGTGACAGATCCTACAGTTCGGAGGTGTTGTTTTTTCCATAAGGAACATGCGTAAGGGTGCACCTACATTGGATCCGATGCGATGCGATCAGAATTCGGAAGCAAACCAAATGACTGAAATATATCGAGAGTGCCTACATTGGCTCCGTCCGTTGTTATCAGACTAATCCGACCGATTTAGTCGCTCGTGGAATCAAAATAGTTTATTTATACGGAAGCGCCTACATTGGTTCCGATGCGATACTGTACTATCAGGTGCGATTTTCACATTTCAAAATCATTAGTTTTCAATACGATAAGCCAGCCGTTACCATGTGTGCCAACAAACCTTTATTGTCTAAAATGTTTATTAAAAAATGTACATTGTAATTTAATAATCAACTATTATATAAATATCCGTCATAAATCAAAATTAAATATTCTTAATTCTCATTAAAATATTTTATTATCATTCTTCATGAACCATTAAATATAGTAGCGAAGGTTATTTTTCCGTTGAATAAAATTATATCTATCAGAAATGTACATAAAAAATATACCTACACAAAATTTTAATTCGTCAAATAAAATTGGAAACATTAACTTTTAATAAAATTATCATCGTAATGTTTAATTTATTTGCTAAACAGTTGGCAACATTGGGAGCTAAGGGCTTTTCTGATTTTTGATAATCGTTTGCAAAGATAAACAAAAAAATAGACAAAGAATTAGTTCGAAACAAACGAGCCTCGATTTTGTGATCAAACAAATATTATCACAATCGAGAAAATTAAATCATTATATAAAACACGAATATATAAAAAAATAACAATAAATTCTATTTTTTTTTAAACTAAATTATTTATTTATATTGAAACAGCATGACAAAAATATTCTAATATTGTAATATTACCTAACTTTCATAACATTTGGTTCTTTAAATTTATAAAACATTATTTTTAATATATTTATATTATAGTTTCACTATTGGTTTGAATAGAATAGAATCACACCAGCTCTGATCCAGAAATAAAATATATGTTTAAAAAAATGTTATTCAAACTGATCAAGTTTATCAAATACTTTAGACCTTCATAATTATCAGAATAATTTTAGCTTTATTGGATGTATATTACAAATTCTGTTTGATTTACATGAGTAGGTCATTATCTGATCATCTATTAGTTCAATAAACAGTGATTTGTTTAATGAAAGTTCAGTACCATTTTTACTACATTGAGTATTCTCAAGATATCCAGTTTTTGAAAATTGTTTATTAATAAATTAACTATGTGAGCATGGAAATATAGAAATATTTAAAAATATAGTTAATGGTGCAAATGAAAGTTTGATTATTTTCTAACCTAACATTGTTTGTTTTATTTCTACAATCCTTGATTGTTCTATTCAATCCTGTCATATATAGGTTACTGGTATTACTCATATAAGACTTTTATTATTGCCATTATTATTTAATTGATATAAATAAACATTTGTTTCGATTAATATTTTGAACTCATTTAAGTAAATATTGTAAAAATTAACAATCAAAGTATACAGTTATTTTGGAGCTTAAGTATAGGTTCACAATAGCATTCTATTTTTTCCTTCTGTTCATAATGTCCAATGTTTTATCGATGCTCTAATTCAATACTACAAAATTAGGGTTTATTATATTTATATCACTTACACATTCAGATAAAGGTATGTTGAAGGTCTATTGATTGAGGGCCAAAATTAATTCTTGAATAGTAAGCAATTGATATATTTATTAGCTTATCAATGTTTCGACCAACATTGCAGGTTTCATCAGGGCTGAATAGACAATGTACAAACAAATAATATAATGCTAAAAAATATACATATTAATAGCAGTAATAATGCAAATAATACTTTAAAAATATTAGGTGATATGATTAAAATAATAATCATCTTATGGTTATGATTACATCAATCTTTTTATCTAAATCCTTTTTTTTAATAAAATTTCTATCATTTATGTTATTTATGAATATGCAATTATTTTGCATTTAATATTTTTATCTTGATAATTTAACCCTGATGAAGATCTGCAATATTGGTAGAAACATCCTGCAAAGTTCATCGCATATTTAAATTGTGTTTTAATAAAGAAAAGAGGAAACCAGAATATTGTTTAGGAAGAAAATAAATCAGATATAGAAGAAAATAAATCATTTATTCAATAATATACAATAGTTTGCAATTCTTATAAAATTAAAAGAATAAAATTTAGGATAATAATTTTTTAACAACAATATTAGCACTAAATAGAAAAATAAATGAATAACATAATTAGGTATTTCAAAATACAATTCAAGAAGAATTAAACAGTACAAATTTTATAAATAATATTTGTCGTTTAAGATAATAACATATTAATATGATATAATAATACAAAGCAATAATATATAATACTTAATAATACAATTATATAATATTATATATAATAATTAAGGTGATTGAGGAAGATCCTCTGAATATTTAGATTGTAGTGTTTTCAAATACATATTAGCTTAAATTGCCTTGAATATCCACTATTAATTATACAGTATTTACTCCCAAATTGTCATATCTTGCTTGATTATCATAGGCATCCATTTAGAAAAGTATACACATAATTTCTTCTGATACTTGATATACACAACCCAAAAACCATTGTCATCTTCGCCATCTATTTTCACTTGTAGAAGTATCTGCTAATTATTGAAAATGGAAATTTGAACAGAGCCACTTCCTGATTGGACAACATATTTCCTTTCTGTTTCTGGAAAAAACAATGTTTTCAGATAGACATTGATATAATGATAAATAAAAATTAGTTTTAAGTATTCCATAATAAATCTATTGGGTACCTAACAAAAGGTTGAACTTTTTCACTTTTGTAGGATTTTTCAAAAGAAGCTAAAAATTGATATTTATTATTTCTTCAAGGAAGAAATAGTTGGGGGTGCAGTCAATGAAAACATCAAAATAAGGAAAACTTATTTATTATGTGCCGACGTTTCGGCCTACAATGTAGGCCATCTTCAGGGCGAATAAAACAACTTGCAGGTTAGGCCGCTCAGAGACAAGTTGACTTGTCTCTGAGCGGCCCAACCTGCAAGTTGTTTTATTCGCCCTGAAGATGGCCTACATTGTAGGCCGAAACGTCGGCACATAATAAATAAGTTTTCCTTATTTTGATGTTTTCATTGACTGCACCCCCAACTATTTCTTCCTTGAATTAGAAGATACAGTCGACCAACTCTTCTCTAACATTTATTATTTCTGTTCAGTCTAAACTTATTTATTTAATCTGAGGTAAATTTATTCTGTTGTGGAACTGTTCTTTGGTGAAATAAAGATTTAAATTAATACTATTTCTAGTTCCATAATGGATTTTTTCAAATGTAGGTAATTGTATAATATAGGTGTTATTATTAGTAACCCTAATGTCCACCTGATTTTAATAGTTAATTTACTGGGTAATTGGTTCATGCATAATTATATGATATGGGGTCATCTTACAAACAATTATTCTGATTGTATACCAAAGTTTTAACAATTGAAATCACTTATCACTTTAACTATTTTCATTTATTTTACATATTATTCTCATAAAGAAAGCATGAGAAAGATTAATTAATGGTTCTTGCCAGTTCATACCAACAAATACATATTGAATCAACATATTTCATGACAATTGTTAATGAAGAAAATTTTAAAACGCAATAGTTTTTAGAATAAAGAAGCAACTACACACAAACAGTATTATAAAAGTAATTACACTTACCTTGTTCAATATTTTCACATTAAATCCTTTGAAAAAAGTCAGCACCCAGTAGATCAATTAAAGATCCATGATCAACAAAAATACAGAAGTAAACACTTGTTGAGATTTGATATTATGGGGAGGTTTCAAGTATAACCATCCGACGGCAATCGCCCCTATTTATTAATTTAATTGCAATCGTTAATTTAATTACAAACTAAATAGATTTAAAAATATCACTACTATTCCATAAATAAATTAAATCATTATATAAAACATTAATATCTAAAAAATATAAATTCTATTTTATGAAATTGAAAAACAATCAAACTAATTGTTTTTCATCAAACAGCAAGACAAAAATATTCTAATATAGTAATATTACCACATTGTTATAACATTTGGTTCTTTAAATTTATAAAATTAAGATTATTTATTAATTATTTTTAATATATTTATATTTCACTATAATATATATAAAATATAAGAAATAAAAGAATAAAATTAATATTATTTTATTCGGAAGGCAGTGACTAGTTTCACTATCGGGTTGAAAAGAATAGAATCGTGTCGGACCTGATCCACTGTAGGCACTCACTGCGTATTTCAGTTATTTGTTTTTTCAGCTTACCATACTATGAGATAGAATAGGATCGCGTCGCATCGCATCGGATCCAATGTAGGTGCACCCTAAGTCGCGTGTGGCCGATTCTCAATCTTGCGATAACGACTTCCTCCCTTCTGCATATGCCGTGGGAGCTTTTCCAGGCGTTGGTGTTTCTTTTAATGCATTTTAGTTTATTTGATTCGTCGGTGGAGTGCCAAAGTTGTTTCCAAGTCACCAGAGCTTGCTGTTTCAAAAGGCTGCATACATCTGTTGTGTGCACGCTTGTAATTTATATCGATGATGATGCTGGTTCTTGTGCCGCTAGATCTGCCACTTCATTTCCTTTAATGCCTACGAGTGATGGTACCCAGGCAATAACTAAATTCTTATCGAGGTTTCTTATCATCGAGGAGTTGACTAGAGCTTTCTTAATGACAGGATCTTTGGAGTATATGTTTGTTAACGCCAATATCGCGGAAAGAGAGTCCGTACATAATACAAAATATTTTTCTTCTCGCTGCATAATACTGTACAGTGCTGAACTAATGGCGAAGCATTCTGCAGTAAAGTTGGTGGAGAGACATCATCTCAGAGTAAACTGGTAATTAATATTTCATGATATTAGATCCCGTTACGATGGAGCAACCGGCATTACTGTTTAATTTGGAGCCATCTGTGTATAGGTACGTGCTGCTGTTGTATCTTTCTTTCATTTTTTTGAAATTGTTACGTATTAGAAAAAAATGTTAGGTAGGTAAATTCTGAGGTGTTATTATTTTTGTACTTTTTGAGCATCAAATCGGTTGTAGGCAGTTTCAGTGTCCATGGTGGGTAGCTGAAGTCTTCAGTCGTTATTTACAGACAGCGGATCTCCTCAATGTTTTTGGTTTGTTGAGAGTTTTTGGTTCGAATATAGGTTTCCATGCTGGGTACTCTTCATTGCATTTTAGCCTTCCAATATATCCACCATATAGTTTCTTTTAGTATTGAGCCCAGGTATATTTAATTTATTATTAAATATACCTGAAACTTTTGAATAAACAAAATTTTATTTATCCGAAATTATACTATTTAAATTATTAGAATTGGTATGCAAACAATTTAATTCAAAGTAAAAATAATTGAATAAACTAATAAAGTTAAATTGTATATTGAAAAAACAATTAAATTTATAGCGATTAATTATTAATGCTTTGTTTCAACAAGTCTGAAAGGTAACTATGTACAATACATCTTTATCGGATTATGTAACTCCGACAAATTATCAAATGAACGTTGTAAAACCAATAATTCATTTTCATTTATACTACGCGAGCAAACAGATTACTGTGATTAGAGTTGTTAATTGGTAAAAGCTTTGTTAGTTATGATTGTTGAGTTAATTGATTGTCAACCAGTTCAACATGCTCAGTTGAACTTACATCCTGCCAACTGGTTGTGACTTCGTAATATTCATCGTCTGAGTCATTGAAACCCTGCGAAAATATTGAAAAATATCATGAAAAAAAATATTACTTGACTTTTTTGAACATATGTGTATTATCACTAAATACTAGATCGATCACATAACAATAAACATTCACTCTGACTTACTCTATTCAAAAATCAGGCACATTACATACTCCATGACCTATTTTTAGCATATAAATTATTATAGCATAACTAAATCTAACTTGTTTATTAGATCGAGTGTAACTAACGCTTACACAAATAGCAGTTTTACAACATATTACATATATATGATTTTATAATTCATTATTATATGTCATATAATTATTATGTGTCATTATTATATAATATATACACACACAACTATAAGAATCCAGAGTCAATTCAATACACACACACACACACACACACACACACACACACACACACACACACACACACACACACACACACACATAACGGACGGAGGTCCTCCAACGCTGTTTCCGGTGTTGGGATTTCGGACACTTGGCCAGAACATGTCAGGGACCTGACAGAACAAAATGTTGTCGTAAATGCTGCAAAGAAGGGCACTTAGCCGCCGACTGTACACAAAGTCCTAGCTGTGCACTTTGCACTGGTAAAGGTGACAACGGGCACTCTTGTGGCGGAAATAAATGTCCGGCATTATATCATGCATTGCAAGCGCAAAGGAGGCAGGGGAATCATGCAAAATAAGGATCTTACAACTCAACCTCAATCACTGCGAAGTTGCTCAAGACCTTCTCTGGCAGACTGTGAAAGACTTAAACATTGACGTTGCCATCCTTAGTGAACAATATAAAAATCTGGATAGCGTCTCCTGGATATCTGACGCCACAGGAAGAGCTACGATATGGGCATGTAATCGACAGGCCATAACTGAAACGGCTCAAGACCCTACATGTGGGTTTGTCCGGGCTAAGATACAGGGCCTTTACCTTTATAGCTGCTATGCCCCACCAAACACCACCACTGAGGAATTCGAAGGTCTCATAGATCGCATAGTACAAGATGCCAGAGGGAGAAGACCTGTAGTCCTTGCCGAAGATTTCAATGCCTGGGCGACGGAGTGGGGTAGTCAGGCAACTAACCGACGTGGAGAAATCCTACTAGAAGCCTTTGCCCAGATTGAGAACCTGGTTTTGGCAAATACTGGGTCGGAGCCAACGTTCGTGAGGGGATGTAGGAGCTCGGTGATCGACCTTACATTCGTTAGTGACAGCCTCCACGCAAATACCAGCTGGCAGGTCTGCGACCTGTACACACACAGTGATCACCAAGCTATCCTGACCATACTACGAAATCACGCACCAAGGGTCACTAGGCGTGAGAGGGGTGCGGTTCGCTGGAAAACCAGGACGTTTGACAGAGAATCGTTCCAAATCATGATGGAGGCCGAATGTAATCTATCAGGCAGAGCGGGGGACAAGGCTCGCCAGGTGATGGGCCTGGTCAATAATGCGTGCGACGCGGCTATGGTTCGTTCCCATATAGGTAGTGGGAGATTTCCAGCTTACTGGTGGAACGACCTTATAGCCGACCATCGTAAAAGATGCCATGCAGCAAGGAGGAAATACCAACGAGGAAATAGCACTGTTTCACCAATTCGAGGAGGAGTATAAAGCTCAGAGGCGAGAACTCCGGCGAGCTATCAAGATAAGTAAGCGGCAATGCTGGAAAGAGCTCTGTGCTGAAGTGGATGAGGACCCGTCGGGAAGACTATACCGCACAGTTATGAAGAAACTGAAGAGCAGTACTATGAACCCGCCCATGTGCCCAGTCACCGTGGAGAGGATCGTTGCCACTTTGTTTCCTGAACAAGAGGAATTTGGGCAGACAGCGTCCCTTCCCCCACTTGATGTACCAGCGGTATCGGCTGAAGAGCTTAGTGACATCTGCCGTTGCCTTCAGATTGGAAAATCCCCTGGCCTAGATGGCATTCCGAACTTGGCACTGAAGGCAGCAATGGAAGCCCGACCAGACCTCTTTCTGGATGTCTTCAATTCCTGCTTACGCGAGGGGTCCTTTCCCTCACCATGGAAAAGGCAACGCCTGGTTCTGATCCCTAAGAGCAAGGAAAGAGCATCAGAAGCTTCGGCATATCGACCGATTTGCCTGTTGGATACAACTGGGAAGGCTTTGGAAAAGATAATAGCAAATAGGCTGCAAGAATTCACTGAAGGAGAGGCAGGCCTCTCCAAGAACCAATTTGGCTTCCGGAAAACAAGATCAACGGTAGACGCTATTGCGTTGGTGGTGGAAAGGGCCAAGAAGGCTGTAGCAGGGAAGAGATGGAGGAGAGGCGCTAAATGCTATTGTGCAATAGTCACGATGGATGTAAGGAACGCCTTTAACAAAGCGAGATGGAGCTGTATTCTGGATGCTCTAAGGGCAATGAACGTCCCTGAATACCTCAGGAGTATAATCTGTGACTACTTCAGGGACAGGACCTTGATATGTCCGACACAGGACGGTTCGAGAAGGTATAAGGTGACTGGTGGGTACCCCAGGGATCAGTGCTTGGACCACTCCTGTGGAATGTTATGTACGACGGAGTCCTTAGGCTTCAACTATCAGAGGGTGCTGAAATTGTGGGCTTTGCTGATGATATCGCTGGGGTGGTCGAGGCAAAGTACAAAGAAGAGATCGTGCTAAAGGCCAACCAATGTGTCGCATTGACTCGAGATTGGCTGTCGTCTGTTGGGTTGCAGCTAGCAGATGATAAGACGGAGGTCCTTCTTGTCAGTAGCAGAAAAAGAAGAGAAAGTATCACCTTGAGAGCGGGTAGGCAAGAGATTCAGTCCAAGCCTTCCCTGACTTATCTCGGGGTGAGAATCGATGATCGGCTCCGGTTCAAGGACCATATTCAGGGGGTTAGTGATAAAGCAGCTCGAGTGACCACCGCACTGTCACGTTTAATGCCCAACGTAGGCGGACCCAGGAATATCCGCAGGCTGCTGATATCCAGTGTGGTCCCATCCATTCTGCTCTACGCAGCTGCGATATGGAAGGATGCGCTGGACACTGCTGCTTATAGAAGACCGATGGTGTCGGTATATCGACGGTGTGCTCTAAGAGTGATCAGCGCGTTTCGTACAGTATCGTATGAAGCGGCCTGCGTGGTGGCCAGGATGCCACCGATTGAGCTGAAGAGAGGAGGCGCTCTTATTACAGTGCTGAACCCATATCCAGAGACGAATTAAGAAAGCGGACAGTTAGGGAGTGGCAACGTCGCTGGGATATGGCATTCAGTGGAAGGTGGACGCACAGGTTGGGGCCCCACATTGAGGCTTGGGTGAATAGGAACCACGGGGAGGTCGACTATTACATCACTCAGTTCCTCACAGGGCATGGTTGCTTTCGAGCCTACCAGCATAGGTTTAAGCTCGATGATACAGGTGTATGTACATCCTGCCCAGGAGCGGAGGAGAGCGCGGAGCACATATTCTTCTTCTGTCCCCGCTTTTAAGAAGAAAGGATGGAGTTCCGACGCGTCTGCGGCTCAGATCCCACTGCAGATAATATTGTCAACCTTATGCTGATCAAACAGGACTATTGGATGGCAGGCCAAAGGTTAGCAGCGCAGGTGCTACAAAAACTAAGAAAGGAAGAGAAAGAAAGGCGAACCAGGAGGTAGCTCAAATCAATGAGGCGGCACTCAGCCACTCCCCCCCCACGATGAAATGTCTAACGGCGGTCCCGTGGAGGGTGAGAAACAGGTGTAGAGAGGTGGTTTTAGTGGGTAAAAATCCCACACACGGATAGGTACGGGTCTATCCGCGTCTTTTGAAGATTTCCACCTTCCAACGTAAAAAAAAAAAAAACACACACATATGTGTGTGTGCGTGTGTGTGTGTGTGCGTGTGTGTGTGTGTGTGTGTGTGTGTGTGTGTGTGTGTGTTATCATATTTATTGACAAAGACGTACTTGACACACGTAGTAGAAACAAACAAATATAAAAAAAACTCCTTGCTTTGAATTACATAACGTAACTATGTAAAATATAATATTAATGTATGAAATTGCATGAATTTCGATAATTCGTTAAAAAAATACTTTATTCGTTTATATCGTTAATTCGTTCATTGAATTTATCAATGAGTAACTTTGTAAATATACGGTAATATATTTGTTATAATAATTTCATACTGAAAGTTATTTACACTGCAATTTAAAATACTCTTCTTTAACCGTTCAGTTAACTAAATTAATGAATATAAGGTAATATTTTACGAATGACTATTTTATTTAATTTTAATTGGATTTGTAAGAAAATGACATCAATGCTGCCTCATTAAAATTGTATTAGTAAAAATGTTGCCCAGAATTCGCTGAAGCGTTGAAAAATGAATAAAAGTTAAAGTATAGAAGTAAAGTACTTCAGAAAAGAATAGATTATAAAAAAGTAATTGCAGTAGTAAATTAACTTTTGCAAATATAGCTGTTTCATGTAAAACAGGTGATATATAGCTAATATCGGTAATATATCACTAAAGTTAATTTCGAAATTGTTGCAAATTAGTTTGACTAACCTAATTCGACTATTAGGCATAGCAGGGGGGAGAGGAGATGTGATGAGGGGGAGAGTAGTTGGTGCCACGTAGTTGGCAAGTGATGGACAAGTTGTCTCCCTCCAACGTTTGCCTGCTTAGCCTCCAATCCTCCGCGCTTCCAATCCCTCGCCCATCCAAACCCTCCAATCCTACAGCCCTATAGCTCTTCTCGACCCTGTTGAGGCCAGTCCTACAGCACTGTAATCACTTCTAACGCTATCCCTTCCATAAATTAGTTGGTCGATAGCAAGCCATGTCATCACCGTATACCTTACACTGTTGTTAGGTCATTTTATAACTGTCCGGTTTTAAACGATAGATTATTTAGTAAAATAACTGAAACCAAAATCTTTTTATACACGTAAAAAATATTTACCCTAATTTTATATACATTATCCCCAGCGTGTTTTCAATTTTTCAATCTGAGAATTGAAAAATTCAAGATTTTATTTTGGACTTTTATTTTAGTGTTTTGGACTTGAGGATCATTTTCAAAAAATTTATCCTTAAAGAATTTGTCTAAATTTCAGAGCAAATGGAGATCTGTTGGAGATAAGTCCGGCAAATAATGTGGGTGTGGGAGGACTTCTTTTAGTTTTTTCACTATTTGTCGTGAAACATGAGGTCTGTCGTTGTCTTGTAAGACATTATGCTTCCGATATCTGAGTAACAATACAGGTTGTTTTTTATGAATTTTTGGTTGCATTTAATTAATACCCACGCAGTACGATGTAGATGTGATGGTTTCACATAGGGGTAGGAAGTAGAAATTAACTAATTACACAGGCCAACGATGAAAAAACTTTTTTAATGAAAATACCTTATTCTTATGTTGTTTAGGTTGCTGAATCCAAATATGATGCTTAAAAAGTTGTATCACCCACCATTTATTCACATTTTATAGTTAAATTCATGAAATAAAGAAATATTTTTAGAATTTAACAGCTTTTTCATAGTTAAGATAACATGAAAAAATAGGTCTAATGAACAAAGATGATGTTGGCAGCACTGCTGAAACACATGCTAAACAGCTGATGTTTTGTTTATTTTCAACATAACCTCACTTTTACGTTTCCTGTACATGTGCTCAGTGCAATGTCTCATCGCGGCTGTAAAAACTCTGCTGACAGTTTTTGTTATATTTGTGGTGAGTTTGTTATTAAAAAGCACCAAAGAAACATTACAGACTTTGTGAAAAAGGTTTATCTAGCATACTTTGGAACCAAACTTGGAGACCAGGATAAACCTTGGGCACCGCATAAGGTATGTTATGTATGTGTTGAAGACCTCAGGAAATGGTCAAAAAAAGAGAAAAAACACTTTAAATTTGCTGTTCCCATGATATGGAGGGAACCAAAAAATCATTCCGATGACTGTTACTTTTGCAGTGTAGATATTACTGGTCATAACTCTAAGAACAAGAAGGTAATAAGCTACCCTAACCTTCCGTCCGCCATCCGACCAGTAGGGCACGGTGTAGATTTGCCAATCCCGGAACCACCAGAGGACTTAAATTCTATTGAAACAGAAGTATTTTCTGATGTACAGTCGGAGTTAGATGAACACGATGAAGAATTCCAATGTGTTACAGAAAATGTAGAGCCTAAATTGTTCACTCAGGTCGAGCTTAATGACTTAGTTAGGGATCTGGGCTTAACAAAAGAAAAAGCTGAACTGCTTGGCTCTAGGCTAAAAGAAAAGAACTTGCTGGCGGCTGGAACCAGCATTCATGTGTATAGGAAGAGAGAACAACAATTTTCGAAGTATTTTGAACAAGAGGGTGATTTGGTGTACTGCTCAGACATTCATGGTTTAATGAATGAGTTTGGAATTGAATACAAAACAGAAGATTGGAGGTTGTTTATTGATTCATCCAAAAATAGTTTGAAGGCAGTTTTAGCACACAACGGTAACATGTATGCCTCTATACCTGTCGGTCATTCTGTACATATGAAAGAGAGTTACGAAAATCTAGAAATAGTGTTAAATAAAATAGGTTATTCTGCACACGGTTGGATGATATGTGGTGATTTGAAAGTTACGTGCATGCTCCTTGGTCAGCAAGGGGGTTTTACCAAATTTCCATGTTTCTTGTGTGAATGGGACAGTAGAGCTCGGAATCAACATTGGTGCAGAAAGAACTGGCCTGCTAGGGAGTCTTTAAAGCCTGGCGAGAAGAACATTTTACGCAAAAACCTTGTAGATCCAAAAAACGTGCTCCTACCACCACTACATATTAAGTTAGGTCTCATGAAACAGTTTGTAAAGGCTTTGCCTAAAGATGGGCTTTGTTTCAAATATCTCTGTCAGAAGTTTCCACACCTTTCAGAAGCTAAACTGAAAGAAGGCGTCTTTACCGGGCCTGATATTAGAAAAATGATGTTTGACGTTAACTTTGAATCCACAATGACCTCAAATGAAAAGGAAGCATGGGTTTCATTCAAGCAAGTTGTCACCAAGTTTTTGGGAAATGAAAAAGACCCAGAATATAAGGCTATTGTTGCTAACATGTTAAAAAAATTTGAACAGTTAGGATGTTTGATGAGCCTGAAAGTTCACTTTTTGAGCAGCCACCTCGATTACTTCCCGGAAAATTTAGGAGATGTTAGTGAGGAGCAAGGTGAGCGTTTTCACCAGGACGTTAAAGTGATGGAAAAACGTTACCAGGGCCGCTGGAATACCAACATGATGGGGGATTACTGTTGGTCACTTCACCGGGAAGTTCAGCAAGCTATTCATCGCAGGAAAAGCTACACAAGAAGCTTCAAGGAAAAAAGGGAAAGAAAATATAAACCAATTCCAGTTGACAAGTGAACCTTGTATCATCACATAAAATTACTATTCCAAGTATTTTACTGTAAATACAAACCATTTTTACGATTCTACAGTGTTTCATTGATTTCCCTATATACTGTAAATGGGTATTAGACTATATAATAAAATACATTTTGCTTGGAAACTAAGGGTGATACATAAAAACTACGAGCAGATTTGGATTCAGCACATAAAAATCTATCAAGATCAGCTATTAAAATTAAAAAAGTTTTCAAAAAGGTTTTTTTTGTTGGCCTGTGTTATTTATTTACAAAGTAATCTAAGTGACAAGCTGAAAATGTTCAAACCAATGGCGAATGAAATGTTCGTTACAACACTATATTTGTAATGTTTCTTTTTCTTAATTCATAAAAAAAAATACACAAATATTGCATGTCTTCATGATGATATTTTATGAAATGATATTTTATTGAAACAATTTTCCTTCAATTCTACTGATAGTAAATGAATAGATTATAAATGAAGAGAGAATTGATATTAGCTCATTAAAATCTGTAAAAATAAACATATTAAACGACAGAATGCCAATAATTCTCCTTTTTAGTTTTAGAAATAATTAAAATGATTATAAAAAAATACCCAATAATACAGGAATCGCATTGATATTTATACTTCATTATATTCGATGATACTTTGACACTATAAGTCTACGAGTTTACGATGTATTTACGAAGTAATAATTAATAATAAATAATTAATTAAGTAATGATTAAATAAATTAGTTTTTGCTCATATATAAGTTTATACAAATATATTATATTTTCAATTATAATTTTTAAACTAAAGGGAACTATGGAGTACTACCAGTTGTTGGTTGGCTCAGGATTGTTATTTACAATAGCGATAGATAGATCCTTCAAGTACAGAAAAGAGGAACGGAGGTAAGGATGAATTCAAGTAAGTCCTGATACAACCTACACATAAGTTATTAGATCATAATAATAATAATAAAAATATTTATTTAAGAAATCATACAAATGCCATTTGGCACATATTGTATTTTTGGTGTTCTTCGGAAAAACTCCCCTATGAGATTCTCTTGAAAGCGCGTATGGAGAAACCACCCATTGAAGGCACTCCTAGCGTGGTTCATCTCACTGTAGTAGATCCCTGCTCCTGAGACCTTTCAGTCTACTTGTCGGATTATGTGGTAATGTGTCTGTCAGTAATGATTGTACCAGTAAGTTTGGATGCCCAGTAAAAGAGTCATGAAATTTTTTGTAGTTGTTCTTGATTGTGTCAGCCACGAGTGGTATGTTGAGATCTTTGTGTGATGTTTTATTAGTGATGTAAAAGGGACTATGTGATTAGATCGTAACACAGAATATTAAATTATATACAATAGATTCGAAGATTCTAGTTTCATGGTACTTCGTTCTGAGCACAAGTCCCCGAGATATTTAAACAAATGGATAAAAGTTAAATGGTAAATGGGAGATGGTAGGAACAGAGGACAGTGGCTTATTGATGAGTTAACAGCGCAATCTGTTGGTCTCCTCAATTAGATCGGCCTTTTAATCATCCAGAGCCGAGGGGGCCTCCGCTACTTCGTCCACGTCACTGGCTATTGCTCTGTCCCGGAGTCCGCTCTGTAACTTGTTATTTCCTACGTAGGGCCGTCTGTGTTTAGTGTCTTCCCGGTTTGTTGGGTAAATGTCCATTCTCTTTGGTGAAAGTTATAAAAACTTTTCGAAAAAGGAAGGTTATATACAACCCGAATTGGTGTGCTGAGTTCGGTCCTTCTGAGAAGTTATGAGGTAAAAGGTATCAAGAAGCTATCAAACCCAACAAAACGCCCCGCAAAATATTGAGAAAAAGCTATTGGAATGATATGGTAATCTCAGAAGAATAAATTTTCAATTGAAATCTGAGAAGCTGAAGGGAGAAAACGGCGAGGAAGATAGCGGGAAGAGTGATTAGAAGGAATTGAGGAAAGCATACACGGTTTAGGAGAGGACGATATACTGGACTTCCTATATGTAAAAAAGAACTAAAGAAGTTTTTAGTTTACTAAGATGGTTCGTTGAAGGAAACCTCAATGTTAAGAAGCATTTAAAAAAAAAAAAAGAAACTCTAAAGCAGTGATTCCCAACCTTTTTTGTATTAGGCCCCCGCTCAAATACTCAAATAAAAGTATTTCATACCCCCTCCCCATGTTCAAATGAAAGCCTCCGACGACAGCCAAACATGGCTTTCATGGTGCAACATCAAGCTGCCCATAACCACTCCTTTTTCATCATCATTTCAAAATCATTGCCTTTCCCACCAACACATTATCGGGTTTAAAGACAGTGACACATCATGCAAGATCCATGGATTATCTGTTCCGGAGTCAGAGCGTCCATAAATCAAACCAATGAGATAACATGTTAGAGAGGAAAATAGTTGACGTATAGTACAGTAATACTTGGAAGATCTAATGAAGGATATAATTAGTCTGCGGGTGCAGTCAGTAATAACACGACAAATTTTATATAAAAAAATTTATATCACTACCTGTAATTGAACGAAATTCTCATATATTACTTTCTACAAATTTCTTCTGTATTTATACTTTAACATCATATTTTGTATTAATTTTCATACATATTTACTTTATATATATATATATATATATATATATATATATACAACATTCTAGTAGCAAGAGTAAATTATCATACATTTTATTAAATATCACCATTTTTACATTTGTACCTTTTTCTTTATTTTTCATATTGTGTCTTACTTTACACCATCTAATTTTTCTTTCTGTTGCATTTCTTTGCATTATCACCTTTACACATACTCTGTCATTTTTTTATTCATATATATCCATTATACTCTACACATGGCTAAATTTCTTTACTTTTCTATAATCCTTTGTGTTATGGTATTCTGTCTTGGTACTGCAATGTTTTTTATATTATTTTTTTCTTTCAGAGCCCTGAAGATGGCCTACGAAGCCGAAAAGTCGGCGCTAGTAATAAATAAGTTTTGCTTTTTTGGTTATATTATTGATTACACCCCCAGACTAATTGTATCCTTCAATGAGATAACAACATTATGGAAAAGCACGAGGTTTGGTCATTACTGCTAGGTTGTGATTTGCCTTCAATAGGCTAACGGAGCTCTAATGCTCCGGAGGGAATGGTCGAGGAATCCAGATATCCTGATATGAACATCTATAAATGTTGTGATTTATAAGCAGGTGCGCACTTAACCCCCTAGATCCTCCCCGCACTTTACTCCCGAGACTATCCCAACCCGATCTCCCCCAATACAGTCATTCTTTATACATTCTTGTATTACGTATTATGTATTATGTTTGTATTACGAAATACAAATTTATTGCATATCAATATATTTATTGCATATATTTATTCAAATATAACTAAATATTTATAAAGTTGGCTGTCATAAAGTAATTGAATTGATTAGTGTTATTGTGTTTTTAGTAAAAACATCATTTGAATTTTTTGGTTTACTTTTATTAAAATTGAATAAAATATTTCGATGAACGAGCTGTGGTCTAGTGGTTAGCATAACTACCTACTAAGCCCAAGATCGCGGGTTCGTAACCCGTCAGCTGTCTATTTTTTATATTGAGTAAAATTTATTCAGTCCTTCGTAAGGGGTGTTGAACGGGGGTCCCGAGCCTTTACGAGGTCAGGTATTCGTTAAAAATCCCTATGCCAATTAAATCTAGATAGGCCAAATTTAGAGTTCCCACTGTAGCCATATCAGGAGGATGATGTGACGTTAAATATACAAATGACAAACTAATAGTTCAAAATTGTACACTTCAAGGGCTAAAACCAATAAAATATTGCTAACTAATAATTAGACATGATATTTTTTTTTCTGCAAATAAGGGCAGAAAGATTACGTAAGGGGGCCCAATTTTTTTTTTTTTTTAAATGTATTTATTGATATCTACAACTGTATTACAATAACACAACAAGTAAATAGGCTAAGTGATACATTATGACATGAGATAATGACAAGTAGAGAAAATACCCGCTGGTAGTACTCAAATCAAAATTCAACTAAGGTCATGTGGCCATCTTCTTTTCAGACGCCTCGGAGGATTATCGGGAATTGAAGAGAAAGCTAGGTTTGAAACTAGAGGGTTTGAGTGGGAATAAAGTTTGTTATGAAAGGATAGATACCGGGTTCGGGCCAAATCAGCAAATGGGACATTAAGGTCGGTATGGATGACTTTATTCTTAACACAATAAGTATCATTGAGGATCTTACGAAGGATTTTGGGTTGTAGGGATTCGATACGAGAGGAATTCGATGGCTTAGTGTAGACCCAAAGCTCTACTCCGTAAGTCCAAATAGGTCGTATGATGGTCATGCAGATGAGACTTTTGTAGTTAATTGGGAGCTTAGAGCGTTTGTCTAGTAAGTGTTGAAGTAGCCTGAAACGTCGTGCGGTTTCTTGTCTTTTCAGTCTTGTATGAGGATTCCAGGTTAATCGTTTGTGAAGGTGCAACCCTAAGTATCGGATCTGTTCTACAGGCACCAGAGGGATATTATTAAAGGATACTGAAGGGCAGAAAGTCATTGGTTTACGATGTAAGGTAAAAGTGATTTGATGCGATTTTTGAGAATTTATTTTAATTCTCCAGTTTTGACACCATTCTTCAAGATCAGTGATATGGGATGGAGGCTTTGGGATGCAATAACTGGATTGGTGTTGACTGATAATACACATGTATCATCAGCTTACGTGGTAAGGATAGTATTATGATGAGTTGGGATGTCAGCTGTGTAAACTGTATAAAGGATTAGACAAAGGATACTACCTTGAGGAACCCAAAAATTTTAAATTGTTCAAATTAGTTTCTAAATCCACTTTGCGGGTAAATGAACTGACGGATATCACAGGTAGATAAATCGATAGGGTTTAGAATAAAACGGATTACGGTTTTATAATTAGTGCTTAGTTCAGTGTGAAAATAATGAAATGAGTTGTTGCAGGGTATAATAGCTGAATGTGGGTATCTTATAAATATATTATAGATCCCAATCTCAGCCCTTTTGAATTCGGAGTTGGCCTTTAACTGGCTGTGAACTAGAACTAGTAGAGCCCGGACAAGGGCCCTGTTCCCGTCTTATCTAGCCTCATTACCAACTTCTTAATCCCCGGGCCTATCCTCCGCAGTCGAGGAGATCTGGCTGCCGATAGTCCCAAGGGGTTGAGTCGGAAGCGGCAGGGCCTAGATACCAAGGCAGAAGGGGGTGCAAAGAGAATGGAAAAAAAGAGAAGATAAAATGCCAATTAAAATTTTCCGCAGAGGGTGAAAGTTGCAGTGACAAACGAGTAGTATAGAGGAAGTTTAGAGAGGTTTTCCTTTGTGGAAAACTGCATCCGGGGTAGGTGTCGCGCCCTAGCGGTGAGCTTTTCAATTGCCCCCTATCTTACCCCCTACTTTTTGTAAGCTCTGTACTTTTTCTTCACTCCCCCTCTTCGACTTTATCCCATGGTGACTTTATAATAACTATCAGCTTTTTTATAAAAGTTTAGTTTAGTTTATAAATATGTATGTATCTTATTAATAAACCGACACATATACATGCATGGTAATCACTGAGTTGCAATGCAGAAGGCCCTGGATACAAATCCCGCTGCTGGCAAGAGGTTTATTTAATCTGTTAGCAGCCGAAGATGGATCCTATGGGATTCCAGGACCCTCCTGGGACTCACCCATGCTCTATAAAGTGAGTACCCAAAATAAGGAGGAAAATCTGGCGGTTGAGAGTGATCCAGGACAAATCGACTCCCTTTGTCCAAGAAACATTACAGTCTCTACCATCAGACCCTTTCAAGGGTTGTAGTGGTACAGGTTATTTTTTTATTTTTATTAATTAATGTCATTTAATTTTTGGGCCAAATATAGTAATAATAGTCTACTGTTCATAGTACCTTTTTACCAGGACACAAGTAATTAATCTAAATGACTAGCATCAAAATTTTCTGGAGCTTCATTATTTTCTAAAACTATTGATTTTGTTTTCATACATTAAGTATATTGATATTGATATATTAGGATTTCAGGTTTCTAAACGTAGTACAGTAAATAAAAAAAAAAAAAAAATCAAGTGACAGATAATTTTAGTGAGTAAGGCAGGAAATTAACTAAATAGTTATCAACATAATTATTATTTGATTTTTTTTTCTAAAATGGTTAGATATAGTAGTTATACTTATATTGTTTTATATTGAAATATTATAAATATTATTACAATAATAAAGAAAAAGTGAGCCCCATCTACCTGTTCCCATCCTCATCCCTCTATTACAATGCACATCTATATTTTTTTCAAAAATAAATAAAACAAGGGATAAAACAATGACCATGGAGTACATTGTAACTCTAAGTATTATAAGAAATTTTTTAAATTATTTGACAATCTACTAAAAAGGTTGAAAATGTAAAAATTTATAAAAATTTAGAAAATAGTTTTAAATTAAATAAGGGTAAAGGACTTATAAGAAATGTAAATTGAGAATGACAGAGTAATGTTGAAACGTTTTTAAATAAAGAAAAAATATATGACTGGAAAAAGGTTTATTTTACTTACTTGAATGATTGACTAAAACAAGGGAATAAGGGAGATAAAAATTGCTATTAATACAATAATTAGCCTGAGTCCATCCTTTTTCTTATTCCTTAATACTGTTAAATGGTTCCTCCCCATTCAAGAAAATAATCTAAAGAAAATGCCACCATTAATAGGTGAAATTGAATGAAGGATTGCACATAGTAATAAAAATATTGATTTGTATATTGTATTTTTCATAAATATAATCTTAGAGAAACAAAAAATTCTTTTCAAAGCCTTTGGAAGTTATTAATCCTTTTTTTATTAAATACTTTAAAGTAATTTATTATTAACAATAAAAAACACGTTAATTATACATGTTGTGTTCCTTTATAGTTGAGAGTATTACGACGTGGCATTACCATTGCCTTATGAGCACTCAGGGATAGTTTGCCCTAGAACTCTGAGGGACCTTTACAATTGCATGTCTTTATAGTGTACTCTAACACAATTTACATACATATAGTTATGTCTCGGGGTTAGTCGGGAATACTTCTTGAACATGAACATTTCTAATATGTCTGCTGTTTATTATGGATTTCAAATTGTTTTCAAACTTAATGGAGGTGGAGAAATATGACTCTAAATCTCTCTAACATCCTCTTACGAAATTGATGTTTACTTATATAGTTTTTATATTTATATTTAAAAATGCTTAATATAGCTAATTAGGGGTCTAATAAGCAATTAGCAAAGGATAAAAAAGTGAAATGTATTTCAAGAGTCATTAAAAATTACGAAGCAAACTTATCCACCATCTTGGAAGGATGATTAAAAATAAGTAGCAAGGTACATTTATAATATAATAAATTTATTATTTTAAAAAACATGTAATAATTTAACGACGAGAGTTAACAAGAAGAGGTGTGATCATAAAAATACTAACTCAATTCAAAATAGAATACGAAAATGCCCTAAACATTAAAAAAAATATTAATTGTTTTGTATTTGCTTTTAGGAACGCAAAGAGACAAAAACAAATTATTTTTAATATTATAACATATGAAATATGTCCTGCATTGTTGAAGCTTTCTTTAATAAGAATTATTATTCATTGATGAAAATATTATAAATAATCGGTTTGTTGTTTAGTTGTTTTAGTTTTTTTTTTCGTAAGGAAGATATGCACAATGTTAAGAAATTGTTGCATCCTAGAGCATTCACTTATTTTATTTATTAACTGTTGTTATTAATATAATTATTCTCTGTAATTTGTTAATATCCTGTCATGATTCGTTCTTTTTAGTTATTTAATTTTTATTTTCATTTTATTAATTTGTTGGCACTTCTTATGTACTTCATGATTTGTATTATTGTGTAGCCTTCTGGCCAGATGTATATTATGTTTATTTTTCTGTTCATATTTGTTATTCTAAAGGGACTTGGTCCCAGAATAAAGTTTCTTTTCTTTTCTATTCTAATCTATTCTATAATACACATATGATTTATATATATTTTTTTCATTTTATTTCTAATATGTAAATAATTAATTTGTGATTGTTTTTATTTATGTATGTGTATGTGTGAAAATATGCCACACTCATTATGATACTATTATTCATGTTATTAGATGTTCTTATCTACTTTTTTTATTTCTCTATTAGCCAATTTCTGTTTATTGTAATTTTTTATTCTATTATTTTATTTTTTTTTGTTTTATATATTTTTTTTCCTCTAGCAGAACATACGTTTTAGTTCATATTTAATTGTTGCATTCTAATAATGTAGCCGTTTGGCCAGAAATATTTCTATTAATTTCTGTACAATATTGTTATTTTTATGGGACCTGGTCCCAGAGTAAAATTATTTTTCTATTCTATTCAATAATTTCTTTTTTTTTTGCACATTTTTATCTTTGATAGTGATAGATTAAGTTTTCAGAGATCTAAATATAGTAGAATAACTTTTTAAAGTAATAGGCGATACTGTGATGTCCCATGATTAATTGTGAATAATCCTTGAATATTTGATTCTGTAATCAGCCAGACACTCATTACCGACTCAAAATTGTTCTCAAATAATGTAGATGGGAAAATATGACCGAAAAATCTCTTTAAAGTTTTATCAACGTTCAATCAACGAACTAAACTGTTATCGACGCAATTATTTTAAGACTTTTTTCTTTAAAATGCCGAGATTGTTTTCATACGCTATTTATTTTTGTACTATTTTTTTTTTTTATGAGGCTATAGTAGATTTCAAAATATGAGTGACATGAATGACATGGGGACAATAAATTATTCTAAATAATGATAATAAACGATATTTTTTTTAAATACCGAGAAAAGCATTATCTTTGTTAAAACTATAATGACGAGCTTATTTTATTTATTTATAGAGATATACAATGCTTTTTGGTAGCCAAACATATACACTTTTTAAAATTTAAGTGACATAATATAGTCAGTAAGACAAACGACTGTAGGACAAATATTTAATCGATGATAATTTTATTTTTTCTGACAATAATGAGATTATTTTGACACGGAATTTATTTGGATAGATAACGATCAGGTTTTCTGGAGACTAAACATAGAAAAATTTAAAACATCTAATAAGTATTATAATTGGTGATATGAGGGAGTTAGGAGTTTTAAACATGTTTGGTTCGTAATATTATTACTAAATTAAAACTTAACCCCTGATCATACAATTCTATTCGATGCTTTACCAACAGCGATAAGAGAAATTCAGAGAGGATATCTATCCCCTATTCTTGCAGTTGCTTGTCTAAATTCTGTCTATCCTTCACTCAACCTTGACCCGTATTTGAGTCGACAATTCTCACGATTCATCCTAAATTTTCCCTTAGCTTCGGAAAAGCAATAGAAAGCCCTTCAAAAGGTACTACCAGCCGTTTAGGATTCCTTACTAAGTCACGCCAGTTGTATTTTATAAATTAGATCTCATAGCAATAAAGTACTTATTCTGTGCTTCTCTGATCTCTCATGGCCTTACTATATATTTATGCAGTCAGATCGATCTGATTTTAACTTATTTTTAAATTATTATAAAAAATAATATTTTTTAAGCACATTGACAAATTTAAGTAACTCAAATAATTATTAAATCATTATTTAATTTTAGATAAAGATGATCAAAACACTGTTGGATAATTCGTGCTTGTTTAAAACACCAGTCACTAAATGGTTATTAGAATGGGCAGTAGAAATAGTTTCTGATTAAAAAAAATAATAGTGGACTCAACAATTAGTTTTGAACCTTAGTAAAATGTGACCAGAATTTGTAATTATTTTTTTTAATTTCGAATTAATGACAAAGGGAGATCCACCTTGTGTTATATTTTTGAGGAATACCTTAGGTATAGTAGAGATGGGAAGATGTGCCGTGCCACGGCAGCTTTTTAAGGTAATGGATCATTACAAAATGTATATGAAAAGCACCATAAACAGGGATATTTCATTCGTTTTGAACCGATTATTATTTTGACATAGTTTCTATTTTATTATTATAAACATTTTAACTATTAAAAATAAATAAAGATAATTATAAAAGGCCTAGTAAAGACACGATATCGATACGACAAATCATTGCTTACAAATTTCCAAACACGGATTACCACAACGTCCAAAGGAACACCTTCATACAATCCCCCCTCCTAGGCTTCGGTTTAACCTTCGGACGCTTATCACTGATTATCTCCTTAGGAATTTGTTCATTAGTGAGCCAACAATGTTGTAAGGCCATCTTAATCTTCCCGATGTAATCACATCAACCATTTTAAAGAGGTACATGCTCCGTAATTCCGCTTGATTACCTTTTTTTATTATTATCCTTTAGATTCATTTTTTTTTTAGAACCGAACATTCTCTTATTTTTTTGGAAACGTTAATTGGCTTATTAAACAAGAATCGCAATTGGAAAGATTCAAATAACAATTCAACTTAAAGGTCAAGATGTTTTTTTTTTTCAGATACCTCAGACTTAGGGAATGGAAGAGGTAGCTAGGTTTGAAACTAGTGATTTTGAGTGGGGATAAAGTTTATCATGAAAGGTTTGAAATCGGGTTCGGAGCAAATGAGCAACAAATGTGACATTAAGGTTTTATGGATGATTTTATTCGTAACAAAGTAATGCGGATTGAGGATTTTACGAAGGATTTTGGATACGAGAGGAATCCCTTGGCCTAGCAGAGCCCTTAAGCGGGAGTTCAGATTGTTTCTCTAGTATGTTTTGATGTAGCCTAAAACGGCACTAATAGAAATGAAATGAGATATAATATATAAAAACTAAAACAGTTAATAAAAAGAAGATGGAAATATATGATATTCACACGACACGGAAATGAGGCAGATATGTCAGATACAGGAAAAATGGGGCATGATATTAATGAAGCCTGGAGCCAGTTAAAGCATATAGTGAGCAATCGCAGCTTTATCCAGCCGGGATTGCTGGCATTTTTCAACTGGAGTAGGATTCCTCCTAATTGATGAATAAATTCCCAGCACTAATTATGAGTTCCTGCTGCCGGGAGAGATATAACAGGAACTAGGGAGGATGGTTAGGATGGTTAGGGAGGAGCTTAGCCATACGAGCCTCGCGGGGATTAAGTCATCTCATAAAGTTACATTAGCCAGATCTCAAGGCCGCAGTCGGAATTATAACCTCCCTCCGAGAGTAGCAATTTAATTCAGCGGCTGGTTAGAAAGGAATTTCAGAATAATCCGTCCACCGCCGGCTGTCCTGGCTGCCTAAGCTACAATCTCTCTTACTCGTTCACCTCATGGTCTACACCTTTTTTCTTAATTAATTGAAAGTTTAATTAATTAATTAATATTTAAACCTTTTTTGTAAGTAAACTTAGACTCTAATGTTAAACTAGCTTCTTATGATTAAATCCAATCCATAAGGCAGATGTACTGTTTCTTATTTAACTTCTCTTCATGAAACGCAAGTAGTGTACTGTTTCTAAGAAATGAGGTGATTTGGCCCAGATAACAATTAACAGTCTCGTTTTCTCCCAATTAAGTGTAATACAAACTGAACTCAATCCCTCCTCTCATCCGACATGCTTCTTCACTGACTTCCTTTCAACCCTTTCATATCCAACATCTCCTGGCCTCACAAAAAGATGCCCTCTAAGCATGTCAGTCATTTGCTTAAATTAATCAGTATTGAATAATCCATTTTGTTTCTTGGTTTTCTTTTTCATAAAGAAAATACACAATATATGAAAAATTATTGCATGGTAGGTCATGTATGCATTTATATATTGACTGTCGTACTTTCAGTTACTAAATTTTTATTTTAATTATTGCTTTATTTAATTATTTATTTGTTGGCACTTTTTAAATACTTTATGCCATTTTCAATATTTAAAAAAATATCATTAATAAAATAATTTAAATAGCAGTAAATATAAATAACATAATCATATAAAACTTACTTTACCTTACAGATCAAAGTTTAAGCCATTTGTAGACTATTGACCATGGAGGGTAGTTGATCCCCAAGAAAATGAAAAGAAATAAATTTTTAAATTATTACTCTGAATTTTTTATGAGGTAAGTAAGTCTAAGTTTCTATGAGGTTTTGTTAACTGTTTATGGCACGTTTTTTTGTTTTGTTTTTGGATTGTTATACAACTGATTTGTGATTGTTATTTTGCAGAGTTTTGACTTGTGAAAACAACATTTAAGTGTCGAAACGTCATTGTTTGAAGGAATAAATCAATTGACTGGAAGCTGTTTTTTTTTTCAAAGATAATAATTATATAGTAATACAGTCCAGTATATTAGATAATAATAAAAAAAAAATAAATAAATAAAAAAATCTTTATGATTTGAATTATTATGTAGCCTTCTGGCTAGATATATTTTGTTATTTTTTTGTTTGTTTGTTATTCTAAAGGAACTTAGAATAATGTTTCTGTTCTATTCTAACACTACAACTCATGAACCCGCTAGGGGTCTTCAGCTTAGTATATGGTAGAGACTTTACACTATCTAAGTTCATAGTCGATGGTACTACAAGTAGATTACCATATTTTGCCCAGTAAGCGCTAAGCTTTCCCTTAAAGAGGATACTCATTTTACAGAGACTGGAGGGACCCCATGAGAAACTACAGATCTCACAGAGCCCATCTGTGGTTGTCAACAGATAAAGCAATTTATATAGCTCAGTCGATTTCAAATTCGGGAACATCACTACAGTAAATCAGATTTCTATTCACTGAGCTGCCTCACTCTTCATTAGGAATAAATAATACTCACTTTATAAATCTAGGTGAGCTGCAGGAGGGTCTGCAGGTCCTTAAGAGCTCTCCCTACGTTAATTATATAATAGAATGTCAGGAAAAAGGCCTGGATGGGCCATGTATTATTAGAAAGACGTTATTAGATCTTGCAGCCGATTAGCAATGGTAGAATAGATCATCGAAGAGGAAAATGAAGTTTCTTGGCTTAAAAACGTAAGAGATTGGACCGGCATACGAAATGTATTGTAGGGGATCTTCTGGACATGGCAGCTGTACGTGAAGCTTTCTCTAACACGAACGCCAATGGCGCATGAAAAAAAAATTACAAGACACAGGAGGAAGAAGAGAAACTAATTGCACCCAAAGTTTCCTTTTTTTTTATAAACATCATAAATAAAATCAGTGGACAAATACAGTTTTTAATTTGCGACATAAAGATCTGGAACAAGTTTTGCATGAAAGTTAAAAAATATCCCCTGAAAGTGTGACAATGGTCTCCATACGATATTCGTCTGAATATTTTCTATGAATATTCAGCAATGTGAAGTATTGTTCTTGATTCAAATAGTTAATGAACGGAAATAACTAAGATATGGTGAATTTATATTCCTTTTTTTTTTTTTTAATTTATTGATATTTACAACTGTATTACAATTATACAACAAGTAAATAAAATGCGTGATACATAATGACATGAGAATGACAAGTAGAGAAACTGCCCACTGATAGTACTCAAATATTCCTTAAATTGAGAAAATAGCCAACAGCTTAAGTAATACTAACAAGAAGAATAGAAATACTATTTATAATAATTAATAAAAATTTAATAAATTTGTTCCAAAATTGCTTATGGAATTAATTAACGGAAAATATTCGCTTATAAAGAATAAAACAAAAGATCACATCTGATAACAAGCCTTCTTATGAAATGCCTCGATAAAAACAATTAAGTAAGCAAACTCTCTTCTTTATTGATATATTGATACTTATAAGTATATTTTAAAAAACTAAACTTCTTTTAACAATCCTTTTTATTTTCCCCCACCGTCTGTAGCAACATGTAAGCACAGGAGAAACTTTAAAAAATTTAACAGTAAAATGATATAAATTTTATTCATGTTTTGAGGTGTATTTATGAAATAATATGTATTATGGGTATAATTATTATATTATATAATTATTATATTGGACGAGAATGATTTAGTTATACTACAAGAAAATGACGACAAACTTTTAAGAAAATAATGAATATTAAGAAAATTTAAATATAAATAGTATTGTGTCACCGTCAATTATTTTATTACTATTATTAACTATAATTAAAAGGAGTCATTCTCTAAAGCAGTTTTAACACGAAACGCTTTGCATGTGATTAAAGTTTCGGATGAAATCTCTGCTCTTTGAGAGCAGGGATGAAATTTAAAATTTGTAATGTTAATTAATTTTACGGAACAGTAACGTTGATTATTAACAGGACTCTTTTTATTGAAACACTAATTTTGAATGTTTTTGAATTCTTATAAATGCATACTTATATTATTTAATTTTCCCCGAGCTATCATATCTGCTCTTGTTTTTATAATTTGAATTTACCCCTGAATTCATAGTATTTGTATAATAAATAATTTTAGAGGAATTTCTCATCAATTTCTTCCCAGTACTCATAATGTATACTATTAATAGTTTTAACAATTATAAAAAATGTTAAATATGACTAATTTAATTTTAAAAAATCGTTACACTAAAGCTCAAAAAAATATTTAATATATATATATATATATATATATATATATATATATATATATATATATATATATATACGTGGGTGAATCAAATATAAACGAGACTTTTTGTCCTGGAAGCCCAGCGAAGGTGCGGGAACGTTCCCGCGTTTAGGGGTGTTGGGTAGGGATGCCAGGAGTGGGGGAAGCAGGCGGGCGGATGCGCTCGAACTCACCAGTTACCGTCGTGACGATGTCTGAGCAGGATGTATCCCCCTCGATTGCGCAACGGAAGGTGTAAAACCGTGCGTGCTGAAGGTGTAAAACCGGCTGAAATCTTGAGAAGGTTGACTGTACAGTTTGGGGAAGAGACACTTTCTCGTGCCAGAGTGTTTGCATTGCATAAACAGTTTGTGGAGGGTCGTGATCGTGTTCAGAATGAAAGCCATGACCGCAGACCCCGCTCCAGCATCACAGCAGACAACATCAGCCGTGTTCGACAGCTTATTGAAGGTGACAGACGTCTAACCACCAGTGCCATTGCAAGTGAGGTTGGGATAAGCTATGGAAGCACTTTTTCCATACTCACCGAGGAGCTAGGGTTTCGTAAGGTGTGTGCCAGGTGGGTTCTTCGACTTCTCACAGCTGAGCAGAAGCTGAACCGTTTGCAGGTCTGTGAAGGTCTTCTTGCAAGATTTCAGGCTGAGGGAGCCTCATTTCTCACTCACATTATCACCTGTGATGAAACTTGGGTGCACCATTACACCCCTGAATCAAAACAAGCGAGTATGGAGTGGAGACTGAAAGGGGAACCTGGACCAGTGAAAGCCAAGTCACGGCTGTCAGCTGGGAAGGTTTTGGCTACCGTGTTTTTTGACCAGCGTGGCTTGCTGCATCTTGATTTTTTGCATGAACGCAGGACTATCAATGCCGCATACTACTGCGACATTTTGAATGAAATCAGACTTGCATATCGCCGCAAAAGAAAGGATCTACCGATGAGAGAAGTGATTCTTCTTCAGGACAATGCTCGCCCGCATACTGCGGCTCTGACGAGAGAAAAATTGGAGCAACTGGGCTGGGAGACGCTAGAACACCCTCCCTACAGTCCAGACTTATCACCATGTGACTTTCACCTGTTTGGCCCCCTCAAGGAAGCTTTGGGAGGCCAGAGATTCGTCAGTGACGATGAGGTTGAAGCCTACGTGCTCAATTGGCTGAAGACACAACCTACTTCATTCTATGAGGACGGGATTGGAAAATTACCTATGCGCTGGGAAAAATGTATTTCCAAATCAGGAGACTATGTAGAAAAATGAGGTGTACTTTTCTTTGTGCTCAAAGTAAAAATAAAAAAATTAAAAAATAAGTCTCGTTTATATTTGATTCACCCACGTATATATATATATATATATATATATATATATATATATATATATATATATATATGTGGTGTATGGGATATTATCCAAATATGTAGCCTTATAATCATTAACATTATCAAAACCTCATTAAATGTGGAGTTGCTATTTACGTTGATGGTACAACTACATTTTGTTATTTAAATAACCATGCCTTAATTATTTAAATAACTTTGTAATATATGTTTTTTTATAAACCGATTTATAATTAATTGAAAAATATTCAGAAAGAAATGTCCACTATTTTTTTCTTATTCCTCATTAACTAGTTAATTACATTTTTATTTGTGTTATCGTATTATTTTATTTTGAGATCGAATAATATGTTTTTCTATTTTAATTAATTGCTTATATTTTTTCTTTTGTTTGGCTAGAAGGTAAATCTAACATATTTCTGCTTCAATAATATTGCTTTTATTTATTTCAAAAAACAACATTAAAATATAATTAACTCCTTTTCTTTCGTTTGTGAAAAATGAATAATTAATTTATTCACAAATTTATTTTCACTATGATACTTTTGTTTAAATAAAAGATGGTTTTGACTGTACTTAATATTTATTCAGATTAAAACATATGATAACATTCATTTTTCATGATTTTTTTCATGATTCAGTTTCCTATAATGTTTTTACTATATTTTCCTATCGTATGAAGTAATAAAAGGTTTTATTTACGACCTTTTTATTACGAATATTGTTAAAGAAATCATTATTCTAAAATAGTTTTCTATAAAAACTGTCCAAAAAATGTATTTAATTATTTTTTAAACTGAGAATTAATCTAGATAAAAACAAATATTTGGAATATATAAAACCTTTTTTGGTTACTGAACAGTGATTTGTTATTAAAATATTTACTAAAGCATTTTACATTAAATTAAAAATTGAATGTTGATCGCTAAGGCTTCATTGACATTTACTATTCTAAGACTGAAAGGTTTCTAGGCCACCTTTGTGGACTCCCTGCCACTTATTAGTAATTAATATTTTGTTATTATTTTCATAATGAACTAAATCTTTAGTAATAAAAACAAGTAACATTATATACCTGTATTTTTACAGTTATAATTACTATTAAGTTGTTTAATATTATATAGGTCAATGAGATGTACTGAAATAATAATAATTAGTAGTTTTTTTAATTGCTACGTCCAATATTTTGAATCCAATTATTTTTTAAAGCTTCTACCGTGTCGTCATTTTTTTTCGACACGGTCGTCTTTTCCAACGTTTTCCTAGACATCTGAGGAAGCTAGCAGTAGTCAACCATTCACGTCTCAATAAAAATAATTAAGTTGTATTACATTATTTCCCTTTTACAAAATACACAGATATTTTCAAGCCTAAAAGTTTTAATAAGGTGTAAAAAACTATGAGAAATGATGATATATTTTGAAATTAAATCAGAATATATAGGGGGCACGAGAATGAAGATAAAGATGAAGGAACGAACAGGCAAGGAAGTTGACATAAGTACTTCATTTGGTATTCATTATATATTTTATATTTTGATCCGTTACTGAGAGTATTTTTATCTACGCAGCAGAAACATCGACAATGTGAAGATGAAAATCTTCTCCAAAAGAATTGCTGTAGAAATGGATTATTGGACAAGATACATAGAGAAGACAAGTCAAGTCTGGGTCAGATACGGTTTAAAAAAGGAAAGAAATGAAACTGGGATGATTCGTCGGCGAAATAATTACAAGAAGTTGGGCGCCTTAAGAAAGAAGAAGAGTCCGTCCGACAATGAGATGGTGTTAAGAACTGGAGGAAAAAATGTCAGCGAGGGAAAGATAAGGAACAGTAACGATGGACTGGGTAAAGCTGAATAATAGGACAGGATAGAAAAAAAATGAAATATTCAATTGACAACAGTGAATAAAACCCGGAGCTGCCATTAAAACTGGGAGAGGACTTCGTGAAATTACGATTTCAACATGAAACAAGCCAGGAGGCTGGAATGTCCCGAGAATCGTGTATTAATAGTATTTTATTGTATTATCGTGTAAATTTCTGCTGCAGAACATGATAGTAAGAGTAAATTAAGTAGTAATAGTATTATAGCAGTTATTGGTACTAGCAACATCCAAATAGTAGTTAATTAAAGTCAATTCTGACTAATTACTATTTAACTGTAAGGAAGAAAGTGAGGTGAAGGAAGTAAAAAAATAAAAGATGTATTCTGTTCCAAGCTGGGCCGGAAAACAGAATATTTCTATCATCAAATATATTTTCTTAGCATCTAGTTGTCAGATCGATTGAAAAATAACCTAAACTCAATATCATTCTTACTAACTTCTCATTAAGTATTTACGGATCCTCAAACAAGACTGAAAAGGCAAGAAACTTCCGACGTTTTCGCCTACTTCAACATTTACTGGACAAACGTTGAAAGCTCCCAATTAATTACAAAATGCTCATTTACATGACAGTTATCAGACCTATTTGGACATACGGATTTGAGCTTTGGGGCTCTACTAAACCATCTAATTCATCTCGTATCTTTACAATCCAAAATCCTTTGTAAAATCCTCAATGCTCCTTATTATGTCACAAACAAACTCATCCATCTACAAACAATATCCTATATGTTGCTGATTTGGTCCAAACTAGATACCTATCCTTCCATGAAAAGCTCCATACACACTTGAATCCGATAGTCTCTCAACTTGCTTCCCATTATATTCCTGATAGCCTTCCGAGGCGTCTGAAAAGAAGATGGTCTCGAGACCTTCTACTATAGAACTTTATTAGAGAGCTATCAATTTATAGTTTCTCCACAAGTTTTTTTCATGTCCTTTGTTCATACAGCAGATTTACTTGGTGCAATATAATTACAGTTATAATATAAATAAATTATTCTAATCTCTAAAAAGGTATATACGGACGGCCGAAATATTCGCTTGAGATTTAAAAGAATTACAGATTATAAAAGGTAAAACCGAGAAGGACTTGATGCGTGAATAAAAGACTGTGGAAGACTCAATGAAAAAGCCATTTGCCGGTGGAGAGGAGTCGGGAAAAGAATTCTTCATGATTTATCTTGTCACCTTTATTATTATTATTTACCCTAGGCATCACGGTTTTCCTCTTCCACTTTACTTTATTTTTTAGTTTAATGACGGGGTTGAATGTACCTTATAGCAAATATGTTTTATATGTTTAATTATGCAATCTATGCTGATGGGCTTACAATGTGTCAAATTTCGATATGTCTTAACCAAAAAATCATACATAAAATAATAAGTTGATCTGAATAAGTACTATTATTGAAACCCAAATTATCATTGATATCTAGAAAGTGTTGCATAAAATGAAATTTATTATTTTTAAAAATAAAATAAAATCGAGTTAGGCAAAATTACCATGGTTGAGAAATGTAATAGAACGGCAGAAAGAAAAAATATTAGAAGTAATCGATATTCGTGAATCACCTGAAAATTTGAAAAGAGAAGATATATATAAATAAAGCTATACCTCTCAAATATTCCAGTAGCAAAGAAAGAAATATGAACTAATCCGAATCCAGGAATTCGAGTCCAACTCCATCAGAGAGATATTCTTAAATAATTGAAAACCTAAAATTATTTAAATCAAAGAATTTAAGTAAATTTAAAAACTAAAAAAAAATCGATGAAAACGTATCTATCCAAAACTTTATGTAATTGTTATAAAAAAAAAATACTAGTTGAACTATTTTTAATCCTTCATACATTTAATACAATTTTTCAAACAAAAAATTATTTGAATTATGCAAAAATTATTTTTATGCAATACGAATAAAGAGGATATGATTCGCAAGATCAACGTCTTTTTCAAACCAAAAATAATTTTAGGAGCAAATTTCTGAAAACATGGTAATTAATACCGAAATTCACTCGTATGTTGTTAACAGACTGGTCAATTTTTTCGTTTTAATGTGAAAAATTAAGAGGTGATGGCTGGAAGAAGCACCGACCGTTCAGATAACAAAAAAATGAAACCACCAAAGGAATACTTAAGTCCTCATCTAGTTTTGAAGCACCTGATGCTCTTGGAGGGTAGTTATTTATATATTAAATTCAGTATATATATTAATTGGTAAAAGGTTATGATTACCTAATACATTTGTCAAGAGTGAAAGCAAAATTATTTTTCCAATAAATCAAAAAATTAGTAAATATTGAAAAGTAAAAAGAGACCTTACATAAATGTTAAGACCGTGGAAAAAATTCCAACGAAAAGCCCTTAAGTCTCCAAACTAAAACAGAAATTGAAAATATCTGTCCAATATTTCGCCTATTCGGGTATCCTCAGGGTAGATAGAGAAAAAAAAAAACAAAAGAACAAAAACAAAACAAAACATGAATAATGCACCCAAGAAGCATCCCACCACCTCCAAGAGCCTTTCTGTTTTAGTTTTGAGACTGAAGGGCTTTTCGTTGGAATTTTTTTCACGGTCTTATCATTAAAAGTTAATTTTTCCAACAGGTTCTTGTTATTCCATTGCAAATTAGCAATAGCAATATGTTTAATCGTTTAGTACAATATTGCTTACTATAATTTGTTTCACAATCCGCGGTAAATGTTTATAAATATTAGGAAAATATAGTTAAAATGAGGCTTTTTTGAACTGTAGCTGTATGATAAAAATATGAAGAAATAATTTATTCACATTGAAATTTAAATGACATATTTCAGTGTTCTTCTCCAGAAATACTAATAAATTTGTTAAATTTAAAAAAACTAAACAATAATTCCTAAATTTTAAACATTTATAGGAAAAGTCTTTTTTCATTTATCAATAATTTATTCAACAGAATAAATATACAATTAATAATATAATAAGGAAGACTGCTATGATAAAAAGAAATGGCGGGAGGCATGCATGAATTATGCTACGACATATGACGCATTGTTGTAATAAAGTAAAACAGTAATCCGCTCAGTGCTCACCTATGCCTCACCTGTCTGGAGTTCAACCTGCGCTACAAATTATAGAAAGCTTGAAAGGGTACAAAACCTATGCATGAGGATTATTAATAATTATTCCCGCTACTCAAAAATATCGACTATGCTTCGAGATCTTGAACTTCCCACTATAAAACAATATGTTTCAGCCCAAACAAAAGCATACTTCGAAAAAATTCCAGCTTCCGAAAACCCATTTATCCGAGAAATCTAACTATGATAAACATTCACTACGACGGTACACGCACAAAAGAACAAAACATATACTTCTCACTTAACAAACCACTATTCGTAGGTATCATACTCTAGTTATTTTTAATTGTGTATTTATTTTTTATTTAATTATTATTATTATTATTATATTAATTTACTTTATTACTATTATTTTTATTTATTTATCAATTATAATTATTATTATTGTTCATTTTTTCTTTTTCTTTTTTTTAAGCGGTTTTTTCTACATTTTTCCTGCTATTGTAAAACTTATTTATAAAATATAACTTTAATTAATTAAAAGCACTGTTCTTCAAACATGTAAAGGAAGTCCGGAACATGTATTACACTTATTGCTACTTGTATATGTAAATAAAGGTTTTTTTTTGTAATAAAGTGGTTTCATATATCATAATAAATATATAATGGGGAATCCAGCCAAATAGAAGAGCGACTAAGAATATTTTTGGACTAAGCAATATATAAATTAAGTTAAAAAACAAATCCTTTTATGCTAAAAGATTTGTCAGCCTGTTATCCTATCCTGCTATCCGATGCATCAATTAGTTAGCGATGGGGGAAAAGTTTCCTGTTGCGAGGCCCCTCAGGGACTAACCTTGATCTTTTGTTTTATTTGACACTCAGTTTATCGAATTATCTGCAAAAGTTTTGTTTTTCTTTGAAGATTAAGTTCACTATTTTGTTGTTTCGGGAAGGAAATAAGAAAAGTGAGGTTTTTAACAATGTCAAGAATCAATCATTATTAGTTTGGCTACGTTCGTGGCATTATTTGGGTATTTTTTTGTGTTGAAGTGTTTTCTCTGATACTGATACATTATTTGATATGATGGTGATTATCTTTTTGTCACGTAGGAAAAAATTATATAAATAAATTTTATAAAATTGGTGACACAGCAATTTAGCAGTAATAACTGTAATAATAATTAAATTTAAAAACTTACTAAGAATTAAACTCATAACACTATGAACCCGATTTTAAACTATTTTAAAGAAAAGTCAAAACCAGCCTGGTTCATAGAAATATACTCACTGGAGATAGAGATTACTCGTGAAGAACGCAAGGATGATACTAAATGCCTATAGCTGAAAAACCAATGCTGACAGCGTTAAAGAAATAGACGGAAGAAAGAAAAAAACAACAAGGTGTAGTTTTGTAATCGATTCCACGTGGAGGAGGAAAACGCATGGTTAGAATGTTCCCAAATGGCGGTGTGAGTTTGTCTCCGTGTGTTAACCTATCTTTATATATATATATAATTCTACTGTACGTGTGTATGTCACTGAACTCCTCCTAAACGGCCGAACCGATTTGAATGAAATTTTCAAATTATGCTATTGGGTGACGCCCTGGATGGTTTAGACTCACAAATCATCCCGGCAGATGGCACTGCAGTCGGTATCTAGGTTATTTATCTATACTGCAACTAAACGGCTGGATCGACTTGAATGAATTTTTGTGTATGCATTAATTCATTCATTTCATTCATTTTGTGTATGTATTCATTCAATGCATTTAATTTCTTTGTAATTTAAATTTATTTAATTTACTTTTGGTGGCCGAAAAACTTGGAAATTTTCGGAGTTATTTGTTTTTTGGCCTGTATCTCCTAATCGGTGCGAAAAAACATAAATGACAATTTTCAAAGAAGGTTAAATTTGCTACAATTTGAGTCCGAATGCAGCTCTGTTGGTCTAACAGATCCTGAGTTAAGTTCCAATCATATAATTTTTCATACTCCTAAGTGATATGTTTCGGTCATTATTATTGATTATGTATAATTTGAATCTTAAAACCAATTATGGAATCTTACACGTTTAGTCGTAAAAAATATCACTTAACGATGTGTAGTTAATAATGGGTAAAAATCTTGCGGTTGAGCGTGATCTAGAACAAATCACCTCTCTGCACAACCGTTGTCCAAGAAACAGTACAGGCTCTACCATGTACAAGTTCTGTACATGTGACCCCAGATCCTTCAATGATTGTAGTGGTACAGGTTAATACGTATGATGAAATTTCTACAAAAGCAAGAAATCTCAGGAGGAAAGGAAAGAATATTTTCTCACTTTTTTTTTTTAATTAAGTCATTTCATTCATAACTGACAAAACAATATGAATTAATAATTACGAGGAAGGGAGCTCATTTGTTAGTGTGCTTCTTGCCAGCCATTGAGGAGGCTAATGGGAGAAGAAGAAGAAAGGCTGGAAAGGGATAAGATACAATTAGCGGTCCTAGCTCATTCCAAGGATTAATTCCTTCTTCTTATCGACACCCTTCTTCCCTTCTTCCCATCCTCCTCAGGATCTTAATATTCCACTCAGTATTAGCTTTATCATCCTTCTGTCAGATCTTTGATCCTTTGAGCTTGAGAAACTCAGGGGTTGTGCAACCTTCAAAAGCTAATGATCCACCGTTTTCATATTTAATTATTAAATTCGACAAGAATATTTAGTTTAATATTTTAAACTAACATTAATTAGTTAGTTCAATACCCTCTAAACGGTGACCTATGCTGTACTGGTTAGCGTAACTAATACCATCTATATCTGATATATGTCAATGATCCCGTGTTCTCAGCTCTAGGATTTTATAAAATGGAATAAAATAATATTATATACACTAAAATAGAGCCAAAAACTCAAAAAGAAACACTATTATTTATTATAATGCAGTTGGGAAAACCACAATGCAAAGCCTTATGTTTCAAAAATACACCCACTTACCAGTCGACGTTTCGCCTATTCAGGCATTATCAAGACACAAACAAAAAAGGGTTATGTGAATCACATCTCGAAGAAAATTGGCTAACTTTGCTAATGTGTAGAAATTTATGTAGGTTAGTATTACTTGATATGTTTTGTGGACCAGCTGATTCTATAACCTTCCAGCTGGTTGCGTATTACCTTCTTTTCAGTTGTATGTTGAACGTCTTGGTGGTGGGGTGCTGTCTCATGTTTGGAGTCTGTTTGGGCAGATGATCGTTGGGATGTATTGCACCTTTTTCTTCGAGATGTGATTCACATAACCCTTTTTTGTTTGTGTCTTGATAATGCCTGAATAGGCGAAACGTCGACTGGTAAGTGGGTGTATTTTTGAAAGATAAGGCTATGCATTGTGGTTTTTCCCAATTGCATTATAATAATATTATATATATTATTCATATATATATATATATATATATATATATATATATATATATATGTATACATTTTTCTTTTTGGTGTGGCTTCTTTCATTTACATTTACATATTATTTATGCTGCGTATTCGTAAACGGCATTGTCGGTAAAATAAATTAACAGCTAGAGCTAATTCTAGATACAATTTAATACTTAATGTTTTTTTTTTTTCTCATTTATATAGATTATTTTAATATCATTTTCTCTTTGACTATAATAACGTAAGTAATATGATGATACCAAATTATGATTAAAAATGTTCACTATATTATACTTTGGTTTCTTATTTATTCTAAAACGAATTTACATTCTAAACTTGTATATTTACAATAATTACAGAACATTCCACTTATCAACACAAAATCCCGTTGTTCTTTCTCTTTCCTAATCTCTGTTGCCCTGATTTGATTGAACAAGAAAAAAGGACAATGGCCAATAGATCTGCTCAAGAACTATTATTCATTTCCAAAACTCGATGTTCCTCTAAACCAAAGAGAAAAAAACAAGCACTTATGCTGGATGCGAAATTGCGCAGGTGCAAATGGAAAATAGAAGAATGAGAATTATTATCCCTTATGCTATAAATTGTTTTCAGTTAGAATATCTTATAATGGTCATCGGTCAAGCGAGAGATGAATATTGTTTGAATATTGAGCAATATAAATAAAATTGGTAGAGATTCTCGAAGAATAAAAAAATCACTGTTTTTGAAGACAATTAATTTTGGAATCAAATGCAGATTCTTGCTACAGTTACATAATGCTAATTATACAACCAGTGATTACATAATGTACCTAACTCTTTACTTTTTCTCAGTACTAATTTCATAATTTATCTTACTCTCTGTATTTCTTTACATTATTAACAGTTCTGTAGAAATTTATGTTATTCTTCCTTGGTACTGCAATGTTTTATATAGTTATTTTTTGTTTCTTACTTATCCCTGAAGATGGGCTACTGTGTTATCTTTGCCTGCAACCCCTGACCAATTCAATCCATTATTAAACTTAACATTTCGGTTGGTACCATAAATACAGAACGGAAAGATACAGCAAAAACTAAAGGAGTGTAGGTTACCGTGTAGGATTATAAGGAAAACGGAGACTTTATCATATCAAGTCGTTTATCAAGTGCCTTATGTAAGTATTGGGATTTGATCAAGACTAATAGGAGGAAATTGACAGGAAAACTTAGGCGGGAGGTGGTTGTTAATAAGCTGGCTCGAGTCAATATGTTTTCATCGGCGCTGGGATATCTATCCTGGGCGGGTATTATAAGATGTTTCTGATTACGGAATATGGAGAAATAAATCAGTAAAAAATACTTAATATATTTTCAATGTAGTCAACTATTTTAATGTCTTTCTATTGCATAAAAAGATTTTATTGATGTCTTAATATTATATTTTGAACTTGACGGACCGTAACGGAGACACATCATTTGTTATTCCCAGAATTATTTCTCCCTTAGATTGTTTTAGTTATGAAGTTACACTGTCATAAATCTCCTTGGTCTGAGAGTGTATAAATAGAGTAACAATCAAGTCAAGGCTGAAATGACGTTCAATATAGCAGATTGTTTTGAGATAGTCACTAAGTCTTGGTTGGGAGTCTCTCTTTGGGATTTAGTAGAGCAATACAGCGGAATACTAAACAGCTGGAATTTGCTGGGCTACAAGGAACCGTTGCATTGGGTATAATAAACCCAACACCTGAAGCATTTATTTATTAATTTTATTATTATTATTCTTTTTCTCGGCTTCTACCGGAGAATGCACTTACTCTGGCTTAAGTCAAGGGCGATGCTTGAAAAAAAAGGGCGATTTGTGATGTTCAATACTTTAATCATTAAATTTGGAAAGGAAATATTTCCTTTTCATCTACAATTTTTAAATACTCTAAACTTCACATTTACTAGTAATAATTAATCATTTTTGAAACCTATACCACAACGATCCGTGAATAGCCTTGGGTTCAGTAGTTGATTCAAGCCGTAGTGTTTCAAGGACGATTGTGCAGGGAGGTGATTTGTCAAAAATCCTGTTCAACCGCCAGGTTTTCTCCTTATTTTGGTTAACCACTTTATAGAGGCTGGATAAGCTCCAGGAGGTTCTCTAGATCGTAAGGCATCCGTTCTAGAGTGTTAGCAGATTAAACAAATTGTTTGACACAGCAGGGATTGAACCCGTGATCTTGCGCACAGCAGCTTAGCCCTCTACCACTAATATACCTTATACCCATTGATAATCATTAAAAATGTTCCATGAGATAATTTTTAAATGATTAAATATATTATTGTACATCTTCATCCTAATTGCCAAAAAAATGCCATTTACATTTACGATAATAATATCAACAATACGTGTGCTGTGTATATAATTTTATTAGTAAGACGTGAATTGCTCAATTTATATATCTTTTTTTTAAGGAAAGAAAAATCGATACTTGTTCATCCTCCGTTGAATATGTTGAAATAAAATAAATTTTCCACCGGCAGGAACCAATAGGGCTTCAAATATGTAAAGATTGGATAGGGGATGGCTATTGGCCCAGTTATGAAGCAGGAAATAGAGGGGGCTATCATTGGTGATTTAGGTGGTTCGTTAAGAGGGCTTGTAATCGGTTGATTCATTGGCTGAGCAGCGTGCACGGAGACGTCTCATTGGTCGAGAGCTCTGGGGAGGTTCATTATTGCAGCGGAGTAAGATTATCAGTCGAAGGACAATCATCTCGCCCTCAATCGATAAGGTGTTTGACCTCTTCTTTGTCTCCAGTTTCTTTTGGCCCTTATTGCTTTCTTTTGTCAGTGAGGTCGTTTTTTTGCTAATACTGAAAAAGTTTGTATCAAATATCATTTTCATAATAGAAAATATATTACTTTTTTAATATTCACTTTAAACAGCACTCTGACCAATATACACGAGTATTTCGAATTCAAATTTCAATTTTGAACCTATTTTCTTATCCAAAACATTCTAAAAATCAAAATTGATTGATAAATATATCGTTTTGAATTCTATATTTAAGATATAATAAAACACATGTCGTAACTCGAAAAGTATTTTACAATCCACAGATGAAGAAATTAAGTTTTATTCTTGTATGGGATATATAATAAATACTAAATCATATGACCACATTTATCTATTTGTTTATATATATATATATATATATATATATTGTAAAAGTGTAAGTTGCCTCTTTAGGCTGACAGACCTCACATAATGAGGAGTGGTATGCCAGAGGAATCTTGAGATCTGGATTCGAAGCCGAACCTTAGGGTACATGAAACTGTTCTGCAGACTTATAATTACGTTTGATCTAAAATGAGCTCAAAATAGGACCGTTAGAATAGTGAATGCTTAATTTTTATTTTATTAACTCATTCATTGAAATTTACAAATCAAAAGTCCCGGACAAGTAGAGAAACTACCTATTGGCAGCACTTAAAAACAATTTCAACTTTGAAGGTCACGAGGCCATATTCTTTTCAGACGCCTTGGAGGATTTCAGGAATTGTAGAAGTGCCTAGGTTTGAAACTTGTGGCTTTGAGTGGAAATGTAGCCACTTGTGAGCACGGACGTCCATATGATAAAGACACAAACTATAATCCTGTAAACATTTTTAACATGCAAATAAAGGCTTCTAAAATGTACCTTATAAACATATCAAATTTATTTTATCAATAGACAATAAATAATTAAATGATAGATAGGCTTTATTCATAATGGAGGTTAGTAAGAAAAGCTAAAGTTTTTATTTCCCTTTTAAGTTTGTGTATAATTTTCTATAGTATTAATTATTACACTGAATAGATTGTTTATTTACAGAAAGAATTTATTTATAAATTTTTCATCCGCCTATTCATGAGAGTAACGTATCTACGACTAATGATTGAATATAATTTATTCAACTAAATCATAATATAACCTAACATTGTTGATATGTATAATAAAATACAAACTAAGAATAATATCATTAAAAAGTGACAAGGATATGCAAAAAGTACAAAACTATACTTGACGATTTTCTTAAAAGGTTCCTGGAAGTGGACGCTTTGTAGAATTGATTGATCGTTCCCTAGAGGCGTGCAATGCTCCCTAACGATAAAATCTCCCTAATTCATATAGGGGCAGTTAACTTTGTGATTGAGGATGTTTTCTCTTTACGAGAAAACAAAATAAAATTAATGGTAACCGACGAAGTAATCGTCTAAGAATAGAAATATAAAGCCCTAAAAGGAATGAATACAAGATGTTACAAGTAAATTGTAAGAAACTTCGGTCTGGTGATTATTTGGAGTTACAAATAGCTCTATAACTTTGTAATTTTTAATACATCAGTAGAAAAGTCCAACCAAAATCCTTAAGTCCCAAAACTAAAACAGCAACCAAAATATCAGTATATTTTCAAATAAGTCAAACACCGATTTATTTTTCTTGTTTATATCTCCCCAGAAACAGTGCGCTGTGGACACAATACCAATACACATGCATATAATATATATAATATAATTAATTATTAGTTAAGGGGCTGGGTGAGCCCCAAGAGGGTTTTCAGATGTCAAACAATCCATCCCCGGGTGTTAACTATTTAAATATGTTTAAATCAGCCTTATTTTAATCCGGGACCTTCAGGAGGGGGGACTATGAACCCGATTTTAAACTATTTTAAAGAAAAGAAGACCAAAACAGTGTGGTTCATAGAAATATACTCACTGGAGATGGAGATTACTCGTGAAGAATGCAACTGTCTCAGGATGATACTAAATGCCCACCAGGGTTTGCAGGAAAAACCAATGCTGACAGCGGTAAAAAAGTAGACGGAAGAAAGAAAAAAAACAACGTATGAAGGAGCACTGAGGAAAGATCATGACAGTTGACATTTAGCTGGGCAACACAGTGCTCAACCAATGAGAAACCTCACTTCCAATATATTAACTGATAACAATAAACTATTTTATTTTATTTTTTAAATCAGTCATTACTATTCGGTTGATACATACCTTCTACAACAGTGTCAAGTTGAACATAGATGTGACTTAAACAAATGATCCGGGCAAGGCTCCTCTAAAGGTTAAGTACTTTTCTAATCGGCTTCTTCAATCTCCAAACTCCATTAACAGAATCATTTACATTTGCATAATATCTACATGTCGATGTATATTTTATGGTTGTTATTTATTTAAATATATACATCTCAGTTTATGTAAATATTTTTAAAACCGTATGGTATGTAAAATACTTAGTCATGGAAAAGAATAAAGGTTACACAAATACACCGCGAATCCTATTACTAAATTTCATGAGATGTTACTTGGTACTAACTGTGTAACAATTTTGAATAAGATCTAAATTTTATTCATGCGTGGATTTTGTAAAAATGCATTGATTCGTAATTTCCTCTATAGTCGACGACATGAAATTAGGCGGCTCAAAGAAAATGCGGTGTTGCCGCTTGTAACGAGAATGTGGGCGTGGTTTTACTCAAAACTGCCAATATTTGACAACAATGTGCTAGCATTGTTGCCTAGTAATCCCGGTTTCAGTTATTTAGGTACGCTAGTGCAGGTCGATTTGGCAACACCGCATTTTCTTTGAGCCGCCTAATTTCATGTCGCCGACTTTAGTATCAAACTCGCAGAGTCAAAGCCTTGATGCCCATTTTGTTTTACAACGTTGTAAGTAACCATTTTGATTGAGTTAAACCAGTGATTCCCCGGGGCGCCGCGCAATATCCAATTAAATAATTCGATTATTAACGGCCATTGTTAATCATCAATGAAAGTTCAATAAATTGTTTGTGAATTTAAAATTCGCGTTTGATTTATTTTTCAACTAACCTAACCACATTGTTGTCGTCCAGTCTATGGTTGTTGATTTAACCGTTAAACCATAGTAGAAATTAAAAGGATAACCCGTTATTCCTTTTAGATACAAATTTCAAATAAAAAAAACGTATTCTAAACTGAGCAAAAATGAATAGGGATACTACTAATTTTGTTGTATTTACTTTGCCTAGCACTTTATTTTATTATAAAAAGCATTAATATTTATAACAAAGTATACTACAGTAAATTTGTAAAGTGTAAAAGATTCCATAATAATATAAATGCTAGGTATGTATTACAAAACTAGCAATATCCCTATTTATTTTTACGCATATTTTTATTTTATTTTCTATTATTCAGCTTATTTTTTATTATCCAGCTAACCCCAGAATAGAGTTACAGTCAATTTCTCCCTCAGCTCCTTAACCTACCATTCTTCACTTCGCAGACGCTGGTATTTCCTCCTCCAGTTCTTCTCGCCATGTCCTTGCTGGAGGTCTTATCTTTTTTCTATTTTCAGAAGCTCAACCCCTTAGTTTTTCCGACCATCTAACAGTCACGTACGTTCCGTACCATCTTAGCTTCTTTCTCATTATTTTTTCATCGATACTATCTCCCAGTTCCATTTCACTCATTGTGAATTCATTAATGTCTCTATCTGCTCTAGTCTTATTTATAAATCTTGTCCAATAATCCATTTTTAAAGCGCTAATTTTGAAGAAAATTTTCGTAGACTAAAAATGTGGAAACATTACATATAAGTAAAATATGGATGCAATAAAAAACAAATAAAAATAAAATCTATTGGAGATGAACACAAATTAATAATAAAATACGAATAAATAAATAAAAAGTAATCTTTATATTCACAGACTACTCTTTTGTGTGAGCAAAATAAAAGTAAAACATATAAATAAGAAGCAATTTTTTTTTAAGTAATTCTTTTTTGTCATTTTTATCTAGAGAAAATTCATAATTACCTGTTTCTTATTACTTCAGATTAACAAAGTTCATGGTTGATGTAACTTATTTTGACCCTAGAACTCATTTATTGTTTAATTTTCCGAATGAATTCTTCTTACTTATTTCTTACTTTATTTATTTACTTTTTTTTTTTAACATCTAATTAGCAAGAAGTTTATAAAAGAAAAGCCTATTGGGACAAAGCAGAAAAACCACAAGACGAACGCCTTTATTTAAAATAAGAAACAACCCAAAGTCGACAAAAGTCACTAATGTCCCTTTGAGAGGATCTCGAAGCCATTTTCTGTTCCGTTGGTCACCCTTAAATGAAATTACAAAGTATACCATCCTACTTTTACTTTTGACCTCGAATCGATTAAAGGATATTTACATTGTTGTAGTTGAGGAATGGCTTTTTTTTTATATATATTTTAATTGGTTTTTAATTAATAAAGGTTAAAAAGGAAAGGAAATGATCGATGGGGAGGTCAAAGTAACTTCTAAAATAGTAGGAAATTGAGAACTACCAGTGGGCGGTTCCTAATTTACCTTTTTCTCGTACGAACTTGCTTAATTCTCTCGATTTAATTGTTGTATTAATTTAATACAGTTTTAAATTCGAATAAATAAGGTCACCTGTGGTCTAGTGATTAGCGTAACAAACTACTAAGCCGAAGATCGCGGCCTAGAATTTTTTTAAGGGAGTAAAAAATCCTTAGTTACGCCGTCCTTCGGAAGGGACATTAAACGGGGTCCTGAGCCTGTGCGATGTCAGGTACTCGTTAAAAATCCCTATCCTAATTAAACCTGGATAGGCAAAATTTAGAGCTCCCAATGTAGCATCTTCCGATTAGCCATAGCAGCAAAAAGTGACGTTAAATTAACAAACGAACAAATAAACAATTCGAATAAATAAATTTAAAAAAACATACGAAGTAAAAAACATGACGATTTCTAATAAATATTAATGTTTAAATATTAATGCTTTGGTAAATAAATATCACATAATTAGCCATACATCCATTCATATTTTAGATTTGCCAACATCACAGTTTAGAACTGCCATTTAGTAGTATGGAAAAAAATAACTTCTATTAATCTTTTAAAGGCAGAAAATATGTTATGTCGACCCTGACAAAGTTTACGAACACGAAGCTCTATCTCCTTGCAAGAACTTAAAAGATTCACTAGTTGCTATGATTTTCATTTCTTGTTCCGTATTCTTTCCCGACTTTTGCCATAACGGCAAGTTTATTCCTTTCGAGGAATTTCCATGTTAATAGAAACTCCGGCAGACGTATTATGTCGTAATTAGAACGGCTTCCTCGAGCTGGGGCAAGTTTTAAGTACGGGATAAGTAAGGAGTGGAAATGTCCCGCCCGCTATGAATACCAAAGCCCGTCAAAATTACACAAAGAGCTACGAAGCGACCTACTTTTGCAACTATCGTCAAGTATTAACAACTTTGAAATTCGAATGAGAAATTTATATTGCGATGAACATATCCAACGGATTTAATTATCCTAGTTTTATGCTGAGATCGAGGACATATATCTGGTTATAGATAAATCGATTTGAGTATGTAATTACCTTGATCAGATTTGTGTCTTCTGAAACTATCTTCAATCAGAGGATGAACCTTTTACTAAATTTTAGAATCATCAAAATAAAACGTTGAATTTTAAATCGTAATTCTTAGTACGATCAGTTTAAAGGTTTTGAGAAAAAGTTGATCATGCAGTATAAACCAACAGTGGCTCCGAGTCAAAATGTTACACCAGGATATTTATAGATATCTTTGAATAAATAAATAGTTCAAATTATATTACATTAAAAAAAAATAATTTATTGTAATCACTAAAAATCCTAGAAGTATGTAGTTTCTATATAAACATTTAAAAATAAACAACGATTTAATAATAAAAATAAAACACATTTGTTTAGTATTACTTATCTCACAATGAAAATGATACATCTTACTTTTTCCCAATATTTTGCCATAAAATCTGGCACATTGCCAGAAAAAAAGTTCAAAGCAATAGACAAATTTTAACTGATAGGAGCAACTTGGATCGTCAGGGAAATTAAAGGAAATTCAGGTTTGAGTGCACCCAACAAAGCACAACCTACAAATAATTGTGCTAAGCTAATTGTTACCAAATACAATGTTTATGAATTATTAGTACTCAAAAGTTAATTAGAAGTGATGTGCCATTTTGAGTATGAGATGAAATAATTTATTTTTGTCTGTTAATTTTTTTAAATAATCAAAGTTGAATATTTTCAATTTCATCTCTTTTTTTTATATATTTAAATTGATACTGTGAAAAAATATTTTGAAGAGTTTTCTGGTTTTGATCCCTGTAACAATATAAATTTTTCTTCTTTCTACAGGGTGTATCAATTTCACGGTGAGCCATTGTGTACACAAAACGGAAGTGATGTTACAACAGTATTTTTAGGTTTTATATTTTACTTTTATCACATGCCCTTTGTAATTTTATCGATAGTAAGATAATGCAAAATTAAATAAACTTTAAGCTAGTTTTCGAACATAGGCTACTACATTAATGAAGTAATTAGCGACGAGTAGTTAAGTAACAAAATTTACTTAAATCAAGTAAAAGTTTAGCTGAGGGTCTAGAGTAGAATACCGCAGCTCTCACCTCACCACACCGCAGCTGACCAACAAAAAGCGTGGACCTGTTGAATCCATCATCATGAATGCAGCTTTGCATGACAGAAAAGTACTAAACTGCGAAAAAATTAATAGGCATACCTATGATTTTTTTTTACTTACTTTGCGTACCATTTTAATATTATTATTCTTATAAAAAGCATCAGTATTTTTCAGAAATTATTCTACATTAAATATTGTAAAAAGTGAATATTTTCTTAATAATGTAAACGCTAGGTAAAGAATACCTTACAAAATTATCTGTACTCGTATTCATTTTTGGGCAGTATAGATGTGATTCCTTGGACTATAGGGGTATGATATAACCCTTTTAATTATAGCTGTATACTCCTTAGGGAATTACAGCCCAACTTCTAAACTATGATAAAAAAAATTTTCTTTTATTATTCGAAAATTTTTGGGTATATAGTTTTTAAAAATAATATTATATTGAGAATAAAATTTTCCGGATGGAGTTCAAAAAATAAATTTTCTTATATAATAATAAACTATTTATTAGAAACCGACATTTCGAACCACACACGTGGCTTCTTCAGGGCTGATGATAAAAAAAAATGTAAATAAAGGTAAGCCAAAAGAACAATAAGTAAACTAATAAGAATTTCTTTAAATATTGTTTTTTTTTTTCATCATTATTGTTATTGAATTATCCTATTGTTTTAGTTCGAAATTAAAAATAACAATTTGATTTCATGATTTAAATGATTTTTACTTGTACGTCTGGTCTACTCAGATAGTTTTTTTTTTTTTTTTGAGCACGAAAAGGCCTTAAAGACCACGCGAATATCATGCTCCTCAACTTCCTCTTCTCTCATGAGCACCCGTTTTTGGGCGTTCATTGTCCACAAAGACCTTTATATCGTTTAGTGACTTTCTACAGGTTTCTCCATCCTGACACTCTGAGTCCTTCAGTCCTGCTGAATCCATGTCGATCCTGATCTGCTTGAAAACCCCGTCGTGTTCTTGCACTGGCGGAATCGCCGGAAGATTTACCGGTTAAGCCTTTCAGGGCTCATCTTCATCATGTGTCCATAGAATTTAAGTCTTCTTACCCTGATGTCGGTCTCCAGGCTTTTGTTGTTACTGTATATTTCTTTGTTGGACTTTAGCCTGTATCCTTTGGGTGTCTTTTTAGGATTTTTCTTTCCACTTTCAGAAGCTTTTCCACGCTACGGAGACAGGAGGTCGAAACAGAATCTCTCCAGTTTAGCGACTTTTCCTTTGAAGCTTTCTCGGTTCAAACCGTTATTGCAGATGATTTCTCCTTGGGATATGAATTTTTGGGATACCCTAATCTTTCCACATATGGTGTCGACCGCCTTTTTCTTGTATTTTGAATCCGTGATCGTTAGTTCTGTCTTTTCAGAGGAGATTTGTAGGCCCGCTTTCCTGGCTATCCTTGAGAGGACATTTAACTGAGCGACCGCCTCTTCCTTCGTTAGTTTACTAGAACTCCAATGATTAACTTTATATTTACTATTTTATTTTTTGTTTATTAAATTTTTTCTATTCTATCTTATATGAGCCGTTTATTTTGAAAGTGGCCTAACTCCGTTTTTCAATTTTTTGCCAGTTACCATGGTTACATGTACAACTTCACATTATATATCAGTGAAGCATTTCAGGTTGCTGATATTCCGAGCAAATACGATAAGTTTTTGACACATAAGTTTTCAGAATTAGTTCAATAACTGAACCGTGCAGTTTAAAAGTGGCCTAACTCCGTTTTTCAATTTTTTGCCAGTTACCATGGTTACATGTACAACTTCACATTATATATCAGTGAAGCATTTCAGGTTGCTGATATTCCGAGCAAATACGATAAGTTTTTGACACATAAGTTTTCAGAATTAGTTCAATAACTGAACCGTGCAGTTTGAAAGTGGCCTAACTCCATTTATTTTATACTTATATCAAGATATTTACTATTGATAATGTCTGAAAGCAGTGGTGAAGGGTCGGAAAGGTAATAATTTTATTGTAAATGAAATGAGACAAAAAGATTTTGTATCAACAAAATTATTAGAAGAAGCAATTTTTAAAAGGGTAAAGAATTCTGATGGAGAATCAGTAAACTGGTTACAAATATGCGTTTTGTTAGAAATGAACCGTATACAATTTTCTATAAGACATCAATGAATGAGAATGAAAATTTGAAAGTCCTGAATTTATTACCACGTCGGGGTGGACCAAGAAAATTCGAAAACATTGTATTGAAACCACTCCATAAAAATATCAGACAAAATTACAACAGCAAAATTCAAGGACATGATTGATCTTTTGTGATATATACCGCCGGAACATCATGATTTCTTCAAATCCCTTTCACACGAGCAAAATGTAGATGAATAGTAAATTGTTTTGTAATAAATTTATGTTTGTAATTTTATATGTTCTTCAATTTATAATTTTTTAAATGATTAAAAAATGTTTTGAATCGCATAAATTGTGTTTCCGAAGTGTTTTAAAGATATGTAAAATAAATTGAATATTGTTTTTTTCAATTTGAAGCATCTTAAATTATGTTGAATCGACTTGGGTACCTTCAAATTTTATAATGAATTTGGTTGTTAATTTTGAAAGTGGCCTAACTCCATTCTTGATAAGAATACGCACATTATTCACTTAATAATTGTTACAATTTTAATAGCAACCATAAATTTAACACCCTTAGATACATTTAAGCAGTATGACTCATTAGTATCCTATATGTATATTTTTAAATTCATTGAAACGCAAACCCTTAAATATCTCCATTTGAAGATAAATGGAGGTAGGCCACTTTCAAAATAAACGACTCATATAACCAGCCCTAAATCCAGCAATGGCCGAAACCGCTGTTTAATAGAAACCATTTTATGAACTATTTTTATGACTATTTAAGGAATCAATTCTAAGACGTCCAACCGTCCTATTTTCTTCAATTTAAATTTTTCTTGTGAACAAATGAAGAATATTACATTTCCTTCAGGAATTTTCTTAATTGTATCCCTCGATCTTAAAAAAATATCCGATCTTAATCATAACAGATTAAAAAAAAATTGAAATCATAACATACTTACTACCTTTAAGAGAAAAAACTGAAGGATCTTTAGAAAGTAATCTATCCAAGATTCTACATAACCATTCATAAAATGAACATAAAAAAATAACCAAGCGGTCTATAAATATTTTTTTAAGATCTATATTACTTTTAATGATTAATTTACCCATTCCCATTTGAGATAATTTATATATTAACAGGACCTGTTACAGTAAATAAAAATATTCGGTACATGATTTGATTTAAATCAGTTGCCAGTAAATACGTAAACAATATTATCGATTGATATTATTTTATGAAATATAAAGTAGAACTAATTAATTAAATATATAATAATGTAAATATAACCATATACATGCTCCATCTGGTTCAACCCAAACTGATTGTTTGGTTAGTAAAATATTGCACTATAGTTTAATATAAAATTTTACTACATCAACTTAATAAACATATTTTAATATTCTAATTCAGTTGTTGAAATATCAAATTTCTATTTTTGTGATGGATGGAAGCTGGCACAAGACAGATCCCCGCCAGTTAATTCACTATCCATGTCGACCTTTATGGCGATGAAAGCGCAAACCATGGCAACATCGGCTAACCTCATAAATCATCTTCCATTAATAGCTACATGATCATTTGGCTTAATGATTCTAATACGCCAATGTTAAGTTAAATTACAGAGCATAATCATAGAATATAATTATAATCATTTCACTACATGTACAGCCAAAGAAACATTATATTAAAATCTATAAAATATACCAAATACAAAGCTTAAAAAAATGGTTTAATTAGTATTAATAATCTATCTATCTATCTCCGTGGCGCTACAACCCTGGGTGGGTCATGGCCTCCTCAATATTAATAATGATACCTATAAATTATTTGTTTATCAACAGTTCTATTGTATAATTTTCATTCACAGTATTCATTAACATTATATACAATATTTATTTTGTTTTATTTTTCACGCGTAGTTCGATTTTGAAGTGATGAACTAAAGTTTCATACATTACACAAATACATATATTATATTTTACCTAGATATATTTCCTGCGTATATAAACTTAGATTAAAAAAAATGCATTGATATCCTCAAAACATCAATTCCACTTTTAAAATATCTTCATAATAAAAATAAGGCTAATTTTAAGAAGAAATGTTACAGAAAATGGTTGCTGTGCTAAGAAATGATCCTCAACGGCTTAAGTAGCAGTATAAAAATAAAATATGACATTCAAAGAAGTATGACTCATTTATGTTTGGAATAACCAACGCAAAAATTAAAAAAACAATATTACCTTTAAGTTGAAATTGAGAAAAAAAAGCAGAAATTCGCTAAATTATGTGACCAGAGGGTGAAGGCTACTCTGAAATAAGTTTCACCTGCCGGAGCCGGAATCGAACCGGCACCACAGCAGCCTATAGGGTGTTAAGTTGATGCCTCGACTACGTCGACTATGGTGATCGCAGATAACATGCCTTATCATTTGATGCTTTGTAAAATAAATTTACGTAGACTACAACAAAACACATCTGTTGAGTTCCCATTGCCTTTCTATACATTGATATACAAATAACGGTTTTTATCCCATTCTTTCTGTTAGCTTCAGGTAAGTATACGCTTTTAAAAAGCTGACATTTACGGGATATTAATTAGTAACTGAACTAGGCTCTCTCTGTTTGAATGCCACTTGTTTCGAACATCCTAACTATAATTTTTTGACAAGCCTTTGAAATACGATACTATTCTTCATGGCCCTCTCTTCCCAAACACTTTTCCTTGAATAATAAATTTTAAAAGCTTTTATATGCTGTAATTTCTCATTATTTGATGTTATATCATATTTCGTTGTTTTAGTAGAGTTCATATTTTTTTAAACATTGTACAAACATGTTTCTTCTCGTTATGCTAGTATGATTTCATTTTCTTTTTCCAAATTTGGTATTTTTAAGAGCGGTAATTGTATAAACTAGTTATATCATGAAATATTTTAAGCTAAAGAACATAATAAAACATCGATAAATGGGGTAAACTGATGCTCAAAGCACACTGTGTCCACTCACTAAGATATAGTAAGACCTAACCCGAGCAAGAAAGAGGTGAAGCTGGTCGTGTAGGGCAATAAAAGGGCTCGCAAGTTGCCCTTAGGGCGGCCCATGGGATCCTGAGAAGGATTAATGGCCGATGGGGAGGTACAAATGAGCCCATATGGGCCAGAGTCCCTGCGGTTTCCCAACCACCCCGGCTATTGTCATCTTCTCTCGGGCCCTTCTCTACCACTATTAGATTTATTATATTCTTTATTATCCCACTCCTTTTAGAGCTACAATTAAAAATCCAGTTTCTTCTCTAATCGAGCTCAGGAAATGGGATTGTTTACCTCCTTCGTCCTCAGGATTTAGTAGAGTCTGCCTCGACCCTTAAAGGTAAAGGATGGGGTACATAAAATGACCCTATCTTATTGCCACCTTAAGTGTAGGAGGAGAGGAAGCGTGCTGACCTAAACTGGTTAATGTTTCTACAATAGCAGTTCTTCACGTCTCAAGTTACTTCTATAATTTAATTTTATTCTAGAAGAACTGGAGAAGAAAAATTATTTTTTATAGCCTACTAAAGTTGAAGGAGAAATTGATTTGCTTGAATGAAAGAAAGCATGTCTAAGAACATCTCTAGATATAATTCCTTTCTTCAAGTGGGTTCGAGAATAGTTTAGATTCACAAGGCGATCCGATAGATAATGATTTTAGTTCATTTATAATTCTCCTTAACGTTTGAACTAGACAAAGTCAGTCGGGTCCGCTATCTTTGAAAATTGCTTTATATACATAATTTTATACAGTCCTGTCCCTGCGTAAGTGACTTAACTCCTACTAAATACCAATGTGATCGGTGTATTCGAAATGTTTGAAGATTTTTTAACATTTCAGTTAGACCCGAAAAAATATACCATTTCTTGTTTATTTCTTGTTATTAATTAAAACAGTTTTAAGTTTATATTTAACACATTTAAGCTTATTAGAGATTGATACTCCTAATTGATAGGTCATGTAACTTCATTATTATAATGAATAAAATAACTTCAGGTATTATAATGACTTCCTTAAATATATTCACATGAAATCGGTCCAAATATTTACATCCTGTTTAAATTTAGTAGAATTTTCGGATTTTAAACAAATCATACAGTACAATAATAAAAGGTCATCTGTGGTCTTGCGGTTAGCGTAATAAAATACTAAGCCCAAGATCGCGGGTTCGTAGCCCGGCAGGTGGCCCCAGGATTTTTTTAAGGGAGTAAAAAATCCTTAGTTACGCCGTCCTTCGGAAGGGACGTTAAACGGGGGTCCCGAGCCTGTACGATGTCAGGTACTCGTTAAAAATCCCTATCCTAATTAAACCTGGATAGGCAAAATTTAGAGCTCCCACTGTAGCATCGTCCGATTAGCCATAGCAGCATAAAGTGACGTTAGATGAACTAACATCAAGTACAACGCAAAATCAAAATAAATTAAACTAACCGATAATCACTCATTTCAGAATCAGACAAAATCATTTAACTATTGATTAGCTCATATTAAGTAAGTTATCAAGCTCAGGGTCAACTAAGTAAGGCAACTCTGAAACTCAATTGCATCTTCGAGAAATATCGTCGCAAGAGGAGATAAATGGAAAAACATCGGATTATTAAAAACATATTAATAACTCGTCTTGTGGAGCAAAGTTACAGTGTTTGGATTGGATTTATTAAAAATATTGGAATATTTCAGGTCTTTTCCTTTCTGGGACTAAGATTAGGATCTGGTTGTGGGGGGATCAACAGTGGGATTAGTACGCCCTTGCTTTCGAAGTGATAACTGTGCGGAATGATCCTTATTATTACTTTTACAATAACGTATATAGAATATTATGGAATTATAATAGGGAATAATCTTTGTGTTGGAGAACTGCATTTTTTTTTCCCATTGCATTTATAAAGAGGAGTTATACAATATTTTCAGTATTCTACGACATTACATCCACAATCAATAGATTAGATAACAGTCAGATGTCTTATTAATTGACTAATTATAACAAATAATTCTTAAAAAAATATAAACAATAAGTAATATATCCAATAATGAATAATTTAGCCAAGCAACAGAAAAATAATGAGACTAAACAATAGTGCAGTAACCTATCAAACAAATCTGTTAAACATTAATAAAATATATTAAACAACAATAAATAACTCCACACACACTTAAAACTTCCCAAATGCACATACACGTATATTTATAGAAAATTTTGGTAAATAACTACGGGTATATTATGTACATTTATACTACCCAATAGAATAGATCGGTTTCAATTGGATTTCTTGATTAGACATAATCTGATTCTAGGACTATAGGCATTAAATTTTGGCGTATAGGCCAATTTCTTTTAACTATCCTTTGAAAAAATAAGAATCATTTCGCTTCTGTTCTTCAATGGAGGCAATAATTTACCCGATAAATCGATTTATAGATTTTGAACAAACATTAAAACGGTTCTTTTTCACAACCTCACTGAGTCCGAATCATTAGGTATGGCACTATTATGTCATTTAATGCATTTCATTAAAAAAAATAATAATTATTTAAGAAATCATACAAATGCCATTTGGCACATATTGTATTTTTGGTGATCTTCAGGAAAGCTCCCCTAAGGGCATTAATTCTCTTGAAAGCGTGTATGGAGAAACCTCCTATTGAAAACACTCCTAGCGTGGTTCATCTCACTATAGTAGATCCCTGCTCCAGAGACGTTTCAGTCTCCTTGTCGGTAATGTGTCTGTAAGTAAGGATTGTACCAGTAAGTTTGGATGTCCAGCAAGTGAGTCATGAAATTTTTTGTAGTTGTTCTTGATTGTGTCAGCCACGAGTGGTATGTTGAGATCTTTGTGTAATGTTTTATTAGTGATGTAAAAGGGACTATGTGTAATATAACGAAGGAATTTCGATTGAAAAATTTGAATGGTCTGTATATTAAAAATATGATCGTTAATTTTTTTAGTCAATAAATTGTAGGAAACCATGCTATCCTCCATATTATACTCAGAGGCCACTATGGCTTTTAGAAACGTTTCAGGCCACCTTGTAGTCATGAATTTCAGCAGCTCAAAATTATATTGTTTCATAGATGAAATTTTAGGACTTTAGGGCAATAAGAAGAGGATAATAAGTAAATGGATACTTAAAAAAAATCGATAATGAAAGAATGATAATAATAGTAAATAATAAGAGTAAAATAACGAATAATAATGAATAAGAGTAAAATAACGTTAGAGTAAATACAAAAGAATACTTTGGGAATATACTTGTTTATTTAGATAGAAAAGGTAATTTAATCTCCAATAATATTTCAAAAACTGTCGAATAAGATTCTTATTTTTCACAATACTTAGGATGTTAGACTTATCAGAGATGTTTAGTTGCCATGAGTTTTTATAAAATTTCTATACACCCAGCAAAAGTTTTAATTAAATAAGTTAAAGCCTGTTTTCTTTCTGCCAAATATCGTCCCTAAATCACTCCCCTCGGATTATGCCCTAAAACTTTGAAAGTCTATTACGAGTTACGAGTCCGACGGCTCTCGATCATTGCTCTTAAAAAAAACCTTCATAAAATCTACTGAATATTTGTTTTTGGATTTTAATTTGATTGTTATGAATAGTTCAAGGTAATTCTATTCTATAGTGATTAGAATTACCTTGAACCAATACAAATCAGCCCAAGAACATTAAAATATTTGTACTCATACATTTTTAATGCGAATATTTTTTTATTTATTTTTATTATCACTATGAATTTTTATTTAACATTGTTACCTGTAGCTCCTGCTGTGTGCAACCCGGAGTATGGTGCTGTGGCACAGGAATAGGGTAGGACCTTAAATACCAATAAGAAAAAGGTAGGTATGCTTTGAAAGTTTGACGAATTTATTAGGTTTTGATATATCTGTTTTAAGTATAATCATGTTTCATTTTTTGAAAGTGTACGTAACAGATAAAGTAAGTTAGAGATTCATTTATACTTTATTTTGAAACAGGGGGTATCTATATAGCAAAGATCGAGTAGGTCTATGACTTTCTTTCTACACCTATTCTTAAAATAGTTTTATAAAAATATAAAAATAAATTATTTGAATAAAATAACTATTATCTTATGGTCTTAATTACCATATAATTTCTATAACCTATTCCTTTATAATTGCACTTTTGAAATCTATTATGAAATAATGACGATGGTATGGAATTGACAGGCTGAATATAGTTGCACCAAGGATTTGATCCATCCATCTCAGAGTAAAGACGACCAATTCATGTGATGAACGTGACATTATTAATAAATTACTAATCATGCCTCATCTTTAATCTTAGAGAATCGTATTGCCGAAGACAAGCTTGAGGATATAAATAAATATATTACAGTCTGGTGAATATATAATTAATTTTTAGTACATGCTTGAAAAAATTGCTTCCTCGCTAAGGAGTTTTAAGTCGATTAAAGCGTATTAGATACACAGTTCCCGCTTCATTATTCTCTTTCTAATCCAGGATTCTTTACAGCTGATCCAATATTTTTTCCCTCAGCCGACCGAGCCGCAAACGACGATAGGGGAATTCTAAATGAAAAGACTAGTTAAATCGGTCGGAGGGCGGAGTGAGCTAAGCTTGTTAAAACGGCTTTAGGAAGCATTAACATTCTATTTACGAGCGGAATCCAGTCCTTTTCCCTTTTGGGCCCAACCTCGCCTTGTCATAAATGATGGAAGTACTCGGGGAAAACTCTTAGCTCGTTCCTAAAAAAAATGATTCGGAGAATTAAGTTGTATTTAGTTTAAGTGTATTTAACCCATTCGAGGCCGATTGCACCCCGTGTGTGAAATTGATTTCCGAGGCTATAAGACCTTATGGCCTGTACACCTTGTGGGCAATAACAGTAATGTGCAATTATCAGTTATTCTGAGTACACTAATAGAAGATAAAAGATTTTTTTTTGCATTATTGAAATCTGCAAAGTTAAGGAAAACAAAATTTGCCATTAGTTTTGCTGTGCATCAAAAAATCAAAAACTTTTATAACTATAAAAAATAAAAAATTTTAACTTTTTTAAAATTGTCTTTGCATTATATTCTGTTCTTTATTATTGAAACCCAATTTAACGATTTCATATTATCTAACTATTTTTTGAAATAAATGTTTATAATTTTTTAATTTTACCTTACATTGCACACACGGTGCTCAATCCGCTCCTGCACACTGCACACCCGGTGTGCAATGATCTTATTTATGTGAATTCACTTACGAATTGGGTGATTTCCATAGTAAACATGTTTTTTTTTTTTTATAAAAAATGAACAATACAAAGGAAAAAAAAAATCGCTCCTGGGAACCGTGTTTGGAAAATTCGGCGTCTCAAATGGGTAATAAGCCTTAACATTTTTTTAATGCTTTTCTTGACATCCCAAATTAAATAACTAAAACCTCATTAAAGACAGAACACTGCATTCATAAAATGGAAAATGTTTATTAAAATCACAAAATAAATTGAATGATAAATATAATTAATAAAAATTTTTTATTAGATGGAAACAAAGCAGTACTTAAACAGGAAGAGGGTAGAAAGTTATAACAATAAAAAAAGGAGGGGATACTTTGAAATAATTTACTTGTTTTTCTTATAACTATTTTAAATATCGTCGTTTATGAAGTTGGCCTCGTGAGCTTCCAAGTTAAACTTGTTATTTGAGTATTACCACTGGCTAGTTTCTCTACTTGTCTTTATCCCTGCCATTAGGTACCATTCCTGCCATTTACTTGTTGCATGGTTATAATACAGTTGTCAATTTCAATGAATAAATTAATAAAAAATATCATCGTGTTTCATAAATAAAAGGACGAGTCTTACTATTTTTATTGTTCAGATCTTTCTTAGGAGAATTTTTAAAACATTATTCTATTAAGGAACACGTTTCATATCAAGGCAAGCGTTTCATATTACTTGTTACCTAACACATTCAATATTTTAACTATCATAAAAGAGTATCATATTAATTGGTTTTAAGAACAAGAAGATAATTCTTACAGCTTATAGAAAAGTTATTTCGCGAAAATAGTGTAAAAATAATTGAGTTCAAGATAAAGAACAGTTTTTTTTGTGTTTCCCTAAATTATTTTCCTAGAATGTCTTTAGGGTATTATTCATAGTACACTTTTTTTTTTTTTTAAATAATTCTCTCTTAAACTACCCATGGTTCATATCATTTTTATCGAACACTTACAATACTTGTCATAAAAGACTACGAAGTAATTGTTTTCAAGGTCTCAGGACAACTTAAAGAAGAAATCGTTCGTAAGAAATAAGGGAAAACAAAAGATTGAAGTTCTTAGGGATTCAAAACAAAGAAATAAAATCATTTTATACTCAAAAATTGTTTTATATACATAATGAGTTATTACACATAACTACAAAAAAATATCTATTAAACAACACATGTTTCATGCCACTTTTATCTGACACAAATAATGCTTTTTGTTCCATAAAATACTGTGATCCTAATTTATTTAAAGGACAGGGAACAGACTAAAAAAAAAAAAAATGAATTTCTGCTGGCCTTTAGAAGTATGAAAAAAAACCTTGTTTTCTTTTGTAATATTTTTGCTACAATAATTTTTTTTTTTTAATGGGAATCATGTATTTATTAAAAAAAATTAAATTTCTTACAACTTTAAAAAGAAATAATTAGCAAAATAATACTGAAAACGCAATATTTTTAAACTAAATAAAAACTTTGTGTGTATACATTATTGGATATGTGTTCAGTTTATATTATTTTCTTATACCCACCTTATGGGCGGGGACCCATCAAGTTTAAAATCATGTTAATTGTTACAAAATTATATAACATCTTTATTTTCTTAGGAACTACTTATGTTTTAGATCTTTTTTAATTGGATTTTTCGTAAATTGAAAGAGTCGCAGTGCTCAGAAAAAAAAAATGAAAAAAAAATAAATGATCACAGTTGAAAAATGAATGATTAAATTTATATACATAACATGTATTTTACAAATTATTAGTGCTAAATTTCTAAATAGATGTTGGCATCATTCAAACTCTTAATATTTTTATAATCACATTCCTTTGTATAATCACAATCGGCTACCTAAATAAAAACGAATTAACTTAATAATTACAAGTTTTTTTATCTGTCTTTGAAGAAGCGAAATAGATAAGAGAGTGTTAAAGAGTTTTTTTCCCTTAACTTTTGTAAAGGGACCGAGGGGTGGGGATTAAGACGGAGTGTCGTTATTAAGATGTGAAAAAATGACAAGGCGGAAGCGAAAAACACCGAAAAAAAATCTGACATAATTTAATCAAGGTGGAGATGGGATTAGATTTAGGCAGCCGGAAAAAAGCAAGTCTTTCTTTGCACGTTCTTCATAGCTCAGTTTATTAAGAAACTTTACCACAGCGGAATAAATAAATAAAAAGAAATGTTCATTAATATTAAAAATAAAATATTAACTCTGAGACCCTCCTTCTTCACAAAAAATAATTCATGGATATATAATTCTGTAAAAATATATGGCTTGCTGATACCCAGTCATAAAATGATATGATGCGAGATTAAATAAAAAATATTCACTGATGAAAGAATGAAAAATGGAGAAACTCTACTTTAGTTCCTTATTAATGTATATTGTGATTTCTGTAGTGAAGGTTTATCCAAAGATGATCTCTATTGGACTGCAGACCCTTGTGGAGCTGACCCAGCCTTAATAAATCTGGTAAGCTTAGTTGAGGGGAAAATGGCGGTTGATCGTAATATCGGACAAATCAATTCCCTGTACAACCGTTGTCTTAGAAACAGTAGTCTTTAACATCTGCTCAATCCAAGACTCTTCATGGGTTTTAGTATCACAGGCTTTTTCAGCTATGAAAAAAAACAACAAAAGAATACAGTTTGGATTTCTAAACATATTAGAAGAAGATAGAACAAATTATGAAGGAAACTGATTTAAAAATATGTGTTTACATTTAATTTACTTCAGTGAAAATGTGTCGCAAAGTTGAAGGAAGCCAAACATGCTTGTTAATAATCGCGTAATAAATTAAATATCTAACAGTTGACACAGAAGCTGGCTTACCCTCACTCAATTAGTTAATTGATATTATTTGTATTGTAATTAGTGTTGATTCTTATTACTAATATATACATTGCATTGCTAATATATATATGTAAATAAATTGGCTGTATTATCACTGCAACAGGCTTAACCGTATTGCTACGGGTATTAGTTAGTAACAGTGTTTGTGTTGGAAGTAGGATTATTTCGGTCTTCAAGATTGATTTCTTTTAGTAGTTGAAATTGTTACTTACATCAGTTGGTGAGATTTCTAAATAGTATTTACCCATTTTTTTAACAGGTATAGGTTTAAAGGAGAGCCTTCGAAATTTCGTTTCCTGGAGGAAGAATGTTATGCAAACTCGTCATCTAGTTTAGAATTATCGGTCTGAGAAAAGGATGGCGAAACACCTACCTCATCGTCCCTCGTCATTAATTATGATCCCATTAAACATATAAGTGAAAAAAAACATTGTTGTGAAGAGTTGGTAAAATGTACTTAGTTCTTCACGTCACAGTAAAACCGCACTCTATAAAAGCCAGAGGCCAACTGAAACTAGCGAAAAATGTGAAAAAATAAATTTTTCTAGAATGATATTAGTTGAACTTCTATATATTAGGAAGAAATTGGTTCAGGTGAAAAAATCCAGAAAAAATCCTCTGTAGTAAGAAGTACTGTTTATTTATATTATTATTTATTTTATCTTTAATTTAATTTATTTTAATTTAGTTTATTTATATTTATTATTTATTTATTATAGTATACTGTTTATAGCCAACTTTTTGATCCATATTGCAGGTCTTCTTCAGGGCTAAATATATGAGATACATGTAAATTAAAATAATATATATTCAAGAATAACAATTTATAAATATAGTCACCCAGAGATATTAGTGATAAAAAAAAATATAATTAAGATGGGGGACCAGCTCAGTACATTCTCACCCTTCTCAGGATTATTATTATGCTTTTCCTTATTCGATGATTCTCCATAACTACTCCCCCTGTTTTGTTATACCTACCTAAAGTGATACTTATTTTTGTTATATTTCTTTTTATCATCCATATCTCTAGATGACTACATACATTGTTATTCTTTACTTTATATAATTTTAATTTGCATTTATCTTGTATATTCAGCCCTGAAGAAGAGCTGCAATGAGGATCGAAACTTTGGCTTTAAAATAAACAGTTCTTACTAAAGAGAATTTTTTCTGACCTCCATTCCATACATTTTCTTGTATGAAAAATTAAATCATTTGAAATTTTGTATTTATCCTCTTTTGATCCTAAATGCATCATATAATCTGGTTTAATCATCTATGATATAATTTTAGTGAGCTTTACTTGGAAACGGATTGAAGTATCGAGTGCGCCATCAAGACGACACCAAGCCCTTCAGGTGCCATTAAGCAGTGGGCCCTTTGTGACCTACGCGGCAATAAGGCTCAGTTAGCTCGGCTCAAGACTCCTCCAGTTTACTCGACAATTATCGGCCGTTACGTGGGAGTGGAGAAGAGCCCATGCTTTCTGCTTAGTCTACATCCAATATAATAAAACTTCTTAATAGTCCTCCATTAACCATCAGAGCAGAGAAGTTTACTATTAATATAATATCTAGGAAATTATTAATAGTTAATATTCATATACTGTATTAGATAATTATAAATAAGTATAATGTCGATAACCGACTTTTTCACTTTTTTTCCGTTTCAATCAAGGAATTGTGTCTGTTATGACACTTCCTCTCGATTTTGAGCCTTTTCGCCTCATATGAATGTATCTTATAATTTCCTAGGAGAAAATGATGCAGAAAGTTTCGTTGTGGTAATACCTTTACCTATCTTCTTAAGTCGATTACTTTGTAATTTTCGCGAAGCAATAACTGTTTTTGTAAATAAAGAAAAGTTTTTTCTTCGAATATTTTCAAAATTCATAAAAATATTACAATTAGATTCATTATTATCCTTCCCCTACTCTTGAATTTGGAAGCTCAATTAAAATTTCTACTGGTTATTATCTATTTAAATTTCAATAGATATTTGGGGCATTAAATATATTTTAAATATTCTATTAGTTTTGGGGAGCCAAAGTAATCATTTATAATAATTACCTACTCAAATCATTATTTCTTCATTTTCATTTTAACGTTGATGCCACTGGATTAAATATTAGTATATATTTTATTAATGTGATAAAAACGTTATTCCAGTCAAATCTCCTTTATTTAAAAAAAAATGTTTCGACTATCTATAGAGTCATTTTCAATTTTTTTTTGCATAATGCTACTACTTACAAGTCAATTAATTTGAATTATCATTCTATTAAATCTGTAATTAATAACAAAAACAATATAAAATAATAAACAATACAATAAATACATAAATATTGTTGCATTGTTTCATGACATATTTTTATAACTTATATATTTATTGTATTGTTTATTATTTTATATTGTTTTTGTTATTAATTACAGATTTAATAGAATGATAATTCAAATTAATTGACTTATAAGTGGTAGAAGTATACTTATGCAAAAAAAAAATTGAAAATGACTCTATAGATAGTCGAAACGTTTATTTTTTAAATAAAGGAGATTTGACTGGAAAAAGATTTTTATCACATTAATAAAATCATTATTTCTTTAAGCGTCCTAACTTTACTCTGAATTAAATTCATTTCAAGAGGTTGATTGCGTGTTTACCAATTTACTAATCATTCAACTTAATACCTTAATTTAAACATCAATGTTATGTTCATAAATGTATAGTGCACCTAGGTTAAGTAGGAATTTAAATAATGGCCATGAATATATTTTATTATACAAAATTTCTTATTTGGACAATCATTTAATATTTACATTGCGAAATTAGGATTCATGATTCAGATGTAATAGAGGATCGCCATAAAATATATTCATAAATAAAACTTATTCGGTATATCAGGGTTGCATTAGAGTTCTTGGTGAGGTATTTCTTCTCCGGATCTGGCCGTTTCTGTCCCACGCCAGTTTTCTAAATTTCGGCTGCCACCTCGACCGATCTTCCTTCCAAAAGTGTCTTTTTTCCAAAGATCTTGTAACCCACTCACAAGTAGATCTTGCTACCTACCTGAGTGACCTAGTTGTTATAACCATCTCATTTTTCTCATTATACAAACTCATATTTGTTATTTTAATTATCTTGTTTCTGCCACTGGAGTACATCTTTCTTAGTCAATCATTCAAGTGAGTAAATTAAAACCTTTTTCCAGTCATATATTATTTTTTTTATTTAAAAATGTTTCAACAATATTATGTCATTCTCAATTTACACTATTTTTAAGTCCTTTAACGTTATTTAATTTTAAAAATATTCTCTAAAATTTTTTTATAAATTTGTACATTTTCAACCTAAAATAAAAGATAAATCAAATAAATACATAATTTTACATACAAACATGTCCAAAAAATACTGAATAAAAAGTATAGATACCTTTTTGGTTGATTTTCATATAATTTAAAATATTTCTTACAAAGCTTAGAGTTACAGTGTACTCCATGGTCATCTTAACAATTTGGAAATTTGCACTTTGGACTGTTTTTGATTATTATTATTAAAACAGTATTTTAATTTGTTTTCTTCCCCAATATATAGTCATCATGAATGGTCAATTAATATAAATTAGTGATTTTTGATCTATATTGATCTATTTTATATCTTTTATTTATTTTAAAAAGTTAATTGTATGAATTAAGAAATAGGAAAAATGAAAACAATGTTATGAGGTTCCTGAGAAGGTTATGTTATCTGTGTTATCTAATAAGTGTAGACTTCTATATTTCTTTATTTCATTTTTAACTTTAAAATCACTGATGAGTACAATTTAATTATTTTGTTAGATTCCTTCCTATCATTTACCACCTTATCTATTTTGTCATTGATGTATAATGCTTCTAAAAATCTCCTTTTTATCTTATTTCCCTCTCTGTGCAAAATGCGTGGCTTTTCGAAATCAAATGTGTGTGATTCTTTTTTGCAATGGGCTGGTAATGCAGTGCTTGTCTTTGAATTTGGTTTCAGATTATTTTTGTGATGATAGAATCTATTTTTGAGATGTGTACTGGTATGCCCTATATATTTTTTATCACAATTTTTGCAATCAATGTTATATACTACATTTATATTATCTAAGATTGGTATTTTATCTTTTTTGCTGTTTATTATGTTTTTGTTTATACATAATACTCATAATACTGTACTCATATTTGTTTTTCTAATTACGCTCAGTACAATACATGGCAAAAGGAAAATTCAAAGAAGACAAGCGTAGTTGTATTGCATGTAGCTGTAACTATTTTATTGAAACATTAATAATTAATAGATTTATTTATAAAGATGTCGTACAATATTCGAATTTAAGTCTTATCTGTATTTTTTTATTATACATATTTCCCCTTTTTCCGCATTATTTTCTGTAAAATATTTGATCTTTGCTGATTCAGTGAACTTTCCAGGACTATTGTTAAGTTCTTTTTGTCATAACTTTTATTCGCAACTTGAAGAAACTCGTTAGTATTTAAAGGAATTGAAAAGAAGGAAATAATAGGAACTGGTATCGGTAGGAAGGCGAAGATCATTACAGCCGTTTCCTCCTTGGCTATTGAGCGGGATCTAAACTTGTTAAACTTGCTTCGTGTCTGGAGCAGGCTTCCTCAGATCAGTCTCATTTGTGTATCTCGTGTCGCTCTAAACCTTACTAACCCGGGTCTTAAAAAAACATTATTCTTATTATTTAGTAATAAATTATTACATTTTCAAAAGTTTTATCTTTTATCTGATATATCTACCAAAAAAAAAAAACCTGAATCGTATAAATCAAATTTAGTTAATCCTTATATACTAATACCAGATTTGAAGGATTATGTCCAAGGATCCAAAGGAAGAAAACCGAAAAAAAATCCAGAGAAACTTGTATTACTTCATCTAAGTGACAAAACCAAGTTCTTCTTCTTAAGGTAAACATAAGACAAGATAACACCAACTAAAAATTATTATTATTATTATTGGTTATAAACTATTTTTAGACGTAGGGAATCCTAACAGAAATGGCGTTCGTTGCGGTATTCAGTATAAGAAATACGGGTCTTGGATAAATAAAAATTATTTCCATATATTTCGGTAAATTAGTTAGCCCTTGGATGAAATAATTCTAGGTACAGCAAATACTCTATAATTAGTGAAAATAGCTAATTATTAATATATTTTTACGGCTAAAAGCTTACACGACCCCGCCATCGATCCAAAAAGCTGCTGAACTTGCTCATACCACGACCTCTTGTGAACCAATCTTGATGGTTGGTGTATTTTTTAAAATCTAAAAACAAATAAAATATTAATCTTGAAATCAGATCCTTTTAAAGGAAATGTGGCTCAAAAAGTGAGAATTTTCCTTTTTGTGTTGCCCATTTGTAGGTGTTAGCTATTTTAAATCAATATTTTAGATCATTATCCCTGTGCACTTTACAATAATTAAGTAATATTATACTAATTGCTGAAAAAACCTAGCTTACACGATTTCTTAGTTATGTTTACGTCTCTACAATGAAAGAGAGGAAAACGTAACATGGACGAAATTATTGTTTTAAGAAAGAATTTTTTGAAATGCTCTTGCCACTAATAACATAAACACTAATTATATAAACTAAAATATCTAAACTTATATTGTGTACACCATCGGACGTTATGCTTACCATTTTATTTCTTTAAGAAACTTATATTGGATATAGGACATTGCGTAGTATAGCATGTGAATGTGCTCCGAGATATAGGTCGGGAAATATGGAGGGGCCTGCAATAAAAAGCTAAGGAAAAAAGGAACAGATCTTTTTATTGCCTTATTTTATGGCGGCTATGATGTTCCAAAGGCAGAAATGCAGGGGGTTAGCTGGGAGGACCAGGCCGGAAAGAATATGTCGCCTAACCTGATCAAATTTTAGATTTAGTGCAAATTGAATATATAAATATATATCATTTGTAACGGATAACATATTTTTTGTATTTTTTCCTAGAAAGTAAGAGATCCTAAGGACTTACTGGGAAAAGATACAAACCTCAAAATTTATTTACCTTGCTCTAACTTATTTATTTAGCGTTCAATTTATACCAGGCAACAATAAAATTAGGATTAAAATTGAACATGAAATAAAAAATTCAAAATCACTAATTTTACAGTATTCAATGATTAAAATAATAATACTTTTATTAGCTATACCACCGATTACTGTTTACCAACTTACTTCCACGGATAACAAGCCCAAAACCGTAACATCACCTACATAATCCTCCTATCTACGCCTTGGACGTTTTCTAGTCGTTTCTGATCTTAATACATTTAATACAGTCCCATCTCAACCTTAACGAATCAATCACTTCAACTACATTAATATAATTACTATATCAATTATATTAGTTTTCTCCTAAATTATTTAGTAAATTCAGTAAGCATATATGGACTCGGATAAATTCAATAAATTAATTCGTACGCCCTACCTCTTAAGAAATATTCTATATTCTTGTTAATATCATAAAAAGGTTTACAAACCTTTTTATGTGTTAGTAAAGTAGTTTACGATGACAACAAAATATATTGAAAAGTAACTGTCGGTTGAAGTACTCTAGAGAAGTTCGAAGTCGAAATTTTTAAATCTTTTTACCAATTTTAGTTGCATGCAAATTTTCTTTAACGGATATTGTTGTATCTTCTCATGACTGGGAGAAAATGTGCACAACCATTAAACTAAACTCACGATTGTCACGCGACAGAAAACAAAAAAAAAAGTAATGTAATTGTTTAAAAGAAACATGAAACGGTTTTTATTTAATGTGTTAATGTTTTTAACGAGTTAAGTTAATTCATATTTATTACAACGAAGTTGGTATTAATAACAATAAAAGCTTTTAAAAACTTTTATTCTTATTTTTGTAGTTGAAACGACCTAAACACTAACACTAAACTAAACTTCATTTTAAGAAATGACTAATTTATAATGTTAAAAAAGAAATGGAGGTTGCAGGTATTTTTCATTATTGCAGGTATTAAGTTCAATGAAATACTTTTAAGAAATAACTAAAAAAAAAAATGTCCCCACTTGTGCATTTAAATTGACAGAAAGGAGAACACTGTAATAGAGGAAATGCAGAATTAATCTTCATTTATAAATTTTTTTTTTGTTAAGCAATCTTTATTATTATTTATTTTTTGTAAAAAATATAGAAATACCCTATATTTCCAAAATCAGATAAATTTATATTTTATAATTACAACTACACAAGGGGTAGACTATACAGTACCTTCAATATTGAACGGTGGTGCGGGCTTAGTATTGCATTTGGCTGAAGGCGTTCAGACCAAGGAGTTCAATTATTTAAATATCTTTTTCTATTGGACTTTCGTATTCAATTATTTTTTATTTTCATTTATATGTTTCAAAGTTTAAAGATTATTTATATAAACTACTATAAAATCATATGTTCATAACAAATACATAACATTCCACTTATCGACACAATATCACCCAAACCCACTCGTTCTTCCGCTTTCCTACTCCCTGTTACCTGGACTTAATAAAAAAAGATTAAAAAGACATTGGCCAAGAGACCTACTGAAAAATTGATATTTCATTCCAAAACTCAATGTTCCTGTACAATAGCAAAGAGAAAAACATCTGGATCAAATTTGCTGGATGCGCAATTGCGCAGGTGCAAATGAAAATTAAATAATAATAAATAATAATAATAATAATAATAATAAGGATTATTTCTTTATTCATGTTGAGAAAATAAATATGTAACATTACACATTATAGGTAAAGTTTTCTGATTGAGACTGATTGGACCTAACAATTAATTATTGTGACATTTTAAATTAAAGTAAATCATGGGACTAAGAGATTTTTTCAAATTTTGTTTTGTAAATGACTCGAATATAAAAAGTTTTGAAAAATAAATTAATATATTTTTTTATATTTCCTTTCAATATTCGATTAATAATATATTCATATATACTGCGAAAAATGAATAGGGTTATTGCTAACTTGGTAGTTTTTATAATTCACCGAACATTTATATTATTATATATTTAATAACTACATTGATATTTAACACTACATTAAATTTGTAATGAATATTAATGCATTTTACAATAAAAATAATATTAAAATGCTAGTCGAAGTAAATAAAAATATTTTAGTGATATTCCTATTAATTTTGCGCAGTTCATATTCTCTGATTAAAAAAATATATTTTAGACAGAGCAAAATACTGTAGGACAGACATTTACAATTCGCTATGCTATATATCGATATATATACCTAACTATATAACTGATGACATTTCGAAGCTTTTTTAAAAATAACAAATGGTACTCAACCATCCAATTACCTTCCCTGTAATAAATAAGCCTATTTCCAGCGAATGAGATCCTTCCTAAGGGATCACACCTCTTGCTGATCAATCAGCTAATGACTTGTAGAAGAAATGTAGGTCTGTTTACGAGAGAATCTAGAGCAGTATTTCTCCTAGTCCGTTTCGGTTCCATCTACTGTACCTTTTCTTGTGAAATCGCCTTGTAACGCCTGATATTTTTCCAGGAGATGTTAGGCCATTTTGTAATACAAAATGTGCTAATTAATGGATGTAATAAAGGAAGAGAGTCCTGGAAAGGCTGTTATTATTATTTTAATAGCGGCCACTATGTTAACTTCACAACAATCGTTTTCAAGTTTTCTTGATCAATAAAAATTGAGTAGATTATTTTTTCTTATTCAAAACTTATCATTGATATTAAGTAATTAATTTTTTTTACTGTAAATTTGATCAAGCATTCTAATTCTAACTTGCTGATTTGAAATTATCTTATTCTCCATAAGAAACCGTTATACAACTAGGAAAAAATTATATAATATAAACTTAGATAAACGCGGATTATGAAATATATGAGGTGTTTGCTTTCAAAACCGGTTACATCCAATTTCAAAATTTGTCATTACTCATAAAAAAAGAAATAAACTTTAGAAAATAATCAATTGAATAAATTGATATTAATAAATAAAATATAAATAAAAAGAATATTCACTATATATATTCAAGAATATATCTCCACCTCCACGTGGTGCTCCCTGGATAACGCTAACGGAGACGGACCGAGAAATGGCGGTATAACCATTGTGGAGTGAAGGAAATGTTGCTCCAGGGGCAGATGAGGCTCCCAGGCGTAGTGAAGGCAGCTCGTCTAGGGGTAGGAGACCCCGAAATCAAAACCCTGGTTCTCCAGATTGGGGATTTCTGATAGGCCAGCACCCTATCAGAGTAAAAAAGAAACTTCGCTTTCAAAACCAAAAAGATAGCCTCGGATGTTAGATTGATCAATAGGAAACGACAACGGAACAGGAAAAGGACTCTACAAATCGGAACATGGAATGTACAAGGATTGAGTACGAAAAAAGGAGAGATAAAGGAAGAACTACACAAACACAAAATAGATATTGTGGTCCTCTCGGAAACTAAGTTAAAAGGGAAGGGTGAAGAACGTTTTGGCGATTATGAACACTACTTTAATGGAGTCGAAAAAAGTGAAAGAGCCAAAGCTGGTGTTTCAATTTGTATCAAGTCTTCACTAAAACGGCACATTAAAGACATCGAATATATAAATGAAAGAATAATAAAAATAGAACTAAATCTGTTTGGTCATGACACTGTATTATTAGGACTATATGGTCCGAATGACGGGGCAAACGTACAAGAAAAAGAACTATTTTTCAATACATTGGAAGAAGTGGCAGAGAAAATCTCAAACCGAAAACTAATGATATGGATGGGAGATTTAAATGCTAGGGTATGAAGAAAAGTAGGAGATGATACAGTCGGTCGCAATGGGGAAGACGCAACCAATGAAAATGGCAATCTTTTGATAAATACTTGCAAATTACTAAATATGAGAATACTAAACGGTTACTATAAACATAAAGATATTCATAAATACACTTGGCATCAGTCAACCAGGCAGTTAAAATCAATTATAGATTATCTAATAATTAGAAACAACAAATTCGTGAAAGTGGAAGATGTTAGAGCGATGAGGGGAATGGAGTCCGCTTCCGGCCAGTTTGTCCTCCTCAAAGGTGAATCCATGTTCAAATATTGTAACTCAAACAAGATAATAGATAATACTATGGCTAACGCTATACAAACTAGATACTCTTTACAAAGTTTCAAACATTTCTCGGTACAAGATTTATATCAACGACGGATTAGAGAAAACTGACTGCTGAGAATAAAGAATATGAAAAGTTAAAAACAGATATTCATCAAGCTGCAACCGAAGCTTTGGGTGTGGTTGAAGGAAAAAGAAAAGTTAACAGATACTGGTGGAATGAGGAAATAGCAGAGGCAGTTGAAGAGAAAAAGGAATCCTACCACAGATGGCTGATGAACAATACTACAAATAATTTGGAAATCTACAAAAAGTGGAACAATATAGTAAAAAGGTTGAGACGAAAAGCCATAACCCAATACTGGGAAAAAATCTGGAATAAAATAGATAGATGCCTACACGGAGAAAAATCATCTGAAGCCTGGAAAACACTGAAAAACGTAAAGAATCCTAAGAAAGAAAAGTTGAATACTGACATAATACCAATCGAAAATTGGTCAAAGTACTTTTCAAACCTATTATTAGAGAGGAGACCAGCATTTAAAACAATAAGCACGGCAGAAATTCTACATACGGAAAGTATTTCCATAGACCCAGTAACTGTAGATGAAATCAACAAGTCTCTCCAAAAAATGAAAAACAATAAAGCACCTGGCCCTGGAGGTATTTATATTGAACTCATCAAGAATGCACCAACTGAAATGAAAAGACAATTGGGGGAACTGTTCACTGACTGTATTAATAAGGGAGAAGTCCCAGAAGAATGGAACATTGGATATATTACTCCAATTTTCTAGAAAGGCGCAAAGAAATGCCTCGACAATTATAGAGGTATTACTGTTACAAGCAGTTTGAGTCGGCTATTTGGGCGTATTTTGAAAGAAAGGGTGGAACAAGAATACCAAAGCTACCTGTCCGAAGAACAAGCAGGATTCAGAATTAATAGATCATGCATTGATCACATTTTTACATTGACCCAACTGTTAGAGAAGAAACTTTCAAGGGGCAGCGAAATTCACCTCGTCTTTGTAGACCTAAAAAAGGCATATGACTCTGTCCCCTTAAACAAACTATGGGATGCGCTCGAGAAAACTGTGATTAGTAAATATCTTATCAAAGCCATCAAAGGGTTATTCAGAAATCCAACAGGCCAAATTAAAATCGATCGCAAATTGGGTGAAAGATTTCCAATAAATAAGGGTCTAAAACAGGGCTGCTCTCTTTCACCTCTACTTTTCAATATTTATATTGAAGAAGTTCTTAAAGAATGGAAAAAGAAATGCTCCAAAATGGGCACCAGGACCGGAGATCAATTTCTTTACACTCTCCAGTTTGCAGACGACCAAATACTTATAGCTGAAGACGAATATGATTCACAGTACATGCTTCGGAAGCTCATTGAGATATACGATCAATGGGGCTTGGAGGTCAGGAAGGACAAGACAGAATACATGGTGTTCAATTCCAATACAAATTTTCTAGAATTAGAGAATTGGACATTGAATAGCTGCCCAAAATTTAAATACTTGGGTACATGGATATCTACAGAAGGTACGTGCGAAGAAGATATTTTACAAAAAGTACAAAAAGGAAAGAAACTGATTGGTTGTTTGAATTCCGTACGGTGGAGTAACGAAGTGACAATGAAGACCAAGAAGCGGATATATAAATCCATTATAGAAGGCACTGTCTTATACGGTTCAGAAACATGGACAATAAAAAAGAATGAAGAAAGAAAACTGCTAGCCTTAGAAATGGACTTCGGAGAAGAAGTAGCAGGATCTCAAAGCTTGACCACGTCTCGAACGCTGAAATAAGAAGGACAGTTAACCAAGAAAAGACAATGCTTTACTCCATAGAAACCACATAGCTCAGTTGGTATGGGCATGTCATGAGGATGCGAGCTGACCGATGGCCCAAATGCATGCTTGAGTTCGCTCCAGAAGAGAGAAGAAAGAGAGGACGACCAAAGAAGCAATGGATGGAGGCGGTGTATGCAGGGATGGCTGCACGAGGGCTTAGAGAAGGCCAATGGCAGGACAAGAACGAATGGAATACTGTTCTTTTTGGAAACGACATATGAACACAATGTTTGTCAATAAAGTCGTTATTATATAATAAAAAAAAAAAGAAGAATATTCATCAATTTAAAATTGTAATATACAGTATGTGCAATATTGATTGATAAGTATGCTGTATGATATGGCAATCCAATGTAGTTGGACAGCACTGCTGGAAAAAATAAAGCATTTCTCTCTCTCTTTTCGTTATTTTGCTAGCAATTCACATCAAAAAATGATTACAAACAATTTTTTATGATCTCATTTTCGGAATATCATTTAATATAAAAGATATATTGGATATAAAATACCTGACTTTGATCAGATAATATCGATATCTGATTAGTTTATTGTTGATAAAAAATAAATAATTGAATAAAGTAGACATTTAAATCACTTTAATCAATAAGTACTTTTGATTTTTCATACATCAAAAATGATCATATAAATGTAATGGATTTTTTTGTTAGGAAAGGGAATCTTTTGGTAAAGGTTTTTGAAGCAAGGCTTTTGGGATTTAGACGGTTTTGAAACAAAAACATGAATTCCATCATTTCTAGCATCAATAACTTTTTAAACAAATAAAAAACATTTTTGGAAGGAAATTAAATGTTCTGAAATCGATTCTGAAACCAAACGCCTCATATATTAAAAATGTATTAGAAGTTAGCATTAATATACATACAATCTCTGGCAATTTTAATGTGACCACCAAGAAAGATTATTTTCTTTTTGTTTGTTCCTAATTTTTTTGATATAATACTTTTGCGTGTCTTAATAAATTGCTGTTTTAAGTAATAGCAACACTGTTATAAGTTTTTTAAAGTATTTATTTTTTTAGTAATGGCAGCATTAGTTTTAGTACAGCCATTTTGTTTTATGAGTGACGGCGTGCATAATTTGTGTTTAAAATTTTTGTGGATTTATTGTTTTTTTTTCATTAAATACAAGTCGGATTCGGTAAGTTTATTATTGATTTATTATTTGTATTATATATTTTAACTATTTTGGAAGTTTTTTTTCATCAATATGTAAAATTTGGCTTTTTGATTGGCCTAACCCAACTTTTTTTTTTGTTAGCTATGAGAAGACCAAAAGACCTATCTCCGAAGAAAAAGGGTGAAATTAAGGCACTAATTGAATTAGGGTCTCTTTCTCGAGTTTCTAAGACATCAGTAGGAAACATTGCTCGAAAATTAAAGACTGACAGAAGTTTAAAACAAGTGGTCACATTAATATGGCCAGGGACTGTAACTTCATACGTTTCAATAAAAACCTTAAAGAACATATTTAGTATTATTAAATGAGTTCATCCCAATCTGTAATGTGACCGTAATAGGCCCTTAAACTAAGACACCGCAGTTTACAAATGAAGTCGTTAAAAGAAGGAGAAAGTTTGCCCGAGTTGGGAGAAAGGTACAAATCTCTGTACAGAATTATCCCATCGATTACTGAAGTAAACTTTCCCGTTCATCGAAATTATTGCGAGAGAAGAGCCATAAAGAGGCCGTGCCCCCTCAGGACCAACCACCTCCACCTTCCATCGGCTCAATTTCTATTAGTCAATAGGAAAAATTTAGGCTATGGAGCACGGTGGGAGTGATGAGATAAAATTAAGATCCTCGTGATGATGTATAAAGGATAAAAAAAAATAAGGTAAATAGTAAAAAAACACAGAAGTGAATATTTCGACAAAACAATTGATATAAAGTAATAAAGATAATTAATATATATATATATATATATATATATATATGTATACTTCAATGTATTTTTATAAGTTTTCTACTCTAGGTTATATAACTAATTAACAAGTAGAATTTTTATATTAAGAAATAAATCGATATGAAAAATACTATTAGCAAGTATTTCCTAATTTTTTTAGATTTTGTAAAAATAAAACGACCGGTTCTTATCACTCTTTATCTATCATTAGTGCTATTGGAGCAAATTCTAGCAAAGTGCATATTTAGATGGATCAAATTTTATTAGTCATCAAACAAACAAATTCTTAGGTTCCATCATTGGTCTAGAGCAGGGGTTCCCAGCCTTTTCTTGGTCAGGATCCACTTTTATATCATTCTTGTCAGCAGGGAACACTATGTAGGTATAATAAAAATTAACTGCAATGATCAAAATGAAACTTTAATTAAAAACTCAATAGGAAATTACATAAAAATAAATAATCGTATTTTTAGGATTAACTATAATTTTGTATTAATGTGATTTCTGAGCTTGCTTCTTCATGAGTTCGGCTATCCTAGGAATAATGTTGTTACTCAAAGCAACACGCAAATCATCAGTTATTTTCAAACGATTCCTTGCCTTGTTGTTGTTGAGAAAACCATAAAATAGCGCAAGGCGATTTCTCTAAGTTTAGTATAATAAATTGCTTTTTTACAAAAAAACGATTCAAGCGAATTCGATTCAAAAGCATCGTTGCAGTTTCTGTCATTTTGGAATTCAATGAGTTCTTCCTGGATTCCTTCAGTAACTTAAATGGCCGCGTTATTAAGACGTTTCGACCAGAGTGCAACAGCTCACTGCCCGCTAAATTTATAATTATTCGCGGACCATATTTTGGCTTCTGCGGACCACTGGTTGGGATCCCTATCCTAGTTACACCTGTGTAGGTAAGATTTGCCCACTGTAGCATCTTCCGCTAGCAGCACAAACTGACCTTAAATAAATAAGATAACACAGCAACTCAGACATCTACAAAAAGAGCAATCGCGATACCAAACACTTTAGTAAAAATGCATTTGAAGAACAATCGAATTCTACTTTTGATAATGGAAGAAATCATAAGACGACAACTTATATCATCATTCGTGGTGTTGATGTTCATTCCTGCAACTCAACAGTTGAGGATCTACATGATCATAGTCCCATCTGTTGCCACGAATCGAACTTCGAAGTCAGTGTCTTCCAAATCCTCTCGTTCTATAAATCCTCTTATCTAGAATTATTCTTGTAATGTTTTATGAGTTCATTTCAACTAATTGTCTCGCTCAATGAGTACTTTCTAGTTTTATCAATACACAGCGTCTGTAGTATACTTAGTTCAGCAGTAGAGGATATCGTCAAGGTTCCATTGAAACAGACTAGGCTCTGAATTATCTTTTGCGTTCAATTTTTAATGACTGAGACTTAGGTTGGAGTATTATGTAATGGGTGATGTTACCGACTTAGGAGCACACCCAGTGCTATAAAGTGAGCAAATATGAGGGAAAATGTTGGTGATTCAGCGTGATCTCGAACAAATCACAACCCAGCTGTTGTACTAGAAACAGTTTTTAAAAATAATTAAAAGAAAAGGGTAAATAAGTCCTTATCTTTTGATATTTAACATTTAAGCACATGTAAAGTGATTTATAGCAACTATGTATCAGGTTGTCTATATTGTTTAATTAGAATGTAAAAATAATTCCGATAAAATTTATGTAAGCTAACTATTTGCAATACGAATATAGAAATTCAAAATGGAAGAAGTTAAACTAGCTCTTGTAGACTCTAAACTGACGTTCAATATGAAAGTTTTAACAATAAGAATAACAGGATTTGTTTTGTTTTCCTATTTTTTAGGAATACCTGTACAAATAATTTATAATATTTATTTATTAATAAATAATATTTATTTATAATCATTTAAACATTAACGTACATTTTAACCACAGATTTAGTTTAAAGTATAACTAACGGCAGCGAGAAATTCAACTAAGGTGAAACAAGGCGGCAAGCCATGATTGTACAATGGAGGCCACGCTAATGAAAAGCAGACAAGGGCACAAATAGCGAGGAGACTATCAGTGCTCGGGTAGTGACAGTGGCGCTCCACGCGGGGGCTCCGGGATTAGATCATTAAAGGGGATTAGATCTCTAACGCTGGAGCGACTGGAGTGGAGCGGAGTGGAGTGGAGTGGGGAGACATCTTCGGCCAATCAGCATCGCCTGTCGCTCCAATCATCCGGCTCCTAATTGTCCCTGCCATCTGTACTCAAAGCCATTCCCTCTGGTGAGACATTTATGCAATCGATACTGGTAATAAATTGATTTCTTCTACTGGATCTCCGTTTTACCATTGTTGAGATTAATTAATGTGTATAAAGAGCATGTTTTTTTCTATAGGAAAATATTATACTCGCCTATTAAGTACCCGTCTTGGAGGAAAGTACAGACTATGGTAAGTTTGCAACAGAAACGGCGTTAATTTTATTATTGTAGGATAGGATAAGTTTTAATATGTTACTTACTCTCTGTGATAACTAGAAAAACGGAAATTTAGAGGAAATATAGCCTGAGTTTAAGTCTGGATAATTACTATTATTATGATTTTTTGTTAGCGATTGAGCCGACATAGACTACGTTTATTTTAACTGCTCTTTTGTTTTTTTCCAAATCTATTTCTTTTTATTCTCGATGTTTTTTTCCCTTGCTTTTATATATTCAAATTACACCTCCTATTCTTTTCGTTCTTTCTTGAAAGCCCAATTATTATATTATATTATGTATTACTTTTCAGACACAACATTACTAACCACCTTTTGTTCCAAAATTAGAAATGAGAATTTATAACACTATCATTCTTGCAACTGTTCTTGTTTCAAAACAGTCCACCCAGCAGACCGGTCTCTTTCTGTCGCATGTCTTCACCTCTCCGGTATAATCTTGCTTCTCCCAGTTTTCAACTGTTCTTAATTAATGTTGAATGTGACCGTTAATGTTGAAACATGAATAAGATCCTAAGATATTCGAAAATAATGCACTTGTTAGAATATGTGTGAAAAAGTATAAGACCACCGAAGGATTTGAAAAAATTACACAACGCGGAACTGTACAGCATGCAATGAGTTGATGGGTAGCAGTGCCTGGATGAAAGGCATCGAGCCTTCGAATTAGTAAAGCCTTAATATTTGTATGAACATCCGTCATCTACATGTTGCTGTATAGCTGATATATTTACTATTAGCTACAGTTGCCTGGAACATAGAGCACGGTTTATGAGTTAAACCTTATCAATTGCCTTACATGATACATGTTTGGTGTGTTCAGACGCTAGTTTAAGACGCAATTCTATCTCGAACGATTACATTCAGTATAAAGTGCCTTTACCCCTCCAACGGTGCCACTACTTCATTGGGCCTTACCAAGCTCTAACCTGTTCTAAGCCTTAAGAAATAATAAACCATCCTACATCACATTTCCTACGTTTCTCCATCCATTTCCTGAAAACCACGACCCTACCAAATAATATTTATATTCCATTTCATGATAATTATTCCTTTGATAAATTGTTTGCTTGTTTTTTCAGATCCCTTTCCTTATCTGCCTTAACACCAATTTTTCCTTCACTTTCTTAAACCTCTATCTATTTTTTATTATTATAACTTTATATGTACACATATTAAAATGCAGTTTAAAACTCAAAAACTCAATACATAAGTAACCAATCAACACTTTCCTAATTCAGGCATCATCAGGACATACACCTAATCAAAAATTAAGATAATGAAGATCGAATGTGTTGCATTGGATCTTCATTGGTATGAACGTTTCTCATATAAACAGTCCAAACATACTCAGTGAGGCAGGGTATCTTAATGTCAGTTGGTCTGAGGTGCTATCTGAATGTTTCGGGTTTAAATCGGGCTGTGGTAGGTAAATTATTTAATCTGTTAACGTTTACGGATGAACCCTGTGAAACCATACAGAGGCCTTCCCACCCACTATAAGGTGGGAACTCTCAATGAGGGAGAAACCTGGCATTTAGGAGTGGTTTTGGACAAATCATCTCCCTGTACAATCGCCAAGCAAATACTGTCTCTATGATGTACTCAACCCAAGACCCTCCATAGATTGTAGTGGTACAGTTAAAGTAAAGTAATCAGAGTAATCGTTTCACACATCAATTCGAGACAACAACCACTCTTAAAGACACAATTAAGGCAATGGAAGGTATATATACGAATTGGAAAACTAAATGGAAAGAATTAAAGAATTAATAGTAACTCTAATATAGTTAAAAATATGTTAATTAGTTGGTACACACAGATGACAAATGAACGTAGCAAACTGTCTAATAAGAATTGGAGATTTGTCTCGCATATTAGTGGCTATTATTTTTAAAGCCCGAAATTACTGTAAATTTAGCACAGGAGGGAGTCAATGGGGGAAGATTAATCTAAGAGAGTTATAGAGGAAAAAAAAGTTCCCATTTTTCAGTTCTTATTAAAACAACGAAAGAAATTTAAAATTATATGAATAATAATCCAAAGACTCATTAAATATTTTCGCACCTTGCGATTTTTCGAGATCTTTTCCTGTTGGTAAAATAGATACATATGTATTGGCTATTCACAATAGTTTCTGTTTTTACTTTCTACTCTAGTTATCTAGGCCGTGTTCAAACTAATGCGATTTAAGAAAAGCGATGTACGATACGCGACACACACCGACATTCCCATGAAATTTAAACGGTGATGAAAAAAAAGAAGATATAAATTAAAAGTGACATGTCTTTCGAAGTGCTACTTGTCGGTCTCATCAGAGATTTTTATCATCCCATATTTCGAGCTTTGAAGATGACGGGAAGAAGAGAAGATTATTCGGTCATTACTTTCAATAATCTAGTGAAAGCTCATGAGGGAATTAGGATATATTCCAACGCCGAATGCTAAAGAAAATAAAGCATTTTTTTATGTCTATATTTTTCTTGAAATATCCAGGATTTTCTTTTTTCTACATCTTAATCAACAGACCACTTTGTATTTCTCATTTGAACTGAAGCCTTACGAAATTGTGTACCGACAAAATTTTTATCGTCCAGGTATTACCGATTTATTGAAAAATTCTAGCCTGTTCTATACTGTACCATTTTGAACTTTTTAAAAATGATAAATGACCGATGTTTGTTTTTTCACGACTTAAAAACCGTTTTAAGCTCTAAAGTGAAACTCCGTTCGCTTATTAAAATTTTTAATATTATTATATTATTCATAAATGTTAAAATGTTAGTAAATAAAAATGAAAAAAGAAAAAAAAAACTCGACCCCATTAACATAAGTTCAAAAGGAAAAAAGAAATATATCCTTTCATAAAAAAAAAAACCTTGATAATCTACCTTTTTAACGATTCACAAAGTTGGAAAGTAATTAACATTTCATTATAACCGAGGAGGGAGAAATTATAACTTGAAACAATCAAGCCATTAAACATAAAAGGATAATGGTCTTCAAATTAACCAGCCAAAGCTCCTTTATTTAATTATTAACTATCTTAAGAAGAAGATTAAAGGAGAAAAATCCTATTTACTCCTACAATATATGTTCTTTAAGCCTTTATTAAAAATAAATTAGTTTTAAATATTAAAAATAAATAAAATTCTACCTAACACTTTCCGGTTCTTAAAAGTGTAGAATGACACATGGTACATATGTCCGGAAAAATTGTAACTACTATCAATTAGCTTGAATATTTCAAGACTAGTTTTTTCGAGGTAAGCTTCTGAGATAAAGATATTTCTCAAATTTTTTTGACGGATGACAATACTTTTTTAAACTTGTTCCTTGTAAAAGTTAAATTAAAAGCATTTCAGGGATGACTAATGATTTATTTCGATTAAAAACCTTTGAAGTATTTTCTTTAGCTGATCCTAAGAGATGATTTTAGCTAAAAGTATCGTTTAAATTCAAACAAAAAAATTGGCCAATGAATATTATTTTTTGAAGATGAGTATTTGACGAAAAATAGAACTGATTAGTATTAAGTCCCTCAGTTTATTGTCATATTAAGAATTTGATGCAACGTCTCTTCCTTGAATTTTAAAATAAATTTTTCGTTATTCGTAATTCTTCTTATTAAATCAGAGTTTCATTTTAGCTTCAAGGAACAGCAAGAAAAAAAAGAAGAGGTCATATACGTTTTTTTATATTTGGTTATATCCGTATTATTTGTGTGAGAATACGTTTAAGATAATTTGAACCGTAGGTTTGTCACAGAGGCTATACATTTGGGAATGAACAAACAAAATAAAACCGGCCAATCCAAAGAGTGTTTATCATGATTGAATGCTATGAGTGTGGTATGCACACTTATTGAATGAAATAATAACACTGGTTTCTATGGACCATTTAACTTCGATTTAACTTAGACTTCCCCTTTTACTTGAGGGCCATTGGAATATACGAGAATTTGATTTGCTGAGATATGGAGTTTCGCAATTAAATTAAAAGCAATCAATATCATAACATATTAAAACTGTTTGAACTTAGCGGGTACTTCCTGACTGCTCGGTTTGCATTCCTCACAGGGCATGGAGGCTTTCGGGCTCTATGACTACGGAAGGATCGAGGCCCTTTATCTCCTCACTGCGAAGTCCCGGAGTCGGCTGAGCAGTTTGTCAGAAACTGCACCACCTTTGAGATACAAGGATCTGATGAGAAGAACTGGACTTTATGAGCTCTCCGAGAATGATTTTCCTCAGCTAATGAAACAAGATAATTACCAATACTACAAAGATTTTGTGTACGGCTGGGTAGCGGCATAGAGAACACTTTTTTTGGTAATTATTCCGCAGGTTGTCACTTCCAGTTAAGTCATAACAAGTATTATCTATTCATTCTTTTCCCTTTTAATAACTTACAAAAATACAAGTTAGTACGGGCTTAAAAAAATAATTTAATTAAGGGAATTGTGTATACTTCAGCAATCATTTAATCTATAAATGAACGTTTCAACAAACATATATTATCTATACTTCGAAATATTAATCGAAACTTTCATTTATTGACGAAATCATTACCAAAACCTACTCAATACCCCTATTTACATTCTCTTGTCCATTCTAAAGCTAACGATAACTTGTATTTTTGGAAAACATTAAAAATGAAACGAAAAAAACAGTTAAAACTTGCCACTCAACTGTAAGCGACAACCTGCGAAACTTAAACATCAGCTTGGGAAGAAGAGGAAATCCTGGAAGACGACCAAATGTGAGAGGCTCAGAACAAAACTAGGCCCGGAGCGAGAAGTCTGGGATGGTTATAGGCAATATTATCATATACCAATCTTGAGAAATATATTAAAGTTATTAAAACCGTAAGAAACAAATAAATTACCTCTTTGCCTGCAGCAGAACGTAGGCTACTTTTAAGAACAGTCTCCACACTATATTCATTATGGTTTGTAGTGAATTGGTATTTTTCATTCTGAATATCGAAAAGATTTTATCAATGATTACCATTGACAATTTTACTAGCTGTAGGAGTAAAATCTATAAGAGAGAGTTAATTAATAAGGCCGTAGACCTTAACAAAATGTTAAACTAATGTATATTTTATTAGTCGAAGAGAGAGAGTGAGAGAGGGGGCAGATCCCCTAAATAATCCCACCCTGCCCTAACTGTTGCTAATCCCCTCAGGGACATAAAAAGCATTTTAGGTGCCTTTTATAAATCCCATCGTTTGTTTGCCCGATCCGATTGGAAACTGCTAGTCCAATGTTGGCCATTGTTGTCTCTTTGCTTATTTCAGTTATTTTTATTTTCGTTAATAAATAAATTATATTAAAAATAAATTCTGAAAAAAAAATAAAAAGTACGGAATAAGTTACAATTCAATCGATTCCGTTATTTAAATACAGTTACTGTGAACTTTATTAGTCTGGAGCATAAGATTGCTTGACTAAACCAACGAAAAATGGGAATAAGTCTTTATTTGAAATCCAGGAATTATTCGCTTTTGATCCAGAACGTCACATACGTCTTAACGTAATCCACCTGCTTATCATCATAATTATTGAGTTATTTTCGTTATCCGAAAGACAATAACATCTCCTTTTAATTTAACATTAAAGTATTTTACAAAATTACTTTCTACTTTGATAAAGGCTTCATTGTTTTCAGTTAAAAATAAGTTATTGTTAGCTAAATCCATATTTTTTTATTTTATTTTATTTTTTTTCGAACCTGAACCACTACAACCCGTGAAAGCTCTGGGGCTCAGTACAAGGTAGAAACTGTAATATTTGTTGGACAACGATTGTGGATGGAGGTGTTTACATCACGCTCAACCGCCAGATTTTTCCACCTTATTTATTTTTAGTACCCACTTTATAGAGGATGGGTGAACCTTAGGAGGGTCCTCGATCCCATAGGATCCATCTCCGGCCGCTATCAGGTTAAATAATGGCTCCCAGCGAGCGGGATTTGAACCCAGGACCTACGGAATTGCAACTCAGCGCTCAACCACTGAGCCACTCCATTTTATAAAAAATGGTAACTTTGTTTTTGGTGCACATCTCTGAAAAAGCAACTAAGTTGCAAAATATTAAATCTAAGATAAGATAAGTAAGATAAGTAATGTTTGGCACCGTACGCTTGTGTTAGAACTTGCGAAGACCCGAGGTTTGAGTAGCCCAAATTATTAACATCCTGTGACAATGGAATAGACAAAGGCGCTGTTAGGTTGCAGGCGACCACCTCTGCCACTCTACAAGAGGAACCTAAAGCTAGGCCCCTCATTAATATTCATAGGAGGAGCGATAGTTAGCGACGGGGTTAACAGCGTGAGGTTCAATTCCCGCCCCTAAATCTGTTATGCTCTTTGCACCCAGTCACTTCCAATTCATAGCCTCTCCTACATCGGATCGCGACCTCGTTCCGTCCAATATTATCCAAAAGGCTACTCCAAACGTCGATATTCTATAACTAAATTTGTTACCGGGGCAAAATTTGAATAATAGTAAGGATATTATACAGCGAAAATTAATCAAATATTCACTCGGTATCCATAACATTATTACAATAACGGGGAAATATGGAATAAAAATATGGGAATAGGAAAAAATAAATCGATTATTTGAAATTCATTGGTATGTGAACTATAGAACCTTAACCTCTACAACCCTTAGGGTCAGTAATGGTTTGAGACTGTACCATGTATAAGCCAACAGTTATGCGATCCGAGATCGAGCTCACTCCTCAGGTCTTTCCACCAATTAAGACCTCCTTATAGGAATTGGGTACACATATCCCACAGTGTCTATACGTTTCTATTAAAAGACTAAATAATTTATCTGCCAATGCCGGATTTGAACCCGCAACCTTCAGCATAGCAGCTTAGCTCTACACAATGAGCTATCTCGCTAACCAATAACCAATATAAATCAGTATATAAAAACCACGTATACTCCGCTTTTATAAACTACATACAAGTGCATACATAAATTGAATTGTTTTTGTTTTCTTTATTTAACCTTCTCTTCTTCAACCGCCAACGGTGTGAGGGTCCTTTCTGTAGAGCTTGATTCATAAATCCCTCTCATGTACCAACCGTCTTCTCATTCTCCATTCCAAATCCCTTCTGCCCTTCCCAAGTCTTCCTTGGTCTTCCTTTCGGTATCATACCTTCCACCTTTGTCTCATATACGGCCTTCGTCAATCATTTTTCCGCCTAAGGTTTCTATACCCTGGATGGTATGGTTTCAATCATTTAAATTATTGCTTTTATTGGACTTAATTTATTATAAACTGCTACAACAGACTGATCGAATATAATTTAACTCCCTTAAAATTTGATATGGACGTTAAAAAACGTAGAATCATAGTATGGAATAAAATTATATCTATCCGTCTTACTTCTGTGGCTCTTCCCCAACACTACTCAAAATATATTCTTGAAATTTGACACGAAATCAGATTTAACTTCAGGCTCTCTAAACTTCTTTCCGTTCCAAAACGAAGCCTCTGTTCATATTTTGTAAGAACGTTATAAATGCCCGAGTATTTATAATGTTAGAGTGAAAATGTAAAAGCCTTTTTAAAAAAAATGTGTTATTTGGATGCACCGGTTATATACCGATTAAATATAAGAAATTCAGAATGAGATTCATGAATATTTTAATCATGGATCTCAATTATCTTATTTTGATTATTCTAACCACTTAGAATCTATTGCTGTATCACCTATCCAATTTTAATCCATCTTTTTTCCTGAATCCTTACAACAGATGATGGGAAGAAGAAGTCTTTTGCTCGTGCAGGAAACTAATTATTTTTTTCTTAGAACTAGAAATTTTCACTCAAGCTTTAGGTTTTCTAAGATCAGATTTGATCTCTTCAATGTTCGTCAGTCTGTGGTCATGCAATGGTATGTAAAGTAATTCGGTAAGAACAGGTCTACCATCCTTCATAATTTTTTATACCTTCTTAAATCATGAACAGAGTATCAATGGAAACTATATGTTATTTTGGCATACTAACGAAGTCTTACAGAAGGAAAACCGAGCTCTAGCAAATCAAAACTCTAATAAGACCAGCCCTAATATATGCATCAATGGCTCGGTTTTAGACCTGCAAGAACTCCTTGAGTTCGAAGCTATTAATAAGGTTATTGGTCTCTATAAAAGATAAGAGTGCATATTTTCAGGACAATTATTAGAGACCTGTATATATAAACCTGTACCATTACAAGTACCCAGAGCTTGAGTTTTCCTCCAATTTCGGGTCCTCACTTTTAGACACTTTGTGTGCCCCAGGATAATCCTAGATCCCAAAGATACATCAACGGCTATTTACAGATTAAATCTGCCACAGCCGGATTAGAACCCGGGACCTTAGACCTAAATATGGTACACACGAGTGGTGATTCATTAGACGAGATGAACCGCAAAAGAGAGCATCAATAACATGCTAAATGTCAAGTTGACTCGCGGCGGGATCAATACCTTCATTAGAAGCCGCCGCAAAATTTATAAACCAATTTAGTCTCTAATCTATTTTAATCCAATTGCACCAGCGACCCTGCTCTCGGGTTATCGTGTTCCTGTCGGGCCATCATGCTCTAGTGCAGTAACCTCCCGGTTTCGCCGCTTTTACCACATTAACTTAAGAATGCTCAGGGAAATCCAACTATGCAAATCATCATAAATAATATTAACATAATCTTAAATTTTACTACCTATGAAATAATATCCGAAATTTGGCACGAAATATAAATCTTTTAGTACAATTTTTGGAAATTCCTTTATGCGCGTTTAACAACTTTTGGTTGGGGGTAAATTTGTAGCTTCACATCAACAACATGCTCGAGACTGGCAACATCTAGTTTTAAATTTCTTTTAATCAACTTTAGCTTAAAGTTTAGAATTCCATATATGTAAGAATAATTACATTTATTTAAAAAGTCTTTCCTTACTAAGTAATTCTATCATATCATAGTCCCAGTGAATCAATTGGTGAGTTGTCGTCCAGAGAGAGTTAACTGTATTGAGAGAGTGCCATTCTTGTAGTTTTTGGCTTGAAATGGAGTTGTGATATTTCCTTCTCTATCCATTACTTGACTTAGCCCCTTCATTCACTAAGAAAAAAAATAACACGATTCCGCATCCTTTAATACAAGAAACTCATCTTGGAGAAAATTCGAATTAACCAACCACTTATTCACCGCGGCTGTACATATCTATAACTATATAGTCTACGAGATTTTTTTAAATATTTATGTATCCACAAACTGAACGTTGGAGAGTATTGGAAAAAATTTAGCAATATGGATCATACAATTTAAGTTTGTTTAATTTTTTTTTACAAAAATGTATAAAATAATCATTGCTACTAAATATTATTACAGCGTTCAATGTAATCTGATTTCAATCCTTTGAATTTTAAAATTCCGCTTCCCTTAATACAAGAAACTAATTTTTCAGATAATTTGACTTAAACATTGCGTTGTGTGTATGTTTAAAGTATTTAATATTTATAGTGAATAAATTGTTCATAGCAGTGAATGTATATCTTATATTTTGATATGTATTATTTAATTTTATTTGTAATACATTATTCATTAGGCATTGTAGAAGAAAAAAATCAACAGCATTTTTAACATTTTTTTTTAGGAGAGATAAGGAAATCCGTCATCTTTGATAATCAAGAAAAACTTCCAGAATGTATTTCCATAGATAAGAAGAAATGAGGGTTGATTAAGAGATTTCACTTTTTATTGTTATTGTATCTTTTAATAATTAATTCTAAAGAAGAGTTCAAATTCTTTTGAAGTTGGTTTGAAACGGGAAATATATTTATTTTATAATAACCAATTTTATTTTTTCTCCATCCGATTTAATGAATCAATTCACAACCTATACAATATATAAATTATAAAGAATATATACTCCTGTATTGCCCTTATTTCACCTTTGGGTATTTATTCAGTATATAAATAATTAATAAATACAACAATATGAGCTCGACATATAACCATTCTTCGAAGATAGGCATTATACTAAATAGGAAGAAGCTAAATGAAAGCTATTGCCATTTAAGGCTAATGGTTGGATATTAACCTGTTAGATTATAATTGAGTTATATATCTGTTCAAACTGGCTCGATTAAGTTTAATTTAGTAAGTGATGGTCCATTAGGAGCAGTTGGCCAGTTAGCAAGTCCCTTCTAGTCAACAGGTACCTTGCTTCGGTCGCTCTTGCCACACTAGGCTTCTTCCAGGGGTCGAAGGAAAAAAAAATTATATAACAATATAAGCATATAATAAAGTTTATAGAATAATCATTATATACAATTGTATTAGTTCCTTATCTCGGGTTTTATCAAAATGGGACTAGATTTCCTACAACTAGTTTGGTTTGAGGTAAAATAAATGCTGATGGTTACTAATCTCATAACTAGACAATATCGATTTGTTAATTAATTGTATTTGCTTCCTATTATACTTACTACTATAATATTTTATGGCTTTATATGTTTGTTTTGTTTATTAGTTATTTAGAAAAAAACTAAAATATGAATTTTGTATCTATCTCACAGAAAAATTGGCTGGATTCAATTATATATTTATTGCGTTTAATTTGGAGTGACTATTGTGGCTTCACTGCTCAAACAATGATCTCTTAGAAAATCTGAGGTACGGTAATACTGTATCATTAATGATTTAAAACATATCGCTCTCTTCTCCAAAGGTTGACGTGATTGACTGTCTAGGAGTTGTTTAGTAAATATACTTTTTCATCTCATTGAATAACATTATATTTATTGTATGCTGATGATAGTTACAAGTTAAGTTATATTTCTACTTACAAAGCAGGAAAAAGGGAGCCCTTTTGCTCTACGTGACAGTCTACATATTGAGTTGGCCACTTCTTGCCTACGACTTGCCCTTAAGGGTAAAGGTAGGGACCGATCCAAGGGACTCTTAAGCTACCTGCTCAGTGCTCCTTAACCCATAAAACGTTTATTTTTACTTATTTACTCCTAACGTTCCAAATAGTGTCTTATCAACTTTACCCTTAGGAGACAAAACAGCGGCAGTAGTAGGCAAGAAGCAGGCAACTCAACATGTAGACTGCCACATATAGCAAAAGGGCCCCCTTTTCTTTCTTTATAAGTAGATAAATAACTTGACTTTACTAAAGAAACTCTTAATTAGTCTTTGGGAAAGAGATACAATATTACCGAACTTCAGGGGTAACGATCTCGGGGTGGCATTCCATGTAATTATTATAATATCTTTCAGATCAAAGGATCTTACTTTTGCCTTAAATCGTTGTTTGGGCAGTAAAGCCAACATAGTACTTTAAACTGTTGATTAAAAAAAAAAAGGCTTTGATAAAATCTCATGTAGTTCAAAAGAAAAATTTTGAATCATAATTTAGTATACTAATTGGTTAAGCTAGAATATAAGCTAGCACATAAAGGAAAATAATTCAGTAGAATATTTCGTAGTATCTTAGTGAATCAATTTCCATTTTAACTATTTTGTCTAACCTCTGAATTTGTATTTAAATAGCTGAAGAGTGTCTAATTAGAGTTGATTAATGAATTTCTTTAATCTAATAGTTGCCTTGGAAGGAATCAAATCAATCGTACTTGAGCGTTGGAAAGGCCCGTAACAATTATCCAATAGGAATTGAGGTTGGAAGAAGGATTATTCCACTGTTCCATTACTTAGCCTCGCCTCGGCCAATCCATCTCCCTTCTCTGCCACCTTCAGTATTTTATACCTTATTCTTCTCTGATTGACATTTAAATGTATACCGCGTTTCTAAATATTCCATCTCTTAAAAAAGCATTTTCCTGTTATTTTTTCCTTCAATAAATCACTGTCAAAAATTTGATGACAAAATCTGACATCGTGTAATTTTAATAAAAAAATCATCCCATTACCAAGGGAAAATTCACAGATTCACACACAATTCAGAACAGAAGATGATTCGGGTAACCTTCGATTATAATATTATTTTTTCGGGCATCCATTAAAACATTAGATGTGCATAATCCTTTTCTTGTTTTTACAATTATATATATCGTTCTCATCCAATTCGATAAATATTTCGTTTGTTTGTTTGTTCATTTAACATCACTTTTTGCTGCTATGGCTAATCGGACGATTGGGATCTCTAAATTTTGCCTATCCAGGTTTAATTAGGATATGGATTTTTAGCGAGTACCAGACATCGTCCAGGCTCGGGACTCTCGTTTAACGTCCCTTCCGAAGGATGGCGTAACTAAGGATTTTTTACTCCCTTTAAAAAATTCTAGGGCCGCCTGCCGGGCTACGAACCCACGGTCTTGGGTTGGATTTAGTAGTTTGTTACTCTAACCACTAAATATCGTTCTCATCCAACTCGACGTAGACATAACTGACTGACGTACAAATTTCTGCGGGATTTCAATTATTTTAAAAATACAGAAAAACGGGTAAATGTTCTAATCACTTAGTACTTAGCATAAACTGAAGTTTAAAGTCCTATTCATCTTTTAAATCTTATCATGAAATAATAATATTATTATTAAATATTAAATGTAAAAATATTTTAAAAGGTTTAGAGAAACTAAAATATAACAAATCTTACTAATATTATAAATGTGAATGTTTGTATGTTTGTCTTTCTTTCACGCAAAAACTACTGGACGGATTTGGATGAAACTTTACAGTAATATAGGTTATACATCAGAATAACACATAGGCTATAGCAAGCGCGGATTTATGGGAGGGTGCAAGAGGCCCCCCCCCCGACAGTATTTTAGGTACTGTGGAGAATCCATTATTGTACATAAATAAAGGCAAATCACATGATAATAGTTGTTAAAATAACAGAAAGAACATGAGTGAAACTATTTGTTTTGATACCCTATCCGTGATCTATGTGGGGGCACGGGGGCATATGCCCCTCCCGTTATAGTACATAATTAAAGGTAAATCAGGAACTCAGCATCTTGAAATTTGTAGTTAGGTTCTGTGTATAGCTTAAGAAAGAAATTCGGATAATTCCACTACAAGGGTTATCAAGGCTTTAATATAATAGGGGTTCAAAGGTTGTATAGAATTCGTCAGTTTTGTAGTTAGACATCTGAAATTTCGGATGTTCGAGTAACTTATATTTAAAAAAAATAGTAAAATTATTTTTTTTAAATGATCTTTCACGAAACTTTACATGGCAGACCAAATTCCACGCGTGCGAAGCCGCGAGCATAAGCTAGTGTATTAATAAGCCTTCTAGGTATAAATAAGATATGCTTCTCCTTTCAATCCGTATTTTTATTCATTAGCTGACCTGTTATTTTTGAATAAGTCCATTAAGTCCATTTGAACATAGAAAAAATCGTTTATTATTCTATACGATTTTTATTATTATTATTTCATGATAAAATTTTCTCTAAAACTAAGCAAAAACGAGCAAATCTCTAAAGGACTTTTCGTCTTAGTTTTTCGATCCCCTATAAGTTTCTAAAGTTTTGCCATTTAAATTTGGGACACCCTGTATAAGGTGGGTGTAAAATAAAAGCGGATCATGAAAGATGATTAAATTATGTTTAAGTTAAAGATTAACATGTTTTTAAGAAAAGAGGTTAGTACGCACTTAGTCTTCTTGTTTATGATAGTTTATTTATAGATATAGTTAAAGAATATTCTAGTAAAATATTCTATAAGAAGTGACGTAATTATTTGAGGTTATGCTATTTTGAGGGTAGGAGAGTATTCCATTTACCCTTCTAAAGAAGAGAAAGACTAATATTTGTAATATTTGAGAATATATGTCATAATCAGGGAAATTCCAGAAATATAGCTGGGAGGAACATATTTAATTTAATTATTAGTCATTCAATGCGATTTGTTTAAATACCGTAAAAGATCAAGTTATAATCTTATCACTTGAAGCTAGTAATTTTATGAGGAGTAGTAAAGGAGTCATGGCCCAAATAATAATTTATTAGCTAACGCAAAAGAGCCATTAAAATTAATTGGTCTTTGTCCTAAACATTTAATTAACTCGCACGTTGTGTTTTAAACAAATTTTAACGATCAATCTTTGCTTCGGGCAAAAATGCAATTACTCTTTATTTTATGAGCCAATAAAGTTAATCATGTTACAAAGGATGCTTAAAAAGTAAATTTGTTTCGGTAGAAAATTAAATGAGAGAGTAAAGAAATTAGCGATAATCATCAAAATTAAAAAAAAAATTGGAAATTGTCCACTCCTCCATTTTTTATTACTAATAAAAAACATTTATTACATTAGTTATGTATGTTTCTTAAATTAATTATATTATATTATTTTTTTTTACCAAACGGTTTAGTAAATTTATTTTTTTAAAGTTTACTATTTTCAAACGAAATATATTTTTTATTTTAAAGAGAAAAGATAGGCCCTCGGCTGGGATTCGAACCCGGATCCTCTGTCTGTCCTTAGACAGAGGATCGGGGTTCGAATCCCGGCCGAGGGCCTATCTTTTCTCTTTAAAATAAAAATATTTAGAAATCAAAACAATTGACCAATAATTATAAAAAATTAGAAATATATTTTTACAGTAATCACACAAAATAGTTATAAGACTAATTATAGCTTTTCCCTCAAACGTCTTTGCATTTATTGGGTCTCTTAATGAAAGCAAATTACCTCACACAAGTGTCTTAGGGGAACCATAAGCAAATAGTGCAGCCAACGCAAAGAGTGAGTGAGCTGAACTTAGGTTATAAACACTTGTTGGAATCGAGACATTACAAAACATGCAAATTAACTGATAATTCGAAATCGTTTTAAATTGCAAGATTAGAAAAATGGAATCCCAAAATAAATTCTAAAAATAATTAACTACTTTAATAATAGTAACTGCTCATTATTTAAGAATTTATATTTGATCATTTTCACCTCATCGATACTCATACTGTCAACTAATAATTATTGAATATTTTAAAAACAGGTTACTATGATTTCTAAGCTACGGTGGATCTAGGTTGAGTTGAAAAAATAAAAAATAAAAAAATTAGATAGTTATTGGTAGGCCATACGAATTATACGGAAGAGAGAATGGTGAGAGTGGAGGTCAACATAATAGTAGTTAACTATTAATTAGAAACCAAAGTTCAGATGTACACCAGAGCACAGAGTTATAAGTGAAGGAGATTGGGAAAAAATGATTAAGCAAAAATTACATTTTCTATGTTTAGAAAGCGGAGTGACGCCAGTTAAAGCGCTGAGTTGCCGTACCGAATGTCCTGGGTACGAATCTGGCAGCTGGCAGACTTTTATTTGGTCTGTTAGCGGCCGGAGATGGATCCTGTGGGATATAGAACGCTTCAGGGGCTCACCCAGCCTCTATAATGTGGATACCTTAATAAGGAGGAAAATAGGGTCGTTCGGTTGCGTAATAAAGGTCAATTCACCTCCCTGCACAACAGTTGTCCAAGAAACAGAAACAGTACAGTCTCTGCCATGTACAGAACTCCTGATCCTTTACGGTTTGTAGTGGTACAGGGTTTTTTTTTATAAATGTTTACGTGATTGAATAATAACAACTCATTTTTCACTCCATAAAATATCTAAATTATGTCCAAATCTAATAAGAAAATATATAATTTTATATTCCCCAAGGGGGGTATGACTTTTTTCCATAATCGTAAAAATGACCAATGTGACTCTCAAGATCATTTGGGTTGGCACCCCACCTTAAATGATAGTTTTAAACCACTTTGAGTTCGATTCTCGGGGTTCCTGGTAAGAAAGTCTGTACGTAACTGCGAATGGTCTAGAGCAGTCCTAAAAAGAGTGATAGAGACTGGAAAGTGTATAAACAGCGAGATGCCGTCACTGCCTAACTCCAAGCAGCAGGTGTCAAGTCTCGCTTGTAATTCGCTAGTTTAGCAGGGCCGTGAATCGGCTCACTTGGGCCAATAAAGGTCCTAATATATTCAAGCCGCGGGACTTGAGGAGAGAAAAAGGGTGGCGGGAAAACCCTGGTCGTGGGGAAGAACCCTGGTCGTCCGGGTATGGAAATTTATACCCGGGTCCGGGGGGGGGGGGGTTGCTATCAGAGTGCAGTGCTACCTTTGTTAGGTGTCAGGGTGATTCAGTGCCAGGCCGGCTACGACGCCACTGCCGTAATCCCGGACGAGGCACGTTCCAACAGCTCCTTATCTCCCTTTACATCTCACTTCCTCCCTCCATCTCTTTTTTGTTTATTATCTGCCTTGTATATCACCGCTGAGTGTACGGTTTAATATTTAGCTCTGAATGTACCGTACTTGATGACTGTAGTTATCATCCGTGTCACTACGAACAGTTCCTATTAGCTAGTTCACAAAGACTCTTTTACTTTTCAACGTATTGTGAGGTTTTAGATCTATCTATTCTAGTGTTCTCTTTTGTGCAATGGAAATCTTTTTTAATAAACACATTTTCACGAATAATAACATAACAAGTTCATTTATCAGCATAAGGACAAACATGTCGCTCCTTAAAAACAATAGTATCATAACTAGAAAAACTTAATTTTCCAATAGAGTTCTATATGTGGCACAATTTGGAACGTTGGGAATACACGAATAAATAAGGTAAGGGCCACTGAGCAGGTAGCTTAAGTGTCCCTCATTTCTTATTAAAAACGTTCAACAAATACCAATTAATTCTAAAGGCTCAAAAATGCCAAATTTAGAGTAATGCCGTTGTCCTTTTGAAAGAGCGATAGGTGTGGGGGGAAAAATGGTTCGGATGGTGGTCAAAGAAACAATTATTTAAATGGTGATCAAGAATTTATATAAGAATCAACGTTTGAACCCCATTGGAGGCTTCTCCAGCGCACGCCTGCAATGGAGTGCACGAAAAGCAGCAGCAGGCTTGTAAATCGTTTCGAGTATAAAGTCTCAACACTTAGTTATCAAAAATCAGCCAAAAAGTTCAACACTATCGAGATGTCAAAATAATAATTCCAACCTATTAATAAAGAAGGATAACGGATCTTTCAACATCTGCTGTATCTCTGTTTAAACATCGCAATGCCTGCTCTTTGAAACAATTATTGATTGACATTTCTCCTAGGCAGGTCTCTTGTTTTAAGTGCTACTTTATACTAATCACAGCAAAACACGATACGATTAGTGCAATTTTCTATTTTGTGAGGTCCTCTCAGGTCTTGCGCAGACTATTTTCGAAATATTCATTCAATTATGTTTAATTATAATTTTAAAAGATAATATGATATAAATGTTTTGAATCTTATTTACAAAACAAAACACTATCGCGAAGTTGCGTAGTATAACATAATAAAATAGTAAAACCAAAAGTTAGTACTTTTCGTAACAAACACTATATAATATATTTTTAATATAAAATTAATAACAAATATTTATTTTAGCCGAAACTGTAGCACATCGACAAACACTCTCCTACTTGTTTGTTCTATACTAAGTAAACTTTATATTTATCACAGTCATGTAGACCCTTGCCAAAACCTGAAAAGTGATCCACCTTATGTACATATATATATATATATATATATATATATATATATATATATATATATATATATAAATATTATAGTAATAATAATATGAATATAATATATCCAATAATAAATACAAATTGGGCACAGGATACCATTAATAGTAATAAACCGACAATAGCGAAAAATCGATTTTTTTTTTTTTTTTTTTATTATTTTATTGAGTTGTACAACTGTAATACATACATCTAGTACAATTGCTATGAGAGAAAATAATACATGATAGGACATGCAGAGATACTACCCACTGGCAGCACTCTAATAAAGTTCTATAATAGAAGGTCCCGAGGCCATCTTCTCTTCAGACGCCTAGGAGGATTGTCCGGGATGGAATTGGATGCAAGGATGGAAACTAGTGGGTTTGGATGGGTTTGAAGTTTATTGTGGAATGATAGGTATCTGGAATGGGTTAAATCGGTAACATATGGAACATTAAGGTCATTATGGATGGTTTTATTTGTGACAAAATAACGAGCGTTTAGGATTTTGCGAAGGATTTTGGATTGCAAGGATTGGATACGAGAGGAATTCGATGGTTTGGTGGAGCCCCATAGTTCAATTCCATAAGTCCACATAGGCCTCATAACAGTCACATAAATAAGTCTTTTGTAATTGATCTGAAGCTTTGAGCGCTTATCCAGTATGTGTTGAAGTAGTCGGAAACGTCTAGCTGTTTCTTGTCTTTTCAATCTTGTGTGAGGGTTCCAAGTAAGACGCTTGTCTAAGTAGAGTCCCAGGTAGCGAATCTGTTCAACAGGGATAAGTGGAGTACTATTAAAGAATACAGTAGGACAGGAAGTCATGGGTTTTCGACGAAGGATAAAGGTAATTTGATGGGACTTGCTGGGATTGATTTTAATTCTCCAATTCCGACACCATTCTTCGAGGCTTGATAGGTGTAATTGAAGGGATTGGGATGCAATATATGGGTCGTTGTTAACTGATAACACACATGTGTCATCAGCATACGTGGAGATGAAGGTGTTAGGATGGGTTGGAATGTCAGCTGTATATACTGTGTAAAGGATAGGACCGAGGATGCTACCTTGAGGAACGCCAGCAGACTGGGAATAGAGGGATGAGTAGGAACCTTTATGACTTACTTTAAATGTTCTGCCAGTTAGAAAGGAGCGAATGATTAAAACGTATGTAGGAGGAAGGAATTGTCGGATTTTGTAAAGGAGACCTGGGTGCCAGACTCGATCAAAAGCCTGTTCTACATCGAGAAAGGCTCCTGTGCAGTACAATCTACGCTCCAATGCAGAGGAGACAACATCCACCACACGATGACATTGCTGGATAGTGGAGTGGGATGTTCGGAAACTAAACTGGTGGTCTGGGATTATGCGGTTACTATCTAGGATGGGATAAATACGTTTTAGAATGAGATTTTCGAGGATCTTGCCCATTATGGGTAAGAGGGAGATAGGACGATGAGGATGGGAGTTCTGGAGGCTTTTTGGATTTTGGGATCATTTTTACATCAGATAGTTTCCATGTATCAGGAAAATAGGTAGTACGGATTACAGAATTATATATGTATGTGAGGAATAGGATAGCTTTTCGAGGAAGGGATTTTAGAATGTGAGCTGTAATAAGGTCATGTCCAGGAGCTTTACGGGAAGGTAAACTATGAATAATATTGGATATTTCTGACGGATGAAAAGCCTTAGGTGGGAGAGACATTTGGAGTGGGATATCCAGTTCTGCTTCAATACGCTCAATGTGAATAGGGTTGAGGATATCAGGGTGTGGATTAAATGTTTTGAAGAGGTGTTGAGCGTATATGTGAGATTTTTCTTCATCAGATCTGGACCAAGTTTGATTTTCAGTAAGGAGAGGATGATTAAAATCTTTGAATTTAAGGATCTTTTTGGCGGTCGTCCATAGTGATTTGTTAGTAGTCGTAAGATTTTCAGTCACACTAAGTAAATTTTGGATTTTGAAGTTTCTAATCTCCGTTTTCAGTTTGTTAGTCAGTTGGGTGTAATACGTTTTATCTGATGGGTAACGAGTCCTATGCCACTTAGATCTTGCTCTGCGTTTTTCGCTTAGCAAGATGCGAAGGTGCTGTGGCAGGTTAGTCTGTTGTGTGATATTATTTCTGTTTATGGTAGTGTTATCTCTTATACTTTGTGTTAGTGTTGCTGTAAGTATTTCTATTGCGCTGTCAATGTCTTGTTTAGTTTTTAGTGGAATCCGTAAGTCTAGTTTGCTTTCCAAATCGTTATTAAATTGCTCCCAGTTAATTCGTCCTGTAATCAATGAAGGAGAGGAGGGCTTAGGAATGAAGGTTGAGTGTAATGAGAGCAGAACTGGACTGTGGTCTGAGGAGAAGTCATCCAGGGATTTGATTAATACATGGGAAGGAGAAATCTGGGATGTGACAAATATATCCAGGATATCAGGGCGTTTTTTCAGGGAAGTTGGCCAATAGGTAGGATTCGAGGGAGAGAGAATTGAATAACTACGAGAAGTGGAGACATGAGACAGGATGTTGCCACGAGCGTTGGATGTTCGACAACCCCATCGTTGGTGTTTAGCGTTGTAGTCTCCTCCAGCAATAAAGCGTGATCCGAGAAAAAATCGATTTTGAAATACATTATGCTATTAAAATAGAGGTCCTAAATTACCTACTTATATTTCAAAACTGTCACTTACAAATCAATAAAACCACAAATTACAAACTAACACAGGTTTTGACTGATGGTAGGACCAATCATATGCAGATTCAGCATCATTGATGACATTGTTCACTTGAAAGATAAGAACATCATTTATGATTACCGCATGTATGAAAGGAATTTATATATATTTTTTTTATTTCAGTCATGTTATTTGGGAAAAATTGGCCAGTCTCTAGAACATGATCTATGTAATAAAATTTCGACTCGATTTCATAAAATTCTTAAATAGATTAGAGTTTAAAGTTTTGACAATATATTGAAGAGGTTTTGTGCTTCAATTTTAGATATAATTTACGAAACCCTTTTGTATTAAAGGAATGTAACATATGATATAACCAATAACTAAACCCCCTTCTGCACGGGATCGACCACCGAACATCGTGACCTGGTCCGGTTGATGTAAAAAAATACAGTGTAGAAATCGGTTGTCGAGAGCACAACCCTCCCGACAGCCTGCGTCCGTTGTTGGTCCCGACCGTCTGGAACGCTGTCGGCCCACCCCAGTGTTTCAATTTTTTATTGGAATATTGTAAACAATTATTCAAAACCTAGAAATCTAATATTTGTTTATGCCTGGCATACTTCATCTCTTCAGTAATAGAGTCCGAAGTAATGAATCCATAGAAATATAGCAGAATATAGAAGTATGTACACACACACACACTTATATTTTAAATAATTATATTTTTTTTGTTTCTTTAATTTCTTAAATTATTTTTTTTTCCATAAAACTTGTATATACGTAAATTTTAATAGTTATCTTTCTTTATAATTATTGTTATAGTGACATATTTATATTTTTTTTCTTATATTTACATTTATATTTTTTATGCTAACTCCTAATTGGAAATTGAAAATTGACGAATTAAAAAATTGCTCGACCCGAACAAGTCACGATGGTCGGCGGTCGGTCCCGACCGTGAAGAAGGCCTTTAAATCTTATGTAATTTTTTAAGATTTTTTTAATAGCTCGAAATTACTATATTGTATACATTATCGATTATTTCACATGTTATATTTTTATATTGTAAATATTTAATAGTAATATACATAACATACACTTGATAGGATGGGAAAAAAAACAAATAAGTGTTTGAGATTTCAATAGAATTTTAGTAAAATGAATCAATATATTTAATTGTTAATTTAATTTATTTAATTGTAGATAGATCCTCTCTCGGAGAACGACCCCTACTTTGGCTACATTTTATCCCACCTGCCTCATTAATAAGTCTTTTTAATTAATGGGTCTGAATCCGCTGTGTCTGAGCATCATTGTTCCTGAAGAGGAGGTTTGAGATTAAATAAATTTAATTTGAACACATCAAACATGCGAAAGATTAGCGAACAAAATAATTCTAATGTCTAATAAATGATTAGCTAACTCTCTATACCAGTATTTATAACAGTAACACAATGAATACTTTTAACATTAATAATGATATAATAATACATAATGCTACATGGATCTTTAACATATAAAAAAAAAGTAAATCAAAATCGTTAAAATTCTTTATACTTTGCATTTATATGTTAAAAATTATATAAATCTAGATAATAGTTAATTTTATCATAAGCGATAAAATACTAATCAGTAGAGTTGTAATGAATATTAAACCGTAGCTCAAATGATATTGTTTGTAAAGTGAATGAGGTGTATTCTCTGTCTATGTGCGATAAACTTCATTTTAACTGAACTATATTCTACTAAAACTGAAGAACTGTACTCGTTGTTGGTCTTTAACTGTATTTTTGTGATATTAATTCATTTTTGAGCAAATCAAATTTATCTCATATTTTTTCAACCATTAAAATTTTCCAAATTTTCTTCCTTAGTTTTCATTCTTTAGTTTCAACAGTGTGTTACCTAGTAAGAAAGTTCCTTTTGTAGATATTTTGTTTCTTAATAGTTTTAAAGAATTAATTCTTTTATTTTTATTTAATATCCCTTAATTTAACTTCATCTTTAACATTGATTTATATAATAATAAATATTATATATTCTACGATCAACTACGATTTTCACCGCTATCAGCTCAATCTAGAGAAATCATATAGGGTGTTTCTAAGAGAACTTCACTCGACCAGGCCTACGGCGGCTATCATAAGAGATCTAGAAGAGATCGGCCATAAAATCAGAAACATCTCTTCGGTGTTGCAATCCCCTGAAAAATATCCCCTTCCGTTGTTTTTTGTTGAATTGCAACCGGCCAAAAACAATGTTGTGATATTTCAAGTCACTTGTTTACTCAACCGTAAAATTCGAGGAGCCAATGCAGAAAAACTCCATAGTGCCAGTGTACTAGGTGTCAAACCTTGGTCACACCAAGACTTATTGTCACCACCAACCCAGATGCGTCAAGTATGCTTGCTCACGTCAACTGAAGAATGCCAGATCCAGAAATGAGCTTGCAAAATGTGTGGTGGTGCCGTCCGGCGAACTATATAGGTTGCTTGGTGTATTAAAGCTCCTTGGAACAGAGGGTGAGTAAAATACAAGATAAAAACCAAGAGAATAATGTTCCTTAGCCACCAGAAATCAACAATTCCACTATTTTCCTGGAATTGCCAAAAGTAACAAACATTTTACAACAATCTACCACCATAGTTTAACCTCCAGAAAAGGAAAACAGAACTTGGAACTCAACGAACCAGCAGCAGCCTCAACGTCAGGCGCCTCAAACCTCCCAACAAAAGCCCCAGACTTTTTATAACAAGCCCAAAAACTCCCAACCTGGACTCCGAGATGCTCGATCCATGCCTCAGACATTCAATCCTAGAGTCTAACTCCAAGTCAGCAAATACCTCTCCATCCCCAAACCTTAAGTGTCAATCTTTCACCACAACATCCGAATTGTAACCCATCCTTAGATCAACACACATTGAAAACAGAATCAATACTTCAGGCTTAAACCCCGTAACTCCCCTATTTATGTAAATTATCTACCCCAACCGAATTATCTTATCCAAACGCCAAACCCAAACGACATTCAATCCTACCATCATTCCTGAAAGATTTTCAAGAAACCATAAAGCCACTCATCAACATATTGACAAGATCCTAACCGAATTCTCCCTTCCTAGATCGATTACAGGACGTGTAAACTGGGATAACTTCTTTTATGATTTGGAGAACAAATCGGACTAAAAAATTTCACTTAAGACAAAACAAGACATTGATACTGCCATACAAAAGTTACTATATCAATAAAAACCATTTTTCATGACAATACCGTATATAAAATAACTTTTTTTATCTTAAAAATCCGTAAAATTATCTAAATAATTAATTAATTAGGTAAACCCTGTTGAAAAATAGATGCCTGGTAAAAAATTCCTGTATGTCGTCAGATGCATTAATAAGTAAGGAATGGTCAAAGGCAATGAGACCCTCTTGCTCCCATTTTATTTAATTCCTCCACAGGATTGTGAAGAGGGTCGAATTGGACTAAGAGGAGTTATATACATCACGATGACCCAGACATTAGTGTATGCCGATGATGTGGAAATCGTTTGAAGATCCATATACAACATAATGGAAAAGTTCATTTTTCCTCCAGATTCAACGTAGAATCTCGGTGTGTGGGTCTCAAAAAGTACGAGGGGAAAATTAAAATAACCCTCAGCGTATATGTATTGTCGGTGTCTTCACCTTCAGAGTGGAGGGAAGTTTCAGCTATTTGTTACGAATGAAGATGCAAACGAAGATGATGAGATAAGATCTAGATTAATGGTAGGAAACAAAGCAAATTTTACTCTGCTCAATCTCTTCAGAAGCAGGCTGCTGAGCAGAACCAAGAAGAGGAGAATTTACGGAACACTTGGGTCATTATGGCTTAAGACATGAGCACTTAGAAAATCATCTGAAGAATATAAGGACAGCTTTCAAGGAAATATCCTCATCCCAATGCGAGGAGCTAACAGATGGATGTTAAGAACTAACAGTAGGGAAGTATTTCAGCTCAATGAGGAAATCAAAGTTCCCCTGTTCATAATAGTAGAGCTTTTGATATGGCAGAGGCATCTGCACAGAATGGATGATTCTAGAACTGCTAAAAGAATGTGTAAGTATGATCTAGATGGAGCGGGTAGATCTCTACAAGCCGGGAATTGATGGCAGAAGATAAAACACAGCGGGACAGACTTGTTGAGCAGGCCAATGGTTCTACAGGCGTTGGTCGTGCCAACTGAACAAGAAGCAATATATTTGTCTTTTTAAATTAAATTACCAAAACACATTTATTTATCTAATTTGACAGATGATAAATTAATGATGAAATATAAATTAACTTCTGTTCCGGTATTGTTGATACTAACCACTTTGTTTATAACAACATAATTTCTTATCAACACATACCTCATCCATTTATATATGCATATATATGTATATATATATATACACCATCATTATCGAGAGTAATGAGCTATTTAGTTGGGAGCGGTGATGGATGACATTAGGAATAATCTAAGGAGAGCGGATCCTGGCTCGAAAGACTTGTTCAAAAAAGCCTGCCCTCGGGACCGATATCCCCCCTCCAGAACTCTTATCCAGGCTAATGGCCTCCCTGTCTACCTCCTCATCTTCCCTACCTCCCATCGTACCTCCCCTAAATCAGGCATTCTGTTCCTCCTCCCAAGTCGGAGATTAAGGAGCACCTCAGGGGTACGTCAGGAGTAGTTGCCTCTCTTGATAATTACCTCCTTGTCCCAGATATGTTGGAATCCTGGCGTTCAGGTACAACTATCCTACAACGAATAGATCATATGGTTAACAAAATTTTGTAATGGTAATTCCTTCATTTAACGAGTATACTAGTTTGTTGGTTGGTTTAACGTCAGTTTATGCTGCTATGGCTAATCGGACGATGCTACAGTGATAAACTTTGTCTATTCAGGTTTAATTAGGTTAGGGATCTTTCGCGAGTATCTGACATCCTACAGGCTCGAGTTCCCGTTTAATATCCTTTCCGAACGATGGCATAACCAAGACATTTTTAATCCCTTTAAAAAATCCTATTTTAATCCTAAAAAACCACCTACCAGGCTACGAATCCGCGATCTTGAGCTGAGTAGTGATATGCTAACCACTAGATCACTGGTCACCATAGGTTTACTAGTCGGTAGTACGATCGTAGTACTGGAACACCACCAAGACAATCTAATATCATCAAATCTAATGACAAGAAATCTAATGTTTAATTTTTTGCCTCCTATAAAATCATATAATAGAAAAAATATTACTATTCCATTGTTTTATATTTGCACCTGCGAATTACTCGATTTGAAGGAATATGAAATTTTCGGCAAGTGATTAATAGTTACTGGAAAGGTGTCAAGTCCACTGTCTCCTATATCTGGAATAAAATTAAAAAATGTTTTCAAAGGAAGATCAAGTAACAGGGAGCAAAAAAAGAAAGATCAAAATCATTAGGGCGAAGTTATGTTAATAAATGTAGTGTATTTTTTTTGTAAATTTATGATTTTACAGTGAGGCTTTTCATATCAATTTTTCTTATAATATTTTGGACTGTGCTGTTTGTACCTAGTAGTAGCTTTAGACGTGTTTTGCTATGTCCAAATATTTATTAGTACATTAGTCTTTTGCTTCGTTAGTCAAGTCTTCTTTTCTTTTCATTTTTTATGAATGTCTTTTACCTAAATATAGTCCAGAGATACGGAGTTCTTCCTCTTTTATTTTCTATAATATTTATTTTGTTTTCTAGCGACTAGTAAATTTGTATAGCATAGTCTAAGCCTACAAAGTCTGAAGCACACGGCTTGGCTTCTAAAGCTCTGAGTAAGCCTTGGCTTCCCCCTCACGTTCTCGGCGTTTATCCGATGACCTCCTGTGGCAGGTCTAGGGAGGTTGTAATCATTTAAAGACGAATCATCAATAAAATTCTAAGATATTACACTTATGTCTTATTGACACGGTTGCTAGATAAATAATAATAAATTACTTCCTCAATTTCAATTTCAATTACTTCCTCCCATATCACATGAGGCCTCTAAATGGCTGATAAGAATATCAATAACTATGGATTGGCCATACAAAATATAGGGTAACGGAAATAATTTATAAGAGTGAGCGTCAAAATATGAAATACAGGTAAGAAACCATTAATTGGAAACCAACATTTCGATCCACATTGCAGATCTTAATTATTAAAAGTGTGACAGATACTAAAAGTAATTAAGCAAAGGTCTACCCTTTTTTAATTCGTTGCTGACTCACTTTTAGCCTCTCCCACAGTTCATAGAAACTTTATAATAAATGCACGTTCAAAAGTATTCTTTTTTTCTTATATTGTTATCAACGGGATGCAATCCACTTAAAAGTTTTCAACAATCGGTAAATGGAAACAAAACTTTATCTTAAACGTTTAAGGAAAATTGTAATCCTTAAAAGATACAAACTTCACAAACAGTATTTAGTAAAATTAATTTATTTTTTAATTTATTCATTGAAAACCATAACTCTATTATAATAATACATCATGTAAATAGAATGCGTGATAAGTAATGGCATGGGATAAATGTAAGGAGAGAAACCACAAGTTGTACTGAAATAACAAATTCAACTTAAAAGCTCACTAGGCTATAATCTCGGAAGATTATCGGGAATTGAAGAGGTAGCTAGTTTTGAAATTAGTGGGAATAAAGTTTGTCATGGAAGAATTGAGATCGGACTCAGGCCCAATCAGGTACTTATGAGACATTGAGTTCATTATGGATGACTTCCTTAGTAACAAAGTAAGGAACATTGAGAATTTGACGAACGAATTCTAATTGCTAGGTTTCGATACGGTAGGAAATCAATGTGATAATCATGTCCCAAAAGGTCTACTCCTTAAGTCTAAATAGGTCTTATAATGGTCATGAAAGAGTGTATTGTAATTTAGCTTAGAGCTTAGAGCGTTTGTCTAGTAGGACGATTCCAATAATAATAAAATAATAAAAAATACAATTTCAATTACTTCCACTCGCATGAGGCCTCTAAATGGCTTTAAAAGTTAAATGATTCTCATACAAGACTGAAAAGACAAGAAACCGCTCGACGTTTCAGGCTACTTCAATACTTACTAGACAAACGCTCTAAGCTCCCAATTAACTACAAAAGACTCATCTACATGACCATCATACGACCTATTTGGACTTACGGAGTAGAGCTATGGGGCTCCACTAAGCCATCGAATTCCTCTGGTATCCAATCCCTACAATCCAAAATCCTTCGTAAAATCCTCAATGCTCCTTATTTTGTTAAGAATAAAGTCATCCATAACGAACTTAATGTCCCTTTTGTTGCTGATTTGGCCCGAACCCGGTATCTATCCTTTCATAGCAAACTTCATTACCACTCAAACCCTCTAGTTTCAAACCTAGCTTCCTCTTCAATTCCCGATAATCCTCCGAGGTGTCTGAAAAGAAGATGGCCACGTGACCTTCTTATTTGAACTTTGATTTGAGTACTACCAGTGGGTAGATTCTCTACTTGTCATTCTCATGTCATTATGTAACACGCATTCTATTTAGTTGTTGTATAATTGTAATACAGTTGTAAATATCAATAAATAAATTTAAAAGTTAAATGTTTGTTAAAATGTATTTCTAAGTATGAGACATGTTCCAGTAAGAATACAAATTAAAAGAATAACTCTTAGGCACAAATGTGGGTAGAATGATTGGTTTCCAGTAAATGTGTTTCTTACTATTTTTGAATTTATTTTTGTCATTAATTATTTATTGGGATCGCTTCATCATCTAAATATTAAACTATAGTTATAATTGCACTCGACGTCATTAATAATCCTGTCTCCACTGGTCTCAATCCTGTGACGCGCGTGGGAAAGAAGCGGTGGGATTTCCTGTGGTCTCGCTTAGCTATCCACACGTGGAGTGTGGGATTGGGTCAGAGATCCCTAGGTCAGTGTGTAAATAATGTATACAGTTTGTGTGTTCATACATCACTAATACTTATTGCCTTTAAGTGTGGCATATTAAACTAATTGATATTCAATAAAAATATATCAAATAAAAAAATCGTTGAAATCTCTCCCAAACAATTTTACATATCCGTCACATTAATAGTCAGTAGACATTTCTATAAAAATGCAAGAAAATAATGCGTAGATTATATTTTAATCTAAGATCTTAAAAAATAAAATAAAAACAATACCACCGCAAACCATGAAGCGTCTTGTTCAGTACATGATACTGTACTGTTTCAGGGCCAATGATTGAGCAGGGAGGTGATTTGTCCTTTATTACTTTTTTTATCTTTATCTACTTTATAGAGGCTAGGTGTGCCACAGGAGGGTCGGAGACCCCACAGGTTCCAGCCACGACTATTAGAAAATATTTTAAATAATTGACAATGTCGAAGGAAAAGTTTTCATTACAGTGACATTTTTAATAAGCCTCTAGGGCTTGGGAACATTGTAATGAGCCCCGCCCTTGGTTTATTATTACTCCTGTTTCTGCGCTTCATTGAAGCCAAGGAGGCTGAGTCGTGGTGTATCTCGGATTCAATTACCTTCCCTTTGGCTTTGACACGGGAGAATGCTCCATGTCGGGGACAAGCTAATCTCAAATTTAAATTTCAAATCCGTTAGTAGCTAGGAGAGAGGTGGGACGACTCGAAGAGGGAGGGACGGCAGCTGATGTTCTATATATAAGATCCAGAGAGTCCTTAAGGATTACTTGGCCGCTGCCGTTCTGGGACTGTCTTCTCCTCGGCTGGCTAACGAGGGGTAGGGCCCGCTGCTACCATCCGATTTTATTTTTATTACACGCCCTAGATCGAGATGACCCTGCCTCTCATTCAGGGAATAATAATCCTGGATATCTGCTCGATCCGACTGTAAAAAACTACAGGACATAGTTCAGAATTGAAAAAGTATCACAAAAAGCACTAATCTTCAAATTTTATTAATGGAAAATAGGAGTAACAAAAAAAAATTTAACCTTTTAATAGCAATTGGTTCTAGTCTAACTGAATCATTACTTAAGATATATTTCTACGGGACAAAAAATAAATAATATTTAAAAAACAACTCTGAAAAGTAGAACTACCTCCAAAAGCTATGCATATTAAGATGGCAAATAAAAATATACACAAATTGTTTTAATATTTTTTTAATCAACTATTAAAATTAATTTGTTCCATGTCAATATACTGTTTTTATCACCCTTTTATTAGCTTCGTCTGTATATCGATGCCTTAGTTCACATATGAGTTAAGTGCCGAAAACAAGATTTTACAGGCGTCAACTTTGATAATAATTTAACACAAATTATTAGAATGGACTTGTGAAGAGAATGGGTTTGTCTGATCAAGGTACGAACCATGACAGCTCAAGTGGTAGAGCACCATGATGGAAACATGGGGACCCGTGTTCGAATCCCGGTCCTGGTAATATCATTTCTCTTCAAAATAAAAATATTTAAAATTATAACTATTAGTAACAAAATAAAATAAAATATATTATTTTTTTCATTTATTAGGTATTTGATAATATTTATTGACGAAAATTTCCAGTAGATCATGACAGCACACATTTTAGTCTCGAAGACTAAGCCATAAGTGCCTTAGTACTTGACACAAGGCACTAACGTTTCTATGGATGTGAAAACTCGCATAAAAATAATCACGAAGATCCTTTTCAGAATAGTGACACAAACTTATTAAATTATCGTATTATCATTGGTCATTGAAAAGTGTGCAAAGCTTCAATTTAATTAGATGTTTCAAAGTGGCCAAAATTCGAGTTCAATGATTCCGTTACATACGTAAATACAATGCGAAGCTAATAAAAACAAGAAAAAATAAAAAAAATTATACAGTCCCTGGCCATATTAATGTGACCACCAAGAAAGATTATTTTCTTTTTGTTTTTTCCTAATTTTTTTTATTTAATACTTTCGCGTGTCTTAATAAATTGCTGTTTTAAGTAATGGCAACACTGTTATAAGTTTTTAAAAGTATTTTGTTTTTTAGTAATGGCAGCAATGGTTTTAGTACAGCCATTTTGTTTTACGAGTGACGGCGTGCATTATTTGTGTTTGAATTTTTTGTGAATTTATTGTTTATTTTTCATTAAATACAAGTCGGATTCGGAAAGTTTATTATTGATTTAAGCAAAATGCTTTAAATTGCATTAACAGCATGCCACGAAGAGTACCTTAAGGCGGTTATCGAAGCCAAGGGTGACACCACAAAATATTTAAAAAAAAATAAAGATTTATTTTCGAAACTATTTTTTTCAATTTCATATTATTATCAGATAACTAACTTACCCATAAAACTAATATTTAAACTCGATTTACATCATTACGCATACAAAAAATTTATGCAAACATGTAACAAGAACGAATCTATCCAGTGGTCAAATTAATATGGCCAGGGACTGTATATAAAAAATAAATAAATATGAATTTTAATAGTTAATTACATAAAGTACTAGCTAACTTTATTATTTATAATGTCTATATTTTTAATTGCCTGGTAAAAACATATAGTTTGTTAGGGGAGTGAATAGTATTTCTTTTTATTATTTATGAATTAAGCTCGGACGGCAATCGAATTGTGAGTAAAAAAAAAAATTTGCCTGTAATAACTGGGTTAATTGAGAGAGGCCTTTGAAGTGAGCTGGAATTAATTAGTAGGGACAAACTAAGCCTAGTCGTGTTTGCTACGAATTAACCCGCTTCAATTGACTAGGGGAAGGGGGTAGATTGGGGGGGGAGGCGGTCGCTCCAATTTAACCCAATACTAGATAAATGTATCCCGATATGTATCTTCTCTCTCTCTCTCTCTCTCTCTCTCTCTCTCTCTCTCTCTCTCTCTCTCTCGATCAAAATTAAAATAAAATGAAACTAGATTTTATTTTTTTCATACGAAATATCTATTTTTATTATTTCTAAAATTCAAAGTAGAATTTGAGCACTTCTATTGATAACTACGTTTACATATACATATCATAATGAGATGTTATTAATCATCTCTTATTTGATAACATAAATATTATTACTGAAAACAACCATTCTCCTAACTCAAACCTCCTTTCAACGGAGGCATATCCTGCGTAAGCCTTCAGCTAGTATCATGGACTTCTATGACTAGAAAACAGAAAGTGAACCAAGAACATGTGCTTTACATGTATTCAAATTTAGCAAAACATTGCTATGGAGAAGAACCGACAACCACTAGACATCCAATCAACAATAACGTCATTCACAGGTCACCATCAAAATCTTTATTTAATAATAACATCATATTTGTGTGTTTATCACTATAAGCTATAATTTGTAATGTCTTTTATTTTTATTAAAATCTTTACCACTAATACACAGTGAACAAAGCCAGTGCGGAAATGTACCATATCCCATAAACATGGTTGGCTTACTTCATTTTGGAACACTGGTATTAAAAATGAAATATGTAAATATGCGATTTTTTTATGGGTTTATGCTTGGGGACTCATCATTCCAAGCTGCAATAAGCGTCCGGGAAAGGGTATTGTAACGAATGGACCATTCGCTGTTCGTTTGAGAATTTGTCAGCAGGGGACAAAGCAGTTAGTCATAAAGAAATAATTAAATCGTAAATATTTAATTTCTTCTTTCTACCCAGACGTGAAACCATCTAATCCACATCACACTTTCTGGTATTTTGGCACAATGCATCAAAACTATTAAAAACAATCTGGAGCATTGGTTAACTGGATGGGACCCACACTATTACCTACACGACAGAGCCAGACCTCATGTTTCACGACAGACAGTGAAAAACTAAACGAGCTTGCTTGCGAAGTCCTCACGCAACTTACTCGCCTCGATTTATCTCCAACAGATTTCCATCTGTTCCGAAATTTAGACAACTTCCTTAAGGGTACAATTTTTGAAAATGTTTCTCGAACAAAACAAAAATGTATTTCATCACAAAACCGTGAATTTTTCAGCTTTGGGAATGAGAATTTGATAACAAGTTGGGAAAAATCTATAGGAAATATTCTTTAAGCTGTTTTAATGAATAATCTTTCCTTTGAAAACCGGCATTTTATATGAAACGACCCAATAGTTAACACTTGGAAAAACTATGACATTTTTAAATGCATGCATGCAGATAGTTAGAAATTTCAACATTAATTATTTATAAATTCGGTTCCCGAATCAATTTTTTTTCTTTCTGATTCTGGAATATACGCTAAAAAAAATAAACAATCTAAGTTTTATTTTAAAAATTTATAATTAAACTCCGCCTAAAGCCGCAAAAAAATATCGAACGAATAATATGAATAATTAGAGAGAAAAAATAATGAATATGCATGAGAAGAGAAGAGTGGACAATATAATCCGCCACCTGTGGGCTACAGATATACAGATTAGCCCCTCTCGCCTACAACAAATACACATTTTATATTACAAAGAAAAAAGAGGAATAAATTTTACAAATAAAAAATGAAAAGTTACTTAAACAAACAAACCACCCGGTTTAATTGTGCACACACTGGATAGTATCGGATAGATAAATATATCAGGAGAGATATAGCGAGCGCTGTGTTGACATATAATGGAAGGATTTTTATAATCCACGAATGGGAGGAGAGGACACATATGAAGCAATCACCAATGAGATTGCGGCTTTTGTAATCAGATTATCGCCTTGGATTTTGATTGATTATTATAGAGACATCCCGGACATTGCCGGCAAATATTTTTGTACAGATTTCTCGCTTTTCCGCCATTAGAACTTCACACAGATATAACATATGTGTAATTGCTATTAATACGAAAACATATCTCATTTAATTAGGTAAGAAACTTATTCATAGTTTTATAATAGGAAAATATATGTGGGAAGCCTACAAGATTTTTTTTTAATTACAGTAGTCCATGCTAATTTCCATGATGGTTTCATTGGTTGAGATATTGAACAGGAACAACAAGAATTTACCTTAAAGGAAATGTGCTGCCAAACCATGATATACAAATATGATTATTAAAAAGAATCTAATGTGTCTCAAATTTATGTTATGGTTTTAAATAAATTATTAAATCCCCAATTACAAATCTATGTTTAAAAAAGAATTAATAGTTTTGTATAATGCGATATTTAGAGTTTAGGATTGTGTATATTGGGTTCATGATTAACCATAAACGCATATTTATTATATGAAACATATACACGTAGGGAAGTTCAATGCAATGAAATAATAATTACGAATATCATATTATATATTAAAATAGAAAATGCTACTATCCTAATTATCAGGTAGACACAAAGATATTTATTTCCCTTGGAGAACCAAAGAACCATATTTCATCCGCCCTGTCATGGCTCCTAGCTTCTCGAAATAAATATTTTTGAGGAGGCTAAATTAAATTAATTTACTTCGAGGGGAGGAAGGAGTAATTTTTCAGAACAATATCAAAGGAAAGTAGCTTTTCTTTTGCCCTTTATATTTTTTGTTGCGTAATAAAGTTAGAATAAAACAAAATTAAAAAAAAAGTTATTAAACAATTTCATAGCCTTAATTCAGAACAATGTAATTTCCTTTGGTATACATTTCACCAATGCTAAGTTATATGAATTTTACGAACTTTTTGGACTGTAATATAAAGAGGAAATGTATTTTTTTAAATGTTATTTTTAAGTTTCATTAAATAATTATTTATCAGATATACGAGCATGAAAAGAATCATTTAACAATAAAATTCTTATACCTGTTTACTATATCAAGTAATTGTAAATTCGGTTTATATTATAATGTATTATTTTGGTATATTTCATAGCATATACGTACATCATTTTAAATTTGAGGTAGGACTTACCTGTAAAAGTAAAAAAAGGAAAATTAGAATATATCAAAAACAATAAACATTATTCCATTAAGTACTACAGCACATAAACTATACTTTATCCTTATTAGCAATGACTAAATAGTATGACAATAAAATACTCTTAAATACATAAATTTCAAGGAAATATTAAAAGGTTTAGACTAAAACTTAACACAAGTTTAAAATTGTAAAATATATCCCATTTGTACACTAAGAAGCATGAGGTGATTACAAATCCAGGGAATAATAAACGAAATCCGAAAATACAAACATTTTTTAAAAAGTTCTTACCAAACAGTAAAAACTGTTCTTGAAGATAGATATTTTGAAAATGTTCCTTTGACGATCAATATTATATATTTTCTTCAAACCCACTTTAGAGATATATATTATAATTGAACAGTACCTAGTAAGTATTTATTCCTTTCTCATATGAAAATTATTTTTGTTTTTTTTAACATTATTATTTCATTGCTAATTTTGTCCGTTCGGTGCTGCTACCTATCGGTGTAGACCGAAGGAATTTTGAAACCCGCCATCTGTAATTTATTTTTTGGAAAACCATCATAATGTGTGTACATATACCTTACCTAAATTTAATTTTTATTATAATTTTATTAAGATGTAGCTAAAATTTTCTGATATTAACCTTTTTTGTTTTTGCGGCTTAGCGTTGGTGTTCTGCTATGCTAAGCTTGGTTATGTTATGTTACTACACATCGATTAAGTGATACAACTTAGTTACTACGGACCTTGCACCTAAAACTTATTAACCTGGTCACAGTGTACATAATCATATTCAAATCCTTGATTGATAATACACGATCAATATTTATACTTTAACAATATTTGGCAAATGACTTTCAAACGAAACATCAGTCTTGTCATTATGAGGTTGCTAATAAAGGAATATGAGTGCACCTGCACAGAAATATGTATACGATAAAGGAAAAACTCGCTAAAGATGGTTCGTGGAAAAGGAAAAGAAAATGGTCGGAGAGAGGAGTTATTGGCTGTTCGGTTTTGGCCCCATCCTAAAGCCTCCTCTCCCTGACCCTGGTATTGCTCCTCTAGGTAAATCCAAGAGATGTCTACACTATTCTGCTTTATTCGATTAATAATAAAACAATGAATTATTATTTAATCTTTAAGGATTGATGCCAACTATAATATAAAATAATCATCTTCATTTAACAATATGATGGGGAATTTGAGAACGGTGAAATTACTAATAGAAACAAAAATGAAGAATAGAAACAAGCATGGTGTTTTGGTAATAGGAGAACAAAATTTAAAATATATATGTAGCTATATTTTACATCATACTATATATATATATATATATATATATATATATATATATATATATATATATATATATATATATATATATATATATTGATGAGCACGCTGTGTCAAGTAGAAATCCAGAGTATTTGGCCTGCATTACTTAGAATGGATTCCTTTCTAATAAATTCAAATCTAAATAGAATTGAAATAGTTAATTTTTTTATATTAATTTTATCATACATTTACAATAACATAGAATAAAATATACTTTATACAGTGTATGCATGAAATTTGTTTACACTATTATTTGTTTTCAATTACAACATTACAAATTTGTTTCAATTGCAACATTTAATATTTAAGTATAAAACATATTGAAAGTACTGATAAGCAGTTGATGATCAATGTTTTTCTTTTTAACTTTTATTTAAGCTCCCAATTAATTACAAAAGACTCATTTACATGACAGTTATCAGACCTATTTGGACATACGGAGTTAAGCTTTGGGGCTCTACTAAACCATCCAATTCATCTCGTAACCAATCCTTACAATCCAAATTCCTTCGTAAAATCCTCAATGGTCCTTATTATGTCACAAACAAAGTCATCCATCATGATCTTAATATCCCATATGTCGCTGATTTGGCCCCAAGTAGATACCTATCCTTCCATGAAAAGCTCCATACACACTTGAATCCGCTTGTCTCTCAACTTGCTTCCCATACTATTCCTGATAAACCTCCGAGGCGTCTCAAAAGAAGATGGCCTCCACACCATCTACTATAGAACTTTATTGGAGTGCTACCGATGGGTAGTTTCTCCACAAGTGTTTTTCATGTCATATTGTACGTATTAGCAGATTTACTTATTGTAATATTATTATAGTTGTAAATATCAATAAATTAAATTAAAAAAACAACTTTTATTTAGGTTAGAAAATATTAGACATAAAACTCTGAGGTCCAATGATTTCTAAATTTAAAGGTAATATGACATTCAAACCAACTAGTTTCGAACCTACGAACCTCTTCAGTTCCTGATAATCCTCCGAAGAGACTAAAGAAAAGAAGATGGCCTCGTGACTTTCTAAGTTAAATTTGTTATTCGAGTACTACCAGTGGGTAGTTTTATTATTTGCCTTTATCTCATCCATTGTATATCTTTCACTCCATTTGGTTGATATATTATTATTATTATGTTGTAAATTTTAATAAATAAATAGTAAAAAAAACTAATATGAAACTGTAAAACAAAACCGAACTAATTGTTTTGTTTTTTCAATTGATAAACTAACTGATTTAGATTATTCAAAAATGTAAGCATAGTAAATAAATCTTAAATTATGAAACGATTTCATATTTATGAAATTCACTTAGTGTCATCATTTTACCATATTATTTCACTTCAATTTCAATATCATTTCTATTTTAACTATATTTTTCATACAACTATTGCATATTGCAGACCTTCCAAAACATGCAATGAAAAAGTATATACAAAAGTATAATTGAATTATTTAAATTTTTCTCATTGAAAAGTATTAAATAAAAAATCACTATTTATTTCTCAACAAGATGTATCTCAATAATTAAAATGTCCTGATTTAAGAGAATCTATAAAGATGTTCAAAAATATGGTGTTTTAATGAGGTAAAGGGAGAAGCATGGCAGATAGTGATTGGGATTATTATAGATTAAGATGGCTGTGGAGCTGGCAACATAGTTTCACTTCTGTTGGAATAGGATTGGAAATGTAATACGCGTTATTTTGGTCTCTGTGTACTGAAGGAGTTATACTAGGCTGTAGGTGAAAGAATAATAGAAATTTTATATGTGCGGTAGTTGTATAATACACGCTTGTCGAATTCCGTTTTTCAAAAGCTTTGGTTAAGATAAATGCAAGGGCTTAGGAATGGGGAACAGAGGGTACGGAGGCTACAGAGCTAGGCTGCGAATAGTTTAGCCTTTACGATCCCGTTACAAGGCCTAGGGACTCTTCCTTTCTTTTTATCTCTTTTAGTTCCTGTTTTATTGTCCTCTGGCCGCACGCGGCTCGCTCTATAGCTTCCCTTCTCTTCAATTTCTCTTTGAATAAAATCCCATAGTGTGTAACCAAACTGAAAATGATTTCGACCTCAGAAGTTTTTTTTTCATTAAGGCCATATCCTGCCATGTCTTCCTGAACTTGGTTCATCCATGAAGTTCTTGGTTGGCCTCTTCTTCTTCCTTCAGGGCATTCAGTCCATGGTCATTTTGAATATTCTACTATTCCCTATCCTCAGTAGGTGCCCAAACCTCTCTAATCGCTTAGAATGGTATTGTGAGTACCCATTACCTCTCGGACTACTGAATTGGGTATACTATCACGCCTAGATATTCCGGTTTCCCTGCTCCAGAAGTCCATATCCGCAACTAGAAGTTTCTCTTTGATCCCTTTTGTTAATTTCCATGTTTCACAACATTATAGTCATTATAACAGCTAGAAATTAATTATTTTTGTAGTATTTAGGATGTTATCATTCCACAGTACAGAATTAAACATGCTAATAGCTTTCTTCCAGAGGAGTACTAATTATAAATTATATTGAACATTTATTGAAATTAAAACAGTTATCAACAACCCATTACGGGGGTTGGGTTCAGCACATGACAGAGGCTCTGCCGGCTTTGGGACAACGGTATAGGTGATTTTCCCGACATCTCAGTCAACCACCAGGCTCTCCCCCAATCAAAATCATCCACCTTTATGAGGCTGGATGAGCCCCAGGCTCCATTTACTAACCTTAATTTTGGACAAAAATACTGTATAATAAATAGAGCCACATAGATTTTCTCCCTAAATAATCAGTGATGAATTATTGTTTGAATTTTTAGGTTTGTTATTCCCATTGGATCTAACCTAATCAATAAATTATAAGTTTCAATAGTACTAAAATAAAATGAAATTAATAATCGACTCTTTCTTTTATAAAATTAGCTGTAAGAGGAAGTAAAAAGGTTTTATAATTGTTAATTTAAAAAAATATACTCAATATTATTGTATATTTATAAATTAATTAACTATAATGGAAGTCAGGAAAACAGATGAAATATAAAGAAATGAGTAAAGATAGACTAATGAGAAAAAAAAAGACCAGACTGTTTAATAAGGAAAAATACATGAACATATTAAAATAATTTAAAAGACACGGGATTATTTACAGGGAGAATATAAATGAAATTATACTTAAAAATTAAATCAAGTTTTCAGAGAAGTGGAAGGATTTTAGAGGGGAGGAGGGACAGGAAAGTAACGCAGTTCTATTACGTTTAATTCAATTAAACTGAATTCAAAAGTTGTTAATAAAATTTATATTTAATCAATGATACAATCACCCACGTTATCAATAAACCTTTGTTATATAGTGCGTAAATAATCGCGTCGACTTTATTTGTAACTTGGGTAGTACTCGCGCGCATTAACACTTTCAGAAAAGTATATAATCTTTTGTAAATATATTATCGTTTTACAATTATAATTGGCATCCCGTTGTATTTTAGATATATTAATGATACCGATTAACTTCACTTGCTTTTGAATTCCGCTTTATTCGGAATAATTCTACACACTTCCGATTTATCTAAATTAATTTTGTCTCCAAATAATTTGAATGAAAGGCGAATATTTTTAAATACCAATTATCAATGTCTAAAATAAATGAAAATTGAAATCTGATTATTTTTATTTATTTTAATTTAACTTCGGATTTATCACGAATTAAATGAATGGTTACAAGTTCTGGTTTTGGTCCAAGTAAGATGTGAATTGGAGGAGATTTGTAATAAAATCGGACTACAGATTAACAAAAACAAAAACAAACATCTCAGAGTCTCCCAAGCAAGAAGAGAAAATAATGACTGGTGAATATTGTTTCGAATGTAAATAATGAAGCGCATCATGGCTGGGAATAGAGCCTATTTTGGATTCAGAAAAGTGATGAGATGAGATCAAGTGTACTCATCTTTTACAAAGATGAGTTATATAAATGCTTGATTAGGCCAGGTCACCTACGCATCTGTTATAAGCAGGCTCTACGAATGTTTGAGCGTTAAGAATAATCCGAAGAATTTATGGAGGAGTCCTGGTTGATGGAGAATGGAGGATGACAAATGTCGAAATCAATGCCATTCTGGTGAACGAGGACATCGTCAAGTTTATCAAGTCCCTGAGAATTAGTTGGCTAGGACATGTACAACGTATGAATGATCAAAAAAAAGTTCAGCCATGATTGGATTCATGCCAAAGGAAGGAAAGGACGACCTCGTAAACGCTGGTTTCAAGATGTGGAAGAGGATCTAATAAAGATGAACATAAGAGGCCGGAGAACAAAAGCTTTGAATCGACAGAACAAGGGGGCAAGGTCCTTTTGGACTGTAGACCAGTGTAAAAAAAAAAAGTTCTTTAGTATGTAACTTCTTCAGTAATCATCGTCTATAAACTATTATAAAATCATAATCCTGCCTACACTAATTTTATTGCTTGTAGTACTTGAGATTTATTTTATTACCACTTGGAATGATGATAAATTACCTTATTTTGACCAAATAAATATCCGTTGTTTACACCTTCTGCTACACAATTCCTTCACCACTCGCCCTACACAGATCCATTCCCTTAATGATGACGTATTTCAATCATAAATCGTGACCCAGTGGTTCTATTTCTATCCTAGAGGAGTCGGAACTTCATTCCTCCCCTAACTCCTTATCGCTTATTTTCCGCCAGAGCGAGTTGGGTTGTGTGGTTTACGATCGGATATCTGGTCGACTGGAAACTAGGACTTAGGAGGTTTAAGGAATCGTTTTCTACGATATTTTATATTTATTCTCGGGAATGCTCCAACTTATACTTCCAATACCATCCAACTTAACAGTTGATTTTCCCCAGTGATTAGCAGAAATACTCTCTTGCGTCCTTCAGACATAGATTATATGAATATATTAAAAATCCATACACGCAATAAAATCTCGCACTCTTTCAATGGCATTTATTTATTGCAAGAGCTTTAAATTAAATGCACATCTTCAATTGAGGATTCAGTACTCATCCTGTTCTCTGTCATCCCTTCACACTTTTTTTTTTCAATTTTTATCCATTTTCTTCAGGCATTATTATTAAATCTTTTGTCAATCCATTATCATCTCTTAATTTTACCGATATAAGTAAAATGTGAATTGAATCTATTATAAATAAAAAATACTACAGTTTATTAAAATCTTTGTCTAAATTTTATCATAGACGATATAAATATTTTATATATCTGGTATTATAATTTGGTAATTTTTTGGTAATACCCCTACTTACCTACAATGGTTAGACAATAATTAGATATGTATTAATATACTTATAATCCAATAAATTGAATTCATAAATAAAAATATTGTATGTTTCTTATTCTCCCTCATATCTACTTTAAAAGATGTTATGGGCAAGAAATCTGGATGAGAGATATACTAGGCACTATTTGTAGAGAGCAATATCTTCGTCTATTGAATTTAACTCTACTTTATATTCACGTATCTACATTTAAAATATATAGTGTTGAGGGAGAAATCGGGAAAATTAAGAATCTTAACTTTCAACGGAAATAAATGGAAGAAAATATCCAGATTAAAATATTATCTAGGTGTGTCCATCCACGTAAGCTACATTTGTATCAAATTAGGTATTTGAGGTAATAATTTTCAGGGATGTCAGATTAATGGTTTCGCCAAAAACGATTTACCAGTCTGTCCAATTTTTAACAATATTCTTGAAATAATTCTCAAACCATTTGGATACTCAGTTATGATTACATTTATTTATTAATTTAATACCAGTTAGGTTAGTCTTTTCCTCATTGAAATGGTCCGCCAGGGATTAATTTTCAAATTATGAAAATGGCTTTTAAAAAAAGTAAACTTTTCCTCTGCAATTAGGAAATAATTAAATTCCTATCATTGTTAGTAGTAATAAAAATGTAAAAATGTTAAATATGAATTAATTGAACAAGTTAAGGAAACAAGGAGTATTATTATACCAGACAGAAAAACAAATTCCTGAAATAAGTTACATATAGCTACATATACCTACCTTCAAATCCCGCTTATTTGATTACTTCCTATCCCTCCAGTTTCCCGAAGGGCATACATAAAATTATCAACAGAATATTATTTATATTGTTTATTCATTTTTTTTTTTGTGTGAAAAGTTCTTTTTAGTAATTATTTTAATTTTATTTAGGTTCTATTTCATTATCATAAGAAGTTATTTTTTTATTTATTTATTATTATTTAATCAGCTTTATAGATTGACTTATCTGCCTGTTTTTTTTTCTTTGTACTCTAAGGCTCTAAAGCCCACAATACTGTACAATTATGTTATTGTAAAGGGACTTGTCCCAGAATAAATAAAGAATTTATTATTATTATTATATAAACTAGGGGAACACCTAAAGGAAGGCCAACCTCCCGTTTTAAAAATAATCAAGTTGTCGATTTAATTATACTGCAGTAAGTATTAACAGCAGTAAGTAGAGGTAGCCCAATATGATTGGAGAAGATTGGATTGAATTAAAGTTAAAGATAAGTGAAGTACTTAGTATTTGAGCTTACTAAAATATGAGTATTGTTTTATAAATATTTTTAAATATTTTATTTGAAAAGAAAAGATATGACCAGGACCGGGACTCGAACCCGGGTCTCCCACCTCTCCGTGGTGGCGCCTTAACCATCTCAGCCATCCTGGTTCGCTTCTCGCTCAGTCTTATCCCTTCTTTCCACTGATCCTATATCTCCGTGTTCTCGCAATTAGCGATGTATACACAGGGAGAATGTTAATTAAGCATTACTTTTATTTTCGGATCTTGTCGACTTACGTCATTATATATTATTATAATTTATATCTTTTACTTTATTGTTAGCATGCATGCGGCTAGCCTACATCGAGACCTGTGTTCTTCGAGCTTCTCACTCTATTAATGTCTCAGAGACCATCCGAAAAACTAGAAGCATCTCGACCATTCGTTACTCGTATCAGTAATTGGTTTTAATTAATTCTCTTACATGTTAACAATTTTATAAATATACACAGTCTTTTAATATAATTCATTTTTCATCTTAAAAAGTCTTTAAATTAGTCTTTGTTGTATTAAATGTAATTATTTTTTAACTTGAAGAAATTCTTATCATTACTTTCTAAAATGCATAGTTTATTTTATTGTTTTTCCTATAAAATCTTATTTTTATTATTAAAACACCATTTGCACTAATCGGATATAACATACTTGCGTTGTCAAAAGTGAAGATTCTATCGAGCCTCTAAACCACGCAACAAGTATTTTGTATTAATGAATAATGACAAGCTTTTAATCTTTTTTATTTCAGGTTTCGTAAATAGATAAAAGAATTTATAACTTACAAGAAAAATATCTTAATCTGTTCTTCTTTGAAAAAATCAAAATATTGTGAGGTGTCGTTTGTTTTATTTTTGAAATCGGCGTATTAGATTTTTTCCATTCAAATTAAAAAAACAGCACAATATCTAGATAACGGCATACATACGAACATATGAGAACAGCAGCTTCGTGATTTAAAATATTTTAAAAATATTTATGGTTCGATTGATCGATCACGAGTTAAGACAATACAATAAGTAGCTGATCCGTTTCTATTATTTTATTATTTAAAATAATATTCAATACATAAAGTCAATATAAATTAACAAGAAACCTTTATTATTTATTTCAAACAAGACAATCCAAAAATATATAGTGCATTCAAAATATTCTAACATGAATAATACTTATACTAATTATTGTTTGTTAATTAATGAATGGATAAGTCTTATATGATGGTCTGCGACTGTGATCTTTTACTCACAAATAAATTCAATTCACTGATATTCAAATAAATTCACAATTATTACTAATTTTTATTATGACAAAAATTAATAGGCTCGAGGCTATAGTTAACATAACAACTATACTCAATAGTTGGCGTATTCTATATTCAATCTTTCAACAAATTTATATTTGCAGAAAGCATTTACAAGAAACACTATATTGGTATAAATTTGAAAAATAGTAATGGTTAAGAAACTCGTTTATGTGTGGTTCCTTTTTTTTTTTTTCCTTGCTTGATAAAAATCTATTTTTTTTTTAAGGAAATCCTGTGACAAAACTCTAATCAATCTTCATTTTTTCTTGTATAAAATATTTTTGGGATCGGTAATATGAAGATTTATAAAAGAAAGAATACCCCCTGGGAGCAGAGAGGGGTATATAATATAAATAGCAGGCTCTACGCGTTTCTTTTATCAAATCAGGCGGTCGCTGGCTGGAGATTGTGGGGAGGAGGCGAATTTCCCCGAGGCATAAGGAAAGGTAAAAATATCCCCTTGTTGCTAACCACACTGCTTGAGGGATGGCGAATCCATTCCGAAACCGACCTCATCGGAGTAATCCTAAGACAGAAGAATCTTCAAGGGATACATTCTGAGGCATCTTCCTTAGGACACTTACATACATCTTTAGCATCAGACCTGGGTGGAATTGGGACTTAATCCTTACAAGATGTAAATAACATAATATGGTATGTAAGAGAGATTATTTTGAAAGTAAGATTAGTATATTTCCAACTAAGACAAACATTTTCCTTCTGTTTTTCTGGGCCTAGAAGCTTTAAATACCGAAGTAGAAGAAGAATATTTTCAGTCTGAGATTAAGCCCTGAGGAAGCTTGCAGTATGGTCAGCGAAACGTCGGCAAAGAATTTGAATACACGGTCGAAACCAGAAGAAACACCTGCTGAAGCAAAAATTATTAAAACAACGAATTAAAGTCGGTTTTACATTACGCAGTCACGATTTTGTAGCACCCAATGAGCGAATACGCGAACTGCCTGCGTATTAAAACAGGTAGTGCATTGCTCACTCCTGTGAATCAGTCAATGTGGTTCCTATTATCAAATGTTCTTTATACAAAAATGTATAAAAATTCAAATTTATAATAAAAAGAAAGTCTAAGAGTGCAATTTTCTTAAACATGCATAATTATCAATAATAGTTGGGAAATATTCCACGTTCTAATAACATATAGCAGTAGTAATATTAGATTAGAAATCGCCAAATGACCAGCAGATCATCTTTGGGCTCACCCATCCTCCATAAGGTCGGGATCCGTAGTTAGGGGAGAAAAAACTGATGTTTAACTTTTATCTTTGCCTTATGTACAGTTCTGCTCTTACTAATTTCTAAATTCAACTAAATAATCGGAAATACAATAATAAACCAGGCAAAGGGGAATTATAAAATCCAATTAAATAAACAATTACTGAGTATCATTGCTTGTTAATGAATTTATTCTTTTTTTTCCTAATTGCTTCCAAAATGGAAACAATTATTTAACTTTATTTATGGCATATCAATCTTTCATAAAAATAGTATGCCTTATATAAAACTACTGCTTTATATAAATTATATAGAATACTAATGCCTACTGATCGTTGATGTGTGAAGTGTAGAATATAAATATAAATTGATAGGAAATATCCGTAACGTAAGTAGAATATGTGAAATGTTCAGCTATAGTAAGTGAAGTATGAAAATATATGGCATTATGAAAAGAAAAAAAAAGTATCTGCAATAGTTTCTGATACGGAGTGGAATATAGGAAGGCAATATAAAATGTAGCTCATGCGTTAAGATCTATAAATCATAGCGGTGTAGGAGAGATTGTGTTTCCAGACAAATCGCAACAAATATCTTTAAGAGTTAATGGAATCAAAAAACAGTTTATAAAGTTGCTGCAGTGGAACAAAATTAATGGCAGCAATGCACGACCCTTTTGTACAATGTTTCACCAATAAATGTATTATTTAATAAGGAACATAGTCTGCATTAATACTACTCTATTTTACAAGATAAGATGAATTCAGATCACCGAAGTTTATACATACAAAATTCAAATTTTAAATATAATCTGAATGTTTGGAAATAGAGCTGGGCGCACTGCCTATATCTGGTGTAAAAAATGTATAATAATGAACCTAGACAATTCTTCAAGACCTAGACAATACTGAAGTATGAAATTCAAGTTAACTTGGCCAGTCGTTGTGAAATGTCTCCAGTAGACTGAAGAGCTACAATAGATGGAAGACGTCATTGAGTTCTAACCAACCTGCCTTATTTTGAATCACACTTTGATTCTGATTGGTACCATTATTTACCAATATACAAGAGAGGTAAGATGTCTTGTATTCGAAGACAGAAGTGGTAACTGCAAAACTGATTTATTACGTTAGTGATATCAAATATTTGGTTCCATTCAAACTAATTTCTTTATTCTCATACCATTAACTCGTATTCATTTAATTGATTCAACTCATTTAATCAATTAAGCTAGGAACTATCAAGAAGCTAAAACAAATGTGGCGTTGAGGATCGAAAGCGAATAACTCCGAAATTTCACGGCTTTTGATACAGAACGCCTCAAATATTTTTTACTTAACTTAAAAATCAACATTTCCTTTTTATGTTCCTCACACTAGACTAATGAACTACAGCAACCTGTATTCATGAATGAGTTTATGAACGTGTTTCCATGACTGAAGCTACTTCACATTTGTCTTGTATGTAGCGATATGTAAACTCATTATTGGTTAAGCATTTTAAAGATATTTCAATTCCAAGAAAAGTTATTTTCGTTGATGCAAAATTTTTGTACATATCCTCGACTATTGTGGAGTCCAAATGGCAGAACCTTAGCTGATACAGTCGCTTCTATCTTGGCAGGCTATTGACATAGGTTCCAAGAATGAATTGGAGAATGTCGCGAGAATAGCTTTTACTCAGGCACTTGAGAATTATTAGGAAGGTGCGTGGGGAGTTATTGAAGGGCCAAGTGGAAGGAGGCTAAAGGAAACTCATTACACACTCGGGGAGGCGACCTACGAGCAACGAGTGTAGGCCGTAAAAACTGGCAATCGCCTTGTAAGCCCTCCGCCTTTCTGAGGAAAGCAAAATCTTTTTCTTTTTTTCACACGTTGCTCCTCCTCCCCAAAAAATAATGGTTATTAAATCATTAACAAAGGCCGGCATTTATCAGTTTTTTGTGTGTTTTTTTTATTATCACTTGTTTAATTCTTTGAGCATTAATTTCTATAGAAAATAAGAAAAAGGAATAATCCGTTATTTTGTAGTGTTGATTAACTGATTGCTTTCAGATAAATATAACGAATATTTAAATAATAAAACGAAAACATTGCGCTAATCGTATCAGAAAAGAGTTTTATCTCTCTCGAGTCTGAAGATTGTGGTGTCCGTTACAGCTTGGAAGGCTGGACTTTTATTTTTATTTACAACAGATCTCCTGATCTTGGCTAGAGTAGGTTAGCAACCTCCATGGATTGGAGTACATCAGGGCCTTAGATCCGATAAATACCAACATTAAATGTCATTATAATGTAAATGACAAATTATTCATTTATTAAAATTTACACTTTGTGTTATAATAATACAGCAAGTAAATAGAAATAACGACAATGGCATGAGATAAACACAAGTAAAGAAACTACACATTGGTAATACTCAAATGACGAATTCAATTTAGAAGATCATGTGGGTTCTTTTCGTGCGTCTCGGAGGATTATCGGCAATCAGAGATGATGCTAGGTTTGAGTAAAGTTTGCCATGAAAGAAATGATATCGGTTTGGGACCAAAACAGCAACACAAATTAAGGCATGGGAAATTAAGGTCATTATGGATGACTTTATTCGTAAAAAAAGTAGAAACATTGAGGATTTTACGAAGGATTTTGGAAAGTAAGCTGAATTCGACGACTTAGTGGAGGCCCAGAGCTGTACTCCTTTTAAACAAATTAAGAATGTATTCATGATGTACCGCAAAGCAAAATTATTCATGTTGAGAAAAAAGAGGCTGGCATGAAATTTGAATTGCAGAATCTGCCATTAGTGTGGGATATAATCTCATTAAAATTAACTAAACAAATGTTGTCAATGCAATTAGAAATACGAGTATATTATCTAAATTTGCAATATTGGGAAATTATAGGACTGCTTGAGAATTTGACTACCTGCAGGATCTAAATAATATAAGAAATGAAAAGAACTGACAGAAACAGAAACCTAAAAATAAAAGTTTCGCCTTGAACACCAAGAAAAGTATGAGTATTAGCTTCTTAAAACAAGGACTAGATGCTGTCTTAAAATATCCCTAATGGGTAAATAGAACGAAAAGCATACGAGGAAAATTCTACGAAAAAGAAGTGAGAGAGAATATACTAAAATTAAAAAAAAAAGTTAAAATATACTAAAATAAAAAACTACGAAAGGTAAAACCGAGGAAAGGGAAAGCGTAGAGGAAGCAATGAAAATAGAGAAGATTTTACTTAACGAGGCCGGCACCTCAAAGAAAGAGCAGACCCAAGGAAAGCTGTTAACAATAGAAGACAAATAGGAACGAGCGAACCTTCAATTCTTGGTATTTAAATAAGCAAGTTCAGCTTCCATTTGTATCATGCCTGTATTTTCTGTCAAATATCTTCTTCTTTAAGGCTAAGTTTTTAAATGTAAAGTGCTGTTTAAAGGCAGATTTTTTGTCTTTTTTTTGTTCAATCAAATAGTAAAAGATTGGAAAGGATGATACCTATTATAAGTCCATCCAACCGTAAATATTTATTTTATATGACAAGAAATTGGAGAGTTTAATGCGGTTTCGAGTATTTTAGTCTTATTAAATAAAAAATTCATTTATATCGTTTTTGGTTTGGATTCGATAGAATATATAATAAAAGCACTGGTTTCGCTCGAGTTAAAAATTGATTGATACGTAAAAATACAAAATAGCTAAATATATTTATTGTTTAATGACACTTGTTGCAGGCGTTTCCAGGAATATGGTCAAGAGAACTATAACTTTCTATTAAACAAATATCAGATTTCTAATATTTTTTCTCATGATTCCCTCATTTATTAACAGAATAACAACTTCTGAGAAAGCTGAGATTTTCTTCGAAACTTTGATTCAATAAAATTAACTTTGAAATAGACTTATTAATGATTCTACAATTCAGAAATGTAATGGTGTACTATGACACAATATTTGTTATTCACAGATATACTGAAATTGGTGTGTTTCCAATTTACTAAGGCTGAGCGACAGACTTGATTAATAATATTAAAATATATTTATATAGATACAGACAGGCGGGTAACGAAAGGCTGTCAAGGTTGAAGTTTATAATTAGTAGCTTGAGGGACTTTGTTAATCAACCCTTAAATATTTGCGTGATCCTCGACCTGACATCTTCTTTAAAGGCTCAATCAAGCTTCAAAAATAACAAGGAGGTATAAATTTAAGCTTTAATTTATTATATTAGTTTAGTATACAGCCTAAGTGGACTTGAGTGCTCAGATAGAGTACGTTTATAAAAATCTGTTAAGGAACTTTATTTAAATATGTACTAAAGTTGTTTCTACTGTTTACAGTTGCATCAACTAAGAAGGGCAAGATCCAGAAAGGTGAAAAACATGTTACCATAGGTTTAGAATAAATATGGATTCAAAAAAGTCTATCTGTTTCATATTTTGCCAGTAAGCAAAAACGACTTATTGCTCGACCTTAGGTTACATTTCTACTTACAACCTTTGACCTATGAAATTTGAGATACTAGTCGAGTTTGGATTGCTGATTTATTTCAAGAAGTTACTAACCTGAACATATAGATTGTATAGTTTTGAGGCTGTATTTATTGACGTGTTTTTTCTTTATTTATCATAATTTATATACAATTTTATTTTTTAGAAAAGAAGTCGTGGTTCTTTTAAACATATGTAATTTATGAAAAGTTAACCATATATATATATATATATATATATATATATATATATATATATATATATATATATATATATATGGAAGCGTTGGCATTAAAATAAATTGTTCTTTTTACTAAAGAGAGTTTTTTTCTGTCCATTTTCTTCCTCGTATATATAAGGTCAACTAATATTATTCACAATATAATTGATGCTCAGAAAATGAACACGAATATCTATAACGGTAATGAAGGGTTTTTCAACGGTTTCGTAGATGAGAACACAAAACTGATTCGAAACAATATGAACTTGAAGTATTAGCAGGAAACACCTCTTACCCTGGGATCACAAAACCTTATTGGCTGAGAAGAGAGGGTCAAAACTTTGTCTTTACTCAGAGAGATGGAGTTGAAAGAAGATATCGAGAACTTATTGGACAGCTTGATTGTCCAGGTTAAACTTGTCAGAGGGAAGTTGTCTTGTCAAGTGTGTAAGGTATCTTTTTATCTGACGTTTATAAATTTATTTTTATTTCTTATATCTTATTAATATATGAAACAAAATAAGGCTGTTTTTTGGAACTTAAGTCATCCCTAACGTATATTAGCCTGAATGTATCAGACGTGAGGGAAGTTAAGGGACGAGTAGAGGAGGGATGTGCTGTGTTTGCCCTCACTGATGGCCCTTTCATTGCCTCACTCAGCTGCTGCCTTTTACCCGATTCGATGTTGCTGTAGGCCAGGCTCTCTTCGGTCCAGTCCAGTCAAGTCCACTCAGAATTTCTCTCATACTCATGTTATCGAACGACATTGATTCTTTCCGTTAGTCGATTTAGTGAAGTTGTTAAGTTTTAGCGCAATATATCAAGATTCCTATTCAATCATAAAGTTAACATCTTGTAGACGACTTGTATAATATATGTAGGTTCATTGATGTATATCATACAATATAATATGGGTTCACAAGAAATCTATCATTATAACGTAATGACTATGGGCAGCATCTAACTTTGAGAATACTCTCTTACACACTATAAACTATCTACTCCATTCCTGCTGTCTACACTCATACCTCATACATTTTAACTCTTCTTTGAGCTAACATACGTACATGTAAAAGAAGAGGGGGTGACAAGAAAGTTTACACTGCTGACAACACGGATGCATTGATGAAACTTCCTTGTTTCAAAACTTTGCATTAAACAATTTGCTTAATGCCATTGACCGGTAAATATATATTTAGATTCCTAAAACCTTAAATCGAAAAACAACTAGAACTAACAAAGTCAACTATTGTCTTTTCGAAATAGAAAAAAATAAACATTTTTTTAGGGTTTATTAAATGACTATTAAAGCAAAATATAAACTGTACCAATGAAGGATCTTGAGTTCAGTACGAGGTAGAGACTCTACCATTTCTAGGACAACGGTTGTGCATGGATGTGAAAGGTCCGAGATCATGCTCACCCGCCAGGTCACCAAATATATTTGGTACGCACTTTATAGAGGCTGGTCGAGCCCCAGGAGAGTTTCCAGATCCCACAGGATCCATCCCAGGTTGTTAACGGATTCAATAAATTATCTGCCACAGCGGTATTTGAACACGGGTCGTCAGCACGGCAACTCTGGCCATTGAGCCACCGCATCCCCTTTAAATTCCTATTAGTGAAAATATGTATATAGTATTCCTAGTATCCAGAATTTTACTACTCGGTGCCACCTATATGTTATAAATAAACTAAGAATAGTTTGAAAGTTTGTTTGTTTGTTTGTTCATTTAACGTCACTTTATGCTGCTAGGGCTAATCGGACGATGCTACAGTGGGAGCTCTAAATTTTGCCTAACCAGGTTTAATTAGGATAGGGATTTTTAACGAGTACCTGACATCGTACAGGCTCGGGACCCCCGTTTAACGTCCCTTCCGAAGGACGGCGTAACTAAGGATTTTTTACTCCCTTAAAAAAAATCCTAGGGCCACCTGCCGGGCTACGAACCCGCGATCTTGGGTTTAGTAGTTTGTTACGCTAACCACTAGACCACAGGTGACCTAAGACCTAGTTTGAAAGTTTGGTTTGCTCTATCCAAATGGAGCGAGTTAATAATTATTCAAGAACAAGTATCTTACTAAAATCCTCCAGTCTTAATGTCCAGGCAATGTTATGACTACCTTAGCGCTAATAAAATCAATTTCTTCTTCAATAAATCCAAATAATTCTCACTTGAATTTTTGAATCAATATCTCAAATGTAAGTATACAGGTCAGATAATCTATTTCAACTTTCACAAATAATTGTATATGACTCTTTATTATAACTGTTTTGATGAAAATTCGAATCTTTGTTGAAATTAAAATCCACCACATACATAAATTATTTAATCTGCTAGCAGCCATATCAAGAATATATTACATAAGTGGCTCCTAAATTGGGCCATGGTAGGAACGAAATAGGGATGCAGCTGGAAGTGAGTTAGTAAGCTGTAAGGAAGTAGCTGGTAATTCCGTGCTACAATTCAGACTAAACCCATATTGTTGCCCAGGACCGCGGTGGTTTCAGGGTGAATGGCAGGTTCGTTGTGTAGTGGTCTCCATCAAGCTAAAACAGGAGAAATCCCTGTCTCCTGACCTCCTTCCAGCGCCATTTAGACTTGGAGGGATTACTGCGGGGTCAATTGGATCTCCTTCATTCAAATTAATTTACTCAATGCCATATGCAAATTTTAGGTATATTCTTATCAATTATTCATTATTTCATAAATTATAACATACATATAATTTGGACAATACAAATCATATATTATATCTATATCTTTTCATAGTAGAAAAAGGTACTCCTTAAACCATACAAAATTATTTTTAACTAGCTGTCCAGGCAGACGTTGTTCTGCCCTATTTTCTTTGTTCCCCAAATTTTCTCCAACCAATTGAATGGCAACTTCATCGATTGTTGGTGTATTGGAGCATCTCGCATGTTTTCCAACAGGAGTTTTATCAGATCTGATTATAATTTTATGATTATCAGATGGCATAAGATCCAGTGTAGTTTTACACTACAAAAATATTGCGTTACCTCAGCAAATATCCGAAACCTCTATTATATAAGAAGTAATTTTTCAAGAAAATTCAAGAAGAACAAAGAAGAATTTCGAGATCTGGCGGAACTACAATATGTTCAGGTAATTCTTTTAATTTAATTAACTTTAAGATGATTTTTTGTTTATGAATAATGATTTCTATCAATAGAATTTGAACGCATAAAAAGATCATTCAGTCTAATGCAATATTTTATGTTAACTTATAAACATAAACTTTATGAGTTTGATAAGGAAATGGTTGTACTATTGAAGGAAATGGTATAACTTTATTATGCTCTACTTGACATGGTTGAGCAATGTTGAAAATTGTCGGCGGGGGGTACAGTAAATCCAATTTACACCAACATTAAATAATTTGTTATTGCATCATGAACTGTTATTTTTTTAAGGGATCAAGAAAAGTGTTGTTTTTATTATTCTCCTCGTAATTTTTAGTTTTTTTCTCTCCATAAGAACCTTCTTTACTAGACCTAAAAGCTGCAGTTGGGCTCAAATGGTAGCAAATTTAATCTGCTTTAAAATTACCAAGCCACCAAACGATTCCTGAGTCGTTTTTACTGTTTTTCTCTCCATAAGTACCTTCTTTGCGCCTTAGCAAAAATGTGAAAAAAAATTTAGCTGATTAGCCGAGCGGTTCTCGAGTTTCGCGGTTAGCAAGACATTTAGCGATTCATTTTTTTTATATAGATGACTATAGTTATTATGTATCAATGTTACATAACATATAATGTCATATAACATTATGTTTTAATGCTGTAGTTTTATATTGGTTTCACAATGAACCAATATTAAGTTTTGATATATAAGTTCAATTTTTATACACATATATAATATTCCAATAATGAGACCTAAAATTCATGAAAATAAATTTCGAATTTTATATAAATAAAAAAAATATTAAAACGCAATCATAATACTTCAAAAACAAAACTGTACGTTGCATAGTCATCATAGACCGAAAAATTCACCATAATGGAGATCGAATGGAGTACATCTCATATCAACAGTCCTAATTAATCAGAGACGCCAACTCCACTCCTCACGGAGACTTACATGTGAGACAAAAGAAATTTGTTACGCCAAACTTACTTACTTGTTTCTTTAAAAAAAATTGTTTTCCAGTATGCTTGAGACTTTAGGTTTTTTTTTTCAGTTTCCCAGCTGCATTTTAATCATTTTATGTATATTTTGGAGATTTTTCTCATTCTCATTCAAAGATATAACAGCAGAACTGCTTGACACATTTAATAGGAACTGATCAACTACCGGAAAATTATCTAACAACGTAAGATCCATTGCAATGTCGTTTCATTTAATTGGAAACGATTTCTTGGCTTAGTAAAGGGAAATTAGAAAATTAATTTTTGAAAAGTAGCGATTAATAGGATTAATGAGAGTAAGCGGGAGCCAAACGTAAAGTTCTAGCAAAGAAGAAGAAAACAAGTTAAATAATAGATGAGGGGGCGCCGTTTCTAGCCTCCCCCCTCTCGGCTTCGTCCCGAGGGAAAATAATACTTGCGCTTTCTTACTATAGATTATTCAAGCGAAGCAAGGAAGGAAGGAAATCACTCTAATTCAAGTTAGCTACACCGAGAAATGTAATAACTTAAGGCCGAAAGCCAGTGAGGAATTTGAGGAGTAATAACACTTCACAATGTAGGATAATCACGTGGCTATGATGATGGATAAAAACCATTGGGCTCTATTTTCTGTGTAATTATTTTAATTGATTGATGTAAACAAAATATTTAGTATTGGAAGGAATTGGTATAGGAATATAGATATGGGAATCGGGGTGGTCTAATGGGTTAACGCGCTTACGAAAGTGCACCTGCTTACATGTCTAAAAGTTGTTTTTGGTTATGGGAATCTCCACTCCTCGTTTATGTAAGGCCCGTCATAGAATTAGAGCCAACTTATAAAGACCAAGGGCACGAACTATGCCTCTTCCCAGTCTACATCTATCGGGAATAGCATTGTGGTTTTCCAGGATGACAATAGCCGCCCAGAGAATTCATCCAGGGACGGTGAGCTTCAGAAAAATGTGAATAGATTCTCGTGTACCAGCTGGCCCAAAGAAGTCAAAACCCTTGGATCGTACCCGCCAAAACCCATTTTATCACTGTCTTGAACCCACCGTATTTCGGCGGGATGGACACTGGTGAATAAGCTCCAAAGGGTTTAGTCATGGAGCTACGGGCAGGCTGCCGCTGCACCATGGAGATCATGGTTCCCATAAACTTGAGTTTTGGTGACCCACTCCTGTAAGGAATGTATGTCTGCAGGACAACCACACTCCTCGGGGATATTCATAGCGCAAAGCGAAAAAAAAATTATATGTACTTGAATACCTATTCATGTCAGTCGTCACAGTATAGTATAAAGAAGTAATTACATATGGTTAGTTAATTGTAACAATAATGACATGAAAATATTCCGAATGATTATAAGTGTGCCACGGGAAGCGCAGAAGATGCATAGCTCCCAACAGAATAAGTAGTTTAATCTGTCAGCACCGATCTCGAATCTGAGGCTTACAGATTAGTAAAGCTCTGAGTTACTCATATATATATATATATATATATATATATATATATATATATATATATCACTGAGTTGCCATGCTGTAAATACAGGTTCAAATCTCGCTGCGGGCAAGACTTTTATTTACACTGTTTGCAGCCGGAGATGGATTATATAGGGTCTAGGATCCTCCTGGAGCTCACCATACCCAGCAAGATGGCCGAAGTAATAGTTGAGTTAAATTTGGTTCTTCAAACACAGAAGGATGGTTTAGACAACAAAACACTTAGGAAAGATCTAAAACCTAGAGTAATGTAATCGAAGCTCTTGCAGGATATGTGAGTAACTCATCAAATCCTATCGTTAATATTAACTCTGCAACTAGTAGTAGTGCTGATAACCTAATTACCCCAAGACCAAATTATTCACTAGTAACAAAAAAATATCGTTACCAAAGTAAAAAAAGACACCATATTTTAAAAGGATTATACCTTTTAAAGATTTAGAACCGCGAGAAATCAGGAAACAATTAAAAAAATTAGTAAATCCTAAAGAGTAAAGAATATCATTCCAAAAAGTTTCCGAAACGAAAAAAAATCTTTGATTGTAATATCTGTCAAAGAGAATGATCTAACAAAAATTTAGGAAACTACCAAAAAGTCAAACAGAATCGAATATACAAAAATGAAGAAAAGAAACCTTAGGTTAATCATTAAAGCATGGAGCATGACCTAGGACGACATAACCTCAAGCAATATTGTTTATCAAATCATTGCCCAGAATGAAGATATTCCTCTCGAGAAGGAGATTCGCCCAGTCATAATTCTTACCTCCAACCGGAACCCTTACAGGCATGAACCATGAATGATGTAACCGAAGTTGATGGTGCTTCGAGGGAATGATTGTTGTATAATAGGATAACTCTCGGGCATCGGAAAGAGGCCATACAAGACAAGACAAGAATTTTACAATTCTTGATCTGGAAATGTCTCAAATTTCACCACAAAAATAAGGACTGCCGAAGAAACGTAGTATGTTCCAGATGTACCGGGGATCGCGCAGCCAGCGATTGTACTTAAGAGGTGTTGAAGTGTGTGACTTGTGAAAATTACAACAAGCACACTACTAGCCGCAACAAGAGACCTTTCAACCGTTCCGTCTTTGAAAAGAATTGTCCTCCTTACCTTACTGAAGTTCAAAAATTGGTTTCAAGTACTGACTACACCATTCCCCTTATGTAAGTAAATACTTTTTACTTAGACTATCTTCAATAAAATACAAAAATTTCATGAGATTCTATAACGGTACATAAACATATTACGATTGAATACACATCATTCAACATACATTGGACTTTTTAAAACATTATCCATATTACAAAAACATTGACTTACTCTTAATAGAGGAACCTTACACAAAACAAATTAAAATAGTAGGTTATGACAGACATAAGGTATTTCAAATAAGTTATAACAACCCTAGATCAGGTGTTGCAATCAACAAACCCATGGACGGCTGCCTTATCACTCAGCATTCCGACTCAGATTTGGTGTGCATTAGTATTACATATGGTCAATTAACTTTCATCGTATTTTATGCTTATTTCGATGATTTGAAAGAGATGGAGAATATTTTGATGTTTAACAGTACGGTAATTTAATTGCTGTTTATTCCAATTCCCGTTCGAAATTTTGGTTCGAAAAACGAACAAACGAAAGAGGAAGAGAAATGGAATCATTTATTATGACCCAAGTTCTAGTGTTAGCGAACGTTCCTTCTCAAAGTAACACTTTTGAAGGTGCTAGAGGCAGTAGCAATATTGACCTTTAGTTAATTCACAGTTTATTCGATGCAGCTCAATAAAAAATTGGTCGATAATAAATTTTTAGCAAATTTAGGACCACAATTCTCAAATCAAATGAACTACAATTAATCGACGCTTTAATCCTCTATGAAAATACTCTAAACTATATACTATGTTGCGTGGACAAAACAATAACAATAGGGATATCTCAAGGATCAAGCTTGTCTCCTATCTTGTGGAACGTGTTGATAAACACTACTTTTGATACTGACTTACCGTACTCAGCCACAATTTTAGCATATGCTGCGATGTTCTGCTACTTGTTAGACGACGCCAGTTTACAGACAATAACAAACTTAGCACTAATACTACTTGTAGTGGGCTAGAAGGAACGAATTGCAATTCAACTCTGATAAGACTAAATATATACATATTTACATGAAGAAGGAATCCTCCTCAATTGAACATACTACTCAACAGGACTCTACTGACTAAACAAGATACACTTCAAAACCTTGACTTACTTTTTGATCGAAAATACAGTTCAAGCCGCCATTAGACAACATATACAACAAAACACTGTAGATTATAAATCGGATATCAATTTCTGCAAGAGTTGAATGGGGTTTGAAGTCTAACGTTTTAAAAATGATATATGAAGCAGGTTTGCTCCCAAAAATAATGTATGCAGTTCATGTATGCATGTATAGAACATAAAATAAATGTGACCTTCAGAGCTTGATCGCAATAAAAATTTACAAAGGGTTTAGAACTCTTTCGTTTGAGGCAGCAACTATTCTTGGTGGTATAGTTCCACTCACGTTAAAAATAGAAGAAGCTTAGTTTAGAAATAAAATAGAAAGAAATAGAAGAAACTTATTTAGTTTTAAAAAATGTCATAAAACTATTTTAAATCTGACCTACAACGAGCAAGAAAATAAAACCGAATGTTGTAATTGGTTACATCAAGGTTTACAATTAAGGTGTTCAATTAGTTACTCGCTATTCACTCATAAACTCACAGACCAATACTCCAATCACTAACTGTGCTCACAGACGGGAGCGAAGATGAAGACAACGTGGGATGTGCATGTTTGGAGAAAATAAATCTGGCTTGGTTATCGAAAAACTGTATAAATTGAGCTCCTGGTGCTCAAACGACCAAGCCGAGAAATGCGTTGTTTTATAGGCTTTGGAATTTCTATATAAACATCCGCCACAGACCTACACGCACACTAACATACACACTGACAACAAGAACATCATTCATTCCATTAAAAACAGTAACATACACGACAATTTAACAGAAGACATTAGATTAACTTTGATAAAATTGATGGCAATAGGAAAGAGGGGTCATAATAGATTGGGTTAAAGCACATGCAGGGGATGAGGGCAACGAAAGAGCAGACCGTTTAGCCAAAGAGGCAGCCAACAGCGAGCTCTTGCCCTGTTACAGTAAGTTCCCAATGTCTTACCTTAAGAAACAGCTAACAGAAGAGACAATTAAAAAATTGAACACTGTATGGACTTCATCGACAAAATGACCGAGCCTACACAGATACATTCCTCGCATAACAATCGAAAATTACAAATAATTACACGATTCAGATTTCAAATAACACAATTTTTAACAGAACACGGAAGCACACAACAGTATATGAAACGGTTTAAAATTATAAGAACAGTGCGAGTGATGAAGATGGACAGACCCACACAGACAACAAATTAAATTTATAAAAAACATAATACTCAAACAAGGGACTTGGCCTGAGACAGAACACTAAATTTAATTTAAACCAGACTTACTACCATTTATAAAAGGCATTGATTTTGATTAACACTAAGACATAAGAAGGGCAATTCACTAGTTACATAGTTTTTCATGGATATTATTGTAACTGTTTGTATATACATTTTTATTAATTACTGTCGCTAATCATAATGCACTATATTTATATATTTTCATTTTGAAGAGAAAAGATTTATCCTCGTAAAATGTAATTTATACTATATTCATAACTTATTCAATGATGTTTTTAGTTATATAAATTACTAAAATAGAGCCAAAACTCAAAAAGAAACACTATTATTTATTATAATGCAATTGGGAAAAACCACAATGCAAAGCCTTATGTTTAAAAAAATACACCTACTTACCAGTCGACGTTCCGCCTATTCAGGCATTATCAAGACACCAAAATCAAAAAGGGGGTTATGTGAATCGCATCTCGAAGAAAAAGGTGCAAAACATCCCAACGATCAACAGCCCAAACAGGCTCCAAACATGAGACAGCACCCCGCCACCAAGACGTTCAACATACAACTGAACGAAAGTAATACGCAACCAGCTGGGAAGGTTATAGAGTCAGCTGATCCACAAACCATATCAAGTAATATTAGCCCATAAATATTTATACATATTAGCAAAGTTAGCCAAATTTGTCTTTTAAAATATTCAACGTTTCCGAATAATATTGGTTCAAATTTCTGCAATCTGTTTTAAGTAAAATCTGTTTCTGCAATCTGGAACGTCGACTGGTAAGTAGGTGTATTTTTTGAAACATAAGGCTTTGCATTGTGGTTTTTCCCAATTGCGTTATATAAATTATTTTATAAAGCCTTCTTGCTGTGCTTAAAATATTAATTTTATTTCATATTTTATTGAGGGTATTAACATAAATTGATTTTATTAGGTTTTATATTAAACATAAATTAATTGAAATAAAAGAAGTCAGTGGGGTGGGGACTGGGAAGCTAATCTCAAGGAATTAAGTCCGGCTAGGGCAGTTAAATTATGTCTTCTGTTCTAATCAGCGGATCGGCCCGGAGGGATCAAGAGAATCTCTCGGGGCTCACCCAGCCCAGGGGTAGAGCTTGGATCCGAACCATGCATGGGCTCCAATGGTGCTTTTTCTTATTTCAACTGAAAAGGCCTTGAAAAATATACGATTTAATTTCTTCAATTCAAACAATGCTAATTAACTTGACTCGAGTACTTCCCTGCAAAGTAATAAAAGAAGAATATTCTGAACTTGATTGAACAAATAGAAGAAACTTATTCCCGTTGAATGTTCTAAGAAGAGGCGACAAAGGTCTTCTTTAACTTTCTACCCCAACTTAAAGTTTCTATTGGTTCTTCCATTATATGCAATATGGCCTCTATATTTGAGAACCAACTCGAACAAGAACTAAATCATCGTGGGTGTATTGTCATTTCTCCTGATTCTATATTTACTCTTTTCTAGAGCAATTCTCGTTCTAATGAGTTAACCAAAGTTTTGGGGCTGTTAAACAGCAAGATAATTAGGTTAGGAACATTATTTGTAGAGTCAATGTACGCAGAGGCTCCCAGTTCCAAGTAGTTGCAGTGGATAGGTTGGAGTTCTAAAGCTTTCGAAGAAGTATAAATTATTTGTCTCTAATACCGTACAAACATAATGAAATAAGAAACAATATCAACATATTCAGATATTCTTCGAGTGTAACTGTAGAAGGGTCGTGTATAGATATAAACGCATATATTTAAAATAGTTTATAAATAGATAGGCTATGTAGTGGTAATAATGTAACCTACACCTACTTGTAGTGAACAAGCTTTCTGTAACATACAAAAGCGATATTTATACTGTAATATATCAATAAATTCGATTCGTAATTGTAAAAGTTATCAATTACGATTAGAATACAACTATACATAATGATATGAATACACTGCCTGCATCACAAGTTTCCGATCATTCTCCCAATATCATAAATTACCAGTCCATTTTTTTTTTAAAATTTTTGTCTGCACTCTTAATTGATATATGCTCATACATTTGGAAGGGGTGTTTTTTTCCCAGTAAGTTAAAACTTGAATAAACTAGTTGAATATAAATATTCCGGTTACATTATTTTTTTTTTCATTAAAACCTTTATCTTTTACATGTCATGCAAACATGTTACATATTTAAAAATCGCTAAAAAATGCAAGGATGGGATTTTATTCTCTAAAGAATACCCGTATTGAAATTTTAAATTTATTTATTATTCACTGTGTCATTCATACCTGCTATACAAATATATGATGAAAACCTCTATACTTTTAATTTTTAATTTCATATAATGCATAATCTTATCAAAATTTTATACTTAATTATATACTGTAATTTTCAAAATTATAGTATGTTGAATTTAAGGTATGATTAATTATTATAAAAAAATTAACTACACTATTGCATATAATTAACGTATATTTACAGCATGCATTGGATATATTCACAAACCGTTATATATAAAATATTAAATATGTAAAGAATTTACCTATAACTTTGTAGAATCATCACAATAAACGAATATGAATACTTGATGTAGATAAAGGTGTGGAGAGGTTGTTGTTAATAAAATTATGCGCATTAAATTATTTATTTATACATGTATAAATTTATTCATTACGTATCGACGTTTCAGTCTAACGTCATCATCAAGACAAAGGGATGTTAGGCCTAGGGGCAACGATTTGAAAATATAGGAAATCTATCCCCCTTAGGTTCTTGCACGCATCATCAAGACTCATCATGTAGGCATGTAATAAATAAGTTATATCTATTATTGGGCATGATTTGATTAACCGAGGTCTCGGTCATTTTCTGGTACTCACTACGTCTACGGTCAATCATTCCAACATCAAAAGAATTATAATAAACAATGGCGACAAATATTTAATTACCGCAATGAAATGTTTATTTAATAACAGATTCCTTACTCCAGGACCCTAGGAGTGTTGCTGGAATCGAAAATATGACTTGAAAGGGAAACCGTCTTCTCCGCCGCTGGCAAACTATTGGAATCCCGGCAACAAGAGATTGATATGCTCTACGGGTATTATCATCCTTGAATTTTCCATTCGACGCAAATCGAAAAACGGAGGCATTCTCATCTCATATTTTCCGCAGAAACGAGTTGATAATCTCCTGAAGAGAGTTGGCTCGCAAGCATTCCTCAGATAGTTCCGTAACAGGGGCTTTTGAACGAAATTTTCTCAAGTTTGCGTACGGTATTCCACCCCGCTAACATTTTGACGTAGCTATGCGTGCTTCATGAGATGGTAAGAGGCAGAGGGGGAAATGTGTGTACGATATACTACTTTATATTATATATTTAAAACGCTTTTATTAGCTTAGCCTGTATATAAGTCATATGCATGTAAATCTTCGATTTCGGTCACTTCGAAAGATCATATTTAAATTAATTACACTTCTCGAGAAACGATGACAATAATAGTCTGACTACACTGATCAGAATCTGCAGGGCTTTTGTTTTTTTCATATCCGAAGAATCTGATGCTTGTCATTATTTATGAGACAAGCATATGACTACAGCAGCATTAACTTGGGAGATTCATATATTTTGCAATGGAAAACAAATTTTTTTGTAGCTTAGCAGATTTAAAAATCAGGAAATGAATATTAGTTTACATAAAAATTCTTGTAAATACTTTATTGGTTGATATTGGTAAAACTAGATTCATTATGAAAATATAGTTAAAAAACACATCACGCTTTTTAATAATAAAATGAATTTGTTTTTTTACCAGCTATTCAAATTTTAAACTAATTGATAATTAATTCTACTATTTAGTTTTGTTTCGTATGGAAGCGGGTATCCAAATTATCACTCCTTGTAAATAACTATATTTAAACCATTATAAATATTTTCCAATGGTTCCAAAAGTAAAAATAAAATAGTACTTCTCCAAAAATGTCGGAAAAACGTTATTTCTTGATGACCCTTCTCTACTAAAACCTTCTACTGGATATCGATAACCAACAATATGAAATATTTTTTTCAGAAAACGAAATTGATATCGATCCCATCAAGGAAGGAGAGCCAGCTTAAATTGCGAAATTTATTTTCCAAACTGAAGGTAAAGTGGAAAAATTGTGGTCATAAGCCAGAGAAGGAGGGGCGCTGAAGTTGGCTAGAACTAAAAGCTCTACTTCCAGGGCCCCGACAGATGAATGAACCTTTTAACGGCCTACTTTCTTTAATAAAAAAATACACCTTAACACTTTTATCTTCGAACCAATTATCATTTATTTTGTTAAGCAATTTTTTTGAGAATTTTTATTGATTGTAATCATTGATTTTATATTATAACGAAAATTAATAAGAAAAAATATTTATCGCTAATACGAAAAATTTTAATTAAATTGTTTAGTTAAACCATCAACTCACAACATCCATCTTATATCTATAGTCTCCTACAATTTAAATCCTCTATCCAATCCCAGGGCACAAGATCTTGCACTTGCGATCTTTATTATAAAACATGAGCGTTCCTTTTTCGCCCGTTCTATCTCTCTTTGGAACTCCCTTCGACTCGAGGGTTCGATTACAACTTTGACAGATAGATTATTTAATCTGTTTACAGCTAATGATGAACTCTGTGAGAGCCACGGATCCTCCAGGGGCTATTTCAGTCCCTGAAAAGTAGGTACCCTAAATTGGGGGGAGCCGTGCTGGCTTCCAAAGACTGTATTATTAACAGTAAGCTCTATAATGTACTGAGCCTCATGGAAAAAAATCTGTGGAAACTAATTCGATGTTTAACAAAGACTAGCGATTCAATTATTAAATATTTATTAAATTAAAAAAACTTTGATTATAACTGAATAAAAAACTTCTCTTAATTTTTCTGGATTTCGAATCAGACACGTGGGTTATTTAAAGGTGGGACCTAGGCAACTTATACAGGCTCAACAAACATTCCCGCGTTCGAGTTCGGATCCTTCTTGACCGCAGATTAAACGGAAACGCCGAGTTACATATTGGATTCTGCATCAAAGAAATGTTTTCCTTCTTTTTTTAAAAATATTTATTAATATTAAGGAGAGAAAATATCAATTCTTCAGTCTAAAAGTATTGGAAATGCTGTCAGAAACGCTGAACTTGATATTAACTTTTCGAACTTCAGGTTAGGTTTAGAATCGAAGCAACTTGGTAACGGGCTTTATAAAAAATTTCAAAAATGTTCGTCAGTAATAAGTTGATGTTAATAATTTGTAAATAATAATAATATATCTGATATACATATTTATAATTATATCCATCACATTTGTATTTATAATTTTTTTTTCCTAGTTTTAAGATATGAATAATAATAAATATTTTTTTGAGAAATTATATAAATTTCATATGGCACAGATTGTATTGTAGTGCTTTTCTTTTGCTACCTCCCCCCCAAGGGATTCACTTGGAAGTGTAAAGAGGGAAACCTGCCATTGAAGGCACTCCTAGCGTGAAGTAGGATCATCAGTGTTCATCAATGAGTAGATCCCTGCTCCAGAGGCGTTTCTGCCCCTTTGACGGATTCTCTGGTAATGTATCCGTCGGAAATTTTTGTACGGTAAGTTCGGATGCAAGGTGAATGCTGCATTCAGAACTATTATTGTTTCCATGCAATATGATTGTATAAGATGTAAACAATTTGTAAGACACTGAATGAAAATAACTAATACTTGTAACAGGAAAGGCTAAATTAAATTGAAAATGTAACAAAACCAGACTCTAGATGCTGATTAAAGATATAAATTCGATTTATTTATTGATGAAAAGAGCAATTAAGTCTGCATTCAAAATTCTAGTCTCATTCATTGACTTTTCTTTTATTGCATCAAGTAAATCATTTATATTGATCCTGAAAGGATGCAATAATTAATAATCATAATTAATTATTAATATATAAATTAAATTGTGTTGACAATTTCGTAAGGTGAAATTCAGGAGATTTATTATGTTATTCTCAAGACATAAATTACTATAGTGAGACGAAAGATATAAAAAAATTAATGATTTTATTGGTCTCAGCCGTTTTTTGCTAAACTCCAATTAGAATTCATATCAGTTTACTATGATGTCAGACCATGAAATCACCATTGTGACCTATACCCGGACCACTTTCTTCCACGATTTTAATTTTATCATAATTTTAATTATACCCATAAAAGATAATGTTTTAATCATATATAATAATAAAATTATAAATGTGTAATCATTCCTTATGTTTGTAATGACGATCATCATATGGCGCTATGGTCCATGGAGTACCTTGACCTCCTCGAAAATTTTTCTCTACATTGAACGATCTTCCACTGTTCTTCTCAATGCTCTTACCCCCACGAGCTTAAGGTCTTCAACCATCGGATTCTAGTTCATCCTCTTCCTCTTTCTCCATATGAACGTCCCTCCAGAATCAGCTTTGGGAGCCTTTTTTATCCATTCTGTGAACGTGACCCAAACCTATCAATCTTCTTTTTTTATTTCAAAAAACTATATCTGTTTGTAATACGTGTAGATATGTAAATTTAAGGAATAGCATATAAGGATATCGGAAATTAATTAACTTGTATTGCTAATGAAAAGTCAAAGTTTATATATATATATATATATATGTACATACCTGCTTGGAATGCGTTGTAACCTACATTAGGTATCAGCTTTAGCTTTCCCCAATATAAAATTAATATGAAATCTGAAATATGTGAGTTTTCAAATAAAAATCGATACAAACCATAAATTATTAATGTACGTCACTAATAAACGCCAATCTGCCAAGTATAATTTAATTGGACTAGGAAAATTAATGATTAAAAGAAAATTAACAGGAAAAGACGAATTAACATAAATCGGACATAAACTTGCATTATGTTAAAAATGTTATGCATGGTAGCAATTCCCTGTTGCAGTGAATATTTGAATACCTCTTCGCATATCTTACTTAATTTGATTACTAGAATGTAAATTTAGTATGGCAGACAGATCAATATTTAAAGTGAAATTAATTGAATGATGTGCATGATTAATCATCGAAATAATTAAAATATATACTTTTGTTATTTTAGTGCCTTTGATAGGAGTTCGAATTATAAGATTTAGTTTTTTCACAAATTTATTTCAACTAAATAACTTAAAGCATATCATTTTCATGGATTATAATAAAAGCATTATAGCTCAATAATAAACCAACGAAGAGAATTGGGTTATTAGTCTGAATTTCGAAATTTCACATTTATAGATAATATTACTTATATATAATGTATAATATATTCTAAGTAACAGATAAGTAGTGCAGGTGATATTTACGGCAAATATAAATAATTAAAAGAAAAATCATTTGTTAACCGGGCAACAACAGCTTCGTTGACCAAGGAAATGATTATAAATATAATAGGATGACGAGATATAACGTCGAGATATTTAAACAAAAAAATATTGAAATTTAAAAAAGGAGGAAATTCATTTCATTTGGATTAATCAGATGTATAAATTAATTAATTACTACTAATTAGGCTTTTTCTCCCTGAAATCTCGTATCTCCTGGCAAATGGGCGTACAATGTAACATGGAAAGATAAAGGGCTGGTAGAGAAGATAATGAATAATGTGGGGGGGCAAAAACGATACTCCCAAATTATTTTATTTGTTTAATTACGGAAAACCTAATGGTTTTTATCAGTTCATTTGAATTTATGACTTTCTATTTTTTATAATTTTTTCCTTTTTTCAAAACTGGATTTATTTGAATTTCATCTTCAAGAAAAAAAATAAAATCGGCTTCCAGTCAAATTCTTTTATTGTTTTATATGATAAAACGTTTCGACACTATGGTGTCATTTTCAATCATTTATTCCTCTGCATTCCTCAACTGGAAAGTCAATCTTTTTTAAAAATCATTTTTAAGGAGGTCTTTTGTCCTCCATAGTCAAACTTATATTCCATTACATAAGGTTTTTATGTAATGGAATATAAGTTTGACTATGGAGGACAAAAGACCTCCTTAAAAATGATTTTTAAAAAAGATTGACTTTCCAGTTGAGGAATGCAGAGGAATAAATGATTGAAAATGACACCATAGTGTCGAAACGTTTTATCATATAAAACAATAAAAGAATTTGACTGGAAGCCGATTTTATTTTTTTTCTTGAAGATGACTTTCTATTTTTAATATTGGATGGTTTTATTTAATAATTTATTTTATTTTATTTTTTTAATAATTGTTATAATTTTGAAATATTTTTATTTAAGGTTCTGTTTTGTTATACGAAATATTACAATTTCATAAAACTTTTTTTTTTTTTAATGAAAACATATTTTAATTTGTATCATTTTTGGGCTTGAAGTTTAATGGGAATTATGGCATAAAAATATATAGAAATTTAATATAAATATAAGAAAGTTTTAAATGCCTGTATTGAACAATAGGGTTTTTTGAGTTATGATATTGTTTTACCACTCATGACTGACACAATCAAGAAAAACTACAAACAATTTCATGACTTACTTGCTAGACATCCCAACTTACTGGTACAATCATTACTGACAGACATATCACCACATAATCCGACAAGGAGACTGGAACGTCTCTGGAGTAGGAATCTACTATCAAGAGAAGGTTTCTCCATCCATGCTTCCACGTGAATTCCTTAGTGCTGGTTTTCGAAAGATCATCGCATATACAATATGTACCAAATGGCATTTGTCTAATTTCTTAGATAAAAATTTTAAATATTATTATTATGGTATTGTTTTTTTTGGAACGAGCTATTTTCGAAATTAGATATTGTCGAAAAAGGTCCATTTGCCGATTTTTATTTAAAAAGACATTGATCAAAAAGTCCTTCAGATTAGGAAAAATGTTTATATTTAGTTATTATTATCAATTCTAATATAAACAATAAGTCGTATCTATAGTATAATAATTATTATTCCTATACAAATGCTGGAAGCACCGATTCGTTAGCGCCAATTACCAATTAAATCGGTCGTCATTTTATTGAACTTCTCCCTTTGAAATTCATTTTATACTGAAGTATAGCTAATAACTTAAGCGTCGTATTTTATTTTTTATAAATTTTGCTGAATAGTCTGTCAATGAAATTAAGTCTTGTCGATAGCCTTTGAGTCCACGCCCGTTTGAAGTGTACAAGAGATATTTTTGAAAAATCACCGAGGATCCATATTCATCCGTCCCCGAGGAATGAATATGCATGACAGGAGAGACGAGTAATTTTCCTCCGTTTATTTCCATCGCCAATCGAATAAAGGCTAAAGTTTATTGGAAGTCGAGATTAAAAATTATAATTCTTGATAAAGGCGGTGGCGAGTTATTGAAGAATTTCGCGAAATATTTGAATGCAGAAAGGAATCAGGAATTAATAATATTGTTTTCTAAAGGCTCCTTGATGAAAAATTCCTTAAATCATTATTGTTAACAATTATACTCGTTAAAACCCAATCCCATTCCGAAAAAAAAATGTTTTCTAGATGTGTTAAAAATTACTGATGTAATTTTTACCCACCCCATTATTTACACGTAAGCCTGACAATCTATTTTAAAAAAACAGTGACCACGAAAAGAGATCCTAAATCTATACCGAGTGTTTCAAGGTTAAGTAGCCAAATTGAAAATTTGAACTAAGGACCTCTAAACAAGAACAAAAATTTCCGGTGTAGGAATGTCCGCGAACGCTTTATTTAGGAGATATTCACAATTAAATATTTTCATCATTATGAATTATTTAGACATACTAAATAAACAAATTTTTATTTGTCTCAACTAATTTGTTCATTAAATTAACATTCATATCAATATAAATGATTCTCATCTCAGCCCTGAGGAAGTCAGCAGCATGGTTGGCAAAACGTTGGCGGAAAATTTATCTACACGGTCTAAACCAGAAGAAATTAACAAAGTCTTTTGTAATATAAATGTTGTTCAGAGTGATTCCATGAGCATTAAAAATATAATGGGTAGAATTAAGACAGGCTCGGCATATTTCTTTAACTGCACCAGTGGCAGAACGGCAATGGATATGAGTTATTATAATTTATTTTATTTTTATATGATATAATTTTTTAAAATATTTTATTTGAAAAGAAAAGATATGACCAGGACCGGGACTCGAACCCGGTCTCTCACCTCTCCGTGGTGAACGGAGTTATTATTTAACAAGATTCAATTATCCTTCTTCGTAAATAATTAAGGGCATTGACAGGTCTTGCTTAGTATTTTTGGTTAATATAATCTCAAACCAAATATGTCAGGTCTGGAGAGCGGGCATGCCAAGCCACTGCTCCTGCACGGCCAATCCATTGATTGGGGATAATTAACATTTAGCTATTGTCGTGGACCTCTTCCGTAATGTGCAGAACAACCATGTGATTGTAGTGAAGAAAGTAATTGGAACAAATAAAATCAGTTTTATTTATTTACTATGAAAATCTTAAGGTGTGAATATCTCCTAAAAAAATGTTTGCGGGCATACATCCAGAGGCAATTTTTTCATTATTTTTTTAGGTCCTTAATTCAAATTTTCATTTCGGCTACTTAACTTTGCAACATTCTATATATCTGCAGACTGGTTAAGTCGATTTTTTTCGAGTTAATCTTACTGAGAGAAGTGGAATCGTGTTTTTTTCGCAGTATTTGACTCGAAATGTAGTTGTAATATAAGCAATAACCACACTTCGAGCCTATGTTTGATTTAGCAACTCACGCACTAGGAGAGTGACACGATTCCCCTTCCCTCAATACAACTAAATCATTAAAGAAAAAGTCGACATAACCATATGTTCACTAAGACTGCAAATATATTAAAAGTGTCCCCTGTGTTACTATATATGACAAAATTATATATCCCGGATCGAAACGTAGGCGGAAACGTACTATCTAAGGTCAACGAAAACTACTCATATAAACATTTTAAAATAGAAATAGAAACAAATTTTGTATTTATTATAAGTTTTATATTTTATTATGGGTTTTAATAAAAAAACAATCAAGGGAGCGGAGTGGCTCAGTGGTAGTTGCCATGCCGGAAATCCTGGTTCAAATCCCGCTGAAAGGCAGTACTTTTATTTAGTCTGTTTGCAGTTGGAGATGGATCATATAGGATCTAGGACCCTCCTGGGGCTCAACCAGCCTTTATAAAATATTATAAAAATAGGATACCCTAAATAAGAGGGAAAAATCTTGCGGTTGAGCGTGACCTAGGACAAGTCACCTCCTTGCAGAACCGTTGTCCATGAAACAGTACAGTCTCTACATTGTACTAAACCTCAGATCCTTCATGGGTTGTAGTGATACAGGTTTTTTTTTTAACCAAAAAAACGTTGTCGATTCAGCTTGATGGTCAAATTAGGCACCTATACATTATTATTACCTTTTTTTAAACTTACTTAAAATTTTTATTTTAATTAAATTTCAATTCTGGCAATAGGACAATGCAATGATATAAGAGGATAACATTTATTTTAAAACATAAAACTGAATAAAAAATGTTGCTATGAAATTGTTGAATTATATTGAAAGAGAGGGAGGAAACTTTGTTTTCATCTCCAGAAAAATCGCTAGTTCCGGGCATAGAGGAGGAAAGCAATAACTCAGCAGGGTATTGTAAAGCTTGCAATCTATTCGTTATGCGGAACTAACATCAATGTGCATATTTCCAAACTACACAACACCAATTTATAGAACAGATTTTCAAACAATTAATGCATTGACAATTTCTTATTCATAAATTATAAAATGTTTACATTTATAAGGAGTGCGAGGTACAATTGAATAAGATGTGCAATTATTTAGAAGTGCCGCAAACAAAATAAGGATCACCATACTTATAGCCAATTCAAAAACGAATTAGTAAGAGGGAGAAGATTGGGAGCGGGATCGCTTAGTGGGTACCGTTCTAGTAGTTGTGCTTTTGGTTCTGGCTTCGAATCCAGCTGAGAAAAATTATTTAATCTGTGGACATCCTGTGGGATCTGCAGACCCTCCTGTGTCACACCCAGTCAGTATGAAGTGGGCACCCATTAGCAGAAAACCCTTGCTAAGCCGTTGAGCTATAACGGTTGAGCATGATCTCGTCCAAAACCCTTTATATATGTACATATATATATATATATATATATATATATATATATATATATATATAGAGAGAGAGAGAGAGAGAGAGAGAGAGAGTGAGAATAGAAAAGAATGAAATAGAAAAATAATTTTATTCTAGGACCTGGTCCCTTCAGAATAACACAGATGAACAAAATTAAATAAATATATAACTGGCAAAAGGACTACATTATTAGAATAAAACGATATTTAAATAATATCTTGAAAGTAAATAACTGAAAGGTATGTTTTGGTAGAGAATCAGAAAATGTAATACAAAAATGAAATTAAAAAAACAGACAAATTTACAATAAAAAGAAATAGGCTTATGGAAAAATAAGTAAATATATAATATTTTCAGTAATTCATCAATGGATTAAGTTGAATATATCTATAATTATTTATTGATTATAGAGCATCTGTTTGGGAATTTAGAAGATGTAGGAAAAGTTTGGATTTAAATGAGGTTAAAGAAGACACATGACGGATATCGAGTCGGAGTGAGTTCTAAAGAGAGATAGACGCGCGCGAAAGGGACGCTCAACAGTTTTGGTTCTATGGGAACGGATATAAGATCGTAAAGGCGAAATCTTGTGTCCTGTGATTGGATAGAGGAGTTGAACTGTAATGAACAATATATATAAGATGGGTGTTGTGAGTTGATGATAGGATATAAGTAAGAACCTAGGAAATAGAGTCCACGGATAGAAGGGGAGAGCCACTTTAACTCAACGTAACGGTGGGACTCACGAGACCTCCTCGGGGTGTCGAAGACAAATCGAAGCAAACAGTTCATAATTCGCCTCAACCTCTCCTCGAGCCTCTTCGAGAGGCCACCATATGCCACGCAACCATAGTCAAAGTGTGGAAAGATAAAAGAAGTGATGAGTGAGCTTTTATATATGTATATATATATATATATATATATATATATATATATATATATATATATATATATATATATATCTTACTAATATTATAAATGGGAAAGTTTGTATGTTTGTCTCTCTTTCACGCAAAAACTACTGAACAGATTTGGATGAAACTTTACAGTAATATAGGTTATAAATCAGAGTAATACTTAGGCTATAGCAAGCGCGGATTTAAGGGGGGTGCATTTGTAGATAGGTTCTTTGTATCGTTTAAGAAAGAAATTTGGATAATTCCACCCCCAAGGGCTTCCCCTTTAATATCATATGGGTTCATAATTTTATGGAATCCGTCAGGATTGAAGTTAGACATCTGAAATTTTGGATGTACGAGTAACTTTTATTTTAAAAAAATTATTAAATTATTTATTTAAAATGATCTTTATATCATAAAAGATTCCATGACGGACTTATCAACTACTCAATGATATTACAGTTCCATCGCAAGTGCCTCTTATCCAACGGAATTCCTTCCTCCTATCGTCCAATAGGTGATAGGAATTTCTAAGGCTGTTTTATACGGGAAAGGTTTCAAAGCAAGCCATGATCAAAAAATTCTTTTCATTTTTTAATAATGTATATCGTTCAGATTCCTCGTTCTGTTCTCTATCAGGACATAATGCAAGCGACCTAATCGGTTAATGTAGGCTGTATCGAAGATAATACGCCCAATATTTATTTAACTCAGGCATCAGTAAAAAAAAATACTGATAAAGTCTTTTTCCTCCATACAGGGACCCTTTTTAAGGCCCAAAAGTATTTTGCCCTTTTCAGGAAATGTCAGATCCTGATTAATATGTAAATAATAAAATGGAATGCCACCCAGCGATCATTGTACTTGACATATAGTAATTCTATAACATTAACGAATAAGAGACATATCCCTCTCTTCTCCAAAGGTGTACATGGCTGACTGACTAGGCGTTGTTTATTAAATAAAGACTCTTTTTCTTTTAATTGAATAACATTATATTTATAAATATTTTTATTTTGAAGAGAAAAGATTTGTCCAGGCCGGTGTTCGAACCCGGATCGCCCAAGTCTCTAGCGCGATGCCCTAACCAACTAAGCTAACCTGCCTCGTAACACGCAATTTTTGCGCTGTATACAAGGGGAAGAATGTTCATTGAACATTACTTTAATTAGGACCTCGTTGACTTACGTCCACTTTATATTTATTGTTCTTATGATGGTGATCATTTTTAAATATTTTTATTTTTAAGTGAAAAGATTTGTCAAGGTCGGGATTAAAGAAATATTCAATGAGCATTCTTCCCCTTGTATACATCGACAAAATTGCGAGAGCACGGGGATGTTGGATCGGTGAAGACGATGGATTTGTCTAGTCGTGTTACGAGGCAGGTTAGCTCAGTTGGTTAGAGCACCGCGCTAGAGACATGGGTGACTCGGGTTCGAATCCCGGCCTGGACAAATCTTTTCTCTTCAAAATGAAAGTATTTAGAAATTATCACCATCATAAGAATAATAAATATTATAAAAAACATAATATATATTGTGTGCTGATCATAGATACAAGGTAACTTATAAGACTACACAAAAAGAAATAAATGTGCCTTTTGCTAGACGTGACAGTCTATATGTTGAGTTGTCCGCCTTTTGTTGAATTCTGGCCTACGACTGACTGCCTCCAGCCATTTAAGAGTGAAGGTACAACCGACCCTTAAGACTAAAGAACCTCAATGCCCCTACCAAATTTATCTAGGTACTCCTAATATTCCAGATAGTTTCACATATAGCAAGGCACCCGATCTTCCTCTCTCAAAACGAGAATTTTAATTTTAGAGAGGAAATAGTTGACTGGATGATATAATGGAGAGTGGAGGTAGTTGAGGGGTGCAGTAAAAAAAAAACACCAAATAAGTCAAGACTTATTTTTATTTGTGCTAACGTTTCGACCTATTTTGTAGGTCATCTTCAGGGCTAATGGGAGAGGCGGCTGGGTGATCTGCGTCAACTTGTGTAGACTTTTAATTATTCGGTTGATGGGGATTAGGTATTGCTCCATTCGATAGTCTAACGTTTTGACAATCGCAAAGAGAAAAAAAGGAAATGACAGACTAAACGATGGTTAACTCTGAATGTTCTGTAAACGAAAATGTATTCACACGTCATAAATAAGATGAGTATTGTTAAACGTCCCCTGAAGTACTTATAGGAAGAATATTGGAAGGCCCTTGAAAAAGGATCCTAAGGAAGACAAAGCTAATGAAAAGGACGATTATAAATCGCGAGGGACCTGAGGCAATTTGCCGGCTCCTGGGGACAGAACGCGCTGGTGCTCCCGCCCGTGTGTGCCATGATTTGTAGCGCCCCCTTATCGAGGCAAATTTATTCCATTAATATAAAATAGCCGCCCTTGTGGAAAATGCCCCCCCGCCACTAAGGTAAGGTAAGGTCCGACGCCTATTAGCTACGGAATGGAAACGTTTAAAATTCTTAAAAAATGCCTTGAAAGGGCAGGTTATTGTAGCCCTTGTCCTCATGGCGGCAATAACCCTCAATCAAAACTCGCCTGCAATAAAATTTCTTTCCCTCTCTGATATTTTGTTTCACATAAATAGTTTCAGTTATAAATGCTTTAGTATTTTATACTACAGTACAATTTTTTTTATTACTGTAATTTATTTAAATTGGCAAATAGGAGCCTTTGAATTCTTCTTCTTTTACTTTCTCTTATGCCATTTCTATCGATGAGGAGCCTCCATGCGTTTTGTTTACTTCGAATAGTATTTACTACTATCTGGGTTATTAGCCCCGTATCCTCGGAACAATTGGTCTCCTGAATATTAATGTCCCCTGAGGAGAAAGCGTGACGAGGCTATACCACCGGTAGTGGGTTCCCCCCAACCTGGAGGACCAGTGGCTAATTGCAGTCAGATGACTGGGCTATGGGGCCGCCAACTCTCTACGCTAATTTTTAAATTCACATTTAATAATTATATATTATTTAATTTATTATATAATTATTTTGGCCCATTCTTAGTTTGGCATTATTGTGATGCTTATTTTTCCTCTGATTTTCTATGACTCAACAAACCATTATTCGTCCCTGGTTTTCTCTCGATTATTTCGAGGATTCATAGTAGTTTATATTTTAAGAGGAGATGGATAATGTCCCAGCTTCTCCTGGGTGGGGGCTGCCTCAACGAATCCATCTGCCTTCCTACCCCATCTAGGAATCTATTGAACGGCTGCACTAGGAGTAGTGTGCTGAAATTAGCGTAATTGTGTGAGCGACAGTAGCCCCCAACGTGGAGGGATAGTGACTGTCTGTTATACTTAGACTGGGCGATGGGGCTGCCATTGGCTGCAACGGTATTAAATTAATCCCATTTATTGATGAATGTCTATGAATTCGATCGTCAGAGAAAAAAAAATTGTGTAAACTTATGCACTAAACTGGAATAACATTTTTATCAATTGTTTAACATGTCAGTGTGCAGTGTTTCTCCATTTTGTTTATTTAAAACAAATAAAACAGACATAAGATATATTTTTAATTTTAATAGAACCCAAAAAACCACTTTAAAGGAATTCTGGCCAAAAATTCTTATAGTATGAACATTTAATATATACATTATCAACATTGATAAACATTATGCTTTAGACATTTTTTTAAGATTTTCTAAATTAGATTGAAGAACCATGGTATCATTCAGTTTTTAGCATATCAAGTTGAAGCTCTTCTCATTCGTACAATTCTGAAAAGAATAAAACTCTTTTGGATTTCAAGGACAATCACTTTTAACAGGGATTTTACAGGGGTAAACTTTGATAATAATTTAACACAAGAAATACAGTTCAAGTTTAAGCACAAAATATATTTTTGTAACCTTCACAGCTTCTCTATTAATTTTATATCAACATATAATCCATGACTTCCTGATCCCAACTTTACAATATTATTTATATAACAAAACCCAAGTTTGAAAAATTTGCACTCAACACATTTGTGAACTAAGGCATCGATATATTGTTGTAGTTATATTTTTATTTTATTATTCCAGAGTTTTTAAATATTAATACTGAATATTGAAGCAACGTTGCTCTTATTTCGAAAATGTTGTTGGCCAAATTTGCTCTTTATACATACAAAGAGCTCTCATCATGGGTAAAATCAACCAATTTAGTCACACATTTAATCAATAATTAACCTTACACATTTCTACCTCGCGATTATAAGAAGATAATATAAAAATAATAAGTCTTATCTAAATTATAACGTCGTTCTGAGGTAGAGATCGAAGAGAGAATGATTCGTTACCTGACGACAAAGGAAGAAGTTGATTCTTTGAGCAGAACTTGATTACAATTGTTTGCTTGGCTCCTTCTTGTAAAAGGCCTCCTTTCAATTCACCAGTTTAATTAGAACGGAAATGAAAATTGCTTTAATTCTAGTATTGCAATTACAATAAAATTCCTAAATAACTAATTGAGTTTGTCAAACAGTCGAAGTTAGTAAAAATGTTTGAATTCAAACTTTTAGGTAACATAATTAAGCAATGATATTTTAAAATGCCTTGGTATAATAATAAAAATGTCCATTCATTTAAATCAGAATAATATTATGCCGCCACTTTTGTCAATATTTTCAATAATATATGCATTAGATAACGGCGTAGTTTTGCCGGTTCAAATCCGGCTGTGACATATAAATTATTTAATCTGAGGCCTGTGGGATACTTAGACAATCATTGCATTGCGTGCACTTAAACCAGGGGTTCCCAAACTTTTTTGTACCAGGCCCCCCTTTTGTTGAAATGAAAGCTTCTCGCGCCCCCCCTTAACAATAAATTTTGGGACTAGGAACAAAACAAAAACAGATAAGTATTACATTGAAAACAAAACATTTATCTATACTGCCATAACGTACAACAATATCAGTTTTCATAAAATACAAAAATTATTAATAAGAGAAAAATAGATTAGATTGGTTAGTGAGATGGATGGGCTTCCATTTTTCTTACTAGCATGCCTATTCGTGACTGAGTTTTAGTAAGTACACAAAGCAAGTCACTAGCAACGTCAAGTTTATTCCGATACTTTGTTTTAATTGCCACAAGTGTTGAAAATGCTTTTTTGCACAAATAGGTGCTTGAAAAAGGCAAATAAAAACGAAGAGCTTCCCGAGATAAGCTAGGATACACTTTGAAATATTTTAACCATAATGAAGGTTTGTCCATTATATCTAAGTGGTAAATTTTCTAAACATCATGGTTAATTTAGAATTTTAGAAAGACTAATTAAATTTAATTTAATGTTCAACTTGCCTCGCGCCCCCCTGAAATGTCCTCGCCCCCCCAGTTTGGGAACCACTGACTTAAACCTACACTTGAGCGTCATCTGGGAATCACCTCTCTGCACAGTCGTTGTCTTATAAACAGTGAATACTATGTAGTCAACCCATGGGTCGTAGAGGTACAGTCTTTTTCTTTTTAATACGCAAATATAGTTACAAAAGATGATCTATTATATATTGTTATTATAATTTCCCAGGCCTATTTCTACTTTGACAGGTAAAAGCCCATTAATAACATTTTGGAAATCAAACATCATATCAAATCCATGTAAAACAATTTAAAGAGAAATATGATCATCTATAACTTATTAGTGTCTGCCATTAGGCTTTGACCGTCAATAAAGATTATTAAAGGAAATGAAAAAAATAAATATTTTTTGTTCAAATTTGTTAGTAAACTGATTAAAAAAACTAACAGGTATTTGTAGTAAGTTACTTATTTCGGACCGTTTCAAACATGAAAGGAAATCAAAATGTCTCGACTCAGATACATTCAGTTTGTTGGCCTCTATTCTAATCTGAGGTGTAAGCTAATTCTAGTTTCTAGTTTATATATTCTAGTTGTTTGAACATTCAACGACTGGATTAACTATCTATCAGACACTTTTTTTTCATCCTACTTCTTTTTTCAAAGAAGAGAGTTTGTATTGGTTTTTAGTTGATAAAAATAATTACCACCTATAGTCCTGTAATACATTTTAATAGCGTGTTCTTACATTAAAATTCATTTATTTCATTTTTATTTTACAGCCAAAATATAAATTAAAATACAATCCTTACGTTGGTTGACATAAAAATCTTGTCATCTGAATTAAGGGTTCATACCTAGAGACAGGGTGAGCCACAGAAGGGTCTATAGATCCCACCCACATTGCTGTCCGATTGATAGTTGAATCAATCCATCATTTGTCAAAGCCGGTTATATCGATTTTACTATTTCAAAAATCTATATTAAAATGTAAAAAATAAAATATCTCGAACGGTTATACTAAACAAATAAAAAATAATTAAAATCGGAACAAATAAAAAAAAGATTAAAGTAAAATAAAAACAATGCCAAAGGCCTGTTTTAAACGAAACAATTATCTCTGAATGAAACTCGATAGTTTTTGTCCTCGATAATTATTCCACCTTCTTCTGACGGTCATTTGTTTCTTCCTAAAGTAAATTAATTGACAAAAACAATTTAGAATTAAGACGTTGGCCGCTCCTGAAGAATCGTCCCTTCGTTGCTGGTCATTATCTTGGAGTGCTTTAATTGTTTCAGGATTCACGGTTGATAATAATTGATAAAATGTGTCAAGGAAGCAATCAGAGCTGAGATTAGAGTTTCTTTGTAATAATAATTATAAATGCATCCAGCAACATCCCTTCCTTTCTAAAGAATGGATAGATTTTGGGATAATCTAAACCATTTTTGGTAAGCCGTATTGCAATTTAAAAATTATGATATTTCTAGAGTAAGTACTATCATATGTTGCTAAATATATTCAAAGGCACTGTCTGTTCCAGGTATAACTAGGATGAGCGAGCATCTTTAACGATCGCAAGGTTTCGGGGATCGCTATGTTACGTAACTTACGAAGGACGGCATACCCCACAATCGTTTCTAAGCCCATTAAAACCACTGGTAAGATTGTTCAATCTAGTTTTATATTAGTAAACTTGATTTTCGGAAACTATATTCATATTCAATTGTATTATATTTTGGTTATCATAGACCATTAAAATTTTCCAGTCAAAATTCCTTCGTTATATTACTCATTGTCCCTTCTAAATAACTAATTAATGTAGATCAAAGACTTGAAGTGACTGGTACGATCAAGAAAAACTACAAAATATTTCTTGACTCATTTTCTGGACACACACATTACCACAAAATCCGGCTAGGAGTCTGAAACAAGGATCAGCTGAGAGATAATACAGGCTAGGGTTGCCTTCAATGCGAGGTTTCTCACTCCACGCTTCCATGTGAGGCTTTAAAAAAAGATCGTTGAAACGATATGTGCCAAATAATATTTGTATTAAAATTGAGTATCACGGCCTATAATTACTTTTGTTAATCTTTTATTCCTCAATCCTTTTTGCTTCTCCATTAAAAAAAATTTTAAATAATTAAGCGGAGATTAAAGAGATGGACATAGGCAACAGTATACAACCAAGTCTGCAGCACAGGGGCTTTTCGACTACTTGCTATTGCTGAAACTCGAAGGATAAGAGACAATAACGCGTTAAAGGACATTGAGACTAGGCTGGACTTGTCAACTTGAAAGTCACATTAAAGGGATTTTAGCAAGAATTCCAGCCCTTTCTGTACTTCCACAGTTCTATCCAACTTTGTACGACCCTTTTTAGCACGGAGTTACTATAGTACATACATATTATTTTAGATATTCTAAATATACTTGTTAACATTTATAATTCGTATTAACTGTTAATGGAAGATTCTTTTATAATTGTAATTCTCAGGAAGAATATAATTAAATAAATATATATATATATATATATATATATATATATATATATAACAATAACCTCAATCAATGAACAATTAACTGAGATAGACCAGCGTATAACAAGCACAAACAGAGCATTCTTCGCTCTTTCAAGAGTATTGAAATCCCGAAGCATCTCTAGAAACTTAAAACTAAGGGTTTATAATGCGGTAATAAAGCCGATTCTGATATATGGCTGTGAGACGTGGGCTCTCACTGGCACCCTGGAAAGCAGAATAGAGAGATGCGAAAGGAAAATCCTTCGCACAATAACCGGAGCGGTCTGGGATGAGAGTCTACACTCTTGGAGGAGAAGGACCAATAAGGAATTGCTCACAGAAACTGGTCAGGCGATATCTCAGGATATGAAATCAAGAAGGTTAAGATGGGCGGGGCATGTTGCTCGAAGCAATCCGTCAGGACGCCTCTACGCAACAATGAATGCCACAATAGTTGGCAAGAGACCACGTGGGAGGCCAAAGACCAGATGGATAGATAGGGTCAACAAAGATGCTGAGGAGCTACATGTGGCAGACTGGAAATCAGCGGCCCAGGATAGACAGAGGTGGAGAAGGCTGGTAAAGGCGGTCAAAGATCTACAAGGTCTGTAGAGCCAACAGAAAAAAAAAAAAAAAAATATATATATATATATATATATATATATATATATATATATAAGTACAGGGTGTCCCATTTCAAGTGGATCAAACGTTTTTAACTTTTAAAGGAAACAAAATTCAGAAAAACGATTCAGGTAAAAGTTGTAGTTATTCAGGCATAGTTTGAAGAAACAAAAAAAACAGTTTTTGGTTTTTCATTTTAAATGGTCAATATCGACCTTCAAAAAATGTAGTTTCCTCTTGACCTCCATTTATTTTTATTTTTCTGAAATGTACAATCCAAAACATGGAAAAAATGTATGTAACATTTTTTTCCATCTTATTCTATCTTAGGTCTAGTAGAAGTATCTGAAGCTCACTACTTCAGTATGCTGCCTTCACAGAAGGTTTTTAAATGTCCAGACATTTTCTGAAAGATTCAAAATACCTTGATTAGTAATTTATTTCGACCAAAAACTCTTGAATAAAATAACTTAATGCTGCATTACTTTTCCTTGTAAAGGAGGTATTAAAGTAGTCAACTTTGAATGCTTTTTCTAATTAAACTATGAAAGATAGAAAGAATCTTAAATACATTTTTTCCGTGTTTTGGATTGTACATTTCAGAAAAATATTCCCCTTGACTCAGCCAAACCAATTGTTAACGACCTTGGAAGTCTTCCTAAAAATGCGCCTTCAAATAGTAGTTTAATCGAATTACAGGTACAATATAATATTGTACACGGAGAAATTCTGGGATAGCTAACTTAGGTCTTCATTCAGAGCATTAGTGCTTTGGTCTGCTTACTCTCAACTGTTCCTAATGGCCCCCATCCACGGTCAAACAATTTGCGCAAATTTGGTGTTTGTGCAAATAATTTGATCGTCGATGGTGCTGTTTGATGGTTGTGCAAACTGTTTGAGTTAAATCGGTCTGGATCGAAATCTTTTGCGCAAACGACCCTTGTTTGACCGTAGATGGTAGCATTGTGCAAATTTCGGATCAGTCTACGCTTTTTCCCCTTCGTGAACAGAGGGCTTTTCGCCTCTTCCTCGGATTCGGTAGTAGCTGCGTTCATTCGAAAGTAGTTTCTGGAGTCCGCAGATGAGGATAGCCTGAGCTCTGTGACCAAGCGGTTGTGACCAACTTTGTTCCTCTTCAGAAGCCAACTCTTCACCCACATGTTTGGCTTTCTTCTTTTTTTAGCTCGTTTTTCTGACCCCAGTGCAAGGATAATCGCGGCACAACAATCGTTCGTGTCTGACATGCTCACAAGATGTTGAAAACGAAACTGATGTTTGCACAACGGGTTGCAATGTGGATGGGATCACATTTGTCCAAACAGGCATTTGCACAAACACCAAATTGGGGCAAATTGTTTGACCATGGATGGGGGCCTTAAGAAACACCGCCATGATGTTGGTGTACCGGTTTGCTCGTTCTGAGAATATCTTATCTATCTTCATGTAATTACTCTAGTAGGCGTGAGTATTCTTTCACTGGTGGTTTCTGTTACTCATCTATATTAGGGATTCGTTCTGAAAAATATTTGTATTCTTGTCCTCCGAGACAAGTATGAGGTCCCAACTTCTATACCAGATAACTATGGAGTGTTAAGCTATATTAAGCTACATACTAAGACAGATATTCTTCGAAAGAAACATTTTAATGACTACGAAAAACACTTCTTTTCTTATAACATAGCATTAGAGGATATGGAAAACATTTTTTTTTTTTTTGCGTAGAGTTGATCGACCTACGGGAATATTACTTCTCCAACCATGTCAGGGAATGTTCACAGACTTGGTTCTAATGTCGACATTACACACTGAATGATTGAATCAGGGTTTTGTATTGACAGTACGACTTCAGTGTGTAAATATGGACACATACAGTCAACAGTGAACATTCATAACATGACCTGTCTGACCTACCTGAATCAATACCAAATCATCACAGTAGTCCTCAAGGAAGAGCATGTCGGATAAGAGGGCGAAGCCAAGCTGTAAATGCCCTTATAAGTTCGCAAGTTTCATAGAATAACTTAGACTTACAATATCTTTAAACATATTTAAAATCTTTAAATATATTCATAGCTAAACTCCAAAAAGAATATAAAAGTATTAAACAATTAAAATTAGAAGACATAAATAAGAGGAACTCATTTAAATTAAGATTTCAAGCGAAAAATCTTAATTTAAATGACAGACACCGGCAGTATCTGTCCTGAACACAAACAATTCTTAATTGTATAGCCTCGTACAATGGCCTCTTGGAACAAGGGAAATTGACCATCCCGAATATACAAACCTAAACAAAACAGCCAAAGCCCACCACAGAACAAACAAGAGCAAACAAACATTACCTGTGCTGGAACGAAGGGATAAAGCAGTAATGTCATCGAAACGAAAGTGATTTATTCATTTTCGAACCTTTTTAATTCGACATTAATGCCAAATGTCGGTGTAAGTTCCGCAGGTTGTCACTTCATTTTAGCAGGTCATCACAAGTTATAACTTTTAATTCGTTTCCTTCTTTAATATTATCCAAATTATCGTGAGCTTTAGTATGGAAAAAAGTGTGAAAATGTGAGAAATATGTATATTTCGCTAATCATTTCATCAAGAAATTAACGTTTCAATAAAAATATATCATCTATACTTTTTGTTGAAATGTTAGTTGAACTGTTTATTTCTAGATGAAATAATTATCGAAATGTACATATTTCCCATAACTACATTCTTTATACTACAGAAGTAGTTATTACCCGCCTTAGGATTGGTCACTGTCGTTTGACCCACGAACACCTGATAACAAAGAGGGACCCACCTCAAAGTACACTGTGTAAGGTGACAGTTATAGTGCGCCATATCTTCGAGGATTGTCCTAGGTACAGTAGTGTAATGGAAAGGTGTGGCGTGCCTCGGCAGATGCTTAAGGCTTTGGGCGATAACGAACAATGTAGTGTAAATAATACATTAGAATTATATATATTTATTTATATTTATACATTATAAGTGAGTTTATATATATATATATATATATATATATATATATATATATATATATATATATATATATATATATATATATGTACATATATCTCCAATATATGTATGTGTGTGTAATACTTTACTTGGCAACAATAAATTTTTCATTAATAACACAAACATGCATATATGTAAAGCTATGCATGTGTATAAGAAAAATACCTTCTAATAAGTATAACGTTTTTATAAATAATATAAATTCACATATTTATATGTATAACGTTATAAACTATGTTTAAACTATTAATTTGTACAACGTTTACATACGTATTATAAATTTTATATTGTATTACATTTTAAAGTTTATATAGAAATATATATAACGTTTTATTTTAGTATGAATAACTTTATATAAGTATTTATCTTTCTATTTTATGTTTAATATGTTTCTAGTATATGTAATATGTTTCTATTATACGATTAATACAGTATACTATGTTAATATTTTTATGTGTAACAATATTTTTAATTTTTTTTTAAATTTAACATTTGTAATTATCTAGGTAATGTAAATATGTATATTCTCTAATGGTGAGGGCAATAATAACCATTTGTAGTTTGTTTGTTCATTTAACGTCACTTTATACTGCTATGGCTAATCGGACGATGCTACATTGGGAGCTCTAAATTTTGCCTAACCAGGTGTAATTAGGATAGGGAGTTTTAACGAGTACCTGCCATCGTACAGGCTCGGGACCCCCGTTTAACGTCCCTTCCGAAGGACGGCGTAACTAAGGACCATTTGTAGTTGTTTGCCCTTAAAAATAAAACAACAACAACTACGCTCTTTATTTCATATGTAAACCCCCGATTATTTTTATATTCGAAACGAGTGAAAATGTAAAACTTATTGTGACTCAACTCGAGGTGACAACCTGTGGATCTGATACCCAAATGTCAAAACTGTATAAACTTACTTTACTTTAAACTGTATATAATATATATTATGTTACCAATAATATAGTAATTTAATATAGTAGAATATAGTAGTTTTCAATAGTTCTAAGCCTTTTAGAAATAACTATGCCCCCCCCCCCTCCCCCCCCAAAAAAAAAAATATTTCAGATCAACTTTCGGCCAGATAATTGAAACATTTCTTTTAAACTTTTAGTTTTTCGAATTATAACTTGTTAGAAAGTAAATTATTAACCCGAATTTCAAAGGTAACATTCTTCGCATGCCTAAATAAGTATAAAAATTTCAGTTGGGTCTAAATCATTTGAACCAATACCAAAACATTTCCGGATGAGTGGGTGGTTTCATAATTTATATGTTTTATTTGTTTATTCTTTCCCCGTCATTAATATGGATTCTTCTATATATTATCCAAAGGTAGAGGCTGGTAATTAAATATCTTCCTAAGATATTTATTTAGATAATGGAAACATTTTAATATAAATCTACTGATAAACTTTGAGACACGTCTTTAATGAAACATTAACAACTTTAAAATAATCGAAAATCAACTACACATTCTCTGGATGGAGTGCAACTTCGGGCGTAAGATAAGCTCTAGAACAGTGGATCCCAAACTAGCGCGAGGACATTCAGGGGGAGGCGGGACAAGTTGAACATTAAATTATAGTAGTCTTTCTAAAATTCTAAATTAACCATGATGTATAGATTTACCACTTTGATATAATGGATAAACCTTCATTATAGTTATAATATTTCAAAGTGTATCCTAGCTTATCACGGGAAGCTCTTCGTTTATATTTCCCTTTTTCAAGCACCTATTTGTGCGAAAAAGCATTTTCAACACTTGTGGCAGTAAGTATCGGAATAAACTTGATGTTGCTAGTGATTTTCGTTGTGCTCTTACTAAAACTCAGCCACGAATAGGCATACCGGTAAGAAAAATGCAAGCCCATCCATCTCACTAACCAACCCAATCTATTTTTCTCTTATTAATAATTTTTGTATTTTATGAAAACTGATATTGTTGTACCTTATGGCAGTATAAATAAATGTTTTGTTTTCAATGTAATACTTATTTGTTTTTGTTTTGTTCCTAGGCCCACACTATTTATTGTTAAGGGGGGCGCGAGAAGCTTTCATTTCAACAAAAGGGAGGCGTGGTACAAAAAAGTTTGGGAACCGCTGCTCTAGACGGTATACATGGTAGTTGTAGTTGAAGTTTCTATTCATTATGTAACTTCAAATGTTAATTAGAAATAAAGAAGAGACACAGTTAACCATGAAAGAAGGGGACAGGTAACATGGAGGAATCTCTCCAAAAAGTCTAATAGAGAATGTAGGCAACCCCTTCACTTCATCCAAACTGCTATCGATTCACGAAATAACGACCAAGGAACGATTTTAACGAAAACGGCTTTGAGGCACTCGAGGATAATGTTAGACGGCACCAAGATCGTTCACAAAATCGGTTTTTTTCCTCTCTCATGAATAGTAAGACCTCAACCTTCTTATTTTTTTTGATGAGATTGACAACAGGTGCCTTATAGGAGCATATAGGAGCAATAATCTGTGAACTAAGAATTTTATTTTTTGGAAGTATGGTGCAGGTATACATATATATATATATATATATATATATATATATATATATATATAAAACAAGTGATCCTTAATGTCATGAGGTAAAAAATATCCTCTGGTTGTAGTCAAATAACAAATTTAATTTAACAAATCACGTGGCCATCTTCTTTAGAGACCCTTCGGAGGATTGTCGTGAAATGAAGAGGTGATATAAAGTAGTGGATTTGTGTTGGAATAAAGTTTGCCACTTAAGGACTAATGCCGGGTTAAAGCCAAATCAGCAATAAATAGGACATAGAGGTCATTATGGAGGAACTTATTCATAACAAAGTAAGGACCATTAAGGATTTTGGATTAAAGGATTGAACACGAGAGGAATTTGATGGCTTAATGGAGCCACCAAGCTCATTTCCGTAAATCCAATAGGGTCATTTAATAGGCATGTTTATGAGTCTTTTATGATTGTGTGGGAGCAAAGAGCGTTTGTATCAAAGTATCGAAGTATTCTGAAACCGCGTTCATTGGTTTTCATTTTTTTGCTCTTCCACACTAAAATCCATTTTGAACTTTACTTCCAGTAAAATAGTATCATTCTGGTAATTTTTTCATATTGAAAAAAAAAACAATCATTCCAGGCTTGACGTATTTTTCATATTTTTTAATTAGGAAAAAGGTAATTTTAGAATTTATTTGGTCCTAAGATATTTATATGCTAATTTAAATAAATAAAAACATAGATATAATGTTTAATTTAAATTTAAATTTTTTTGTGCGTTACATAATATAATAAATTGTCGGCCACTGTCAGTAGAAGAGATTCGATAAGTTAAAATGACTGAAGGAGCTTAACCAACCAGTTAACTGGTGGGCGCATAATTGAATCTCAGAACCGGCGGTTTCTAAGGTATCGCGGCAGACAATTAACGAGGATATTACGGTTAGTCAAACTGAAGGGCAAAGCAAACGGAAAATGAAAAAGAGATATAGAGAGAGAGAGTGAGAGAGTGGGAGGGGCGGGGAGTAAAGGGCGGTAAATAAAGAGATGGGACGGAACGATAAAGCTGATTATCATAAAGGTAGGGAACCCAACCCCTCCCTATCGCTCCCCCTCCCACTCACCCCTCCACTTCCAGTAAACAGCTATAAAAAGGGTGTGGAGCGACCGAATGGGGGTAATTAATTCTCTAGGCCAAAGCAGATGAGGGTCTTCCACTTCTTTTTGCCCTAGTCCTTTCACGGTTCCTTAGATCCTTCCTCAAAAGGCTCCTCCCATTATCTTCTATATCTTCTCCGATGAAAAGGCCATCTTATTCTATATACTTTTTTTTTTTTAAGTAACAAGAATACTAGCACTTTTTTCAGCACTTATCTAAATAAACGAATAAAGAAAGGCAGAAAAAAAAAGAAAAGGGGCCTGGAAGGTATAAAAGGAAGAGAGACGATTCCGTAATGCCGAATAGAAAATAAATTGGAAAAGAAAACGACTCGAAGATTATCCGAGATCGAATAAGTTAGCCCTGGAAAAGTTGCTTGTATACCCCCCCCCCCCCCCCCCCGGCTTTATTTCCCAAACTGGTCTTGGAAAACAAATATACGATTTTGACATGAACATTAATATCATTCTGTTCAGTAATTAATTATTTTTACGAAGTTTTTAAATTGAAACAATCCGATTTAAAATGCTACTGATAAGCCGAGTAGTAAGACTATTTTTATTAAACTTTTAACAAGTTGTTTCGTTTAACATAACTTTATGCTGCTACAGTTAACCTGACGATGCTTCTGTGGGAAATTTTGTCCCATCAATAAACAGCATAGCGATCTTTAACGAGTTACTGGCATTGTACAGCCTCAGGACCCCTATTTTAAAGCCCCATTTTATCTGCAGAACGGTGTAACTAAGGATTTTTTATCTCTTTAAAAGATTTTGAACCCACCCAAAGCTATCAGCTGCGAATCCGCTATCGTGGACATAGTAGGTTGATATGCTAACTACTTCAATAAGGGTGACCCATAATAAAACAATGAAATATAATTTATTAATAATACTAGAACGTTATACTTAATATCAATTTCATTTTAAAGACTCCTGGATTAGAAACTTCAGTTTATTCTTTGAATAATTTTCTTAAATAATTAACTTCCTAAAATTTAGATTTCTTCTACACATTTTTCTGCTTTTGGTTGGAATCTACTACACATTATTTTGATATAGCGTGTTTTTTTTAATCTTTCATATTTTCCGTAATCTGGAATTCCTACGGGTACATTAAAAAGATAATGGCCTAGAGACCTGCTCAGAAACCATTAATTAGTTATCAACAAATTTATGTTCCAGCAAATCGATGAGAAAAAATTCTCAAATTTGCTGAAAGTGATACTGCGTAGGTGCAAATATTACAAAAGAATAATAACAATTTTAAAGCGCAGGGTTGCTGAGTGTGAAAAGGCATAAGTTACTGTGCTGAATGTCCCGCAGTTAAATCCAGCTTAGCCAGATAAACTATATAATCGGTTAAACAGCCACGGATTGATCCTGTGGAATCTATCCTGGGGCCCACCAGCCTCTTAAAGTGCATAAAATTAATTACAGTAATACTTAAATGTATAATCTAAAAAGCTAGTTAAGATAACATGCAGGTGGCTTAGTTACGTCGTCCTTCGGAAGGGACGTTCAACGGGGGTCCCGAGTCTGTTCGATGTCAGGTACTCGTTAAAAATCCCTATCCTAATTAAACCTGTATAGGCAAAATTTAGAGCTCCCAATGTAGAATCGTTGCCAACGGCCATATCACGTTGAACACACCGGTTCCCGTCCGATCACCGAAGTTAAGCAACGTCGGGCGTGGTTAGTACTCGGATGGGTGATTGCCTGGGAAAACCGCGTGCTGTTGGCATCTCAAGGAAATACCAATGAACCAAATTCTATACCTGGCTGTATGGAAGTATCCAATGCCATTAAAAAAAAAAAATGTAGCATCGTCCGATTAGCCATAGTAGCATAAAGTGACGTTAAATGAACAAACAAATAATATATGATAACACAGAAGGTACATAGGCTAGAACGGAAGACAATAGCACATGCTGGCACCTCCCCCTCTCGCCCCTCTCCTATCACCTCCCTCCTACAACCCTCTCCCCTCCCCAGCAGTGAAGGAGATACGGTGGCCTGAATTATTCATAGCCCTACTATCAACTGAATTAACTTCTATTGGCAACACTATCTCACTTTTTATCAAGTCCTCTCTTGTCCCTTTGATGCATCGTTTTATTACCATCTCGCCAGACAATAATCTCACATTTTATTGTGTCATTGGATGTCCATTTTCCTATTTAGGACTTTTTTTTAGAGAATAGAATAATTTATTGATATTTACAACTGTAATTATATTACGTCAAGTAAATCTGCTGTATGAACAAAGGACACGAAAAAAAAAAAAAACTTGTGGAGAAACTATCCATTGATAGCACTCCAATAAAGTTCTATAGTAGAAGGTCTCGAGGCCATCTTCTTTTCAGACGCCTCGGAGGGTTATCAGGAATATTATGGGAAGCAAGTTGAGAGACTAGCGGATTCAAGTGTATTATTTAGGACTTCATTTGAATCTCGTAAAATATAATAAGTATCCATAAGGCAGGTCCTCGCTATATTTTAATTTTAAAAACTATTGAATTCGAAAATATAGCTATGTATAAGAAAACTATATCATTTACACTCGTAGTTTTTTATCGTATCAAAAATATATTCTTTATACTTAAAAAATATAAATAATCTCTACAAAATAACTTTTATTACACTTGTAATCAGTTGAAATTTATTTTAATCACTTCAGAGAAATTTTAGTTTAAAAAAATTATCAATATGAGTTCATGTTTCAGCTCATGAATTCAGGAAAGTTTGCTTTTCATTGCAACCATAAGTAATAAACATTTTAATCAAATACTTCATTTTTAACATCCACTACGATTTAATAAAGGCTGGAAGTAACAGCCATTTTGATTTATGAAAGTTTCTTTTTTTTAATTGACATTGAAATTTATTTATTTTTTTACTTGACATTACATGAATTAATGAATGTAACCGCGAGTTATATAAACATGAATATTGTCGAATATAAAATTGTATGATAGAAACCAATAAAAATTCAGTCCATTCATTTAACACAGTTTAAAATAAATTTGTAAGCACTTGAAAGAATAAACCAAAATTCATTTAAACGAGAACATTAGAGATTGAAAACTAATATTGCTTTAATTTTTAAATTTAAGAACATTTTGTTTTATTTTTTCCTTTTTTTTTAATACGTATCTGTACAACTTCGTGTGCTTCTTTTCCTCTTCCGTGTTTGTTCGCACTTTATTCTTTGTCCTTTTTTTATTTTCATTGAACATTATTAAATGCTTTCGGAATAAATAGTTTTTATAATTCCAATACGTTTGGACTGTATATTTTGGAGATATTTAAAAAGGTTTTTTTCTTAAGTTTTTGTTTCTATTTTTTTTTATTCTGTTCTTGTAATGTAATGCATTACATCCTATTAGAGTTACATCCTATCGTGAGCTTTAGTATGGAAAAGAGAATGTAATCATGGGTAATGAGTAGATTTTGAAATTCATCTCACCAAGAAATAAAAGTTTCAACTAACATTTCGAAAGAGAGATAATAAATGTTTGTTGAAACGCTCCTTTCTAGATGATATGATTACTGATGCCATCATTACGTGTTCTTTTCCATAATAAAGCTCATGATAACTTGTATTTTTGGAAAATATTAAAAGGAAAACTAATGAAAAGTTAAAACTTGTGACTCAACTCGAAGTGACAACGCAATTATAATGTAATTGTGGACAATAATAATAATTGTGGAATAATTACCCAACTTACAAAAGTTTCCATAATGTGCATTATTTATTCTGTTGCTTTCTTTATTAATGATCAATAAATTTTTTTTCGTTGTTTGGTTAAGCGTTTCAACCTGATTTTCAATATCTATATCAACGGATTAAATTCATCTTTACAATTTCATAATATTCGAATTTATTTTTTAATTTTGTCAAATGAATGAAAAAATAAGTTAACAAATTAAGAAACATTACCTACCAGTTCGGATTGTGAATCTAAACTATTCTTGAATCCCCACAAAATGTAAGCAAAATTGAATCTAAATCATTCCCAAAGCCTCTCGAATAGAAACAAACAAATCATATCAACACAAATAATATCAAATAAAACTAATATTTCATGTTTTGCTAGGTAATCTTAGCAGATGTGAACAACGGCTTCCTATTTTTCCATCACAGGGCTTGCTGACACATTATAAACCAGAAACTTGAGGTTGCACTCTATAAATTAATTTAACTAATTAAAAGACATTACCTATCGGATATAATTAAAAATTCATCAGAAAAAGCCCATTCGTTTATGAACAGTTCAGTGACGCATACACAAACAGAATAATTTTTTATATAAAGATATAGATTTTTTAATTTTTTTTTTTAAAATAAAGACGTCTTAATTAGATTTTACTACTGAAATAACAAAAGTGGGTTGTGTATTGGTGAGTAGTCTATGGTTAAAAGCTGGTTATGAAGATATGGGTAAGCCTGTTGCATCCGCTTGGTAATCATGGCTCCCAACTGTATGAGGTTCACTGGTTAGGTCCCCTACGAGCTGTCTATTCTCCCAACTAATCTATTTCTATAATAAGACAACACCCACGGCCAAAATTTTCCATGGTCTATAGGGCCAAACGAGTATATTTAATATAAGGATACGCTATGTATATATATAGTATATATTATATTGTTCAAATAACTGTTTTTCATGTACATTCGTAGATAAATGATTACATAATAGGTAACTCAAAAGTTTTATATAAAGAACAAAAAGAAAAAAAAAAACGATTCTCGCTTTCTGACCCTGTGGTAATGTAGGTAAATCGTTAAATTACTATTTAATTAAATTAAATTGAATTCAAATAACACTTTTTATGTTTTAAAACGAATTTTAAGTAAAGTACAAGTATTTTTCCCTTTTCAATATTAAAGTAAAGTACTTTTAAAATATAAATATAAAAAGGAAGTTTAGGTTGTTTTTGTCTTATTTTTTACGACATTGGGCTATTGGTGATGAATTACAGGTTTTAGAAGATTCTACTACTAAAAGTTAGGTTTTATTTCCAAACCCTACTCACACGGGAAATTTCTAAATATCGACAGAGCGGAGCAATGTAGTGCACACTTATCCTTTATCCTGGACTCCAGTGGGCTGAGGGCTGGGCCGGAAGGGCCCATTGAGAGGGCCGTTACAGGTCCTTGAGGAAGTGATGGATGGGACCTCCATGGTCGCGAGTAGTGGGGTAGTTCCAAGGGGGGGGGGGGCTTAGCCAGTCCTGTCGCCCGATTTTCCTGATGGAAACCTGACTCCCCTCCTAGGGTTACACGGTGGAATCCGATGAAGGAAGTCATTAACTCAGCGCTCCCCAGAGGCTATCTTAGGAAACAGCAGCATTGCCGTGTAAATCTTTGTATTGTATTACAAATATCTCTTATATCAATGGGTTAATTCTCAAGTAATAAAATAATTATGTTCAAAACATCACATTCAGTGCAAGATATAATCCATAATTATGCATTACAGCATCTAATAACATACAACTAAATTTATTTCACATATGTAGATGAATCCAAACAAAAAACATCGAGTTTAAAAAATAACGGAAAACAAAAATTCCTACATATGTTTTACTATTTCAGATCAGAATGACAATAACTAAATTAAAGGAAAAAAAAACTATTAGCAAATCCAAAACTCACAGTCTACTTAGACATCAGCCCTAGACATCTTACCAACACGTAACCAGCAAAATATGTGTGTGTGTGTGTGTCTGTGCATCTGTGTGTGTAATTCTTAGCGTTGTTTATAAGTCGTGCAAGGTTTTTCTTTAACTTTCCTTTAATGTTAAATGATATCTTAGGCCTTCTTAGGAAAAAGTTTTTTTTTGTAAATAAAGAAGACAGTAGTGACATACAGTATACTTATATATTTAAGAATGCAAATACGATATAACTGGTATGTATTAAGACCTGATGCTTTATCAACAAAAAAGTATTCCAGATATCACATTATATTTTACATCCTTCTAAAGCGGTGATAAATCAGCACACCACGTTGCTTACTACATTAGTTACAAAATTCATTCCTAATGTCTCTCCATAATTCAATTAAAAAAAAAAAATCATTCTTAAGAACTTAACTGGAACACCCAACGTCAAAGAAATGAACTTGACATACTTAGCAAAAGTCATTATTCTCATAATAAAAATATTACTTGCAGAGGTATCTTATGATCGTAATGTCCGTGGTCGCTCGGCAGTCATTGTAAAATACAAATTATATCCGTATATCAGTTTAATAAATGGCGATCTTACCAGAAATTCAATTAGGAGCAATCTCAGTTGAAACCAATCACAGCAATATTTCAATAGCTATGGCATATTGTCCTCCTGTCCAACCTGTCTCGAATATCTTTACCACCATATTAATAACATTGCGACTCAAACATTAATGCTGGGGAGAATCCAACGCGAGTCATCCCCATCTTGGCAACATGACGCTAAATTCTAGAGGAAATGTTATTTTTCAAATATGCATAGACCTTTATCATGACTATAACTACCTTCTAACATCTGAGGCGACAGACTGACCAATAGAGAAACCGAAAACCTGAACTACTAGACTTCTTTATCCCTTCTGATCGAAGCTTACTAAAAACCTTTTGTGACTCACTTGCTACAATATATATTTCTTCTTATTATTTATGTTCCTCCTCTGCCTTTCAGCACATCGGAGCCTCTATCTATCGAAGCCATCCTTGCCAGTCTCGACACATCCGTTTCATTTCGGCCAGGGGTTTCCCCCTTCTTGCTCCTATTCTGTGTATATGTTCTTGTTACAAGATCCTTGGGCGACCTCTGGGGACCCTACCCAGTGGTCGGGCTTCTGTTGCCTTCCTTGGTAGCCGTTCTTCTTCCATGCGACAAATATACCCACTTCAATTTTAAGTTTTCAATGGAGGTCTTTAGTTCGGGAACTTGTATTTTGTCCATTATTGTTGGATTCCGAAGATGGTCCAACATTGTTTGACTGACCACTCTGCGAAGGTACTTTATTTCTAGACTTTTAATACGATTTATATGTTTGTCAACCATGACACAACTTTCACTCCCATGTAAGTGTTGGGAAGTAGACTGTTTTGTATATGTGGAGCTTTGTCTCCCCAACGTTTCGGTGTCCAATGTTGGCTAATTCAGTTTTTGGTTTGTTCATCTAAGTTACCAGACCACCATCTACTGATGATAGATAAGGAACGTGGTCCACTTCTCAAGAGTCTCCCTATCGCAAAACTGAGGCACATTATCATGCTTATGCCTCACCACAATGAGCATTTTCCTTTTTCGTTGGGAATTAGGAAGTTTATTGTCATTCCCATATAGTTGTAGCTCCTCTTTCCATTCAACAAGTGCGTGCTTCATCTTTTTCCTCGAATCTGCCGACAAGGCAATTTCATCAGCAAAGAGAAGGCTCTGGACTACGACAGGTCGCATATTCCATTAATGCATTAATGGAGTTCTCTATTATGTTTCTGTGTGTGTGTTCACCTCTTGCATATTTTATAGATCTCATCTATATATATATATATATATATATATATATATATATATATATATATATATATATATATCTTTGCATTACATATTTTGTATTATACATGTGTACATCTTTACTGATGACATTGCCCTGTCGGCAGATTCGAGGAAAAAGATGCAGCAAGCATTTGTAGAAGGAAATAGGAGCTACAACTATATGGAAATGACAATAAACACTCCTAAAAGGAAAATGCTCATTATGTTGAGGTTTGTTGTATTTTTTGTATATATATATATATATATATAAGTAGTAAAGGGCTAAGGCTCTACCCTCCTTGACTCCTTTGTCCATTTGAAATGAATTTAACTCACCATATAACAACATATAAAATGATATTACATAAACATAGTGAAAATGCAAAGTAGGGTCCACACCCACCTTATCCAACTGAGTGTTCCACCAGTAGGTAAGAACATTACTAACAGACACATTAGGATAAAGAAATTTAAACGTCTCCAAAGACGCCTCTGGAGCAGGGATAGACCACGCTAGGAGTGTCTTCAATGGGAAGTTTCTTCATCCAAATGGAACCCTTAGGGAAAGTTTACAAAAGGAGATCATGCTATCATGCATATCATATCATATCATGCACATATAAAATATGTGCTAAATAGTATTGGTTCGATTTCTCAAATAAACATTTATAACTACTATTATATTTTACACTAAAGATGACAAGTGAATGTAATTATAAAATCTCAGTTGAAAATTAACACCTAAAATTAACACCCCTGAAAAATAGATTTTTAAATCATTTATGTTATTCAAAATAATTCAAGTTTGATAATATTTTCCTACGAAAATATACAATAAACATGATTGTGTTTTAGTTCTAAATGTTAATTGGTAGAGTCTGAAAAACTTTTCTTCAAATTCGGGAAAACTATCTATATCTATATATAAGTTTATAATTATTTTTCAATGGAATATCATGGCTTTGGCCACATTTACAAAAATTCTTAGGTATTGTTTGGTCAAATATTTTTTTATTTTTTTATTTTTTTTATTTTATTGAGTTGTACAACTGTAATACATACATCTAGTACAATTGCTATAAGAGTAAATAATACATGATAGCACATGTAGAGATACTACCCACTGGCAGCACTCTAATAGGTCAAATATTAAAAAAACAAAACAAAAATATATTAATATAAATGGTTTCTGAACAGTTCAGTAAAATTACACTAAAATAAGTAACAAATATTTAAATGGTCTAAAGTAACAATATAAAATGGAATATCCAATGGGATATTGATGTTGTTTATTTTCATTATTCATGTTAGCAGTGAAAGCATAAGCTAATGTACCTCCTGTAATACGTAGAGTACCTCGCCGGTTAATCTATTATGAATAAGGTTTCTTAACAATGCCCACAAACATTAGTTCCTATAACTATAATAAATGCATACAACACAAACAATAAATTGTTTGTGTGCAGTTGTTTGACATTGCGCTATTATGTTTTCATGCTGGTTACTGAAAAATATGACGAAAATTTATGGTCAAGTCATAGCTTTAACATACATAATTGAGAATTTGAAGCTAGATAGTGTATTGATTTGAAGAAAAGAAGAAAAACTAGGTTAGTAACATTTTTTTTTATGGATCAGAATGAAAAACTTCAATAAAAAAACCCTGTTCTACTACAAGCTTTTTGTAATGAATGGTCATGGTTTCAGTACATAGTAGAGACTGTACTGTTACTAAGCAGATAGGCGCTTTGACCGAGATCCCAAAGAATAATACTCCCTTAGATAAAAATAAGTTATTAAAGTATTCCATCATTTAGTCATCCAGCCTTTAAGTTATTCAAGATGTCCGTCTTATTTCAGCTTGACACTGTTCGTCTAATCGTCAGGTGATATTTTATTTTTCTCATAATATTGGATTTATGTTTTATAATTAAGTCCGTAATCGTTCCTTTATATTTAAACAAAGAGTACGAAACATGAAACATAAAAGAATATTTGTTCAATAGGAGGCTATAGAAGAAAAAAGATAACGAACAAATCTAAAAATGTAAAATGATTTGTTAATTGATGATATTGTATGGGAGTCAAAACAACAATAAATGGCTGAGTTGGCCAATAGCGAGAAGTGGCCAATGAGGGAACGATTAAGGGATGCAGAAGAGCTGTTTGAATAGGGATGATTGGGTGAGCCAATCAAAGCGCGGAGAACAGAAAGCTACATCTATGGGGAGGGAGGGGTAACAAGAGCCAATCAGTGGCAGCCTAGGACAAGTGATTCACTTGACAAGCACTTCAGGTCACACAACAGCTTGCCATTAACCATCAATATCAAACAACCAAACTCGCTTAACTATAATAAGAAAGACAAGGCCGATACCCATACTGGTTTGGTTTGACCTAAACCCGATTCACGGAAGATCACCCTTAATGCAATCATCCCATCTACGCTTGAGGCTAATCCGACGTTTACCAGCGCTTCTCAAATTTAAGAGCCCGTGTCAACCTTCAAAACCACCACTACAAGTACATTAAAGGTTTCATCATTCGCATTATGCAGCCTTCCGAGTTCTCTTGTGGACTCATCCTTTTTTAGTACGAAAATCCTAAGGCATAATATATCACCGAAGACTTGAAGAAGTGATTCTTCCTTCAAAGTTTGTGAAGATTTAATTAATAAATAAATTTTTTGTAACTATAAGTTACTCGTACATCCGAAATTTCAGATATCTAACTTCAAAACTGACGGATTCTATACAATACAGGCATTTGAACGCCTGTTATATTAAGGGAAGAACCCTAGGGGTGGAATTGTCCAAATTCCTTTCTTAGTGCTCATTTAACCAATACAAAGAACCTATCTGCGAATTTCAAGATGCCAAATTCAGTGGTTTCTGCAGTGCGTTGACCGCTGGGTGTGTTAGTCAATCAGTTTACAGTGTTATATAAACTTTACCTGTATGGTGTGTTGATAAAAATTATCCTATGTCCTTCCACAGCCTTAAAAATATCCATAACAACTTTCATCAAAAACGGATCAGAATAGCCGTGAAACATTGACACTGATTAACAAACGGGACGGAAAGGATTAGTATGGAATGTAACTAATACACATATTTCTTTATTTTTAATGTAAAAGCTAAATCTAAAATTTCATGGTGCTCGCACTAAAAATGATGTTTTTTTATTACCAACGTTTGTCACCCTTTTCACCTTATTAGGGAAGATGAAAGGCCAGGGAGTAGAGGGCAACCAAGTGAATACGGTGGGCGTTTGGATGACTCATCCTTACCTGGTAACTAAGCCTTCCCTTCTAAGGGCAATCTCAAAAAAAAAAATAATAAATTACTACGAGTACAACTCAAGAACGCCTGGGCCGATTTTGATTTTTCTTGGGTATTCATCTTTTTTAGCCGGAGACCAGTCCTAATTGGTGCGAATAATCGAAATCGGTCCAGGCGTTCTTGAGCTATTAGGTCAGTAACTAACGCCACTCTATTTTATATAAATAGATAATCAAAACTAAAATTACATACGTGTCATAAAATCTCTCAGCCATTTCAAGTATAGTACTCACCTGAAAAAAAATAGAGTACATTAATTAAAATTATCATATTTAAGAATATGCTACATAAAAATAAATCATTTTGACAAAATCCCTGGAAAGACAGTGGTAGGAGCTTTTTATTTAGTTGAGAGGCAGAGGCAGTATTGGCCTCTGTCCCTGACAACCTACTTTATTCCTTGAAAAATGTCAGGTACTAATTTCATTAGGATTAAGTGAAACCTGGAAGCTTCTGTCAAAACACATTTTCCACAAAGCTCACTCGTTTTTCGCTCAAAGAAAATTGAGTTAGTTAAATATTTACCGTTATCATGTAGCCTTGCATAATTCCTTATCCATACATTTGCAGGCTGTCATGTAACATATCTTCGCTGTCAAAACAGTATCTACAACTTATGGTGAAAATGAGTTAGTAACGTTAACGGACGTATTAAGGTCAGGGACTTGGCAGAGTATGATTTTTTGATACTTCTCTTCAATATTTTTAGTAAAATTTCCCAAATTGTATAGATAGAAAATAGATTATAAATTGTCAATTCTACAGTGGGCACGGTTTTTTTCTCTCTTGTAAAATCGCCTAAAGTGTACTTAGGAGGTATTGTTTTGACAGCGGCGATATCTACAATTATTTCTTTCTTAATGTTTAACGTCGGTTTTTTCCAAGTATCTATATAAATTTTAGTACCTTACAGAAAGTATCAAAATGTGCCCCCTGGGCAGATATTTCAATAGATTTTGACGAAGGGAGTTCTAAAAAGGAACAATGGCTATTTCAGGATGTATTTCAATCTTCTTTAAACCTTTGAGAGAAAAATTGGCAAGTCGTTGTCAAAATACTGCATAAAATAAGGTAAATATTTCGGATTTATTTATCATTTTTATTTTACATACCGCTTTAAAAAACGGACATTTCATGTTTTCCGAACCAATAATTCTACATATTCCATTTAAAAATTCATAATGGTTATTAAACATCATCATAACATGAAAGTAACGGGTCTGATCTTCTTTTTTATTTATTTTATAACATAAAAAATTCAGAGTTTTATTTCAGTCGGTTTATTAGACGTCCCCTGAAAAAAAATATATATATAAAGCACGAGGAACCACCACAGCGTAAATATTTAAAACCGTTTTTATGGGTTAATACCCATTTGAACAGAAAGGTTTTAATATAAGAGGGCTTAATGGTTTCGCTAAATAAAAAATTAATTCATATACCCTGAAAAGGAACTGTCCAAGAATACTTAATAGTTATGTAGTTATGTAGGTTAGAGGCAAGTCATGTAAAGGATGCATTACATATAGGAGAAGAAAAACTTTTTTAATAACTAAGAACAAGATTCAATTGGAAAATAGTAACTACCGTAGTTCTATGCCCAATGTTTCGAAACCGGCAGGTGGCTCTGGAATTTTTCGAAAAGAAGAAAAAAAATCCAGGTTACGACGTCCTTCGGAAGGGATGTACAAGTGGGGCCTCGATCCTGTGCTGTGGCAGGTACTCCTTTAAGACGCCTATTCTCATTATACCTCTATAGACAAAATTTAGGACCATTGTAGCATCGTTCTATTAGCCACAGCAGCATAAAGTAACGTTAAATGCATAAACAAACATATGATTGTTAAGTAAATTAAATTAGAGTAAATAACAATAATAATATGCTAAATTTTAATTTTAAAGTGAGAGAATTGCCTGAAAGGGCGATCCGGCAGAGTGACAGGGCGAATCCCGGAGGATGTCAGGCCTATCCCGGCTCACGTCTAAGTCTCGTCAGGGGCATTGTCTCTTTTTTAACAGGCTCATGATGTAATCTATTTCGACCTCTGTAAGCTCTGGATTTAGTAAAAGTCTCTTATATTAATAACAATAATTATGAATTATGAAATATACATCCAGTTTGCAAATTGTTTGTAATTTGCTTTGAAAATAAACGGATATAATATTATCATGTCTACTAAAATTATTTAAAAATGTCTACTAATGTTTCAATGAAAACTTTATTTTTCATTAAATAATAAAACATTAGGAATTATTATTAGACTAAATAATGCCTTAAATGTTTAGGGTTTTCCATTATTTTTATGAGTTAAGAGCTAATATGTTTTCTTTTATATTCAATAGTCTATTATACGTCTTTATTACTTAAATATATTCTAAATAATTATTTTTTCATTATTTTTTAGCTTTTCAATGATACGTTATGCATCTATATTTTTACTGATTATTTTCATTATTAATATATTTCCCTAAATACTAACAATCATTCATCATTAGTTATATATAATATTTTGTTTATGTGTATAGCCTCGATTTACACTTTGTTTATTTATCAAGTTATTTTTTATTAAATAATAAAACAATAAGAAATATAGTGCCATAACAATCATTTAAATGAATGCCTTCTTGTCAATGTTCATTGCCTTCTTGAGCTCTATAAGTTGGAGGTTATATTTTTTTTTTTTAACCTTGATGTATCCTTGGTAAGTTTACAAATTTATCCAAAACAATTTGTTTATTTTTCTTCAACAAAGTTATTTTTCATTATATAATAAAATAATTTTTCATCAAAATTGTTATTTATAATTATCACATGAATAAATGCTTATGTATCGATCTCTATTGCCTTCTTGCGATTTAGAAGTAAGAGATTATATTTTTTAAATATTTATCATTTCAATATACAGAGTGTCCCGAATTTAAATGGTAAAACCTCAGTAACTTATAGAGGACCGAAAAACTAAGACAAAAAGGCCTTTAGAGATTTGCTCGTTTTTGCTTAGTTTTAGAGAAAATCGCAAAAAAAGAAACAAAACAAAAATGTTACAGGTAGCGATTATCACCTTTAAAAGTTCGTCAGGCTAGGCAGTGATATATGTAAACACATTCTTTTATTTGTTTACATTTTGGCTTCCTTCTAGGATTATAATTCCTAAATCAGTCTTCAGTCAGTTATTCAGATATTTTTGTGTGAATAGCATCAGCCACAATGCAGCATACATATTCTAATGTTGAATACGCTGATTTTTGTGTATGGTTTCTGTAACGGTAAGGCTTTAGAAGCGGTGCGGGAGTATGCGCGCCGATTTCCAAATAGAAGAGTGCCTAATCGACGAGTCTTTTCATTAACTTTTAATAGACTACGAGAGACTGGGTCATTCTTAATACGAAATGAAGGCGACCAATTCAGGCAGCAGTAGGAGCAGATTATCGGAGAAGAAATGGTGTCCAACGCCACTTCGATAACAATCCTGAGACTAGCATCCGAAGAGCATCTGCTGCATTAGCAATATCGCGAACTTTGAAAGGTGATAGTCACTACCCATACCATCTTCAAAAAGTTCAGAATTTATCACCTCAAGATTATGTCAAGAGATTGAATTTTAGTAACTGGTTTCTTGAAAAAATTCGCGATAGTAATTTATTTCCATTAAAAATTATATGGACCGATGAAGCTACCTTTACAAGAGGAGGAATTGTTAATAAAAGAAATTATCATGTATGGGCTCTTGAAAATCCCAGAGCTATTAGAGAGAATAGGTTTCAGCATGAATTTGCTATTAACGTTTGGCTTGGAATTGGGAGCGGATTACTGGTGGGAACATATTTTTTACCTGGAAGATTGAATGGTATCACATTTACACATTTTTTGGAGAACGACTTTTCTAATTATTTAGATGACATTAACTTACAACAGCGGATTGAAATGTGGTTCCAGCTCGAGGGATGTCCAGCTCATTATAGCAGAGTTGCTGGAGCTTGGCAGGATATAAATTATCCACAACGATGGATTGGACGTGGAGGAGTAGTACCTTGGCCACCCAGATCACCTGATATGGCACCCATGGATTTCTTCGTACGGGGAACCTTGAAGCAGAAAGTTTATTCGTTGTCAATCAACTTAAGAGAGCAATTAAGATACCGAACCATAGATGGAGTGCACCAAATATCATCAGAACGATGTTTAGCTGCAATTTATCAAATGAGTGCTAGATGTAATGCTTGCATTGGTGCAAGAGGACAACACTTTGAGCAATATTTACATTAAAAAGAACATTACATAAATATAAATGTAAATAAATAAGTATAAAAATGAAAACTTGTTTTGTTTCTTTTTTTGCGATTTTCTCTAAAACTAAGCAAAAACGAGTAAATCTCTAAAGGACTTTTTGTTTTAGTTTTTTGGTCTCCTATAAGTTCCTGAACTTTTGCCATTTAAATTATAGTATGCATTTTTTTCATTACAAGTTATTTAGTGAAAAATAACTTACAATACAATAAGAAATTTAATATATATATACTTGTTTGTTACTGTCCATTGGTTTTAGCGCTTTATAAGTAAGAGATTATATTTTTTATGTTTAGCTTTTCAAAGATATATGTACAACTTTGCCACAAAATATTTTTCGTTATTTATCCATGCCTACTAATAATCACTGCAACGGTTCAATATATGATAAGGAATATGACTTCACTGCTGCACGGCAGGCAGGCTTAACCGCCAGGATTTTCCCTCAAGTAAGGGTACCCACTTTCTATAGGTTGCCTTAGTACGATGAGGGTAACGGCAAGTTTTACGTAATCAGTCATATTCAAAATTAAACGACAACAAAATAAATCGATAGAATGATTAAAGATAGATGAAAGGAACTAAAAAATGGTACGAAATTGTACAAATATCATTTAATATTTGAATTGAAAAAAAGTAAACACAATTAGTAAAGGAGTTAAAAATAACTGGCTCTTAAGGAAAAAGGTTCGACCCTATTAACCCTCTCGATTCTTCTTTTCTCATTCAAAAGCTCTCATTTCACGCTATTTCCACTCTTACTTTTCTTTAATTCAAAACGTTTCTACTGTACCTTTTCTGTGGTTACGATTCGACTTCATGAATTTTGAGCATTATTATTGTAACTTATCATCATTTTCTTCTACCATAATGCAAACGATCATAATGTTCATTTTTTCTTAGAAACTTAAATGCAACGAGAGTTTTCTGCCAGTGGAGCCTGGAAAAGACGTACATTTTCAGAAGTTATTTTTTTCATGGGAAAATTTTGAGCTTGATCTTATTTAGTATAACATATCATCAGTTTCATCCACCATTATGAAAACGATTACTCATCAATATAATAATTTTTTCTCTTAAATGCAGCGAAACGTTACTGCGTGTGGAGGTCTAGTACACGCTGTCCCGATCTCGAGTCACATTTCTTCTCCTAATCCAAAATTTACTTTCAAGATACGTATCCTCTTGTTCTTGCTTTATGTCTTCCTTTTTCATGCAAGTCCTGAAGATCTTCAATGCAGTTCTCTCATTGATCTTAAGAAGAAATCCGAACCATTTCGCCTAGTGCTAGAATTATAGTTACAAAAAAAACCTGTACCACTACAACCCGTGAACGGGTCTGGGGTTCAGTACATGGTATAGACTCTACTGTTTCATGAACAACGGTTCTGCAGGGAGGTGATTTGTCCTAGACCACGCTCAACCGCCAGGTTTCCCCTCCTTATTTTGGATACTCTATTTATATAAAATTTTATAGAGGCTGGGTGAGCCCCAGGAGGGTCCTAGATACTATATCGTCCATCTCCGGCTGCAAACAGGATAAATAAATAAAAGTAGAATTATAGTTATAGAATATAGAATTGTAGTAACTTATACGATCTCCTGGAGGCATATCTTCCACAATAAGTTTCGAGATATAACAACTATTATTATCATGTAAGCAAAAGAACTACTATATTTTAGTTATTTACCAATACTTGCAGCTATTTAGTAGGACTGATGTGAAAGCTATAGCAATATGTGTACTATGAAATTAATACTAGATTAAAAAAATAATAAACCAGATGCTCATCACTTTTCATTAAATGTAGCTCTACCTTCTCCAAGTTGCTCCTTCTGTTTTAAAAGATATCTCATTTAATTTGACAGAGTAATTATATTTCAACGCCTACAATACATCAATCAAACTTAAATAGACGGCCTGTTAATTATGTATTCAATGGATGCTGTTAAGAATTATTTCAGAAACCCGAAGATTAAAATATTCTGCAATACCCTACCCTCAAGCCCCCCTAAAAACTTTTTTTAAATTATATTACAGCTTGTTCTAATGTGTTTTATTATTTTATGGATAACAATATTAATATTAATTAATAAGTTTATGGAGAACAGAAGACCAACCTGCCCCCTTCTATCTCTCACTCTCTCTCTCTCTCTCTCGAGCCTTGGGACGGTGACATAAGACTTCATCTTCCGCACGCCGCCTCAAGAGATAGGATCGCCTTTGTCGAAATTAATTTAATTAGGGCAGGGCTTGATTACTTTGTTTAACAGCCATTATTTTGACCTCTAATAGAAAATTTAATTTTGTTTCTTTACAGTAAAAAAAAAAAAGGTTAAACTTTTTAAATTAAATTAGAAGGTAACTGTAGTAGACTAATGTAATATATTAAGACTATAGACTTCTTTATGGAATTTCTGAATTACATCCTTACAACCCATGTAAATGTTTCAGTTGAGACTACTTTGTTAATAAATCATTGTTGTTTTTACATAACAAAATAGCTGGACATACTGTACTATACTCGTATTTGACTAAATTAAGAAACACTACACATAATGTCACGACTCACTTTGTGGGACAACAAAACTTACAAGTAAACTTTTTACTTCATATTTATATGAATTATGATTTATGATTTATGATTATGATTTATTGATATCCGACGAGGATAGTGAATGGTACTTGTCAGATTCTCAATTATTATTTCACATCTCATTTTGAGCTATGCTTTTAAGCAATCCTTTCAACCTTCCTTGGCTCATAATGGTAGGATTTTTTGCCTGGTTGATGCCACTTTTAGTTCGTTAGATTTGGATATTCTTCTTTTTCTTGTTTTTATATTCGCCTTAATTGTCGAAATATCTACATTTTATTTTGATATTTTTGAAACTTAAGGCTTCCGGAATTTTTCAAAATATTTCACACCAACCAAGTAAGATTTAAACTAAACATTCTACACATGATTTTTTTTTAAAAATACATATTACGTTAAAAAATAGTTATATCTTTATTGTAAAATAGAGTTGAAAAGTACAGACTCTGACAAACTTGTCAAGAACATAAAGTGACTAGGACGGTAGTATTAGCACAAAAGGATTTATAAAAAATGTTAGTGCAGAAGCTGTCATCTGTGGCTTCTTTAAATTTCATTTTTGCCATTTAACTCATGCCATTTAAACTAATTTAATTTAAATTATTTTATAGTAAAAATAATTTAAATTTTATTTTATTTAAAAAACAGAAATGAAATTTAAAGAAACTACAGATGATCCACTAATTTAATTTACAAAGCTTAACCTTTTCTTTTTATTTTACTGTAAAGAAACAAAATTAAATTTTCTATTAGAGGTCAAAATAATGGCTCTTAAACAAAGTAATCAAGCCTTGCTCTAATTAAATTAATTTCGACAAAGTCGATCCTATCTCTTGACGCGGCTCATGACGTAGCTGTCATGTTTCATTTCTGCCATTTAAATAAAATAAAATTAAAATTAAAATTATTTATAGTAAAAATAAATTTAATACATTGTTTGTTAAGATTCCTTCACGCAAGACGAAATCTTTACAAACAATGTATTTTATTTTCTTAATGATTGAAACGTTGTTATATTATATATTCATGAGATTTTTTCCTATCTTCAATGCATCCCTAACCTCAGATTATTTCGAATTAAACGTAATTAATCTGTTTTTAAGATTAGTTAATTTGTATGCTTTATAGCCCAGTTAGTTTTGTATTTATGGGGTTAAAACAAAGTAAATGCCCAAGGCCTCGAATTTGCAGCTCTACCTTTGGATTTTTATATGGTAGTAAAAATTATTCTTACTTATACCGTCCTTGCGAGTTGACGTAAAATGGTGGTCCCGAGAATGTGTGATGTCAGATACTCGTTAGAGATCTTGTATAGGAAAGATTAGGACCCCCGCAGTAGCATCATCCGATTAGTCATAACAGATAATAAACAAACCATAAGGTATTCGAGTATGTGTACTTCCACTCTGGAGGTGGATCATACGTCCATATCTGACCGAATTTTTCCTGCGAGTGAAAGAAATTCATATTTTTAAGACAATAAATAAATTGTATTACTGACATAACCCGAGAAATTCAACAAAGGATTGTCCTTCCTATCAGTTACTATCTAGGCAACCCGAGATACAAAGATCCGTCTAATGCTGAAGATTTCTGGACTATAACCAGGAAGCATGCAATCGCTCATGATTTTAATGTGACTTTTGGATATAATGGTGTAAATGATTCGTTTCTATTCCTCTATATGGTAGTAAGCTCTCGAATTACATAATTCCATCTGTTGGCATTGTCCACAAATCTCTGGAATTCTTAACTAAACTTCTCTCACTTCATGCCATAGAGTCCTGAAAGTCTTTGACCTTGTCAAGTTATAGTATTTTTGCTATTGCTTTTCTTAATTACGAGCATATCAGCAGATTAATGAAGTATCACTTATGAACAAAAATATAGCATTGCTTGAATACCAAGGTTTACTAGTCAATCAATTCAAATGTGAAATACTGTACATAAAATCTAAATGCTTAGAAGAGAAATGAAATTGGTTAGAGCAGACGGGATGATGATGATAGCGATAAGATAGCGCCCAAGCCATTATTATTAATGGGACCGTCCTCAGCTCATCAGGTAATGCTTCTCTCCGATTTAACATTCATCCACCGGAATAGGAAGGTCACTGTCCTCAATAACCATTTCTTTAATTGGCTCCTCTTGTTCTCTGCCGAGCCAGGATTAAGCTGTAGCGTCGCTCAGCACTAAAGTGGCAACTGAAAATGGCAGATCAGGACTCTGCCCTTCAGAGCAGTAGTACAGCAGTAGTGATCACACGTCAATGACCTAAAGTAACTTGTTGTTTCATCAATGCTTCAGTGTTCCCAGCAGTATAAACTTCATAGACATTCTTCTTTTCTTATTTGTTTCTACACCAGCTTATATAGAGGGGAGGCGAACAGAGCAGAGATGAAACGTTATGACTAGACTATAGACATAATATGTAAAGCGAGTAATTACTAAGTTAGTTTCTAGAGTAGTCACTAAGTTAGTCCATAGTCAATAAATCTATCTAGTCAGAAAGACACGTTGTATATCTCTGTTATAACGTTCAATTAATAGAAGTACTGTATAACTGTATAACTCTTTCTTACAAGTCGTCCAACTTTTGTGATAAATCCCAATTTCAAGATATATCTCTCAATATTTAGAGTATTTGTAAACCTAAGATTGTGGGCTTGAATGTTGAGATTGTGTACATGAATTTTATCACTATTGTATTACTTTTCCTTTCATCATTCACAAATACGTTCATCATTCTACCTTGGATACTATTTTATGATATTTGATATTCTATATCGTTACATCTGTCAAATGTGTATTTCTGTCAACATACCTTGTTCATAAGCACTAAAGTTTTATGACTATACCTCAACCTTCCTCTTGTATACATCATTCAAAGCACCGGTAATTGTCTACTCTCAGGTGTAGCTCATGTCAACTAAGATCGCAAATAAATGCCTCTCTCATCAGGAGTGAGTTCCTTAGAACCTTAAAAGCGCTGAAGATCGTCACTATGTGCTTTACACATTATAAAACACCTGGCGGACCAATTTACTTGCTAAATCTATCAAGTTTATGCCAAAAGTCTCAATATTCTCCGTGAGGTATAGAAGTCCGTGAGTAACCAGCTATTACCCGGGATCTGACAGTGGTGAAGCGTGCCATCCTTTGCGAAGTTACTCCCGAATTGTATCTATCCATCTGTTAGTAATGTTTGGCAAAAAGATTACTTAAATTTCTTCTGATATGGCACCAAAATCTTCAAAAAATGTCAAATCAGAAAAATCCAGATAAAAAGAAATATGGCAAAGTATTGGCAGAACATTCCCTAAGCGGCAACGGAAAGCGATTAACAGTAGCATTAAATTATTACTTTTAGTTTGAATATCTCTCTACATATTAATTATACAATGCATTGAATAAATTTATATATTTATTTTTTTTATTAAACCGATTTTTAAATGTAATTAACATAGTTTAAAAATAATTAAATAAATCGTACAAATACCACCAGCTGCGCATTTACATTTATCACCAATTTTTAAAAATTTTCTTCTTACTCAAAAGCAATATACCGACATGATGGAATCATAAGAACCACTAAGAGCACGCTTCGAGCTAGAACACAATATTTTCATCTGACGAGATATCAAAGAAAGTTTTTGACGTTTCTGAAGGAAAGTATGAAAAAAATTATGAAGCGAAGGCCCATTTATAAAAGCCGAACCATAATTTGTTACGAAAAGAAAGCGAGGGGAAAAAAGAAAGACTAATATTCAATAAATATTTTAAAAACAATTAAGTCAAAGAAAGTTACAAAAGGAGTTATGCCATGCGAAATAACTTGAAGGAGGGTTAGGGGTTAGCAAGTCGGGGCCACAGCAAGTTTACCCGTCCATGATTTATTTTATAATTTTATTAAAAATAATATAATCCCCACAAAAATCCTTATTACCATATTTTTTAAGAACTTATTGGTCGATCATATAAACTATTATGAGGGATAAGATAGGCCTAGTTTTCAAAAACCGGATGAAAATAGTATAATAAATCATTTATTACATATCAATGTTTAATCTGACGTTCCTTAAATTTAATACTTGATAACTTATTTATTTGACGCGAAATAGCCCTGAAGGATTAAGCGACTATGATGCAGGGTTTTTTTTCAATTATTTTTTCTTGGCCCATCTTTGCCTCATAATTCACTAAACAATTTTCTCCTTTATTTCGGCCAGGTCTTGGGCAGAGAATTTTTTCTGACTCAAAAGGATCCCATCTTTCAGGGAATTCATGTATTCTATTTAATTTTCACATAAATCCTGTGTAATCCCGAGTCTCTGAGTTTCTTGTTTTATTTGTTCTGTGTATCCGTGGTTGAATTCGTTCCCCATAATTTTACTGAATTTTATTTTGTTTAATCTCTCCTCTCTTATCCTCTGCACGTATCCATAAATCTGAGTTTTCTTGCCCTCATTGCTGTTTCCAAGTCGGGGATTTCACTGTAAATCTCTTGGTTGAATTTTAGTCTGTATACGTCTGCTGATATTTTGAGCCTTTAAGAATCCTTCTCTCTATTTTCAGAGAAAGCCCTTAGTTTTCGTCTCGTATAATCTCACTGGTTTTACCATTGCACTGGATGTAGTGCCTGATTTGGGCCTTCTTCTCCAGTTTTTTAATTCTGTACCCTATGCTTTAATTTCCTGATAAATTTCTGCTTATTATTACATCCGGATATTTAAAGCTTTTAACCAACTGTTTTTTTCCGGATTTCGTTTTCACTTCTTTCCAACTAAAGGCAAATTATATTATATTGTATTTAGGCAAATTATTTGCTTAATACCTTGATAACTATTGAAGATAAATACAAAACTGCCACAGGGATTAAATTTGACTATCAAATTTTCTTTTTTTTTCTATTAGTCGAGGCACTATTTAGGTTTCCCACGCTCACTATGGAGGATGATAGCTTCTTCCTCCCAACAATTTCCTGCCGGGAATGGCCCATGAGTCCGGATAATGCGGGCATTGATGCTTCATCCACGGCCGAGTGGGCCCTCTGATAGTCAGCCCGTCCTCGAGTGTCAACACGCTGAGTGATCTTGTTCTGTCTGGGCTTATCATGGACTGTTTCCAATATCCATTATCGTTTATAAATTTAAAAACGTGGGTTGGTATGTGCGTTATATAACCTCACGTATCAAGTTACTGAGATAATAATAGTAAAATACTGAGCAAACCCGAAGCCAGGATGTCGATAAAAATATGTTTTTATAAACTTCCGTCCACTTATTGTCTACCATTTGATGTTTTAGCAGTTGTCCCATTCACGCTTATCGACTTTTAGAAATTAGTTCGTTACTGAGCCCAAGCTCTTAAGTCCGTCTATACCTTCGTGGAGCTCTATACTAATATAAGCATATGAAATAGATTATTTAAAGTAGAATTACGGACAAATCTGCTATAGTGGAAATGCTACTGAAAAATCATGAACTTATTCATAAACGCTGTACACAATTTAATTTTTTTTTAAGCTTCCGATTTGCATCCGATTTAAACAGAGACGAAGGAAATAAAACTTTTATTTATATGATTTTGAATGAATTTTTTTCCTATTACCTATATAGGAATATTCATTTATGTTTACAAGAATAGGTGAAAATTAATAGAACAATAAGTAACAAATAATCCAATAGTACAGTTCCTTTGATGCTCACGAATGTTTAGCTGTTTGATGATATCCGAAGGGACCATTCCCTTTATATTTAGCCTAATTAGCTAATCAACATAATTTCGGTGTTTGAGAGATAATGAAGATGATGTGGTCTACATGATGTTAATCTTTACGGTACATCTACACGAGCCCACAACAGCCGTCCTAATGCCTAATTTATTAATGAAATTTTGTACTTTGTACATAAATAATTTATTACATAACAGTATCTTAATATTTATTATAAAAAAGTATAATATAATGATTACCGAGGAGATCAAGTTTATAAAAATTCACAAAGCAGTCGCGTGTGATTAGAAACTTAGAATAAAAAGGGCTCAGTTGACGTTTAAACATAATAAAGTATTTTTGTAACTGCAATAATTTTTTAAAATGAAAACCATAAAGCAGCAAGTACATTATTTTGATATTATTACACCTTAGAATATAACTACTGTTTACAGTTCCGTTATAGATAAAATAACTCTAAATTAGAAAACTAAATATGTTAAATAAATGTAAATGACAGTGTAAAATTAATCGAGTTACTAAAATAGTAAAAATAACTAATTATTGAAAACCTACTGTATCCGAGGGAGAAGATTATTCGTATCAGTATCGGTGACTTTTTTGGCAGATCATTTACCTTATTAATTTTCAATGCATAGATGAAATTTCATATAACGTTATTTTATATTAACTGCAAAACTCTTAGGTACGAGTTACTAACCCTATAAACAGCATTTTTGATCCGGCCAACGTCGAAATGAAAAAAAATTCAGTCCTCCATTCAAATAACCGATAAGCTGATCTTAGTTTGTATGGAGAGACAAAATTTTTTCTTTCGTTTTCGATGTTTGTCCAGAACAAATGTTGTTGTTTATAGTGTTACTAACACGTACCTAAGAGGTTTTCAGTAAATTTAAAATAATCCTGAATAAAGGTTATTATTTAGCAGTGAAAACTATTGAACATTTGAATAAGGCAATCCTTTCAAGGTTTAAAGAAAATCTTTTTTGTTGACAATTTTAAAATTCACTAACAAACAAAAACGTTATCTATGCCGCCAAGTGCAAGTCGAAAACTCGAAACATTTACTGTCCTGTCTGTCACGCAAATCCTCAAGTGGCGACAACTATCAAGGTCACGCATACCTCATCATCGGTTAAGTAAAAAAGTTAAGATCCGTATTCACGGATCTTGACACCAAATATCCGTATTCGGACCCGTATTCGCGGATATACTTTTTTAACAATCCGGCACATCACTATTCGATACATGCTTTGGATCTCTCCCCTCAGTCCAGCAACAACAAAATTAAACTGAAGCCATTATCATCCATTTCAAGAACCTCATGTCTGTATTAAAATATAATATAACACTACTACTACCCATGAAGGATTTTGTTCATGACGTTTGTGCAGGGAGGTAGCTTGTCACGCTGGGGATCAAATGGGGGCTACGTTAAAAAAAACAAAAAACTCACTAAAAGTTAGGCCTGTTAGGTAACCCTCTTAATCTTATTTTATAGGTTTATAAAAAAAAAATTGTACGTTGGAAATTTTGTATTCCTTGCGTCTATTTTATAAAGATGCCATTAAGAATGATGAATGCTAATTTTAAATTTGTAACTAATTCATTTTTCATAAAGAGCCATAGAGTTATGCCATAAATATGGATGATAAGTAAAAATGCTTGTTCTATCAATTATCATTTTAAATAACATTGATAAACACCATTCTTACTATAATTCCTGCCCAATATATCGGCAGATAGGAATAAATCTGACGAATCGCACTTGACCTGGAAACTGATATGTAAACATAGTTTTCCATAATTTCCCTAGATGATGGAGCTTATTCGAAATTCCGATTGAATCCTCCATATTTCTGAGGAAGTGGCCTCACTGAGCTCTGGCGATCAATCCATTACGTGGCAATCACCGGACCCATTTCAAGCAGTAACTGTTGACTTACCTCGAGCTGGATTTGGAAGAGTTAACAGCTGAATCAACCAACTCAATCGAATTTCAATTAAGTGATAAAGGAGGTAATTCGCAAAATGAATATATTTCAACTGTCCATAAAAATATATAATTATATATATGCATAAATACAAGAAGTTAATAAGAAATATGAAAAGAAAAAAAAATGTGTGTGACCAAAAGGCTATATAAGTACATTTAAGTAAATTAAAACCAAAAAAATAACAAGTCATCATTTACATCTGATGGATATGAGCTAATAATTATGACTTGTTAGAGAGCATCTGTTTGGGAGTTAAGGAGATATTGGAAAAGCGTGAGTAAAAAGGGGATAGGAAAGAAGCATGGCGGATGTCAGATGGGAAAGAGTTCCATACTTTGGTGGAACTGGATATGCACATCCGTTTGTGCGGTCAGTCAGAGCATGTAAATGTAATAAAAAATAAATTAACAACATTTAAAACAAAATATCAACTAATTTTCAAAATAAATTTAAATATTCTTTCCCAGAATTATTACAGGGCATGAAAGGAACTTGAATGCACATATGTACTTATTAATCATTAAACTTTATACAAAATTAAAACTAAAAATATATGAATTTTGTTTACTAGTAGCGCTTGCGTTTTTAAAAATTGAAATAAAATTTATTTTGTTTTTTTTAATTAAAAGTTTTTTTTTAATATATTGAAGCTTCACCTCAGCAACCTTGGCTCTCGAGCGGCACCGGAGAGAATCCCAAACGATTATATTTCTAGACGGACATAGGAATTGCATCTCGACATTCCCACCTTCCACCAACACAAGAAATGCCGATAAAATTTTGTACAACTCAACAGGAAAATATTTTTGGAATTTAATAAATACATAATGGTTGGGAAAGAAAAATTATGCAGTCCGATATCATGTTTGCTTGCGTATTCATTTAACATCAATTTACGCTGCTATAACTAACATAACATCGATGATGTTACAGTGGGAATTTCAAATTTTTCTATTTCCAATTTAAATTAGGAAAGGGATCTTCAACGAGTAGCAGGGGCCGTACCGACAATGTCGAGACCGTCATTTTATGTCCCCATCGAAGGACGGCATTACTAAGGCTTTATTACTCCCTTTGAATATCCCAAGGCCACCTTCCGGGCTACCAACCCTCAACCAGTAGTGATACCCACTAGACCGCAGGTGACCATGAACATATTATGAACACCTTACTTAAAACCGTTTCAGTAGCCCAAAATTGTTATTTTACATTATTATTATATATAAAAGTTCTTTTTTTGTTTCTAATAAACATATAAACGATTTTTTTTAATAAATATATTAAAAGGGTACTTTGGATATATATGTATTAATTTTAAAATAGAGAGAATAGAATAATTTATTGACATTTACAACTGTAATTATATTACATCAAGTAAATCTGCTGTATGAACAAAGGACATGAAAAAAAAAAAAAACACTTGTGGAGAAACTATCCATTGATAGCACTCCATTAAAGCTCTATAGTAGAAGGTCTCGAGACCATCTTCTTTTCAGACGCCTCGGAGGATTATCAGGAATATCATGGGAAGCAAGCTGAGAGACTAGCGGATTCGAGTGTGTATGGAGCTTTTCATGGAAGGATACGTATCTAGTTTGGGCCAAATCAGCAACCTATGGGATATTAAAATCATGATGGATGAGTTTGTTTGTGACATAATAAGGAGCATTGAGGATTTTGGATTGTTAGGATTGGATACGAGATGAATTGGATGATTTAGTAGAGTCCTAAAGCTCAACTCCGTATGTCAAAATAAGTCTGATAACTGTCATGTAAATGAGTCTTCTGTAATTAATTGGGAGCTTTGAACGTTTGTCCAGTAAATGTTGAAGTAGGCGAAAACGTTGAGCAGTTTCTTGTCTTTTCAGTCTTGTATGAAGTTTTAAAAAAGAAAAATAGAAATTATTTTCTATCGCTCCAAAATGAATGAAGTCACTTAAGCAATCAGAAACAAAATAGTGCAAGCTATGTATGCCATTATCTCTAGATTAATATAAAGCACAATTAATGAGCTTAGAATGAAGCTGCCTAGTGCACACTGTAAATAAAGTAACTTTATTAAAGTGTACTAGCTTAAAGAACTAATGTAGATATACAACTTCCTTATCAGTTATTGAACAGGACAGAAAAATAATGTTGTATTGAAGAAATTATGGGCTTAGACTGCTAAGCGTAATTTATTGTCTTTAGCCTCAAGATTAATCTGACTTTACTTTTCCGGGCGAGCATTAGAACCATATTGTACTTAAGATAGTGAAATATCAATTTGTATAATGAAAAATGGGTGCAAATATTGTATTGTTTTCTTATAGTTTTGATTCATTTTCTTCAAAGTGATATTTTGATATAATTTCATAATTATTTTATAGAAAAAAACTTGTACCAGTACAACCCATGAAGGATCCTTGGGTTCAGTACAGGGTAGAGACTGTATTGTTTTTAGGTGAGACTGTATTGTTGAGCATTCAGGTGAATTGTTCGAAATAAGGCCCCGAAATAAGGGTACCCAGTTTATAGTGGCTGGGTGAGCCCTAGGAGAGTCTGTATACCCCACAGGGTCCATCCGTTGTTATTGAAGATTAAATAATTGATCTGCCATATCTTCTGCAATAATAAAATCTTAAATAATTAGTTATTTTTGAATTCGTGCAAAATTTGAAGGGAGCGGAGTGGCTCAGTGGTACTGAATTGTCATGCAGATAATTCTGGTTCAAATCCCGCTGCCGGCAAGAATTTATATAGTCTGTAAGCAGCCGGAGATGGATCATATAGGATCCAGGACCCTACTGGGGCTCACCCAGCCTCTAAAAGTGGGTACACGGGAGGAATCTGGCGGTTGAGTGTAATTCAGGACAAATCACCTCCCTGCACAACCGTTGTCCATGAAACAGTACTGTCTGACAAAGTACTGAAACAGTACTGACTATGTACTGAACTCCAGACCCTTCACGGGTTGTAGTGGTACAGGTTTTTTTTTTACAGGCTAAATTTTACTTCAAACAATTTAACCATTAATTTTAATATATACTTAATGAAAGGTAAACAAAAACCAATGATTAATTACTTTAAAAAATAATAATAAGCAGAAATAAATAAAATATTTTAGTTACTTAATGCTGGCTGAAACTCTCCTGAGAGGAAAAAGGGGCTTAAGAGATCATGTTCTAATAAATATTCACATCTCTCCTTCCGTAAAAAAAACAAATAAACATTAAAAAATATTATATATATCCTTCCAAAAGCACTCTCGTAATCATTTTGAGAACTCATAGTAAAATGGCATATTTAATTGTTTTTTTGTTCTTTTAGTTTAATGTTGAAAGGATGGTTCAGAACAATGAGTTAGTGCTCTACATGTGCTATATTGTTTAAATTAAAATCTTTGTCGAAGTTGTCTCACAGTGTCTGATAATTAGAATACTTGGATACTATTTATATTACAAAACTGTAATTCTGATTTGGACAAGTGAATGAATATATTTTATGAATCAAGAGATTAAATTCTGAAAAAACTTTAATTAAATAAAAATAATTTATTTTTTAATTGAGCAGGGACTATTTACCATTACGTATAAAAAGTTGAAATAACTTTTTTTTTAACAAACGAGGTATTTTCCATTATATATTTATATATCAGTATTTGGAAAATTATTTTCTTGATATCTATTGATAATATTTTTAAGGCAATTGAGCGATAAGGAAATAAAGAATTCAAATAAACTGAATAATTTGTAAAAATTTTCCGTAAAAATATATATTACTGAAATCTGGATATTAATTTTTTTTTAAATATACTGAGAATATTCCTCTAATATATTTGTATACTTTACTTATTCACGATTTCACCAATACTCGACTGGCACAACATTCGAATCTTGAAATCCACGAATTTAGAAATTTAGTGGTGAAATCTGGTAGGACTTATTTCCATCTTCTGAAGTTTCTTTTGAGCTCATATTCAATCCTCAACTTTCTCCAAAACTTCTCCAGCCTTCGCACAACTCCGAATATTCAATGGAATGAGGAATATTTTATGACAGGTTCAACAATAATCAAATCCTACGGTCGAGTCAGTTTCTAAGACTATGTGGAGGGAGGTAGCTTGAGCGATATAGAGTCTGCACAAGTACCGGGTCCTTGGACGGATATAAACAAAGTAGATAGTTTATCTGTCAGAAAGGGATTTGAACACGGGATCCACAGGATTGCAACTCAGCGATGTACCACTGGTCTAACTTCCCACAATATTTATTAACTCTCGGAAATAATTTGAAATTGTAATATTGTTTAAACTTTGGTGTATTTTATAAGGATATTACTGGCTGTTATGTAAGAATAGTTATTGCTGAATCCTTACAAAAAATTTACTGCAAGTAAGATCTGTTAGGTAACCCTCTCAATCTTATTTTATAGGTTCGCAAAAAAATATTATGGTTGCTTTTAGTGAGAATGACGAGGAAAAAATTAAAAACAAAAAAATGTATATTTTAGTTTGATATAAGAAAAAAATATTCCTCACTTAAGAACTCAAATCCGAAACTTATGATAAAGATTACTATTTAAGTTTATGTTAAAGTTGGTTATTGCTTAACCCATATATTATTTAACCAACTACAACATTTATTAGGAAGATTTAAAAAAATAAAAGTATGGTTGCTGCCGGATTTTTGACGAGTACCTAATCGAGTCAACGACATTTTCACTGATTTATCGATATTCGTTCATTTAAGAAACCGTCAGAAATTGAGATATTTCTGACATCAGTACACCACAGCAGTTCAGGCTGAGTGGAAGTGAGCTTGAGGGAAACTTCAGGAGACATTGCTATTCCACCAAAACTGAAACACCTATGTGTGTGTGTGTGTGTGTGTGTGTGTGTGTGTGTGTGTGTGTGCATGCATACAATGTTGACCTGAAAATAATTAATTTAAAAAAAGTAAATTAAAAAGAAAAAGAAATAATTACTCACCACAAAAGTTTTTTCACACTTGACTTCAGCAACGTGCGGGAGACCGTAGATCTTCAGCTCTTGAAGTGCTCCCTTCAAAATAATAATGACTGCTAAGTATTTATTTAACATAATTAAATTTTATTATCTCCAATCGATCTCAGTATTGCTCAACATGGAAATATTTCTTCGTGAATCATAACTTGAACCTGTATTTGATCATCTCATGATGCCTTCAAAATCGTAGTTGGTTCCCTAGAAAGTTATGATATGAGACTTGAGAGAATATTTTTAGGCACTTGAGTTTAGGTGTAAATAAATGTGTACAAAACGCTAAAATATGGTAATTTGTAAACTCAGCATTGTAACGTTTAATATAACAGCCTTTTGTCTTATTCATCCGTTAATCTCTGTTGTCAATTCATTAACGGTATCCTAAGATGAATGGACATCATAAAAAATGGCAGGATTTATCGACTTGACCCTTTGAAAAAAAAACGCCGGGAACTCGAACACATTCCCATATTATCTTTATTAATCACAAAGATAGCGACTACAGAGGAAGAGTGAATGTTACGCAAGGCATGGCAATCGAAAAGAGGACACTGACTTTCCTGAACTAAACCTTTGTGGCTAACATCTTTTTTGTTTTTTGGCAATCCGCCCTCAAGATTAGTCGAATAGCGTTCTATTATTGGTGGAGAATCCTATTTCGACAATGATTGCTGGGTATATTGGAATTTTTCATGTCTACGAGATTATATCACGTATACTATATAATAACAAATTATATCTATTCTCCATTTTTGTTTTTAGAGCGTAATTGAAGTGAAAAAGAGGCATAGAAAGTCACTTTTTTTTAGCTACGCCTTTGTAGCTTGTTATATTTAAAGTTCATACTGTTTCTTAATGTTTGTAATACTCTTTAGACATTTTTATGTAAATTAAATTATAAATAAAAAAATTATTTTTAAACAATCAAACGAATTTATTAAAAATCAAATGTAATGAAAACATTCTGTCTAAGAGATAAAAACAAAACTGCTTGAATAAAAAACTTTCAAAAAAATTTTCACAATCGATCTTCATGTTCCTATATCCTGTAATCGATAGTCCAGTATATATTTTTTTCTTATTTGTTTCTAAATAGATTATACAATGAAGAGATTTAAAAATCTAGGACGATCCATTTATATAAACAAATATTTATTAGTCATTATAATAGGCGTTGATAAAAATCACATTAGTATCTGTCATACCAAAAATTATCTTATAAGATAAAAAATAATTTATAAATCATAATAAAAGTATTTTTATTTTTTTTCTCATGTAAACATATAATTTATTTACAATTTGGGGAAGAATTAAATTTTTCAATATAATGTTGTATCTTACTTTTACAAGCTACAGTTGTAACAAATAATTAATAAGAATAGAGTTATAAACGTTACTAAGTATTCAAAATATTTTATAGGTAATCAGACAGAATAATTATCCGTAACAAGAGGGAATAATAAAAAAACTAAAACAGTAAAAAGGTAAAACAATAAATTCTTTGTTAGAGCAAATATCTAGCCCAAAGCGCCTCCTAGACCGAGAGACACTCAATTTCCCAAATCTTCTTTAAGTCCGGAAAATTTGTGGGGATAAAGTTAAGAAAGGTTGGTCTGGCCAAGTTATTTTGGAAAAAGTACTTCCTGATTTAGCTTTAGCGATTCTATCTCAACGATTTAGAAAAAAAAAATGTAATGTATTATTGATTTTCAACTTGATATAATCAATTAAAAAATTACAAAACCGAAAATTCATTAAACTTTTAATGAAATATAGAAGAATTTTTAGAATTGGGCTAAAAAAAATATATTGGGCTAAAAATGATATATTCCAAAACTATTACAAAACATTTGGAAAAGCAGTGATATAAAAATAACAGTCATTTTTAATAACTTAAATATAACTTAATAATAAATGTAATCTTATATGTAATAAAATGAAAACTATATTATAGATATTTCAGTGGAAATTTATTTTTAGAGATGAAATATTCACTTTTTTTTCATTTCTGAAACCTTATAAGTATTTTTTCTAAAAAGTATTAAAAAAAAAACACTTTATAATTCAGAAAATATATCAGATATTTTTCATTTTTATAACGATATCGCACGGAAGTATTAGCTCATTACAACAAAAAGGACAATATCGTATAACAAATGTGTGATTAACAGATAATCCAAATTTTATAATATTGCTATTTGTTTAAATTTGTATTATTCATTTTTTTAATATTTTATATGTGTATATTGGTAATGTTTAGGATAAATGCCTAAAGCTATAAAAAAGAAAAATATATTGATTCTTATTAAGTTATTTAAAACTTTTTGTTTAATATTTAATTTGGCAATATTATTTTTATTATATTTATTTTATTTTTATTATACATATTATTATAGTTATTCTTTGATGAATCGAAATAAAAATAGAGATTTTGAGATTTGCAATTAATTTTCGACTTAGATATCAGAATTGTATTGTAATTATCAATAATGATAACTTATATTGATAAAAACTTTTCGAATTTGATTACTATAAATACATCTTTTATTTAGAACGAGCACATAAAAAGAAGAAGATATATATACAAAACATTTTATTTGATATTCAGAAAGATTCTTAGTAATCGTGAGTTTAAGTAAAATTCTGCATTTAAGTTCTCCACAAAGTTATTGACGTCTAGTCAGAAACACTCTTCCTGCCTTTGGCAATTCGATTCGAGTTCCAGTCGGGACAGAAGCTAAGATCGGATCAGTTAAAATAAAATAATAATAAATTAGTTTATTTTAGCGAATATTCATTACGCCACATTTGTTATAAAACAATTACTAACTGTGATAAACTATAAGATGACAGAAATATTCCAAAATCAACCCCCTTCCATAAAAAAAAAAGAATTACCCACTTTAAACCCGAAATAATATTGAGATTGAATTGAACATTTTTAGGATATAAAATTCTATAAATTTAATAATAACTGGAAAAAGATAAAAAAATAAAGTCTGTACGACAACATCCCTGTCTGGGATTAAGAACATTTTGTGATATTTTGTACTGTTTCTAGAACAACCGATGTATAGGGAGGTGGATCTGTCTGATATTACGCTCAACCTCCAGCTTTTTCCTTGATTAATAGTACTCATTTTATAGAGGCTGGGCGAGGACCAGACCCCTCAGCATCCAACCGTGGCTGTCATTAAATTAAATAGTTTATATGTCACGACCGGATTTGAAACAAATGTGCTTAGACACAGAAACTCCTTGATGAAAGAGGTAAACTAATATGAAATATTAAAAAAAATTTATATTGATATAAATATTTTTATTAATTCATATATATATATACCCCACGGCTCAGGTGATGTCAGTCCTAACTAACGCTACTGGCCCTTTTTTAAATATATAAAAAGTAATAAGAATAATAATAATATTTATTTCAGATATTATTCAAATGCAATTTGGCACATTGTATATAAAAAGTAATTTTAAAATGAACCCTTTATCGATATTTCTTTTATTCATATCATATCAATATTACATTTGAAATAATAACTGTACCGATATTTTTTTGTTATAACATATTTTGTAACTGGTTTTAAGTTTCTATTTTATTGCTCATACATGATTTTTTTCAAGGAGTGTTTTTGTTTATATTTTAAATTCATTGGACTTAATTATGGTTTAATGATATTAATCATTAACAACAAATGAACCGCTTAAAAATCATCTATGTAAAATAAATATAAAAATAATCTATGAGGTGGCTTTATCATTAATTAATCGTGTTTTATTTAGTTATTTATCAGTTGAGAAGAATATATTTCACGGGATTTTTTTTGTCTTTTCGCAAAATCGAATCACTTCACAAATTTCCTTGATGAGAATTGAAATTTTAAAATAGTTTAGTCGGAAGAAGTGGATCTTCTTTTTCCGAAATCTTTTGAAGGCTTTTCCTGTTTAAAGTGAAAGCCAGACAAAATAGTGCAACTGTGTAAAAGTAAAATAAATCCTGAGATCTATTCCGGAATTAGCTCTAATCGTGTAAGCAAAGCTTTGCCCGCGTCAACAAATCCTTAGAATCAGGATCGTTATTTAAAAATTTATTTCTAGTCAAGATTTAGTGCTTGGGCTTGGCTGAGCCTCCATAACCTCTCATCTCCAAGGCATTTACCCGATACCTAATGGTATCCAAATATACCCTTCATGTATTTACCGGAGAATATCAAGGATCGACGTTGATGCCGAACTAAAGTAGGAAACATTTTTTTTTTCAGAAGCATGAAAAAAAAAATCATGACGTTGAAGTTAGGAAATAGTCTACGAAACCAAATCGGTAGAAACTATAGTATCATAAAATTGTACGGTAAAATCTAGGAATGTATGTAAGTTTCAATTCAACGTTATAAAATTGTCTAGAGTGTCTTTCACAAAGGTCAAGTAATAGTTTAGAAAAGACTCTTTAATTAATTTTCCAGACTTATTATATACTTGGATTTCTTTTCCACTGAATATATTAAACAAGAAATGTTCTAGACAATCTCTGCTTTTAAAAAAACTGGTCCAATTAAAATAAGTCTTGACATGAATAGTTTAGTTTCTAACTCACAGAGTTTCCATTTTTTATAAAAATATCTTATGGATAGTAAGATAGTGTTATAAGAACGAGTATTTAACACTATTCTAGAAAAAGTTATTATATCCAATTTAAAAAAAATATATATTATGGCTATTTGTTTATTGAAAATATTGACTATTTAATTATCTTTGAGAAAGGAAATTTTTAGACGATATTTACTGCATACGTATTTTACATAGGATTTATATTTATGTAAAATCATAGATAATTCCCTCCTCAAAGATAAAGTTTATCTAAAAAACTCGGCAATCTCAGACCATTTTCAGAGAAAATAGTTAAAAATTTATCCGTTATTTGATTATTTGTCATAAATAAACATCACAAAATCAGATACTAATCTAAAAAAAAAGTTTAAATATACTAGTCTATAAATGTAGTCAAATTTGGTGTTACGTATAAAAAGCCTAAAAACTAATTTTTAATTGTTATCAAAATCTTTAGTATTAACCGAGAATAATACTTCTATTTTCAAATTTGATCTTTACATTTTCAAACAAAATTTTGTAATCTGAAAATTTAATTGCTATGTGTTACAAAACTAAACCAATCATACTATAAAAACAGATCTCTAATTATTTTAACCGGTTATAATAAACCCTGCATTAATGAATTTCAGTTATTTTCAATTTATTATTGTTTCTTTTAATGCTTTAAGTTAGCTTAATATAGTTTTGTTGATTGAAAAGTTGTTTTCTGACCGATTACGATTGTATAATCCGGTCTTTTTTCAAAAGTGAAAAAATATAATCATCATATGAAATCCTGATTAACACAAAGCTCATATTTCTAGTTAAATAAATTAATTTGATTAATGATTCTAATTTTTTTAGTAATACCTATCTTCACAACGAAACCTGGGGAGCGCGTATCTATTAAATAAAAAATATTATATTAAGATTTTTGCTAAATAAAATATAATTGTGTTAAATAGGTCTGATAAAGAACAAAGTTAGTGAGAGATGCCATTGCCACTAATGGACAGACAAAAAGTTTCACTGCGAATAATTTCAACATCTGACTATTCAAAATTGCCAGAAATATGTATGTATTATGTTTATATGTTTAAAGGGGACGCATTTAAAACAAATTTATGTATTTGCTGAAAATATTTATATCACTATCCATACCACTGATAATAATAACAGACACTAGACACATACACTCACACCAGAGCCAGACTACTACTGCGGCAACTGAGGACTGTGGTGGTGTGGGTAGCTCCTCAGGGTGGGGGTGTCTCGTCTAAATCTCTGTTTCCGGAAGAGGAGGGTCCCAAGAGGAAGTTGGGGTAGGCTCAGCCTGAAAAGGATCGATTCTCGGTGCATTCACAACCAATATAACGCCTCCGAAAGCTTAGGTAGCTGTACCTTCGTGGTGAAGGAGGATAAAATCCAATCTAAGAATTGCCTTTCTGACCTTAATATTTGTTCCCACAGAATCAAAACATTCCAGCGTTCCTTTCTCGTCCGTTTCACCACACTTTGGAACTCACTTCCACCTAATATCCGACATGCTTCTTCCTTATCAACATTCAAATCTAAGCTTTTTTAAATCTCCTAAATTCCCAAACAGATGCTCTCAAATTTGTGAGAATTAATAGCTCATATCCAACATAAGTGATAGATAAATTACTGTAAACAACCTTCACTCATAACGTTATTTTGGTGCTTTCATCTATTTATGCATTTATTTCTCTCAGCTTTGTTCTAGTTATTTTAGCTTTTATTCTATTTTTTTTCTCAAGCAGAACGTACCTTTAGTTTACATTTATTTGCATTTTATGGTCTAAATATTGTTTAATTCTTACAATACTGTCCTTTGGCCAGATATATATTTATTAAATGTTGTACACCTCTGTCATTCATAAGGGACCTGGTCCCAGAATAGAATTATTTTTCTATTCTATTCTATAAAGTCCTTAAATATTAGAATGCCTCTCATAGTACAAGTCATCTGTTTCCTTAGTAGATGCAACTCTCTTGATTTAAACATGCGATTTAAAGGATATTTTTTCTTCTATAAACTAGAACTTAGAGAAGATTAAAAGGCAAATTTGAACAACATTGCAACATAATTGATTAGACGCTTCAATCAGAGATTGATTCTAGAAATTAGTTGTCAAATGCCTGGCTTATTAATATTTACACTTCCGTTTCTTAAATTTTCTTAAACATTGCTTAAACAAACCGGTTTAAAAGGATTATTTCAAAAATTAGAATTGTATTATTTATATTTTTAGTTTCAGATAACGGAGTAAGAAGATCGGGTTCGTCTCAGTCAACTCAAGTCAAGCATTGGATTAATGCTGTTAAACTTAATAATCCATACATCTTTAGAAAATAAAATGACTATCGAGGGAGGAGATACTCGTAGATAAGCTCAAATGTTCGGGGGCTAATGGCTCTCCGAATCTGCTCAGTCTGTCATTCCTTTTTATCGCCACTTCTTAATGTTCTCCTTCAAGGTTCTTTTTAATGTCCTTGCGCTCGACCTGACAGATTCTCAACTAATATTCTTTGATAATTCTAACGGATTTTAGTAATGGGCTCTTTTATAAGACGAGTCCACTTTCAAACGAATGGTTACATAATTTTTTATAATTATTGGTCATTTTTTAAGTTTTAAATATTTTTTTATTTTTAAAGAGAAAAGATAGGCCCTCGGCCGGGATTTGAACCCGGAACCTTTGTCTCACCGTGACATCGCTCTACCAGTTGAGCTACCCAAGGCCGCCTGCCGGCAGAGGACAAATATTTTCTCTCATATGATCCCATGTCGTCGTGCTCTCGCCATTTTTGGGATGAATACACTAGAACGAAGTTCTTTGAACATTAATTTAATTTTAGGATCTTATTGACTTACGTCATATTACTATTTATAATTTTTTATAATTATTGGTCATTTTTTTTAGTTTTAAATATGGAAATAGAATGGTTACATAAGCAATCAAGTCATTTTCATTCAAAATATTTACCTTAATTTTCCATACCTGTCCGAACTTATAATACAATTTTATAACCCTTAAAAATTTTGAAGAACTGGGATTTTCAATTCTCGGAAAAAGAGAAAATATAAAAGAAAATTAAAAAAAAATGGAAAAAATTGTAACATAAAAGAGAAAATAAAAAAATTGGAAAAAGTTGTTTTGTTTTTTTTACATGCTTTTTATGCATTATGTCGATATTCCTCCAATATTATGTGGATGTGATGGTTTTACCTAGGGGCAGAATGGAGAAATAAATTATTTATGAATTAATTGTATATTTAAGAATTAATCTGTGCCACCAATTTTATTGGTAGTAAGCACTATCAAAGAAGAGAGGATTATAATAACATCTCATTAAATTCTATAAACATGAACATAGTAAACGACAGAAGCCCACTAATTCCACTTTGAATTTTAGAAATAATATTAATAATAATAATAATAGGAATTTCACATTATTTTTATCCAAGTAATATAACACAGTTCATTCATACTTTGATTATAAAGTATTTTTTAAATTTGAAAGTTAATTAAAATTAAATTTACAAGACTGTCGTCATCAGAGAACAACCAATTTACATTTTCTCATTAAATATAATTCTAAGAAACTTCCCACTCATTTAAAATATCGAAAATGAAAAAAAACAACACGAGAATATCTGATATTTTCATGTTCTATCTCGTGTGGTTTGATCGATTTAAATTTTTTTGCCGGATTGCGATAAATTTTATATCCAGAATTTTAACCAGGCATCATATCATATATGTCCATTCATTATACTTGCGTTTTTCAGAGAAATGTATTTTCCGCCGCCCTTTTAGATTTAGGCGGAATCCCAGTTTGTGGTCATTTAAAACAAGTACTGAAAATGGTCTCTTTTTATGTTTTTTATCTTAACAAGACTTACGAAGAAATCCAACTGAAAAAATCTATATTGGAATCAGTTCATCGAACTCTTTTCTGACAGCACATGGAATTTTTCTCATGAGGAAAAGCACAGCCGGAAATAATAAATCATTTCTAAAGTAGCCAAACCAATGTAAAGAAATGTTTCGTTGTGTCTCCAGTTGTTTAATGATTTACGAACTATATTTTTTTTCGTAAGCACATCTGTTATTTATGACCAAGCACACAGCTGGTATTTAGCAAGGTTTTAACAGGCATGCAGTCCGTTAGCAAATGTTTCATGTCCCATTTGTTTCTATTAATCTTTTTAGTCAATTAATAATATTTCCTTTAGATACATGTTCTTTTATTGTTGTACTCCTCCCTGTTTTATAATATCTAGAGAATATAAGTAATATTATATTGAAAGTGCAATGTGAAATACTTAATAAAAACTTCAATTTAAAATCATTTAAACGATACAAAAATGTAAAATGATTCTAAAAAAACCCATTGCAGTATTTATATAAAATGTTTATATAAAATATGATCACTACGATGATATAAATGAAATAGATAATAAAAACTTCAATAATTTTTTTTAATCACTAAAATGATACAAAAAACTGACTGAATTAAAGAAAACCATTGCAATAATTCCATTAAAGGTTTACGAGTTTTTTAAGTTGGCACTAAATAAAAGGAAATTAAAAAAACAGGAAATATTGACTTTTAATACCTCATCACTCGGTTTTAGCAGTTAAATTGGATATTAGTAAAAAATCAAAGATTAAACATATTTAAAGTTTTCAATTTAACGATACAATTATGAGAAAATAACATTTATCAACTAATTGTCGTACTATTGCCAGGTTCAGCCCCTCATTAAATCACTCTTAGTGCCCTTATAAAAACAATTTTATCAATTCTTTGTCGTGTCCAGGGGAAATGATTATTGCATACATTTATCATGTATTCGATTTCTTTTATAAACGAAATAAATAAGTGGATATATTAAATAAAAACAAATCGTATAACTTATTTTATTGGAAAAATATTAAATATTTTAAATTAAAATTATAATTATACTTTAATCTCCTTGAAAAATTGATAATGATACAACAAATTGAACAAATACGCGATGTATAGTAAGTGGAAAGAAAATAATTTATATACATAAATAAACACACAATCATGTTTCGTAGGCGTGGAAGGTGAATTGGAATGTATACTTGTGTAGGAGTGTGAAGATTGGAGTGATGTACGGGCCCTACACATTCAAGTATCAGTCGTAGATTTGGGGATCTCGTTATGTTCAAGGACAGGTTTATTGGTGTGACTGTACCATGGAAAATAAACAATCTGTACTGTGAAAACTAAAAATATACTTTTTCCACAAATTTATAAAATTATTAAAATAATTAATGAGCTATACGCAAAGTTCTAATAATAAAGTTAGGACCTTATGACTCTTACATTTAGGAAAGCCCTTTTCACCTGGTTCAATGAGATACGTTATAAACAAAAATGTCAATTATATAATCCTAACTAAATGTACACATATCCGTCCGTGGGATGGATTGGGATTCCGAAAATTACGCTTTGTGACAGGATTCACGAAAAAATCGTAGAAACATTCTTAAAAATATAAATTTAGGTTTTGATAAAAGAAGGTCATGTAATTAAATTATATTAATTAATGAAAACCAATTACAAACTAAAAAAAAAACTATTTTTCGGGTGAGAAAGTATAAAAACAAACCAGCTCTAACTGACTAATTCATTAGCTCACTAATACCTTAGAGTAATCATTGCGCGCCTATGTTTATTCAACAAGCCTCAGTTAAATCGCAATTACTTTTCTTAGTATCCTGCTAATTCCCTGACAGGAGAAATTTTCTTCTGTCAAACCAGGAGTTTTTCCTTCAAGGTTTTAAAATTTTGTACATTTCACCCATAAAGTGTTCTATGACGGAGAAATATATTTGTTTATAAAAATCATGAAATCACACCAGGATCATATAATCATGGAGCTAAATTATAAAGATATGAAGTAATTTTATTTCAAATATTACTATATGATTTTTTAAAATATCAGAGCTGTAGGTCTTAGACGTGTACAGAACTAAATGAAAATAAATGCCATTTCATATTTAATAAAATGTAAAATATTTTTTTCAGCTAAAGTTAAAAACATGGGGTGGTTAAGATAAGCTATAAAATGGTTATAAGGTTCAGTTGATAAGCTGAAGACCCTGGGTTCGAATCCCGATATTGCAGATCAATTATTTCATCTGAAAACAGTCACGGACGGACCCTGTGGGATATACAAACCCAACTGAGACTCACCCAGCCTCGATAAAGTGGGCTTGTTAGGGCTATAAATTGGCATTTTACCCCTTAATTAGGATCAAAATCCTAGGGTTTGAGCGTGACAAATCACCTACATTTACAAAAGTTGTACTTGAAATATTGCAGTATCTAACATGTACTGAAGTCAAGACCCTTCATGGGTGTTCATGGTAAAGGAAATATACCATAAATCTATCTTCTATATACAAATATAAAAAAATAAAACTATATTAATAATAATTAGTATACTAAGGTTGTTTTCTAACAAGTATAATAGCGTTAAGTACAAAGAGTGACAAGTAAATGAAGACGGAGACATACCGGCCCAATGGAATGACATGGTTTCTAATCATAAAATCGAAGAAAATGAGTTGTTAGTGTGACTAGGTTCTATCTGACTGAACTTTACTGTAAGTAGGACGTATTCATCCAACTATATGCTGGTAAATAGGCGGGTTACAAGAATACAAGACCAGATACATTTTTTTTTTTAAAGGTTGTTTCCTATCACATATGCTGCCTAAATGTGTAATTGTTGTGATATCACTATTATTTTTTAATCATTTATTTATTTAAACACTCTTCCTTGCCCCACGGCAATATTAATTATTACACAATTAGATACATCACTATTATTTATTAATTAATGATGGCAGCATATGGAGAGATTATTGGACATTGACTGTATTATCCCCAGTCGCTATTTCACTTGTGCTGTTCTAAGTGGTAAGACGGGCCGAATACTTCAAGGAGCTACTGGAGATGGATAGCAGTCATCAGGAAGCAACAGCACATGAACCATCTTCTACAATCATGATGGGAAGAAGACGACTTCATTAATGAAGATGAAATATCAGAAGGATTAGCGTCTCTCAATCTAGGAAAAGCTGCAGGAATGGATGCTGAAATACTTGGGGACGCAAGAGAAAAGATGTTCATCATCTTCTAAACTTGGTATAGAAGAATAAAGTAGTGCCAAAAGACTGGTTAATCTCTGAAATAATACCAATATTTAAGAAAGGAGACAAAAGAGATTGTCACAACCATAGAGGAATCTCCCTTTTTAGTGTACCCAGTAAAATATAATCCAAAATACTAGAAAGACGTATTAGGAATGCAGTAGAACCAATGCTGGGGGGGGGGAGACCAATATGGATTCAGAGGAAATAGAAGCACCCAAGATCTTATCTTCACACTGAGACAAACATCTGAAAAGATCATAGAAAACAAGGATGTCTTCACCTGTTTTGTCGGCCTCACAGATCTTCCTTCGAGAGGATCAGAAAGGAAGATATTATAATGGCTCTCAGGGAGAAAAAGGTCAATATGGGACTCCAGAAAGGAATCCGAAGTCTTTTCAAAATACAGAGTCGTAAGACTAAACAAGACGAGGTTAGAGCAAGTAGGGGATTTTAAATATCTCGGTGCACACCTTAACGACCACGGCTGGATAGATAGCGAAATGTGGGAGGAGATGACGATTGGTACAGGAAAGGGATTCATGGACCAAGCTCTACAGAAAGGATCATCAAACCGTTGGCGGTAGAAGAGGAGGAGATCAAATAAATAAAGATACTGTTTTGTGTTTCCATGTTCTGTGAAAAATTGTTTTAATTTGAAGTCTGAACTGTGCAATTGTTTGCAATTTCCGAGTGTTATGCGAGGAATGTATCTTTTAGGCTGGGTGATTTTGTCGATGAAGTCCATATAGTGTTCCATAAATATATATATATATATATATATATATATATATATATATATATATATATATATATATATATTTATTTATTTATTTATAAAATAGTAGTTTTTCCTATTATAGAGTGGCCTGAATTTGTGCCGGGGAGACCCGCCAGAAACCATTTTTCTCTATCTCTTTCTCTCTTAGCAATATCTGATAATGGGAAATCGATTTTAATTTCGTATTACTCATAAAATAAATAATAAATTAAATTTATTTAATCTGGTGCGTGCCTTATCTGTCGACTGGGTATGTTAATTCCCGTTAAATATAAGGTTGATTTACAGTTTCATAATATTGGCGTTCTCGTATATTTTATTATAACAGATCATGTTAATCGGGATAGCGGGATTAGTAGAGCGCTGAGTTGGTATGCTGGAAAGTGCCGGGTTCTAATCCGGTGTAGGCAGACAAATTATTTATTTTGTTAACAGTCACGTAAAAATAAAAAGTTTTGAATTTTTACACCCAAAAAACATTTATTCTTAATAATATAACCATAATTTTGTAAATGTTCATTGTACACAATGATTAAAAATTAATGGGTACAAGTGAGATTTTTTTCTTTTCAATTTAAAAAAAAAAAGATTATAAGGTTATACCTAAGAATTTTTGTTATACCAAAATAATTCTAGAATAAAATTATTTTTGAATTTTATAAATAGAAGTTCAGTCTATATAATGACATTTTAAAGAAAAAAATCCTATCTCCACGACAAATCATTCCGTTAAACATTCAGTTTATCTTCTAATCAGATAAGAACTAAACGTTTTGAAAAAATTCGGATGAGTTCGACTCCAAAACCAATCATAAAATTTATTGGAATACTTTGTAAATTAAATAAACCTATTCATATAGTAGTAATAAGATAAATAAAAATAGAATACTTATTCATTTCATTAAAATTGTTAATGTTCTTCAGTAAAAGTAGTTTAAACTATTAATTGTAATTTCTATGAGGAAAAAATAAACGATTCCAGTAAATTCCCAGAAGGTTATATCCAATAGTAAATAATAATAATAATAATAAGGCTGGGCAAACCAGAAGGTTCTATGCCCATAGCAGCAATCCCTGCTTACAGGCCTCTACCGGAACCCAAATCCTCCAGATCACTCTTAACGCAATCCTCACACCTATCTGTCGGTCCACTCTTCGGACGTTTACCAGCGCTTATTAACTTTTTAAGAATTCGTTCGCTACTAAGCCCATCTTAATCTTCGAGACGCTATAACTTGAATAATATTAACCGAATGCATGCTCTGTGTAGTGTACTCTCCTAAATTATATATTGTTTACATCTTTTTATGGGCCGAATATTAACACCTCAGGACGCTGTACTTCCTTCAGCGATCTGCTTCACATCTGTTAAGAAGAGTTAGAAGGCTGATGCTTTTATAAATTCTCATTTTTAGATTTCGGGGCAAAAGACGCGAGCTTATTTGTGTGAATAACAAATTATAACGAGCATTCCCTGCATTTAATTCCTCTTGGATTTCGTTTTTTTTAGTTACCATAGACCCTGAGCACTAAGACTTCTCGACATGTTCAAAACTATCAAATAGTTAAACAGTTACATTTTTATTAGATTTTTTTGAATGCATAACGTTTAAAGGTGTGTTAACACGTGAGAGGAACTCGCCGAAAGCGCTCTCGAGAGTAATTCGCAGAGCCCTTAACACGGGAGAGTGAAATTCACCCTAGTCCACTCTCGGAGAGCTACTCGACATGGCAACTCTCGAGAGTACCTTTCAGACCGTTTACACGGCGATTTCTATTAGTTCTGAGAGTGACTTCTAATTGTAAACATCTCGTGATTTCAGTTGATTGCTATCAGTTCTAGAGTTATTTCTACAAAACATATACATTATTTGATGTCTTCAAGGAAAAGAGAAATAGCACCGGCTTTGTTGATTTTGTGTTTGTCAAAGAAAAACGAATTGAAGAAGAAGAAAAAATGGGTCAGGTCTTGGGTCCAAAGACGGAATTATTTAGACGCTTACCACACATTGACCCGGGAATTAGAACTAGAAGACGCCCAGCAATTTAGAATATTGTGAATTTTAAAATGTACAATTTTTATTGTTTATCTGAAATAAACTTATCTGATTTCTCAAATTATGGATTTTTTCCATTCCATTTGTATCAAAATTTGTGTTTTTTTAAACTCTATTTTTATTATCTAGCTCATTAATGTCCCAAAGGATTGGGTGAGACTCGTATGAGCCTGCAAACTTCCTCGTGCGTCCATTTTTTTGGTAAAGACATTCTTGAAAGTACTCTCGGGAAGTCAAACTGAAATTGAATGTCTGAGAGTAACTCTCAGAAGCGTTTACACCTCCTACTGTGACGAAAGAGGGGAACTCTCGGCGAGTTCCCCCTCTACTTTCGGCGAGAACTCTCAGGACCCTTTACACTTGCGAGTTTTACTCTCGAGAGTAAACCTGCTACTCTCGATAGTTAAAAACTCGCACATGGACGAGCACCTTAACAAAACACTTTTTACTTTTACTTTATCTTAATAAATGGATAACGAGCAAAGATTTTGATCCTAGACTCTTAATAGATTGTCCATACGTTTGGGATTTATTGGCATTCACTATTTTCCTTATGGTTGATTTAGTACAATAAAAAGCGCGTTGGTTAATATTAATTATACGATGGTTTAATTATATACATTTTTACACTTTGTATTTTTCATTACGAATTAATAAGGAATTTCGAGATATCACGTACTTGCTGAGGAGATATATTTAGAAGGATATGTTCTAGTAGGATATAGGTTGCTAAGATATTATTGTAGAGGAAAAGGGCTCAATATTGGTTTCGGTTAAGGCTGGACTTGTGCTATATCACGGCCTGCTTCGCTGGCAAATAGAAATAAATTGCCTGTCGACCTCAATATCTAACACATAAGGCCCCCCATCCACAGCCATCCGACCTATGTCTTAGCCCATCTATAACTGTTCCGTCACATCCCAATCTATCTTAGGATATGACGTAACCAAATTAATACTAATTATTCTGGTTTATAGAATTTTAAAAAATTTCCGCTCGCGATTTTTTTTAAAAAGTGTATGCTTTGTATCCTTTTTTGACATGAATATAAAATAAAAACTGTACGAATACAATCCATGAAGGGTAATCGGTTGTGTACATGGTAGAGACTGTACTGTTTCTATGACAACGGCTTGTAAAAGATCACTCTCAACCGCTAGGTTTTCCCTACGCACATATCCACTTTATGGAAGATGGGATGGCCCCAAGATATGATGATACTGCCAACGGAGTAAATAATTTATCTGCCGCAGCTAGATTTGAATCGGGAACTTTCAGAATAGCAGCTTAGCGCTCTACACATTGACCTATACCGTTATATGGAAAAACTGTTGAAAACATCCATGAAACCTTGCGTAAACAAGGTATCATTGGAATATATTTTTTATTTTATATTTTTTTATTTCTTTTATGATGATATCCCTATTCAAATAAAGTCTATAACAAGTTTAAAACAAATTACATTTTCTATATTAAGCTACATTACTCTTGATTTTTTTAAGCGAGGTATTAACTATTATGATTAATTATTTGGAATTCAGTGTTTCGCTATTAATATATACAGCTGAACCTGGGGAATTTGGGGGTAGAAAGGGAAAGCTCAACTGGCTTGATCTCGGATAAATCACCTCCCTACATAACCGTTTTGTTAGAAACAGTGCAGTCTCTACCACACACCATATACATTTCTTTCCTCTTTTTTTACATATTAATATATTAGCATGCATGTAAATAATAACACTCAGTTCTGTAAAAAAAACTTATAATTATTTATACAGCCATTAGGTTATGATTACAAAATAATCTATCAATACGATGCAATTCTAAATACTTGAGGTTCAACATGTTTTTGATTCAAAGTTTGAAGGAGATAAATTTTGAATTAGTAAATAAACAAAGTAATTTTTCCAGCATAGTAGCTATGTATGCCAAATTATTTTTTTCACTAAAACTAACAGTTTTTCTAGTATAGCATAAGCAAATGGAATGACAAAAAGTAAATATAGCACGAATAGAAAGGCGGCAGATTTTTTTTTTCAAAAGCATAAAATAAAAATATCAAAATAACTGGGTTGGGAAAAATGACACATACAATCGTATTGTTATTTATTCTGACGTCCTACCTTGCCTTTTGGCAACACGTGTTTGCCATCGCTAGCATTGAATGACTTCAAATGGAACTTGCTTTTACAACTTTATTTGTCAGCGTCTCCGGTGAGTTTATTTCATCAGTTAATTTATCTCCAATTTCGTGGAATTTTTATGGCCATGGCCCAGGTTATTAAAAAAAAAAAAATGTAAAGTGTCAAAGAAACAACTAGAATTTTTAACAAACCCTCAAATAAAACTAATATAATGAAAAAATACACTTATCGAAATCAATATTCTAAAATTAACATAGATATATTTACTGTATAATGAAGGAAATATAGGATAACTAGTCAAAATAAATATTTTAATTAGATTTAATACTTTTTTAATTAAGTTAAAAAAAGGTAACCGTTATACGGGGTTACGCCAATGATCTATCTTACGGTCGCTATACAGTTATTTTTTGAACAAAGAAATGAACTGAAGAAGATGGGAGGAATTCAAGGAACTGTAGGATATAGCATCGTGTCTGTGGAAAATTGTTAAAGTCTTCTCTGTCTGCTAATAGAACCTTTAAAAATATTTTGTAAATATTAGTCCTTAAGAGCACCTATGCAAAAATCTTAAGAAATCTTGAACTAAACAATGAAATATCTTTGTTAAAAAATCACAGGAAGTTCCTGAAAGAACGCTTTAGTTGAATGTCATAAATAAATAAGATATGTACAATAATTTTGTTAATATCGGTTTCTTTAAGATATTATTTATTTCTCCTATATTTTCAGGTAATTAAACTTTCTTTTTAAATAGAGTGTCTGTCTGGATGTACAAAATACCTCATTAAAAATTAATATATATACATATATATTACAAAAATTGATGTGACAAAGTCTAATCATTTATGAGGCCCACATAAAAAAAAATCCTCGAATTTTAAAAACTACCATCCTAGCAATATAGTCATTCTTTCTGCACCTAATCTATCTTTCATTCTAAAACAAATGTACATATACAGGGTTTCTGGCATTATAAGTAAACTGTAAAACTTTATTTGTTTTTTCTGAAATATCAGGTCCTAGCGATTATTTTTGAAGGTCATATGATTTATGTCGAAGTCGGAATATAAGAAGTTTGTGATAAATATATTATCTGGACTTAGTGGAATCGAGTTCCCTGATGATGGAGGAATGCAGCCATTAAAAAAAAACCTGCAACACTATTCATGAAGGTTCTTGGTCCCAGCATATGATAGAGGCACTTTCTATGCTAACGGTAGTAGAAGGAAGAGATTTGGCCGAGATTACGCTCAACAGCTAAGGTTCTATTTCCCAATTAAGATTATCAACATTATAGAATCTCTGTGAGCCCCCGAAAGGTCTGCAGATGATACAAGTTCGATCCACTATTGTTAACAAAATATACCACTCAATAACTGAGCCCTCTCCCCACTGAATACCTCGCTCCTTCCTTCACTAATAATCTACTTGAAATCAAATAATAAGTATTCATAATATATTACTCTTTAAGCATAAATAGCGACATAGCTAATTGAATATGGCAAGGCAATGAAGGGCTGACGGAGAGGAGTCAGTCCCAGAATGAACTAATATCTTTGAAGATCTGGCCCTTCTTGTTAGCCATCGCGACCCTTTACCTCCGCTTCTCAGAATGTCCTCTTCGGCAAACATGATCCTATAATACGAATTTTCTTTATCGAGCCAGGAGGGAAAAAAATACCTTGCCAAAAAAATACAACAAAAAACATTGTTATCTTTAATGAAGGAGAGCCTTCCTCTCTCGAGTGTATTTTATGGAAAAATCTTCTTACAAAAATATTCAAAAGGCGAAGTGAATACGTTTTGAACTGAGGGTAGTAACTTACACAGGGCCGTAAAACAACAGTTGTTAATTTTATAAGTAGACACATAACACAAAGCTAAAATTAGCAATATTTTCCCTCTATCTGGAACAGAATCTCTACGCACTCATTATTTCAGGATTTTATCCATGTTCCACCTATGCATAAATATTCCACATATATATTCTATATATTTATATTCAACATAATATATTATCCTAAGGAAAATATTATTTAAAATCTATCTTTATTGATGACTTAAGTTGTACTACTAAAAATCATTCTAATTGCTAAAGAATAAATCAAGTAAAATGTATTCTTAAAACGTAACAAAAAAAAAAAGTTTTTTGACGAAGAAATATTTCATTTATATGTTTTGATCAATATATATCACATTTAGTTCAAATTAAAATCACCAGCATATCCAACAACCTATTCTCTTTTTTTTAAAGTTACAATTGTTGCTGATTCATTTAATGCCAATTTATTCTGCTTTGGCTGATCCGACGATGGTATAGTAGGAGTTTTAAATTTTACTTAGCCAGGTATATTTAGGAGAGGGATCTTTGATCAGTACCTCATATCGCACATGCTGAAGACCCCCATTTTACAACCCTTCCGAAAGACAACATAACCAATGATATTTACATACAGCACCTACAATGTTGCGCACCTAGGGCATAGAAGGTTGTTATGCTAATCACAATCCCACAGTTTACCCGATATTACAATTAGTGCGGAATGAAGGTATTTGATTGAAATACTATTAAACAAGAATTAGTATTAAAATGTCTTTCTTAAATCTAAAGAAACTATACTACACAATGCATTCAATTAATGATGCATTTCTTGTTAATTAACAGTTCCTTCAATTAATAACATTTCCCTACATAATATATTACAAAATAAATGTATGAATAAAATTTCAAATGTGTTTTGTCCGTTTGAAGCTCTGTTTTTGTTTTAACGATTTTTAGTAAAGCTTGAATAATATTACTTGACTTTTATATATGAAGAAGAAAATGTTCCAGATAGAGGTAAGAAAAAATCATCTTTAGTAAGAAGAACTCTTTTTTGTAAGCCAACGTTTAGGCCCACATTGCAGGTGTTCGGGTGTTAGGGGTTATAATGTGGTCAGTAGTTGAGAGTTGACTGAATGTTTTTTAAAAATTGATTGTTATTAATCATTACTATTAAGAATAAAAGCAACCATCAGATTTTTCTTCTTGCAGCCCATTCCGATTTTATTGTACCTGCAGTCAGTGGCAGAGTGGGCCCCAGAATATTCTAGCTTAACTATGGACTATTTATTTGTATGCCGTTTTGAGATTTTAAATTTTGGTAATAATACGGCAGTGTTTACATGGAAAAAATTGATTTTTTTTTTCAAATCCGTGATATCCACATTAAGAGGTTTGGAGACCTGCTTTTTACTCTGTATTATTATAATTTATGCAGTAAGTGGTTTCCTGATAGTTGGGATCTTAAGTTTATGTAATACCAAAATAACTTCTGATCAGAAAAACATATTTAGAAAGGAAGTGTTAAAAATAAAATATAAAATTATGTCGAGAGAGACGCGAGGCATATCCTGGGAGTCAGGAGCTGGATAACGGCTGCGCAAAACAGACGATTGGAAGAAGCTGGTAGAGGAGGCCAAGACCGCGACCACACATACGAGTATACTCGTGTGTATACGTTCTGGTTTCTCACCTAAGTTATGTATAGAAATATGCTCGGTTCCCCCTCCCTCATTATAGATATTCCATATAATACATATTATCCATATAATCACAAATTTGAGTCCAATTTATTTACATCCAATGAAATGGATAGATAGATATCGAACAACAGAAGTGGTTTAATAGCAGTGGAGTAACGTTACAGCTCCGTAACAAAATTGAATGTAACCTAATTATAAATTAGTTTTTACGCACTAAGCCATCTTTCGTAAAGATATTGGTTATTTGTAATAGATATGGAAGGTAAAATTAGATCCAGGAAGAGGGTTATCGTTTTTAAAGAGCAGACAGGACCGACCACGCAGAAGTTGGGCTGCTAAAGTAGTGAAGTAGTGATGGATGTTAACAGCGTGCTAACATAAGAAGAGAATGGAGTTGGGAACCAGTTAGCGGGGCGAGGTATTCCCCTCGACAAATGGCTCTTCGACTTGTACAAATGTCGGCTGTTCTCGAGCAGACCGCACTTCACTACGACCGCAGAACCATGCGGCTGCAACCGATTGTTCTATACTCTTGCTAATTCCAGTCCTATATCCATTATCAAGCAGGTTTACTGTACCCATGAGTCGTTAGTCAGCTTTGGTTTTACTACAAAAATCATTAATTATACATTTGAAAAAATCATTCAGATGTACAATTATCGATATACACGGGATTATTCCTCCTTACGAAAATTGGACTACTACAATTAACACGTATTCATCTTGTTTGGCATAGCAGTGTAGTCCAAACCCTAGTTCTTGTAAGAGAAAGAATAATTAGAAAAAAAACTACTACCACCCATGGAGAATCTTGGTTTCAATACGTCATAGAGACAATACTTTTTCTATGATAACGGTTGCGCAGGGAGTGATTTGTTTGAGATCACGTTCAACAGACAAGGTTCGACCATATTGAGAGGTCAATTACCAACTTTACAGATGTTCGGTGAACCCCCAAAAAGTCTGCATGCCCTACAGGCTCGATTAACGGCTTGTTATATTGTTTGAATTTTCAATTTAAATATTGAATCATTAATCAAGTCAAGTTTATGCTTCAACGCAGAGCAATGTAAGAAATGAGGCGAAAAAAGGTTTATAAATTTGTACGGATAAGAGCAAAGCCTCGAAGCTTTATGGCAAAATAAGACATAAAAAAAGTGTTTATGAATTACCGTTTCGTTGTATAACTAATGACAGAAAAACTAATGATTATTTCAAATCACTTTTTAAAATAATAATTTACATAATATTTTTCAACTTATACAATGCAGACTATTTTAAAGAATACTATTTTAAATAACCTGCATAGGCTGCATATAAAAAGAAATAACCTCTCAGACTAATATGACAATCCTTCGAACTTTTCAAACTAAAATAAAACAAAAAATATTATAAAAACTTCAGTAGTTTCAGTTGGTCTCAGAAAAGTACTCTGAAACTAATTTTAAATTACAAAAAAAAACTGAGTCATCAGACAGAAAAAGAAAGAGTTAGTATAGGAGAGAGAGAGAGAGAGAGAGAGAGAGAGAGAGAGAGAGAGAGAGGGAGAGATTGCATTAAACTGATAGTTCTTTCAATTTTACAAAGAAACTATTTTACCCTTTAATAAACATCACCGTTTCTAAAGAAAGCCTTTGAATTAAAAACAAAATTGAAATTTTTACTTTACTGGTGGATTTTTCTTCTGTTAGGTTTGAAGTAGAGAGGATGTGTCTCAGTGTGTAAGGCACTGTTCTACGAATTCACGGTTCTTTTCTGACAGTGTAATTATTTAAATATGTACCCATAATTGAGGATGAGGGAACCAAACACATATGCTTATTCATAACTGAAGCGATAAACCAGGATGGATCTATGTATGTATGTGTACACGTGGTTACCTACCATCGGAACCACATACTGATTAAATAATAAATAATACAGATATAATATAGAACTAGATGTAAAGTAGAAAAGCATTTCTAGAAAATCACTTTGGGAAAAATGCATTTCATTACTAGCATCAAGTCAGCACCAAAAGAGTTAAGAGTGAACAAAGGAAAAATCAAATGGGCATGAAAGTTTAAGTATCTTAGTGAGTTGATGAGGCCCTTTGCTAGTGAAAAAGAAGTTTGCTTTGCGAGTATGAATAAAATTGAAATGAGTTACCAACTCACTAAAATTTACAACAAAAAGTCAATGTCCCTGAATGAAAAACACAGGCTTCCATTTCTATAAGACAAGAGGTTCTGAATACTGTGGAATGCCTCACTAGGGATAAGAAATGTTAAAAAAATTGGAGATCAAAGAAAAATAAATCTTGACGAATATTCTTGGCCTAATTAAAGACCAAGATGAATACAGGCTGTGCAAGAGTGAACTGTACCCTCATGATAAAAAAATATCGGATGTGAGGAAAATATGAGGAAACGAGTTGTAAAACTAATACAACGAAATACAAAATATCAATAATTTAATTGAAATAATATGGTTTATAAAAGAAATGACCGTTTTATCAAATTCCAGAGTTCAAAAGTCTGTAAATATGTTAATGCTATTTATTATTTACCAACACTTAATAATCCCTTTAGAGTATTCTCTAAGCTTGTTTACTGACACTTGATTCTTCAAAAAAAGCCTCAGTTTAGTTATTTATTTCAATGAAGAAACATGACAGTATCCTACGAAATTCTCGCAATTTTAAGACATTACTGGAAGAATAAATTCACAGCAACTCATGAAGTTATTAAATATGAAGGAGAAGGTGTCCTTGAAAAATTTAGCAGTGGAGATACGACGTTGAAAAGGAAGAAGGGTTCCGGGCGACTATTAATGGATATTGATGAGGTTCTGAAGGAAGCTGTTGAGTCAAATCCATCCACAAGTACTCGCGAACTTGTCTGGGAGTTTGGTGTGTCGACAGATATTGTTCGTCACCACCTTCTGTTTATGGGAAAGGTGAAAATGACCAGTAGACGATCTTTTTTTTATAGACCCTATTAATTTCATTCTTAGCATTAATATCATCGAGGATTTCAACAATAGTTAGATCATTTTTAATTTCAATCATTGGAAAGGAGTGTCCTCAGTGACATTTAACTATAACAAAATCTTTTGGGGGAAACAAAAATTTCAACAAGTTATTGATATTATAAGTTATTATTAGTATCAATTGTTCATAGTTGTATAATAGTTTATAATAATAGTTAGAACAGTTTCTTAGGTCAGTGAAATTCTAACCTTTAAATTAAAGTTAAAACAAATTGTGTAACTCATGGACAGGCCGCTAGGTGTCGCTATTCTCGAGCATGTTGCTGGTGCGACTCCACATGTTTACCCACTACCATTAGCCGCTAAACGCTGCTAAATAAGTTTTCACTTTAAAAAAGAAAACAGGTAAATATATTGAAATTAATATTATAAAGAGACGAAATTATTAATAATTAAATTATTATAAGTTGTCAACACAGGCAAGATATCTGATGAAGAGAAGATATGTTTCCCCTTCCTCATCTCTACAGATGGAGAAATTGCGCGCTGAGTTTGCCCACTCATTAGGGCCGCTTCATCATGTTGCTCGATCGCAAGCGATTCCTCTCAACCGACCAATTTTCCCCCCGTCCCCCCTCCCCCCCCACAAATTTCCTCCCCCCTTTACTTTCGGGGAAATGCGTGCTATTCGTGCTATATGTGGAAACCGCTGAATTGCTCTCCAAACAAACTCACTTATTTAATCACGCGTTTGTTTAGCAATAAATCAACATTAGCTCGTTAACCAATCAGAAATAGGTTAATTCTAAAAAGTAAATTCTGTTTTAAGAATTTAAGAGATCTTTGTCACTAATCCGTCTATAAATATTTATTTTTTGGTGAAGACTGGAATTGATTTTATATACTTTGGTTATTAATAATTAAAGCTGTAAAAATATAATACTCACCATACACAACGACATGAGCGTTCTCACTATAAAATCATATATTCACAATTAATGCATGACATTTTACTCTTCAACACAAAATCACCAAAATCCATTTGTTCTTCCTCTTTCCAAATCCTTGTCAAGAACTATTGATCTTTTCTAAAACTTGATATTCTTGCAAAGAGAAAAAACAAGCACTTAAATGAGATTTGCTGAATGCGCAATTGCGCAGGTACAAATGAAATAAAATAATAAAGAAGAATAAAAGATAATAGTTTTTATTCATATATTTTATACAGTTATAACAAATCGAGAAAAATTGTTAGTAATAACCATAAAATTAAAATAGGAACAGCATGGTCGGATTTGGTGGTAAAACAAAATAATTATGCCTTAAATAGTAATAAACTATTTATTAGAAAGCGGCGTTTAGATTCTAATTGCAGGTATTTATCTGGGCTGGTAGACAAGATAGGAATATGTTTACAAATGAAATGATTGAAAATGAGGACATTTTATAAGTAGATAAATATAAAAATTCAAAAAAAACCAAAACCGAAAACGGTAAAGAAACGGACGGAAGAAGGAAGGGACAAGCACCGGCGAATATAAAAAAAGACAGTTGAAATGACGTAGTCCTTAGTAGGCTTTGCACAAACGTTGGCTTGGAAACTGTACCATCCAACCTGTAACGAACCCAATAATAAGGTTTATAGTATTCCTGTTTTGTTTTTTTCAATGTAAATTTATCAAATAAGTTCGATATTTCAAGGAGAATAAATTGATTAAAGAAAAGTGGAAACGTTCAATTTTAAAGAAAGCCCTTGTTCATCGAGGTGGGAAGGGAACGAAAACGAAAACGTACTTCGGGCTTTTGAAAAGTAGCGGTTTAGTAAGTTTACTTTAAAATGAAGTAAGTGTAAGGTAACAACCTCTTCACTGTCAGTTTGCTCTCGAGAGAAGTTTGATATGCGATACATGAAGCTTGCGGCTTCGAGAGATACCTTTAATAAACTAAGTTTCAAGAATGAATAAGAAAGATTGGGAAAATCTCTTGCTTATAATTTTCATCTTTCAACTCCGTTTTCCAAAAATGATTATTACTATTTTTCAAATTAATTTATACATTTACATATATCTATAGACTATAGGTTTACATTACATATTTATAGTCATTGGTAATCAATCTTCAACACGTTGGCTGCTAACTACGAGATAACTCGTAGATTGCGTTCTAGTCTAGGACGCCAACTGGTTATCTCGTCCTGTGTTTACTTGCCATTTTTGTGCAGCTACGATTAAACTGGATGCACTTGAATTAGAGTTTGTAATAGTAAATAGTGATTTAATCAAATTGTAATTTTAGTCCAGATTTTTAAAAAACTATTCATTATGTGAATAATATTCATAATAATAACATAAGACCTCATAAAACTAAACACAAAACTAGTAGTTTCTGCCTATACTTGAGTTGTCTTCGAGGGGTGTAGCTTACGTAGTACGTAGGGTTACTGATTATTTACTCAGCTAACAGACGTTAAATGACAGTATATAATGGGCTCATCCAGCCTCTATAAAGTGGCTAACCTCCGCTGGGAGAAAACCTGGCGTTTCGGGCGGTCTCTCTTCTATGGATCTCTTCTCTGCACAACCGTCGGGTTATTAAAACTGAGGCCTCAATATGTTACAAAATACACCCCTTTCTTGCAAAGTTCATCTTAATTTATGAAAAGAGAATGAATTTATATTGAGATAATATAAATAAAAAAGGTCATTATTTATATTTGAATTAATAATAATAATAAGGCTTAGGGAATCCGAAGGCTCGATGCCAATACCCAATACCAACAATCTTCAAATAAATTAATAAATTTACAATAATAACATAATTTATAATAATATATAAATTGTCTGTAATTATTTATTTTGCTATGGGATGATTAAATAATTAGATAAGATATATCTAAGTTATTAGTAATAGTATAAGTTAAGTATATTTTTTAAACAATACAGGAATTATAGTTGGTCAGATTAGTAAACATGTTAACTAAAACTGACATTCATGATTAATAATTATATTACAACGACTCTATATTCTAAAATAAATAAATAAATAAATATTTGTATTCTTATTTAATAAACTAATGTCACGTCAAAGTGTACCCAATACTCCTAATTGATTGTAGTGGTGTATGTTTTTGTAGTGTAGTAACTCGAAAAGTTAAAAAAACGGCATATTACCTGTTTATGAATGACTAACTATTCGAATGAAGTCTGAATAATTAAGGTGTATCTATATTTATAAATTACAAAGTAACAGTTTAACCCCAACAAGACCCTGTCAGACCAGCAATGTCGTTAAACACAGTCGAAGTAAGCGATAAATTAAAGCGATTGTTTCCAACTGTGAACCCGAATCGATTCGCCACTTAAATAGGGGAATTCAGATTCAGTGCGGACGTGGACGTGTTTGAATTATTAAACCCTACCCGGACGGTTTCGGGAGGGGGAAATGGGTGACAGCAAGTAGGGATTGGGTGACGGCAAGAGGAAAGTGGGTGACAGCAGTGACGTCATTGACAGTTGGGCTCAGGTTCTTGCACATCCTTTAAATTAGGCAGAAATAAACTTGCACATGTCGAGCCTCCAGCTCTCTAGTGAATTAAAAGGGACGATGCCGGAAGTAACAGTTTAGGGGAAAAGCGATTGAGTATTTAATATATAACTTTCACGCTCCTATAAAACCGATATTTTCGACATTTGACTTTTTATTCCTATGAAATGAGTTATAAAATCGATCTTTTGTTTTCTCAATAATTTTACTGCAAGTTGTAAATGAGTAAAAGTGTGGTCGGCAATCGTAATCTATCAAAGTGTCCGAAATAATTAGCATCAGGAATGATTCTCATGTTTTAAAATAGTTAAACCAAGATGAATACATAATCCTTCATAAGACTATATTACAAACTTGAGAGACGCAACTAAATATTGACAAGTAGCGACCCTACTAAGCATGATAGTTCTCAATCCTACCGTTGTAGGAAGGAAAGATATTCAAATTGCATCTTTTATTAACATATCTATTAATGTCCTCGAGATGCTAATGGCAAAGATATAGAGGTATTAAACATTTTATTGCCACCCGTCATGGAACATAAAAACAGATCGCAATGTCGAGTCCTAGAGCATGATTTGTAATATTAGGGCATAAAGTAAAACATTTCTCTAATCTTAAAATTTTGTTAGATTCTTTAAATTCCTTACTTGGATTCTATTTATTTAGCAACGTAAAATTTCACATTTTGAGTTTGGTCACAAAATCTTCATTGTGGCTAAAGAGATATCATATAAAAATAAGATTTTTCCTCCTTTTAAGTTTGAATATGACCTTAAGGACGAACACATGACATTGTTTAATTAATTTTTGAATTCATTAGTGTTCATCAATGATATCAAAAGTTCGCACTAGAAATTCCCAATTTCAGTTTTTATATGTCCCGAGTTATTTATCTAGAGTTGATTTACAAATATCTTTTTTGTATGTAGTGCAAAATCTGCCATTTTGTAAATAGGTTTTAATGTAGTACTTTGCAAGAAAAATATACAATGCCGGTGTATTAAAAAAATTCCTCTTATGCAAAGTTCGTTGTGTTTTATGAAAGGAAAAAGAAATTTAATTTTTTTTTTTTTAATTTAATTTATTGATATTTACAACTATAATAATATTACAATAAGTAAATCTGCTATATGTACAATACGACTTGAAAAACACTTGTGGGGAAACTACCCATCGGTAGCACTCCAAAAAGTTCTATAGTAGATGGTCTCGAGACCATCTTCTTTTCAGACGCCTCGGAGGGTTATCAGGAATAGTATGGGAAGCAAGTTGAGAGACTAGCGGATTCAAGTGTGTATGGAGCTTGTCATGGAAGGATACGTATCTAGTTTGGGCCAAATCAGTAACATATGGGATATTAAGATCATGATGGATGAGTTTGTTTGTGACATAATAAGGAGCATTGAGGATAATTTAAAATTTAAATAAATAAAAATGTCATTATTTATATGAGTTAATTTATGTTCGATAGACAGTTCAGGAATCATGACTGTTCACTAAAAATACATTAAATGTATAAAAATTAACAGGTTAGGTAAGGTAGAATTGCTTATGGACACTCAACATCAAGGGTCTTCAGTGTCCGTCCTTCAATCTGTATTATTTCTTTATGTAAGGAATAAAAATTAACAGATTGTTTCTAAACGAATATTAACTCGTCCTGTATGTTTAGGTTTAGCAAACATTGTTACTGTTATTGGGCAGTATCCTTTTGATAGATCGATTTAAACGCTGGTTCAAGGAAAGTCCAAATCGGTTTAGAAGGAAGGATAATGGCTGCTTAAGGTCATTAGGCACAAGAGGACCCTCCTCGATACCGGGAAGGACCACCTATATATATTTTGGATAAAATATACCCAATCTATAAAGTTCAATAACATTTAAGTATTCTAAATCATATTCTATTCTTTCTAAATATATTTGTTTTTTTATGCAATAAAGTATTTAATGATAAATAAATATATTTAAAAACTGTCTGTAAATGTCAGGTAAAGCGAAGTAACACCGAAAATATCATAATACATCTGGAAATAAGCTATTAGGGCGAAATTACTTAGGATTTGGTTGATAAAGTTGGATAGGACAAGCAGAAGGCTGCTGGCTGGTTAATATGATAGCCGAGTCGGCGGGAAAACTTTTAATGGATTATCCACAAACCTCTTTCATAATATTAAAACTTACTTTTTAAAATCTTATCTCCACCTCTGTCTTTATCCATAACACACACCTCCGTCATAATATTAATACACATGGTTTTGTAATACAACATTTAATCATATTCATATTAACATTTATATTTATTTATACATATTATTTTATATATAGCATATGCATTACTTTAGATTTAGATTTTCCCCCCACTCCATTTCATGGTTATCACCTTACTAGTTTTGGATTAATCCCTGATTTAGACGGGTTAGGGCAGTTTAGAATCATGAGGAATTGAATCAGTGTTAAAATTTTTAAAACCTATAATCATGCAATAGCCTATTACCATGCCTGTAAGTTTAAAATAGACAGCAAAAAAAGAACGCTCCAATCTTATGAAAATAATATTTAAAAGAAAAATACGTTAACAAAAAAATGTGTTTATTTATAAAAATCATTATAATCTAGAAAAATAATTAGTTGAAAACGGCATATATCCATTAATGCTAAACTTAGGCACTACTAAACAGTAATCCACCCAGAAGCAATTTATGCAGTGCGATGTTTAATCCTGAACAAGCAAGAGATGCTTGATCTAGAAATCGCAGAGAAAATTATTAGGAAAAAATTTAGAATCAATTAAAGGAGACGTCATAACCAGCTTTACAAGTATATAGAAACAATTACTGGCACTATAAGAAAATGAAGAATTCCATTTCATAGACAAAAACAAATAATAAACCAAAAGGGTATTCAAGTATCTTAAAAACTGACATTGGCCATCACATGGCAAAGGCCATCGAAGAACTCAAGTTCTTTCCGGATGGTATTAAAAGGCGTTCTTATTTTAGAAAAGAACTGCAGAATGTTTTGGGTTTTCAAGAAAGAACTAAATGAAAAAGCAGGTACACATTTAGACACGGGAAAGAAAGCAAAAATACTGTTTATAAATGAAAGAGATATGGAAAGACTGGACACGCAGTCCAGTGGCTAAATCGAAAAAACTAACCAATGGTAATGATGGAGAATGCAGTTTTATCTAGCAAAAGGTGGATTGGGTACCTTATATTTAAATTCTAGAATAGAAAAGTAACATTATTCTGGGACTAAGTCACTTTAGAATAACAAACATGAACAGAAATAAAAACATTATATATATATATATATATATATGTATATATATATATATATATATATATATATATATATATATATATATATATATATATATATATATCTGTCCAGAAGGCTACATGATACAAATCATAAAGCGTATAAAACGTGGCAGAAAGTGATAAAAATATATAACCAAATAATGATAATAAGTAAATAAACAGTACGAATCCTGTCAAGACATCAAGCAATTGAAATAATAGATAAATCAATAACAAGTATTGAATGGATGAGCTAGCAAATGATACTTTATTTACTGGATATATGCAGTACGAAAGATGGGAATAGGTTTACCCGGTGTTATTTCGTATGATCCCTATAGCAAACCCCATCCCCGTCAGAACATACCATATTCGAGCCGGCAGTTTTAAAAACCTTAAATGATAACGGATAATTTTATAAAAGTAAATGTAAAAAAGTACCTTGTTGCAACAAAAAAACAGAAAGTTGCATAAGAACAATGTATATTCTTTAAAACTCAAAATGTATATTAGTTAAATTTTATTAAACATTATAGATTGGGTATATTTTATCCAGAATATACATAGGTGGTCCTTCCCGGTATCGAGGAGTGTCCTCTTGTGCCTAATGACCCTAAGCAGCCATTATCCTTCCTCCTAAACCGATTTGGACTTTCCTTGAACCAGATCCCAATAACAATAACAATGTTTAGTAAAACCTAAACATACAGGACGAGTTCATATTCGGTTAGAAACAATCTGTGAATGAAGTGACTTAAAAAAAAAAAAAGATAAAACATGAAGAAAGGACTTGGTTTGATTTACAGTGCAATTATAATGATGAAGTATACTAATAGGTCTGATGCCTAGAAGCCTAATTGTTTTTGGATTTTAGACAGCGTTCGGCTGAATTACGAAGATATAATTAAATGATGTAATGATTGTAAGAAAATAAGGCGCATGCCGGATTTTATTCTGTATAGAATTCCAGGTAAGTACTAATTGATCGATGAAGAAGTGTTGAAAAGCCCTGAAAAGGGTAAAAGGGGATTATAGGTACAGAGTTGATGTTTATTTGAGAGACAATTTGTATATAGAATATTGTATATATTATATCTGTATAGAAATATATAGATATTATTATACAAATTGTATATAGAAGTAGATATACGGAAAATGCCATTCTGAGTGAGATCCGTCGAGACGTACATCATGCAGCCATAATATAAAGTGTCTAAAGACATGCTAGATGTATGAATGTTCTATCATGTAATGGACTTGAACGTATGATGACTGAGAACAAAAAGGTCAAACCATGAATAGGTTGAGGTTCTCCAGGTAGAAATTGTAATTGGAATCAGAGTAATTAATAGATTAGTATTTAGGGCACCTGCACTTTTGTATTGATTTACATAAAACGGAAGAAGAGGAGAACGCCTTCCTATGCCAATAATATATATTTGAACTAGAAGTTAGCAAACTTCTGTTACTTTAATACAGGCCCTATTCTTAAAAATAAAAATGTGGTTGATAAACTTAATAAAGGGACGGAGAGCAGAGGGTGAAGGGCATTAATATTTTAGTTTTGATCCGCACCACACTCTTCTATTGAATTTTAGCCCGAGGTTTTATATGATGGAAAATCTCTGTCGAGATAAATATTCAAGAGGAAGTGTGTCACCGTGATTTGTGAGGAATTTTTTTATATCATGGTTTATGTTACAGTGCCTTCGTCAATTAAGTTCCAGGTCACCGTAATTGAATAATTTACATTTTAAACTCGTGGTATATTCCATAAATACATACTAATTTAATTTTGTTCCATAAATTTATAATTATATCATACTTAATTTGAAACAATAACAAGGATTAGGATCATTACAAAATCGAACATATCACATTTAATAGTAATAATAAAACGGAATAAATATTTAAAAACAAATTATTTCTGTCCATTATTTTACAAATTCAACACTTTTAAATATATATATATATATATATATATATATATATATATATATATATATATATATATATATATATATATATATCACTGCTAACTAATTGTGTTTCTATTTGTCTTGTTTTTATTTATTAAAGTATAAAATGGATGAATAGAGAGCAATTTGGCTTTTGAGAAAACATTCTGAAATTCAGGATTACAGTTAAGAGGTTACATATGCAGACGGCATATGTAGATCTTATTGGCAGCTCGTTTAGAGCATCTTTTCATAGATGACTAGAAAAAAGAAAATTAAATCACCAAGTATTTTAATTTAATTTAATAACAGCTTATGAAGTTATAACTTCGTAGGAAGCACAACTTTAAAAAATAAGAAACGAAGTATAGTAGAGGATGGATAGAAACATGGCTTTGTATTTTGAAAGTATATTATATATTGCCTGGAACTGTTGGCTTTTCTTTATTTGCTATGTATCATAGTTTCATACTTCACTATCCTGGGATTTGAGTGTAATAAGGCTATTACAAACTTATACCTGAAACGCAGTTGCACCATATGAACTTATTGTGAATAGGCAAGGGCAAAGTTGAAAACCAGTACCTACCTCGGAAAGTACAAAGGAATACTGTTGTGTACTTGAGCTGGGTTACTCCTCCATCACAAGTTGTAAGTACTGAGTGCCACCGACAAAAGGCTTGGTAATTGAATTAATCTAATGGCAACAAACTCCTGGGATCCACAGAGCTTTCCAAAGCTATATCGATCGATCAGCTGCATACAAACAGCATCCTTCATACTTTATCTACTAAAATGATAAAGGATTTTGCCCCAAAAAGACTATCAGATACTAATAACTTTTTCATTTTTAAATTTTGAAATACAAATTTTGAAAATGATGATAACTCGTGCTAGAATGAGAATTTCTTCTCACAGAGACTCAAATATAGCATCTACAGCTCTTCAAAATAGTTTATTTGATTTAGAAAAGTGGTTCTATTAATGGCAAATCAGAATAAACGCCTCAAAATCGAGCCTTTTCTCTACGCAAAGCTTCATGTCCAACAGTCAAAATTGACAACGACGAAGTACCTTCCAAAAATTATGTACGTTATCACGGACTATATTGGAATAAGGCCTACATGGAACGTACATATAAAATTATAAAAGTCCATAACTGACTACAAACAACTAGAACATCTTTTGGACTGCAGTACTTCACTTGACTTGAGGAACAAATGACTTATCTATAATACTAAAACCTATTTGGACATCTGGAGCAGAACTTTGGGGTTCAGCAAAAAACGTTCACATACACAAGATACAAACAACACAGTCCAAAAATTCTCAGAAAAATTATTAATGCACCATGGTATATTTAGAATCACACTATTCACGACATGAACATTCCCACTATAAAATCATATATTCATAACAAATATATAACATTCCACTCATCGACACAATATCACCCAAACCCACTCGTTCTTCCGCTTTCCTACTCCCTGTTACCTGGACTTGATAAGAAAAGATTAAAAAGACATTGGCCAAGTGTCCTACTCAACATTTGATATTTTTTTTTTCCCAAAATAACTCGATGATCATGTAAAAAAGCGAAGAGAAAGACATTTCGATCAAATTTGCTGGATGCGCGATTGCGCAGATGCAAATGAAAATAAAATAATATTGATAATAAGTATAAATATTGTTGACTTAATTCCCCCCCCCCCGTCAGTAAAACCCGGAATTTTCGTCAGTTTTTTGTAAAATTTGTTAACACGTGGGGTAAAAGATATAGAAAATGAGGGAAAATATTTTCAATAAAAATTTTTTACTCTGTCATAAACCAACGACTTCGTCCTGTATCGTTTAATAACATCTCACTGATTCTTGTAGAACAGGTCCGGTACTTAGGACCTTGACAAACGCTTAACTTGGAATCCTCATACTAGACGGAAACGACAAGAAACAGCTTGCCCTTTCTGGCTTCTACTCGCTCTAAGCTCCCAATTAATTACAAAAGATTCATACACATGGCAATCATTAGACCCATCTGGCCATACGGAATAGAGCTTTGGGGCTCCACTAAGCCATCGAATTCCTCTCGTATTCAATCCTTACATTCCAAAATCCTTCGTAAAATCCTCAATGCTCCTTACTTCGTTACTAACAAAGTAACCCCAAATGACCTTAATGTCCCGTTTGTGGCTGATTTGGCCCGAATCGGTTTCAATCTTTCAATGAAAAACTTCATTTCCACTAAAACCCATTAGTTTCAAACCTCACAACGTCTTCAATTCCTGATAATCCTCCGAGGCGTCTGAAAAGAAGATGGCCTCGTGACCTAAGTTGAACATTTATTTGAGTACTACCACCGGGTAGTTTCCCTTCTTGCCTTTATGTCGGAACATGATTTATCTTTCATTATATTTACTGAATGTATTCTGTATACATTTGTAAATTTCAATAAATATATATATTTTTTAAAATGTTTTTATTTCGTAAAGTTGTTAAACTAAAAACTTTTCCTCTGAAAATGGATATTTCATATAAAACGTCACAAGCAAGAAAATATATAACTAAAATACAACTATACCCGAATTAGAGTGTATAATAAGACTCGTCGTCGATATCTCGTCAGAAATATTATATTATATTATTCGACAATAAAATAATTAACCATTTCTCAAAGCGGTTTATAAAATATAAATAAGGCGAAAGTGTTGGGGTCGAAGTGAAGGTTGGATAATCAAAAAGTCGGTAGATCCTTTTTCAGGAAAGAGGAAAGGGTTTCCACAAACCGATGTATGAATTTTCATGAAGCTGGGCGTTAATGCGGCTCGTATTCTCGGCTACGAGGGCACTAACTCAAAAATGAATCCCCTTCCCTCCGCAAAGCCTACTTCTAATTAAACATAAAAGCAAGTTTGAGATTGTTTATTGTTTCATTTACAAATACTTATTATAATCTAATGGTAACAATAATGGAGGAGGGAAAAAATGTTATTGACGAGAGATGTTACAAGTATGTGGGTGTGATTATTGATATTTTTTTTCTGTTATTAAAAATATAAGCTTGCAAGATATTAATAATTAGTCAATGAATATAAAACTATTCGTTTGGAGATTTTTTTTGTTATTAATATTAACTCAGCACTACAACTCGGTTACGAGTCGGTTAACATATGTACTTGTAACTTATTTACGTATTAATAAGGTTTACATATGTAGTAAAAATATATTTTTTAAATAATAATAATTACGTACATCGATGGCTAAAAGCACTATCATTGTATGTCCAATTTTTCCCTCTTGAGAAATTAATATCAATTTGAAGGTGGAGTTTTAGCTCTTTTATCGTGCACAATCGTAGTATGCCCCTTCTTAATAAACATTAAATGATTATATAGAAGGGACATACTCTAGGGGTCTCCCGCACGTTTTATATCATTAAATGTCGTTCGAGGAATATCGTAGATTTTTGCTAAGAGTGAAGCACTTTCACCTTTTTGTAAACGTTTTACAATTTCAAACTTAGTAGCAAGATCTAAACTCTTCCTTTTTCTTTTTTCCAACATTATTATAAGTACTTTTAAGAAAACAATAAGTACCCTTAAGGCAAGAATGAAGACTGAAGATAGTTCAACTGCGGAAGCTACATTAGGTAGAGATGAGGAGGTAATTAATTTCTGAGAGATGTGTACGAGGAAGACTAGGTTTTGTGTAAACAACAGATTCTAGAAAACGAAGTTGTCAAGACACAACGATTGATTATTAGCCGGCGTCTATGACTTTAGCAACCAAACTATATATATATATATATATATATATATATATATATATATATATATATATATATATATATATATATATATATACATTTTTTTTTTCCTCAAACTGAGGTGACAGTTAACAGAGAGTCACGTAAATAGAGTGACGGATAATAGAGGTTTTACTGTAATAATAAAAAAAGTAAATAGAAATGAATGAAACATAAATAAGCAGATAAAGACAAGTAGGGAAACAATGCATTGTTAGTGCTCAAATAAAAAATGCAAAGGAAAAAGCCAAATTGCTTTTGCAAAACGTGTGTCTCGATAATTTAGGGAATTACACTATGCGGAATATAGGTACCAGGTTAGTATTAGTGAAATATTAGATAGCTTAGCAAATGTTGAGATTGCCCTGTAAAGATTTGGACTTGGTAAAGAACGAATCCCTAAAATGTTAGAGCTGAGCAGGCTTATTAACTTGAATGTATGAGGCGTAATGAATGAAGCGTATGTGGGAGTATTACATAAGAGTGATCTTATGGGTTTGGGTGGTAATCTCTGTAACTTTGAAAACAGCTATTACAGTCCCAAAGCCTTTTTAATTAATATTACTAATATATTCTTCTTCTGGGGCATTTTTCTGGTCGATTTGTCGACCTCATCAGTTGCCTGTTTTCGGATATTGAAAACTTCCTTATTATACTTTTACCGCTTGTAGCAGTACTGCTATCCGAATTAGTATTATTATTACCACAGTTACTCAGTCTTGGATGGGAACATTACACATTACTCATTACCCAATCATATTACAGACAACGGCTGGCTTGGTCGATGAAATATTGAGAATTTTTCTTGCTATTCTTTTTGTCCTTCTTCCAAGCTACAAACACAAGTCCCAATTATCTGCAGCTTCCAATCGTCTCCTCCAGGACTGTTGATATTTTCTGATCTTCTCTCTAATCACTTAGGGTAAGTTTTCATAATTAGGTATTTCTATTAACGCAAATACACTGCGCTATATCTATTATTATTATTATCTGTAACCATAAGTTTGTAAAATAATTCAAACACACTTTTTGGTTCGACCAGCTATGGGACATTTCTTATTTTTATTATTTTTTTTTTAATGAAACAATAAAATAGAGTTTAGAGACTTATGGTATTGCTAATAACCACTAAACGAGAAAAGGAGATATTTATGAATGAGATAACAAGCAAGAGGTTAGCGGCTGGTACGAGGAGGTAGCTCCTAACATTTTTCATCAGACGTCAGCACCAGGCCTACAGTAATTGTGCCACAACATCTCTCCAAATGAAAACTGACTTCCTTCCACCGCGATTCGCCTTTCCTTACACTCCCAATGTATATATTTCCTTCATATACATCCTATATATCTGTGTATATATGTTCGATTTCAATCGACATAGCTTTTACTATACCCCTGGAAGTTTCCTTTAAATTGTGAATATTGAAATAGGTAAAAGTCTGCTGTATTAATTGATAGTTATTAATTTTTTTAGATTAAATTATTGATATTTACAACTGTAATAATATTACATCAAATAAATTTGCTAATATGAGCAAATAACAAGAAAACAAAAAAAAAAAAACTTGTGGAGAAACTACCCATCGGTAGCACTCCAATAAAGTTCTATAGTAGATGGTCTCGAGTCCATCTTCTTTTCAGACGCCTCGGAAGGTTATCAGGAATAGTATGGGAAGCAAGTTGAGATACTAGCGGATTCAAGTGTGTATGGAGCTTATCATGGAAGGATAGGTGTTTAGTTTGGGCCAAATCAGCAACATATGGGATATTAAGATCATGATGGATGTTTGTTTGTGACCTAATAAGGAGCATTGAAGATTTTACGAAGGATTTTGGATTGTAAGGATTGGATAAGTGATGAATTGGATGGTTTAGTAGAGCCCCACAGCTCAACTCCGTATGTCCAAATAGGTCTGATAACTGCCATGTAAATGAGTATTTTGTAATTAATTGGGAGCTTAGAAAATTTGTCCAGTAAATGTTGAAGTAGGCGAAAACATCGAGTAGTTTCTTGTCTTTTCAGTCTTGTATAAGGAGTTGTTAAATTAAATACGCAAACACACCTGTACACTACAAACCCGTGAAGACTCTGGATTTCAGTACAAGGTAGACACTATACTGTTACTTGGACAACGGTAGTACAGGCAGGTGATTTGCCCTGGATCACGCTCAACCGCCAGATTTTTCCGCCTTATATTTGGTACCCACTTTATAGAGGCTGGATGAGTCCCAGCAGGGTTCTAGATCCAATGTGACCTATCTTATAGTTAAGATTAAAAGTCTTGCCTGCAAGGGGATTCGAAACCAGAACCATTTAAAACCTTCGGCATGGAAGCACAGTGTTCCACAACCGATCCACTCCGCTTCCTCCGTTAAATCAAATACATCCTTTATTATTTTTACCTTTCTATTATATACAACAAAAAAGCTGATACCTAAAGAAAGGAATAGCTTTTTAGCCAAAATTCCTTTACAGATAAAATGTAATGTTGCAAGGACAAACAATTTGTTTTTAATTTTAATTAACAAATATAATTAACACGGCTGAAGTTAACTGAGTCATTAGGTGAAAATATACGGACTCATATCGCCCCCCGGCTCACCCAGGCAGCTCTGAGAATGGCCTACATCCAAGACCGAAACTTTGGAACATTAAAATAAGTTTCACTTATTTTGTGTTATCTTTGAATGCACATTATATGATTAGCATTATCATTATTAAATTAATTATATGATTATAAAATAAAAAATTGTTTATTTGAATAAACCCAATCCAATCCAAAAACATGAGTTTATTGAAAGCCACTGTCAACATATAACGCCACCAAATAAATAAATTGCCAAATTGAACTAGGCCTTTCGTTGTAACTGTCCCCGGATTTGGATTTAATGGAACGACTGGATGCCCCCTTCGGATTTAATTCAACCTGATTGTTTTACACAGAGGTAAAAGCTTTCACCAGCAAATATAAATGGGAAAAAAATAAACTCAATTTGTTTTAGCGCTTTAATAATAAAAACAAAAATTATCTATATGCAAAGCGAGCCCATACGAAATACCACAAAATAATACTGGTCCTTGTGCACGATGATTAGATAATTTATTTTGCTGTTTTTTGTTCAATTTGATAATCAAAAAGTTTTACTTTACTTATAATTTTATAATTATTGTGATATGTATCGTACATGCCACATCGTGCTTTATGGACAATTAGTAAAAGTGCTAGGTAGATATACAATCATTCTATATAAACAAAACAATAATAACATAACCAAAAATAAAATAAAAAAGATGTAATAAAAATAAAATAATTGCTTACATTCATACCATAATTACACTATTTACGATTTGCCTGGGGTCCCCCTTCTTCTCCAGGAATGAGGGCAAAGCAGGAGTATAGGAGGCCCCTGCCCCCTTTCCCAGCCGCCTAACTGGCCAATTAAACGCCAATGGAAGCTGGTTATGGGAGCATGACATCACACACACCGGTCGTGACTGGAGTATCTGGCCAGTGCCAGTACTCCAAATAACATTATTACAACAGGTCACGGTACCAGTGCTTTGTTAGCAAAATAAATGTGAATTTAGAGAAGAGAGGAAATTCCAGTTAAAAACCTAGGTGTTTAAAGTACACGTACGCAGTTAGCAGTAGCACCTAGGAGGGGGTGAAGATGAACCTGCAGAAAATTGTAGAGTAGGACTTTGCCTCAAGAAATATGGAAGAGGAATCCGTGAAGAAGGGTCCTTAGATGGCCCGACGAGAAAACCTAGGAGGACCCTTTTTAAATGTGGGTAGGTATTGGCAAGGGATCTATAAATGATTTAACTGTTTTTTAGTAATTCCTTATTATTACATTACTGATAATTTTAATAATTATTAAGTTTGACTGGTTAGTAAATTGGTTTGTTTGTTCGTTATAACGGATAATTGGGCGATGCTACATTGGGAGCTCTAAATTTCGTCTATCCGGGTTTAATTAGGACGGGGATTTTTAACGAGTACCTGACATCGTACTGGACTCCTGTTTAACGTCCATTCCGAAGGACGGCATGACTAATTTACACCGTATAGTAAATAGTTAACCTTTGGAAAACTATCGATTCTAAAACAGATATAATAAGTTTGAGTAAGTATTTTCAATAGTTACCCATGGTATCCTAAAATAAATAAATGAGAGTAAATAGCCTCTTAAGGACAGAATATTGGAATTTCAAAAAAGACAAATATTTATTATGAAGACAAAATAAATTAATTAAATCAGGGGAATCGATATAGTTATTTTTCTATAACTACATCATGGATAATTTTTAACGGCTCAAAAATATTTTTAAATAATTCCAAAGCCTAACCAGCTTTTAGAATGAGGAAATAAATAAGAAATAACAGGAAAGGGTGATTCAACTCGTGCTGAGACCTGACTTATGTTCCTCCACTGGTTTTTGAGGGTCTTCTTCCACAGTTTCCTTAAGAAATCTGTTCACGATTCGTGTCGGAAGGAAAACCACGAAGGATTCTTTTATTATGATTTCCTTCTCCACGAGGTTGATCGATATTTCTCAATACCAGGGAGTTGAAACTCCCAAGTATTAGAAATAATCACTTATAAATTGCACCGCATACTTAAAAAAAAAAAAACATCCGTTGTTAATAGAGTGGAGTAGAAAAATGATTACTATTTTCAGTATAAATCCTCCAGAGAATAGAGAAATGAAGCTATAATTCTATCTACAAAATCATAATAACAATAACAACAACTAATTTTTTTCTAACATCCCAAACCCGTAAGCTTAAGGCTACTCTCCCACCAACCCCTCAGCCGTTTACCAATCGGCTCGGGTCTAATTTTATTTTTATAATTTGCTTTAAGACAAGGGTTGGCAAGATTACATTTTCGTAAATTCTTCTTAATATTTTCCTTTCTTCCGAAGCCTCCCAGCATAGAGGGTCATCCAACTATCGCAACAAGGCAACCCGGTCTCTCACAAGTGCCAAATTATTCTGATCATTCTGATTTTCAAATTTGAGAACGAAAATAATGAACGTTACCTTCCATTATCCGTCATCTAAGAGCTTTGAATTCTCGATCGTTGAACAAAATTATTCCCTCTAATATCAATATCACTACATCACTACCGATTCTGCTACTTACAATTACTTTGTGTTATACAAATTTAATTCCAGCCCCACTTTATTGCCTACAAAATATTCAAAAAGCTTAATTTTTGTTAACCTAATTAACCTTAGTTTATGAATTACTTACTTGATCCTTCATAGTTAGTGATACAGTTTCGCAGCTGTACAAAACAGTTAGGAGTATTATAGTTTTATGAATCATCTACATCATTTTGAAGTTTCCTTCTCCACAGCCCGGACCTCACCGTGCGATCCTCCACCATTTCCCTTCTTCTATTCCATTCCAGATTTTTCTTCGTGAAGGTTTCCTCAACACCCTCTTTCGAGGTATGTCGGAGTCTTTCTCTGGACCTTCTTCCATCAACCTTAGCCCCGTATTTTATCTTGGCCAGGCTGCTGTTTTTTTCCATTCTTAGGACATTATGAATTATAATTTTCAAATTTAGGATCAGAATGAGTGAGCTAAATAGTGTCCAGACCGGAAAATCTCTGACTGGGAAAAACAGGTCAACACATAAGGTAAGTGGCGAATTTATAACTTGCTATCGTTTTAAATTTGGATGTGTTACCTGCCAGCGCTGGCTAGAAGCACCTATCCTATAGATCACTCATAACTGTTACAGATGAGCTCAATAAAGCACGAAAGGCCGAACTCGGACCTGTGAAATCCATCCCTCGGTTGACAATGGTCCATGCAGTGAATCTCGGTGAAATTTAAAATTTCTTTTTTGCCACAGGTATAATACTCCTTTCCTATTGGTAAATTTGAAATATCGCCTCTCATATATCAAAAGAAAGCCAGCCAATGACGATAAATTGGGCACTATCTAAAGGGCAAAACGTTATTTACAATGTAAAATGCTCAGTTTAAATCTCCCGATTTTATGGCCGTTTGTATTAGGTTAGAGCGGGGTATTAGCATAAATCGATACATGGTGTTAACCATCGGCTAAATTCTATTTATCGAAGATATATTTGAACCGATACCGGCTCGGCTTATCCTTTCCATTTATTTTAATTAGAATGGATTCCCCGTGTATACACATAATTCGAAATTTCATTTCCTCACGATATCGGAACATTATGTAAAATATAAGATGGGGAATTTAAAAAAAAACTTCGGTGGAGTAATGTAGACAAATATATACTGAATCAGATATTACATTATCTTTAGGAGATAATAACGACAAAGATTGGATTCATCTGGACGATAATAAATAATAAAATTATTGAAAAGGATATTTCAAGATTAGATGAATTCCACAGAAGAATGAAGGAAATAACCAGTTACAGAAGGCCTAAGGGATAACAAATGTAGAGTAGACAAGAAGAACAACAATAAGTTAAGTATTAATTGATTACTTTCCTAATTATTGACTTAACAACCATCTAATTAAACAAGCACAGTGTTTATTAATTTATCTATACTTTCAAAAATTACTGAAAAAGTAATACATAATTAAATCAAATAATCAAGTATAATTTTGAACATATTTGTGGCCGTCCTGCGGAAGTAGTAACCATATAAAGCGGGACGGACCGTAACGGAGACACCACACTTCTTATTCTCAGAACTATTTCTCCCATCATTATTAAGAATTTGTTTTCTCCTAATCTGAAATATTCCACTTTGTCACATTTCTTATTATTTTATACACGGGATTCTGAACTCAAAACTCCTCGAGTAACATACACATTATAAAACCATGATAAATATATTAACAACGAATCGAAACTGATTTTATTTCGCACAGTCACGATTGTGCTGTACCCAATGGGCGAATACGTGTATTAAAACAGACAGTGCAGTGTTACCACACCGTGTAAAATTAATAACAATAAAATGTCAGTATAAAAGAATGATAATAATTATAAAATTTACGTCAGAAATAAAAACAAATAATGGAATAACTACAAACCTAGGCTATGTTAAAAATATATATTTTTTATCCTAAAATTCTATGTCCAAAGCCTAAAGAATTTACCAAATTCCATATGTGAAGTAATACAAATTTTACGTATCATACCTATCCGGTCCAAAAATGGATGAAACCATGATGAGAATCTAGCAGATTACACTGCGCAGAATTGCGAAGCATGCGCCCGATTTATATTATTCAAATGATAGCTTTACGAAGATTAAGATAGTCCTGTAAAGGTGCTGGGTTTAGTAAATAACGAATTCCAAAAAAGTTACGAAGTGCTGTGCTGTCTGGGAAGCTTATGAGTGGTAGACCGAAGAGTAGGTGGGAGGATTGCGATAAAGTGATTTGGGTTTAGGTAGTGGTCAGTGAACGGAAGTATAAAAGCAGGGATTGGAGGTATCGGCATCGAGCCTTCGGGTTCGCTTAGCCTTATCATCATTATTACGTGTCACACCAATAAAATTTTAAATGGGTTTTTAATTAAAAAGCGAATTTCTAATGGGGTAAATAGATAAAGATCTAGTAATTTTTAAAATTAATTAGCTTTTCAAACTGTCAGCTCAAATAATAGAAATAATAATAGTAATATCCCTTATCGGATCCAGCTATGACCTATTGTATTTCTTCCCTTTTGAATGTAATAGCAATATCTAACAGAGCTCCATTCTAGAAAGGTTTCCCCTCGGACTTAACTAAGTTAGGCGATTGTTTTAAAAAGTATAGCCTGGCCGTTCTACTTCTCAATAAGCGGGAATTTCCTTAGGTAGCTTCCGGAAACTGTGAAAAACGCCATCTAGATAGCCGGAAGTGGAGGAGAGGGGGGAATGAACAGTCCAAAGAAAGAGCTCTTCGACTCGGTAAATAATCGCAAAAATAGGTGAGGGCGCGATAAGAACGGCTTTGGGCCCTGATAAGGGGACTTTGTGCTTCACGGCCAGGAATTAAACGGCTCTCGTAAAGCAGGGCAGTTTAAACTTCAATTGTTAAACTGGATTGCCTTTGTTCCCGATCCCTTCCATTTCTTCCCTATTATTGCAAAACTGCCTCTGATTAAAAGAAATAAAGTATCTATAACATTCCTTCTGATATAATTATCATAGTTCTGGCAATAATGGATCATTTATTACACCTCGATTGTTCGAAAAATTAATTAAAAAAATATATCCATAATGAATATAGTTCTCTTCCATACTTGTAAGGAAGATTTATAATTAGGTTAATTTTTTTTATAAAGCATTGTTTATACTATAGTAAATTTTATAGCTGTATACAGTATAGTATACAGGGTGTTCCGGAAATGCAAGTCACTATTTTAGGTATGTATTCTCTAACACAAAATAAACAAAAAAGTTCATGTTAACATATATTTCAAATTCTTTTATTATACAGATATCAAAGGTTAATGATTAATTATTTGTTATACTATTTATTATTACAACATTAAGAGTAACTTTTCAAAGGGGTCTCCGTTTTGTTGAATGCAACATTCAGCACGACGAATCCACGCTTCTCTGGCTCTTCGTATAGCATCAGGATGGCGCTTGATAGTTACTGCGGCTTCTACGATCCGATTTCTTAGCTCTTCTTGCGTGCCAAATGTCGCCGAATAAACCATAGACTTCACCCAAGGCCACACAAAATTATCTAATGACGTTAAATCCGGAGATCATGGTGGCCATTTAACAGGTCCGTTTGGACCAACACATTGTTCTCCATAAGTTGCATTTAAATAATCAGTGATAAAAGTGAGCTGGAGCGCCGTCATGCATAAACCACAGCCTTTGCCTAATGCCTAGCGGAATATCTTCTAGGAGTTCATAAAGATTAATTTGCAAAAAATGCAAGTAAGATATACCTGACAGCCTAGGTGGCAAAAAGGTATTTCAAAGGGTATTTGGAAAATTAAGAATCCCGCTTCTTGTAAAGGAAGATTCATCAGTAACCAAAATGCAGTTCAGGAAGTTAGGATCTCGTATGCATTGTCGAATTAACCACTGGGAGAAATTTCTGCGCTTGTTATAATCTTGTGGTAATAAATCTTGCCTACTCAATACGTGAAATGGATATAAATGTTGTTCGCGTTATGTTCGCCATACGCTGGTAGAGGAAACATCGAAACGACGTGACAATCTGGTACTAGTAGTAAGAGATAACTGAACAGCATCGAGTATTTTTCTTCAACGTTCGCAGTTCGTCGAAATCTTTGTCGACCGGCGTTTACTCGTATAGGTATTAGCGTGCCATTATCCCTAAGGCGTCTTTCAAGGGCCTCAAACGTTTTAAGATTTGGTATTCTTCGATTAGGAATTTTTTCACGATATCTCCGGATAGCAGCAGCACCGTTTCTATGTACCTCGCCATAAGTTAAAAGTTCTGCAATCTCGCCATATCTTCTGCAAAAGTGAATAAATTTGTGGTGTCTCCCATGATAATCATAAATTGAACGGTCTCACAATATTCACTCACATTAAAACACACAGAGCTAGACAAACAGATGAGCAACTACTATCATTGCTTATCGTTCATTTGTTTATCAGGTAATTAAAACCTGTAATAGTATTAAACACACTAAACTTTGTACAGTCAGTCAATAAATAAATAATAAATCTTTAACCTTTGATATCTGTTTAATAAATGAGTTTGAGATATATGTTATTATGAACTTTTTTGATTATTTAGTGTTAGAGCTAAAATAGTGCAGTGCAATTCCGAAACAACGTATGTTTGAACGTTGATCTTTCCAACTGTTGTCTGGCTACCTTCCTTATGATACAGCAGTTGTATTTGGACCTAAGGTGGTGGGATGTTTCCTCTGATTGCAGCTTGTTGTATTTTGAGATTAGGATGTGCTTTATTCGTTTTTTTCTATGATATTACTCTCTTTCGACACCGTCATACTTTTAACGAAAATTCTAACCCGAACATAGCTTCTCTAACTTAGGCACATTTAATATCATTACACAATTTACACTTAGACGTACAATAACACCACTGCCCAAAAAATATTATATATTATAACATGCTAATTAAACCGATATGGATTTATGCCACGCAGATGTGGGTCTCATGCAAAAAATCTCAATTACAAACCATTCAAATCTTTCAAAGGAAATTCCTCATTATCAATAAATATATCACTCATTATTCCTTTCACATAACCAATAAATCATTACAGAAAGACTATACGTGTCTGTACACAGACTGAATATACGTGACTGACAGAATCAAGAAAAACTACAACAAATTTTATGAATCACTTCCTAAACACCCAAAACTTACTAGTACAATCATTACTCACATTGCCATCGAAACCGACAAGAAGACTGAAACGCCTCTGGAGCAGGGATCTAGGATATACTACTCACTGAAGCTAGGAGTGCCTTCAATGGGAGGTTTCTCCTTCAACGGTTTTCGAAAGATCAGAAATACAATATGCCCCAAATGGCTTTTGTGCAATTTTTCTCAAGTATATATATTTATAAATTATTACTGTGTTTAAATTGTTTTTAAAAGTAGTAGAAACCGACCATTACAGCATTATTGACAAGTATAGACTTAGTTTAAATCAGAGAGGTAAAGAGAAAGTTATGATTAAACAAAATAGTATAGATATTGCATTGCTAGTAGTTCGCCCCTTTGTAAGAAGGTATCTAAGATGCATGGGCGTAGGTTTTTAAAAAGTCAGCTTAAAAATTCTGGCCAAACTAAGCAGTTAATTCCTAGAGTCCAGATTAACTACTGAGGAGAGAGGGCACTGAAGGTACAAGTTTCAACTATCCACCGGAGACTGGACTCTTTAGGAAATTATTAAAAAGCCCTTGGGAGGAAGTTGCCGCCGAAGGGCCAAATTAAAAGTAGAGGAACCCCCCCAACGGCTTCGGACCCTGTAGCTTTAATGAGCTCAGGCTCGGGGCGTCTTAGGGTCTCCTGGACGCCAACTCCCTCCTCCATTATGTGTTACTCTTTATTCATGTCTTTCTTAAAGTCTCGTTTCGTTAGGAATGGTACTCATATTTTTCCGGAATGGACTTCATATTTCCTCGTTTGTTTCTCCCCGGTATAACTTACACTGCGAAATATTTAGCAACAAGGGGAATGAACAGAAAGGCAGGGAGGTGTGAATACTTAGAAGGTACTTTACTAAGCCAAAAAGATTGCTTTATTTATTGATTGCATATACTTACCGTTTACTTTATCCGGTAAAGTAAGAAGTGTAGGGTTACTGTCAAGTAAATTTCTTCCTAATTTCACAATCTATGTAGCCCTCACCTCATTTCTTCCTCCAGTTCTTCTCACCATTTCCTTGCTGGACAGGTTTAGCTCCTTCTTTTATTAAAGAGTCTTACGCCGCACATGCCAGTACCATCTCAGCTTATCTCTGATCACTTTTTCATAAAAGTTTATCCCAGTTTCAATATTTTCTAATACCATAGAAGACTTTATTTATTTTTATTAGAAAAACTACAATGATATAATGTTAAATCATAATATCATTTTTAAATTTCTTATCGCTACCGGATCGCTTCTTCGTACGGCTGAATTAGCCGCGATATAGAAGAGAACCTTTGTATTTGAAGCATTCCACAGAGATGCATATTTCACCATCGATATTAAACGATTGTCAGCAATGGCCATGTGGGAATCCCACACCCTCCTGGGGCTGACCAAGTCTCTAGAAACCTGGCAGTTCAGTGTGATTTCGGACAGCTAGTACCGGCTTAGAAACAGTAAAATCTCAACTTGAAACTGAGTCCTATGGGTTGTAATATAAATGTTATTAATGTTTTACGAATGCTGGTGGCACTTCATTCTCATGTCCGCTATAATCCATATATCAAAAAATATAATAGTGGATATAAACAATCGCTGGTTACCAACTTCCACCTAATGCCTCGATATCAGTCCTAATGGAATCTTGCATCTCTTGGCTTGGCCTATCCCTCGAACGACTCCCTAACGACTCACGGACAGCAAAGACTAATAAAAAATATGCATCAGGCGATTTGTGCTTTTTCCAAAATATTTTAAGAGTATAGACTAGCAACATCGTAAATTGGTCGAAAAAAATTGTAATTCCTTAAACTCTTCATCACGTATTTCTTCTGGTTTCGATCTTATCGTCAAGTCCTTTGGCGACATATTGTTGGCCACACTGATAGCTTCCTCACATCTTAATCAGAGATTGTAAATGTCCTTCTACACTTCGGTATTATAGCTTTCATTATCTGAGAGCGGAGCCTATTCGTCTAGTGATCTGATTGGGTTGGCCTCGTCTAGCCGACTTCTATTTGGACAGTTGATGTACATTGTAAGTTGTCTTATTTGATGTAATTTTTCTTTTGGTGTGTGCCCTGATGATGCCTGATTTTGCGAAACGGGACTGGTGGCTTTTTAGAGTATTATTCCAGCAGAAATTTAAGGTTTTGACTTTTGGTATTTTTCCTATCGCATTATAATTTGGAATTTTATTTTATTTCATAGATACTTTACTTAAGATCTCATTACTGGCTGGAATCAAAGAAGACGATACCCCAGGGACGTGGCTAGATCGTGACAGAGGCAGAAGAGCGGATAATGCCCTGGATACGGGCCCATACTTTGGCTAATGCTGCAATATCAGGGCCTCAGGTAACGGCTTCTCATCTGTATTCAATAGCCACGCCCTGTCTCGGATCCTCCTCCATTATCTAACCCTTCACTTTAGGGATTTTTCATAACCCTTTGGTCGGAAGAAGGCTCTTTGTCCCTAATCTCCATGTTATCACATGTTCGTCAATTCGGCCTCCTGTTTGTTCGGCAGGAAGATTTTAGAAGAATATTCACAATGCTCTCATTAGGCTTGCTATTGTCGAGTTTCGCCTTAAGAAAGAAGCAGGAAACAAGTCCAATACCAGTTTGGTGCTCAATGGGACCTCCCGTGTACAAGGTGTGATTCAAAACCACTTTTCCAACTAGCAAAGTAAAACCAAGGCATAATTGGAGTCTTTGAATAAGTCGTGGAATCCACATAGAAAAAATTATCTAGGGAATTCGTTCCCTACACAATGGAGGTTAGGCGGGTTTTTTCGAGAAACTGTCGAGTTTGATCCTAAAAAGAAAAGTAACAACTCCATAACAGTGCATTAAAAATAAATATAAATTGGAACCAGAATATATTCTGACAGTTGGATAGCATATTTCATCCAATAATTAAATGAAGGGAACTATAAACATTTTCAGTTGAATATCCGATAAAACTATGTTGATTCTTCAAGTGGAGCATTATACTAAACACATGAAACGATTATGTGTCTCAGCTAAGCGGAGGAATAAAAACCACCGTGGAAATGCGAGGAACAACACCTTGATCCATACTTATGTGAATTTTTGTGGCGCATGGTTTCTAATATGTTCGCTTCGATTTGTCTTCGATGCCCCGAGAAGGTCTCATGTGTCCCGCCGTTACGTTGAGTTAAAGTGGCTTTTTCCTTCTATCCGCAGGCTCTATTTCCTTGGTTCTTATTTATATCAAACTATCAACTCACAACATCCATCTTACATCTATAGTCTCCTACAATTCAAATCCTCTATCCAATCCCCAGGCACAAGATCTCGCCCTGCCGATCTTTATATCCGTTCCCATAGAACCAAAACTTTTGAGCGTTCCTTTCTCGCCCGTTCTATCTCTCTTTGGAACTCACTCCCACCCGATATCCGTCCTGCGTCTTCTTTAACCTCATTTAAATCTAAACGTTTCCAACATCTTCTAAATTCCCAATCAGATGCTTTATAATCAATAAATAATTTATAGATATTTTTCAACTTGTTTTTTTCATAAGCCTAGTTATTTTTATTGTAAATTTGTCTGTTTTTTATTTTAATTTTGCATTACATTTTCTGATTATCTACCAAAACATACCTGTTTAGTTATTTACTTTCAAGATATTTTGTAAATATTGTTTTACTCAGATGTAGGCCTTTGGCCAGATAAATATTTTCTTAATTATTTTCATCTCTGTTATTCTAAAGGGACCTGGTCCCAGAATAAAATTATTTTTCTATTTCTATATAGTAACGCACTATTTAAGAATTGATTATAGGCCTACACCCTATAATCAATACACATGATATTTATACTGTCAAATAATAATTGTTCCGTGTTTCACGTTATATTTAGAAAAGCATGATAATATTCATCAGTTTATGATAGTTTATTTTTAGAAGAAAACTTTTTCTTAGAATAATTTGTTGATATTTACAACTGTAATTGTATTACATCAAGTAAATGAACAAAGGACATGAAAAAAAAAACACTTGTGGAGAAACTAGCACTAAAATAGCAAATAGCACTCCAATAAAGTTCTGTAGTAGAAGATCTCGTGGCCATCTTCTTTTCAGACGCCTCGGAGGGTTATCAGGAATATTATGGGAAGCAAGTTGAGATACTAGCTGATTCAAGTGTGTATGGAGCTTGTCATGGAAGGATAGGTATCTAGTTTGGGCAAATCAGCAACATATGAGATAATAAGATCATGATGGATGAGTTTGTTTGTGGCATAATAAGGAGCATTGAGGATTTTACGAAGGATTTTGGATTGTAAGGATTGGATACGAGATGAATTGGATGGTTTAGTAGAGCCCCAAAGCTCAACTCCGTGACCAAATAGGTCTGATAACTGTCATGTAAATGAGTCTTTTGTAATTGGGAGCTTTGGACGTTTGTCCAGTAAATGTTGAAGTAGGCGAAAACGTCGAGCAGTTTCTTGTCTTTTCAGTCTTGTATGAGGATAGAAGAAAACTAAAAAACATATTGGTGGAAAGAGCACTTCATAAAAACAAGGCATTTTTATTTTATCTTTTTATTTTCAAAGTTCAAGTTTATCTTAACAGAAAATATGTTAGGTTATTAAAAATTTGAAAAATCACTTCTTATTTATTAAGTGGGAGCGGAGTGGCTCAGTGGTAGAGCATTGAAACGCAATGCCGAAGCTCCTGAGTTGAAATCTAATACCCTTCTGCGACAGGAGGATTCACTCAGACTCTATAAAATGGGTAACCAAAAAGGGGGGGGATCTGGCGGTTGAGCGTGATATAGGACAAATCACCTCCCTGCACAACCGATGTCCAAGAAACAGTACAGTCTCTACTTTGTGCTGAACGTAGAGGTACCGTTTATGTTACGTTACTTATCAAGTAAGAATTATAATTTATTTAATTTTTAATAATATTAAAATTCCTTTAAAAATTTGAGCCCAATACATTTTACAATAAGTTCGATCTGGTTTAAAGTTTTATAAAATTAATAATTTAAAATTATAAAAGGCGAATTAATAATTAACTATTAGTATGTTTTACTGTTTTAAGTCCATTAGTTGCCTGTAATGAATATTACATGAGGCACAGAAATTATTTGGGCTTGTTGCCGCCTAGAAACCCGTTTATTAATGACTTAATGGAAATCGTCTGAATCGTTAATTATTGAAAACCTCATTGTTTATTAATGTAACGAAAGTAATGTAACAAGGAATGATAATTCCGAATTTTGTAGTACGAATACATTCGTACAATATTGATTACATGTTAAAGAGGAAAATAGTTGACTGGATGATTCTAATGAAGGATAGAATTGGTCAGGAGGTGCAGTCAATGATAACACAAAGATAAGAATAACTTATTTTTTAATAGTGCCAACTTTGATGAGAGAGAGAGAGAGAGAGAGAGAGAGAGAGAGAGAGAGAGAGAGAGAGAGAGAGAGAGAGAGAGAGAGAGAGAGAGAGAGAGAGAGAGAGAGAGAGAGTGAGGGGAGGGAGAGGGAGAGGGAGAGGGAGAGGGAGAGGGAGAGGGAGAGGGAGAGGGAGAGGGAGAGGGAGTCGGAGAGGGAGAGGGAGAGGGAGAGAAATTACTGTAAAGTAATGAAATATTGAGCTATCCGATGAGGTATATCTTTTTTTATATTTTACTATTTTGTGCTTTTAATATTTATTTAGCTTTTTTTTTCATTATATAGTAATCTTAAAACAAAAGCAAATAAATCGCGTTCCCTAGTTCTGACCGTATCAATTACCATATGCAACTATTTACCGTTTAACTCAAACAACACTGGAATATGGATTTTCCTACAGCAGCGACAATTTATTCTGAATTTGGCTATAATAGGCTAAGGCGTCCGAACGAAGGGGCTCCAGCAGCAGATACGTCCGTTAGTAGAGGTTTCAGCAACGATAATAATGACTTCTAAGTACGGTATAACAGGCTAAAATTCAAAGTATTGACTGAAATTTAAAAAATACGAATAATTCTCATTGTTCTTTTGAAACATCTGGAATAAATTTTTTTTCATTTTATATATATATTCACTCGTCTTGGAATAGAAGCTGATCTGACAGAAAATAAATAACAATAGCTTTTGGCTTCTTTAAGGATCGTGAGCTCGCGTGTCGGCTGGCATTAAAAAAATAATCATGCTTTAGCCCGAGTTGCCTGGAATGTTCTTTATCTCGTAAACGAAAAGGCAAAGTATTTTCTTTTTTGGACATATCGCTGGAAGCATTAAATCAGAAACTTTACGAACCAGGGCGCGGGAGTTTTCCTAAATATTAACATTATTAAAATTGTCTATAACCGAGCTCAAAAATGTCAGGGATGTTTCTATGTCACGAAACTACATCAACAATTTAAAACTAGAATCGAAAAAGGAAATTAAATATTTTATTTGATTTAAGCGGTACATATGTCTCCATATTACTTACTTACTAATTCGATGTATGGTAAAAATACAAAAAAAAATCACTTCAGATGGAGCTATAAAAATAGAAAAAACCTAAACTAAAAAAATAAAGCATAATAATTTGACTGTTTGTCGATTTGAATGACGAGATGATAACTATAAAACATTATTAATTTAATAAATAAATTCTAATGTAATCGAAATTTTAATGAAGAAAAATAATTATTAAACCATATGATAGCTTTGAGTATGATCTAGTTTGTAACACATATTTATGAATAGACCAGCTTATGGCCGCGGCTTCGCTCGCGTGGAATTGGGTCTGCCACATAAAGTTTCGTGAAAGATCATTTTAAATAAATAATTTAGTTATTTCTTAAAAATATAAGTTACTCTTACATCCAAAATTTCAGATGTCTAACTTCAAAACTGACGGATTCCATACAATTTTTGAACCCCCTATGATATTAAGGAGGAAGCCCTTTGGGGTGGAATTATCCAAATTTCTTTCTTAAACTATACCAAGAACCTATCTAAAAATGCACCTCCCCCCTAAATCCGCGCTTGCTATAGCATATGTGTTTTTCTGATGTATACCCTATATTACTGTAAAGTTTCATCGAAATCCGTCCAGTAGTTTTTGCGTGAAAGAGAGACAAACATACAAACTTTCACATTTATAATATTAGTAAGATTTAATTACCGAAAAGAAATGGATACAACCAAATTTTATTTTTTCTGTATAGTATTTTCAAATTATATCTTTACTTCAGAATTAGTTAACTGATATATGAATTCACTTGATTATGGATACTAGAACATGATAGATGATTAAAGTTTTGAACAGGACTGGCGCTCTTCTCGGTCGCCTATACCGTTGTCTCCAGGAAAAGCTCCGGGACGCAAAAAATGTGCAGTTTTTGGAAACCTTGGAAAAATTTAAAATTATGGAGCTAGCCAGACACATACAAGTGACTTTTCTGGAATGTATAAATTGAGAATCTCCAAAAGAAATCACTTGCGGGGACAAGAAATCACTTCTTGGACATCGATGGTGCAGGGAGGTGATATGTTCTAGATTACGCTCAACCGCCAGATTGCCCCCTCCCCTTATTTTGGGTAACAACTTTATAGAGGCTGGGTGAGCTCCAGGAGGGTATTAGATCCCATAGAGTCCATCTCCAGCCATCATCAGATTAAATAAGTCTGCCAGCGAGCGAGTTTCGGCACGGCAACTCAGTGATCTACCACTGAGTCACTCCGCTTCTCACTTGAAAATGTATATAAAAAATTTATATGGAAATAAAAGTTTAAGCAACTGTAATAGTTGTTATTCAGGCTTACTGAAAAGAAAATTTCTTGATCATCCCTTCTTTCTTGATCAATAAAATCATCGTTACTAACATAAAACAGTCGGTATAAGGAAAAAACAGGAAATAATAGTATAACCTCATACTTCAGCAATAAAAAAGATTTTATTCCTAACGACAGGCCAATAAAACATACGAAGTGATTAATGGCTTACTATTGTATTATAGAGTCACTACTTGGGCATCAATAGCCTTAGCCGCAATTCAAACTGGAAGGGGATCAATCTAAAGGACTATTTGTTTAGGTCTGCCTTATGCCTACTTGCCTCGCTCGGCTCTCTGTCAACCCGGCTCCAAATTAGCACTGTATTCCCTACTTCGCTACACCGATAATTCACTGACGATGCTTAATGTCGTATAAGCTAATATCTGAATATATTGTTATCAATAAGATATGAGTTATGAGTACTAATACGCATTCACATCTACACTCAGATTTCCATACTACTACATATTAAATTTGTGGAGCAGAGTGGCTCAGTGGTATAGCGCTGAGTCGCCATGCCAAAGGTCCTGCTTCAAATCCCGCTAGGCAAGACTTTTATGTAATCTGTTGGCAGCCGGAGATGGAACGTATGGGATTCAGAACCCTCCTGGGCCTCTATAAAGTGGATGTCACTAAGTCGGGGAAGAACCTTGTGGTTGAGCGTGTTATAGGACAAATCACCTCCCTGCACAACTGTTGTTCATGACTCCCTGCATCGAATGTGTTATCCAAGAAAAACTACAGACTTAAGCACCCAAACCGTCCACGAGTTGTAGTGATACAGGTTTTTTTTATAGATTAAAACTATAATCAAGTCATTTGATTTTTTTCATTTATCACGCACTAACTACAAAATCCCATTCACTTCGTTTAAAATATGTTTTAACATATGTCCAAGAAACTATCCCATACGATGAACATCAGAAGTGAAAACCACTTAGGCTGCGTTGAGCGATTTTCGGTAGGCGAAAACTTATGAGTTTGTGTCAACAACATCCTCGTGACGTGTTGTGCGTACTGGTGACGAATATCAGCCTATGTATGAGTTATACAATGTTTTTAAAAATTAAATTTAGTATTTAGGTTACAATGCGATTGATATAAAAATAATAATATTTAACTATAAGGTCTTTTAATAGTTGAGAAAATGTTAATAATATCATAAAAGTTTAATAACCAATTTAACTTTTCGTTGTTAACCGATTCTAATGCACTGGAATTTGCATGATATAAATAATAGAACCGTGCACTAAATATTTTGTCAATTAAGTTGTATTGATATTTTGTATTGAGCTTGTACAGGCCATCGTATGTTTTGATTAATAGATAAACTATTTGAAAATGTCTATAATTATTGCTAGGAACGCAAGTAGATGTGAAAACAAGATTACTGTCTAATTTGAACCTTATTGACTTACTTGTATTTCATGAAAATAATGCTCAGATGGGTGATCAAACCTGGTAAGTCGAGGTGTGATTTTATTTTTTCACTGAATTTTTATAACTTATTATATTATAGACAAACAGAAAAATGCATACATAATATAAATTAAGGTAAGGTGTTTCAAAGAGTACAATTTGTTGAGCATTGAAATGGATTTAAACACTTCTGAGTATTGACTTAAATCACTGTTGACAAGCCAATATACAAACTATTTTATATTTATTTATATTATCTCTGACTATATGCCCTGCTTATAGACAATATTTTCACCACTTAATATTGTATCATTTTACTCCAATTGTATCTATATCAGTATTTTCCCAAAAGGTAAAGGAATAAATAATTCCAATATCATGCCGGGGAACATTCATCATTATTACTTGTATAGCGCTCTATAGGAATCTCGGAGGCTATATTTTTATTTTTTTTTCTATTGCTTCATTGGCCGTCATTGGAGTTTCATCCAATTTCTGCTTCAAAAACTTCTGAAAAAGCCGAATGAATAATCCGTCACAAAAGAAGAAATGCTGAAAGCCGGGGATTGAAAGGAATCAATGCCGAGGATAGGTCATTACAAAGACAAGATGAGACTGTTACCGGTCTCTCTCCCTCGCTGGCGTCTCAAAGGATTTGTTAGGTCTCAAGGCTAGGGGGTCGGCTTCTTCTTATTTAAATATGTAATAGAAATCAAGGGGAAACAATGGCAGCTTCTTCCGCCTACCTTTCAGTCTGGAAAGCAGGACAGTAATAACATTTGTCTTCAGCGATGTCTGGAAGCTATTGTATTTTAAGGGTTTACAGAATATTACAGAAGAGCAGAGATGATTTAGAAAACAACTCGTTTAAAATAATTTATTTGAAATAGCATGAATAAAGGAAGGGACTCGTCATTTATTAATTTGAAATTTTAATTTTTATTATTAAAGTTCATTCATTCAGGATCATATTCTTTATGAGTTATTTATTTTTTTTACTGATAAGGAAAAACCTTTTTACACATAATTAAGGCCCCGGTGAATAAGTGGTGTCGAATTTTGTCCTGAGACTTTTAACGATATTGGGGGAAGCGGAATCGTGTCATTCTCTTAGTATTTGGCTTGAAATGGAGTTGCAATATAAGCAATGACTCATTTTCAAGCCAATGCCTGCATTAGCCCACTATTGACTATGAAAATAACACGATAATGCTATCTACAGGAAGCTTTTTTTGGAGAAAATTCGACTTAACTACTTATTCACAGGGAGATATGATATGTTCATATAAGCAACGCTCGTCATCCAGTAACCTTTGTACCTGTTAAAAACTAATTGCAATTAATTATTTTTTTCAGGTCAAGCTCAATTTCAGACTACACGCTCAAGTGATCCGATCCATCACTGATCCAGAGGCCATAATCGATGGACGATGACCGATTCATCACATTGCTTAAAGTTAAGAGTTAAAATTATAACGGTAGAAGAGCGCTTATTCTATTGGACAATAAGCGAACCAAAGCTCGTGTTATACACATTGTCAATGTATTTGATTAATTGATACAGAGAATTAATAATGGTACAATAATGCTGGCATTTTTGTTAAACTAAGTATTCTGCGAATTCACAACTTCGAAGTTGGGCAGAATGGAATAGTTTCCGCGTAAGTCGGATATTGGCAGTATCAATTACCCGAAACAACAAAGCTAATCATTCACTTGATATCGATTAAATTACTCAACGGCTCAAAGTGAACTTCACAAACTAATAAGCAGCTTTTCCACTGAGTACTAAGGCTCTGTAATAGGACACTTAAATACCTTGTTATAAAAACAATTTTCGACGAGGATCATTCTTCATGGGAGCGCGCTCGAGCCTACCAATTTCTCCGAAAGACCCTTAATATAATTAAACCTAATTTAAAAAACAATATGCATTAACAATTTCAATCTATATTGCACTGTAAAGTGAGGAGATAAAATTTCTTTTGTTTTTCAATTAATATCACCTTAATGCAGAGAGGGGAGAGAGTAGTGATGTGTGTGCTTAGAAATTTGATTTAATTTTAGACAATAGAATGAATGTTATTCGGATAAAGAACGCATTTAATGTTGCAAAGTTTTCTTGTTGATGTTAGTTGGAGTAGTGAAATGGCAAGGGGTTAATGTTTCCTAGATTAGATTCACTACTACTTGGGCTAACGCAGAACTAGAACTCTGTAATGCTCTAAAAGTTTCTTACCCAAGCTGCTTCTGTTGCAAAGATAATTGAAGCCAGAACAGGATGTTTGTTTACTTAATCCAAACATGTCCATGAAATCCTCAGTGGCTCGAATTTCGGATAAGCTGACTGTCTTTTAATGATTAATTTACTTGTTAAAAAGTTTTTCTAATCCATTAAACATTTTAGACAAGAACGCGATGCGATAACAAAAAAATGAAAAAAAAAATTATTTTTTAACACAAGCATTTAGTTTGGAGTGTGCCGTATATTACCGTGTGCGGCAAGCATTTAAATACTAAATTTCGATTCGACTCGTACTTAATCGGTTTAACAACTCGAGATTATGCTTTAAAATTATAATCTCACAGACAGTAATACGGCCTGTCATACTACTTAGAACCAACGAACAAAAAACCGACACGGTGACCCCCATCACCGGAAAACTCTAAAGTTAATAAATAAAGAAAGAAATTAGTCCATTTTCTCATCCTCCTCTTAAAATGTGCGCAGTACAGTAAAAGAGATTCCTCTCCAACCTAATCCTAATCCATATTAAAAATCTTCAAACTTAAAGGGGCTAAGAAAAAAAAACAAAAAAAAAAAACGGGGAGTTGTAATGTTTCATGTAACATCACAAGTTTGGATAGTGATGCAACAGTTGAAGTCCTGAATGTTTCAAATTAAGTTGTAATTAGAATAGCGATCTTTAACAGTTACCGGTCGTACGTACGCAGCCGCCATGTTATGCTCCTACGAAGGACAGCATAACTAAAATTTGATAGTCCTTTTAAGTCCAGCTGCCGTGCCGCGAATCTTGGTCATAAAAGGTTGTTTTCCTAACTATAAGGGCCTAAGAGTTGAAGTCTTCTATAGGAAAACGCTATTATCCAAAATATGAATGGCCAATCGTAGATTTGATCAATAGCCTGCATAGGTGAAAGAAATATAGAATTCTGGTGCGCCTGCTGACCACAAAAGCCAGTCGGGATCTGTGAGTGTTCTTGAACCCGATCGTTCGACGGACGGACGCTACAAAATCGGCACCAAAAGGATTGGTCATGGAACTCAGGGCAACATGTCCCTCTATTTTTTTTCCCCTTTTAAAGTAACCCTTTGAAAGGGCCGTTTATTTATTGGCACATTCCATACTTAAGTATACTGTGTGCCTTATAAATTCATTTTTACAATAAGGATTAACCACAATATACAACAACAATATACAAAAGACCTTATTACTTACATGCTGTTACAAATTAAAATTACAATAATTATATAATGATTATCTATGCTTTACATTATAGGGAAGATTATTATTAAATAGATGTCAACTTTTCGAAATCAATACTGCAAATAACTTTAGTGAATTCGGGTCGAAATGTATTGTATAGATCATGTTCAGATCCTGGCCAAACTTTCCCTCTTGATATTGTGGAGATAATTAATTTCGACCTTTGTCCTTCATATATTTGGCAGTCGTATAAATGTCTGTTCTTCTTTGCCTATTGAACAAGTACTTTTGCTGGTTATGTGAAATCTGTGTAAGTATGATTTGGTATGTCCATGTTCAGTTAAAACCTGAGTTAGTTTGTAGTTAGTGGATTTTATTAATTAATAGTTATAGTTTGTCAGTTTTGGAATAAACCTATGCAAACTAGGAGATTTATTTGAAGCAGTCCACCGTTCATTCCACCTCATAATCGATTCTTCCCTAATTTTGAATTTTATGAACGAAATTGGTGTTTTGGGAAAATATGGAGACAAAACACTTTGTGCTGCCTCTTTTGCTAATTTATCCGCTATCTCATTGCCCTCCATACCAAGGTGACCCTTTACCCATACTATTTTTTCAGAGAAATTTAGAAGCCTAAGTGTGCATAAGTTCATTCTGATATTTTCGATAAGCTGTCTGTGTCTAAGTATGTCTGTGTTGAGAACTGATTGTATCAAGATTATGTTATCTGTCTGTATAACTATAACCTGTCAAAATAATAACAAAATACCATAGAAACCGTGGTTAAAAGTAACATAAGGTTAGTAATTTTCATTGCGTGTATATAAATTTCCAAACATGAGTATATAATGTTTATTTATACATAGATATGTGATTGTAGCATATTTTTAATTTATTTTGTCGCTATTGACTCGGATGGATTTCATACATACAAACATTTTTCCATGCCTTATAAAGCCTCCACTGGCTTAGATAAAATATTCAATACTGACATTGAAAGCTAATTACCGTTTTTTATCCAAAAGCTGTAAAGCTAGAGTACTTTAGTACTTTTTCTTCTATTCTAAATACATATTATGAACCTGAATATTTTTTAGAACGCCGTTTGACAGGGTAAAATTATGGCATGACTATATGAGAGCATAGAGAATTATGTTGGTTCTACGATTTTTTTTTAAATTGTAGTTTTGCAAAATAAATTTTATAACTTATTGTTAAACAACATACTAGGATTTTTTCCCTCGCTCTTAGAATGATAATGAGAATATTTAAGAATTTGTGAGATTGGTTCTGCTGATTTTGATTCATCTTTCGCAATATAATGCTGACATAATTTTTTTAAAATAAATACTTATATTATGCATAGTTTTATGTTAGTACTTATTATGTACAGGATTTGTGTACTTATAACAAGATATACATAACTTAGATAAATACGGACGGTGGTGCTATAAATAGTATGTACATAACTGCATGATAATAGTTTTCACGGTGATTTTACAATAGCTTATTTTCACTTGTTTATCGAGAACTATGATCCACGAATAATCTTAGTTTAGATGAAAACGTCTTATGTTACATTTCACCCAAGAAAACGAGATCGGAATCATTCTTAATCGATTATAGAATAGATTGTTTACATTGTATCAGCAGCCTCGGCGAAAAAGTGATTATGTAAAATTTTGTCCTGAGAGTTTCAACTGTATTGAGCGATAAAGAATCGTGTCTTTATCGATTTATTTGGCATGAAATGGAGCTATTGCTTATATTTTAAATGTCTGACGTAGTCACGTATGTACTACAAGAATAGCACTATTTATCTTTACTAAGTTCAATAAGTTCATGTTAGCCAAAATTCGACGTAACCACTTATTCACTGGAGTTGTAGATAAATTCTAACGTGCTTCACATAAAAAGATTTTGTGGGTGTATGTTTTATTTTCAAATTAAAATCCTTAATTTTTGTTGATATATTTATTCTATGCCCTAGTTTTTCTTAACTTCATCGGTGGATCAATTATTATTTTCTGTGTTATTAGCATCTTGAATTTACAGTTTAAAAGCGGATGTACAATTTTTATTTGCTATTAAAAAAGTTTATTTTCAATTCACATCCTTTTAATCATAAGTTATCAAATGTTAAGACCGTGGAAAAATTCCAACGAAAAGCCTTAAGTCTCCAAACTAAAACAGAAATAGAAATTATCTGTCCAATATTTCGCCCATTCAGGCATCCTCAGGGTAGAAAGAGAATAATAGCAAAACAAAACATGAATAATGCACCCAAGAAACATCCCACCACCTCGAAGGCTCAAATGCAACTAATGAATCATAAGGAAGGATACTGGACCCCAGCTGGTTAAGGTTAGATAAAAACAGCTGATAGATACTTCAGAAATTCAAAATTCAATATACACTCACTAAACTTCAAAAACCACCACAGGAAAAATAAGTAATAGGAAACAACACAAACAAGTTGATAACAAATAAGTTATCAAAGTTATCATATAATACATCGTTCTATCTATAACCTAAAGTAAATACTTTTGTACTTTTCATGATGAGGTATTTTTAATCACATGAAAATAGATAAAAAGTTCATATAATTTTAAAAAATCAGAGATAAGCAGTGAAACAAAATAAAGCCAGCTAAGTGTAAACATCGAACAGCAGAACAAGGCATTGCTTGAAAAGAGAATTTTCCTTTTTCACATAAGAAAATGAGAAACGAGGTATAGGGTGAGACTAGGGAACTATATTAACATTAAAAGAAAAGGAGATAAAAGAAAGAACTGATAAAGGAAACAATTATCCCAAGAAGGCAGGGAGCTCCAGAGGAAACGCCTTCTGAATACCGTTCCAAAGCTAACAGAATGCTCTTTAGTTTCTCGGCCGGGTTCCAGTCCTATTTGGACCAGGTTGGCAACTGTATTCTTTACAGCGCGTCTATCAGTGTCAGCATCTACGCTTGTCTGCACATCTCTAAGGTATTAATCTATGCTTAAGAAATATTATATTATTAAAAGAAAAAACAAAATTTATAAATGACAATTTTAAAGAAATTTAGCCGAGGAATATTGATTTTGAAGAAATGTACTAAGATTATATATGTTAGTTTGATGATCGACTTTGAATAATTAGTAAAAATGCATTTGATGTGTATTTATTAATTAGTAAACCAATGATGGATGTGAGATATTATCAGACCAGAAATAAAATCAATTGATGAAAATCCACAGTGGAAAAGATAGTGTAACAATTTAAAAGAATACCATATAAAGATAACAGGTCAATAATGAAAGAGAATCAAAGATAAATTAACGATAATAAAATAAATAATAAATTAATGAATAATAGCAATGATTATTACTATCAAGGCGTATTAAGGTCAAACTTTATTGGGATCAGGCTGTCATAAATGGAAATTATAATATTCTGGATCAAAAGCAGTATTTTTTGGAGCTGCGAGTACAATTAGAAAAGTAATGTGTATTACTAATTAACTTTTCTAGTCTCACCTTTGACTTATATCCGGGTAGAAACCGAGAAATTTTAATAGTAATAATAATTATCATTCTTAGTTCAGTTTGACCATCCTCCAAAATGCTTATAAACTATTATCAAATATACACTTCTAGAACCTTCACTCATTTGCCGTACGGGGAATTGAATGGTATTCAAGCGTGTTAAGTCAACAATGTGTCGAATTTTCACTCTCCATCAAATTTTGAAAAACACCTCCACCTACATTTAAGACAGTACCAACCAACATGCCAAAACTATGATATTATAGAAATTACGTTGAAGTATCTATTTGAATGCAAGAAGCTTAAAATAGAAAGAATGAATTTGGGTATTGAAACGTTTAAACCGTTCAAAAATATATGAGAAGATCAGTCATCAATAATGGCCTCAGCAGTTGAAGGGACGTTAAAGAAAAAAAAAATCTAATTTATGAAGAAAATAAGGTTATAATATTATAGAGAAATGGAGGTTTCTTATGCTATACATAGGCACAAACGAACACATTAATTGCTGAGAAAAATATTCATGATGCTTTACTCTTAAATACCTATAGGATAATTATTGACAGTATAATTTTATATGGTATATTAAAATGAAATCATGATAAAATTATCTGAACAGAACAATAACCTGCCGTAGAGGTGGTTATAGAGGAGCACTATTATGCAGCAGTTGTGGAATACGATCCTGAGCGCTATGCTCGTACATAAATGCTATTTGAATGACAGTACGTGCCTGTCATTGTCTAAGTGGCAGTACATTCTGTCGGGCTGCATGTCAATGTCTCGCACGTGTGTCATATGATCTACACAGACATACTCCCTATTAATCACCAATACATAGCTGCGTAGAGTCGGTTTATTTTTTTTTAAATCCAACTTATATTTTTCGTGATTTAACAGTTGCGGGATTCCACACTTCTTTTCGTTTGGCAATCACAATCATAATAATTAAATATTTAACTAATGTTCGGGAAGGGAGTGGGGTAGCGCTGAGTTTCTGATCTGTTGGTCCCTGATTCGAGATCGGCTGTGAGGATAATTGTTTTCCCGTTAAAATCTCGGGATTCAACATGTTTGATCGGAAGGACCTCCTGGGGCTCATCTAAGTCTACACGAATTTGACACCCTTAATTGGGAAGAAGAGTAGGGGACGTATTGACTCTGCACAACTGTTAGCTTAGAAGTAGTTTCTCTCTCTTCGTGGGTTATAGTTTTATTTTTTATGTAAAATAAAAATTGGACAATATGTTTTATTAAATCTAAACAATTATTATTTTTAAAAAAACTTCGCAAAAACATAACATGTAAAAGTCAATAACGGAACGAAATTCAAAACATTTCCATGTGAATATATTTGTAAATAATAATATGATATATAAGAAGAACATGTTGACAGCATAAATATTTAGTAATTGTTTCAAATTTCAAATATAAAATATTATATTCCTATAACCAATTTGATATAATCTGAAAATATTAATATTAATATTGTATTTTAAAATATTATATAATTTTATCCTGTGCTGGCTGAAAATTAAAATACTAATTAACAAACAAATAAATATAAAATATTGTATTAAATAAACAGCACAAACGAATAAAATTTTCAAGAAAGATTTATTTTATAACAAATTGAATATTTCTTGGTTTGTTCATTATTCAGACTATTTTCGTTATTTGATATCCAACGATTATAGGTAGTTACTATATTCCTTGGAATTATTATTTTCTCAGGAATAGGTTATATTGTTCATTGCTAATTTTCATCAGAATACAAATCCAATAAATGTATTGATTTTATAATGTTTAAAAAAAAAAAAAACTGTACCACGAAGGGTCTGGGGTTCAGTATACAGTAGAGACTGTACTGTTTCATGGACGGTTCTTCAAGCAGGTGACTTGTCCTAGGTACCGCTTAATCTTAACCGCTAAATTTTTCCCCCTTATTTTGGGTACCCTATTTTTATAATATTTTATAGAAGCTGGGTGGGCCCCAGGAGGGTCTTAGATCCTATATGATCCATATACCGCTGTAAGTCATGGCCTGCAGCGGGATTTGAATCAGGATTTCCGGCACGGCAGCTCAGTGCTCTACAACTGAGCCATTCCGCTCCCGGTAATTTAAAAATGACTAAAAATTATTAATGGGCATTGATTATTACTCATATTATTATTACTCATAATTTCTTACCGTGGAATTGATTAATACTGTCATTGCGAATATCGTTAATCTCGTAGAATACGATTGAAAAGTGACAACTTTTTTTTGCATAGGTGTCTTTATTAAAAGACACCTATCCTACCATATCAGGTTTTGGTTTTCCCGAGTGACCGGTATTCTTGTTTAGATTTGCGCCTTAGGCTGCTGGACTCCACATATATCCTGTGGGTAAAAGACAGCAGCTAATCGGGCAGCGTTGCGCTGACAAGAATACCCCCTCCCTTGTGTAGAGACTGTGAACATGACGGAGCCATCAGGACCCTCCACTACAGCAGCAGCGGTCAGCACTGCAGGGCCCACGGTGACCAAGAAGAGTAAGAGCGACGTCGATGACGGCTGGGAGCAGCCAAAGAAAGTCTGCAGGCAGACGAACCGGCCGATAAACTTCTCGGTGAGTACCCAAAACAGTTATTTATCTCTATGTAGTGCCAGTGTTCCCAGTGATAGTGCCCCCGGTGCGCCACCTAAATTCAAAAAACCACCTCCTATAGTAGTTAGTGGTGCGACTAGCACAATAAGAGCAGTAGAAGAGCTTCAGACCGCTGGGTTTCAGGACTTTAGCATTCAAAAAACCAAAGATGGAATCAGAATTTTCCCGGGCACCTTAGAAGCGCACGCGGGAATTGTGAATTTTTTAAAAACAAAAAATAACCCATTCCACACGTACGCGACATCCAATGGATCCAGAACAAATAAATATGTCATATACGGGCTAGACCTCGAATATGACAAAGATGAAATAAGTACATTTCTAAAAACAAAATTACAGGATGTTTTAGACGTGCGCCGCATGAGGAAGAGCAACAAGGACGGAGTAAAAACCGAACTTCCACTTATCCTGATCACCACAGCAGCGACAGTAAAGCTGGCCGAACTACAAGCTGTGCAAGCAGTCAATCGAGTTAGATTCACTGCCAAGATATACAAAGGACGGACAGGCATTATCCAATGCCATAGATGCCAACAGTTCGGACACACTAAAAATCACTGCTCTCGAGCACTGGTATGTGTCCGTTGTTCTGGCCCACATTTAGTCTCTGAGTGCCAGAGAGAAACAACCCCACTGAAGTGCTTCAATTGTGGAGAAACTCATGTAGCCTCATTCTCAGGCTGTGTAGTCAGGAAAGTTCTGCAGGCGAAACTGGAGAAACTCCGCCAAAGTACCAGGACAAGAAGCAAGCCTAATCCAGCAGCAACACCAGCATTTAACGAGAAAAATTTTCCCCATCCTCCCAAACTAACTCAAAGACGGACTGACGGACCAATGAGGGACCGACCTCAACCTCCACCCAGGCAGACCGAATGGCCTTCAGCGGAGAGGACCGTTGACAGGCCCTGTTACGATACTACTCCCCCTTGGGTAGAACAACTTATGACAAATATCAACAATTTCACAAACACTGCAAACAGACTCTTAGAGTTATTTTCTGCTCTACTGACAAAATGAATAACCCAATGACGCTACTAAATTTCAATACTGACGGACTCATGCCTAAAATTACAGAGGTATACGCCCTGATAGCACAGACCCAACCCACTGTAGTGATCCTCACTGATACCAGAGTAAATTTCCAGCGCATACGCATTCCCGGGTACGATCTAACGGGAGACCATTTGGTTGAGCAAAAAGGTGGGGGTCATGATAGCCATTCGACACGGTACAAGATGGAGGGATCACCCCACACCAGGAGCCATCAGAGACCCAAAAATACACCACAAAACCATACAGGTTCAACTGGATAAACCCACCATTATTACAGGGTTGTACAGAAGACCTAGATCATCCCATGAAGAATTCTCGAGACTGCTCCACGCGTGCGCCAAGAGAACAAACCATTGGGTAGTGGGCGACCTAAACGCCCGGCACACCCTCTGGAACAATGCCTCTTGCAGTGAAGCGGGAAAAATTATTTTAAAAACACCGTTTACAGTGGTTCACCCCGATACCCACACATTTATACATAGGGCTAATGTGGCATTCAGGTCAACAATCGACCTGCTTCTAACTAGACAGCCCCATTTCCTTATTGAATGCGTAGCGCTGGATATTATAACAACGGACCACAGGCCTGTGCTTTACTCATTAGATGGAGAAACACCATTCTCACCTCCACCTACTAAATTTAAATATCAAGCAGCAGATTGGGAGTTTTATAAAGCACATGTCTACCATAATTTGTCAACTGTTCCTACTCTCCGAAAAACGAAAGACATAGACGATTACCTAGAGTTTTTTACAAAAACGATCAGAAGCGCCGCGGATGCGGCCATACCGAAATTTAATCCACTTCCGCCAGCCCTGCGTCCCCTACCAGATCACATTCTTTCACTTATCGCCTTGCGCAATAAGTGGAAGAATAAATGGTACAGGACTAGGGATCATGAGGTAAAATCGGTAGTGAATTCCCTTAATACTCAGGTTCGCAATCTCATGAAACAATGGCGGACTGCACAGTGGCATGAGAAGCTCCGAGCAATCCATGGCGACCACCGTAAATTTTGGAAATTACTCAGGGCGAGCACAAGGAAGAGAAGCTCTACATTACTACACGACGGAGACAAACTGTTGACAGATGAGGAACAAGCAAGTAAGTTCGCTGATCACTACAGTGCCACTATAGCCCGTCGAACAATCAGTATGACTGAAATCCCGAACGAAGAAATAGGAAATAATTATATGTTTGTATCCCCGAAGCAGCTGAAGGCGATACTCCGTCGTTCGCGAGGGAATAAAGCCCCAGGCCACGACGGAATACAAACTATACTCCTGAAACAATTACCAAGAAGAGGCATAGCTCACCTGACGAACCTCTACAACTCCTGTCTCAGGCTAAGATACTTTCCTGAGGCATGGAAAAGAGCTATCCTCTTTCCGCTGCTGAAGCCCGCAAGAAATGGTAATCAGCCAGTTGACTACCGGCCTATTAGCTTACTTCCGCACATGGGCAAAGTTTTTGAGAAAATTATACAGAAATACCGTTAATCCCACCGCAGCAGACCGGCTTCCAGGCCGGACTGTGCCCGGACCACCATCTGGCGAAGCTACACGCGGAAGTAAGCCAGAACACAGTTAAGAACGAGGCAACCGCTTTGATATCCATAGACTGCACGGAGGCGTTTGACTCAGTGTCCCATAGCCTTCTATGTAAGACACTGCAGGACAACGAGTTTCCCGAGCAGGTATATATTATCATAAGGTCCTTTCTGACACAACGTTCAATAAAGGTTCGAGTCGGCGAAGAGCTTTCCACTCACGTGTGGTGTACATCAAGGGTCTGTGCTATCACCGGTATTATTCTCAGTTTATACGGCGGAAATCGTTGGTGCCAAATACAAAAAAGCTACTGTGACGGTTATGCCGATGACATTGCCATCTACAGTAGCTCATTGAATGCAGAGAGAGCTCTACGGCAGAAGGAGGTGGCCTGTGAGGAAATAACTAAAAGACTGGACGGATTGAATATTACAGTTAATCCCAAGAAGACCGACTGTATTATTCTCTCCTTCCAAAAGAATAAGCGCCCTCTACCTAAGGTAAGGAGTATCAGGCAAAGTTAACAAACCTGCGAATAGGATAACGTATCTCGGTGTCACCCTCGACCGGCACTTGACGTTATCCCAACATTGCAATAAGAAGATCAGGTCGGTGAGAACCAAATCTTACAGGCTAAATCATCTTTTAACCTCACCGAACTTATCACTCCGCCTCAAAGTAATGATCTATAAGGCAGTTATTAGACCAGCATTCCTTTATGGGGCGCCTATGTTGAATAACATTTCGCCAACAACTTCAAAAAGGCTCCAACAATTTCAAAACCGTATGCTGAGGCGTATAGTAAGGCACACTTCTCTACAAAGGACGAAATCAGACATAATACATGAGACTCTCGGACTCCCGACGGTAACGGACTTCATCACACGGAGGCATATCAAATTTTTTGATAGCCTCCAACACTGCACGAACCCACTATTTAACGCACTTACACCGACAGACCGACCTCAGCGCTGGCAAACACACGTACAGACACTCAACATGGACTGAGTAAACTACTAACAAACTCCAATCAGACAGAACTAGTGAGCCCCATCACTGGATCCCCCACTCCTTCCATTTAATTAATGTTCAGAAAATCCTTCAGACAATTCTCTCTTAAAATGCAGCTGGTGCAGTAGAAGAGATACAATCTATCATTAGTAATTTTTAATATGTTATTTTTTCAAATATTTATAACAACCAAAGGGGTTAAGAAATAAAAAAAAAAAAAAAAAACTCAGAATTTATTAATTCTAGCAAATTAATTATCACATCAATTTTATAAAATTTAGTTTTCTATTTAAGAATTTTTTAACCAAGCTCACAAAGTTATTACAGAAAATTAGTTTGGGCATAAAGAATCTCACGCGGATAAAGCAATCTTTTACTAAACAATTTTGATCTGTCAATATCATTTTGACAGGGGGAATAACCTGTTTGATATTAATTTATTACTTTTTGGATGTAGAATTTTGAGTCGTGAAATATTATTTTATTTATTTTAAATATGAATATACTTACTTTTAATAGAAAAATCATAAATTTTAGTTGCGTGTCACAAAAAAAAAATAAACTACAACAGATAATAATATGATAATAGTTCTTGTAAAAGATTCTATACTCTATAATTTCTTTTAAAACATTTTAAGCTAATATCAACCGCTTTTTAGGCCATGGCAATGTATTATGCCAAAGATCGCGGATTCGCAGCTCGGCAGTAGGCCTTAAAAGATTTTAAAGTGAGGAGAAAATCCTTAGTTATGCCGTCCTTCGAAGGGGGCGTAAAAAGACGGCCACAAGCCTGTGTTATGTAAGCCTACTCCTAAAGATCAGGATAAATAATTACATGGACAGAAAAAATAAGGACACCCACTGTAGCACCGCCTGATCAGCTATATGAGAATAAAGTGACCTTAAATGAATAAACATACCATTTTTGAGGTTCAAACAAGATATAAAAAATCGTTCATTTCCTCCGTTACAATTTTGCCTCTGCTGCTAGATACCTTTCCAGGGCATTCCCTTCTTTCACAAACACTAACTTTCTTTTATATTTCCACTAACAACCTTTGATATTTTCTTTTAACTTTCTGAATGATGTGAAAAAAAAGAAGTATTTGAATTCTAAGCTTAATGCAATTAATTTCAACTTTTAAATTATACCTGTGACCGAGTCTGGTATCCGGGCTTGCTCTACAAACTCCGCAAATTCCTACCCTCTACATACTTTCTCATCCTACAATCCTATCAAACAAATAGAACATTCCAAGTAAACCATAACAATGTCTATTCGTCCCTCTTTTCCCAATCTGCTGGTGTTCCAAGGTAGCATCCTTGGTCCAATCCTATATACAGTTTATACAGCTGACATCCCAACTCATCCTAATACTATCCTTACCACGTATGCTGATGATACATGTGTATTATCAGTCAACACCAATCCAGTTATTGCATCCCAAAGCCTCCAATCCCATATCACTGATCTTGAAGAATGGTGTCAAAACTGGAGAATTAAAATAAATTCTCAAAAATCGCATCAAATCACTTTTACCTTACGTCGTAAGTAATGACTTCCTGCCCTTCAGTATCCTTTAATAATATCCCTCTGGTGCCTGTAGAACAGATCCGATACTTAGGGTTGCACCTTGACAAACGATTAACCTGGAATCCTCATACAAGACTGAAAAGACAAGAAACCGCACGACGTTTCAGGCTACTTCAACACTTACTAGACAAACGCTCTAAAAGACTCATCTACATGACCATCATACGACCTATTTGGACTTACGGAGTAGAGCTTTGGGGCTCCACTAAGCCATCGAATTCCTCTCGTATCCAATCCTTACAGTCCAAAATCCTTCGTAAAATCCTCAATGCTCCTTATTTTGTTAAGAATAAACTCATCCATAACGACCTTAATGTCCCTTTTGTTGCTGATTTGGCCCGAACCTAGTATCTATCCTTTCATAACAAACTTCATTACCACTCAAACCCTCTAGTTTCAAACCTAGCTTCCTCTTCAATTCCCGATAATCTTCCGAGGCGTCTGAAAAGAAGATGGCCACGTGACCTCCTTACTTGAACTTTGATTTGAGTACTACCAGTGGGTAGTTTCTCTACTTGTCATTGTCATGTCATTATATATCACTTAGCCTATTTACATGTTGTGTTATTGTAATACAGTTGTAAATATCAATAAATAAATTTAAAAAAAAAAAAATTATACCTGAATAGTTGACTGGATAGTTATAAGTATGGGAATTTTCCAGGGGGTGCAGTCAAAGATAGCTCAAAATAAGCAAAACTTATAATTTTTGTTATCTTTGACTGCACCCCAAGCCAACTCAATCCATCATTTAAATTATATCATATTACAAAAGTTAGTATCATATCTATAGCCCTTATGTTTCCATCATAATATTATAGCGTAGGATAAGAAACATTCCCTGTATTTTCCCATTAACTCCATTTCCCAAAATTGTTAACTCTAGCTATAACAGCGAGGGCAGTATAACTAATGAAATATACATATAATTAGGCCAACATAAGGGAATTCTGCTGGCGCAATATTTCGCTATGGAAATGTAAATTTTAAAAGCATTCCCTAGCCATATTATAAGGATAACAATCATAATTAAAATTTTATAGGTCCAATTTAATTATCGTGTAATTTAATTTATATGTTTACAGTCCATTAGACCCCTCCCTCAGTTCTGGGAATATCATGCGGTCTAGAAACAAACATTCCCGTTTTTCGATGAATATTGTACTCTGCAAATATGTGGTAATCAGGAATGTTTATTAATATTTCTTAATTCAATTAACTTCAACACCGACCGAATTTCATTCATTCCTCATTCTAAATTTACTCATCCCCATAATGTTATTTTCATGGAATTAAAATATAATTTTCTACTAAAAGAAAATTATAAATCAAATAATCAAGGATAGTTCTGCATTATGTAGCTAATCATTTAACCCGCTGAGCTGGGACTAAGTCAAATGTAAATGATTTAGCGAGTGAAGTGCTCAGATCAACATATCATGTTTTAGCTATCTCTATTGCTTTAATCTTATAAGACATACATTATTTAACTATCTCAATAGGTAAGTAATAATGTTATTTAATTATAATAGTATAAACAATAAGATTATGATGAAATTACAAAGTATTTTTATAGCTTGTAAATATCATATATATTTTTTTTCTCTTTATATTTGTATACACACCTGTCAAGTGAAAAATATCGACAATCAGCAAATGGGCTATCTGAAAAATAAAACAGAATGACTTGAGAGGGATGAAGAAGAACAGTACCCAGCGGTAGCTCTCCCTTGGCTTCATGCATTTTTCTAAGATCCCTCATCCACGTTATTTCAAGTGTCCTCAGGCATGAGATTCATGGTCATTTGTTCTATTAATGTGTTTGGATGCCCGTGTATTTTTTTTTTTAAAGCGTTTCTAGTAAGTTCGTATGTAACCGTTTCAGTTCGTAACCATTTTTATATTTATTGATATTTTTAAGTCAATATGCAGTTTAATGACTATAGTAATGAGTTTTATTATTGACATACCACGGTGGTTTTGGTACAAGTACGAGGTCATAAATATTTAAAAATAAATTTTAATTAAATTCTACATAGCATGTCACATAAGCTCATTCATATATTCATTTCATTTTATATCAGTAGCTACGGTGGATAAGTGGTTAAGTCATATCTTGTTCAAAACTATATTAAGGGAACCGGAATATTGTCATTCACTTGGAGCATAAATGGCTAGTCAGGTTTTGCCTTAAAATTGAGTTATTATATGTATTGTAACTCTTTTTGAAGACAAAGACTACGAGAATGACACGGTGCCACTTCCCTCTGTGAAATGAGCTCATTTTGGACAAAGTTCGCCAAAGACCTAATCACCTGGGCTACAAGTATATAGATGAATATGAATCTATCGGTACCTACATACAAACAGAAAATTCCCGCCGACATTACCCAACCTGTTGTAAAGGATCTGGGAAATGTGCCGGAAGACGCGCCCCTCAACCCGTAGTTAATGTGATAAGAGATATTTTATAGTCTTATAGTCGTGGTGAATCAAGGACAGCCTAAATTATGAATTTAATCCAGGACATTACTCCCTTTGGAGCGCAGTCCTCGACTGGTCCTAAAAGACACCACCTTGACGTTGGTGGACCGGCTTGCTCGTACTAGAAGTGTTTTATCTATCTTCATATTATCACTACTGTAAGAGTGGGATATTGCTTTATTTGTGGATACTAATACCCATATATATTTATTTATATTCATAATAAAAGTCAATTTTATTTTGATGATTCACTCCAAGGAAATAGTATACCCCGTTCAATGATATATAGAGCATGTGCCTAATTAATGTATACACATAAAATAGTAGTAAAAAGGTAATAAAGTACTGTTTTGAGCGCTATTCACATTCCTGCTTCATGGAATAATCATAGAGGTCACGGGGCCAGCTCATGTTGAAGAGGTGGGGACAAGAAAACGGACAGAAAAATCCAATATGATTATTGTGTACAGTACATTATTATTTCACTGTTTGTAGCCATTTATTATTCATAATACCTCCTGGAATAGAACCAAATTGGCGTTAACATCTTAGGGCATTTATTTCCTTTAAATGCTGACGATCATAACTATTTTATCGCGCTTTTATGGTCTGTGAGTACGTTAGTGTGTAACGGAATCATTGAACTCGAATTTCAATCACTTTAAAACATCGAATTTAACTTCGCAAACTTTTCAAGGACCGATGACAATACAATAATTAATATGTTTGTCTTATTATTCTCACCAAGATCTTCAGGATTAGAAATTTTTTCATGTATTAAAGTGTAATTAATAAAAAATACATGCCATATATGACTTAGTTTGTGAGACATGAATATGACTATTGGCAGTATTAACTAGGGAGTTTCGTATATTTTTCAACAAAAAATAAATAATAGTTAAAATAAAAAAAAAATATAAACCTGCTGTTGCTAGCCGAACTAATAAATTAATATTAGTTTCATAAACAACTAAAGAACACTGATCAACCGACCAAAAAATGAAAAAATGAAAAAAAAAACACGATTTAATAGAAAACTTAGGATAAAAGTAAAAAGTAAAAAATGAAACCTAGACATAACTTTCAATGAGTTTAAAATAAGAGTACTGTGATGAAAAAATAAAATATTTTATGTTAAAAAGCGAGGACATTTTGTAAATTTATATTAATATTTTATGAGATTCATATTATATCAAATGAGATATTAAATATGTCAGTTTCTTACATGGGCTTTATTTGTACAGATATTTTATATCTATATGCCCCAAGGGATCATACTTGGCATCAGTAATGACTGTTCTTAGAAATTCAGATTACGCATTGAATTTTCTCTTAAGATGAAACAGTTCTTTTGTAGCCAGAACGTAGATCTTCAATGAGGAGCTTATAATAAGAATGTTGAAATGCTATATGTTCCCCATCATCCTACGCGGTACAGAAGGAGTCACATCGAATAAAACATCAATGAAATAATTAGAGCCTTTGAAATGTTTCCGTAGAGAAGAGTTCTGAGAATATTGTATGAAGATCGAATCGCTAAAAATCCGAAAATTACAGTATCTATGTCACGCTATGCTAGGAGAACGATATCACCTGTTACAGATAATTTTTAAAAACAAAAACATTCAAAAGAGTGGCTTAGAAAAAAGGAGAATATTGTGGTTCACTTGGCCAAGAAGTTGGTACCTTTTCGTAGTTCTAAATTTTTAGATTAGTGACCAATAGAGAGAAAAAAAATAATTGTTAAAATATTGAAATACGTGGATTAAATGAAGACAAAACTAAAAGTTAGAAAATAAGAATAGAGTGATGAACAAAATAAATTATTTTTTCGTAAAAAAACGTGGGGTGGTTTGTTAGATAATGTAGTACTATATACGTCAACTTTTACCGATACCATTCAATAAAATATTTACACCAATTAACAACAACACCTTACAGTTTTTAACAAAAAATTTTTTTTTTTTATCCCACTTCTTATCTGTATATAAGATATATATATATATATATATATATATATATATATATATATATATATATATATATATATATTAGTGCGGGTAGGATCAAACAAAATTACATAATATTGTCGTCTGTCCCTACCTGCTGTTCTCCATGGAAGATCATAAAGCTGCCCAGTGTTGATTTATTTAAGGATTTTTCAGTTTGGATATTCTGTCTATACAGTTCTGCACAGCGATGTACGAGACCTCTCAAAAGCCAAGCCTCACTGCACAGTTATCCAGCTTGTAAAGGCCTGTAATGTTTAGTACAATAATACAATCCGTGATATTTTCCCGAGAATTCATTTACTTGCTTTTAGATTTACTTCTGTACGAGCATTGTTACAAAATAAAATTGTTCTAAATTTAAAATCTTTTGTTTTTACGAACCGCTTGTTAGAAGCGTTTCTTTATTATTACTCTACTGAAATCACAACAGCCTATTATCATGAAGAACGCCTTAGACTTTTTTTAAAGTTAAGCCGTCCTTCGGAGGGGACTTAAAACGGTAGTCCCGAACCTGTGCGGAGACAAGGACTCCTTTAAAAATTCTTTCCAAAATTTAGATTTCTCTCTGTGGGATCGTCAGATTAGTCATAAAAGCAGAATAAAATTATGTTAAACGAATAAAAAAAAACAATGGGTACCCTTAACGTACAGACATTAGGAAGACTAACACCTATTTTTTTTTTTTTAACAACCATAGATGTGGATCGACATCACGGTATTTATTACCAAAGGGCTCTGAAGATCCTTCTGAAGCACACCAAGTCTCTATGAAATGAGTATGCTAAATCGGGGGAAAACCTGTCGGTTGGGTGAGGTCTTAGCTAAATCACCACCCTGCACAACCGTTGTTTTAATAATAGTACAATCCAATAACCTTCATGTGTTTTACAGCTACAAGTATTTTTTTTTTTATGTGAAAAGAAACTTATCAAATTATTAATTAATTATACCGCAGTATGGAAGATATGGTAGATATTTATTAAGTAAAAATATATATAAAATTATATTAAGTTATGTTTCTTAATTAATTTTATTTAGAATTATATAGAGCATAATGTATTGATACAATTGAGGTTTCCATATTGAAGCTTGCTGTTATTGCTCCAGTAATTGGAATGTCTAAGACAATAATCTAGAGAATGGAAGACAAGGGAAACCGTACACAATTACAAATTATTAATAAATCTCATTAGATTTAATAATATGATAATGGTAGATAATTAAACAATTCGAGTATTAGATAATTTATTTAACATAATAAGGGAATGGTAAAGATTTAAAGAAAGATGGAAGGAGAATAAGACGGTAATAGGAGAGACTAGAGGTTGGACTTCGGTGAGAGAGAATGGACGGAGGACAGACAAGATGTCCAGGGCTGGAAGGAATCCTCACAATGTAAATCCTAGGAGGCCTCCCTTATTGGAATTCCGAGGTTGCCCTTAAATAGCGGCCCTTCCATCATTATACCTCGCCCTCAAGGGATATTCTCTATCCCTAAGAGCTCTCGTCATAAACCAAGCCTTTTTAATATCCCTCTTTATGGCACAGATTCATTTCTTATCATATATGAAGTCTTATTCATAAGTTTTACTAAGAAATGAAATTCCCTATAGAAAAGACATCCTAAACCTATATATTCTTTTAACCAATCAGAGTGTTGGATCGATATCTCGTTATTCCCTGACACCAAAAATGATCTGTACGATGCGACATGTGGCCTAGTAGTTAGCATAACAAACTGCAAAGCCAAAGATCGAGGATCCGTAGCCGGCAGGAGGCCCTAGGATCTTTAGAGGGAGTAAAAAATGTTTGGCTATGCCGTCCTTCGGAAGGGAAGTTAAACGGGGCTCCCGAGCCTGTACGATGTCAGGTACTCGTTAAAAATCGCTATCCTAATTAAACCTGAATAGGCAAAATTTAGAGCTCCCAATGTAGCATCGTCCGATCAGCCTTAACAGCATAAAGTGGCGTTAAAATGAATAAAAATACAAAAGGGGACTTCCCTAGATTCCTAATAAAGTTAACTTCTTAAATTTATTAATTATATCTGATATTAATTATTAATACTCTGCTTTGAAGTTAATGATAATTTTGTATATATATATATTTTTTTAAATTATATTGTCTCAAATAGTTTTGTATTCCTCGTGTTTTTATCTATTAAGTAATTTTTTTTATTTAATATGAGAATTGAAATAAAATATGGAATAGAAGATTGATTCCTGTAAAATTTACTATTCAATTGATACGTGACAAAATATAAAAATTATAAGAATGTAGTAAATATAAATAATTAATTAATTATTAAACAATTAGTAATCTTGGAAATATAAATAAAATGTGATCCCTGAGGATAAGGCTTATACAGATAAATAAATAAATATTGATTTTATTAGAAATATAGATTTAGTTTCTATAATAAAATAAAAATAAAAAGTTTCACTATAAACCATTTATTTTTATTTGACAGGTGCAGATAAAAATATAAAGAGAGAAATAAATACAAACCATGAACGGTCTAGGGAATAGTAGAGACGTGATAGAGACTATAGGAAGTGATTTGTCCTAGATCAGATTTCCCTCCCTATTTCGGGTACCTACTTTTATTGATGCTGGGTGAGCCTAATAATAACAACTGAGTTTAAATAAAATTATTTTAAATTAAAATAAATTGAAAGAAAAATCAATTTTAAAACAGCATCAGATAAATCATTCGCCCCACTAAACATACATCACGAAACAGTGGATCCAGAAGCTTCTGCATAAATGGCGGAATTCCTGAATAAATGGTTTACGAAAGAGGAAAGTTACAAGGCCATTACAATAATTAGGCAGTTCATTAACATTGCAGATTAATGAGCCCGTTAAAGAACTTTTTTTTTTCCTTGCCAAGGGAAGATCCTAGCATTTTCATTGAGGGCATTATGTGGAGTGGATTGCAATTAAGACGCAATGCCGCGTGATAAAATAGGACATCAAATAATAATGAATATTGTGAATTAGCAGCATATGTGATTAATTTATATTTGTTGGTACCTCTAGAATCAAAGAAGGTAAACCATATATCGACAGTCTTTAGATATGATGTGTATTCATCAAGACTAATATTTTGTCAAACTGATGTATTTAAAATCATTTTATAGATTTCATTGCCTTACCTCTCAAGTTGGTTTGAATTTTAAATCATTCAATTAACTTTTATTAACTGTAACATTAAATGGATTGCCGTAACTTCAAGATGAATCTATCCAGCCATTGGAACTGTGGTAAGAAATCTAGTCGCCTGATCCGAATATATTAATATTCCTCGTAATATTATAATGACATTAACTTTAGAAAAAAAAATGAACTAACGAGCGTTACCTTTTCCTCTTTATATATTTATCTTTTAACTTTAAAACTTCTTTAATAATTTGTTTTCTACTTAAGTATCAACCTCATTTCTCTGTTGTTTACTGTATGAAATTGAAAATTAAAATAATTATTACTTTAAATTTTAATAATATTAAAATGTCTGAATAGTGTTTTGCAATTCTTCTTTTAAAGTGATTGATCAAGCAGATTTTTAGAATTAATAAAATTTAAATACATTGAATGCATTTTATATATGTGTATTGTCATGTAAATGTTTATAATTCAAGAAGTTATATTTATTTGACACGTTTTGTAATAGAATTTAATAAAAATTGCAACAAATCCGAAAACCTGCAGTTTCCGTTTTAAAAAATAAATTTTGAACATATCAAAATCCGATTAAATTTGATATTTTTGTTACAGACTGTAAGATTTACAAACTTATTTTTTATAATAATTATTTGTATTCCAGAGCAAATTCATTATGCATTTTCCATCTCAGTACTTTATTACGTTATTAGAAAATCTTTAAATAATAAAAATTCAGCAAATTTTATTATTGCAGAAATATAATTACTGAATATTTCTGAAACTCTAAAACGCTAAGTTAAAGTTTTATAGAACTGCATAATATAAGAAAAAAAATGCAATAATATTCAATTAATATTACATTGTAAAGTACAAATGGTGTAATAAATTTAATAAACGATAGTATTTTGTTTAACGTTCAGAGTAAAAATTTCATTTTACCTTTCTAATTAGAACCAATGTCCTTCCCCCCCCCCTTTTTTTTTATTCTTTGCCATCCAATTTTATTGAATAAAATGATACAGGAATTTATATCTCTATTATTTTACCATTGAGTGGGGAAATACCTGTTAGTTCGACCAAATGATTTATTTTCTAACATCAAACGTTTTCTTCAAGAATCCTGTTATCATCCTGTTAGATTTTATTATTAATTAACCTTACGGAATTCTACTACTCATTTTTCTCTTAACTATCTCCATCCTTTTTATCGCAATATTCATGATTATTGCAGTGTTATTCAGGATCTATTTAAAATTTTCCATTTCCCTAAGAAAAAGTAAATACAATCTCATAGATTATCCTGCAAAGTTTTTTAAAAGCATCATATTGAAATAGAAGATACAATTGCAACTAAGCGTAGCTCAACACTACTTTCACAGAATAGTTTAATTACTTTCTGCACTTTATAGGAACGGAGCAAGGATGTAAAATTAACATTATACTTTATTACCCAATTAAATGTTGAAAATATATTTAACTTTTTATTAGTTCCAGACCTGTTCTAGAAAATCTCCTAGATAGGGAAAATTAGTAAATGTAAAACTTTGTGAATCCTTAATGATATGCTAATTAAGCGGTAATAAAAACATATAGATAGATAAAAACAAATTTTATGAATATTATACATAAATAATAAATTAATATTAATGGTGTTCTTGTATTGATATTACATATTTTACTATATTATTACAATAAAATTAATTATCTTATGAATTATAAATTATTCGAATATTCGTTCTTGGCTACTTTCATAACTATTATCTTAATCAATTTTAAATTATTCATGACAGATCATGCCGAAATTAAATTTGTCGTTATTTTTCAACTGAATAATCTTTAATGAATTAATTATCTTTCAATTAGATAATTATTATATTACATCCTAAAAGGTATAAAACCATCTACTGAATCAAAAAAAAGTGGTACTGATTTTTTATGTTCTTTTCTACATTTAATTAAATTGATAAGAGGGCATTTATGATTTATTAGGTCGCCATTAAAACTATATATCTCGAGTTAACTGTTCTTAATTCTCGTCTAGTTTGATTTATTTGTGCGCGCGTTGTCTTTCTCTTGTTAATTTTTTTATTTTATTTTAAATGTCTCTACTGTCTATTAAATTTAATTTGGCTTTTTATTAATTATTAATTTTGTTATTGTCTATTTAAAATGAACAGAATCATACTATGGGAATAGCCTTCTTTGAAAGAAGCAGTAAAATATATTCAGAATTTCCGGAATAATTCTTAAGACCGATTTAAACAAAAAAATCATCAAATGGATTAGGACAAGAAGAAGAAATGTAGATGTTTTCGTCGAAATTGTAGGAAAAACTTTTATGTACTTTTAGTAGCGTGGCTATAAGTGTTTAGAATTAGCATTATAATATTACATTTCATATATTTCAATTTTCCTTAGTATGAACATGATCGCTATAAGAATTATAATGAAAATCTACTGGTAAATAGTATTACACAAAATTATTGATACACAACGGATTTTTTTTTTTTCTTTTTTTTTTTCTTAACCCCTATAAGTTTGAAGATTTGTAATCTGGGTTACGATTAGGTTGGAGCACAACGGATTATTTCTCTCAATCTCTCTAAATTATTTATATAAATTTAACTATCCCGGGATTCAATTTAAATAAAAAAATAAATTAAAGTCGTGTAAAAGTTTATTTAACTTTTAAATAATATAGTCTGTTATGCTGAATGTCGAACAGAGAGGGTCTGATCTGACAACGCAATTTAATGGCCTGTAGATTTCTATTTAACACAACGTTCCAAAATGGGCACTCAACCACAAGTAAGGAAGCCATAATACTTCTAAAGCTAATAAAATGAAACAGAATCGTTAAAGACGAAATTGTTCCTTCTATTCTTATAGCGGGAGCAACCGTAGAAATAAAAATAAAACAAATAGGTCAGCTGTCACAGAAAATTAGTTGGAATGAAAGAGGCAGAGATCCATTAGAGGTTAGATTGCTTTGCTGAGGAAATAAATCGGAAATATTAAACTCCGATTGCCAGGCTTAGAAGTCATTTATTCCCTTAACAGGAATGGATTCGTGGTTATACATCGCAATTCTAAGGAGGTGTCAGGCTTAATCCACCTGGTTGACAATGATACGAATGAATTTGAATAGGCTTTTGTTGATCCGATACATTAAAAAAACTGTTATTCAATTTTTTAAATAAATGAGAGAGTATTCTCTTTTTTTTCTTTTTTTTTTTTGGTATTCAATAATATTGACAAACCAATTATTAATTGGTAAAAAAGTTAATATTGTCAAATGGGAATGTCCTATGTCCTGTATTGATTATGGTACAGTTAGGCAAAGAGATCTCTCACCCATCTTCTTTTCAGCGCGTCTTGGCTGCCCATCTTGTAATATATTATAATAACATTATGTATGAGTAATGTAGGATATCATTTTAAGTGTTTGTGAAATTTTCAAATTTCCACTAACTGTTTAACACAAATAACCAATTTAGAACAGAGCTACTTAAAATATCAATGAAGGTTAATAGGTGACTGTTAAAAGGATTAATAAATTAATTTTAATTTGTATTTCTAATTGGAGTAACTTACAAGCATAGTACCCACAAATAGATAAATATATTATATAAAAATAAGTACATATGAACATAGAAGTCTGTCAATTTCTTTCAAGCTCGTCATTCCAATTTCATATTCTCTTTCTGTCAATCATTTGTATTTATTTCAATTTATGGTTACTATTTACCCCGAAATTTCTGTAGATGCACCTTACTTAAATAGGTTACAATGCCACAAATACTTGTGTATCGCCGGGAAGGTAACCGCTGAGTTGCAGTGCCGGCCATGGGCACGGCCGGCACTGCAACTCAGCGCGCACACGATACTTGATACTTTGAGCCACAACGATGAATCCGTTCATTTAATTAGAGTTCCTCATTTTACATATAAGTATATATGATCTATGGATATAATTACGTAATTCTTTAATGAGACCTATTCCTTAAAATTTATAAATGAGAGAAATGAATTGAAATAAAAAAGAGATATTGGTTTAAAATTGAAAAATTTAAAACGTTTATTTTTTCAAATTTTATAGATATACATGATATCAAAGTACTGTAAAAATTCCATCACTAATATTTCTCTGCGAATAAAGACATGAATTTTTGAAAATGAAGAAATAATTTGAACGGTGACATAATTCGAATATCTCTGCACTGCATCAAGTTACAATATTTTAATTTACATGATTGTTTACAGAAAATTATCCTCTATAATATTTGTAAAGGTATACACATTTTTAACTTAATGTATGTACTGCAATAGTAGAACTAAAGTAAAAATATTTGGCCGTCGACTGTAGTGGACACTTGGCTGTGCGCGCTCATCTAAGGCCATCGACTATAGTCGACGCTCGTACCGAAGTGGTTAAAGATTCTGATGTATTTTAAATATTGTATAATTTGGGCATAAATCAATTGGTGAGTGGGATATCTCAGTGGCAGTGCACTGAGCTGCCGTGCCGCAGGTCCCTAGTTCAAATCCAGCTGTGGCAGATAATTTATCTTATCTTTTAGCAGACGGGGATGGACGTTGTAAGATCTGAAGACCCTACTGGGGCTCACCCAGCCTCTATAAATTGGGTACTCTTATTCGGGTAAAAACATGGTGGTTTTAATTCTACACAACCGTTGTCCTTATTGTTATAACTGTTGTATAGTCATTACCACGTAATGAATCAATGACCCTTCATGGGTTGTAGCAGTATAGGCTTATTTTTTAATACTATGATACATCAACTATGATACTTTTTTTTTATTTCATTAGTTGTAATTTCGATTCTTTGCTTGGGTTTGTCGAATTTAATATTTCATTCATTTTAGTTGGTTTGGGATGATGGGGTTGTATTTCAATGGCTATTCGTTCCATTAAGCAGCACTGCTTAAGTTTCGGGTACCTTTGTATCCAAACTTGTTATACCAACTTTTATTCTTGATTCAGTTATGGAGTTTCATGAATTTGTCCTGTTTTTGATTGATTTTAGTTTATTATTACATTTTTGGAACCGATTCCCATTTCGAGTCGTTATATATATATTTTTTTTGTATCGTTATACTTTTTTAATTTATTTTCCAATATAATCAAATAAACTAAAGGACAGAAATATAGGGGTTAGGGGAGGGGGGAGTGGAAAAGCCTATGTTGGAGCATTATCTGCTAAATACATTTTAATTAAATATTTATAATCACTAAATAATATAATAATAATAATATGAGGGAGCGGAATAGCTCTGATGTAGAGCACTGAGTTGCCGGCGCAGACAGACTTTTATTTAATATGTCAGCGGCCGGAGATAGATCCTATAGATCAAGGACCTCCTGAGGTTCACCCAGCCTTTATAATGTGGGTGCCCGAAATAAGGGGAAAACCTAGCGGTCGAGCTTGATGTATAACAAATCACCTCCCTGCACAGCCGTTGTCCAAGAAACAGTACAGTCTGTACCATGTACTGAACCCAAGACACTTCTTGGGTTGTGGAGGTACAGATTTTTTTGTTATCTTTTTTTATTTAACTGCTACTGATCAAATTTTCTAGTAAATCTCAACTACTTTTATAAGCTGATTTAACAGTTTGAACCTAGGAAGTTTTTAGTAAAAATTGGTAGTTTGCTTGGGAACAGTGCCCATATATCGTTTACAGGCTTCGTTAAAGAGAGAGGGATAGAGAAAGAGAAAGAGAATGAGAGAGAAAGAGAGAGAGAGAGAGAGAGAGAGAGAAGATGAACAGGTAGCCTTATTAATTAGACCCTTCCAGTTAGCCCTTTTAATGAACTTTGCATTTATTTATTTTCATGGAGCTATAAAATTTATTCCTCTTTCGATTAATGGAACTAATTTGCACCGTTTAGTACATAACAAGTGGGTTGGCTACAAGTACCAACCCTACCTCCAGCAGAGGCAAAGCATCTCTTAGAAGTCTGACCACGGAGAGTAGTTATTCGAGAAGAGTCTTATATATCGCTTGGAAGCATCTTTGGGATTGCTGGGGAAAAAGACGGTGAACTGAATGTAATCTACTTTATTTAATCTACCGCACAAGGCTTCTGTTTAATTTTAGTGCTTATTTATAGAAATATTTTTAACTTAAAATTTTTATTTGAAATATGGCTATCTAGGAATTTCCCATTTATTCAGGGAAAGAAATCTCTCGTCCAGTTCATTCTAGTCAATCAGTCTCAGGTGAAGAAAATTTATTTTAAATTATAATATAGTATAATATTTTATTATAATACTAAGATTTATTCAAAAAGTTTTTTTTTAGATGTACAACTGAAAAGATTAAAATATAGACCCACAGTATTTGAGGGAGTAAAGGAGGGAGAAAGAAAAAGAGCTAGAGAGTGAGAGAGAGAAAGAGAGAGAGAGAGAGAGAGAGAGAGAGAGAGAGAGAGAGAGAGAGAGAGAGAGAGAGAGAGAGAGAGCGAGAGAGAGAGAGAGAGAGAGAGAGAGAGAGAGAGAGAGAGAGAGAGAGAGAGAGAGAGAGAGAGAGAGAGAGAGAGAGAGAGAGAGAGAGAGATTCTGGTCATGATAAGACAATAACCATAATTTAAAATTTTGTTTTGGCAACATTAATATTTATATTCATATAAATATGCATTTATACTTTTTCAATTTTGTTGATGATTTTTTCGCTAAATTTATCTGCCCAAATTACCATTAAAAATTATGTTTCAAAGATAAATACACTGTAAAATAAGCATATGGAGCCTATTTGTACAGTAAAATCAACATCCAACAAAATAAATAACCGCACTTCCGATAATTGACACGGAAATATTTACTGCCTGCAATACCCAGGAGCAATATATTTTCGTTCGGATCATTTTATCTCAAGTCACAAATAAAACTTATCAAATAATAAAAAATAAATAATTTTTCAAAGAGCAATATTATGATAAAATTATTGATAATTTTAGTAATTGAATTAACATGTTTAATACTTGAAATTCTTTATGATTATTCCTGTAAATAATTTAAGAAAATTATAATTAATTGTTGATGTACCTTCATCTTCAGATGTGACTTGATTATTTAGAAGGCTATAAGATACGATCCTTTAAATACTAGCAATCAACAATTAACATACATATTATTGATTCATTTACTTCGTTTTTAAAAAGTATTTATTAACAGAATTTTCAAGAAATAAAAGAAAAGGAAAAAAAAGAAAATTTAATCTTTTGAAATGAGATTTCGAAACAAAAGTTTTTATTTATAAAAATGAATTTTTACAAGAGTAAAATATAATATTTCAAAGATTTATCCTCTTTAATCGAAAACAGAACATGAGCTCCTATTTAAAGACATTTTTAATAATATCATTATAAATCGGTTAATATCTGTTTTAAATTTTATCAAACTAAAGCAAAATTAAAATATCATAGCTCAAGAAGACTAAAGACAGCTCATGAAGTTGAGAGGACACTACAGGAAATGGGATTAAAACTGTCACGTACAAGATCCAACAAGGGTAATATTAAAATATTAAGCTAAAGTAGAGCCATTAAAGGACAAAAGAGGAACATTTAACAGACATATTAAAATAATAACTCCAGTCATCAGATATTTTCAAATATCTTCTTTTATCCATGTATTTTGTAAATGTGTGTATATTATTATTATTGTTGTTTTTATTACGAGTTATCAGGCCACGCCATGACTACTTGTTCCTGTTCTTCCAGTACTCCTTCATTTGTTCACTAAAGGCCGTCTTCCCTCCTTTGATCCAATTTTGTCTATGGGCTGTTTTCTCTCACATCACTTCACATTTGAACATCTTTTGTCCAAAGACGCTTTTGTCCGCGTTATTAAGAGTAATCTCACCCATGAAGCAGAAAATTGTCTCCATAATTAGTGATGTAGAATTAGATTATTGGAGCTGGTGTATAAATAAGATCAGGCATATTTAGCCAGAAATATGTTAATAAAGTACGAAATGGAACTGGAAGAATCTTTCGATGAAAGAATAATGAAAAAGAAACTGAGATGGTATGGGGATGTAACGTACGACTTCTGTTCGATAACCGGAAAAGGTAAAATGTTGGGGTACTGAAAAAAAGAAGAAGAAGAGACCGTGCAGGAAGGACATGGTGTAAGGAACTGGAGGAAGACATTTCAAAGCAAATAAAGGAAAGATCGGAAACTGAGGAAGGAATAGACAGAACGGAACAACACTGGGGCAAGCTTTATAATGTGCTGCGCAAAAAGGTATATTGCTAATGTTGTAGAATATACTTATATAATATACCGAGCATTCATATTATTACTGCATTTCTTACACTTTACAGTATTTAATGTAGTATAATTTCTAATAAATATTAATGCTTTGATAAAAATACTAGGCAAAGTAAATACAGCATAATTACTTGTATCCTTATTTATTTCTGCGCAATTTAGAATGGAATGTATTCAGTGTTCTTAATGTCAAATGTTACGATCTAACATATAAAAAAATAACATGTTTCATTTCTTTGTCAATAAATAATAGGTTTGATTAAAAGAACTGGAAATTGCCTAAAATCAAAAAATCCCTTCTTACGAAGAGTTCCGGCGCCGATTTGATATACCAAGTTCAATTCTTAAATTTAATGTGGTTTCTAAAATTGTATTTATTAATATAATTATTATATATATTTCGGTTTTAGGGTTGAGCTGATCATAAGATAATAATCAAAATTTTAGAAAACACTTTGCCCGGGACTTGTTTTGTAATAATTTGAGAACGTGTGGGAAAACTAAAGTGTTTATTTATTTATGACTTTTCACTGTCTTCGAGCCAATTTGACTGGACCGAATACCTCATATTCGATTATGTTAATTTCGTATCTACACACGCGCCAGTTGTTTCCCTAGGGCAAACATTATACCAACTCACAGTTGGAGAGAGGTCACACAGGGCTCAGAGGTTGTTTGTACATGGCGCTTTGTAAATTAAATTAATTTGTCAATACATTTCGGATGGACAGGGAGCAGAATTATGTACATATGTTAATATGTACGTTAGCTGTGGTTAGTAAATAGTACTTCATTCTTTAATTCCTCCACTCAATTTAGGGCCTTCCGGTATTCGGCGTTGGGAGCGGTTGTCCTTTTACGACGGGAAGCCTCAGAGGCGGCCCTGGACCTACAGAAGCACACCCAAGGGGCCGCTAACCAGAGGCAGTATGTAGAAGAGCTCCATCATAAAGAAGGGCCAATCTTACAGCACCCTGAGGTCTTCTGTATACTTCTCTTATTGTCGGGGGGGGGGAGGAGTGAGAAAAGGAAGGAAGAAAATATATTTTATTTGTCGTTTGAGGGCCATTATAGCTTTCACCACTACATTCCCTTTTATTTTCATAGGGAGTAAGAAATAACTTATTTCAAAGACTGATAAGCACTAAATATTAAGTAAACATAAAAAATAATCTATTACTTTATTATGATATTATAATATAATGTATTATTATATTTAGTTGCCTTATATTTATATTTATTTACGTTGATGACACTTTATAAATTCTTTTTGAATTTTACTTTGTAGCCTTCTGGCCAGATGTATATTAATGTCATTTTTTTATGCTCATGTTTTGTTATCCCAAAGAGACTTAGTCCCAGACTAAAGTTTTCTATTTTATTTTATTTTAATTATAGTAATTTAGTAATAATTTGAATTTCAATCAAATCCCTTTTTACGAGTTCAAATGAAACAAAAGTAGAGAAAAACAATTAATTTAATTTTCACGGATATTTATTGAAAAAAATTAAGAGTAATCCTTAAAAATTTACCTCCTTTGTTACAGAAAAATACCGCCTCTGAGTTTGTGGATTGACAAAAAAATTATCGATTTGTAAAATATATCGATTAAGTTATAAAGTTACATCCTGACCCCTTTACGCTTAACCAGCAAATAAATTCCTTATACTTGTGTCTTCATATTTAGTTTTTATGAAAATAACACCTAGAGCACACAACTTTGAATCTTTCAGGCCCACATTATATAGCCATATCCTATCACTCTACTTCATCCAATAAAACTATTCCATTTTAGTCTTAGCTGTGTTTTTATTACCATCATTGTTTCAAAAACTTGGAACCATGCTATCATAATGTTAAATTAATACAATTATTTTATTTATTTATTTATTAATCTACCTCCACATTAAAAATTAACATAAGTACATATTTTATAATAGTAAATAAGCTTATAAGTAAACAATACATAAAAATAAATTAAGGAAATGGGTATAGGTACCCTTTAATAACCTGTGATAGGGTTACCCTCACAATTCTAATAATTAAGATGAAGTCTTGGCCTGAGAGCATATAAAAAAGAAAAGTTACGCTGTAAAGAAGTAAAGTAGACTATGAATTCAGAAGTGCTGTGCAGTAAATGATCTATATGATTATAGCTTAAATACTATAAGCATACTATCTGAACTCAAACCAGCACAATAACAATAAAAAAATTACGGAAATAACATCTCGAGTAAACACTGACTCTATGGAACAAGAAACAGCAGTGTAAAACTCATATTTGATGGATGTATACTCGAGGGAAAACTGCTCTATTCAACACTCTCGAACTCCTTCCCAGGGGAGGGAAACTTTTTCAGGAATATTGGAAAATGATCGCTTAAACCATTTTTCTACGATGAATGCTAAATCTTTTTTCGTCCCGTTTTTGGTTCTGATTAAAAAAAAAAAATTAAAAAACCAAGTTCATTTTTTTTCATAATTAATTTCGTTTTAGATGTGCGCGGTCAACTAGAAGATTTTCTTTGTTTATGTTTGGAACGAATTGGGTCCCCGTTTGATTTTTTTTTTAACGGTCCGCTGAATCGAAGCAAATAAATCTATTGGAAGAATTATAAACGGGATACAGAAGTTGATCTGTTCAACGATAAGATGCAGTACTAGAAAAGATTTAAGCTAAGTGTGCATGAATTATAAGTGATAAGTGCATGACTATCTGTAGTGTTTCATGATAAATTATTAGTGAAATCGGAATTTAATTTGATTTTAAAATGAATTTTGTGGGGTATAAAATATTCACAACAATTAACATCAAGCCCCCCCACATCTTTTACTTTAAAATGAGTTTTTTTGTTCCTACAGAAGTCTTCTAATTTTCAACTTATTGAAAATTGTTTTCTGTTTTTTAGTTTTGTTTCCTATCAAAGCGAGTTTTTTAGTTTTCTAAACTATTATTTATTTTTATCAAATCATCTTCAACTGTTAGAAAAGAACGGGAGAATAAGGCAGACTAACCTAAGCCTGGGTAGAAGAGGTAGCCACGACAATAAATAGTAGTTAAGCGAGTGGCCTGCAGGGAGCACCACATCCCAATAAATCATCCCCAAATGAAGATATAGCAAAAGCTGTTATCAACTCATTTCTCCAATATCCCATTAGCGGCTTCCTTCCGCCCTCTTCTTTCTTCCTCTGCCATCCCGGAAATCCAGTGGAAATTGTCAAGGAAATTCCTCCTCCCCCCCCTCCTACCAGCAACCGCGCGCTTGAAAAAGTTATGATTCAATGTTTTGCGGAGAAATTTATCGCCTCGGTGTTCTGAGGAGTTGAGACTATCAACTACCTCAGGTAGGAATATCGTCGGAAGATAAATCGCATAGGTATCGAAGGGACTTTTTTCTTTCGACTGTGAGAGGATTCGTTGGATAAAGGTTGTGTGGGAACTTATGCGCTCGGTTTAAAGTTCTACGGGTCGTAAATTAAAACTGACAGGCAGTGCAGCTGCGAGGAACAGGTTCGCTCGTCAATTACAAAAAATATATACAAGTTCCGTTGAAGCAAATGCGAGGAAGTTTACATAAGACGATCAAACACTTACTTTGTATACAATAAATCTTATAATTTATTGTCGTATTTTTATTCTATTTGTTATTAAGTACTGAACATTTTTTCCAAATCATTAGCAATGAATCTATTCCATTTTAATACCTTTAACGCTTCGGTGAATATTTGCATTACCTCGGATCAAAATTTTCATTTATTAAATCATCAATTAAAGTGTGTATTTCAACAAATATTTATATAACATCTATTGTACAAATACATTTTTTTAAGCCTCTGATAACGAGTAATAATAGAATCGTAAAAAAATTTAGGAAGGTACATAGAACTTGGAAACAACTATAAGGAAAAGTCGACTAAGTTTCTACCAGCAAATGGTCAGGATGGATCTTACAAGGTAAAATAAGCAAATATTCTATAAGATATATAACCTCAAAAGCCAGAGTGGTCAATCTAAGCAGATGAAAGTAGTACTTAAAAGATATGGAATAACTGATGAGGAACGCCGACTCAAAAACAACACGGTTCTTGTCGAAGAGAGAACGAAGCATGGAAATGAGGGATGAACGGAGAAAAGAAGAAGGCAACATTCGGAGAGAATGGAGGATAATTGGAGGAGAAGAAAGAATGAGGGCAAAGGAAATGAAAAATAAATATCGTTTCAATAACGTTTTGAAACTGAACCCACTCTTAAAATAAATGTCCTTAAACCTAAATTACTTTTAATTTTTATTTCAGTAGTTCACAGAGTTAGTCATTATTTTCGATGATTCAGAAAAAAGAGTAAAATGCAATAGAAATAATTCCCAAAAGCAAATCTTCGAATCCCTCTCGAAAATAATTTAAATAAATAAATCAATCAGTCTTTTGCCAATTTCATTAAGTCCTGATAATAGACTTACACAAAAAAAATCACTTCAGGGAAGACAAAGGGCATAGTTGTCAGTTGAACTTGTTGGAGCAAGGCTGCTCTCTATTTGACGAGGCTGTTGGTGTGAGATGTGCTGCCCTCTATCGTCATTCATGTGATTGTCGGTGCACATCCTCATCATGGCTGAATTGGTGAAACCTTGTCTGGTTATTTTTTTTCAATTATTTCGAGACTTAAAGGGTTGGCTTTTTGTATTTTTTTTCTTTTGCATTTTCATTTCTAAACTATATCTCTTTTTGTTAAAACGTCTATTATGATTCCCTATGATACTTAGCTATACGACAGGACCAATTACTTGCTAAACTAAAAGCTGGAATGGAACTATGTTGATTAGCCAGCTGGTTGACTTTGGAGCTGACGTTGGAGCGACTCAAATTATTTTCAAGTAGAGACATTATCTGCCCTAATCGTCGCCATTAGCCTTCAGCAGAGGCTACGCACCCCCCCTCCCCAGCTCTAATTTCAAGTTTTCCACTGGCTGTCTTATCTGATGCTCTTATCAAGCAACTTCTGAGAAAGCAGGAAGCGCTGAGTGCCTAGTCCCGCTCGAGGTGAGGGCAGCGGTTCCGATAATTATCCCAAGATGAGTTAGGAAGTAGGAAGAGCATTCGAAGAGTACTAGTTATTATGATAATCGAAAAAAATATAAGTCATATAAGACAAGAAAACAAAAATATAAGTGGTTCGTACGACGAAAACTAAGTGTGGATTAGAGATCGGTGACAAGAATTCATCTCCACTCCAGTTAATCGTGTTCACATCGCTGGGATAAAAAAATAATAAGCTCTTGAAAAACAGCTAAATGAAATTGGAATCTTCATTTTGGATCCATCCATTAATCCGCACTCAGCCCGGAGGGGAAATAATCTGACTTCTCAAAGACATGAAACGGAAAAACACAGACATTTTTCAGTAACTCCAGCCCATGTGTTCTCGTCGCTAAAGCTTTCCTTCCACATTTTTTTTTATTTTCTACGAGGTAAGTGGATTTTAGCTGAAAGAAGGCGGAATGCCGAAAAAGATGAAAGAAAAATATTCCCTTAAGGACAAGTCTTAGAGCATGCTACACTACAAGGTTGGGTGGCCATTTTGTTTACTCCAGTAGCTATAGTATGCGCTGTCTACTATATTATACTCTGCTGAAGGATCCTGAAAGCGTAATAATTAAGCTATTCAAACAATAATCAGATACATTAAAATTATTCTGTTACTATAGTTTCAACTGTGATATTTGTCCATAGTAAGTAGACTGATCATTGATATTTATTTTATCATCATTGAATTTATGAACCGTATTCATTTCAATTGGATAATGTTATTTTTGTTTGTATATTGGGGTTGAAGTTAATACAAAATTTACTTAACATTAAAGTTTAATTTCAATACTTAATATTGTAAAAAAATCAATCACCCGCTTATAATATTGGTTTATTACTAAAAACTAGAGAATTTTAGATTACAATCAACTAACAAGCTAAGGGTAGTCTGGAGAGACTGGGTGAGCCCAGGAGAGTCTCATGATCACACAGACTCCGATCCCGACTGTTAACAATTAAAGAATAAAACAATATATTTCTCATAATATGCGAGTGTATACTGTTGATTTAGCGAGGTCACTATATGTAGTTGCTTTTGCCACAAACCGATTTAAAACAAACACGAAACGAACCTGGCTTTTCCGAAAATATTATTAGAACTTGAAGCGTAAATAGCTAGGATTAAAGCTGTCAGTTGCAGCCTCCACCGGCTCATTGTAGAAATTATGTTGGCTAACCAACGTTGTTTCTTTCCTCCGGATTAATCACGTACGCTACAAAATTGTTGTTAATAGTTTTTATAGCGCGATTAAATACGCATAAAAAATATGGAATCTTCAATAAAATATATATGTTCTCTGTAAATACTTTTGTGATCAGCAATAATATTTTAGGAGTTCACCGCAGCAGGCAAAACAGTGAGAAATTTTCCTATTGGAGAATTATTGATTTATTTTTCGAGAAAAACAAAAGATGGGTATTATTATTTACATATTATTAATTAATAACATATTATTTTGTTATTTATTATTGTTACTAATATCTGCTTCACACTAATTTGCTGAATATATTGTCCAATCCGGACTGTCGTCATTTTTAATATCAATTATTTGTTTTTTTAATATTAAAAAGTCCTGACTTTAATTGCGGATCTTAAAGACGCTTTTGCAATTCATTTTCATCCAATGAAATCTTTCCTTTGTAATTAGGCCGCCAATAAAAATTTATAATTGACAATAATTGCATTTCTACCTCTATAGATTTTTAAGTTCTTCACACATCAGACATATTCCTTGGTTTATATTTTCATCAGGAACACTTATCTCAATTATTATTATAAATTACTTTACGATTATACTATTGATATAGATAGGGTATGAACAAGAACATAAGATGAGTACGGTATTCCTTACAGTGTTTTAAATTTGTTGCACATCCAAACTGTTTCCTTATATCTAGAGTGGAATCGTCTTATTCCTGTAATGAATAAGTGGCTAGGTCAGGCTTTAGCCTAAAACGATGCTAATGCTTATATTATAACTGCACTCCAAGCAGAGACTACGAGAATGACACGATTCCGCTTCCCTTAGTGCAATTGACTCACTCTGAACCAAATTAGACCTAAACAATTACATGTATTCTCCGGGGATGCAGATATAATGGCATGATACATGAATGATAGTTTTATTACTAACAGCTACTATTTACTGTTAATTGTATTCCAGAGTGCTATGAAACTACAACCTTAAACAAATGGACGACGATATTCCTTAGACTCCCTTCCCTCCCGAGTGACCCCGCCCTACAAGAAGTCATCCGGACCTAGGAGGAGTTAATTATTCTGCCTGAGACCAATTAGTGACCGACGACGGTGGTATAATGACCATGGCTGCGGTGCCCTGCCTCGGATTGCGGAGCCCTCCTGGCTCTGAGGTCTCGGCATTAGCACAAGTATCCAGTGATAATAAGATGCAGTACTAGAAAAGATTTAAGCTAAGTGTGCATGAATTATAAGTGATAAGTGCATGACTATCTGTAGTGTTTCATGATAAATTATTAGTGAAATCGGAATTTAATTTGATTTTAAAATGAATTTTGTGGGGTATAAAATATTCACAACAATTAACATCAAGCCCCCCCACATCTTTTACTTTAAAATGAGTTTTTTTGTTCCTACAGAAGTCTTCTAATTTTCAACTTATTGAAAATTGTTTTCTGTTTTTTAGTTTTGTTTCCTATCAAAGCGAGTTTTTTAGTTTTCTAAACTATTATTTATTTTTATCAAATCATCTTCAACTGTTAGAAAAGAACGGGAGAATAAGGCAGACTAACCTAAGCCTGGGTAGAAGAGGTAGCCACGACAATAAATAGTAGTTAAGCGAGTGGCCTGCAGGGAGCACCACATCCCAATAAATCATCCCCAAATGAAGATATAGCAAAAGCTGTTATCAACTCATTTCTCCAATATCCCATTAGCGGCTTCCTTCCGCCCTCTTCTTTCTTCCTCTGCCATCCCGGAAATCCAGTGGAAATTGTCAAGGAAATTCCTCCTCCCCCCCCTCCTACCAGCAACCGCGCGCTTGAAAAAGTTATGATTCAATGTTTTGCGGAGAAATTTATCGCCTCGGTGTTCTGAGGAGTTGAGACTATCAACTACCTCAGGTAGGAATATCGTCGGAAGATAAATCGCATAGGTATCGAAGGGACTTTTTTCTTTCGACTGTGAGAGGATTCGTTGGATAAAGGTTGTGTGGGAACTTATGCGCTCGGTTTAAAGTTCTACGGGTCGTAAATTAAAACTGACAGGCAGTGCAGCTGCGAGGAACAGGTTCGCTCGTCAATTACAAAAAATATATACAAGTTCCGTTGAAGCAAATGCGAGGAAGTTTACATAAGACGATCAAACACTTACTTTGTATACAATAAATCTTATAATTTATTGTCGTATTTTTATTCTATTTGTTATTAAGTACTGAACATTTTTTCCAAATCATTAGCAATGAATCTATTCCATTTTAATACCTTTAACGCTTCGGTGAATATTTGCATTACCTCGGATCAAAATTTTCATTTATTAAATCATCAATTAAAGTGTGTATTTCAACAAATATTTATATAACATCTATTGTACAAATACATTTTTTTAAGCCTCTGATAACGAGTAATAATAGAATCGTAAAAAAATTTAGGAAGGTACATAGAACTTGGAAACAACTATAAGGAAAAGTCGACTAAGTTTCTACCAGCAAATGGTCAGGATGGATCTTACAAGGTAAAATAAGCAAATATTCTATAAGATATATAACCTCAAAAGCCAGAGTGGTCAATCTAAGCAGATGAAAGTAGTACTTAAAAGATATGGAATAACTGATGAGGAACGCCGACTCAAAAACAACACGGTTCTTGTCGAAGAGAGAACGAAGCATGGAAATGAGGGATGAACGGAGAAAAGAAGAAGGCAACATTCGGAGAGAATGGAGGATAATTGGAGGAGAAGAAAGAATGAGGGCAAAGGAAATGAAAAATAAATATCGTTTCAATAACGTTTTGAAACTGAACCCACTCTTAAAATAAATGTCCTTAAACCTAAATTACTTTTAATTTTTATTTCAGTAGTTCACAGAGTTAGTCATTATTTTCGATGATTCAGAAAAAAGAGTAAAATGCAATAGAAATAATTCCCAAAAGCAAATCTTCGAATCCCTCTCGAAAATAATTTAAATAAATAAATCAATCAGTCTTTTGCCAATTTCATTAAGTCCTGATAATAGACTTACACAAAAAAAATCACTTCAGGGAAGACAAAGGGCATAGTTGTCAGTTGAACTTGTTGGAGCAAGGCTGCTCTCTATTTGACGAGGCTGTTGGTGTGAGATGTGCTGCCCTCTATCGTCATTCATGTGATTGTCGGTGCACATCCTCATCATGGCTGAATTGGTGAAACCTTGTCTGGTTATTTTTTTTCAATTATTTCGAGACTTAAAGGGTTGGCTTTTTGTATTTTTTTTCTTTTGCATTTTCATTTCTAAACTATATCTCTTTTTGTTAAAACGTCTATTATGATTCCCTATGATACTTAGCTATACGACAGGACCAATTACTTGCTAAACTAAAAGCTGGAATGGAACTATGTTGATTAGCCAGCTGGTTGACTTTGGAGCTGACGTTGGAGCGACTCAAATTATTTTCAAGTAGAGACATTATCTGCCCTAATCGTCGCCATTAGCCTTCAGCAGAGGCTACGCACCCCCCCTCCCCAGCTCTAATTTCAAGTTTTCCACTGGCTGTCTTATCTGATGCTCTTATCAAGCAACTTCTGAGAAAGCAGGAAGCGCTGAGTGCCTAGTCCCGCTCGAGGTGAGGGCAGCGGTTCCGATAATTATCCCAAGATGAGTTAGGAAGTAGGAAGAGCATTCGAAGAGTACTAGTTATTATGATAATCGAAAAAAATATAAGTCATATAAGACAAGAAAACAAAAATATAAGTGGTTCGTACGACGAAAACTAAGTGTGGATTAGAGATCGGTGACAAGAATTCATCTCCACTCCAGTTAATCGTGTTCACATCGCTGGGATAAAAAAATAATAAGCTCTTGAAAAACAGCTAAATGAAATTGGAATCTTCATTTTGGATCCATCCATTAATCCGCACTCAGCCCGGAGGGGAAATAATCTGACTTCTCAAAGACATGAAACGGAAAAACACAGACATTTTTCAGTAACTCCAGCCCATGTGTTCTCGTCGCTAAAGCTTTCCTTCCACATTTTTTTTTATTTTCTACGAGGTAAGTGGATTTTAGCTGAAAGAAGGCGGAATGCCGAAAAAGATGAAAGAAAAATATTCCCTTAAGGACAAGTCTTAGAGCATGCTACACTACAAGGTTGGGTGGCCATTTTGTTTACTCCAGTAGCTATAGTATGCGCTGTCTACTATATTATACTCTGCTGAAGGATCCTGAAAGCGTAATAATTAAGCTATTCAAACAATAATCAGATACATTAAAATTATTCTGTTACTATAGTTTCAACTGTGATATTTGTCCATAGTAAGTAGACTGATCATTGATATTTATTTTATCATCATTGAATTTATGAACCGTATTCATTTCAATTGGATAATGTTATTTTTGTTTGTATATTGGGGTTGAAGTTAATACAAAATTTACTTAACATTAAAGTTTAATTTCAATACTTAATATTGTAAAAAAATCAATCACCCGCTTATAATATTGGTTTATTACTAAAAACTAGAGAATTTTAGATTACAATCAACTAACAAGCTAAGGGTAGTCTGGAGAGACTGGGTGAGCCCAGGAGAGTCTCATGATCACACAGACTCCGATCCCGACTGTTAACAATTAAAGAATAAAACAATATATTTCTCATAATATGCGAGTGTATACTGTTGATTTAGCGAGGTCACTATATGTAGTTGCTTTTGCCACAAACCGATTTAAAACAAACACGAAACGAACCTGGCTTTTCCGAAAATATTATTAGAACTTGAAGCGTAAATAGCTAGGATTAAAGCTGTCAGTTGCAGCCTCCACCGGCTCATTGTAGAAATTATGTTGGCTAACCAACGTTGTTTCTTTCCTCCGGATTAATCACGTACGCTACAAAATTGTTGTTAATAGTTTTTATAGCGCGATTAAATACGCATAAAAAATATGGAATCTTCAATAAAATATATATGTTCTCTGTAAATACTTTTGTGATCAGCAATAATATTTTAGGAGTTCACCGCAGCAGGCAAAACAGTGAGAAATTTTCCTATTGGAGAATTATTGATTTATTTTTCGAGAAAAACAAAAGATGGGTATTATTATTTACATATTATTAATTAATAACATATTATTTTGTTATTTATTATTGTTACTAATATCTGCTTCACACTAATTTGCTGAATATATTGTCCAATCCGGACTGTCGTCATTTTTAATATCAATTATTTGTTTTTTTAATATTAAAAAGTCCTGACTTTAATTGCGGATCTTAAAGACGCTTTTGCAATTCATTTTCATCCAATGAAATCTTTCCTTTGTAATTAGGCCGCCAATAAAAATTTATAATTGACAATAATTGCATTTCTACCTCTATAGATTTTTAAGTTCTTCACACATCAGACATATTCCTTGGTTTATATTTTCATCAGGAACACTTATCTCAATTATTATTATAAATTACTTTACGATTATACTATTGATATAGATAGGGTATGAACAAGAACATAAGATGAGTACGGTATTCCTTACAGTGTTTTAAATTTGTTGCACATCCAAACTGTTTCCTTATATCTAGAGTGGAATCGTCTTATTCCTGTAATGAATAAGTGGCTAGGTCAGGCTTTAGCCTAAAACGATGCTAATGCTTATATTATAACTGCACTCCAAGCAGAGACTACGAGAATGACACGATTCCGCTTCCCTTAGTGCAATTGACTCACTCTGAACCAAATTAGACCTAAACAATTACATGTATTCTCCGGGGATGCAGATATAATGGCATGATACATGAATGATAGTTTTATTACTAACAGCTACTATTTACTGTTAATTGTATTCCAGAGTGCTATGAAACTACAACCTTAAACAAATGGACGACGATATTCCTTAGACTCCCTTCCCTCCCGAGTGACCCCGCCCTACAAGAAGTCATCCGGACCTAGGAGGAGTTAATTATTCTGCCTGAGACCAATTAGTGACCGACGACGGTGGTATAATGACCATGGCTGCGGTGCCCTGCCTCGGATTGCGGAGCCCTCCTGGCTCTGAGGTCTCGGCATTAGCACAAGTATCCAGTGACCGAATACATTATAGTTCGGACCAGCCTACTTGGGTCCACGTTTTGAGTCCTTCCATGCGGGATAGGGATAAATGTATTCACTTATATTATTAGAGAGCCACATATGGAGATTTTATGATTTGCCATCACCTGCTAATGCAATAAGCTAATATGACGAAAAAGAATATAATGGTGGCAGATATGAATAAAGAAAATAAAAATAGTCAAAAATGACGGCTATAAAAACTAGATCGCGAATGCAGGTAACTTGTGAACATATAGAAAAGACCTCTCTCGAGGGTAGGAAAAAAAGGGTCCAAAGCACTGGGAGGGGGGAAAGACTGGAAAGACATTTCTTCAAGAACAACAACAGAAGATGGTTGAAAGAGTCGAAGTTTGACTTCTGGAATGAAGATCAGCGGTGGTAACCGAAGATGGGGATGCTAGCGTTAATCGGGGAAAAGACTGACTCGAGGAAGACATACCTCACAAAGAACTTTAGATGGACCCTTATATTACCAGAGAAATTTTAATTTAACCTATTTATGCTTGTTATGGCAATCCTCTGTTATATCTGAATCACTAATCGTAATATCTCAATATACTTAATATGATAACTTGATATGACCATTAATGGAATACACATATACTATTCAAAAATGACTTATAATTCGGTTTACTTCAATTATATTCGCAAACGTAGAATAGTTTCTGAAAAGCTGTCCAGCAATATCCTAATCCCAACCATAGGAAGCTAGGCAGTAAATGACTTTCTTGAAGTCACGGAGATTCGTTTAGACTCTGAAGCACTATAATTTGCGACATCTAGTATTCTGAGGTTAAAAATTTGGAGTATTTTCGCATATGAGTAGATATCTGAGTTGCCACACTCCGTCCACTATTCCTCAATGCTGTCCTCCCGTATTATTATCTTCCGTTTCGTTGAATCTTTTGCAATCCTCTGTTGTATGTGTCTCGGGAAAACTACCGAGCTATGGTTATTATCCCACTGTCCCATTTTTTCCTGGTCCCATTCTTCAATGTTTACATCTCTGGCATTACTGTCCACTTTTCTTCCCTTTTTTCAAATATTTTTTTGTCAGTAGCATCGCTTGGTTCTATTTACATGAATCTATAGATTCATAATTAATTCGCACAATAGCGGTATGTATTATTCTCCAATCCTAGCTGGGAATCGGAGATAATCTCACACAATCCAATATTTTTTCCTATGAAAAGTTTTAAGGGGAAAATTGAATTCCTAAAAGAGCCAGATAGTCATTTCTTCTTTATCGATATTTAAATTTACCCTTTTGAAAGGGCGCAAGTTAAAAACTGAGATATCTATATTTAATGATTTTACATACAGATATAAACATACAGGTTCAATAAAACATTTTTCTCTCCATTTTATTAATAAGCAAGACCAAAACCAACACCCGATAAGGAAAACATAGAAGTTGAACAGAAGAAGAAGTTGTTTGTCATTCATTCATTTAACTTTACTGTTTTGGTTGTGTAGCTATTCGAGTGATAAGATGATATTATAATTTCTAATAAATAGTTTAAGCCTATTTAAGGATTCAACTCCACCCGGACCATTTTATCCTCCATATTCATGCGGCCAACTAATAATAACTCCATAATAAGTGAAACATTAACTAAGAAGACCCTTGATGTAGGTTTAGCATTAAAATACCATTGTCCGTAAACAAATTTGTAACTTAAAAATGGCAAAGGAATTATAATATATAATGATCATCGCTTTACCTTCCGGATAATTTCATTGTTTTCCAACCCGAAGTTTTTCCAACTGACTGGAGGCTAAGTCCCTCCAACAGCCTAAATAGATTAAAAAAGTTCCCTTAAACAATTTCATTATGAGTGCGGTCCGGATAGATATCAGCCAAACGCATTATTAATTTTACTTTTGTTGAATTTTCAAAATTGATAATCAACTTGCCGACTTCCGGAAAAGGAAGAAATCCAATTAACTCGTAAATAAATACTTTTTAATCCGAGTAATTTTTTAACGCCTCTTTGACGGAGGGTCTCCGGCAATTTGTTAAGTTTAAAATTGGAGATGGGTTGGGGGTTGAGTCAAATTAGACAGGGCCTGATGTGACATCATCTGTTATATTTAACTTCTAATTAGCTCCAATTTATTTAGGTTTTATTTTTGCAAAGGATGGAAGGATTACTGTCCTGGGAGTTAAGAGGGTTCTCGTGCCTTTGTGATATTGTTGGAAAAAGGAATCATTAAGGATAGGTTGGGACGATTTTAATTAATAATAAAATAATCATTCGTATTAATTTATAGAATTTTATAAGAAAGTCCAATAAAAATTTATAATTTATAATTATACTGTGCCCAGTTTAGTAGGTTTTAAATCCATAGTAGCTAAGTTATGTAAACTCATCAAAGAAACAACATAACCAATTAGAACATCGAAGCAAGAACTAAAAAAAAAAAAATAAAGAAATAATTAATTTTAAGAAAAAACAGTAATTATAAACAACTCTATTTACTAATTACCGTTGTTTGGTTACCCGCGAAAACAAAAATGTTAATATCATGAAAATGTTAGCGACTTCTTGGCCAAAGTAAATAAAAATTTAATTGAGGCTAGGCATATAATAGTTCGCCATAAAAGTAATTACAGACTGTGAGGCTTCAAAATCCCTTCGGTCTACATCGATAGGTAGCAGCACTGTCTGGATTAGATAAGAGATAAAAAAAGAAACTGGTTTCAAATGTGTACACCCGAAACTTAATATCATTTCTTTTGCAACAAACAACGAACAATAGCTGTATCTTCAACAAATTAAAATTATTTAATATTTTTCTTTGTTGAAGAATAAAAAAAGGAAAATAATGTAAATTTTCCATATAAAATACGTCTTTAGTGCAGTCTAATTGAAAATATGTCTATGTAGTACATTGTGAATATTGAGTGATCAATAATAACTATAATATTAGTTAAATAAATTATTGAACACATAATATTTAAATTAATTACTTTCTGTTCATGAATCGGTTTTCTTTCTAATGATTTATGTATATATGTTATTTACATACTTTCCGATGAATAATATTTCAATGCAATAGCAAGCCAATATTGTTTCCATATGCAAAATGACCATATCTTTTTATATTTTATGAAAGAAAATAAGAAAGTAGTTCTATATGAGGTGTATTTCAAAAATTGACTTTTACACATTTTTTGCTAGTTTAGTCGAATGAAAAAACACGAAATTTTGCAGCCTTATTTCTGATTTTTTTATATATCATTCCGATATATATATATATATATATATATATATATATATATATATATATATATATATTCTAATGTGTTGAAGGTATAGTTGGGAACATTATAAATGATATTAATTAAGAATGACCGATGCAATTAGTAGATATGCGATTACATTAACCTACTAAGTCAATGTATGCTTTTTTTTTTTTTTTAATATACTCGTATATTGCTGGTGTTCACTATTCGAGGAGAATTATTATTTAAAAATCAGAAACGAGAAGTGATATTAAGGAAGAATTTCAATTCAATCAACTGACTAATTCCTGCCTTATAACGTATTGATTCCGTTTTAATTCGAAAGCCGATTACTCATTGACATAGGGCTCGGGATCGCTAAAAGGTTTTAAGCCCACGCACGTTGGGTTCACTCGGCTTCATCTATTCCCGGCCATCACCAAGCAATTTCATTAGAATCCAGGAGCGGAAAATATCATCTTGAGCATAGCTTTTATTAAAGGGGGGTGTCTGGGATAACAGGGATTTTGGTGTAGAGCAGCAGTTAAAGCGGATCTATGGTTCAGACGTAAAATGGTAGTCTCGAAACTGTACGGTGTGAGTTACTCGTTTGATGTTCCCATTCCTTATTATACCTGGATGAATTATACCTTGTTAATTACTAACAACCAAAACTCCTAATTACGCAAAAATAATTAATATTATTTCTATCAATAATAACTGCATATGCGTTCTGACATGTGAGGCAAACGTATATCATGATGCCATCGAGAGTAGTTGTCTATGTTCATTATAAAGTAATCAAGAATATGCTAAGACAAAACATAAAAATAAAAAGAACGCGTGAACCAATAAATACAGGGAATTGTTGCCAGGCTAATTATTAACAATTTTAGAAAGACTATCTACTCACTAGAATACTCTTGTTCCTGTATTAGTACAAATCATCTGGTAAGAAATATATTAAAGTAGAACTACCTGCCATCACTAGTGCGGACTGAAGAAAAATAATTGCACAAAAATATTCTAGGTTATGTGGAAGAAAATGGCCCGTGTGGAGGTCAATAAATTTCTCTTAGATTTGGTTTATTAATGTTTATTAAATAGTCAACGTTTTGAACCACTTTTCAGGTCTTCTCCAGGGCTAAATTTCTTCCACATGTATAATAAAGGTCACCCATTATCATTCAAAAAAATTTTCTAGTTTACAAAAAATATATTTTATTTAGAATATATGTTAACATATCCTTACAAATAAATTATTTATCTTTGAACGTCGACAACTTAAAATTGATATTATTAAGGATCATCTATGACTACATATTTCGCAAACCTTAACTCAAGTCTTATCTCATTCGTGTCAACTTAAATGGTAAATTAAAATGAAGTAAAGTCTGTTAACATTCTCTTAACATGACCGTAGTGTAATTAAATTCGCAATAATTTAAAATTCAAATATGATTTGAAGGAAGAAAATAGACGGCGAGGCTACAGGACCGCTAGAGCTTGGTCAGCGTTTAGATTCTATTATGACCCTGTCCCTAAAAAAATGCTGAATATCCACTAACTTTTAATTAAATCCCTCCTTTTTTGTAAAATATTCTCAAGTTACCGTGATAGAAACTCTTGCAAAAGCATGTCTTAAAATAGCGAGCACAGTCACTGAAGGGTAAAAAGTAAAAAGGAAAATCCGAAACGGATACTTCAAAAAAATAATGTATACTCGTATATATAAATTATATTCGTAATTTAGTGTATGACATATGTTAACTACCTGGTATATCGGAGAAATTATCATATTATTGATAATACTTCACTGTTAGCTTTATATAAAGGTTTGACAGGAGCTTTCAATCAATTCAGTTGTTTTATGTAGGTTGAATAGTCTACTCTTGTGTATTTTACTCTACTTCAACAGTTCTGTAACATTTGATTATTAATGAACTATTGTTTTAGATATCTTTTACAGTCTACATTTTTCAGAATTACAAACATAATAGAAGTTTCCATGGTTATCAAGTGACGTTTAGGTTAGTGATTTGGTTATAAGCATTTATATTCTATTATTATTATATTCTATTATATTAGCAAGTATTAATAAAACTATTTAGTGAAACCACAAGTACTTCGGGTTACTGAGTGCAAAACTTTATAAGCGATATTAATGCTGCTCTGTTATTACATTTAAATATTAAATCATCACTGATCTTGAAGAATGGTGTCAAAACTGGAGGTTTAAAATAAAATCTCAAAAATCGCATCAAATCACTTTTACCTTACGCCGTAAACCAATGACTTCCTGCCCTTCAGTATCCTTCAATAATATTCCACTGGTTCCTGCAGAACAGATCCAATACTTAAGGTTGCACTTCGACAAACGATTAACCTGGAATCCTCGTACAAGACTGAAAAGACAAGAAAGCGCTCGACATTTCAGGCTACTTCAACACTTACTAGACAAACGCTCTAAGCTGCCAATTAACTACAAAAGACTCATCTACATGACCATCATATGACCTGTTTGGACTTACAGAGTAGAGCTTTGGGGCTCCACTAAGCCATCGAATTCCTCTCGTATCCAATCCTTACAATCCAAAATCCTCAATGCTCCTTATTTTGTTAAGAATAAAGTCATCCATAACGAGCTTAGTGCCCGAACCCGGTATCTATCCTTCCATAAAAAACTTCATTACCACTCAAACCCTCTAGTTTCAAACCTAGCTTCCTCTTCAATTCCCGATAATCCTCCGAGGCGTCTGAAAAGAAGATGGCCACGTGACCTTCTTAGTTGAACTTTGATTTGAGTACTACCAGTGGGTAGTTTCTCTACTTGTCAATATCATGTCATTATGTATCACTTATCCTATTTACTTGTTGTATTATCGTAATGCAGTTGTAATTATCAATACATAAATTTAAAAAAAAAATTGAATCAATACTGTATAAAAAAATGAAAAAAGGTCCATTGATCAGGTAGCAAAATACGATAGCGAGATGATTGTGGTATTTGAATGCGTCTAATAATCTATTAAAAATAAATTTAAGTAACACATGACAAGATTACAGAAAACGATTCAATCTAGTTAAAATGGTTTGTTTTTTTATTTTGACAAATTCTCCAGTTCAATAAATAAATAATAAGTCTATAAAAAACATACTTTTGAATACACTTAAAATGACCGATCTGTTGTTTATATAAAGAATGATATAATTGAAATTAAGACAGATGGCTTTAATTACTTTTATGACAGATCGGTTTTGTTTTTTATTTATTGGAGTAAACCTCAGCTCATTTTCTTTCCTTTTTTTTTCATTTAATAAAACTTAGCATTCGTTAATGGAATTTCATTATATTTCCAAATCACAAACTAATTTTTAACAATATAAATTTTAAAATGGAATATAATTTGTTTGAAAATTTTAAAAACCCTAGCGAACAACTGGCGTACTATTATATGAATTAGTGGATGTCAGGATAAAATTTACTAATAAACTATATATGTTTTTATACGTCCGTGTTCGATATTATAAATAATGTTTTATTTAAAAAAAAAAAAAATAGATTTTGGATTCTGAAATTGACATGTAATATCCTGATAGAAGTGACAGAAACTGTTTAGAAAGAACTAGAAGAGGAAGAAGATACATGGAAACTCAATGTGTCACACATGAAAAGGATTTCTTCACCGACCCGCAAGCTAAGGATCTTACAATCTACTCCTTTTCATCTCGTCTCCACTAGTTATCTATGAAGAGTTTTCTTTACCAATAATTTGAAGTTATGTTATGTTCAGGAAATTTCTACTCCAAAATATGTTATTAAAGAGTCACTAAAACTGCTCGATTTATTATTATAAAGTCCATTTATTAATGCCCGAGAATCAAAATCACGGTGCGCACATTATTTGCACATTCTGTGAAAACGAGTTCAGTTTCTATTTAAAATTGCTTGATCGATTATATTCGCCTTATTGCTAATTCATTTTTATATAAATTTACTTTAACAAATTAACTGTTATCATAAAATATATTTCTAATTCTTCAATGACTTTAAGTTTTACTGATTTTATGTATTATTATTCATCATTGTAAATCTCTAATATAATCAAAAATCCATATCAGGGATATGATTAGGGAAAGCATGTTGGAAAATTTATTTAAAAACGAACTTAGTGACTTAATGAGACAGTAAAATTAGTTTTAGTTAGCCTTTCGAAATAATACTTATACGATACGATTCTTCTATTGTTAGATTATTATAGCTAATGTATATAAAATTATACAAATATATAAGCAGGAATTGAGCGGAAAATCGAATAAAACTAAGCAACAATGAAAATACGCACGTGCCTCTTAGAGCTAATGGTTGTGAAAAAACAAACAACTTTTTATAGAACCGTCGTATAACTCGACAAGCCACCTTAAGAAAAATAGCTTTAAAGAAGCCCATTCTAGAGTAAGACTCCTTAAGTGGAGTTGGGGCGTCAAGTACGAAAAGAAGGTTTTTCTCTTAGAGTTAATAGAAAAATAATTTAAGAATAACTCTGTTATTTATGTCTACATTTCCTTATCATTTAGGGAATATTGAGGACTTGTATATAACTAGACCTATCTATTTTGTTTTTGTAAACGATACAATTAATCATAATTATTATAAACTTGAATAATACTTTTTTTCCTTTATTTTTTTAGTTAATTAATAAGTTTAATAAGAATTGATAAAGTAAATTGGACTAAAATTTATCAAGAAACCATATATGTTTTAATTACATTTAAGATTTCGTCCTAGCCATTTCCAACTATAGAATATGAAAATCGGTACGTTTGAGGAGAATTAAAAAAAAAAAGCAGTTTCAAGGTTCGATAAAAAATAGTGCCTATAGTCAAACCAATGACATTCGTTATTCATTGTGTTTGTGGCTGATAGATGCCTCTATAAGAATTTTATATTAATTATTAATCCTAAAGCAACTGCTATAAGTCGAAAACGAAAACTGTGTTTTTTCACATTCGATACTTTGCGAAGGCAGGGGCGATTTATTCTAACGTTTTCTAAAAGTATTTAAAAGATATATAAAAACTTATTATTATAATAAATAATCTATTATTACTACATTAAATAAAGATTCTCATAAAAAGTTAAAACTTTTAGAAAATTTATTCCGTACGTTAAAAGTATTAAAGTTTTATCCTAATTTTAGGTAGATGCAATACGATATATACGGAATCAGTTGGTATTTATAATTTTACAAATATAAAAAATATATATTCAATCCAAAATTGTAACAGGCAATGAAGGGGCTTTGACCAGCCTTACAGATCAGTCGTGCGGAATGGTGTTCAAAGGCGCCGTAACGTGTGTCTTTGGGATAGCGGTATAACTCAGGCACAAGACCTTTTAAAATAAAAAACAGTCACTTTTAAGCTTAGTTTTATAAATCTTGTACCAAGGAGGTGCAAATAATTTGTCTTAACAAAAAGAAAAATCAATATTTTTTTTATTATAGGGGAAAAATAGTCCGGGTGTAGTTCAGAGAACCGATTCCTTAAACAGTGATAAATTATTTATTAAAAAAGGCATTATTATTATTATTATTTATTAGAAACTGGCGTTTCGACCCACATTCCAGGTCTTCCTCAGGGCTTATCATCTAAGTCTCATGTACTTTTTTTCTGCATTACACCTGGTGTCTAAGAAATAGTTTATCATTAGCTAAGGAATTTTTTCTTTTATATTAAAAAATATAAGTTTTTAGGATATCCCTGAGTACTCAAGCACCACTATCTACGACTGCACTGCAGATACAGTCGTTGTAACATTATATAATATAAAATCTCACAATAGCCACAAAAACCCTGCAGAAAACCATTTGACAAAGAAAAGAGTTTCAACAAAAAGAAAATTGAATGCCTGATAATGCCAATGATTTAGCAATCCAAATCTACTGTTAATAGAATAAATAGATTATCTAACACAGCCGGATTTGAGCCCTGGATCTTCGTTCGGGAAATCAGTGATCTACGACAGAGCTATCCCACCCCGCCTACTGTTTATCAAAAAACTCAGCTATAGCCTTGTATAATTAAATTGAATTACTCGACTAAAGCGAAGAGCCGGTGATAGATTAGCCGTATTAGTGATAGTGACAGCTATTATAGAGAGGATGGCTTTGCCGGGATTATCGCGAAGCCTCTGGGGCATGAATCAAGAAGTTTAATATGATAATGGCGTCCGCCCTTCTGATAAACCGTCCATTTGCTGGATTGAGTGTGTGGCAAAAATAGTAATCTTGCTAATGAGGTTAATTGAGGCACGGCTCTTGGTGTCTTCTCTGATAACAGGATAGATCACGTAAGGGCGCCCAACAACCGCATAGTAATTACTAGTCCTCTGTATAGTAAAGGGTCGCTTTATTACGATTATCATAGACCACAGTAGAGATCATGCAGTGGCTTTCTAGAAAGATACAAGTTATACCATTCGTCCTAGTTATAGTTTTGGAATTCCAACTCAGAAACTAGTAAGTCGAATAACTTACGAGGTATACAAGTGACACTGGCACACTCTATAGATCAAGACCTCAACTACATACTAAATTTGTATTACCAAAGTTTCACAACACGAATAGTTTTGTATTTTAAACCTGACAACTCATAAGTGCTAATAATACAACTATAAAATCAGTCTTAACTTAAAAAATAAATTAAAAATAAATGAACGAAAAAAATATTTTATTTAATTGCCTTACATGGCCTTTTTCATGTTAAACATTCATTTCAAAGTCAATATTGCAATACCCAATATTTACTGAATATTTTGCTCCTTCATTGGAAAGACATGACTCAAAAATTGGCATTATTTAGTTAAGGCATCCTTCAGTAGCAATTATATTGGTTGGTGTTTTTTAATTATTATTGTTATTGTTATTATTTTTAAATATGTTCGCTTTGGAGAGAAAAGATTTGAACCCAGTTCGTATGCTTCTCCGTCGCAGTGATCTGAATCACTGAGCTACCAGCGGTCGTGTCTCAGTCAGGCAGATCCGTTTTCTTCACCGATCCTATATATCCGTGTTCTCGCAATTTTTGCGATATATATATACACGGTGAAGAATGTTCATTGAAAATTACTTTAATTAGGATCTCGTTGACTTTCAGATACCTTTATTGAAAAATAACGTATTTTGAATTGCGTTCTTTTGAAGGAGCGATTTATGTTATAACCGTAAAACTGTGTTAGTTCCAATCAAAACAATATTTAAAATATCGAATTTGTAAGGGGTGAATGTTTTATTTATATTCATATTGAATTCATATGAATTTATACATGAAATTGTATCTTATCTATCGACATTATTAGTTGTTCCTTAATTTTTGCATTATTATTCTAAAGGGACATACATGTCCCAGAATAAATACTTTATTTATAATAAAGACATTATTATTATTATGTTGAGATATGCCAGAGTTGCGAATAAACAGTCGATGTAAGCTTTTCTTTCTTTATTTTAATACAATAACCCGACAAATAATACAGCTTCAAACAAAAAATAAAATGAAACCATACTACATCGTAGAATTTAGGATTTTTAATTTAATAATGATTAAATTGTTATGTATAGTTAATGAATATTTTTTTCAGTAAAAATTTTTATTTTATTTTTTCATCCCTGGATCTAAAAAAGAAATTATAGTTTAACATTTTTCGTTTTCAATAAAAAAAGGCGTTCATTACCATAATCGGTTCCCTAGAGCAATTTAAAATAAGTCTATATTAAATTATTATTACAGACTAGCTTATGCCCGTGGCCTCGCGTGGAATTCGGTCTGCACATAAAGTTTCGTGAAAGATCATTTTAAATAAATAATTTAATTATTTTTTTTAAAATATAAGTTACTCGTACATACAAAAATTCAGATGTTTAACTTCAAAACTGACGGATTCTATACAATCTTTGAACCACTATTACATTAAACTAGAATAATCCAAATTTCTTTCTTAAACTATACAAAGAACCTATCTACAAATTTCAAGATGTTAAGTTCCTGATTTGCCTTTAATTATGTACTATATGGGGGGGGGGGGAGGGACATGCCCCTGTGCCCCCACATAAATCTGCCCTTGCTGTAGCCTATGATGTATAACCTGTTTTACTCAATAATTTTCATCCATATCCGTACAGTAGTTTTTGCGTGAATGAGTAACAAACATAAATACAAACATTCCTATTTATAATATTAGTAGGATATCAAAACAATAGTCTCACTCATGTTCTTTCTGTTATTTTTACCACAATTATCATGTGATTTGCCTTTAACTATGTACTATAATGGATTCTCCACAGTACCTGAAAACTGTCAGGAGGGCACGTGCCTACGTGCACCCCCCTCTAAATCCGCACTTGCTATAGCCTATGTGTTATTCTGATGTACAACCTATATTACTGTAAAGTTTCATCCAAATCCGTCCAGTAGTTTTTGCGTGAAAGAAAGACAAACATACAAACTTTCACATTTATAATATTAGTAAGATAATAACAGAATAATAATTCATATGACAGAATAGAGCTCGGATTTCGTGCATTAAAAACAACTACTAGCTGCGTAAAAATGTACAACAACAAATAAAATCTAATCATTCACTTCTTTTACACAGACATTTTTGTACTATGCATAAATTACTAATCTATTTATTAATCGGGAAATTATGCTGCTTAGCAAAGTAAGCGATGTGTTATTCAGGTTGATGAACATATATTTTTAAAATTTTCGGCATTTTGCGTAGAACCATCCTTGTTCAAAATATCAAAGTCTGTATTAATCTAATCGACTATGTGACTGTCTATAATTTGAGTATCATCCGACACTCCTTTGGTTTTAATATTCAAAAGTTCCCATTTTGTTAAATAAAACTAACAAGTTAAATAAAGACAAATAATAGCGGAAGAGGCGAGGAAAGACATGTCTCTGACTAGGTCGAGCCATTTAGTACACGTATTTCGGAAGACTGTGCCCTACACCTCCGCAGCACCACCCTTCCTAGTACCGCTACCAGAGGCCAGCTCTACTAATTAGAATATTTTAATATAGCAAAGTTCATTGCGAATTGTCTACTGCCTTGCTCTCAATCACCTAAACAGTCGTGATTTAAAAAATCCTAAAAAGTAATGAAATGGTATAGCTTCCTTTTCAAGGATTAAAAAAAAAATTAACATTAGGCACATAACGGGAGACCAACATTTTACAAACTATACAACTATCTATCTTACTAATTTTGGAATTTTTTAGTTGCCTTAGGTTCGTTCAGGTCAATCAGGTACGTTTTAGTACCCCCATTGGAAGTGACCCTGTATGCATCACAGGCAGGGGAGGGGAAAAAAGTGACGTTTTAGTAGAGATACCTCAATACGATTGTAGAAACTGAATTCAGTATAGTAGGTTTTTTGGACCAGCCTATTAAAATACGTTTAATATTAAGTAATTTGTATAGTTTTGAGATATTGAGTATTTTACATTAAAAAAAAATGAATTGTATTTCTTTATTTTAGGCTTCTTTTATACATATAGAAAAATATGAACTTTGGTTTACTAGATACTATTGACTACTGTTTTTAACACAATGGCTGTTCAGATAAATAATTTGTCCGAGATCAAACTCAACCTCAACGTTTTCCCCTTCTGGTTACCAGTAGGGTCCCTAAAACTCACATGTATCATTCATTTAACAGATTAAATAAATTATCTGCTACTGCCGGATTTGAACCTTCGGCGTAGCAACTTGGCGATCTACCATAGAAGTACTTCGTTCCACTGCACTGAAATAACAGTCCTAAAATCAACTTTATTTTAAAAATTTAAGTTGTTTTTTTTTAATCAATAATTCCGTTTTTAGCATGTAAATTAAAAAATAGACCAATAATTTATGAAGCAGCTTAAAGAAGCCAGGAAAAAGGCTCTGTGATTTAGTAATTTTTAATATTATTTATAATTTAACTGATCTAGTTCGGCATAATATTTAAGAAAAAGTGGTTTATTTAAAAAAAAGGTAACCCCCGCAAAATATTACATCACTAAAAACATTTTTATATAATAGAGATATATAAAACCTCTAGTTTATGGTTACTAACCAGGACTTAAATAGGTAATGTATAGAATTCCTAAAATCAAACAAAAACATTTAAACTACTTCAAGTAGGATGTGATTAAGAACTACTTTAAAATTGGGCTTAAAAGTGTATCTAAGAATCAGGCACTCAGATTTCTGTTTAAATCACGGCAAAAAAATAATATATTGAGTAATTATTAATTATCATTGAAAATATTTTGTTATTTAAAAAATACAAACCATATCAAATAATTATATGTGACAAATATTGATGAAAATAAGAGAGATCTTAGCAAGATAAACCTATACTTCAATTTAACTCACAAATTTTGGTAATTTTTAAAAATAAAAAAAAACCCCAATATATAATAATTAGGATTATTTTTAACTTTAATAAAAAATATTAAAGTTTTCCTACAAGTAATAGACTGGTTTTGATATTTTACTCGATTTATCTAATAAACTTTGGTCAATTAAACATTTAACAAGGGACGAATAATTTTTAAATGTAGAATTAAACAGTTTTATGCCAATGGAACATATTAGATTTCAGATATAGTCAAATAATAAATAAGTGATAATTTACTCGAAAATAACAATTACTTTCAACAAAATATATATATATATATATATATATATATATATATATATATATATATATATATATGCATTGGAAGTTTAGGGAATCGTACTGGTTATTATACATATGTCGACATTTTCTGTTCAGTAACCACAACTTTATTTTGTCCTGTAATAAATAATAATTCTAAATGCAAAAAAAAATAATAATTAAAGCAGATTTATAGTTTTAAAAGGTTAAAGCTAAAGGGAATCGTTTGTAAAGAATTATTTTGTTTGATTGGAGAAGAAAATCGAGTATCTAATTACTTCTACACTTGGGCCAGAAAATACAAAAGCAACAATTTAACTAATTGACAAATTAAGTTATTATGTTCCATTTAATTGAATTAAATTACACGGCACATAAGCGATTTTAAATTACGATTAAAAACAAACGAACTTTTTAAATAAGGGCCGAATTAAGGTCACTGTTTTCTGGGTGTATGGGAGCGATTAAAAGGCAGGAGATCTTTTGAAGTCCTATTAGCTAAGTCAAGTCATTTGTGAAGCGAAAAAAAATATAAAAATTATTTTCCCATATTCAACTTTAAAGCAGCCTTGTCTGTGTGTAGCTCTATATAGATCCATAATAATTCTCTAGATTTGAATAATAAATTTAGATTATAATTTTAAGTCAGTTGTGTCAATAATATCTTCAGGTTAATTCATAGCTAATGAGCATTATTCCGTAAACAATGTTTACAACCCTCGTAGTGCTTTTCAATTCGGAAAGTTTTACAGCAATCTACATTTTTTTAAATAATATATGAATAGTTGCCTGGAAGAAGGGCGTGTGTTACATTTTTCAAAGTTTACGGCAGAGCCAAAAAAAGAGAACAGGCCGTTTATTTAGGTGACTGTCACATACGCCCTCCTTCCAATTTATAGATTTAGCACTTACGCCCTTGTAAGGTTGGGACATCTTCACATGTGCCTTTCTTCTACTGGCACTTTGTCTCTTCAGAGACCGATCATCCTCTGATATGGACAACGATTGTGCTATCCCTGACCTCTATTGACTGTTTAGGCAACTCAAACTAACGTTAGCGGTAGGAGCCATCACATGGTCCTTGTTAAACAAAAAAAAAAAAACGAAAACAGAAAATGTAACTTCCAGGCAACTATTTATATATGCCTGAAAATTATGAAGTAGTTTGTAAAAATTATTATTCTTTTTACTGTATCTAGTTATTATATTTGTTCCATGAGTATAGGTAGCCTAAGGCGTAAATTGTTTGAAAAACCTGAGGTAATAAATTAAATTATGTATATTAAAAAATCCACGAAAATAATAATAAACACTGATTATTAATTTAAAAAAATATAGTTGTTGATGGTTTATAGTTTTCTGTAGATTAATGGTTTAGGTCACTTGTAATGAAGGATAATATTCAATTCTTACAATTTTAATCAAATTCTTGAGAAGCACTGTAGTCTCTCCTAGACTAATATGAAATTTTATTATTTAAAATCTTTAAAGCCCGAATGTTAAATTTTTAAGGTTAGTAGCTAAAAGAAAATGAAAGTGACTGACACCGGACAATTATTGTATTACTTTCTGAAATCAAGCGATAGAAAGACAGACAGTTTTTTTTTAAAAAGCGTTCTTAAATTGATGAAGAATTCTTGTAAACATTCATAACATGAGGAGTGCTTTCAGATAATTGTATTTCGGATGTTTTGATAAACATCACTACTAAACAGCATCAGAATTTTTGAATTCAGTTCATTATAGATGTCAAGTGTTGTTTCCATACGGTTGCCATCCAGTAAAAATATATTATCATAAAATTTAAAGTCGATTGGTAAAATATTAAACGCTTAATGAAAAATGTTTACAAATTACCGAAAATAATTTAACCAATTTTATTTAATTACATTAAGTTTATTTCACTTTAATAAACAGTGGTCCTAATATTTCAACCAGGGGCTACAAAAAATTGAAATGTACAACGAAGGCTAAAACTTCATAATGTTTATGGTGTAACTTGATGAGATATTTTTATTTAATTTCTTTGTTGTTTTTGTAACGTAAAATTGCTTTCCTTAGTTTATTTTATGCAACATTATACCATATAAAGTAGTATATCGTCGCTGTCAAGACAATAGCGCCTATCTACAACTTTTGGTGAAAATGAGTTAGTAACGGTTACGGACGTACTAAGGCAACATGGCAGAGTATGATGTTTTCATACTTCTCTTTAATCTTTTTTAGTAATAGTTCCAAAAAAGATAAAAATTAATATAAATTGCAAAGTCTGCAGTCTGCGAGTTTTTTTTTCTCTACTGTAAAAGCACCCAATATGTATGTTATATATCGATTATGCCCGTAGCAAAGGAGAATCGATCTCTTATCATATGGTTGTAACCTGCAAAAGTTTGTTCTTACAGTTCTATATGAATATACGAAGTATTAACATCACTTGTGCGCTTATATTAATTTCAATACCATTACGTCAGTACTTATTATTTAAATAAGGACATAACAGATTGGCGACGAGGTGAACATTGTTTCATTTAATGTTTGTTTTTAGTTTACATTACGAACGGGTCTAACCTATAGTGATCCGCTAGTTTTTTCTTCATTACTTTTTAATTTTTCAATTATGTTATTGTTCCATTAGTTTTGTTTTCAAGACTTTTTTAGCTTCCAAGTAAGTTTGTCATCTAAATCATAATGGATGCTAATCAGTTCAAACAGTTTCTAGAAATGCAACAACAGAACTTCAGAATGATGATGGAACAAATTTCATCTAATTCTTCCCAATCACCACGTTCTGTGCGTAAGTTTGATAATTTCGATAAAAATAGAGAATCATTTCAACAATACATCGAAAGATTCAATATTTTTCTTGCTATGAAAGGCCTTGAGCCAAATAAATCAGTTGCGAAAAATATTCTTTTAAACAGTTGAGATTTTTGAGTTACTCAAATTAAATATTGCACCAAAGGAGTTAACAGAATTGAACTTTGATAAAGTAGTTCAAAATACTTGAAGAACAGCTAACAAAGTTAAGAACAGTTAAGAAAAGTCAGGTCACATTGAAAAAAATTGTTTAAAGAAGCTCATGTCTGAAAAGAAAACTGTAAATACAATAGATGGTGAAGATTTATCTTTTCAAGATCAATACAACGTATATGACATAGTAAACATTCAGAATAAAACGTTAGAAGAAGGTACAGAAAAATAATTTGTCCAAGTACAAATAAATAACAAAACTCAACGATTTGAAGTTGATTCGGGAGCAGGGCAAACTCTATCGAACAAATCAAGCTTTAAAAAATTAAAATTAAATACTGAATTACGTAATACAAACATAAGATTCCGTTCTTACACTACAGGCGTGTTGGCACCCATTGGAGTAGCAGATGTTGAAGTATTCGAGTTGAAGGATTCGAAATCTAAAGAAACGCTCTTCGTAGTCCCAGATAAATTTTCCAACATATTAGGCCGTTCCTGGATAAGACGTTTAAATATTCGCCTCGAGGGCATTGATAACGAAGGAAACAAAGATTCAATATACCCAGTACACAAAATAATTCAAGATAAGGCAGAAAGAGAGATACTTAATAAATTTGCTGATTTATTTCAAAATAAATTTGGTTGCTGCAAAAATTTCAAGATCTCACTTAAACTAAGAACCAATACAAAACCAATTGCTTTGAAAGCCAGAGACGTACCACATGCGCTCAAATTAAAAGTGGAACAAGAACTTGAATCATTGGAAAATCAAGGTATCCTAACGAAAGTACAGGAAAGTACGGTTCAGTTCGTCTGTGTGTCGACTATAAAGTAGGTGTCCGCAACTGCAAGACGCACATTACCCAATACCAAAAATAGAAGATCTCCTAACAGAACTCAATAATTCGATATATTTTTGCTCCTTGGATTTAACTAAAGCATATCTACATGTACCAGTAGATGAAGAGAGTTCGCAAATCCAAACCATCATCACTCACAAAGGTAGTTATTCGTTCAAACGTCTCTCATTCCGTATCAAAACCGCCCCAAATGACTTTCATCTTGTCATGGACAAAGTTCTAGCTGGCTTACCAGGTGTAACCACATACTTCGACAATATAATAGTGCATGCCGTAACTTGGGAAGAATGCTATAAAAACTTAATTGGTTGTCTCGATAGATTACAAGAAAATGACCTACATCTTAATACAGAAAAATGCGAATTTTTCAAAACAAAAGTTCAGTACCTGGGATACGTAATCGAACAAGGGAAAATTCCAAAAGACCCCAAAAAAGTTGCTGCTATTACAAACGCACCAAGACCAGCTAGTCAAGATGATGTTAAAAGGTTTTTAGGAATGGTAACATATTACGGCAAATTTATTCCCAACGTTTCTGCACTAACTTATCCACTGAGGTTACTTCTAAAAAGTCACCAAAAGTACAAATGGTCTCCAGACTGCGAAAAAGCTTTTGTGAAACTAAAAAAGGAAATTGCTAGTGATAGAGTGCTAACACCATTCAATCCAAACTACCCATTAACGGTAGCTTGTGATGCTTCACCTACAGGAATAGCAGGAGTGCTGTCCCACACCATTAACAACGAGGAAAAACCAATTGCTTTCGCATCGCGCTCATTAACGAAAGCTGAAATGAACTACAACCAATTAGACAGAGAAGCCTTATCAATTATATTTTCCCTAAAGAAATTCTATTACTACATATATGGGAAAAAGTTCACGCTCTTTACAGACAACCGTCCGCTAGCCCACATACTCCATGAAAACACAAAATTACCAGCCACGACTTCCTCCAGACATCTACGTTATGCATCTTGGCTCACTAATTTTGATTATCAAATTCGTCATAGAAAGGCAGAAGAGAATTTAAATGCAGATTTCCTTTCAAGAGCCTCAATTGAAGATGACATTTCCCAAGACGAAAAATACATAGAAGAAGAGGTCTCTTTAATTTCAAATGAAACAATATACCAAATATCAAATTTATCTCTAAACTATGTAACTCTTGCCGACGAAACCGCACGTGATCAGCTGCTTTCAAAACTAAAATTAGAACTTTTAAACGGTGACAATTGCGACGCTATTTACCATCTTCAAAACGGGGTTATATTCAAGGATCAGAGAATCGTCATACCAACTTCATTGCAAGCCCCAGTCCTCAAAGAACTCCACCATACTCACATAGGAATTGTCAAGATGAAACAAATAGCCAGGCAATATGTTTATTGGAAAAACATTGATAAAGATATAGAACATCTTGTCAAATCATGCCAAGAGTGCGCTCAAATAAGGAAGAACCCCTCTAAAGCACCGATTCACCATTGGGAAGAACCAGCAGAGAATTTCGAAAGGGTACACATAGACTATGCCGGACCATTCCAAGACCATTATTTCCTAATCTTAGTGGGTGCAAAGTCCAGATGGCTGGAAATCCGCTTTTCAAAAAGCCCCCCTTCAACGGACTCTACCATTAAATATCTCCAAGATATCCTTTCCACGCATGGTTTACCGAAAGTAATTGTTTCGGACAATGCAACAATATTTAAGAGTGCAACGTTCTCAGACTTTTGTTTAGAACATGGGATCATCCAGAAGTTTATAGCCCCTGGCCATCCAGCCACAAATGGAATTGCGGAACGAAATGTGCAAACACTGAAAAATAAATTGAAGGCGGTGGCTACTTCATCATTACCTCTTCATAGGAAGATACAAGAAATTCTGATGCGATATAGATCAACACCCTTAGCAAGCGGTAAAACTCCATCAGAATTATACCTAGGGAGGAAAATAAGAATCAAACTAGATCTATTAAAGCAACAAAAACATACAACTTCACTGGACACCATCACCATCGCACGTCAACTAAACGTGGGAGACCGAATTCAGTCTAGATGGTATTCATCTTCAAACAAGCCAACATGGAAATTGGGTACAATAATCAAGAAACTCGGGAAGCGGCACTACATGGTCGAATACGACGATGGCTATCGCCTTAAAAGACATATTAACCAATTATATAAGGTATCCATACCTAAGAAGAATACAACTTTCGAACTCTCGCATCCAAGCATCATTACGCTACCTCAACAGGAAGGAGATCCACCAAATGAGCACAGGCCAGAACCACCACAGACCTTGGAGGAGCCTCAAGAACAAATCAGCGGCCACCGAGAACTGCAGCCAATCCTTAGGAGATCAGCGAGAGTGCGAAGATTGCCAACCAGATTACAGGATTATGATTTAACATCTTAATTCATTATTCTCGAATTCAAATTTATTTAAATACTTTAAATAGTGCGGGAGATTGTTATATATCGATTATGCCCGTAGCAAAGGAGAATCGATCTCTTATCATATGTTTGTAACCTACAAAAGTTTGTTCTTACAGTTCTATATGAATATACGAAGTATTAACATCACTTGTGCGCTTATATTAATTTCAATACCATTACGTCAGTACTTATTATTTAAATAAGGACATAACAATGTACATAGGCGGTATCGTTTTGATAGTGGCGATCTATATGTTTATATAATATCTAAAGCGTTAAAAAAGGGTTTACTACTATAAACTTATTTTTCAAAAAAATGCATCAGTTCATCATCATACTAGGTAAGAACGCTATCTACTAATCCAGTGAAATAGGCTGTGGAAAATGTAATAATTTAATAGTATTTTATTTATTTCAAATTACTATTTATGTTATAATATAAATAGTAATTTGAAATCAGATGTGGATTGATCTTATGTTATCTAAAGACACTAAGATGTGGATATCATTAATTAAATAACAAACTAGGAGATAGAGTGACAAATAACACCTTGCACGACCGTTGGCTTATAAACAGTACCGTCCTTACCAATTTCTCATCAAAAACCCTTAATCAGTCCTACTGGTATTTTTGTAACCATTTCTAGAAGGCATATATAATCTGATAAATAGAAATTAAAAATTTTATATATCGTTAATTACATAAAATATCCTCTCATGTATATCATTAATTAATATTTTTATCCATTCCATTTATGCTTGAAATCAGAAAACAGCTTCTTTTTTTTACTAGCAATTTTTAAAAGCAATAAAAAAAAAATTCGCTCTTGATTTTAATGCTTAACTATAAATGAGAAATGAGCCTCTAATGTGATAATGACTCTTAGTCAATAGCAAGTATAAAAACGAAAATATTGATTGTAAAATGTTTACAAAATAATAACATAACATTCGACTATGACCAATGAGTACCAATGGTTTACTCATTAAGAATGGCGATGACTTCTGTGGATTTCACTCAGGGATTCTAACCTAAATTCTTTTGGAGTGGATTTAATGTTGAAGGTGTTAAATATAATGCAAGAATTATTGAGGAGGTAAGAAGGGAAGATAGGGTAAGAGTGAGAGAAAGAGAGAGAGAGAGTGAGAGAGAGAGAGAGAGAGAGAGAGAGAGAGAGTGAGAGAGATAATGGAGGAGGGAGTTTTCTAGTCGGCTCCATTTCAATTAAAAAAAGTCACCAGAGAGGGATTAGGACGGCTAATGCCAAAAATACCCGCCAGGTGGAGCACACTCTAAACCTGTTATGTAAAAAGTCCTCTTTAAAAACATCTGCTGTATTTTTTTCTCTCTTAGTTCAAATATTATTCCCCCGGGGCCTGCTTACTCACAATATTTAACTATATAATAAAGGAATAAAATATATATATATATATACTACCTTTTGCCCACGGGCTTCGCTCGCATAGAATTTGGACTACCGCATAAAGTTTCTTGACATTGCTTTTTAACAATAATTTAAAATAATAAATAATTTAATTATTTAAATAATTTAATTTTTTTCACTATGGGTTACTCGTACAAAATTTCAGATGTCTAACTTCAAAACTGACGGATTCCATACAACTTTTGAACCCTTATTATAATAAGGGTGGAATTATCCAAACTTCTTTCTTAAATCATACAAAGGACCTATCTGCAAATTTCAAGATGCTAAATTCTTGATTTGCCTTTATTTATATACCATAATGGATTCTCCACAGTTCCTATAAAACTGTCGGGGGGGAGCACCTGCCCCGTGCGCTCCCCCTAAAATCCGCGCTTGCTATAGCCCATGTGTTATTCTGATGTATAACTTATATTACTGTAAAGTTTCATCCAAAGTTGCGTTTTCTTCAAAATTATTTCTTGAACTTAATAAAAGCGGAATCTTGTTGTTTTAGTAGTGAATGAGGGGCTAATTCAAGTCTCTCAATGCCTATATAGATAAGTAGAAAACATATATATGAAGAATTCAATAATTAATAAAATGGAAACCGACAAATATTAATGAGAGTTGTAAAATAGTTATTTAGTGTTTAATACACCATTTTACAGATAAAAAATTCGAGAAAATAAAGTATCTAACATTAAGACTTTGAATTTAATAATAGTAACGGTGATAAAATTAATAATAATAATAATAAAGCCTAGCGAGTCCCGAGGTTCGATGCCGATACCACAAATCCCACGCTTGCAATCCTCCTAAGGCCACTAAATAAATCTTAAACTATTGTATTATATAAACTAAAATCCGTCAGATCAGTTTGAAGGTAACATAGAATAAAATTACTGTATATAAAAAAATACCGTTAAATTATATGATAATTTATATGTTTTTAAGCATAGTAGATTTATGTTTATAATTTCTTAGATGTTGTCTTATTACCTGTATATAAAGCAAGCGTGAGTAGTGTATTAGGATGCGCATAGACCAGTGGAATATGTTTGGTAAATATATATTTATTAACTTATTTGTAACAGCCAGAAAACTACTAAAAATTAGAAATTAGAATTTAATTAGAAAAACAATTGGGATTGATTTCTAGAAAATTTCTACTGATACAACGGTTGTATAGTTCATTAACGGGTTCCTTGAACTGTAAGTAGGGCTTACTCATAAAGTAATCAGTTCACTGAATACCAGTTTGATATTCATGATAAAAACTAATAAATTTAAATGAAAAGAAAAAAAAATATTATATTAAAATTCAGTCAAGAGATTATATTTCTTTTTATTAAAACCGAAAATAGTTATATCCAGGAAACCAGTTTTTTATAATAAGTTTAAAATGTTTTGATTTTAAAAAAACATTCCATTTTTTTACTTGTAACCCTAATATGAATACCGTACTATTTTGTAATAAATATATAATATATTACCACAATAAAATTTGACTTTGAAATTGATTACAAAGGAATTTTCACCAAAAATAGAAAATGTTATCTTTCTGAAATATAGGTTTTCTAAATTTGCATTTTCATGTGGCCCCACAACAAAATTTTTTTTTTTTTAAATATCAACTGTTAAATATTTATGAGCCTCATGATTTCATTTAGTTTTTTTTTTTTTAATTTTCTATTTAGCTTTACAATACCGTTCTTGGAAAGTCCATTTTCTTAATTTTTTACAATTAACTATCAGCATATTTAACCTTAATAATTCATCATGCTCTGATTCTTGAGTGAAACAATTATTTAAGATCAGGCTACAAATCAGGAAGTCGATAGAATTTTTATCGCAAAACATACATCTCTTTACTTTACCAACTATGACAAAAATGTTTGAAATATGTCAAAAAGTATGTTACTTGTTACAGAACTTTCAAAGAATTTTTAAAGTTATGAGAAAAAGGGAGTATAAAATTGATTGAGAACTGAGTTTTTCTTTATTTTCAAGTCCAGCCTCCACGCACTCATTCCATAAAATTCGCTTCGAAGGTTTTTCAATTGAGCGATTAAAATGTTCAGCTCAATTGGTCTATTAATTAATTTTCCATCAATTATTAATTTATGGAAGCATGACTACTCGATCCACACATCAAATAGAACTCTACACTCTTTCATGTATTCCTGAACTGGAAGGGTCAAATAAGATACTTATCTATCATTGGCTCGCCAATCGAAATAAATATCAGAAATTGACAGTTATTCAACTTAATAATCAGGAATTGTGATTTAATATAATTTGTTAAATATATAAGTAAATATGAACTGCAGTAGCCTAATTTCTATGAACGCTTGACCTCAACAGATTCAAGTATAGACAAACTAGGCACTCATGTTTATCCTAGTTGCTTAATTATATAGTTATGTCTTTTTTAAAAATAATGGAAATTTAATTAAAATTCGAAAAAGTCATTAGTTCTATAATCCACGAAGAGTTTTAAGTGCAATTCATGGCATGCGCAGTCTATTTCTGATTCCACTTTGTTCAAAGAGGTGATTTGGACGAGGCCACCTTCAACCACCACGTTTATCCCCAATTAATAGTGCCCGATATATTGAAAACAGGTGACCAATGGAGGGACTGTAGATTCCAATGAGTCCATCCACAGTTGGTAACAGAAATATTTATCTGCCATAACCGGATTCGAAACCGGTAATAAATTTTAAGGACCAATGATTATCGGAGTGCTCATTTATAAAAGTCTAAAGGCAAACAATTGTATAATTGTTAATATAAGTAAAATTTTTTTGACATCAAAGTAAAGTTAGCAGTAAGACAGGCGGATTCACATTCCAATATCCTTAAAACGGGGAAAATCGCAATCCCAGAAGAATCGCTAAATCCATGGCACACCCCCTCAATAACATAATCACTAGCCAAAACCTCTTTTCCAAATCCCTTCTTTCGGATCCACTTGGAGGGAAATCTGGATGACAGCATGGCCTCCGAGAGATTCCACTTTCCATTTCACACGTGAGTATAGAAAATTGAATGGAAATCCCTTTTCACCACGGCCCAATAGCAAGGGTAATACGGGCTCCCGATTCGAGTTAAATTATCGCTCCGATCGGTGAAATTCTCATAATTCATGCTGTTTTCAAATTATATTTCAACTAAAATATCGAAGGGGGTAAATAACCACTTTAAGAAGGCTTAAGATTGAATATGCTAAAGTAAAATATATGCGATGTAATGCTTTCAATATATCTTTTAGCCGAATTTTTTTAAAAAAAGCTATTGCATTGAGTAGAAGATGCATGGAAAGTGGTTTGAAAGTGCATTTTGCATACGTTTCTATATTTGGGGCGTTCAAGTTCATAAGAGCATGACCCCGAAAATTCTTTGCTAATTTAGTCAAGAATCATTAATCAATGTATATCATGACATTTTACCGCCTTAGTTCTTGTGGTTTTAGTTCGGATCTGAACCTTAAGTTACGAGAGCCTTTAATTCCTAGACTAAACTAGCGAAAATATGAAAAAGTAAATGTTTAAAATTTCGGATTTATCAGATTTTGTTCCTAAACGCCTAAGATACCCATGCATATGGGGTTGGGCTTATATATTACATTATCTACAGTGACTCCTTTGAATTTTATGATCTAGCTTTTTGATCAGATGTATATTATTTTTTCTGTAAATATTAGTTATTCTAAAAGGAGCAAATCCAAGGACCAAATTATTTTTCTGTTCTATTCTAACTATGACAGTAACACCCTTAATTTTAACCACTACGGGACATGCTAGGCTTTTCAAGCCCATTGAGATTTAGCTTCCAAAAAAAAATTTAGTTTCTACACCAAAAATAAGTTCCCTGCAACCGTTACACCATTTTGGATTTAATAATAATAATAAACAAACTGATATTAATATTACAGAACTGTACGTTCAAAATCAGTCATCCCGGGATACGAACCTCGAGGCGTTTTTTTCTGGCCAGGCACGAACAGTGACTTCTCGAGGTGGGCTCGTTTTTTAATTCCTTATATTCTACGGATAACATAAGTTTATCAGGAGAAGTTACAACATAAATAATATGTTAATACATTTACCCAAAATTGTTTTGATAACAGGAGGAAAGAAGGCAAGACGAGACCTATTTGCACAGAAAAATAGAACATTTAGTTTCATTAGAGTAGAACAGGCCGTCATAATTCGCAGTTTTCTATTTTTGTAGACGAGCGGTCGTTGCTCAGTGGCCATTTCAGTAGCGGCGTCCATAGTATCTGCTGTGTTTTGTTAGAAAATAACTTCTTGAAAAAGTATTTTTCTAATTCATAGTTTATTTGGTAAGTAATACATTCATTTTTGATATTATATTGTTATTATACATTGGATTTGTATAGTTATATAAATAATACAGTGATTTACGATTTTACGATTTGAAATTTTTTGCGGACCGGCGGTTGAAGAACACTGCACTAACACAAGCCTGGGGGGGCTCACATTGTTGGTCAGTAAGTCCATCGGAATTAGCCGGGGTGAAATTGCAAGGAATTTCCACCGACTATCCCAAGATCCACGCATATTGCTCAAATATTCTTAATATTCTTCTTTCAAAATATGTTAAGCGAATAACGATGAAGTAAAGATTATTCTGTTGTTATGATACTTGAGTTTATTTAGATAAAAGAAAGAACGAAATTATTTTTTATTTGTCAACTTAGTTTCTGATGGAATAGTCAAATTTAAAACAAGAAAATTAGTATAAGCGAAATTTGGGAAATATCAAAGAATCCTTAGCGCCAATGGCTGAAGAATCTTTTTGAGTTTAAGCATTGCAGAAGAAGTTACAACTCCATCACGAAGCTAATTCAGGTAAGTAAAAATTTTTTTTTTATTTACAAGTATTTATAGGCATTTGCTTTAATTAATCTTTTAATCTGCTCCTCAGTCAATAACTTGGCTATTAACATAACTACGAATTTTTTTGATAGGGACTTTATAAGAGTAAGACACTATCATCTGTGATCACAAGTGTCTATAATCGCCAAATTTTATGTTGATGAACAAGAAAATCATGGTTATTTTATAACTTAGCCTTATTCTTAGCGTTCTTAGCCTATTCTTTTAGCTTAGTTTCACTTACATATTATTTGTCAACACCATTGTCATTAATACATCATCATTATATACCAAGGTTTTAGTTAAAAATAAAAATATATATTAAAAAATCCTTAGCACCAATGGTTGAAGCATTGGTCTTATGGAGTTTATGCATTACAGAAAGATGTTAATAAGAAAAGAGCATTTCCTCTAGAACTTTGCGCCCTGTTGCCAAATCGAGGATGTTTGGCATTGAAATCTCCCCAGCATAAAAATTTGGTTCCTAAATTGGAAAATATGTTGGGAAACTCGTTGCTTAGGGGGACAATATGCACTTTCTATAGAAATACTGCAGTGATTAATTTCAACTGAAATCGCTGTTAATTTAATCTCGGGTAAGGCCGTCATTTGTAAAGGATAGTGATACAATGTACGTTTCACAATTAGTGCAGAGCCACCACTTAGGATTTAATAATGATAACAAACAAACTGATATTAATATTACAGAACTATACGTTCAAAATCAGTCATCCCGCGATACGAACCTCGAGGCGTTTTTTCTGGCCAGGCACGAACAGTGACGTCTCGAGGTGGGCTCGTTTTTTCATTCCTTATATTCTACGGATAACATACGTTTATCCGGAGATGTTACAACATAAATAATGTGTTAATACATTTTCCAAAAAATGTTATCAAAACATGAAAATTATATAATACAACAATTGATATCAGAGCAAAATAGAAAATTATATAATACAACAATTGATTAAAATTGGAACGGGATTGAAAGAAATCTAAATAAATTGAATTTTAGTGTTTTAGCCGGCTAATTTTGTATTGAAAGGGTTTAAACATAATGCATTTAGGTCATTTAACAATGCTTGATGATTATTTGCATTATGTAAATAAATTGGCGGTATTATCACTGTGACAGGCTTAACTATATTGCTGCGGGTATTAGTCAGTAACAGTGTTTGTGTTGGAAGTAGGATTATTACGATCTTCAAGATTGATTTCTTTTAATAATTGAAACTTGTTACTTACAGCTGCTGATGAGATTTCTAGGTAGTATTTACCCATTTTTTAGCAGGGGATAGATTTAGTGGAGAGCCTTCTTAATTTCGTTTTTTGAGAAAGAATCTTCTATAAGCTCGTCATCTAGTTTAGGAGCATCGGTCTGAGAAAAGTATGGCAAAAAACCTACCTCATCGTCCCTCATCATTAATTATGATTCATTAAACATATATAAGTGAAAAAAAAAATAAACAAAGACATTTAGAAAAAAGAGTTAGTAAAATGCACTTAATTCTTCACTACACAATATAACCGCACTCTATCATGTCATATCAGAGGCCAACTGAAATAAATATAACGAAGGTTATAAAAGGCCGGGTGACTAATGAGGTTTTTTGTGAAATGGATTTGCCACTGGCTCAACCATTTAATTTATTTTATTGTATTCAATAGTTATTACCTGACCATTATTAATTAATATTTATTTTTTATTTCATTATTGCATAGTTTTTATTTATTTCTATTACAGTGGCGAATCCATGCGTAACCTATACTATTCTGAAAGTGTGACATAATATTTATATAAGGAAATGCAACAACGAGCCTACCTAGAGACGCCACTGTTCGTGCCTGGCCAGAAAAAAACGCGGTGTGACCAGTCGCCTCCCGAGATGACTGATCCCGTGCAGACGGTGAACAGTTTCTGGCTTCTGGTGAATATCAAATTCCAGCGGCTTGTGGTCCGTCCAAATCGTGAAATTAAGTCTCTCCAGGTAATACCAGAGGTTCACGTCATGGACTTTTTCAAAAATCTGATTTATAGCAAAAATGAGGTTTGGTTGCTCGCATTTTCACGAAAGCTTTATTATTCCTCTTGGAGCAATCCTTCGACTCGTCTTCATATTCTCTTTTTCAAGATTTCGGAATATATCTTAGAAAGTTATAGAAGAAAACTTATTTGGGAGTCAAAAGCGTATATAAAAATTTTTATAATTTTTAGCTTTTTTCAGCATTTGAAAATAGCAGAATTTATCTCATCATAATTTGACTTTAATAAACATTCCTAACAATTGTAATTCAAAATTCGTTGAGTAGCCATCTTGTGAACATAGAGTGTTATTATTATTTTTTTCCTATGGAGGCAATTTTTTTTTAGTGTTTTGTCGTGTTTTTGGTGCAAAACTGTGGTGCCCCATTCCGCGATTTTTTAGATGCGTTTCTAATGAGGGTCGGTCTCTATCTAATTGGAGGTAAAGATGGACCTCAGTTATCGATGAAATATTGATTAATATTAATTTTTACAAAAAACTTCTGTTGTTTCTTCTGGTTGAGACTCTCAATTAAGGCTTGAAGAAGTCAGCAGCATGTCTGGCAGAAAATTCAACGACACAGTCAAAACCAGAAGAATCAACAGTAGCTTTTTGTGTAAATAGTGGCCGTGGAAACTTGAAAGATTATTAATTTGGTTCATGAAATCACTTACCTCATTTAACGTAAAGTTTTCTTGATCCCTTAATTTTAAGCCCAGCATGATCACTGCCTAATACACCAATCTCCTGCCCTAATAGCACTACACCCTATACACTAAACACTGTACACAATTAAATAGTCACTGCGCAGCCTTTCTATATAGCCGAAATCTATATAAGAATAGTTATAGTGTTTGTTTGGATAAGGGTCTTAAAAAAGGCTCGTATACAAACAATTATTTCATTTCAACACTTCGAGCATAAATCAATAGATGTGGAGGAAATCCTGCGTCGGCTCGAGTACAATGGTCTCACTGTGAACCTGGCGAAGTGTGTGTTTGCTCGCCAGGAAGTCGAATTTTCGGGCCCCACAGAGAACGGATCTGGTGTCAGCGCTCTCCCTTCGAAAACGGAAGCCATTGCTTCTTATCCTAGGCCGGATGCAATAAGAGACCTGCGATTTTTCCTGGGCATAGATGCTTTAGAGCCTACCAGTAAAGATTCAAACGACAGTGCTGAATGCCCAACGTGTACGGCGGTAGAGGAAACAGCAGAGCATTTTTGTAATGTACCCGCTTCACTGACGAGAGAAGGGAATTGGAGCTGGCTTGTAAAAAGAAGGTCACTCCTGAATATTTAGTGAGCTGCATGCTAAAGTCGGATGAACAGTGGGCAGCGATGAAAACATCGGCCATAGGGGTCTCCTCAAAAGACTGGGAGAGGAGGAAAGGACAAGGAGAGAAAATCAGAAAAGACTGATACCTTCTTGAAGAAGAATTTAGACCAAGAAGCCACAAGATGGAAATGCCCATGAAGCGGCACTCAGCCATGCCTCTCCACGAAGTAATGCCTAACGGCGGTCCCGTGGAATGTACAAAACAGGTGTAGGGAAGTGGTTTTAGTGGGTAAAAATCCCACACACGGATAGGTACGAGCCTATCCACGTCTTTTGAAGATTTCCACCTGCCCTCGTAAAAAAAAAACAAAAAAAAAAAAAACATAAACATTCAAACATTCATATATTAATTATTTACATATAAGAAATAAATAAATAAAATATACGGATAGAGAAAAAAAACGTATATACATTTAAAGGGGGGTAAAATCCGACCTCTACCTCCACCTGGTACCCCCTGGATAACGCGAACAGAGGCGGTGGGGCAGACAGGGCTCCAAGACATAGTGTAGGCAACCTGTCTAGAGGAGCAAAACTTCATCAAAAATGAAGTTTTCCGAGCAATGAAGAAAAGAACTCCTTCTTTGACAAATTACAAACGGTAATTTCAATAGTAATTAACGGACATTTTGAAAAATGGTGGTTTTCCCAGGGGATAGATTTATTGGAGAGCCTTCGTAATTTCGTTTCTTTGAGGATGAATCTTCTATAAGCTCGTAATCCAGGGTGACCTGATTGAAAGCATTGAAACTCGCAAAGTGCTGAGACAGGGTGATTGCCTCGCATGCCTTCTCTTCAATTTGGCCCTCGAAAGTGCAGTGCGGAAATCTGGAATTGGGGAAACAAATTGGGGGAACTATATTCAGTAGATCTCTATAATTTTGGCCTTCGTCGATGACATAGATGTCGTTGCAAGAACCCCTAAAGATATAGAAAATGCTTTTATCAGTGCCCAGATAGCTTCGGCTAGATTGGGTCAATGAATCAAAAACCAAATATATGCAAGAAGGCCCACAATTGAATGTGCTCGAACCATCGCATTGAAAGGGTGAAAGAAATTATGTATCTTGGATCACAGGTAAATGTGGATAATTAAATAAAAGGAGAAATCCATCGCAGACTTATTTCTTCAAATAAATGTTATTTCGAATTAGGATATGTACCGACTTGAGCTTACAATGGTTCGATCATGCCTACCGTATAGTTCACTATAACAGAAATACGAGACCAACGTGGACGGAACAAGAAGGCCCCAATGGAACCATTAAGGTGTAATGGCTGACTTGAAGGAAGAGACTACTGAACGGATTTGGATGAAACTTATTGAGCAAAGTGACTTTTCATGTCCTTTGTTCATGCAGCAGATTTACTTGATGTAATATAATTACAGTTGTAAATATCAATAAAAAAAAAATCAATTATTTTTGCAGAATGTTATTTTGTTTTGTCTTATGTAATGTCCTATATTATTTTTTCTAGGAACTATATTTTTAGAAAGAACTCTACCAGGAGCTATTAAAGGTATTTAAAAAATTTCTTAGAAGGAGAGAATAAAACACTTTTCAAGATATTAAATGAATCGGATCTGAAATGGTAAAAGTTTCTCGGAAAAGTTATTTCCATATATGACAAGTCACGCGGTTTTCTAGGAAAACTCTTTCTTCATTTCTCTCCAGTTTTCCCAGTGAAAGCCAATTTACAATTGCCGACCCTAGAATGGTATAACTTGAGCTACTACCACGATTTATTTATGTATTAATTAATATTATATCATATGTTACATTATTATATATTCGTGGGAAACGTGTAAGAGTAGAAGATAAAATTTTAATTTTCGGCCTCCTAACAACTATAATAATATAACAACAATGTATTATTTTAGGTCCATGAAGCCATCATCACTCATATCTAAAAAGGCACTCATCATATAATTAATAAACGTATTAGTCAACCCCAAAATATATAAAATTTCTTTGCGATTTAAATAATATTTGGTTCGATTTTAGCTATTACATTAGTATATATATAATTTTAATTTAGTAGTTGTTAATTGTAAGTTTTTAATGAAATCAATTTGGACTTGAAAATAGAAAATATTTTAAACATTATTGTAGTACGGAATAATGTGGTGCACTTAGCATTATTAATAACTAACTTAAGAATTTTTGCATGCACTTAATATATTTGAAGATATAAATATAAACAACGAAATATATATATATATATATATATATATATATATATATATATATATACACATATATACATATTGTAACACCTAGAAATAAAAAAATATGTATTAGAAGCCGAGAAATCTTTGTTTGAAAAGCTATCATTCATATTGAAAGACCCTTTATGTGATTAATTATTTCAAGTGTCATGTTAGGTAATTTTTTTAAATTAAAATTTTAAATACTTATTTTTTTAAAACAGCATCTCGTTTCATTTTCAAATTGTAGAATATGCAATGAATGATTAAGATGTAGTCAATATAATAAATATAGTGAGCTTATTATCTGGGCTATATTATTTATGAAAGCTTAAGTTTGTTAATTCGATCTCACATCGAGTGTTGTGACATTCATACAGACCAGGCTGAGCCAATAACATTAAATTGTGGTTTGTTCACACTAAAACTTTCGTAACATAATACGGTATACCAAGATGTTAGATTTTACACTAGAAAGTAATAAATGTGTAACCAGAAAATAAGATTTGTTTCCATATTGACTCGTTTTTGCTATTTTATTGTTTATTGATTGAATTTCTAATAGTTTTACCTCAGTTAGTTCAGAAGTATTTTAATGCTTGATGGTTTCTCCAAAGAATTAGAGAGATTTCTCGAAAAATATATAACTCTAGTTGGAAAATGAGATTACAACAATAAAATCGATGTTGGAAATCAAAGGAAATCGCGCGCTAAATTCGCGTTTGACGAGCTTAAAGGATTCAGTTACGAGTATTAAAAGGCGGGACTTTTCAAAGGGTTGATGATTGCTTCGGGCCACGGGCTCCGGTTTAGGGTTCGCCTCTCGACCGAAATAACTGCTGTCGATGGAGCAGAGGAGAGAGGATCGTATTTAAATTCAACTGCAATGGAAAATGTTAAATGAATTTTACACTGATCGCTTTACCGGGATCCATAGGAATTGGTTTGTCGTGAATAGGCTCCAGTAAGAGTTGAGGTTGTAAACAACAATGTGGCAGTACAAACCGGAGGAATAAATTTGATCTATAAAAATAAGTGGAGGCTACGATTTTATAGGTATTAATAAAAATTAAGTAATGACAAGAATATTCTTAAGGATGTTAACGACCTAACACCCTGTCAGTAGTCATCACAGAATATTATTAATAAAATTTGAATTGCAATGCAATAGAAAAAATCCAAATAAAACACTCGACAAATTTACCAGTCAACGTTTCGTCAATTCAGGCATCATCAGGACATCAACCAAAAGAAAATTCACATAAAAGAGGTTGCTGTCTCTATTTGACGAGTATATTTGGACCGTTGATGTAACATGTGGAATTTGTCTTCTTTAATGTGATTTTTCTTTTGATGTTTTGTGTGTACACTAACTATTATTAAATTTATGAATAATTGTTATGTGTGTGAATTGTTATGTCAAAAAGGACCAGGATCACGTTATATAAAACCATTATCAGGCCAATAATGACATATGGTTGTGAAAGTTGGGTCATGGATAAAAAGGCAGAAAGAATGACTGGGAGAGAAAAATTCTGCGGCGGATTTATGGACCCATCTATGATCAGGGAGCATGGAGGATCCGTTATAACGACGAACTCCGACAATTTTACAACGAGAACCAGGCTTAGTGTACTTCGTAAAAAGAGCTAGATTGAGATGGCTAGGCCATGTGATGAGGATGCCGGAGTTAAGAGGGCCCAGAAGACTGTTGTTTGGGAAGCTCGGTGGTAGAAGACCCAAAGGAAGGACCCGTACGAAATGGCTAGATGATGTGAAGGCCGATCTTCACCAGCTTGGAATCAGACATTGGAGAAGACTTGCTGGGGACCGAAGTGATTGGCAGGCAGTGGTGGATGAGGCCTATGTCCTTGTAAGACTGTAGCGCCAAGGAGTGAGTGAATTGTTATCTACCAATTTTTTAAAATTTTAATATAGAAAATAACGTAAGTGTAATATTTAAGTGCAAGGCCGCATTGGATATTCAATTCTCAATATTTAAATTAGTTCTAGTTTGTAGTAAAAGAAAAATGTATATAAAAATAATCTTTTTTCGAATTACTTTATTTTCTTATTCTCGCATGGATTTCTCTATTCTAATAGTTTTATAATACCTAAAATAATGCTATTTCGAATTTCGGACGCTGGAATCTAAAAATATTTATATTTAAAAACATCTAGATGAATTTATTGATTTAATAATAATGTCTATTCGTCATATCCACTCAAGTTCCAAGAATAACGTAAAAAAATACAAAAAAAGAAGAATAAATAAGAGATATAAATAACAACAGATGATTTAAATTCCGAGTCCCAAATGCACTCGGAACTAAGCAGATGTACGACCAAACATCTCGACTCGCGCTTCAATGATATACGGTGACGTCTTAAAAGGTAGCATCGTAACTTCTACTAACATCGCGTCGACTCCTTACTCTCGAAGTTAAAAAGAAACTGGCTGAGAGACCTTATTGAATATACATCTATAGATCTATTCAGGAAAACTGAGCAATGGTATAATACCATGCAAGGAACTGTTCTCAAACTAAACTTCAGAGGATAAAAAAAAAAAGGGAGCGGAGTTGGTGAGTGGTAGAGCACTAAGTGACAATGCCCAAGGTCCTAGGTCCAAATCACGCTGCTGGTAATACTTATATTTAATCTACTAGCGGCCGGAGATGAAGCTTAAGGAATGTAGGGCCGCTCCTGGGGCTCAATATATAAAGTGGGTACCGAAAATAAGGGAAGAATATCTGGCGGTTGAGCGTGATATAGATCAAACCACCTCCCTGTAAAAACATTTTCCAAGAAGCAGTACAGTCTCTACCATGTACTGAATCCCAGACCCTTTCAAGGGTTGTAGTGATGCCGGCAATCAATTAGTAAAAAATCGATTTAGTAAATTTTTATAAGTGCAAATTTTTCAAATAGATTTGTATTATTAAATAAGCTATCGAATTTCCCCTTGTAAGTTACAAAATTTCATTTGAACTATTTTACAAACTTTTTTTTCTCAAAAATGTACTGATTTTCCTTTCGTACTACCAGGTTCATTACTGTATATTCAAGCCCAACCAGAATGTTATTAGTTAGCCCTTTAATCAAGATAAAGAAGTAAAATGTTAATAAAAATAGTGTAATATTTTTTTTTGGGAGTAAAACTAGAATTGTAAACCTTCAAGGAAAAAGCAATAAATTTATTTTTACTAAATGTTAATGAACATTTTATTTAACGAGTTAGGTACTGTAAAATATTATGTATGGCACATTAACGCCTATTAAAGAACGCTAATGGCATTCCAGTAATTATTTATCCTGTATCCCTACAACTTTTGAATTGTATAGAGTTTTATTTCTCTAAATTATTATACATTTGGAGATTCTACATTATGGCATATGATCCAGGATATACCATAATGTAGAATCTCCAAATGTTATCGTCATATAAAAATCTATACCAGCATTTTTAGTACAGTTAATTATATATCATAACAATATATTATTAGTAAAAACAAATTTTTCATTTTTTATTGATTATTTTTGAAAAATTAAATAAAGAATAGATGATCTGTAGCTGTTAGATCAATTGGTCGGAACAGTCTCATTAAGCGTAAACTGATAAGGGATAATATTCTGGAACTATAATGGAACTATCAAGTGATTTAGCGAACATTACCTGATGGAACTGAATGCCCTCAGATTGGAACGGATTAAGTACAACGTAACTTAATCTAAGAACGGTTACATAACAGCGATTACGAAACCTTACGCAATGATCACTGAGAGAAAAAAAGTGATATGGGAATCGCTACGACTTTACAACAATAATCTGTATAATCTTTTTATTGTTTTTTCTATTTAAATTATATACATTCTCATTATTATTGATTTCGATGTTTTTTGTGTGTGTATGATATGATATGACACCCGCTAAACGGTCCCTCCCTGTTTTGTATTGTATATAGTCAGCGGCTTTGAGCCGCTACGAGTAAAAACTGCCTTCAGCGGACTCAGCCCATTGTAACGCCTTAAAATACCGAAAGGTAACAGAAGGATTTTGGTTTATAAAGAAGCATTTTCAGGTAATTATTGTAAATTTTTATTACATTGTAAATATCGACGATTGAGAATTATCTAACGAAATGGATGCCTATTTTATTTTTATTGTTTTAATTTAATATATCGTCGCTGTCAAAAACATGGCGCCAATGCACACTTTGGCCAATTTTAGAGGAGGGAAAAAAAACGCGCCGAATGTAGATTTGGCAACTGTTTTCATAACTATTGAAGAGAATTATCAATAAATTATACTCCGCCATGTTGCTGGCCTTAATACCTGCCTTCCTTAGTGTGTAATTCAACCTGTAGAATGCGTTACCGTTACTATCTCATCTTTATAAAAAGTTGTAGATAGGCGGTATTGCTATGACAGCGACGATATCTTCATCTTGTGTGATTTATAATTTTTATTAAAAACCGTGACGCCGTAAGGCAAAGGAGCATGTTTAAATAAATAAATAGAAAATTAACAGAGCCCCTGTTACTACGACCAAGAGGATTCTAGGCACGAAATCACGCTCAATCGCCAGTTTTATCCCCTAATTATGTTTACCCATTTTACAGAAGTGACTTAATAGTTCAGTACGTGGTAGATACCGTACTGTTTCATATTCCAGGTACCCACTTTATCAATTCTGGTTTGGCCCCAGGTCTCCAGATATCAAAGGATACATCCCAAGTTGTAAACAGATTAAATGATAAATTAAATATGTACTTTATTTATCGAGCAAACGGAAAATAAAAATATTTTAAAAGAAAAATGCCAGCCTTATAAACTTTTTCTGCAACACTTAAAAGCTGTATTATTGTTCGGGAGAGACCCAGGTGCATTGTAGGGAAACTAGACTGTTATTATAGAGCCGAAGACGAGATTGAATTTCCACTAAAGAATCGGCCCTTGGAGGAGAAGAAGCTGGCTGCGGGATCCCGATAACTGGCACAAGGGCCATTATCATAACCGCGCCTCTGGGGAGGAACCATAGTCCTCAGGAGGTCGCCTCTGGTCAACTCTTTCGGCGGCATTCCTTTTTATGGTAGCCTTTATTATCCCAGCTATTGTAGCCTCCTGCCCTTAGCCGAGATCTAGGGGGTTCTCTTGGTACTAGTCATCCGGCATTGAGCATCTGGGATAAGGAGAGGTTGTTACCACTGATTTATTTATAAGAGAAGGGAAGAGAAAAAGGCGAATAGAGGTATAAGGTCCCCACTTCCATTTCTTATCGGGCCGTTTCATATACATGTTATTTTCGCTTCAAAAGAAAAGCTTATTTAGTAAAATGACTTAATCAAATCGAAACATTTTTATTCCAAATATTTCCTTTCAAAAAGAATGAGTATTAGAATTAATGGAAAGACTATAGAGCAGGTCCCATATCTTTAGTATTTGGGCGTAACAATAAATAAGGAAGGGAAATTAGATGATGAAATCAATGCCAATATTGCCACTTCGGGAAGGATGTTTTCTGCCATCAATTGTTTGGTAAGAGAGAAGTGACAAAGGAATCTAAATTGGTTGTTTATTGCTCGACACACATTCCTATTCTCACTTATGGGAGCGAATCCAGAGCCCTAAAACACTGTGACCCCAACCGGCTCCAAAGCATAGAAATGAGATACCTGAAGAGAATAGAGGGGAAGACCAAGAAGGACTGGATATAAACAAACAAGGCGATAGGCAGCCTGTTAGGAAACATTTATAACACTCGCTAGCGGTGACAGGGTCGGGTTGCTGACGACCTGGTTCCATGTTGTTCTCCCGAGCACCCTAACTCGATAACCCGGCCCTTTGGGGCCAATTCCTCTCATCCCCCTTCGCGATCTAAGTCATACGTCCCTTCCAGGGGTCAAGGCCAGAGGGAAAAACGATTAAAAATTTTATTATAGCCAGTTTTCGAATAAATCGAAATATTATTTCCATTTCGGGTAAGATTAATTTAAAAAAAAAAACTTTTACCACTAAGATCCCAGACTCTTGTGTTCAGTACTTGGTAGATACTTATTTTGGGTACTCGCTTTATAGAATCTGAGTGGAAGGTTTCCAGATCCCAATGGATCCTCCCCCACCTGTAAACAGATTAAACAAATTATCTGCCAGAGTTGGACTGAAGCCCAGAACTATCGGCATGACAACTCAACTTATCTCCTCCCCCCCCCAAAAAAAACAATTAACACCCTTTTAAAGGCGTTAAAGGTATTGCAAAATACAGATTTTTAAGAGAAATATATCAATATGTTTTCTAATGGTTACATTTCAATAGTAATATGGATTTTTATATGTAATCCAATTTAAATACACTGCCGGTCAAAAGTTTGAAACCACTTCATTTGTTGGGAAAATTAGGATTAAATAAAAATAAACCAAAACAAAAGGAAACCACTAAAATTTTATGGAAACACAATTTAAAACAGCTTTGACCTCTCGAGGCATTCTTTCTATTAGTCTTTCTATAGACACAACAAACACATTGTTTATTCTTATTTAATTTTAGCCCGTTTGTAGTCTCAGTGATAATTAGATTAGATAGTTCATTAGATAGACAAACACCTAATTAGCAAATTTGTTTTATAAATACAAATAATTAGATACCTATATTTTGTAAATATGCATTGGTAATTTCGTAAAATTGAGGTTTTACATGATTGAAGTAGATTAATTGATGTAAACGACAGAGGTGGTCTCAAACTTTTGACCGGCAGTATATGGATCCATTAAAAATTAAAAATATAATGTGTTAGTACAGCTCCTTCTAAAGAGCAATGTTATAACTCAAAAAACCTAATTTTTAATAGAGTTTTTTTTTTTTATAACTTCTTTATTTTATCTTATATCGTTATTCCCATAAAGTTCAAACAGGATAAAACTCAAAATATGACTTTATTAAAAAAAAAAATAAAGAAAAAATCTGTTGGCAATAGAACATTAGATATGTCGCCCATGAACTGAAGGCAAAAATTCCAATTTTTTATTTATGCCCTTGTTGTTTTGAAGGAGTGATATGTTAACCGTGATAAGTTCCTAATTGATTGTTCAGTGTGATCTAGAGCTGTCTCTTAATTCTTTTTTTAGTTTTGACTTATTAGCTTCATATAGTTGAACCATTTGGAATAGCTTTTGCATTACATCGTACAACTTTCTTTTAAAGTCATGATTCATGATCATCGGAAGTGGCAATTTACTTAATAGTCCAGAAAGGTATATTTTTTTTTTATTATTTTATTGAGTTGTACAACTGTAATACATACATCTAGTACAATTGCTATGAGAGAAAATAATACATGATAGGACATGTAGAGGTACTACCCACTGGCAGCACTCTAATAAAGTTCTATAATAGAAGGTCCCGAGGCCATCTTCTCTTCAGACGCCTAGGAGGATTGTCCGGGATGGAATTGGATGCAAGGATGGAAACTAGTGGGTTTGGATGGGTTTGAAGTTTATTGTATCTGGAATGGGCTAAATCGGTAACATATGGAACGTTAAGGTCATTATGGATGGTTTTATTTGTGACAAAATAAGGAGCGTTTAGGATTTTGCGAAGGATTTTGGATTGCAAGGATTGGATACGAGAGGAATTCGATGGTTTGGTGGAGCCCCATAGTTCAATTCCATAAGTCCATATAGGCCTTATAACAGTCACATAAATAAGTCTTTTGTAATTGATATGAAGCTTTGAGCGCTTATCCAGTATGTGTTGAATTAGTCGGAAACGTCTAGCTGTTTCTTGTCTTTTCAATCTTGTGTGAGGGTTCCAAGTAAGACGCTTGTCTAAGTAGAGTCCCAGGTAGCGAATCTGTTCAACAGGGATAAGTGGAGTACTATTAAAGAATACAGTAGGACAGGAAGTCATGGGTTTTCGACGAAGGGTAAAGGTAATTTGATGGGACTTGCTGGGATTGATTTTAATTCTCCAATTCCGACACCATTCTTCGAGGCTTGATAGGTGTAATTGAAGGGATTGGGATGCAATGTATGGGTCGTTGTTAACTGATAACACACATGTGTCATCAGCATACGTGGAGATGAAGGTGTTAGGATGGGTTGGAATGTCAGCTGTATATACTGTGTAAAGGATAGGACCGAGGATGCTACCTTGAGGAACTCCAGCAGACTGGGAAGAAAGGTATATAAAAATATAATTAAGAATTTTTCAAAATTACTATATAAAGCATGTATATCAATATAAGCTATACTAGGTTTTCGTCTAAATTGGACGACTCTAAATACTTTACATGAAGCTTAACGTACGTTAAAATATAAAAACAATCATGTTTTTGGTATTCAAGAATTTTATAAACATAAGTGAATATGTAAACTATTATATTTAAATTATAAATGACTTATAATTATAAATGACATATTATACTAAAAGTAAGAAAACTGAAGTTTACAGATCGTAACTTATTTTTAGATTTAGTATTAATATTGGTTATAGTAGTATTAGTATTGGTTATTATTTGTATTTTCAAGCGGCTTTTTACCTGTCATAAGGACGTATTGAGAAAGTTTACATTAGTAATCATATTTATTATTTTTTTCATATTATGCTTAGTAGTAGTAATTAGTTAGTGTTAATTGAGAAATAGTTGATACGGCACGGACAGATTTGAATTTTAACTTGATTCAGGATGTCCTTATAGGCCGAGGATTTACATTAGTTTATCGTTAACACACTCAGGTCCTCGATGCCCTATCATACGATATGCTGATATGAGATAAGACAGAGTGATATAATTATCATGAGCATTGGTGATTGGCGATTGATATCTCCATAATAAGCGAGCCTAATAGCGATTCCTGGTCACGGGCGGTTACAGGTTAATTCCAACAAGAGGACGGAGTGGTTATTGGCACTACGGTTTAGAGCCACTAACTTGCTTCGGAGCTAATTAGTGGAACTTAGGGGGGCCCCTATCTCCGCCCCTCCCCGCGAGTCATTATGTCGTAACTCCCGCTCCATTGACTAACAACAACTGCCTCTTCAATGCCACCTCTAAAGCCACGAATCCATCCGCTTTATCGAGCATTATTACATGATCATAATAGAGTATCAAAACTTAATTAATAGTTATAATTTAATGGAAGAGAAAATGGTCCGGTTGGGGACAAAAAATAAATTCATAAATAGTTGCTAACGATTCGACCCACATTAAAAGACTTCTTCAGGGCTTAGTTGGCGCCTTATCTACGCTCAACCCGGGAGAGGTGGCAATTTACACTCGCATCACACGAAAGGTGTCCCCATGAGCATTTCCCTCACTTTTTAATTTTAATTATGATTGTTCATAAAACAAGACTAATGAATACATAAGATATACTTTTCATTAGAAAAATACAATATAAAATACATAACAACACTTTACACTTTACAAACAAATAAAAGTCAGCTGCCATGACACGGGGACGCCTCTCCTGGGTTAAACAACGGTTCTTCGCTACACCGAATCTATGGTCTAGTTAAAATAGGTGAGAACTGGAAACGGAGGACTGACTTGGACCACTACATACAGACAAGAGAATCGGACATTACGGGATTATTCTGCATCGAGAAGGGAGGCTTAGATGGGCTAGACATGTCACTAGGATTACCGCATTGCAAAGCATTCTCTGAGGGATCAACTGTATGGATCGAGATGCAACACAAGATCTAAACTGTGCTGGAGAGACGGAATCGGGTAATCTGCTTGACGGCTGCACAATACAGAGAGGGGTAGCGAAAACTACTTGACGAGGGCCTGACTCGCTAATTGGGTTGCTGCACCATTGATGGTTATGATTTATTATATATTTATATTACTGTTACTATATTATTAAAACTGACCCCCTTACTTGTGACATTAAGCACTGAAAAAGAACTGTAATGCAGGTCGGGACGTTGGTTCGTAATCAGTGGTTGTTATATATTTAAGAATTTATTTTAGAACTCCACCCGATATTTATACTGTCAACTAATATTTATTCACAACTTAGTTACTTCGGAGGGAAAGGTTGTTAAAAGAGTAAATGGTTTCCGTATCAAAAACAATTAAAGGACATAAAGATCTATTTGGGAAACCTGACAAAGATCCTTGTGATAAAAATGAAAGAATAAAATGCTCATAGAATGAACAGAAAAAGGCAGATTTAGGAGGGACATCCAGACGGAGAAAGAGGAAGAGACAGACGCGAAATTCGATGGCTGGACCATGTGGAGGCACAACTCAGGCACCTATGGGTGTGAACTTGGAGAAGACCTTTGGAGGCAAATATTCGAGAAGACCAAGGTTCACCATGGACCTTATCGTCTATATAATATATATATATATATATATATATATATATATATATATATATATATATACATATTTATTTATATATTCAAGAGTTTTATAGATAACTAAAGTGTGAAGTGAATTTGTTTATAATTCATCAGCTATCAAGTTCCTGTCAGGATATTGAACCAATTAAGGACATAAGTCTAAAGTGCCTTCCGATGTTAGTTCATTTAATTCAGATGCTACTTTCCCTCGGGGAGTTGCCAATGCCACTTTAAGGTGTTACTGAATTGAATCAAGTGTAGCTACATTATTTCAATAACAAGTCTGGACATTATCATAACCAGAAAATATCAAAGGAATAATATTACAAATAGAATCCGATATCAAAGAAATAGGATATTTAAAATGGAAAATATATTTAAATAAAATTGTTTATACATGCAAAGAAAGATTGCACTTAATACCCCAATTTCTGCCACATTTTACTTACAAATATCAATGATACATTTTTAAACATACTTTATATATTTTCATTTTTCTATGTAATTATATTGGGCGCTCCCCAATATAGTTTTAAAATTAAAACGGAAAAGTTATGTTAGTAATTGTTTCTAAGAACTCTGACAATCCTTATTCCATTTTTCAAATCTTTTCATAATTTTTTCTCCAGTAAAAACATTCATATCATTCATACCTGAATGCTTAATATGAGCAGGCAAATATAAAGTTCTTCATTCAAGCTCAATATTAATTATTAATTAGTTATATAATATAATCATATATTAAAACATTACAGTGTATAACATCAGAGGGTAATAGCTTAATTTAATCTATTATTTAATTATTAATATGCAATTAAAAAATATAAAAAAGAAACTTAGACAGAGGACGGACGATGAGATAAGAATAATAATTTAAAATGGATCCCCTCAGCCAACTATTCCCCCCACCAACCACGAATATGTTAAATATTCATCGTGGAGAAAAAACAAAATTATTCCTTTCTGTAATTTAATTATCTAGTCTTATAATTAAAGTTTTTCCAAAGTTTGCAAATCAATATTCTAACCGCGGGGCTATCCGAGAAGTCGAACGAGGAAGAGGAAAGAACGGAAAGAAAATCCCTAACAAGGCAAATACAGAAAAAAAGGAGTACAGTTATCGGTTTTTTTAATCGTAAACTTTGATTTTATTTGTCTGTTTTTTAACAATATTTTATACAATAACAAAGGAGTAGACTAATTAGAAATATCCCTAATGGTAATAAGATTTAATTTATGCCCAAAATATAATTTCTAATGTTATATTTGTTGTATTAATGGGGAGCGGAGTGGAGTGGCTCAGTGGTAGAGCACCGAGTTGCCATTCCGAAAATTAATATAACGGAATTCTCTAATTCCGCTGATGGCAAGACTTTTATTTAGTCTGCTAGCAGCCGGAGATGGATCATATGGAATCTAGGACAATTCTGGGACCCTGAGGGAGAAAAATCTGGCGGTTGAGCGTCATCTAGGACTAATCACCCCCCTGTACAACCGTTAACCATGAAACGTTACAGTCTCACCATCTACTGAGCCCAAGCCCCCTTCACGATTTGTAGTGGGTTTTTTTTCTATGTATATTTGTTTTAGAATTTCAAAAGTATCTACAAGATTCGTATATAAAAACAGGTGTTTGTGTATGTATGTGTGTCAAAAGAAAAAAAAATGTTGATTAGAACTATTTTTTTAGACCTTATCAATCCATTATCATACGCAATATAGACACACACACACACACATATATATATATATATTTCCAAACATTGCTTTGTTTATTTACGAAATTGACATGATTTATACAACCAAAATATAATATTATTCTAATTCAACCCAGCCGTTAATTGTATTTCATATAAATATTGCATGCATATTTATATTACATTATATGGAATATGATCATAAATTAAATGTTTTATGACAAAATATTGTTTATAATATTTATACTTATAATTAACCAGGTTAAGTTAAAACTTGTAATTTCAGTTACGGCAGTGTTATTCATGTTCGAAAATGATACAAAAAATAGCAGTTTTATTTAATATTAATAAATGATATCTGTCTTCATTCTGATTTGTTTCATTCAATTTTCAGGTTGTCTTTTTTTATTTATTAGGACGCACAGTGTTTCGATGAGTAGGAGCTAGCTGGACAAAATTATTTTTCGGCATTTTCGCATTTTTTTCTACTAATTAAGTATTGTAATTATAAAAAATGGTGTTAAATTAATTACCAACTGAATTTCAGAAGATTTCTAGGATAATAATAAGAAAAATAAATAAAAAAAACGTATAATTAAGACAATGTATAATAATAAAACTGATAAAAATCCGTATTTGTTCTGGGACAAGTTCCTTCAGAATAGTGATAAGGAAAATAAAATATAAACTGTAATTTCTTAGAGTATAATACAATTGCAATTTAATTAATAAATGAAAATAAAAAATTAATGAACATATTTCTCTCTTATTTTGGGTGTATAGACCATTCTTCAATAAAATGCCTTCTCGAAATAAAGTACTCTAAAAAAAATGTTGTACTCGAGTGTGCAGACTAAAATGTGTCTTATTACTCATAGGAAAGTTTTAGAAAAATTAGTCCGAATACAAATGTGTAAAAGGCATTCTCTTCAATTCAAAGTTTCTAAATAAGGTTAAATTCTTCGGCCATTTAAAGAAATAATTAATACAGTTTGATTATCAAAAGACTTTTTATTTCGAAAAAATAGCACTTACCAGTAAATTAATATCCATATTCAACGAATGATTCGAGAAAAGTAATTGAACAATAAATTTTTGAGGTTGAAATGATGCCTTGAATACCACTGATTTATTCTATTGCTATGATTACTTTGGACCCTAACCATCAAGCTGTGAAGTGTGCCAGACTTAAACAAATATTAGACTATCATGTTTTGAAGTATTTTTTACAATATTTCAATACCATATTTCAGATTTCTAAGCATGACTTTTGTCCTAGCTTGTACTAATCGAAACTCTATGCGCTGCTTTGATTTTCCCGCCATTTAACAGAAATTTTGGAGGAATAGTAAACCAATCGTATTTTTATTATCCTATCGGAGTCCTCTGCAAGGTTTTTAACATTTAATTTGGTCGAAAAGAACTTATCAAATAAAAAAATAAAGGTGTTTCTACCATTCTTAAAAAAAAAAAAAAAAAAAAAAATCTTTCTTGAAAGTAAATATGTACTCTAAAATTAAAAAAAAAAAAGTTTTACTCGAGTGTTCAGGCTATAGTTCATGTTATTATTAATGGGGGAGATGCAGCTATGGAATATAAAAAAGTTAGCCCCAATACAAGTCATTTTCATCACTTCAAAGTTTCAAAATAATAAAAAAAAACCTTCATGCATTTAAAAAAAAAATTGATACAGTTTGGTTATCAGAAGATTTTTTTAAATGAAAAAAATAGCACCCATGAGTACATATACTATCGATATTCAACAATTGATTCATACAAAATTAGTAACATTTTAATTTTGTGCGGTTGAAATGAAGCATTGAATACAACAGCCTATTTTGCCTATTACTATGGATTCATTACTTCGGACTCAATAACTGACGAGATGAAGAGTGCCAGGCACAAACAAATACTAGATTTCTAGGTTTTGAACAATTGTTTACAAAATTCCAATAAAACATTTTAGAATTTTAAACATGACTTTTGTCCAGCTAGCACCTGCTAATCGAAACACTGTGCAACGTAGTTAATAAGTAGGTTTATATTAATAGGTGTAACAAAATAATTTCTTTTAAATATAATTAACTGTTATACAGATCCTAAATTTAGAGAAAAAATTAATGATTATAAAATAGTAAGAAAACGATTACGACAATCGCTTATAAATACAGTTGTGTTCTAATTTTAAGTTCTAATTGCCACGTTGCACGAAGAATTTACATTCATAAAATTCACTTTCTTCGCTAGTTCCGGAAGTATACATAGACCCTCTAATTACGGTATTGGTAAAATGGAAATTTTTCTTCATAGAAACCGCATGACCTAAACACTTCAGACCCGGTTTTCAGAATGTAGACCGAAACGTCAACCGCACGTAGATGATATTTACTCCCACAAAACATGAAAAGTATATGCGTTTGGTTAATTGATACAGAAATCTTATTTTAGGACACATGAGCTGCACGCAAACGTATAAATGCTTTCCTAAGCCACGTGAGCTACCAACACGAGGCAAAATTAATCGGAAAGATGCCTGTAAGAGTTCGGTCGTAAATAACCATAATAATATTCTAAGAGTTTCTTCAATCATTCCTTAAATTTTGCAGTGAATTTATAATATAACATGATATAAATTACAAAAGACTTTGTTGATTTCTTCTGGCTTAGACAGTGTTGATAAATTTTTCACCAACGTTTCGCCAGCCATGGTGCTGACTTCTTCAGGGCTGAAATGAGAATGCAAAATTTATCAGCACTGTCTAAACCAGAAGAAATCAAGAAAGTCTTTTGTAATAATAGTGGCCGTGGAAACCTAAAAGAGTATGATATAAATTATTTTATTTTATTGCACACACTTTGATAAATTACAATAAACATTGAATGAATGAATAATTAACGAAACTAAACAAATAGTGAAATAAAAAACAACTATAAGGTTTATAATTTTGACAGGTTTCTGTCATTATTAGTTCAATTGTTATTTTCATCCTAAATTTCTTTTAATCAAACGATTATTATTTGTAATTTTTTATAATTATTAGTCATTTTTTATGAGTTATAAATATTTTTATTTTTTAAAGAGATGCTCAATTGGCAGAGCGATGTCACGGTGAGACAAAGGTTCCGGGTTCAAATCCCGGTCGAGGGCCTATCTTTTCTCTTTAAAAAATAAAAAGATTATTATTTGTGTTTTCCTTTGTAATAAATCTTTTAATAATAGTTTAGTATAAACATCAATACGTACGTCGTTTTTCTTAATTCAGTGAATATTGATTTTCTTCCTTTTTATTTATTTTTTCTTAATTTAGTTAATGAACATCTACATACTGACGATTTCCGTCAGCACCTAGATCGAAGGAATGTATATAATATATATTTATATTTTTAGAATACATAATGTATGTAATTGTTCTAGAATATTTAATTTATAGTTATTTATGAATATTTAATTCTTATTATTAAAATTTTTTATAAAAATAATTTTAAGCTGCACAATCTGTTAACAGCCATGGATATGTAGGAACCTAACCTAAGGAAAGTGAGTACCCTTTAATTGAAGGAAAACCTAGAGTTTGAGCGTGATCTGGGACGAATCAACTCTCTGCAAAGCCTTTGTCTTAGAAACAGTGCAGTCTCTACCAAGTATTGAACTAAATGCCTTTCTTGGATTGTATAGGTAAAGTTTTTTTTATTTTGTTATTATATAAGTTTTAGTTATCTTAGTTTAGTAAATTCAGATTTTTTCCAACAATAAAAATAGAAATAATAACCGAAAAGTGGATATATGTTTTCCCTAGTTGACGGGGACGACGAAGTGACATGAAGGTTTGAGGTTGTAAACCGATGTCCACACCCCAGCTCCCCAGCCCCGGCACATTCATATCTCCCTCAACACATTTCAAACTTGTACCGGCACGAGCATTCTGCGGAATGCCCTTCAATCCATGACAGTAAATGGTTTCTATCTACATATCATTGTTTATGTATTGGGCTTGTTTCACGGTATAAGACCAAATACATATTATCCATATATTTTTACTGTTAACTAAATGTGTATACATTAAAAATACATAGTAATTCTTCTAAATTATGTATATATTGGAATTTATCATATTTATAATAAAATCTATAAATACCTAAATAGGGTAGGTGTTGAGTTAAAACATTGTTCCATCACGGAGATTGGGGAAATAATATTTGAGAATAAAAAAGAATATTACCTTTGTATTTTAGCTCTGATACAAAGGGAAAAAAAGCAAATGTAATAAAGAATACGTTTCACAAGGACCATTTCCTTTTCAGTAGCGACCTCTCCGCAATTCATCGACCATGAAATAATAAACCAGGCAATTATAAGGATTGGTATTAGAATTATTACCCCCACCGACGTAAAGAAGAGCCTTGATGGGCGAAACAGTTGGGGTCCGGCATCACGGGGATTGCTCCCGTCGGGTTTATAGCCTCAGTCGTAAACCGTCCTTAACTACCCGGGTTCACCCAGGAACCGTATGGGCATTGTAATCTCTATGCTTCTTATTAAGAGTCCGGATCCTCAAAGTGGTATTAATGGAACTCTTGTTGCACTAAATTCCCTTCAGAGAAGTCGCCCTTAATGCTGCAAATGCAGCTTCTGCACTTCTAAACGCTGAAATTATACCGTCATGAAAAGGAAATTATTAAGGATCGTAAAAGGTATAGGTGTAAATGTAGGTCATAAGTCAGTTAGAGGCGACTTTTTTTTTTTATTCCTCGATTCCCACTTATATTTTGATAATGTTTATAACATGAAAAAGGTAAATAAAACAAAAAAAAGTCGCCGTTTACGCTGAAGGATGAAAAACGTCCTAAGGTATTTGAAAAAATGGTATTGTGTAGAATATTCGTCCCGAATAAGGATAATGTAGAATTTCGGAGATAGCACAACGCGGAATTGCAAAGACTGGATTCGGCTAATATTTTTGAAGTATTACCGTGACGAAGGTTAATATGGGCCTGCAAAGCTGTTGAACATAATAGGGAACGTAATCATAAAAAGTTAATAAACATTGTACCGACTGAGAGATAGGCCATGGCGTAAGTGGGAGGATTACGTCAAGAATGATCTTGCTGAGTTGGGTTTGGGTAATAGTAAGGATTGACGGTTTCGGCATCGAGCCTTCGGGTTCGATAAACATTATTACTATTATAATTTATTTATTTTATTTTATAGTTAGATGTTATAATTTTTTTTTAATTTGAAAAGAAAAGATATGACCAGGATCGGGACTTGAACCCGGGTCTCCCACCTATCGAGGGTGGTGCTTAGCCACCTTAGCCATCCTGGTTCGCTTCTCGTCAGACATTTCCCTTCTTTTCAATGATCCTATATCTCCGTGTTCTCGCATTTTGCGATGTATACACGGGGAGAATGTTGATTAACCCTGACAGTAACACCCTTAATTTTAACCGCTACGGGACATGCTAGGCTTTTCAGGCCCATTGAGATTAAGATTCCAAAAATAATTTACTTTCTACACTTCAAACACCTTTCACATTGATCAAGGTTTTTATTAGCTTGTTATTACTACTAGGCAAGGAAAATAAACAAAATCATTTTAGAAATTAACATTTGATTTGATAAAAAATTTCAGTCTTTTGATATTTAAAGATTATTCGTAGAAATAAAATTTATTTACATTTATTTTAATTTAAAGTACAATTAGGACACATTTTTTTGTGATGCTCTCCAAAAATAGGTTCCCCGCAACCGTCACACACCATTTTGGTATTTTTTTTAAGTTTATAACTACAGAATGAGCAGTAAGATATTTTTCTTTCATTTTTTTCGACCTGATTACTTGTCTTTGTCACTTCCTATATTTTTAGACATTAATATATATATTGCTCTTCAATACTTTCGACAGCGGCATTTGGAGTCGTTTGTGCGTCCACCCTTCTGATAATTCTTCAGCGAGTTTTATCAGTCTAGTCGAGAAATTAATTTTTATAAATTGTGTCCGTTGATAGCACTGTCATCGTAGAGGAATGATACCAAAGATACAAGTTTGCTTTTCTTCGGCATATACGAAACTGCAGTTAGATTATTTCTAGAAATAAACAACGAGCACCCAACTTGACGATTTTGGTATTTCATATCAGTAAACTTAATTGGTAGCTGTGGTTTTTTTTTTTTTTTTTTTTTTTTTATCGTTCCGATGCGAGAGGAATGGTTGTGAACCAGTTGTCTCCAGTCAAGTTTCGATGACTCCCTTTAACTGGTTCTATTATTTTTTTGGTGAAATAGGCAGCCACAGGAGAATTTGTTGGAGTTGACCCGAATTTGAGAACAAACATTATTTTATCATGAAATGGACAGTCATTAGGCTTAAAAACAGAAAACAATGTATTATATATTAAAATGATTTGGTTATAATAAAAAAAATATTGTAGACTTTTTAGACCTAGCATACTGTCAAGTAACATTATAGGCCTGCCAGGCCTATACACAATTTACGTAGCAGGTACATCATAGGTCTCTGAAGCCTGGTACTTCACAAAAAAGAGGGGAAACTCAGCTTTCAATGACGAGTCTTGCGTTGTTGAAGGGCCAGAACACTACTATCATATCTCTTCGAGGAATAGGTGATGGAAGCCGGCTCCGGAACTCAAAGGGGCGGTCTGGAGGGGGATATACTTTTGCAAACAGGCCTCTCGGACCTATCATGTTACTGTGAAGGATAAACATTACTTTTATTTTCTTATCTTGTTGACTTACGTCATTATATATTATTATAATTTATTTATTTTATTTTATAGTTAGATGTTATATTTTTTTAATATTTTTAAAATATTTTATTTCAATAGAAAATACAGGACCGGGACTCGAAGGTGCTTAGACACCTCAGCCTGCTGGCTTGCTTCTCGGTCAGACATATCCAATTATCCAACATATTCAAATAAAATATGTAAAAATATTAAAAAAATTATTTCTATTAATATAACATAAAAATAAATAAAATAATAACTAAATAAGTTTCATAAAGTTATACTATTATCTCCGAATACACTTGATGGCGTACAGTATGATCAGCTATAAATGTTGAAATAAAAAAATTAGTCACTGATCGATAGTAAAGATTAGACAGCCAGGGCTATTCAAAGAATAAAAAAGTTTTCAAGAAAAAGATATCCCTAACCAATTAGAAGACTCGGTCGATAAAGTTTTGGGTTACCTTTAAAACAAAAACTTAGCATAATACAAATTATAATTTTGTCAAAGACTTTTAATATGAATCTGTTAAATAAAATACTAGAAAAGGTAAAGGCAGTAACTTTATAAATAACATGAATAAAGTTTTCAAGAATAAAAAAGACATCCCTAACCACTTAGAAGACTCGGTCAATAAAGTTTTGGATTACCTTAAAAACACAAACTTAGCATAATACAAATTATTATTTTGTCAAAGACTTTTGATAAGAATCTGTTAAATAAAATACTAAAAAAGGTAAAGGCAGTAACTTTTTAAATAACATGAATAAAGTTTTCAAGAATAAAAAAGACATCCCTAACCACTTAGAAGACTCGGTCAATAAAGTTTTGGATTACCTTAAAAACACAAACTTAGCATAGTACAAATTATAATTTTGTCAAAGACTTTTGATAAGAATCTGTTAAATAAAAGACTAAAAAAGATAAAGGCAGTAACTTTATAAATAACATTAAATGTAAGAAGTATTGTTTAAATCCATCCGTATATAAAAAGTAATTAATTGGAAAAACTTAATAAATATTTTTGGTGCAACTTTGTTTATAAGAAATAAGTCACTGTTTTTTTAATTGACACTTCATGTATATATATTACTTCAATATATGTTGAAAATATATTCCTTTAATTTTGAAGGAAGTTCATCTTATGTCAGTTTGAAATTGTGGAAAATCAATTTCGAAAACAACTATTTTGTCCGAACAGTTGCATTAATCAATTTCACAGCGTTGATAATTATCTCGAAAACTGGAATGGCATAAAAGAAGCGTACAAATCTTCCTAAAGTCCAATATTATTAATACAACACTAAAGCATAAGTTTCACTTTACTTAAAAACACCATTTAAAAAAAAAATAAATAAAAACGGTAACTGTTAAATTGATTAGTCACGATTGAATTTTACAAGAATGATCTAGTTGCTCCCCAGCAAGAAAAACATATTATAGATACTGTAATAGATAGAAAATTTAAATATGAAGAAAATGTATAAATATAAACTCTAAATGATGTTTGAATAACTTTTTATGTTTGAATAACTATAAATCGGTTTCAGATAGTTAAATAAATTTTCGGATTTGCGAGTGTTTATAAAACAATATAAAATAAATATTCATGAAATGGAATTGGATTTGACATTAAATAACAATTTTGTAAAAGTTTCCCAGAAACGAAATTAAAAACAAATCACTGATTAACGTTTTAGACGAAAAAAAAAGAGGAAATACTTTTTACCGCTTACGAGTTGATGACGACAGGTTCTTGTTTTTTAATAGCTCTGGGTAAAAACAATTAATTGAAATAAAAGTTTTTTTGTGAAAACGTAATGCCATTTCCAGCGATAAAAAAAAAAGAAAAGGAAATATTTTACAATCGGAAATAACAGAAAGAAGTTGAAAATCACAATTTCTTCCCCTTCTGTGTGTTTGTTAATCCCTCTTACTGAAAGGAGAACTCGATCCTAATAAAGTTGTCTCAGCTGGAGAGAGAAAAGGATTAATCAAAATAAAAAATTGAATGGAAATATGAATGAGGAGAGGTAAAGGAGAACGAAACAAGAAGAAATGGAACGAAGTTAGACAATAGTAAGATTTCGAGAATGATGGAGGTGGGCGCAAACTAAAAACAAATCAGGACGACAAATGGTTACAGAACACGCATCCCTGGGCCTCATAAATATTTAAAAACCTTTTACTACAAGTTCATATCCATTCTTACAATCCTCATCGTCTCGTCTTTCTTAATATTCATTTTTAATCTTGCTTTGAGGTAATAATACATTTGTTTATTATTTATTATGGAAAACCATAAAAATCATGATGGAATTCGTGTGATATATTTTAATCTGGAAGCCCATAAAGTGAGTTTATGATTCCGTTTTATTGTCAACTCTCTCGAAAGAACTTGGAATGATGAGGGGGAAAATTGGCCGAAATGTTGGGTTTCAAAATAAATTACCCCATGATTGTTTATACCATCACATAGACAAACTAAACAAATCAGTACAAATATTTCATTTTACTACGTAGTGTTTCTTTCCCAGAATTCAAGAATATTGCTATCTGATATATAATTGTTTTTTATCATTTATTTCTATATCAATGGCATTACTAGTTATGGAGTATTTGAAATAAAAATTATTAGTATTGCAAATAAATATAAACTATGAAAAGTATATTAGTAACAGACAGTGAAGAAATGATAACATTAAAATGACTTTAGAAAATAAAAACATGCAAAAGAAAACCTAAAATAACATCTTAAGTTTTTCTACGTCTTGGTGAAGTACCAGTCATGTATGATTTTTTTAATATCTCAAATTAACCTTAGCTATGGGACAGTTTGTTGTGAAAGGATGTAAGAAAGGGCATACATAAGCAATAAATGAATTTACTTTTATGAATTGAATTGTATTCACCCTGAGAGGAATAAAGATTTATTAAAATTTTGAAGTTAACCTGAAGGGTCTGTTTTTCTATATATACTAATACATATCATATAAAAATAATAATATACAATAAATATTTCTACAGAAGTATAATTTTACATAATAGCATAATTGGACAGATACATTAATATTTATGTAATAGATCATGAATGAAACTATAAATCATAGCGTTAGTGTGAATTCTTGCATTTGTTAAAAATAAATAAAATAAACGAATACGAAAATTATGTTATCTACATTTTTATGATTTTTAAGTAAGAGGAAAATTGAAATTAATGCATGCAATAATTATAAAACCCTACCGATTTATTATCATTCAAATCATAAATGAGGAAAACAGGGTGCACATTTTTTTTTTAAATATGTGAATCGTTTTTTTTTTTAAATTACATGAATCGGTAACTACAAATAAAAAATGTCACATAGCTAGATTTATTTGTTTGTTCGTTTTATATGGTGTAATAAAATATAATAATACTTTACTGTTTACGAATGCAAATCAGTTAGGATATATATTCACAACAAATTAACATTTCTTGTTGATACCTGAACATTTTAAAAATGTACTATGTTTTTAAAAACTCATTTCCCAGCAAAATCATAGTAACTAAACGTATTAATATTTATAAAGGATTATTTATTTATTATTATTTGAAATAGGAAGTAGTTCATTCTCCCTCCACCTCTGGCTGGAAGTCTATTCTAATTTTCAACAGCCAAGCTACAATAAATATTTCTCCTATTCTTCCGCTTTCAGATCGACTCAACTGCTGAACAACTGCAGTAACAATTATGAATAAGGTAAAGCAAGAATGAATCTCGACTTTTTCTTGAATTTACTTAATAAAATTTACATAACAAAAATTTGTAAATTTACATATCTGCAATTTAAAACATTTAGTATTTTATTTGTCTGCAGCTTAAGTACTGGTAATATTATGATTACTTAATTCAATTTTTCATTCATCTAACTAAACTAGATAGATACTCTACTAATATTAAAGAATATGAAATAAATTAAGAAATCGTATCTATAATTTTCAGAAATCGGTGTTTTTTTAATACATTTAATCGTAAATATATGAATGGTTGATTAGATAAACAAAATAATTACTACTGTGGAAATGTGGTCAATCGTTATTATTTCACACAAAAAAATCAAAGCTGCAAAATTTTACAAATTTCGTTGTAAATTTTTATAACAATTATTAGTGACACCCAGGCCAAGAGATGTTTTGAATTTATCTGAATTTTAAGACTTCAGCAAAAAAGTCATGAAAGCAAGCTCAATTTATGCATTGAATTCACTAAATATCACTATAATAAATGTTTTTTTTATTTATTTCTTGTATAATTAGCAACAATTAACAAAATTACATGCTGCACCAAATAGACCAGTCTCAAACAAAAAAAAGTAGAAATTTAAGTGCATCTATGCAGAATCATAATTTACAATGAAAGAAAAAATGTATAAAAAAATTTCCAACAGAGAGAAAAAAAAAATAATAATAATGAAATAAACAAAACTGTAACTATACATTATTAGTAACTTATATACATAAATAAACAATAACAATGAAATAAAATAAGTTGGTATTCTAAAATAATTAACGTTTTGCTCTTTCACACACCGCTTTGTACTATTTTTTCTACAGTTGCCAATATTTTTTATAAGTGGGTTTTTATTGTTTTTAAACTTTTAAAAAATAATAATAAATGTTACATTCGTAAAAGAAATGTTAAAGATTCACAAATGTAAGAAAAATATTGCACATTTTTTCTATTAATCGACATTCAGGTTTCCTGTTTAAATTTTGATAACTGACTCTATTCAGAATGTTCTGGTGAAATACGATATTAAATTTCATAAGTCTATCGAGGGGCTACCCTGGAACACTGGAATGGGGACTGATTTTTTGGAACGGTTGTTTTATTTATTTAAAATAAAATAAGTAAACATCCTTTGGAAAAATAAGGATATTTCTTAAGCTGAGTGCTTACATCCTATACCATCAGCCCTATATCTTTTAATGAAGTTCGCATACCCTTAAAGTATATGTGTCTTCTTCAAAAAAATATATTCAATAGATGGAAATTATCCAATCATATCGTAATAACAATAAATAGCTTTTAGAATATTACACTATGTACTATCGATCTGCAATGCACCGCCTTCAGCGGACTCAGCCCATGGTAACGCCTTAAAATACCGAAAGGTAACAGAAGGCTTTTGGTTTATATAGAAGCATTTTCAGATATTTGTTGTAAATTGGTATTATATTGTAAATAAACCTTGGAGGATGCGGAAAAAAAACTGAAATGTACTTTAAAGCTATATTACAGCTTGCCAATTAATTTAAATAAATGAATTAACTATCACTTACACCGAATAGATTAATGTACCTGGCTTACGATTAGAAGACTACCATCCTTGTACACGTATATATTTCGAGGAGAGGTATAGCCAGCAAGGTATTGACATGAGGTCTTGTTGTGTACGTCCAAATTGTTGACAGGTGTACTCAGGTACTCGGGCAGGGAGCTGTAGAGCAGCAGAGTTGCCAGCGAATCGAATCCTATCTGACATGATCGCTAAGTAGGGTTCTCAACCACTCCTATCTGCTTCTCTGAAAGTTTGATGTACCGTGGGGTCTCGCGACCTGCCTATTGTGTCATCTTCAGGTGTAGTAGTAATCCTCTGGATCTTTAAGAGTCCTTCTTTGTCATTATGATGGAAATAACTATATTAATTAAAAAAATATTTGTTCTTGCAGTAAAATAACCTTGAAGATATGAGTATATTTGTTGTTTATTCATTGAGCATATCTTCATGCAGCTAAGGCTAATCAGACGATACTACAGCGAAAATCCTAAATTTTTTCTGTCCACTTATAATTAGTAAAGAGATCATTAAAAAGTAAAAGACGCCACTTAGACCCGGGCCGCCATTGTACATCCATTCCGAAGGACGGCAAAACTAATGATTTTTTAAAGCCTTTGAAAAATCCTAGGGCACTGGTTTGCTGCAAACTTACGATATTAGTCATAGAAGGTTGATATGCTAACCTACTCCACAGATAACTTGGTATATTTATGGCTACGAATACTCAAATATCGAGTTGACCAATAAAATGTGAAGTTTTATCGTTAAATCGGTGGGTATGCAAAGACCAAAACAAACAATAACTCGTTAGTTGTAGTAATCTCTTATTGTTGAACTTTAAAATCCTCTGAGAACCAAATCCTTCTCAGCTAATGTATTTCACTATTTCTTGACCAACCATCTTACCTTACATCTTCTTCCAAAGTACCTTCTATATGGCACATTATACATGATCCTTCAAGGGAATCTTTCAAGAGGCCATCCTAAAACAAAACAAACTTGAGGAGCAAGTCTGATGAATGCTACAAGGTCAACATTACCTTATAAATTTCTCTATTCAGCGTTACTTTAGATTCTCCTTTCACCGTTCTTGGAAATGGGACCATTTCTCATACACTTACCCCTTAATTCTAGAATTTCGCGGGGATCAGAGAATATATCACAAAATTTTGATTAAAAAGCGTACACAGACTTGTAATCTGTACGTTTAATTCTGCGTGGGAGCCACTCGAATTTTCACGGTCTTCTGGCCCGGAGAGAAACACCTGTTCCCTACAATTCTCTTCGTTATTATTTTAGCTATAACGTCATCCCCTTCTGTTCTAATGACGCCCATAAACTAAAAATTATGAAATCTAGTGTTTTCATGTAGGTGTGTTAAAATACCTTGACAACCCCTGACAGCTCTAGTTGTAAAATCATTCCAAGTAGGATTCAGTTAATATTCATTAGGGTTTAGATAAATATTCAATAGTCCCTATTTGTTCTTTTCTAAAAAAAAAAATATCTAGTTTTGTTTTGATGGAAATGCTTTTAAACTAAGACATGATACTTTCTGCACTTTACAAAGTTACAAAGGATCTAGTAGGTACTGAAAATTAAAATATCTATTTTCAACCGAATTTATTTCATCTTATATATATTTTTTTTTCCTTTCAAATAACTTTTTTAAAGGGCAATATATTCGTTTGCACATTTTATAAAAGTGAACAACTATGTACCTTATAAATTAAATATATTATATTTGAAATATAAAGTATTATCTTAGATTATTGACCGTTGAATATTAAATATTATAAATCAAAACTTAATAAAATTTCAAATGTGTTGCATAAATAAACAGATTTTTGAATCATAGTACTAGTATGTTTTGAACAAAATAAAAGTTAATGAAAATTTTTTTTATTATTATTTTTGTCATCATACTGTGAATATATAACTAATATATCAACATCTATGAACTAAACCTCCTCCATATAAAGTAAACTTTTCGATTTCTTAGTTATTTATTAAGTTTATGAAAACTGCTGAAGTTTATTCTAGAGGTTGTATTCAAGCATTGGATATTATTTTCCTTAAAAAATTAGTTACATAGAATAATTAATTTTGATTTCTTTAAATAGTTGGCAATCATAGATCATATTCTTAAAAGTCTGTTCTTCTCGGTCTAGTGAACAAATATTGTTATTAATTAAATTCCAACAACAATTAGACAATTCCAGAATCTACCTCTGAGCTACCCCGCCCATTTTATAAAACAGGCCGCATAAAACGTTCTTCTATTCCTATCAACTATTAAGGCGATATGGCAAATAAATTATTAATAAATTCTACAAAGGATAAAAAAACCTGTACCTCTACAACCCGTGAACGGGTCTGGGGTTCAGTATATGTTATAGACTGTACTGTTTCATGAACAACGGTTCTGCAAGGAGGTGACCTGTCCTAGGACAAGCTCAACCGCCCCTTATAATGGGTACCCTATTTTTATAATATTTTATAGAGGCTGGGTTAGCCCCAGGAGGGTCTAATATCCCTTGTGATCCATATCCCGCTGCAAACAGATTAAATAAAAGTACTTTATGCAGCAAGATTTAAACCAGGATTCCCGGCATGGCAACTCAGTGCTCTACCACTGAGCCACTTCGCTCGTACTAAATTCTGTAAACCGTACTATAAATCTGATAATATTGTATAATAGTATAAAATGAGCATATTAATTAATTTAATTTAGTTTAAAACTAAGTAATAATAATTAAAATTAGAATAGTGCCCTTAGTAGTTCTAGTCGTTATTTTGATATTTTTTAAACTGAGTTGGTTTAATTATGGCCCAATATCCGAAGTAATACCCGTTGCAGTCGTAAAGACAGTCCTGTCAAAATTATTGGCTTTATGTGACAGAAACATATTTCTTCGGGAGAGCGGGAAGGATTTCTCCAAGTCCGTGAACTCCAAGTCCTCCTCGGCTTTTCTCTCCAGCCAGGAGAGCCATTTTCACGTAAATTTCATGTGGCATCAATTTGATTCAGTAGCTGGCTACATTCCTTATAGTAGGGCTCATCTCGATTTAAAAAATATATTAATATTAATAATGCAAATTATATTTGTTTAATCATTAATATAAATAAGTGTAAATATATATATATATATATATACTGCGTAGCATTCATATTATTATATCTTTAATAACTACATTAATATCTAATGTAGTATAATTTCTGATATATATTAATGCTTTATATAATAAAAATAATATTATAACGCTAGGCAAAGTAAATACAACAAAATTAGTGGTATTCCTATTCATTTATACGCAGTTAATATGTAATATGTGTAATAAGCATATTCTTAATTTGAGGTAGTTAGCTAAGAGTTACTAATCTATATTATACAGCGAAGTTATTAAATTATATTATAATTTTGACTTCATTGCTACTAGCTTTATAAAAATACAGAAAGGGTCTATAATTGTATTCTATTATTTTAGGTAAGTAGAATAATGTTTCTGCTGTTTAGTACTATGGTATACTTTGTTACATATTATTATAAATACACTATTGCGCTCGATTAGCTATAGCAGCATAAAATGAAGTTAAATAAACAACAACCTATATTGCTTTAGCAATCGTATAAAAGTTCTACTTTCTCCCAGAATTAAAAATAGAATAAAAATCCCTTTCTAAGTTTTTTAATAAAGCAGACTGTGAAGCTTAAAGCAAAATATAATAATTTATTTTTAAATATTTTTGTTTTGAAGAGAAAAGATTTGTCTTGGCCGGGATTTGAACCCGGGTCGTCTGAATCTCCGGTGTAGTGCTCTAAACCACTGAGCTACCAGGGGTCGTATATAAGTCAGGCAAATCCGTTCTCTTCACCGATCCTATATCCCAGTGTTCTCGCAATTTTTGCGATGTATGTTATATACGGGGAAGAATGTTCATTGAACATTATTTTAAACGGTTAATGATTTTGAACGATCAGCGCTCGCGTGCTGTCAGAATACTCAAACTCACCAACCCGAGCGCTGCTCGCAGGCTTCGACGTCGTATTACATAAGACAAATCGTGCTTGCCAGTCGCTACTTGTCATTTGTACCGGCTTCTTCATATAGTTTATAAGACTTTTTACAATTTTCTGTAGCTGTTTTTTGAAATAATAAATGAATCATTATAATTATATATATATTACAATAAAATAAAATTTTAAAAAATCTTTTTTCAATTTATAATAAAATGAAAAATTCATTTTTACTCAATTTCGTACGATATGTTAATTTATATTTATTTTGATTAGAAAGAATTGAATATTATATTGAATAATAAAACTATTTTTTGTTTTATCAATACTTTATTTTAACAATATCAACTTTTTAAATACAAAATAAAAAACCTGATGTTTTTGGTTACATTTTTTGGTAAAAAAAAACCCCGAGCGTCAAGTGGTTAATTAGGATCTAGTTGTGCCTGACTTGGATACGACCCCTGGTAGCTCAGTGGTTTAGAGCACTGGACTGGAAAGCAGACGACCTTGGTTCGAATCCCCGCCAGGACAAATATTTTCTCTTCAAACGAAAAATATTAAAAAATAATCACCATCAAAATAACAATCATACTATAGTGTAGTATAATTATTCACTTCATTCGATTTTATTTGAAATAATAACTATAATACTTTTTAGTTTTTATACTGATGTACAAAGACTAAATAGAAACCTGACAAGATATTGGAGAACCAGAGGTACCTGGTAAGTTAATTGTTTAAGAAGAGGGTAAGACTTTCTCAAAGTGCAAACTCAACTCAGGGTTAATTAAAACTAACGGTTTTGAATTAATTATGTTCGATGCGCAACCTACAAAATTATATAAACAAAAACACTAATGAATAACACCAGGCAATATTAAGAAAAGCTAAATAAAAGAGTAGAGTAGGATTTATAATTGTGTTTAACAGAAAAATTAAACTACCTATATTTAGAAAAATTATCTGGTGATGGTTGCACAAACTTAATGCATATATGAAACGCGCGTTTTGAAGTCTATATGAAATTTTGAAAGAAATATTATAATAATAAATATAAATAATAAATGCTATTGACTATTGTGCATTTAATAATCAAATATTTAAGTATGTTCATTCATTTTATAGAGTATGCACTTGTTCCTCTACCAACTTAAGTGTGCAGTAAGAAAATATTTGCATACTTCATTTGCGCAGTTTCGAGAAAAAATCATAACAAATGCAAGGAGATATATATAATTATACTGAGTTTGATTTTTATCAGCTTTTATAGTATAATAAAAATTATACTTATATTACGAGGCATCTTTCTTGAAGGGAGTAATATGACGGAGTGGTTGACTGGTGGGGGTTAATCCCCCCATGAGTCAACTCTAGTTACGTTAATGGTCTCCTTGTCAGATTCTGTGGTAATGTTTCAGTTATTAAAGTTTGTACCACTAAGTTTGGGTGTCCAGCAAGTGAGTCAAAGAATAACATAATATAAAAAAGTAGGTATCAGAAATATCATCTGATTGGAGGATATGTAAATCCTGCAGATAGTCAAATTTTATGGTTGTAATATAACTGTTTCAGTTCCTATTTCCTATAACTACTCTCTAATAATCATTTTTATTTCCAGACGGGACTCACAGCCACGACCAGGCAACCCGAAACCACCCTGGATCTCGCCTCCATTTCTAAATATATTCAAGAAAGGAGTCACGCGGGCGAGACACGCCACGGGAGCAGGTGATAGAGACACGCAGGACCCCCTGCCAGTTTTCAGAACTCGGAATGTAAAAAAGGTCAGAACTCCTATCGCTAATGTAGATCTAGTTAAGAATTCTCGTATACGTGTTCCTTTTTTAACGGTGTATGTTATATTTTTGTTCACCGTGATCAGGGTATTAGTATTCATTAGTAGCACAGTTTTATTTATCACGAGTTTGTTAAGGTAGTAATAATTCTGCTTAGCAAACCAGAAGCTCGATGCCGATACACCTGTTCCTGCTAACAAATATCCATGTACGCAATACTACTACACTCAAATAATCAGTTATACATATTTATATATAGCAAAAAACAAAAAAACAACAACTGATGGCACACATCCTGGAATGAGGTAGAAACATTTTTCCCTTTTACTTATCAATCTTTTAGTTGTATCAGTTTCTTATTTCTTCTTACCAAATAAGCTCTTATCAAACAAGCTATGATCCTGTCATTACTCTATTCTGATAAATACGTGTATATGGATTGATATAGAGCACATAGTCATTCCTATATACAAAATTACAAATAAATAGGAAGGGGGAAGAGTGAGAGTTAATAATTATATGTAATCATAATGTATTCTACACTGCTATGAAATAATCACTAGCTTTCCATATATTACTTTCCTTAATAATATTTACATGTTGTTATCCTATGGCGTTGGAGCCCAGTTGCTACATTTGCTAAGTACATCGACAAGTTTGTTATTTTGATGGTTCAAACATACTCATGCTTGCTACAAACTCGTATTAATTCAGTGTACATTAATATTTATGGAAACAAAATAATCTTTATCAAGAAATGCTGTAGAATGAAGCCATTGCCGTATTTTGAAGCACTGCTTTATGCAATCTGATCAATAGAATAAATCTACATTTCAGATTGTGTGTACCCCTCCTCATCACCCCCCTCCGCATCGCAATCTGAGCATTTAGTAGCCCAGCCTCGACAACTGATTCTCCAGTAAATAAAAAGGAAGGAAAACAGTAAATTCAAGTAGCGGAAAAAATTGTGCATCTACACAGCTTCATTCCCACTTTATATATACTACTGACTAACTACTGAACGGATTTGGATGAAACTTTACAGTAATATAGGCTATATTTCATCATAATACATAGGCTACAGCAAGGGCAGAATTAGGGGGCACGGGGGCACGTGTTTTAGTTAAGTTTAGTTTTAAGAAGTTAGACATCTGAAATTTTGGATGTACGAGTAACTTTAATAGTTAAAAAAAAAAAAAAATTATTTATTTAAAATGGTCTGTCACGAAATTTTATGTGGCAAACCAAATTCCACAAGGTCGAAGCCGCGGGCAAAAGCTAGTGTACAAATATATATATATATATATAATGATGTATATATATTATGTATATATATATATATATATATATATACATAATATATATACATCATTAAATATTTTTCGAAAATAAAAATTAAATAATTATAAAATAATACATTTATAATGAATAATTTAAAAAAAAAAAAAATGCAGAAAGACCGAAATTAATTCATCCAGTATTAAATCAAAAACTTAAATTTAAAAAAACAAAAGTCAAAGAATTTGAATTTGTTAATAAATATATTAATGAATATTTGATTTATATTATGAGATCAACAGTTTTCTTCTCTTATTTATAGCTATGTAATATGTTTTACAGTTTATAGCTATAAACTCAATTGTTGAATCATTGAATTTATAGGAACCTCATATGTAATTTTACGGACTATGATTAAAATTTCTATTCTCTAGAAAAAATCAGGGTCTCAGGTCAGGCAGGTGAAAAAAAGAACCACTGGTTTTCTCTAATACCAGATTGAGCTAAAAAAAAAAAATGTTTTTCTTCATTCACAAGAACATTTATTTTATCCATATTCTTCACCCGACTTTTTTAATTGGAACTCGTTTGGAAATAATGTGTTATTTAAAAAAAATCTAAAAATTTGTTATTTAGTTTTTAATTGTAACAAAAATTCTTTTAATGTAAAATAGAATAACTAATATTTATTTTTTAGAAGACAAAAGACGAGGAAGAGTAAGATTTGTAACATTTGTTTGTAATTTTACATCTGTAAAAGTTTCATAAACAAATTATTAAGTAATCCACGCACCAGTGATTTATTAAATTTTTATTGATATATTGTTTTTTTCCTTAGTCTGGAGGGATTGTGGTTGTAAGGGAAACCTTAATATATAATTTATAATAAATGGTTAATTTACTAATTAGGTTTACTCAATATTACAATCCCTTTACTTACAAAGGACGCTAAAGTGTCAGTTTCAAAGGGTTAAACTCTCCTTTCATCAGCTCCCGGATTGAAATTTCACACGTAATTAGATAAACTAATATTATAGGGTGACTTGATTTAGCAAGATTTGGGTTATTTTTAGTCCATATGACTATTTAAAAATCAATATTGTCCCAGCCGAACTTGAATGTAAGGGACAATGAAAGTGTTTTTTTTTTTTTTCAAAATGACTCAGGTATCTTAAAACGTAAAATGGACTTTTAAAGGCGGTGAAAACAATTTTTTCTATGACTATTGTGGCTCATTAATAAACACAATTTTCTTACTACAACTGACCTTCTTTCATGGAGATATATTTAAATGGAAGGTTTTTAAATGTCAGTTCTACCTAATGCTGTTTTGTACCTTGCAACTATTCCTTTATTTTATAAAATGGTCTAATTACAACGAGAACTAATTACTCAGAAGTTGGTAAACATGGAGCTTTGGAGGAAGGAAGGAACAATTAAGCGATTATAATTGCAGATCCATCAGTTTGGGCCCTATTCAAACAGTTGCCGCGCCTAGCCGCTTTTGATCTAGCGTTGTGTCAATAATATATTGAGAGGCTAATAGGAATGAATTTCTTATTAATTCATATTAACGAATTATTATTAATAAATCCATAGCTTTATTCTAAATCAATAATGCTACTTAATGGTTCAACTATGCAATATTTCAACATAAAAGATGAATGAACCATATAGTGCCCTATTAGTTAGTTATAAGATCATTATCATAAAATATTTATTACCTTTTCATTACTCCGCTGCTCTTCTTGTTTGGATGATTGGAACATAATTTGGAACATACAACCTTGTAATACTAAGGTAGCGAAATGTTGATAACCTAGGTAGGGGTGGAATTGTTTGAATTAGATGATTTGTTTTTTATTTGTAGTACTTTGAATTCATCCGAAAAATACAAAAAAATTATTCAGTGTGTTTTTTGATAGATATTGATTTTATCTTGTTCAGTAAGAGCAACAACAAAACCCAAATTTGTCAGCTTCGTAATATTCAGCTTGTAGGTTGGAATAGTTGTAAGCAAATATCTACTATGTGATGTTATGTTTAAGACTATAACATGCTTTGTAATCTGCCTTTGCTAATTGCTGAATTCATTTAACGCCACTCCAAGCCATTACGGATAATATGAAGATGCTATGGTGGGGGTCCTAAATGTTGTGTATTCAGTGCTAATTAGATAGGAATCTTGGATATACCTCACACCCTTATTTTATATTATATAAAATAAATAAATAAAATAAAATATATAAATATTTATATATTTATCTTGGTTCCAGAGTCTTATTTTACGTCCCTTCTGGTGGACTGCATAAAAGAGGATTTTTTTACTCCCTTTAAAAATTTCTAAGGGCTGCCGAACCCGCGATCTTGGACACAGTAATCATGCTAAGCAAACAACAGGTGACACCGACTCCACGATTTGTTTTTACTACCGCCGTCCTTTGTACTCAATTGTTCACTTGGTCATATTTTTAACAAAGAAATAAAACCAGTTGTCACAAATTATACTCTTCCATCTAGGATCTTCACAAGAAAATTTTTTATAGGCATTGTTAGGTTTTAGATCGACCAAATATCATTTGCTATAATTTTCAACTTTTTTAAACCAAGGATTTTTTACTCAATATAAATATTTCTGCCGGACTGCACTTTGTAAGCATTGTAATCTACAAACTGGATTTTGTATTAATAATTATCGTCATGACCTAATCTCTAATAAGAAACTACTGTCCTTACTCAACACCAATGGATCGATTCCGACAATCCTCCAGACAAGAAGGAGCAATGGCGGCCAGGACCCAGAGCGGAAGATCCTCCAGAAGGCTAGTTACCCTCGAGTAATGGAGCCTAAGAGCGATCTATCAGGAGCCGTTAATTTAACAAGTTCCTTTAGTCTTCCTTTTAGTGGATTGGCCGGCGCTCTTAATGAAGTGCCAATTGCAGCACCTCCCTAGGCCGCCCTTATTGCTTTTTCGATTAAGAAGGCACTCTATGTCAAGAATAATTTATATATCAAGGATTCAACGTAAAACTGAGGCTTAAAAAAAAAAGTTTAAAATAAGCAGTCATGAGGACTCCCGAAAGAAGTGAAAATCCCAAACTTTGGAATAACTGTGTTCTTTTTTTGAATCTCTTAATCAATTCGATTAGTCAGGATTATTGAAATTTCATAAATTGTAAATTGAAATTATTAACGTTAGTCTGGTTTTCACATCTACTGGCACTCCGAAAAATAATTGTATACATCAAGAAGTTTTTCTATTAATCAAAACATGATTATGAGCTTGAAATGGGTTATGGCAATCCAATGAAGTTGGACAGCAGTGCTGACAAAAATAAAGCATTTCTCTCTCTAGTACCTTACAGTTATATTATTTGTATTCGTTAACCCTTTTCACCATCTCCCCTCTTCTTTTCAACTGCTACATCAATGATCTTCCTAAATCGGCCCACCCATTGTTCCTACCATATTAATCCTAAACGATCACGCTCCTCGATGAAAATCCTAGGCATTACTATTGACCAAAACCTTTCCTGGAAATCCCACATCGCCCAAATATCCCGATGTTTAATAAGTTCCTTGAAGTTATTCCATCGTTCTCGACATCTCCTCACACCACCTTCCCGTAAGCTCCTCGATTCATCTCTCATGTTCCCCCACTTTGACTACTGTAGCCTGGTATACGGAGGCCTTTCTGAAATGCCACATTGTTTATTTTTGGTTATTACTTTCTATCACATTTTATCTTTATGATTTGTATCATGTAGCCTTCTGGTCAGATATATATTATGTACATGTTTGACATGTTAGACTAAAGGGACTTAGTCCTAGAATAAACTTACTTTTCTATTCTATTCTGTATTACTTATATCATCCAAATTCTTGTGTATTTGGATCAATTCGAGGCTCAAGGCATTTAACTATAAAAAAAGAAAATCTTTCAGGACAAACGAAATGTAGTTATTGACGTTTTAAGTGGTTATTATTATGAATTTCACAAATATCAAATGGCCTATTAGTTAAATATTGTTATCTTTATATCAATCGAATTCTAACCTTTAAATTAAAGTTGGGATAAACAAATCGTATAACTCGTCGCCAGTCTCGGGCAAAACGTCACGAGCATGTCGGGGCGCGAACTCATTAGTTTTCCCCTATCTACGCGGCTAAAGAAGTGTTCGCTTAAAAAAATAAGGAAAAGGAATCCTGAATAACTGTTAATAACACCAAGAAGTTATTAACAAATTATTGTTTACCTGCAAAACGGTGTTCATGGTTGTATTTATTATTGCGGTATGGAAAGCAAAGGAAGACAGCATTATTATTCTTAATTGTAATGATTGAAACTACGATGAATAAAAATAACACTGTATATAAATAATGTATCTGTTACAGCCGGATTCGAACACAGGATCTTCAGTAAATCATTTAAGCGCACACTACAATTTATTTATTATAATAATATTGTGTTTTTATGTACTTATTTATAGACAGTTTTCTATTCCAAATTTCTGATGTTATTGATTTTATTACAATTTAACTTAAGTTGGAAATCTATTATTCCCTTCAAGTAAAGAAACGATTCTTCCGTTCCTATAGTGTTCCAGGTTCGGAGCTAAGTGTTACGAAACTCCAGATAAATACATTTTTAATTTATAAGATTGTCTTTGAGTTATGCTGGAATAATTCCTAAAACGAATATGATCAACACATGTTGTTTTTTTTCATTGAAATTTAAAAACCGATAATTTTCGTGATTACAATAATCCCTCTACATCGACAAAGAATTAAAAAATGAGAAAATTTCTCTCTTCTTTAAGTATTCTTATGAATGCCGGGACAATTTTCACAATAGTCTCTTCCCACGTACAAAAATACTTTAAAGCTTACGAGGGGAGAAGTCTGATAGAGTTGAGAACTTGGAAGATGAAACTCAAAAACTAATTACTGGTTTTATGACACTGATTTCGCCGCAGGTTTTATTACAATGGCGTTGGGTATTTAATAAAATGGAGCGAGATCCTGAGCCGCTAACCCCGCGGCGTCCTGTCAACTTCCCTTCCCAGAAACTTTTCGGAAAGGGAAGATTTATGCTTCCTAGTAGCAATAACCTAAGTCAGGATTAAGCTTGAAGGTATAAATATTGAGATACAGGAGCTTTTTTAAAAATAAATTTTGCTCGTGTTTGACGTCCCTGATATTAAAATAAAACTTGAGGGGTATTGGAAAAACCTTTCCAAGGAGTAGAATAAGTAAATAAAATTGGACGAATCAGAAATTTATAATTAGCATAATTAAATCTTCTACAAGAAATAGTACAGTTACTTTTTTTTAGAACAGAAGCTTTTGGATTGAATCCTATTGAGCCATAAATGATAAGCAATAAATGATTTAATCTGTTAACGGTTCCTAAATAGCAGCAGGCTCCACAGATGGAAACTGTGGGGATCTGCAAAACCTCCTGGTGTTACCCAGCCTCTATAAAGTTGGTACCCTAATAGGGGGGGAGGGAATCTGGTGGTTGAGGATGACCTCGGGCCGATCACTTCCCAGCACAACCATGTCCCAGAATCGGTACAGACTCTACAATGCAGTTGTTCTCTACCATGGTAGTCGTGGTACAGTTTTGTTTTTCTTCTCAGGTTATAAAACAATATTACATTGCAACTCACAATGAGTGTCGAGTTCAGAACTTGGTGGGGAACAAACTCTGCCCATGACAACGCTTGTTGTTCACCCAAATTTAGGATTATATTCTAGATACAAAATGAATAACAGAAGAGTCTGCGAATCACACTGAGTTAAATCACGAATGTTAACAAAATAAATATTTACCACCCTAAACCGTCCTCAAACTCGGGGCCAAAAAGCAGTAACCCGGTTCCCTACGTAACAAGCTAATCGGCCGGTGATAATAAAAGAAAACATTTTAAAAAAGATAAATAAATCTTTTATTCCACTATTCTACCAATTTACTAGCTTAATTTTATTTACCTTTTTCTGATATATTTATTAAAATAAAAATTTATATTTAGAGGAATCCATTACTGCAGAGTTACTATTATTGTGTTTATAAACACCGTTATTGTTAATTATTCAAAACCTGGTTCAAATTAAAATTCTATAGCATTATTATAAATAAAAATTATTGTTTCAGTGAATGAATTGACTGTATAAAACTATGATATTACTGTCACTTGATAAAGACGGTCAGCGAGCAATGATTATCAAAGTATTTACATATAATAGAATGTTGAAGCAGTTTGATAATGCTGAAGACAAATATGCCGGGAACAGGCATAGAGCATAACTTACCATTGTGAACTAATGCAATTGCCAACAGGTATATACACGCGTGTACTCACAAAGTCGGACATCGTTTAGTGTTTAGGTCATTGAACCGTAGCACTGTGAGATGGGTGCGCTTCGATGGTCCTGTTGTTGTGAATGTCTGTTAGTCAATGTGATGCGAGCGTTTGTTTCTCTGAGATTCCCGGGGCGAACAATGCTAGCCGCGGGTTACGACATCCATACCAAAAAGGCTTTAAAGTTAGCTCTGTGAGTATTAGCTTGCGATATCCTTGATCCATTGCTAAAGATGAAAGGAAGAAAAATGGATACTTTATAATGTAAATTCGTGTTATTGAAGGTTATTTAAAAGTAAAATTTAAAAAAAACTAAAATTTTGCTGAAATGTACATTAAATTGAACAAGTATGGATTTCGTTTATTAAAAATGAGCTGTACACTACCTTTCTGAACATATTTTTAGCCAATTAAAAGGTATAAATTAAAAAAAAAAACTCCATAAAATACTTTTTTAGGGTAGTGGTTGTAAAGATTGACCTAATATTCCGGCAATTGACTAATGTGTGCTGATTGAATTTTAAAGATGTATACGCGCGCAATAATAAATAATAAAATAATATATCGAATAATAAAAAAAAAAGAGACCTTACATAAATGTTAGGACCGTGGAAAAAAATCCAACGAAAAGCCCTTAAGTCTCCAAACTAAAACAGAAATTGAAATTATCTGTCCAATATTTCGCCTATTCAGGCATCCTCAGGGTAGAAAGAGAATAACAGCAAAACAAACATGAATAATCCACCCAAGAAACATCCCACCACCTCGAAGGCTCAAATGCAACTAGTCATTAGAACACGCTGCTTTATAAGTGAAGGATTCAATAAATCTTTGATATAAAATTTCCTGTAGGTTTCCATTGTCTAAGAAGATTCATCAATAAAACTTTAAATATATTATTGTGTAATTATACTCAATTACATTCCAGCTACATTAATATATCGCCTAATTATGTTTATTATACCTTGACTGAGACAACATATATTCATATATAATAAAATAAATAATATTATAAAACGAGATATATAATGATCGATTTTTAATTGTTTCAATTAGTGCATACGTTTTAATGATGTTTTAAAGTAAAAAAAGAAGAAATAATATGAATCACACAATTGAGTTTAAGATAAGATACGATGAATGGGGTAGAAAGTAGAATGAAAGAGCATAAGCATAAATGTGTTTAGTCAATAAAAAAAATAAAATGAATATTGCGTAACTAGATTTAATAAAGGTGCTTGTTTAATGGTTGTTTGTTGATGTTTAAAGGGGAGTGGAGTGGAGTGGAGTGGAGTGGAGTGGAGTGGAGTGGCTCAATCGTAGAGCACAGAGTTGCCATGCCGGAAATACTGGTTCAAATCCCGCTGCAGGCCAAGACTATTACTTAGTCTGTAAACATCCGGAGATGGATCACATAGGATCTTGGAACCTCCTGGGGCTCACCCAGCCTCTATAAAATATTATAAAAACAGGGTACCCAAAATAAGGGCGGAAAATCTGGCGGATGACCGTGATCTAGGAAAAGTCACTCCTTTGCAGAACCGTTCTCCATGAAACAGTACAGTCTCTGCCATGTACTTAATCCCAGACCCGTTCACGGGTTGCAGTGGTACAAGTTTTTTTTCCAGGTTTTTTTTTTTATGTTTAAAGGCGTGTAGCCCTTAGATCATCAATGCCTGCACAATTATTGTAGTAGAAAGAAGGTAAAAACAACTAATTAAAAATTATTCATTTGACACTTACTTAACAATCTAGTTAATTAATATAATGATGCAGCTGTTATGTGATTGTATTTTAATGAGAAGATGTCAATCAATATGATCGTTAGCTTTTTATATTGTTAATTTTACCAAATAGAAACGGTAAATATAACATCATAATATAAGTTAAATTTGGTAATTTTTTTATTTAAATATTTTGTTATATTTTATTTTAAATTATATACAAATTTTAAATAATGCTTTAATGCTCCTTACTTTGTTCTTAACAAAGTAAGGAGCATTAAAGATTTTACAAAGGATTTTGGATTGTAAGGATTGAATACGAGAGGAATTCGGTGGTTTCGTGGAGCCCCAAAGCTTTATTCCGTAAGTCCTGATGAGTCCAATGATTGTCATGTATATGAATTTTTTGTAATTAATTGAGAGCTTGGAAGGTTTGTCTAGTAAATGTTGAAGTAGCCTGAAACGGCGAGCTGTTTCTTGTCGTTTCCGTCTAGCATGAGGATTCCAAGTTAATCTTTTGTCAAGGTGCAGCCGGACCTGTTCTACAGTGGGATGTTATTAAACGAGACAGGAGGGCAGGAAGTCACTGTAGAACAGAACATTGTTCATTGTAGTAAAAAGAGTAGCTCGTGTTTTGACACACTTGTAATAGGACAATGAAATCGATGAGGTATAGCTAAAGCGAGAAACCGTTCCTGTTTTTTTCCTTGTTTTTTTTTTCTAATTCACAGCAAAAACTTGGAAATCATTTTACTTCAACCTGTTCATTTCGGTGCGACGTTAAGAGAAGAAACACAACCCTAAAAGCCCTTTAAATCAGCCTGAACCTTTCACCGATTGGAATGAGTTCCATCATTTTTATGAATAACCATTTCGTGTTTGGCGGCTAAACGCTCACCCAAAGCTAATTGAAGTGGACTAATGCTTCTCTCTCATAATAAAAATTTCAAATGACGCTTACAGTAAAATGCAAGTACTCGCATTCGAAATCAGTCAGAATTAATGAGGCATAAAGGAAGTTAAGTGAGTGTGCACTTTTTTAATTAAGTGTAATTACTCAGGTGTATCTATATTTTGTATAATGTTTTTAATTTTATTAATGCTCAGGATCAATGAGTTAATTTATTATATTACGAAACTTTTAAAAAATACTAAAATGTTAAAACAGCCATAATTTACTTTTTTTTAATTTTTCTGAATCTGAAAACATTGTTGTCATGAATAAAAATTCTTGAATCTAAAAGCTCAGTTACAGAAACGAGCAGGGACAGGTATAGTATTTCGTTTTTATCTTAAAACCGATTTGTTTAAGCTGAGAAAAGTTGAACTTAAAATTTTATATAAAAATGTAGATTTTGAATATGTTATAGATTAAGAATTGCGCTTTAATTGAAAAAAAAATACTTAACCTAACACAGTGCAGCAAACAAGAAACGGTATTAATGAATGATTAATAAAAAATAATTTGATATCTGAAAACTCAAAATAAAATAATACAAACTTGAATGTGATTCCAAAAGGAAGACAGCCATAATTGTATTTTGAAAGTACAACTACTTGACAATAGTAAAAAGTATACAAATAAAAAGGTTATTATCTCTTGTTCAGAAAATAAACAAGAATTAGTTGTTTAAAAAAGGAAAAGGATGTTAAAGAGGAACCGTAAAATGAAAAAACAAGACAATTATTCAAGATAAAGTTATTTATTATTTATTATGTGTAATTTCACCTTAAATAAGACAAGGATCTTTAATGAATATCTTACATCTTACATTCCCTTCTAAATCTGGCTGTGGCAGGAAATGTATTTAATGAGTTATCAACCTGGAATAGAACCTGTCGGTTCTGGATACCCTCCTGGAGCTTCTTTAAAGTGGGTACTGAAGGAAGGATTTTTTCCCGTAAGACTGTCTGTCGGAATTCATACCCGCGATCATGGAAAGATGTTTTGCTATCCAATACACAACAGGTGACTCCATTTGCATTCTGTAGTCTGTTCTATTCGTGGTAAAATGAGTAGCCAGATTTTTTTTTCAATTTATAACATTATAGAAGGCTATGGCAGTTTACATTACTTCGTGTAAGTTCATATCAGAACAGAATTTTACTGCATTAAAGATGTAGGAGTACGTTAAGGTCTATTTTATTATTCTATTTATAATGCTAAATTATAATATTAAATGATAACATATTGCTTTACCCTATTCATTAACACTGGGTGGTAATAAATAAATTCAATCCACTAATGGATCTAGGAGATGAGAAGGTACCGGTGAGAGAGGAAGCGATGCTAGCACATCAGCTCCTACCGAATTATTAACACGAGGAGGTTGAAGTGGTATCCGTGTGTGAGTGAGCCTCTGAGATCCAGGCGTCAGGTCGGAAGCCGTGTACCTCCGAGCCTTCCTGCAAAGTCGAAGAACTTTAATTTTAGGAAGGGGGGGGGATCCTTTGAAGAAATTTTAGGAAGTTGAAGGCTGCCAGGACATCCTTTAGAAGCCCCTGTTTACCCCAAGCTAATTAAATAGCGGATGTGGGCCCTCAGCCCACTTTGCTAATATCAAATCCTCCCTTTCGGTGGGGGGTCTAGCCCCCCCCATCTCTTGCGGGCCTATAGTACTTTACCCTAGTTTGGAAAATTAGAATAAAAAAATGTAAAACAGAATTTCAAAGACACTATAAATGTAGAGTTATACCAATTATCCTAATTATTTAGTCAATTCTTGCATTAATATATTGAAATATGTTGTTGATGGAAGTCTTAGAAATAAATATAAATTATACATTGTACTAGTAAAATCCCTGAAGGGTATAGGTTGAAGAACAAGCGTAATGTCTCTATGTATATTTAATTTAAATTTACACGTAGTGCTTTTACAATTTTAATTAAGTAAATGAAGCGTACATTTAAACTGCTAACTCCAGAAAGCCAATTTCCAAATTTTTACAAGAGAGACAAAAGAAAAATGAGATCTTGAGCTGGGCGTTCCCTTTCTGCAGAAAACAAAACATTGAAAGCGTTGTTAAGACTGTACTATTTGTGGGAAAGTCTTTCTATAGTAAACTAAAAAATTTTGAAAGTTAAATTAGTTGCCTTGTTAGCGATTCATATGAGACCATTTTATAGACGTCACTTACTCTTGTAACTATTGATAGATATTATTGAATTAAGAAAACATTTCACACTTTATTCATTTAACAGTTCAATGATTTCGAAATGAAATAATAATTAAAATGAAATAATTTATTATCGTGTGGTTCCTAAAAAAATTACAGATATGAATGATAGAATGATAGAATAGTTTTAGAATTCGAAAAATTAATATAGAAAGTAATATTAGTCTTTTAATTCATAAAAAAATTGAAATAATAATGTTTATAGTCACAAGATGCGAAAAAAAAAAGGAAATGTTTAAAGGGAGTTTTGAAAGAAAAATGTTTTTTTTCTTGCCTGTGGACCATATAAGACATTATTATTCCGAAAAAAAAAAACATTAATCTCGATATTTCAATAAACAATAAAATACAATATACCTATACATTTGATTTCGTAAAGTCATTATGCATAGTTCTTAAGAATGTAAAGCATCTTTCTAAATTAAAAATGTAGATTCGTAACATCTACTTGACCAAAAAAAAAAAATTCAATTAATCTCAATAATTTGTAAAAGTAACGGAGTTGAAAATTTTCTTGATAAGATGAATAGGAGCGATAATGACCACTTTCTTCCTTTATTAAAGTTGATTAAAGTTGCAAGAGTAACACGATCCAACTATACAATTTGGAAATCACGGTACAGGAGCACTGACCTGGAAAAGACCACACAATTGCCTCACAATCTTGTTGCCGAAGGAAAAGGATCGCCCTCCGAATTTCCTAGCCGAGGTAGGGATCCCGTAATTTAGTCTCTTAAAGATTTTCAGTTTCCTTTGCCGATAGAGCTGCTTCCCTTCCTAAACGGAGAGGCAGTAGATTCCCTAGCAGTTACTTCTCAGGGCGGTTGAGCTAGAGTAAGCGGAATTCGAGGAAAAACGTTTTCCCACATTCACCGTGGGTTTAAGATAGGACGATTGGTAGGTAAAATATCTTTCCAACACAACTTTAAATACTAAATACTAATATTTTTTTATAAAGAAAAAAATACATAACTGTAAAGCTTTCCAGTTCTATTAAGGCATATGATACATATCAATACCGCCTAAGTACACTCTGGGCGATTTTACAGGAGAGAAATAAAAAAGCGCCGACTGTAGACTTGGCAATTTATAATCTGTATTTTATCTATACAATTTTGGAACTATTACTAAAAAGATTAAATAGAAGTATGAAAAAATCATACTCTGCCATGTTACTGACCTTAGTATGTCCGTTACCGTTACTAACTCATTTTCACCAAAAGTTGTAGATAGGCGGTATTGTCTTGACAGCGGTGATGTGAAAAATCAGACAACAGACTGAAAAAAATCCCTGTTTTAATTTCTTCATTGAGCATGTTTTGGAGGGAAAAATACTGAGAATTCTAAAATTGTAATGATGATTTGTTTTCTCTCTTTCAGATTATCAGCGTCGCAGAAGAATTTCAATAAAATTTGAGCAAGAAAGTGAGCAGTGAGCAGTGATGATATTAACGTTTGGCAGTACTCAGTACAAGAAAACGGGTTTTCATTTTAAATTATGTCAAACACCGACTTGAAGTTATTGATTGATAATTATTTATTCTAATTTTCAATCTCTAGATTACAAAATATTACTCTATAATGTGTAAGAAGTGACTGTACAGGTAATGGTTATTAGTGGTGTCGGAAAATTTTACTGAATTTTTCGGGGCTTATAATAAGGGGTAATGTAAATTACCTTGTTATGAGCCATGATAGTTATAAATGTTAGTCTGGCTATTTCGAATGGCCTGCTTTTGTGTCTTATGATATAACATGACCATATCTAGTAAAATTTCCAGAATAACATAATAAACAGAGAGAAATAAAGTAGTTTTGGTACAAAATTCTGAATAAGAAATTGTGGCTTTCTAGTTTTTTTTTTTTTAACGTTTCATTCGCACCCTTTCAATCTTAATTTGCTACATGTAATCACAGAAAATGCCATCCAATAAATTTAAAACTGAACCATTTGCCCATTAATCCAAAGCTTAAAATGTAAGTCGGATAGGGTCCTTTTTTTAATAGTATGCATGTGTCCGGGATAATACAACAGGATAGTGCCTATCTCCGTCAGAGAGGAGAAAATTTTAGATCTTAATTCTAAAGTAAACGTTATCTGTCTGAAAATTTTTAGAGCAAAGAAAATTACGCTAGAATTATCGTTGCAGAGGTTGGTACCAAATTTATTAAACAATTGTTTTTATCATTAATAATTTATCAGATTAATTTGTATTGATATATTATAAATTACTTTGAAAACTAAATGGAGATATTAGTTTAAATAATAGTAGAGTAATATAAAATAGTAGTATTTCGTATTACGAAGTGAAAATAGAGATAAATATTTAAGTGCAATATAAATAATCAAAAAATGTTTTTACTCCACTTGTGTTTTGAAATGACAATTTACATTACCCCTTATTATAAGCCCCGAAAAATTCAGTAAAATTATCAGACTTAACTAATAATCGTTACCTTTTCAGTCACTTCTTACACATTATAGATTAATATTTTGTAATCTAGAGATTGAAAATAAGAATAAATAATTATCAATCAATAACTTCAAGATCGGTGTTTGACATAATTTAAAACGAAAACCCGTTTCTTAGTTAGTGAAGTTAATACATAATCTGTTCGATTGATCGATTGATATTGCTTTGTGGTTCACGTTCCGTACCTAATTCCCCTAATTTCTTCCAGTAAGCAACCTATTTACGGAATCTGTAGCAGATTGAAATTGACTTCCAATGAAGGGAATGGCATTGCCTACAGCAAGTATGTCAGCTATTAAAATACTTTAGCACTTCATAATATTATAAAAATTTGTATGTGGTATTCTATGCATTGATACAGGTAAAATTAAATATTAACAGATTTAAAGAAGCAATTTACATCTGCCTTCTGCTGAACTCTAGCGAACATCAAATAGGAGCCTTGTGATAGTTCCTTCTAGTAGAAGATTACCATTTGAGATCAAAGAGTCTATTTGTGATCGAGAAAGTGTTTCGACGTTGAGTTTTGATAAAAGAAGGACCTTCCAAAAAGGAAATCTATTTTCGGGAAGCTCTATACTCCCCGGTCACTTATAGAAGAGAAGCACTCTCTCTCTCTTTCTATAGAAGGCGTTCTGTAGAAGACACGAAAGTAATTTAAAGTTTTAGTTATAACAAAATAATTATATTGTAAAATATTACTCAACTTTCCTATAGTTTATTCTTATATAGATAGTTAATTACTTTATTTCAGCATGACTCTGGAACGTTGTCCAAAAAAGTTATTATTTTTTTTTAATCCTCAGGATTAAAATATTAAGTAACTTGCAAGTAGATTTTGGGATATATTTAAGTTAAATAAACCCATTCTAGATAAAATAAATAAAAAACAACTTTTATTTTATTTAATTCAAAAATGTGCCTGAATCATTTCAAACCGTTCTGCTAAGTTACAAAACACCTATTAGAATCATTTAAAAACGAGATAGCTATAGAAATATTTCACAATATGAAATTTCTATTTTTTTTTTTTGTACTTCTTTTCTTGTGAATATGAAATTTTCTTTTTTACTCTATTGTTTTTTTATTCTGTATTTGTTTGTTATAGTATAATGAACATCTTCCCTCCATGTCTCTGACTATAACATATGAAGATAATTAATAATATATATCGCCCCTATCAAAAAACAATGACATAACTCAAAAATGCCAATTTTGGAGTTAGGTATTCTGTAGCAATTGTATTAGTTGAAACTTTTTAATTGTGAAACGGCATATGTGAAATTTATTTCTAGCATGGTTTTATTTTTGTATTTATCATGTTTGAACTTGACCTTTTGTAGGAATAATGACATCAGTTGAAATGAAAAAAGTTCCAAGCTATTATTTTAAAAATAATCTAATGGCTAATAAAATAATTTCAATACCATCATTACAATAGGAATACTTTGCTTTACCCAAATATTTAACTCGCATGGAACTTTCAAATACCTCTAAAATTAGATTTATTGATTTATTATAATGCAATTGGGAAAAACCAGAATGCAAAGCCTTATATTTCAAAAATACACCCACTTACCAGTCGACGTTTCGCCTATTCAGGCGTTATCAAGACAAAAAACAAAAAAGGGTTATGTGAATCACATCTCTAAGAAAAAGGTGCAATACATCCCAACGAACAACAGCCCAAACAGGCTCCAAACATGAGACAGCACCCCACCACCAAGACGTTCAACATACAACTGAAAAGAAGGTAATCCTTTATCAGTTTTTGGCTCTATTTTAGTAATTTATTGATTTATGTATTTTTTTTTTTGGAAGGAGCGATATATTCTATATATACATAATGTATTATATATATATATATATATATATATATATATATATATATATATATATATATATATATATATATAACGATATATTATTCTTCCGAAGCAGAAAAATAAAAGTTGTCAAAAGCCATTCGGTGCTTAAATAACACGCTAAAATTTGTCATATCATTAACACTAAAATAAAAAATTCTGAAACCATAACACGCAACACAGTTAGTAAAAACTAAAACTTATGCTCTTAAATAAAATTGAATTATGCAATTTTAATTAATTAGTGGTTTTAAGTACTACTACATAACCTAGTTACACGGAATATTAATAATTCTATATAATTAGCGTTAATGTAGTCAACAATTAATAAAACATTAATCTGAGCTAGCTAAGATGCAGGGTATGATTCATTGGAGATAAATGGGCTAAAATAAGGGAGATAATGTAGAGCGGGGAGAGAAGGTCTTCAGCGGCCCAAGACATCGATGACTCATTGCCGCTGCAATTAATCTCCAGTGTCTTCCCTACCTGGCTCCACATCTGACGTCTTCTACCTGTCTCAATGAATTTATACCCTCCCCACGGCATAAATAATTAAACCCGCTTTAGAATAATTATACGTCTGCATGTGTGTATGTGTGAGATTATATCCTATTTCTCCATAATTACTCTTTGATGTCACCTTATCTTTATCATTTCCTTCATATTTTTCTGCATTATTTTACGTGTCACTACATCTCCTTTTTATTTAGGTGCCCTCATATTTCCTGTATCCTCCTTCATTTTGTTATATTTTTGGCCGCTAGAGACCTCCCCGCCTTGTGGAGACTTCCGTTGCTTTAAAGTACTTTTACAATCAGTTGACCAGATATAGTTGACAGTTCTTCTTATTTTGATTCGAAAATATTTTAATGATTATATCTTCCCTTCAACCTTTCTCCTTTTACTTTCCCCACACCTATTTCTTCCTTCACCTCATGGTATCCATCACAAGTTGTAACAGCATCCATTGTTATTATTTATCTATAAATTATCATAATTTAAATACTAGAATTCTTTATCTTTACTTATTATACATTTCTTCTACATAATCATCATATTTTTGTATTCATATTATCTTTGTCATCATATTATTTATACAATTCATATTTATTACTTCCCACACATGAATTATCTGCATTTAAAATCTGTACATGATATTTAACGTGATTTTACATACATTACAATCTATTAATTTACACTATATTTAGTATTAATATTTATTCATCTTTTTTATAACTTTCTTATACGTTTATTTTCATACATGTTATATCATTACATGTATTAATAAGTTTACAGGTCTAACATACTTGTATGTCTCGCCATTTTTACACTTGCAACTTTGTCTATATTTTTCATTTTGTATCCTGCTTTTTACTTTCTCAATTATCTTACTTTTTATATTCCTTTACTTTATCACCTTTCTGTTCACACATTTTGTCATTTTGTTATCCTTATATATCTTTTAAAAACTATCCTATGCTATATTTGTCCACTTTTCTATACTCTATATATTATTCTATAATTCTTAGTACTGCAATGTTCTTATAGTTATTTTTCTGTTTTTCCTTCCTAGCCCTGAAGATGGCCTACATAGTAGGCCGAAACGTCGGCACTTGTAATAAATAAGTTTAGACAGACTAATCATCTCCTTCAATAATAAGTATTATTGATTCCATGAATGCATCACTTCTTAAAGCAAGGGAATTGCACACAAAGTCGAATTATCAATACCATAAAAATAAACTTGTTTGAATGATGTTATTGTAGATAATATAAAAATGTCTAAGGATATTAAAAAGAAGATTAGCTTTAAATGCAATGGTGCCAGGTCAAACTTTTGAACTCTTGGTAAATTAAGTATACTATTTTAAAACTATTCGTAGAGATGTACTCTTATCGAAATAACGAGTTGAATATGATATTTAAGCATAGTTGTCTGAGGAACCCAAAAAATTAGAAGTTAAAATCAAGCATTAGCAAAAATCCCGAAGGAATCAATCTTTTTTTTTTAAATCAAATGCCATTAGTAGATAAACTGTACCTGTAAACTTAGTAGATACAATTCATTTCAGTTATGTTTTCAATATTTAATAAGAGACATGAGAATCTATGATTCCGAAAAAATAACATTAGATTAAACGTGGACACTAACATCTCCTCACCGAATACCAAAGGTATTTGGAGTATTATACCCCTCCAATACCCCTCCTGGCAAGCCAAACCAATTGGCACGCGATGGTATCCCATTCCAAGGATGTCGAGGTTGGTCCGGACATTGGTTGCCATTGTGGTAGCTGTGCAGCGATTATCCGGATCTGTTGTTGACACAATGCTCCATCACCAATCAACCATATGGATATTTGCATACACGTGCCACGTCAGCTGGTTGTGGAAAAACATGATAATGTTTACAAGTTACCATTGATTATGTATGAAATATCGGATAGAAATCTGAGATTAAAAATTGTTATACATATTTGATATTTTTTTAAATATTGGATTAATAAAACAGAGATGTTTATTTAGGGTGATGAGACTTACGACGTATTGTAGGAACAAAATATTGACTGTGAGAATCAAAAGGAGCCAAAAATGCAAAAACACATTTTGTGTGGGATACGACCTATTGCGCCTAAGCCGTCGTCATGTTATTTCTGTTATTTTAACAGCTATCATCACATGATTTGCCTTTAAGTATGTACTGTAATGGATTCTCCACAGTACACAAAAAACCTTCTAATTGAAAGAAAGATCGATCTCCTTCTTGCTCCGTGTTGTAACTATTGGTAAAACAAAAACAAATGTGGCTTTGCTGGAGGATCATATGCAAAAATTTTATCTTTTATCTTTTGCTAATGGGCAGGTTTTTCAATTCAGCTGAAAATTCAATTTTATATTTTATACATTCTGCTAATATTATAACTATTATGATATGATCAGTGAATTTTACAGATAGAAAGACCTATAACCGTCAAAGAAGTGAACTTTTCTACTATTCGTTCTTTCCCACAGGCGCAAAAGGTAACGGTTACGCCGCCTATTCCAGTCACGGAACTGTTTTATGTTAATGTTTTTTTTCCTCTTTCCCTGGAAGCTAAGGGAAAGGAACCGCTATCGAGGAACAGGATCAAATGATTGTAACAGGTTTAATCCAACGCGGCCGCCGAGGCCTACCGACGGGAAATTACATGAGGGTTAGCGGCAATCTCCACCCCAATGCCTTCATTAATTTCAAAAACAATTCGATACATCGAGTATCCCGTTAGAGGAGATTCCCCAAGATTATACCCCAACAACAGCGGGGAAATGGATTTAATTGTTGCTGATCGACCTCTCAAACAATTTTATTTATCGACGATTAAAATAAACAAGTATAAAAAATTTGCTCCAAATTTGCGGGCAAAAAGTTCATAAAAAATTTAGAAACCGGTTTTTGATAATGTAACCAATTAATGGAGAGTTCGAGCTATTGCCGAAGTGTATTCCTTATTTAAGGATGTAAATGTGGTCTAATTCATTCAAGAAGGTCGTATAGAATGGCAAGGCCATTTGATGAGAATGCCTGAGAGAAGAGTATAGAGTAAGCTTCTGCAGGGTTCTATAATCGGATAAAGAAGAGCTGGCCGACCATGAAAATGGTGGATAAGACATTTTCAATTGGACATTTTTAGTATATATAAGTATTATATATCCAGAACAGATACCAACAGCGGGATTGATACCAAAAATCTAAATTCTAAGGAAAATTAATCACTAAAGTAAACGCACAAATGGACTGGAATGAGACCTTATTCCAAATAAAAATCTTGAGGAGGTGTTGGAAAAATATTTAAATATAAAATTCTCTGAAAACATCTACTATTTGCATATTAATATTAATATTAGGGAGTACACTAACATCTATAAATAATAGGTATAGCTATGAAGGGAACTAGCTGTAGCATATGTCAGGGTGTGTAGTGTTTGTAAATCTAAATTTTGAAATAAGGTGATTTTGTGATTTGGCCGAGATGAGACTCAACCACCAGGCCTAAACCCCAATTAAGGCGAGCCCCAGGAGGGTCCCAGGTCCCAGGGGGCCTCATAACAGAATAAGTAATTAATCTGCTACATCCGGTCTATAACTCGAAACCTAAAATCAGTATTAAAGCGCTCTCCGCAGCTCCACTGCCGCGTGATTTAGTCTAGGATTTTCTTTTTTTGTCATTTTTCCGAAGTATTATGATACCTTTACAATAATGATTAATGCATATCTTTAAATGCGTTGCTAATTTACGTAAATTGTAGTTGTTATGTGTTAGTGTTGATAGATTAACTAAATTTGTGTTCTTACAAGACTGACTCTTTCCCCTTCCAAAGCACTCAGAATTCTCCATTTAATTCAGAAAAATAAAAAAACAATATTTTTTTTCTTTATTTATCTCCGTAGTGTTGTTAGGCGTGGAGTAGCTTTAGTCCATCTTTTATAAGTTTCTCTGTCCAGGGCCATTCTTGGGAGTTGATCAATCGCCCCTCAATAGATTCACGACAGGTAAGTCTTGGCCTACCTATAGGGCGGTTTCTTAAAGGCCTTGCTTCCATCAGCCAGCGAGCCTTACGGTCATCTCCCATCCTACAAACATGGCCATACCATTTCAGCTGGCGTTCCTCTATGACGTCAGTAACAGATCTCACATCCACTGTTATTTCTTACATAATCCCGTTCGGTTTTTCCTGCGACTTTCCTTAGGAACCTCATTTCCGCAGCGGTAACTTGGCTTGCATGTTTCTTTAGCTCCAGGAGTTTTTTTTTGCAAACTTTCCACACTTGGTCCATCACAATGTTGCAGCAGGGGCTAGCTATCTTGCATGGCTAACGGTGTTTAACGCTTCCCCGGCTACCCGAGTGCACTGCAAACATAACACGACATAACAATATTCAATACTAACATTGACACCAAGGTCACTTACAGTACTCACCTCAGGACCACGTTCCCTGAGATGACCCATCCATGGTTAGGGTATTACCTGACCTCCCTTCCTCCAGAGGGGTATAAATAATCTGGAGGCCAGTTGTCCCGAGGATAAGGGGCCTCCAGTTCTTGGGTTATACACCCACCCAGAGTATCTTCGAATCAAAGAAAGACAATACTATTGACGTGGATATATCAATTCGCTTCAGCTTACTGTGTTAACCTAATGTGACAATGATATTTAAACAAGTCGCCTGTAGTGTTCTGAAACCTCAATTGATGCCAGCGTTGTATGGACTCAGCTCAAGATCACATGCCTGCATAATTAATAACAGCTGATGGCGGCTTTGAAGGGAGGTTCTCGGAAATTAAAGCCAATGAGATTGGGCTTAGTGAAGAAGTTGGAGCGAGGAGTTAACTTGTGAAGTTGGTTTGCTGTTGTTAGTGCTGGAGTTGTGTTTCCTTGTGTGTGCCAAGTCCAAGTCACAGCCACAATACATTAGTTCGCTTCCCTTCGCCCTATTACATTACGACACATATTCTCTCGCTAATCTCTAAAGAATAATATCTCTTTGTTAACAAAAAAAGTTTTATTTGATGTAATATTTTTCTGCGTTACGGAGGAACGGTTTGAGGAACCGTTTTATTCAGTACTTTACTATCAATCAAATTATAAATATTTTTAAAAATTGGAAAATCACAATGCCACCATTCCTTACTTCTTTCAGCAGATTCGAAAAGTAAGCCCTGTTTTTCCAATTATGTAAAGTAGAGGTTTTTAAAAGTTGTTAGGCTTATAAAGTCTTTACAAAGTCGCATAAAGAACTTTTGCACGCCGGATTATATATCAGTATATAAGCTAGATGACTGAAGTTGGTCAGATCAAAGGACTGTCATCGCCCGACTATCTTTTCCTCATAAAGTTTTCCAGGGTTCAGTTGTTAATACCTTTTGTCTGTTTGAACTACTGTGCTATTATGAGTGTCGGACGTATATCTGCTCTCACCGTTTTTCGTAACTTTTTTAAAAAATGAATACGCATTTTAAATATATATTGATTCGTTAATAACTTTAGAGTTAATATTATGTCATACATTTTGGACCCAAGAGTAATTTCAAAAAACAAAACAAAAAAAACCTGTACCAATAAAACCCATGAAGGGTCTGGGGTTTAGTATGTGGTAGAGACTGTACTGTTACATGGATTACGGCTGTGAAGAAGGTGATTTGTCCTAGAAAATATTCAACCTCCTGATTTTCCCGGTATTTTGGAGGTACCCACGTTATAGGGGCTGGGTGAGACCCAGGGAGACCTAGACCCAATGGGTCCATCTTCGGGTGCTAAGATATTAAATAAAAGTCAAGCAGCGGGATTTGGACCCGGGACCTTCGACACGGCTACTAAGTGCTCTACCACTGAACCATTGCGTTCCCCCAAAGATTCATTTATCTACTGAATAATCTTTTATTAATTATTATTTTATAAAATTAAAACGCACATTAGCCATATAATGACAAAAAAGCTGTACCTCAACAACCCATGAAGCGTTTTAGGTTCAGTACATGGTAGTAACAGTGCTGTTTCTAGGACGATTATACAGGGAGGTGATTTGTCCGAGATCATGGCCAATCACCAGATTTGGTCCCCAATCAATGGTATCCAGTTTAGCGAAGCTAGGTGAGCCCGGGGGGGGGGGGGTTCGTATGATCACAGAGGGTCCAACCACGGCTGTTAATAGATTAAATAATTGTTTCATGGTTATATAATGAGTTATAAGAAATTTGCACAACGGAAACTTTATTTTTGTTTAAATTTTGTCCTACATTGTGGACCCTATTTAATTTCAAAGAACCAAGAAATGAAAATAAATGCATTATAATTTGTGATCCAATACCATCAACTATTTTCCCGTCACTGGATCGCCTGATGAATGAACTGTAGATTTCTTACCGAATTCTATGAATTTTCATTTTATTCCTCACCATTATATTATTTTGTAGCATAATCAACTTTAAACCACTGCAACAGTTATTAGGTACATATTTGTACAAGTTTTGCAAGACCTCATCAGATATAATTTTAGCTGCTCAAGCAGAATTCTGCCCCAAGTGAGGGGACCTGGAATGACGCCAAGGAGATGGGACTACGATATAGGTTTAATGTACTGAGTTAACTAAACCACCTCAACTTTTTTTTTTGAAAACTTACAATTTAGAGATTTAATTTAAATTTATCTATTTAATATATTTTTTTTATATAAAATATTGTGTGTAATTTGTCTCCAATCACAGGGAAAACGGCCTTGTTCATATGATGATAGAAACGAATTTTGAACAAAAATGAGCCAATTTTAATAAATTATTATGAAAATTCTTTTCTATACACGAGAATTAATTTATGCCTCATGAATGGTAATGACCAAATAAAGAAACATTGAAATAAATATGTAAAGATTTTTTTATTATGTAAATGTTTACCAAAAAGTAATAAGAAACGAGCAGAAATCAGTTAAATATCGATAAGGATTAAGTACATGTAAATATGGAAATAAAGAGATCTATTTTATAACTAAAATCGTTTTGTAATAATCAAAAACAGTTTCGAGTTGTATTTTAATTTTAAAAAATCAAATCATTGAGCAATATTATTTCTAACAAAGGTATTTATTAATTTTCAAATAATAATGAATTTAAAATTTTTGTTATTTTAGTAAATTAGTAATAAATTAATCAAAATATTCCACAACGACCTACCAAGGATATTAGGTTCAGTACATCGTAGAAACTGTTTTGTTTCTTTTCAACGGCTTTTCAAGGAAGATGTTTGGTCTTCACTTTACAGAGGCTACATGAGCACCGGTAGGTTCTCCAGATACCACATCATCAAATCACGCCAGTTAACAGAATAATTAATTTGTCAAGCCCAGGCTCTTGTGGTCATTAAGTAACATACTGACCTACACCTATCATTATTTATCTTTTCAGATTTCAGGGGATAAATTAAGTATTGCTATTTCTGAATCCGTTTTGAAAAGTTTTCTTTAGTTATCATAAATATTATTTCTGAAGCATTTTGTAGTATTCTATATTCAGTGATAACAAGTTTAAAAACAACGATCTCCAAAAGGCAGATTATTGATCGATATAGGATCAGTTTTGATTGAGTTGTTATATTTGAGAGTGGTCTTTTTTGTTAGATAGGTTTCTCTAGAATTAGTAGAACATGACCTATACAATCAATTTCGACCCGAACTCACTAAATTTATTTACAGTATCGAATTTGAAAAGTTGATGTCCATTTAAGAATAATCATACTATGTAAAACAAAGATAATCATTATGTAATTATTGTAATTTTAACTTAGTTAATTTGTTAATTGTTAAATTTGTAATTGTTAATTTTGTTAAGTTGTAACAGCATGTATATAATTATGTCTTTTGCATATATTTTAGCATTATCAAACTGTAGTTAATTATTTGTAAAAATGAATTTAAAAGGCACACAGTCTACTGACGTATGGAATGTACTAATAAATAAACGGTCCTTTCAAAGGGTTACTTTAAAAGGAAAAAAAAATCCCATTTTTTTTATATTCCCGATATCTTAAGACATACATATGAATTACTTTTAAAATATGGGCAGTTGTTTTTATCACTAGAACCCCACTCCTGCCATCTGATTAATCAATAAAATCCTATTCACATTTTCACATTTCCACTCTTAAAATGCACCTGGTGCAGTAAAAGAGATGCTTTCTCTCCTTAGTATTTTATTCTCAAAGGAATTATAAAAGCCAAGGGGCTAGGAAATAAAAAAAAAATAAAAAATTTATCACTTTGCACTAAGCAAAGAATGATTTTTCAAATCCTATATACCTATTCAATTTTATTAAGAAATAAAAATCATTAAAATAATTTAAAAGAACAACGATTTTTTTTAGATCAATTTGGACTTATACAACTACAGTAAAACCTCTACTAACGGACACCCCTAAATAGCGGTCACTCCCCATTACCGGACGATTTTTTTTGCACCAACATTTTAATACAATTTTTAAGGCATTTGAACCTCTATTTAACGAAACCTCTCATTAACGGGCACGGACAGGCTGTGTTGGTTATAAATCGATTAAAAAAACCTCTAAAAGACGGACAGTGTGACTTTATCCCTTTCCCGTTTCTCGGAAACAATTAGTTGTTTCCGGTCTAAGAAAACAGGGACAGCTGTGTTTACTTTTGAGTAAAGGTTTTCCACATAAATACTTTTTTTTTTTATTCTCGAACTTGCTTTATTAAAATTTAGTTCTGTTCTAACCCTCGTGGCAGGCGGCTGAAAATGTCTCCCTCACGTAAGAGACTCACTTTAGAACAAAAAATAAATGTAATCGACTTTTATGACCGTGAAAAACTAAGTGTACGTGCTCTAGCGGAAAGACTCAATGTCGGTAGGACTCAAGTTTCGGGAACACTCAAAAACCGTGCGATTTTTTTTTTTATTCTACTTACCTTTTAAACACATGGGAAATTGAATAAGAGAGAATTAATTTGTACAAATACATATTTATAAAAAAATAAAACCTCCCTTTAAAGGACACCTTTAAATAACGGACAAAAATGTTTGCAACAGGGCTGTCCGTTAATTCGAGGTTTTACTGTATCAAGTATAACAACTCAGTTTATAGTTTAAGATGTGTAACATTTAAATTATATAGTACATATCAATAGAAGAAATAAAGTTAAAAATATATAAAAGATTAAATTAGTAGGAATATAAATTTAATAAAAAAAAAAAAATCTCTTCAAATATTTACAGTTTAAATTCATTCCATTTCTTCTGAGTTTATTGCTTGAGGGGTTAGAACAGATTCATAATACAAGCTATGATAATAAGTTTTCATTTTTTGGGGGCCATTGGATATCAGTTTAGAAATGAGGATTGGAGGATATTTTAGGAATCCACTCCAATCCGGAGGGTGCCCCCGGCCTTTTGGAATTTTTCCGAAATCGGAATGTCGGGCGTGGGAATCATTTTTTTTTTTGGTATTTTATTTCTTAAAAATAGGCTGTATTCAATTTGAAGAAAATTAAATTTCAACCATTGGCGGGAAACGATATTTTAAAAATTCAGTCTGAAATTTCCCTTAGGTATATATTGATTATAAAAACCAATAAAAAAACCAACAACATTGTCTGATAGACTGTTATTTTTATTTACATTAATAAGTTTTATATGCGTATACATTTAATTAATATAACATAATTAAGTTCTTTATTCATTTAACGACACTATATGCTGCTATGGCTAATCGGACGGCGCTACCGTAGAAATCTTAAATTTAAATCAGTTGTAATTAGGATAGGGGGCGTAGGGGGGTGGTGGCCCCATCGCCCGGTCATTGCACCGCAGTCAGCCACTGGCCCTCCAGGTTGGGGGAACAGTACACTGACGCTCATAGAGTACACTATTACAGCACACTACACACATTCACATTACAGACCAAGGTCGTTTACAGTACACACCCTAGGATCCCCTTCCCTAGGTACACACCCTTTCTCCTGAGTGGATATAAATATCTAGAGACCGAGTCCCGAGGATACGGACGGGGTCAATCATTCGTAAAAGAGTATTAATGATTCAGAGACATATTGCCTTGGATTTGGTGCGCCCACGTTGAAAGGCACTAAGAGGTGAAGAAAAAAAAAGAATGAGGATAGTAGATGTCATCGTACAGGTTGAGGACCTCCATTTTACGTCACTTCTGAAGGACAGCTTAACCAAAGATTTTTTACACCGTTTAGAAAAAATAATAGGGCCACCGAATGCGAACCCCATTTTTGGGAATAGTAAGCTGTTATGCTTATCACTACACGATAGGTCACCATCTTATGTATATAAATTTTTTTATGTAATGAGATATTTTTAATTATAATGCAATTGGGAAAAACCACAATGCAAAGCCTTATGTTTCAAAAAATACACCTACTTACCAGTCGACGTTTCGCCTATTCAGGCATTATCAAGACACCCAAATCAAAAAGGGGTTATGTGAATCGCATCTCGAAGAAAGAAGTGCAATACATCCCAACGATCAACAGCCCAAACAGGCTCCAAACATGAGACAGCACCCTACCACCAAGACGTTCAACATACAACTGAAGCGTTGTATATACATAATTGCATTATAATAAATAATAGTGTTTCTTTTTGAGTTTTTGGCTCTATTTTAGTGAGATATTTTTAAATTATAATTACGAAGAATAAGTACTCCTCAGCAATATTTTTTGTATTGATATTTAAATCATAATTTATAATAAATTAATTATAAAATTAATTAATAATAAATAAATTAATTATTTTATTAATATTTAAAAGTAAATTAAATTAGTCTTTATTAAAAAAATACTACAAAAATTAATAAAAGTATTGGTTTGACTAAATTAGGTGCCTATAAAAATAGAGATTACTCCATAACATTTTATTTATTTAAGTAATTCTATAATATTAAAGGAAAACATATTTTATTGTTGCATCCCTTTAATTTTAGGAATCCATAATAAATGGAGAAATGAATAGGCCTTCATAAAAAAAAAAATTAAATGGCATCGATTAATAACAATATTTCATAACTTGCAATTATATCCGTATTAGGTAGAAGCCATCTTCATTACTCATTTTCTTAGGAAATTAATTTTAAGAACTCAAGACCATAAAATATTTAAACGAAATGTTAAAACTATATAAACATCTGAGTAAATGTTTGTGTTCTTTTAACGTAATGATATTTGATCAACCGTTCAAAAAGTGTATGCTAACAAAATTGATGTTATAGGTTCCGGTCATCAATATTTTGTTAATTACAGATATTTTTGCAAACAATGCGATTTTAAATTTTAATTTTTTAAAATAAAGATTTAATAAAATGCTAATATAAACGCTTAGAGTAGTAAGAAATTTTTTTTTTTTTAATATTTATTTAAACTATTTCAGACAAACATTTTTAACCGTTTTAAACATAAAACTTTAGCTATTATTCGCAATAGATTTATTTATTTATTCGGGTTTTTTACAATTAGTGTATTCTACTTCTTCCTCCCGCAGCCCTCTTGCTCCCATTCATTCTCTTACATCCTCTATCCATGCCTTCCTCTGTCATCCTCTCTTTCTTCTATAATTTGGATTATGTAGGAAAAGTTTCTTTGGCCATCTATTGTCGCTCATTCTCATCAGGTGGCAAACCATTGAAGCCTCCTGGTCTCTATTTCGTACAATATATTTTTCTCTTGGCCTATAGTTTCTGTTATAACACTACTGGGTATGTGTTGGAGCTTTGAGATGCCGGAGCTAGGTCTTAAAAAGTCTATCGCAATAGCAAGCAGTTTACGGGCATCTTGTCTTTTTACTGTCCCTGTTTCGGCCCCGATAGGATTGTTCCCAGAAGAAAAGAATGATATATTTTATTTTTCATTTTTAACGATACCCCTTTATTCCAAAGGATTGAGTTGAAGGATTAAACTTTTAAATTCAATATTACAAAAGTAAAATACCAATTTAATTTTTATTATCATATTCAATTTTTATATATCATATCTTTTTTGAAGTAATTAAAAGTTTAGCCAATTTTTATTTAATTACACATAGTCTTAGCTATCATGTACGAGTATACTGATGTTTCTGTATTATTCACTCGATATTAATTTTGTTCTCAACTTTTAAGTAGTTTTGTGTTTAATAAATAATTGTTTGCCTTAGGCTATGCCTCAGTACAATGTAAATTCTATTTCCTTCTGACATAAAAAAGAGTAGAAACCAGTTTTTTAATTATTTGTATGATGGTTAAAAGTTATAGATATTTAATATACCGATATACTTGTTCGATTATGATCAAAACAAAATTGACATCCCTTCTAAAATCTATATAACATACATACTCGGACTGTACTTAGAGAAAAGACTTACATGGAGCATATTCATATGGTATACACAAGAGACAAGAACTGTTAAGACCATGACATCTTGTGAACTACAAATCTCTTGACTTAAGAAACAAATCTACATCACAATAACTAGACTGAACATATGAGCAGAACTTCGGGTTTCAGCAAAACAGGTCTGTATGCACATGATACAAACAACGCAGTCCAAAATTCTAAGAACAAGTTTGAATGTATCTTGATTTATTTTGAATCACACTTTACTCAACGATATGAACATTCCAACTGCAAAATCATGTATTCACAGCATGTACACATCACCGAAATCCTCTACTTGTTTTTTCTTTCCTGTTTTCTACTTCCTGGACTTCCTATGAGAAGATTAAAAAGATAACGGTCTAGAGCAGCAGTTCCCAACCAATGGGCCGCGAGTTTCATAGAACTGGGCCGCACAGAATTGATAAAAATAATTGAGTGAAAACAATTTTAGTCACTCAGTTTCTAGTAACTACTGGTAGCTTAATCCAGGAGTGGGAGTGGATCGAGGCAACAACAATCTTAAATACAAGCTATTTAGTATCAATAAAAAAATTTAAAATTTTTTTAAATCAAACCATGATTAACGTCTCTCCACTAAAATATATTGGTGTTTATTTTTATTTAGATAGTGAGCCTCGAAGTATCCCTTTCAAAATGGTGGGAACCGCTGGGAAGGGTATCTGCTTAGAAAACATTAATCAATTCAAAAATTTCATATTCCTGCAAATCGAGGAGAAAAAATAAGCATCGAGATCAAATTTGCTGGATGCGGTATTATGCAGGTGCAAATGTAACATAAAAGAATAATAAAATAAAATTGTCTATTGTTTCTTTCAGGAGTGTATTTTAACTTTATGCTATACAGAAGAGATATGAAGAATAGAAAAACAAATTAAAATATAATACTCTACAATATACAGCGCCACGAACATTAAGATGGGCGTATTAAGTTGTTTGGCTGAGTTGAGAACGAATTCCTAAAAAGGTAATAAGCGCTGTGCCTACTTAGAAGCGTCCGAGGGGTAGACCAAGGCGTAGGTGGGAAGATTCCGTTGAGAGTGATCTGAAGGATTTGGGCTTGGCTATTGGTCGGTGGACAGAGGTTTGTTAGCAAGAAATGATTCTGGTTGGCTAAGCCTTTTTATTTATTTATTTATACACTATACAACTTGAAATTATACAACAGATCTGTAATACAAAGGAGATTATACACTTTTACTTTATTCATTTCTATACAAACCCGACAATAAATTGAAGAAGTGGTAAAATTGCGAGGGAGTGAGGTGAAACATTATCTCCGCGTACGGATAACAAGCGCGCCATTTTTCAAGATTAACCGGAAACGGCTATGATTGAGTGGCCCGAGTCGGTTATTGGCGCTCAATCGGAAATGCGTCGCAGATATAAACCACTCCCCTCCCCCCTCCGGGCCGAATGAATAATTCCACAGAGGCTTATTCCAATAACAGCTTTAATAATTTATAATCGTGCATTTATTCACTCGGAGCCTTGGGAATAGTTTAATCCACGAGAGTAGTATTGTAATTTTTTTTTCGGGTGCATAAATGTTTAATATTACTTAAACTTGGATAATGTTTTTCGCGTGTATATATATACATAGGTAATTTATGATGAACATAACTTGGATTGACAGTTCCTAAATAAGATTAGTTTAAAAAGAAATCATTTAATCCAGTTAACTAAATTATAAAATCCAAACATTAACTAGTAAATATTACAATTTAACGAAAAGAAAGAAGAAATATACTTCTGCTCAAAGTGGAGGTTGATTCATGTCATAATGTTGATACAAAAAAGTCAACACCTATTTATTTTCACAACTGGAGGCATCTGGAATGCAGCCTTCTCAACTTGTCATGTTCTACTCCACAGGTAGTTATTAAAAACTTTTCTCTGTTGTGGGAACTTCCATGGAAGAGTAGTTTATGGAAGTTGGTTTGTCAAATGGATAAGTATATTTTTCCTATAGTTTGTCTTATTATGTGTGTGAGATATGCAAGTAATAATACTTCGATAAAAATCCCGGTGGAAAAATATTGTAAAATAAAAATAAATTACCAAGACATTGCTTTAAAAGAAAAAATCTTTTATTTTGGTTCGAAGTTCCTAAAGAACAAAGAAAAAAAAGGAACTTTTCCCAACTTTATATAAGTTGGTAATATGCAGGAAAAATATAAAAAACATTTATAAAGAAACAAAAAATATCAAAAAAAAAGTAAAACGACAGAGAGAAAGAAAACATGGAGGGGAAAATGTTATGGTTGGAGGCCATAATAAATTAATAAATAGAAAGAAAATCTTTATTAGGTTTCTGATTACTCAAGAATTTATTTTAACCTATCGGAACGTTTTCTTCTTCATAAAATTTATATCTATACTTTATAATCTTAAATAATATTTATGTACATTGTTACATGAATAGTATGCGAATCAATATCACAACTCTAGAGCAATATTTACATATACACGAATGTATTGAATAAGTATTTTGATTTATTGATATCGTAATTTTATTTTTTAACTAATTTGGTCTGATTATGAGAACAATATAGTATTGAAACCTCACTAAAAGGAAGTTGAAAGAATGGACTGAATCTCAAGAACGGAAAGTAAAAAAATCTATAAACAAACGAATAATTATCCATTATTCAACTGCATAATGACCAAGGAGCAATTATATTAAAAAATGGTCATCCTTATAGCAATTAAACATAATAACAATAATTCTTAAAAAAATTATTTACAACAAATAACGAACACTATAATACTTGTAATACGAAATAAAAAATAATAAAAGGAATGAAATGAAAACCTTTGCCTGATAAAACTAAAATATAAAGAATTAGTTCGAGTCTCTGCAGAATTGAGTTGTAGATAATAATTTTACACCACTCAAAATTTTTCCTATATGAGCTGTGAGATTTTCTTTAAACTTTTTTATAACTCCGTTTTATATATTAAAAAAGTAATTAAAGCTGAACCTTATTGCAAATTGTATAATTTTATATTTTTATACGATTAATATCAATATTACATTAATATCGGTACAAATTTATTTGGTCAACAATATTTCAAATGTGTTCATTTTGAAGTAAATATCTAGCAATAATATAAAATGGATGCCACACTTTTAAAATCAAAGGCTTATATAGCACTTCACAATATAAATCCTTTTTCGCATTTTCTAGCCAATTTTTGATTGAGAGCTTTTCAAAATTGTTCGAAAGAACGCAAACAAGCTATACGATGAAAATATTCCAGGGGTAGACAATCTATGGGCCGCTTATCACTGAGTAATCCATAGGATAATTTCATTTGACGTACTTTAGTTCCGAAAATGAAGTATAATATATCAAAATAAATTATAAAACATAATAATGGATATCGAAGATGATGTTTACAAATATTAACTTTTTTAGTAACAATATTTTTAGTAAAATATTTTACATTTTGTTTGATTTTGGAAGTTTGCCGACCCCTGCAATATACCGTTATTGATGTAGTTTTAAACATACCAGTAGCATTTAACATAACAGCTAAAGATTAAATTTTCTATCATACAATGAGTTTGGACCCAATCCTTTGTCCTCTAAAATTTGACTGACTTCTTAAACGACTAACATAATCACGTAAATCTAATGCTCATCTGTTCTAATTGAACATATAAAATTTGAAATCGCAGCATTCGATCAACGATTCCTTGGGGTTATCAGGAAGCGATCTGAACCGGTGGCCTCAGCATAATCTCGAGCAAGTTAGCAGTTCTTCACCGGTGGAAATACCTTCCACCTTCCCAGCAGGTTCGTGATGGCAGAACTCATTAACTGAATGGCCAATTAAAGCTTTCTGATAAACTTAGTGGCTCCGTTCGGCAGTTCCGAACGCTACTAAACCTCCCTTCCTCAATATCGATTAATTCCTAATAGTTCCTCAGAAGTAAAGTTAGGCCAACACATAACTTTGGGGAGGAAAAGGTTTTAATTGGGTTTAATGTAACTATTTACATAAAAAGTAAATTTAAATAAGTATATTAATTAATCTAATTTAAGTGGAAAATAGTTGACTGGATAATTGTAAGAGTGGTGTGAAATGGTCAGGAGGGGGGGGGGGGTGCAGCCAATGATTACACAAAATATAGATTTATTAATTTTATTTTGCCTACGTTTCAGCCTACGATTTAGATTTAGATACAGAAAATAACTATATAAATTATTGCAGTAACAAGGAAAAATATCAGGTTTGTATAGACAGAAATCACTCTTAAAATCAATCATTCAAATATACCATTTTCCTACTTTCGTTTAGTAATCATTGTGAAAAAAGTCTTAGTAGCCTTTAGTAAGAGGTCAGCTGTGGTGTAGTGATTAGCATAAAAACCTTCTATGCTCAAATTAGCGGGTTCGCATACCGGCAGTTAGCCCTAGGATCTTTTCAAAATATAAAAAATCCTTGGTTATGCCATCCTTCGGGAGAGACTTAAAAAGGAAGTCCCGATACTGTGGAGTGTCAGGTACTCGTGAAAGATTCCTGTCTTAATTATACCTGGATAGGCATTAGTTAGAACTCCCACTGGAGCATCGTCCAATTATTCAGAGCAGCATAAAGTGAAGTTAACAGTCTGCTATCAGTAAAACTAATATTTTGAAGAAAGTAAAAATAATTTCGAGGAAAAAATAAAAAATACAATTCATCAGTAAGAACTGCAATTTTTTTAAACCAAAGGTTGAGTTGTAATTAATTGGTGGAGATGACACCCTAGCCAAGGCTTTTCCCCCTAATTAAATGTACTTTTTATTTTAAATACTTAATAATTTAACTATTAAAGAGATCTTATAGTTAAATATAATTATTCTTATATCAATCGAATTCTAACATTGACACTAATGTTGATAAAGAGAAAGTGTATAAATCATGCACAGGACGGGGGGGGGGGGGGCTAGATGTCGCTTTTATCAGCATGTTCCTGACGTGAACTCACAAGTTTGCCCTCAACCTAAAGTTGCCGATCACGGCTGAAGGAATTTACTCTTCAATAAATTATACCAATAGTTAAAGGGCTGTGGAAAATAGTTTTCAGAGCAAAATAAACCGAAAAAATATAAAAGCCTTTCTATAGTGAATATTGTTGACTTTAAATAATTGTTTAATTTACTTACAATTTATTTAGTAATTACAATTTCAATTGAATATAATCTAATCACGACACCATCAAATCTTAACCACGATTATTTACTAGTTCATTTCGAACAAAAATACTAATCCTTTCCATGAAAAAGAGATAAAAAAAAGAACAAACGAAAATGACCACAAGACTGAAGGACGTGCTAAATAAAAGGTGCTCTTGGGAACATCCATTGGGAGATTAAGTTTTTAAAAGCTTAATAAATCCATCATAATGTGCGGTTCCCTCCCGAGCCACTCTGTCAGATTACGAGAGCGGGCTGATCTACCCTAAGCTCGGCTCTGCTTCTCGGAACTTCCAATGTGACTGGGGTCATGGAACCGTATGGAACGATGATCTTGTGTTATTTATCCGGTAAAATAATTATACAATTTTTATTATGTTAATGAATTTTATACTGCCATTATTTATAATGTTCGTCAGTATAAATTATTATTTTCTTTTTAACAAGCTTTTTCCGTTACCAGTTATGACCAGTAATATTTAACAATCGGTAAATAAGCAAATTAGGCGACCTAGTGGTCAGCACCACCTACTAAACAACGAGATCGCTAGTTCGTAGCCCGGCAGGTGGCCCTAGGGCTTTTTAAAGCGAGTAAAAAATCCTTAATTATGCCGTCCTTTGGAAAGGAGGTTGGTTAAACGGGGGTCTCGAGCCTGTACGATGTTAGGTATTCGTTAAAAATCCCTATCCTAATCAAACCTGGATAGGCAAAATTTAGAGCTCCCACTGTAGCATCGTCCGATTAGCCATAGCAGCATAAAGTGACGTAAAATAATAAACAATAATGACGTTGCGGAAAATATGCCAAATCTTTGTACAATATCATCTACGTAAGTGTTGATTCTTAAAATCGTCAGTTTTCTTAAACCGCGGCATTCCCAATCTGCCCCTTCTTCAAGATAAGACATAATTTTTATGTGTTATATAAGTTTTATAACCATAAAATATAATTTTTAATTTCTTATTGACCGCTTTAGATCACGTAACGACTCTATTTTCTTTCCCCCTCCTGGTGTTGACTCCAATATTCCTTCATGCGCTCACTGGCACGTTGCTGTCTTCTTTCAGCCTATTAAAGATTTGTACAAGTTATCGGTGGACGGAGCCTTTAACTAGTTATAGCTGACCACTTGATGGAGTTGAGCCTTCGGGTTCACTAAGCATTTATTACAAATTTATTAACGTTACAAATTTTTTTTATTATTATTTTAAATTCGGTTTCCTTTGCTACAGAACATATATCATTTGTATTATTTTGGGAGGGAATTTCAAACTTTAGATTATTTCATTATATTAGGAAATTTCAAATTTGGCTCCCGATAAATGATATTCAAATTATTTAACTTAAAATAATATAGTGCTAAAACGAAGTGCTTAAATAATTAAACACTATCTTAAAAGATTCTATGTTTCACATTTCTGAAAAATTCAATATTAAGTCAAATGTTAAGTATTAGCCGATACATATTTATAAAGGCCCGAAATGATCTGATTTTCGAGACACCAAATACTGATTTATGCATACCAATTAAAAACACCACCCCTTAATTTATATTGTTACAACGAATAACAATCACGACAGACGACATGTCCTTAAGGACTTTGTCTCATTAAGGTCTGGAATGAACTGAATCCTGAGGGTCTGTATTAATAACAGATTCCGACTTTACTAATGATAAAGGGAAAAAAAGTCTAGCCTAAAGACGCAGTCCTTCAACCAGCTCTATCCATATTCAGAAGCCCACAAATTACAAGAATATATTTAAAATACCCCTTCATTGAAAAATGTTTTAGGAGGAAAAAGCGAATCTGTTTTCGGTTAAAAATATTCCTTCGACCGGAAAAACGGTTGAATTTTTTCACGGGAGTGTGTTTCACAAGATTTTCCAATTATTTTCACCTTTCTTTGTATTCTTTCTCACTTTCCCTCAAGTACCGTCCATTCAGTATATTTGCAAAAAAATATAAATTGAGCATAAATGAGCGCGTCTTTCTATTCAGATTCTACTTATCTGAAAAAGATAATATCAAATTATTGTTTAAAAAACAGAAAATATCAAGGGAGAAATACTCATTTAAGAAATATTAAGTTTGTGCCTCAGTTACATATTTCATACTGATACTAAGTAAAGTTCAATATACTCTAACAATTTTTCATTTTTATTCAGTTGCTAGAGTATAGGGCAATGGAAAATGCCAATAGAAGGAATATCTTTGTTTGTTGGTTTATTTAAAGTAATTTTTATGCTGATATGGCTAAGCGGACGATGCTACAGTGGGATCTCTATATTTTGCATATCCAGGCTTAATTAGGACTGGGATTTTTGACGAGTACCTGACATCGTACAGGCCCGGGACCGCCGTTTGACGCCCCTTCCGAAGGACGACATAACCAAGGATCTTCTACTCTCTTGGTAAGTAAAAATACAAGGGCCATCTGCCGGGCTATGAACCCGTGGATAGTACAAAACAAAATGAAAACAGATCAGCAAATTATTTCTCCATGAAAGGGAAACACCACCTTTAAAGGCTGACGTTACAGCAGTTTGGGACGAGGGTTCGGGCATAGTCGGCTCGACCCCCCCTGGTATCTTCTTTTCCTTTCTCCGTATGCCTCTCGGCGTGGAGTTTCATCTTGCCATCGCGGTCTTTCACGGGATCATCCTGATCTCTCCCATCGCATTCTCTTGTGATCATCCTGGCCTGGATACGAGGTCTTCGTAAGCTAGTTTAAATCTTCCTTTATGCCTTTTACCTGTTGGACGGATTCTAGGTTTCCTAAATTCTCCCATTCTACAGACATTTCCCTTAAGATTTATTTTCATCTTTGGGGATTTGCCTCAGTGTCTAATGACGTCTAAATCTTCTCTTGTTTTATCATCTTTTTCGACCACTTTTCGTATACATATCAATTCAGTTGTGGTTATTCTATTTTTATGCATGCCAAGAGTTACCCAGCTTTCACTGCAGCAGAGCAAAGTAGGGAGATTCATTTCATATATCCCTTCTTCAACGTCCCAATTTCCCTCATGTTCCTGTAACTCAGAAATAAGTGGGAGATGCAGATCTTAAAGTAAATACTAATAGTTTTTATTATTCTGTAACCATTGATTTTTCCATTCATGCTTAATATAACACCAAGTTATCTATAGCATTACATGTTATAAGATATCTTTAATTTTTTAAAAATGCACACGAAATGTTCATATCGAGCATAAGTTTCATTGTTATCGAGCTATTCTTTTTATAACCCTAATGAAATATAAGTATAATAATCATAGTGCCTATGAGAATCGTTGAGCGCCTTCAATCAAGAACACGCACACAAATCCTGGTTCGATACACGTTTGTAAAGGCTCTTACTTTTATATCGTAGCGATGCTATGGAAATAGGTCTAGAGTGCATTACAGAGTAAATCGAAAACGAAGATCAAAGAATTAAAGCAATGTAGAATTCTAAAGGTAACTAAAAGCGTTTCATGATCGTATATATTAATTTCCATTGTTTATAAATAATGATTTATTTTCCCATTTGCTTATTTTTGTATCTTTTAACAATTCTTTTGCCATTGTTGATAAATAACAAATAAGCAATTTTTCCTAAATCCCACACTCGTTTTCTTTAATATATTAAATGATTAAATGTCATTAAATTTAAATGTCATTTAAATTATATATATATATATATATATATATATATATATATATATATATATATATATATATATATTTGTTATTTAACAGGTTTTTTGTTTCAACTGGTTTAATGTTTACTATGCTCAATATTTGTTGTTTAAGTTTTGTTTTAATGTTCTATTTTCTATTTAGCATTAAGTTTTATTTATAAATAAAACAAAAAAAATTGTAAACAATAGGCAAAACAACAACATGAAAGTACAACTGTATGTAATGTACTATAAATATACGGAACATGCAGAACAATAAACGTCCTTCACGTAGGGGTACTGCGTGAAGGGGGAAAGAATATATATATTACAAATAGATTTTTTTAACTCGGAAAATGGCCAGTAAATCTACATTGATTTCTATTAATTTCAAAAGCTATCCACATTGCACAGATCAACGTTGAGCTCAAGATCAGCAAAAAGGAAATATTCGGTGAAGACTGTTTCGGGAAAGGCAGACGACACTTCAGTTAACTCAGTTCTCCAGCAGAGGCACGCCAGGAGTTATTTATGCCCGGCTTACAGGTGTTCATATTTCTAGTCTATGGTGAGAGTGCTATCAACCGATACGATAACAGTTTATTTGAAATCAGGTACGTTTTTTGACCGGACGCCAGATAACATTTCCGGTCTAAATGGGCAGACGAGAGATGAAACAAAATGGCCAGTATTTACTCTCCACCATATTGCCCCTCAGTAGAGTTTGTGGCCTAAGTATCCAAATGCATGTTTTTCTATCACCAATCAAAATAAATATATAAAATTTAAAACATAGTTAATATAATAACAAACATTAGCATTTCAGTTTAAATAAAACTGTTTGTTTTTATACTATTAGGTACGCTAAAAACTGTTTGAAAAAATTACTTATTTTGTGAATAGCTAATAGATATTAATTTATTACCTTATTGTAATTATCTATTAGTATTATTCGAATCCTGCAAATAGCAGTGCACTAAACGGGCTTCAAAATCCAGCTTTAATTATAACATGCAAATATTAATTTTGTACGGTCATTCGATAACTCCTACGGTGAATATTGCAGAACCCATATTAACCGTGATTGCATGTGTATTCATTCCTGTATCAGGTGTTCAAGTTACGATATTTTTTTTTTTAATTATTAGATCTTTTGCTTGTTTGTTTCGTTTGACGTCACGTTTTGCTGCTATGGCTATTCTGAAATGGAGTCCTAAATTTTGCCTATCCAGGTGTAATTAAGATAGCGATCTTTAACGAGTAGCTGACAGCGCACCTCCATTTTTATTAAGTCCTATCAGAGGTATGGCGTAAATAAGAATTTTTTAAATCTCAAGGCCATCTGCAGCGTTGCGAACCCACTTTTTGGGGCATAGCATGTTGTTATTCTAACAACTACGTCACATCCAATCCCATTCGATTTTTTTTTTTTACATACTTCAGAACCACTTCCAGAATAACTCCTACAATGTGTACTGGCATAAATTCCGATTTTACTCGACTGGTTCATTCTCCATTTGTTTCGCTATAATATCCAACTCCATCCAATCATTACTTAGCTGCCTTACATATACTATGTAATTTTGAAGAAGTCTATTTGGTTTGTTGAATTTATTCTCTCTTGACCGTAATCCCAAGGATTTAAATTTTAAATCTTGGGTTCCGTATATTAAGTGAACTCTCAGCATACCTTAGGATAATGTTCTTGGCCTCCTTGGAAAGGTTCTGGAAGTGGGATTTTCATAATAATCCGGTTCAGTTATAATTTATCAGTTAAATTTTCGCTGAAAATGTATTCACATCTTTACAGACCAGGTAAACTTTTCCCAAGTCGACTCAGAAATATAGGAACTTGTCACACAGAGAGAAAAAAAAATCACTGAAAAATAACGACTACATAAAAATAGTAATTGGCCATTGGAGAAGAAAGGGCCAATAAAATACGAGAAGGTACACTCCATCCCTAACAGAGGCTCCAGCCAATTCCAGGAGGGATTAAGTCCTACCATTAACTGCGCTATGCAAACTGGGTTTGTACTGGCGTAACAGTCGATAAAGTAAAGCCATAAATATAACATAACATCGTTCACCCGTCATCGAACATACATACGTATAGTAAATAAATATAGCATATATAGAATATATATTTACCTATATATATATATATATATATATATATATATATATATATATATATATATATATATATATATACATATATATATATATATATATATATATATGTATGTATGTATGTATACTCGTATACTACGTACATTTATAATTACTAAACATCACTAGTAATGGATAGCTTTATCATTCGTTGGCTGTAATGAGTTAAGCCAAAAACTTTTTTCAATTATTTCCTTGTTATATCAGTTCTACAAGCAGGATTATATAAATGTAGCTAATTGATAGCTAACAGGTAATTAAGAGGTATTTTTTATATAATGAACATTTTAAAATGCAAAAGCTACTAATTTGTAATTTGTTTAATAAAAACTTAGATATAAAATTTTTGAAAAAAATTATCTACGAGGTTTTTCGGATACTAAACTTTTAATTTACAACAACAGTTATTATAATGATTACAAAAATTCAAGTTAATGGGTAAGTTTTTTTTTTAAATTTTTTTTTCATTTATTTTATTTCAGAAAATCATTATATTAATTGTAAATGTTATTCTCATTTTTTTTTTATCTGGGCTGACTAATTTTAAAAGATAATCAAATTCCCAAAATTATTAGGTACAAACTAAAAGCCATAATAATTTCTAACCACTATGAATCATTACAAATTATGCCAAAAATACAATTTAATACATTCCTCATAGAAGCTCATTTAACTAGCGTTAGATCTAAAGGATAGACACTTTATTGTGTATTCCGTGTTTGTCCATTATAATGATCAATTTTTAAATGTTTGCAATCACGTTTCAAATATTATAATACCAATTAATTATAAAAAGCAGTTAAGATTGTGCATATTGCTATAGAATAAAAATATATTTAAATAATCTATATACGACATTAAATAATATATCTTTTTTCCGAAATATATTTGCATATATTATATTATTATTTAACAAACATTCTTTAATTTATTATTTAAAAAATATATATTAGGGCGAACTAACAACTCTTGTTTATAATAAACATAGATCTGTTAGATGAGGAAAAAGCTTCATTAATAATATTAATAATTTTGAAATATGTTGTAGTTTTAACACCTGATTAAAATTGACCAAACGCTATTGTTTTGATAAAAAAATATGTATAAACGTTTTAAAGTTTCATTATACATATTATTATTTTATAATTCAATAATTAATCAGCTGTGGACAATTATTACAGTCCCGAATTGATATGAGTAACCATTTCTTCATCAGTCCCTTTGGCGCAGCGGATAGCGCGTTGGACTTCTAATCCAAAGGTCGTGGGTTCGATCCCCACAAGGGATGTCTACTTTTTTTTTTCATAAATTATAATTATTTATTTTTTTATTATTAATCTTGTGTAGTCAATTATTATATGAATGTTAAAAATGATTAATAAAATTAAATTATTTTTATTAATACCTAATAATAAACTTTTTTTTCAAAAATTGATAAAATAAAGAATTATATAATTTGAAAGAATATTTTACGATTAATATTGCTCAATAGTCATAAATAATTATGGTATAAATGCAAACAATAATAACTGGGCAACTTTAATAGATAATTTTATTAACTAATAATATAAAAGTAGATTTAAATATAAAAATGTAAAAAATATACAGCAACTTTAATCAAATGGAATACACATGTAGGCCCTAACTCCGGTTCATGTTTATTTTAATAGTGAAAGTAGTCACTCATCTATGTTTTTTAGCCCACTTTATAATATAATTTCTACTGTTCTAATTAATTGCCAAATTTGTTGGGGAGAGTATCAAGTCAGACAAATCCGTTCTCTTCACTTATGCTATATCGAATCCCGGTCAGTGCAAATCATTACTGTTCAAAACCAAAATATTTAAAAATAATTACCTTAAAAATAACAATTAATACAAATAAATTTAAGGTAATAGTTTGAATAAAAATTGAGACATTATTGGTGAATAATGCAATTTATAATTTTACAATATATACATAGCATAGTTATAGGCTTATTGAGGGCTATAGGCTATCGCTATTACAAGGAGGCAGAGCTGATAAAAGGCGACCCCGCCATCGGCCCGGGGCTATAGCCTCTCCTCCATCTAGCCTTACAATTTACATAGGCTCATAGCCTCCACAGGCACTAACCTCAAGGCCGATGTACTTTATAATTTAACATCTCTACCGATATATAGCAGGTATATAACCCGAGGGTCTTCATCAAGAAATAATTGGAAAGATAATAAATTAAGGATCAAGGCTTTTAGAATCCTTGGAGTTCTTTGAGAGTGTCATTTCATGTTTCACGTTAAAAAAACAAAAAAAAAAATCACAAACCATGAATTGTCTTAGGTTCAATACGTGGTAAATACTGCTTCGAAGTCAAGGGTCGTGCAGATAATTTAAACATCACACTCAACCACTAGGTTGTTCTCCCCCACATTAATATAACTCACTTCATAGAAAGTGGGTGAGTCTCAGCATGGTTTGAAGATCCCGCAGGATCCATATAAGACTGTTAAAAGATTAAATAATTTATATGCCACAACATATTTTAACCTGGCACCTTCAGCACAGCCAAACATTGCTCTAAAAACTGAGCTTCCTCGTTCCTTTTTAATAAAAACATTCCTTCAATCCTATATAAAAAATTAAAGTCAGGGAAATACTGAAAGCAGCTTTAGGAAAACTCGACTCGAGACACGAGGGAACCTTGTTTGAATTGTCAAAAGAATTTAATTTAATTTAAACTCCATACCTCATCCGTAACTATATTTATAACTATAAAAATCGACAATAAAATAGAGCCAAAAACTCAAAAATAAATACCATTATTTATTATAATGCAATTGGGAAAAAACACAATGCAAAGCCTTATGTTTAAAATCCAGTAATACACCCACTTACCAGTCGACGTATTGCATTATAATAAAAATGGACCAATGAAAGAAATGCGTGGATATATTTAATAATGACTTAACAACACTAATAAATTAGAGGGGTCTGTTGTGGTGTGCTGGTGGCCCTAGGATTTATTAAAAGGGGGTATAAAATACTTGGTTACACCGTCCATTGGTTGATTACTCGTTAAAAATCCCTATCCTAATTATTCCAGGATAGCCAAAACCTAGGATACCCACTGCAGCATCCGATTGGACATAGCAGTATAAATTGAACTTAATAAAATATAAATAAAAGTATAAATTAATAAAGTATAAATAAAAAACTAATAAAATGATAATGGTTATTTTTTTATATCGGAGATTTAAATATAAAATAGAATAACAATTAAAATTGTTCAAACAAAGTTCCGATAACAAAACATATTATTATGTACGCTCCCAAACCGATCATAAATAGCTCGTTACAAAAAAAAGAAAAATGAAACTTATTTGGAAACAACTCGGACACTGTTCAACTTATAACAACGTTACTAACTAGTAAAAAAGTAGATCTAGTTCACTAAGCACTACAACTTTACTACACTTCTAGAAAGAATAAGACCAGAAAGGACGAAAGTCATCACTGAGTGGAATTGAGTAAATATAATTAAATATGTTGATGAATGTTCACGATTACAATAATGAGCTCATAATGGGATTATGACTTGAAATTGATTGATTTTTGAATTTTCCTGAATAAACTATTTTGAAAAAAAATAGTAGAATCAGAAGTAAAGACAATAATAAATAATAATAATAGAGCGGTCACCTGTGGGGTAGTAGTTAGCATAAGGACCTTTTAAGCCCAAGGTCACTGGTTCGCAGCCCGGCAGGTGACCCTAGGATTTCTTGTATAAGGAAATAAATAAATATAATCGGTTATGCTGTCCTTTGGAAAGGATGTAACATGAGGGTTCAAAAAATAGAGAGAATCTACAATAAACGGAAAATTAAAATAAATCAGGATAAACCCAAGCTATATTATTTACAAAGATACGACCGGATAATATCCCCCAACTGAAGATAAACAGAACTTCTGTACATTGGACAAAGCATATTTAATACTTAGGACTTAACATGGACAAAAGATTAACTTTTACTTTCCACACTGATTATGTGTGCAATAAAGCTAACAGGGCTCTGTGTACTATATATCCTTACTTTAATAGAAATTCTAAATTAAGCACAGATAATAAGTTATTATTATATAAAGCCTGCTTACGACCTATACTTACATACGCATGGCCAACATTTAGTTACATATCTAAAACTAATTACAAAACAATTCCAAATATTCCAAAACAAATGTCTTAGAATTGCTGTCAATTATGCATATGACACTAAAGGTAATTTTATGCATAAAGAATTAAGTATACCTTACATTAATATATTTATCAACAAACTATGGAAACAATAAAAACCCACTTATAAAAAATATTGGGAACTATACAAAAAATAGTACAAAGCGGTATGTACATAAACGAATAAAACATTTATTATTGTAGGTTACCATCTTTCATTTAATTTTTACTGCTATATATGTATAGAAGTTACTAAGAATTTTTGTTTATTTCATTATTATTAATTTTTTTTCTCTCAGTTGGAAGTTTTTTTATACATTTTTTCTTTCATTGTAAATTATCATTCTCCAAAGATATTTAAAACTTGTACAATTGTTTTTGAATTTGAGACTGGTCTATTGGTACAGCATTTTTATTTTGTGAATTGTAGCAAATTATACAAGGAAAAAAACAAAAAAAAAACACGTGGGTTCCGAGCCTGTGCGGTATCAGGTACATGTTGAAGATCCCGATCCTAATTATAGCTGGATATGCAAAATTTAAGACTTCCGCTGTAGCATTGTCTGTTTTTCCGACGAAGCATAAAGTGGCATTATATGAATAAACAAACAACAGTTATCTACACAATTTGATGTAAAAGGTATTTTCAGCCGTCCGTTGGTTTGTGGTTTCAGCTACTCTTCGTTATTCAGCCGAGGCAATTTGGAAATTTTTCTAGAACTATAAACCGACCGAATGGTAAATCATCCCACTTTTTACAAATTATACAGTTGTTTATTCATTATAATTTATTTTATTTTATTTTTTATTAATTGTTATCATTTTAAATATTTTTATTTTGAAGAGAAAAGATATGTCCAGGGCCCGGGATAGTACCTCTGTCAGACAAATCCATTCTCTTCACTGATCCCTTATCTCCGAGTTCTCGCAATTTGCGATGTATACAAGGGGGAGAATGTTCATTGAGCGAATGAATTTGTAGAAGAGAATGGATTTTTCTGATCGAGGTACGAACTAGGATAGCTCAGGTGGTAAGAGCACCATGATGGGAAACATGGGAGACCCGGGTTCAAATCCCGACCCTGGACATATCTTTTCTCTTCAAAATAAAAATATTTAAAATTATAACAATTAATAAAAAAATATAATAAAATAAATTATAATGAATAAACAACTGCATAATTTGTAAAAAGTGGGATGGTGCTCCATTCGGTCGGTTTATAGTACTAGAAAAATTTAAAAATTGTTTCGGCTGAATAACGAAGAGTTGCTAAAACCACAAACCAACGGACGGCTGAAAATACCAGCCCTTGCCAAAGTGGTTTCGGCGGTTTGAGCAGTTTTAACACGGCGGGAAACCAACTTATATTTTATTCATACCTTTTCCGATTCAGACACCAACCGCCTCCGACAGTCTTGAATAATGGAAAAAGCCAATGAAAATACAAATAATCCATGTAAGCTTGGATTTGGCAGAATTAATGGTCTTTTGAAGGCTTACCAGTCACCCGATTTCCTCCTTCAGGCTCCATTGATTAGCCGGGAAATAGAAAAATACTACCAAGTGAAATAGATTTTTTTTTAAGGGATGATTGATTAATAAAAATGAATTTTTAATTATTTTGAAAAATAACGATCTTTCTCCTATTCTCAATAACTAGTATCTAAAGAACAAAGCTTCGAAAGGTTTCGTATCAGTAGCTAAGCGATAGGTCCACAGCATTTAGATCAGAATGGTTTTTGAAATACAGGTATAATTTCTTAACTTTGAACAATATACATATATAAGGATTTAAAAATTCAAGTGCATTTAGACTTCTTCAACATCTTTTTTTTCAATTTTAGTTTTTATAAGTTCAGGATGAAGAGATACTGGGCGGAGGGAAAGTCGTGGACACAAGCATTAATGATTGACCTAGAGTTTTGACAAGTTCACAAGGAAAATTAAATTATTATGACTCAAATAGTTTCTTGTTTTCGGGATCCTACTAAATACAATGATCTTCATGTTGTTTCTTTTTTCAAAAAGTAATAAGTGATAATATGAATAAAACTTATTTAAGGCTTCAATTTGAATTGGGATCAATATTTGAGCCGCTTATTTACACTTTAATAGGTGTAAAACGAAGTAATTTGTTGTTTACATCGGATATTTTACTAAAAATAAACTGAATTATTTAATGTGTATTCAGAGACAATATTTACATTATATTAATTATTTAGAATTTTATTAACACTCGAGTAGCTCCGTTACGTCGCTGCGGCATTCCGTTCGCAGCGATGCTGGCGATAATACTCTAAAGCCAGTGGGAGGAAGGAGAACTCTGGACAGCCCAAGCCGAGGATGACCCGCTGGATAAGCAAAAGACGAGAGGTGTACAGGAGTTGGGCTGCGGGGCCACCCGGGGGAGTTGTCATGTCCCCGACCCTAACACCTCCCTTCGCGCTGTCTTCAGATTGAGTTCTCTGTTTTGTTTGTTTGTTTTTTCTCCTCTATCGGATCAGCTGCTTCACTTGCTTTGTTTTTTTTAGATCCTAAAACTAAAATATTTTTTTCAATTTAATAAAAGATTTAACAGTATTATTCGAAGACTCGAACAGTTATTAAAATCATCCTTAATTGGGAGGAAAACCTAGAGGTTGTATTCAACAAAAGGCAGTGCTGTTGGGATTTTATTGAACCTCTTGGACAATGAGTTTACAATCTCCGATTACTAAATCTGTTTATATTAGACGTGCTGCATTTGATCACCTTTGATTTTCAAATCCGGATGATGTCTCGATTGGCGAACCATTGGCATTGGTTAGTTTTTCAGTACTTTTTTTAAGGTTTAAGATTTTTTTTTCACAAGTTTAATAATTGCAATACACTATGTATTTTTTGAGTTTTTGCTTATATTCAAAAGAAATTTAATGAGTTGTACTGCATTTTATCTCCATGCATTTTTTGGTTTATGTCCTGATGATGTTACTTATTTTCAAATATTTGGGGTCATAAGGCAATATTTATTCAGGTTTTGGTCATTTTTATTGAAAAAATCATAAACGTAATTATAAATATTTCTAAATTAACTAATTACTCTATAAAAAGGCCATTTTTAAAAAATAAAATTCAACCTTTCACTCTGCCTAAATAACTTCATTCTGCTGTGGCTAATGAATATACAATGTGGGACGAGTATAAAATGTGCGTCCTAAATTTTTCCTATCAAATTTTAATTAAGGGAGCGGATTGGCTCAGTGATAGAGGGCTGAGTTGTCATGTTAAAGGTCCTGGGTTCGAATCCCGCTGATGGCAAGACTTTTATTTTATCTGGTAGCAGCCGGAGATGGGATCTAGGAGCCTTCTGGGGCTCACCCAGCTTATAAAAAGTGGGTACCCGAAATAAGGGGGGAAATCTGTCGGTTGATCGTGATCTCGGACAAATCACTCAACTGCACAACCGTTGTTCATGAAACAGTACAGTACCTCCAATGTACTGAACCCCAGACATTTCATGGTTTGTAGAAGTATTTGTTAAGGTTTTAAAATTAGGATAAGGATTTTTAGCCCGGGCATCACACCGGTTCGAGACCTCCATTTTACGACCCTTCCGAAGGACGGTTTAACAAAAGATTTAATTAAATAATTCCTTGGGCTACATGTCGGGCTACGAACACACGCCCTTGGGCATAGGCAGTTGTTACCACTGCATAACAGGTGATAACCATAGTTCCCGGGTTCGAGAGCGAGACAGACATATTTTTCTCTTGTCGACAGAGGAAAAACCTTGAGGGATTGAGCGCATATATTAGTACAGGTTTTTCCGACCGGGTATAAGCTGCTTTATATACACTTTTTTGAAAGACTTACTTATCAAGAAAGAAAGCTAACAAGAGGGGACTATCTTTTATTCACTGGCCAATACACCTTTCTATTCAAAGGGCACGAAACTAATAAACGACGGTGAAGTTAGCCAGGGTCGTGCCGCCATTGAATAGTAACGACCGCCAACACCAACATCGCTAAGCCTAGGACTAAAATCTCCGCCTTAAAGCACACATAACTCTTAAAAAGTGTTCTCACTAAAGCGGAAAGTTTTAACAGGATCTGAGGCCGTTTATTCAGAGCGGTATGGCGCCCGCTTTTATTCACCACTCGCTCAGTTAGTTTTTCCCTAATGGAATAACACAGGAGAAGGAATGCGATTTCGGAAACCCAGTGTGTTAGCAGACTCGAACAGGTGTTGCAACAATGCTACTGTTACGAATCAGAAACGAGAGTTAACCCTTGAAAAAATAGAGGGAAAATATGTTTCCACACAGCTCAAAACATTACATATTCAGAATCGAAACAATATAATACCTGAAATACTAGTTGGATGCGCAAAATTTACTTCTTAGGGATCTGCTAACTCTATGGTATTAGAGGTAATAAACACCGATAAAAATTGCCACTTAGCCAGTCGATATCGACAGAGTATTTTTTTATCGTATTAAATCTCACTCCAAGTAATTAACTATGCTTATACATATTAAAATGGGTTTTGCTAAATAAATACTGCAAAAATAATATAAACAAGTAACTTTATCTCCGAATTAACAACAGTAGCCTTACTACAATAATAAGGAAAATAATGAGCACCTTTATTAGGTACCTACATGGATAATTTCAGCATTATCATAATAATTAACAAAAAAAGGATCAACACTACTTAAAGATAAATTCGAATAAAAGGAGCAACCCCTGAACAAAAAAGAACAATAATATAGCAAACCTCCCATAATGCTGTTGGTGATAATTATATGCTAAGTACTTGCCTAAACAATAAGGACGCATCCTTAACCATGCATGGCCGTGCTCTTTATTAAGTAAAACTAGTGACAGATAATGACACAATCATCTGCAATAGCCATGCACTGAACAGAGGCCGGTAAGGCCAACACCTCATGTTCCGTTCATAAACCCATGTACAAGGTTTTTGCCAAAGAGGTACGTCCATCGAGATGCAGCTATTCAAGGAAGAGTAGCTACATCATACGAGTATAATCATACATCATATAACTTTTTTTTTTAAGTTTTACAAATTGTATAGGCTTATTTTTAATAGATAACAAAGACATTATAAGTCAGTTAGCAATTTCTAAAGGAGTCATTGAATACGCAACTATGATGAAAATTAACAACAGCTATTGAGTGGTGGCCTGAGGGGAGGCATTGTAATTGGGTGTGAGGATGACCGTGTGGTGGCCCCGGAAATGAGGGCGTAGGTAGGACAACAAACCCCCAAGGAAGGGGGCCTCGGTCAAAATTGGAGGCCTTACCACAATAGGCCAGGGTCACATGTGGCCTGGTGGTCAGCATAACAACTTACTATGACAAAGTACGCACTCCAGCAGGTGGACTTTGCGAGTATAAAATCCTTAGATATGGCGCCCATCGGAAGGGACGTAAAATCTGGGTGGTTAAATGATTATAATCGTTAAAGATCCCTACCTTAATTTTGCCTGGATATGTATAATTCAGTACTCCCATTGTAGCATCGTTCGATTAGCCATCGCAGCCTAAAGCGACTTCAAATGAAAAACAAACAAACGAAAATACCTATTGTATAAAACATTGCTTAAACAGCTAAGCTAATAATTAGTACTCGTAGAATACAGCCTGGTGTATTGTTTGAGTTAAGGGGTATCATTCAGATCGATTGTGGAAATTTGCTCAAAACATAACGCAGGCAATGTAACATTAACGAAACATAAGACTATTCAAACATTCTACATGGATTTACGTTTTAGAAAATATAATTGATGTGTATAATAAACAGGTTGTAAATCAGGTGAATTACTAATAATATAATTTTATTAACAATATAACCGAATATAGAACTTTGAAGTTTGAAGACTAGTTACAAAGATAGAGGATGAAATAAAATCGCTGGTTGAAGACCTATCGAGAAGTGAAGGCTGGCGGCTTGCGTGAGCGACTAATGAAGGAAGCGACTTCCCCGGCAGTGTTTTGAACCCATTGGCTCGAGATCCGCTATCAGCTCCCACTACAGCCAACTTCGATATTTCGAGGGAACTTTATTCCTCCAAGAGTTTTAATCGACATGGAAACCTGGTTTAGTGCAAAAATCCTGAAGCCCTATCAGTTATCAATTTAAAACTTATTACTTATTTAAAGAAAAAATCTATAAAAACAATATATAAAAAATATTGCGTAATATATAGAAGAAAATCCCGTCACGTGAATTTTAACACGTGTCGTGCACCTCCCTTACCATGTGATCGAATGTAATAAGCTGGTAATGTAATAAGTTAAATCTGCAAGTATCAACCTGAAATTGAATATGTTATATTCTTAGATATAAAAATAAAGAATACTAGATTAATAAATAACTCCTTTTCGATTAAATAAATTTGTTGGATACTTTAAGAGCTTGAACAAAAATAAACATTCGCTATTTCATAAATTAATATTAGTTTCAATTTTTTATAATTATTGGTCAATTGTTTTGATTTTTAAATATTTTTATTTTAAAGAGAAAAGATAAGAAAATTTCGAATCCCGGCCGGGGCATATCTTTTCTCTTTAAAATAATAATATTAATTTTACACGGACGAACAGATAATTCTGTAATACAATAATTATTATTGAGTATTTTTACATCCTAAAGACCGATATTTAAAAATAATTAGATGCATTTGATTTCAAATCAAATCCTTTACAAAAAATGAACCACATTAAGATACAAAAAACAAAACAAAACAAGAATAATTTTTTATGGCTATTTGTTAAGAATGAACTTAAAAAGACAAAGTAAATATATATATATTTCTAAAAACAGGGAACTGTAATTGGTTTAAACAGGTTTGACTCGACTGACAGAATAAATTACAATTACTCTAAAAATGAGCAATCATAATCATAAACAGAAGAAAATTAAAAACATTTCTAAAAATCGGTTTAACCTGTACCACTACAGCCCATGAACGGGTCTGGGGCTCAGTACATAGTAGAGACTGTACTGTTTCATGGACAACGGTTGTACAAGGAGGTTATTTGTCAATCGCTAGATTTTTCACCCTTTTTTTGGGTACCCTATGTTATTTATAATATTTAATAGAGGCTGGGTTATATTTTCCCGCTGCAAAAAGACTAAATAAAAGAATTCCCCGCAGCGGTATTTGAACCAGGATGGCAACTCAGTGCTAAAAAAAAGTAGTATATAATTTTAATAATGTCATTACATAATGATGGATTTATAAAAATCTATTAATATGCATAATTTTTCAAGATATACAAAAAATAGAATAGCGGTGAAGGTAGCAAAAATATACAGAGAATAATAATTAAATAAAATAAAGATCAATAATGATTTCATAGATCACTAAAGAGTATTTATAAAAAGAAAATAGAAAACTGAATTTATGCCGAGCAAAACAGAGGGGTATCGACCTCAGTTTAAGGCACTAAAAGCCGATAAAATAAAGAAGTGTCCTTCCGGAAAAGGATCAGGCCGCCTTTATATAAATGTTGGAGCTCCTGGGGGGTAATATGAGGTACCTATTGGATGTAGGAAGGGTTGGAGGGTTGGAGGGTTAGAGGTTGGGGGTTGGGGGTTAGAAGGCTGGAAGGTTCGAGGGTGGGTGAGCTCTGCTAGGGATATCGGAATCCGCTAATGTAGCTGGCCCCTGGGGTCACAGCTAGCGAGGCTATAGGCATCGGAAAGGAAAATATTGAAAAATAATCCAGTTAAATAAACAGATATATATGAAATAGATCCTGGAATAAATTATCTTATATTTGATAGTATAATTATAATGCTAGATTCAAAACTGAATACATATTTTAAAGGATAGACATTAATTTATTAAATCAAAAGGTAAAAGTAAGAATCATATGTTAATATTTATGATAAATATTGAGTAAATGTATTGATATAATTATAAATTACATCACATAAAAAAATTTATTTATTCTATTTCGAAGTAACCATTTACGTAGGATCACGCAACAACATTGCTTTGTTCTGGGCCTAAAACAACTATCAAACAACCATTGAATGAAACGTAAGTTTTTATACACAAGAAGTAAATAAATCTTGGTAGCAAAATGATCCAAGTTTGAAAAAAAAATCGGAATTCGCATGATTCCATTGATGTCACATAAGCAATGAAACTAAAATACGTTTACTAGGGAAAAAATAAATATTATTAGTAACTATAGGATAAACAATCGTTTATTCAAACTCCGATATTTTATGTATTTGTACATTCGGACATCCGTGTGAAGCCAATACCATTTAGCGTTACACTTAGCGCCCACTTAGGCCTTTGGGTCATGTCTTTCTGACATCATTTTTCACTTGTTTACCTTGTGCCCAAAGACGCTTATTAATCTATTATGTTATAACATAATTTAAGGTATATATTTTGAGTAAGAAGCCTTCACAAAAGACAGTGTTTTGAAGTAGGCCAATTTCTATCGACGGAGATCCTCTCGTTCCGATGGGGCCATTTAGCACGGTCCCTTTCCGCGGCGATTTAGCACAAGCTGGAAATTGCTCGGTTAACCAGCGTTATTAGCAGTAGGGCCGACCGGAGATATGGATCAGGGCCAAAACACCCCGCCCTACACGCACGCCTCCTCACCCCCCAGTTTATGGCCTCTAGGAAGCTTTCATATTAATTAAGTAATAGTTCGTTGGGCTTAGTCGTTATAGTGCTCTCCGCAGAGAAGTATATTGTCCCAGGGTATCGTATGTACCAGTGGCGCATCAATTAAATTTGATATCTGCGATAACAATAGGCAGTGAATAATTGTCATGAAATTTATGTTTATTAAACGGGTAAGAAATATATATTGCCATGCATGTAACATGTTATATTAACCGTATTAATTAAAATAATTAATCAAAAACATTTTATAATTGGAAGAAATTTGAATATTCTTAAAGTAATGAATTTATAGAACAGGATATAATACCAATGCAATTGCCAATTACTTTGCAGAATAGAGGAGACCAAATAACAACATATAAATTAACAAATTTTAATATATAGAATAAAGGCAGACATAAGTTTTCAGCTAGTGACGTACCCACATTACTATCAAGGTAAGATAACTAGATGCACTATCAATACCATCATAAAATCGACATATTACACCGACTAGAATAGAAGAGATGATATCAGTAACAATTTAGCGACCATCAAGAATTAGTTATAATAAGGGGAGATTTTGAAGACCAAATGTAGCCAATGGAAGCCCAGAGAGTTCGAAATACAGGCAAACAGAAGTTGACCACACAGAACTAGTCAAAGGCCAAAAGCGAACGAAGGATTTTTTTTAGGGAATACACGAACCATAGCCTTGGGGTGTTAACCAACAATAAACACATCGGCATGATGTTCTACATTCGTCTGGAAAAAAGTTCAAAGGATATGCCGCACAACGCACATGGTCAAGATTTTTGTATGCTAACTAGTTAAACAAAATAATGAACATAAAAGGGAGGATATAAATTTAATACTAATAATAATAGTACTAATAATAATAACCCCATAATGTAGAATACATTATGGCATTCAAACATACAAGTGCAAAGGAGAAATCGAAAATCCTGAAAGATGAGATAAACTAATCAGAAGCCAGTCAATCGAGGTCCAGCCAATCAGTGACCACTCAGTCACTTCAATCAGATCACTGGAAGAATAGGTTCCACCTCCGGACCCGAAAAGCTATAAATACTGAATTACTGGAGGACATTTTCATCTTATATTAGTCAGAGCAGAATTCCTGGTTAAACTTCGGCAAAGAATTTGACGATATGGTCGAAGCCTTAAGGAATAGGAGATGAATGGATTCTAAATATTGTTCATGGCAATTTAATAGAATATTTAGAATAAATATCTTACAATGGCTCATATAAGCTCAATTATTAGATCATTGTTTCATACATCAGTTCAAACGGCATGGACTTAAATAATATAAAATAATTTGCTCTTTTCTCTATCAAGAGGCAATGTTCAATTCAAGAATAACTAAGATGATAGGCAGTTAATTTTATGCATAAACTATTCTTAGACTAATTATAAGCTATAATTTATACCTTAAAAAATTCTTAAAACTAAATTTTCACATCAGATATTATTTTCCCAAAACAGAAGTGACATGTCTGAAAATTTTCAAATGTCAAAATATTATATTACTTTCAAGACGGCAAAAATACACAACTGATTAAGTTACTTTCAGTCTAATTACTAATTAGGGATCCAAAAGTAAGACCTATTGAAATTCAGTAATCAGCTACCCTTAATTAGGTAGCAGCCTTCGAAACACGTGAATTCAAAACTTCGCATTTCCACGAATATCAAAACACATCCCTTCTGTTGAAGAATGACAATATAATATCAACGCAGTTCCTCACAAAATCAATAATAAGGGGATTTCAAAATTACTACTGAATGACTTATGATTGTATTACGCAATCACGAGAGTGAATACAATCCAATTGGATCTTCTATCTTCATTGGAATATTGAACCGACCAATTGTGGAAAGCACACCGCTGTACGAGGAGGCAATTGATACTTCAGAACCACAACGAGATTAGCTTAAAATCGAATCACTGAGTCAGCCCAAAATTTGCCATAAATTATAAAAATAATATGTCTCAAATAATCTGGATGTTCGACCTACAAGCCTCAGGTGATACAGCAGAATTATGGTAATCCTCCAGTCAAGCTCTCGCCTGCCATTAGCTGTCCTGACCATAGGCCCGCCATTCTAGTTCTTTCCCGTCAGATCAATATATTTCATGTGTTGTTTGAAAACCTCGAGGAATTTTTAGCGTGAGAATGACCAGTTTTCACAACTATGAAACATAAGAGGAAGAAGATGGCCCTGGTAGAGGTCAGGAAAATTCTTTTATATTGGGACAACTTTTTATTTGAGAGCCAATGTATTTCAACATTGGGTGATTTAATCACTCAAAATGGCCTAATCGTTGGCACATTAGTTCTTATTAGTGTATAATTTTATCCTGCATTCAATTCCGGCTGTGGAAGATTTTGTTCTATTAGCAACCGGGGATAGGATCCTTCTGCGGTTCAACAAGCCACTGTAATTTAGGCACACCGAAAAAAATGCAAAATCTGACGGTTGAGCGTGATTTACGACAAATCACCTATCTTCACAACCGTTGTCCATTGGACAGTAAAGTCTCTAACACGTACTGTACCCCACTCCCTTCATGGGTTGTAAGTATATTCACGCATAAGTTTATCGACAGCGCTCCTGACTATTTCTATAGGATATCTTCGGGCAACCGTTTCCTCATCGATAAAAAGAATTTGAGAGATATGAAGTTTATTTTTTTATAAAAGTAGATTGAAAATATTATAATGATTCTTGTTATAAGTGAAGCTATAGACAGTACAACTAATCATATGGGAGAGCTTAATAGGCAATCTATATACGGTAGGGCCCTAACCCTTTGGGATCCCTTCATCGCTAACTTAGCCCGACGAGTTAGAGAGTGAGCACTAAGAGGCTTATGAATGGTTCCTGATGATGGTTCAACTTGGGCAGGTCCCAGTTCGACTTTGATGTGCCTCGCTGCAGTTAGTGTAAGGAACCCTCGGGTGCCTACTTCCAATTGTCGTCACCTCCTTCCAATCGTCAGTATTTGAATATCATCAGCCCTTCAATGCTAGCTTCATATTTAATTTATGTTTACTTCGTCATCGCACGTCTACCTCTCTGCCTCCTGTACCTCCACGCACTTCACTTAATTAAACAAGGTCTAATCAATAGGGATGAATGGGATTATAAATCAGTTCTGATTTTTAATTGATTTATACGTTTACATAATTCGTTTTTACAAGAAGTAATTTAGGCTAACATAAATAAAATCTAAGCGATTGCAGGTAGACTGAACAGGTAATTCAGTTTTATAGCTTAATTTCAACCCTCCTTTTTTACATCATGTAATATTAAACTTTTTTAAACTATAGGAAAAAGTTTATCAACATAATTTAATCATGAGATGTGAATTAAACATTTGTAGTTTCGCAACAAAAAAAATCTTCTTCACAACTAATCAAGGGCCTTGGATTAAGAACATGGTAGAGATTGCAATGTTTTTTAAGTGAACGGTTGTGCAGGGTGGTGAAATGGCGAATATCACATTCAACTACCAGGTTTTCTCCTCAATGAAGGTTCGTCCATTTTATAAAATCTGGGTGAACCCCAGGAGGGTCTGCGGATTCCATAGCAAGTATCCAGCTTCTTATGTAGGCAGTTAGGATAATAATAAAAAATAAAGAGGACTATTATACATTAATTTAGATCTTAAGGTTTCGGAGTCTTAAAGGTAAAAATGGATCTTAGGTACTCCAATGGAGATATTGATTATTTATTATATATAATTTTTTTTTTATTGAGAGTTTCCCAAAACTTGGTGTTTTCTATAACCAAAGATTACAAAAGTATTTTTTTTTTCATGCCTTCCTGTCAAGAGCAACTTCACTGAGATCATATTCTGCCATGTCTTCCTGAACTTACTTAATACATGAGTAATTATAATTATTCATTATATATCATAATTATTAATTAGGTAACAATTCTTTATTAATTTGATTAATTAGTTATTTTATACCTAAGATAAAAACAATTACGAAGCAAGGAAAACATAAATTACAAATATACAATACGATTGAAACTACTAGTTTTCTGGTAATATATATGGTTGGCAACTAAGTCATTGCCGATTTCAAATAAGAAGGCAAATTCAGAATTTTTGTTTAAAAATATAACTTCATTCAATTAGATATTGCCCGTTCTTGTCGATGACCTTTTTCCATCGTTCTGGCAGCGTAAAAATTCCCCGTTCGTAAAATGTCTGGTCTTTGCTATTAAAAAACTGAATTAGGTGTGATCTGACATCATCCGCGTTGTTAAAAATTTTACCATTTAAAGAGTCTTGCATAGAACGAAACAAATGGTAATCCGAAGGCGCAAGGTCAGGGCTATATGGTGGGTGTGACATAACATCCTAACCCAGTTCCAATAATTTTTGCCGAGTAACCAAAGATGTGTGGGGCCTTGCGTTATCATGATGGAAAACAATACCCTTCCGATTTGATAATACCGGCCGCTTTTCTTCAATTGCATCCTTCAGTTTGTCGAGTTGTTCAACATACACATTTGAATTTATCGTTTGGTCTGCGGCATGAGTTCAAAATACAAAATTCCTTTGTGATCCCACCAGACTGACAGCATAATCTTTTTTTGGTGAATATCTGCTTTTGATGCTGTTTGGGCTGGTTGATCTTGCTTCACCCATGATCTCTTGCGAGTAACATTGTTATAAACTATCCACTTTTCGTCGCCAGTAACTAGGTTCTTCAGAAATGGATCATTTTCATTGCGTTTCAGTAGCGAATCACATATGCTAATCCGTTGCGTCAAATGGATTTCCTTTAGCTGGTGAGGGATCCATAAATCAAGTTTCTTGACATAACCAAGGGTTTTTAATTTTTTTTCAATGCATGTATGCGACACATTGAGCTTCTCTGCAATGTCTCGTGTTGTGCTGTGACGATCTGAATCGATAATGGCCTTGATATGGGTTTCATCCACTTCGACTGGGCGGCCAGATCGTTGTGCATTTTTCAGTGAAAAATCACCGGAACGAAATCTTTCAAACCAATTTCGACACTGCCTTTCTTTTAAGGCTTTATCTCCATATACGGCACATAACTTCTTTTGTGCTTGCGATGCGTTCTTGCCTTTTCGGAAGTAATACAATAAAATGTGTCGGAAATGCACGTCCTGTTCTTCTATTTTTAAATTGGGATAAAAACAAAACTAAAGAACTAATCAAAAAAATTTTTTTACTAATTAAACGTAGAAGTCAGAAAAAAATATAGGTTAGATGCTCTGGCCACGTTAACAAAACAAAAGAAAGTGTAGAGTGAATCTATCGACAAAAACGGCAATGACTTAGTTCCCAACCCTATATTAAACCTTCCTTGTCCCAGAATAAATAAAGAATTTATAATTTATTTATTATTTATTTCCTTCAATACTTTGTAACACCAGCTCTTTCAAGTCCACCAGAACTGAATTCGAAAACGAGTACTGACGAGAGGACCGTATTATATAAATATCAAACTTGATGAAAAATATGATTCGCACGTTATTATTAACGATAAGCCAATTAAGGGTCGTATTAAGGCTGGAAGAAGATGGATGATTCGGTCGGCGGTGCAATTAGTTAGTACACACTTGGGATCGGCCTCTAGCGCGCTCTGGGGTGAATGGGTCACCTCTTGGTGCCTTCGGGTCCTCTCTTATTATTTATTATGCATCTTCTCTCTGCGTGTTCATTTAACTGGCATATGTATATATATATATATATATATATATATATATATATATATATATATATATATATATATATATATATATAAAAGAACAATTCATAACTATATACCACCTGAAAGAAGAAAGCGTGGAAGACCAAAGAGAAAATGGATGGAGTACGTGGAGGAGTGCATGGCAGCCAGAGGACTCCGTGAGGAAGTTAGATGGACAGAGAGCAGTTGCTTTTGGGTATTGGGGATATGACTCATTAAGTTGTAAAAAAAAAAAAACGAGTATCAGATCTAATATTTCGAGTAATATAGAGTTATATGATAGCATGGAAGCGGGTTTGCTCAGTGGTAGAGCGCTTAGTTGTCATGAAGAAGGTTTCAGTTTCAAAATCGGCTGTGACAAGTAATTTATTTAATCTGTTAACAAACCCAGAATGGATCCTGAGAGATCGGGAGACACTCATGGGGCTCACACAGCCCCTTTAATGTGGGTACCCAAAATAGGGGAAAACCTAGCGGTGTAGCATGATCTTGAACAAATCACACCTCCCGACCGTTGTCCTAGAAACAGAATAATCTCTACCACGTACTGAAGACTCATTATGGGTCGTAGTGGTACTGGGTTTTTTCTATTGCATAATTTTAATCATAAGTTCTGTATATAAATATAAAATAAATCAATGCAAATTTAAAAACTTCATATAACAAAGCATCTAAATAATTGGGGGAGTACCTAACCTGTCAAAGCTTCGTTAATTCAACCATCATTAGGATATACGTAAAAAAATATATAATATTTTATTGAACGTCGCGGTTTACGGTCGATTTTTCTGATTATTGTGTTTATTTGTTTATTCTGTTATTTTATGCAACGATGGCTAATCGGACGATATTATAGTGGGCCATAAATTTTTCTTATCGAAATATAATCAGGATAGGATATTTTATGGATTACCTGACATCGTACAGGCTCTGGATCCCCATTCAACGTCCCTTCCGATTGACGGCAAGGGTTTTTTACTCCCTTTTGAAATAGGTGAGCTTTATGTCAGTGATTTTTTTCTTAGTTGTTAATTTTTTATTTAATTCATTTATTCCCTGTAATGTCTGAATTGACGACGCATATACAAGTTAGTTAGTTTCCAGCATTTTAAAGATTTAGACCTTTATTATTTTAGGTTTTCCAGTTGCATTCTAATGCTTACTTTATCACACTTTTTAAGTTTTTGGTCATTTCACTAGTATGTTTAATGTTTAATAAATCCATGACGGATTAAGTAGCCAATCAAAATGTATTTGTAATAATTAATATAGATCTATTTTATCATGAATAACTATGAAGGTAATCAGCGTTAATTACGGGTTTATAGAGGTCATTATCGTTTTAGGGGCAACTTCTAGTCCATAAAAACATTAGTTTAATTAGCAAAGCCTAGCCTAATTTGTTTCCACTCCCCTAATAATATGAAGAAACTTGGCTCATAATTAATAGTTATAAATGAAAATATTAAAAAATGATTTCAATTTATAATTACTAAAATGTCAATAATAAGCAATGTACAGGATATTTTTAGGATAGCCTAATTATTTCTTTATTAAACTATGATAATTGGCAAAGAAATTTATTTACATTAAAAAAAATAACATAAACATTTTCCAAACTGTTGCTCTCAACGCAATTAAATTTTTAATGGTTTAGATCGATCCAAAGTAAATAAAAGTTTTTATTGATTAATGACAAAATCTATTACTCTATTACTTTTATATCTTAATTATTATTAATATCTAATGTTTTTCCGCCTTGATTTTGTGTATTTTCGGTGACTTATTGCTTATTTTTATTTATTTTAAATGGCACTGATGTAACCAGGATATAGAGAACTGATGTAAACACCAACTGATTTTTATTTCAAGCCTTTTGCAAAAAATATTCACATTTTTTTTTATCTGTCCATTTTTTGTTAATCTAAAAGGACCTAACCCCAGAAAAAAGTTTTTTGTCTATCTATATTTCTCTCTCCTAATCATTTTCTCTCATTATCTCTTTCTATCTCTCTAATATTAAAGAATGTAATGTAATATGTTCACATTTTACTCTCCCTGACCCTTGATCAACCTAAAATTAAGTACATAAAAAAATATATGCACGAGATATATAAGCCGATCAATTGATTGGGTTATTTCTTTTATTTAAAAGAAAATTAACAAATTGATCCTCTTTTTGATTTTCAAGTAATATTCTTATTAATCACTAACAGTTAGATATGGTTCGATAATTACAAAGAAAAATTAATCGAAATATAACAATACTGAAATCTGACCTTGACAGTCTGACATTCTACTATGATCTTCGATACCTTAAAGTTTTAAGATAAACGATTGTATATTAATCTGAGAGAAGAGTTGGAATCATAATATCCATGTCACAGGGAAGACAGCAAAAGCCATAATTCATATTTTATTATAACTTATAAAACTAGTTCTTTCACAATTCATGTATTATCTATAGAGAGAAATTTTGTATTTTTTTTTCTCTTTTTTTTCTTTCATCATAGAATCGTTCAATCTAATATCTAAGAAAGGGCAGATAAGAGAGAAACTATCAACATACCCTTAGCTCTCATCGTCGACCTAATGCTAATTAAAAAAATCACCACAACTAATCAAAAGTGAGATGATGACTCATCATCAATCTCTCTGTAACCAGGAAACTTTTTTCACGGAGTTACGACAAAAATAAACTACTAAATAATTCATTCCCGTGAAAGTTTTGTTAGTTCTGGGGGTAGGGCAGCTCTGAATAAATATTATACTCTGCCGGGGAGAGTTCACATTCATAAATTATTAATATGTCCCGGAAATTTCATTTATTATTTATTTATACTTCTAATCTATCTGGAAAAGTCAATTATTTATTGAACCGGAGATAATTTTTTTTTTTTATTTATCGCAACAGATCCATGAGGAAGTAGTATCGCTGCAGGATAGCAAATCGTTGGGGGTGGATTTGCGGGCAGTTGGATCATTAGGAGGAAAATGTTGCAATAATGTGCTCCTATCGCATTTATCTCCCGATAAGGCTGTCATCTCGCTGTATTCTGCAATAGTCGTAAACGCTAATCCACTATTTTATTATTCCGTATAATTTTATCTTTCCGATAATTATTTGATCTCTTAATAATAATAAATCATAAAAAAAATTACCCTGGTGTAAAAGGCCAGATATTGATGAAAGAATAGGAGACCGGAACTGGAAATATTAATTAATCACATTTCTAGCGGTTAATATATTCTATATTATCATAAAATTCATGTACATAGTATATAATAAATTTAAATGTTTCAGAAAAAACGCTAACAGGAAATTACATAAAACAAGAATGCCCCCTAGTTCTTGCATTAATTGGATCAAGTGTCACAGTTACGTGGACTATATAAGAATATTAATTTTGATTGTAAAATTCAGATTCTCCAGTACCATATTAGCGCTTTTACAGGTTAAGTTTCTTATCAGCTTATTATTTCTTAAATACTTCATCATTTTTTTTCTGAAATCTGTCGGCTTATAAATTTATTACAATTAAAAATTCTTTCTAGTAATTAAAAAAAAATATAGTAAGCGAAAATCGCTCTTTGAAAGAAAGTTTTCAACTGTTTTAGGTTTTATAAAACTTCTGCACTTTAGAAAAGAAAAGTTCACTTACAATAGCATGCTATCTCTTTAGTCTTTTGAATCCCCTGGAGTTACTCGACTTGGAACATGAAAGGATTGCTAATAATTTATTATCAGGTTCCATAGCATTTTATTTTATTTTTATAATCCCTAAAAAAAAAAGAAATTGAAAAATGAAAAAAAATGGTTTAAAATTTAATTATAGCTCTTAAGCCTTAAAAAAAAAGTTGGAATTTCAAACACAAAATATGAAAAAAAAATTAGCAATTACACTGTTACATTTTTATTAATACCACAGATAGAACCATTGATTTATTTTATCCCTTTTTCAATTCGTTAAAAAACATTTTAAATTTAAATAAAAGTTTTATGAACCTCCAAGAGTTGTAATCAAATTAAAAATTTTCTTATTGCTCTGAACCCGTTAAAAACATTAAACAATTATAAATTAAATATTTGCAAAAAAATTAAAGTATTAATGACTAGAATTGAAAGCGATTGTTAATAAGCTAGTTTTAAAAGCATTCAGTTTCAAGAGATTCTATTTTTTATTTATATGTTCATTTACTCCATTATCATTCTCACCGGTCCTTATCAGATTTATTTAAAGCACACCAAGTATCAAACTTTTTTTTTAGGGACGTTTGTTAACTTTTCACGTTTATTAGACGATTAATTTGTTTCAACTAAAGATCTTAAGACAATGATTAAGGATCTGTAACACTTCTGTTAACTGTTAATTTTAAGGTATTGGAGAAAAGATATTGTTTTTAGCATAACTGAGATTAGAAAAACTGTGTATATACATCTTTTAAAATCGGTCGATTTAAGTTTGAGAAACTGAAATAAACGATTTTTTTTTTTTTACAACAACCAATGGTACCACGATTTTTTTTCAATAAAAATAAAAATATTAATTTTAAAGGATGTTTGTTTTCAGAATATTATAAATTGCTTGTTCGCTTAGCTTGCTATATCCCTGAAAACACTGTTGCACTCAGGTGCACCTAAATTTTCAATACATATTTTTTCAATAAATATTATCTCCTCATCTGTAAAGAATTTTTCTAGTACTCAACCTAGGTTGAAAATCGAAAATAATAAAATTTATATCTTTTATACTATTGTTAGATGTTATAATTTTTTTAAATATTTTACTTGAAAATAATGAAACTTTTTCAATAATATATGGCTTCCAAGTATAACATCGAGGGGAATAGAACAGCAAGCTCCTGATTATTGTACACAATATAATACAATTTGTAGGTTTAAATTGAACAAGTCCAGGAGGAGAAGACAATAAGAAATATGACGAAGTGGCCATTACGCTAAGAGAGAGAAGGTGATTCCCCCAGAGGCGTCCACTCTGTTCCTCCCTCCTTTCCTCTCCCCCCACTGCAAGTCTCCACCGGCTTTAATTTATTAATACATTCCGTACTTGGAATAAATTGAATAATACATATCTCCATATATACTGAAATTAACACGAGTAAGAGCGTGAACGAGATGTTTCTGGTACAGGTAAGCTTAAAAAAAAATGGAAACCTATTTTGAAATAAAAACTCTAATAATAAGCTTCTAGCTATATATATGAATCCTCTTTAGCAAAGCACAACATAAAGAAAAAGTAAATAATTCAATTAGAATTCAATCTTTTTATTTTAATAAGGTAGTATCCTTGGCCCAATCCTTTATACATTTTACACGGCTGACATCCCAACTCATCCTAATACTATCCTTACCACGTATGCTGATGATACATGTGTATTATCAGTCAACACCAATCCAGTTATTGCATCCCAAAGCCTCCAATTCCATATCACTGATCTTGAGGAATGGTGCCAAAACTGGAGAATTAAAATAAATTTTCAAAAATCACATCAAATCACTTTTACCTTACGTCGTAAACCAATGACTTCCTGCCCTTCAGTATCCTTTAATAATATCTCACTGGTGCCTGTAGAACAGATCCGATACTTATGGTTGCACCTCGACAAACGATTAACCTGGAATCCTCATACAAGACTGAAAAGACAAGAAACCGCTCGACGTTTGAGGCTACTTCAATACTTACTAGCCAATGCTCTAAGCTCCCAATTAACTACAAAAGACTCATCTACATGACCATCATACGACCTATTTGGACTTACGGAGTAGAGCTATGGGGCTCTACTAAGCCATCGAATTCCTCTCGTATCCAATCCCTACAATCCAAAATCCTTTGTAAAATCCTCAGTGGTCCTTATTTTGTTAAGAATAAAGTCATCCATAACGACCTTAATGTCTCTTTTGTTGCTGATTTGGTTTTGTTGCTACCGAACCCGGTATCTATCCTTTCATAGCAAACTTCATTCCCACTCAAACCCTCTAGTTTCAAACCTAGCTTCCTCTTCAATTCCCGATAATCCTCCGAGGCGTCTGAAAAGAAGATGGCCACGTGACCTTCTTATTTGAACTTTGATTTGAGTACTACCAGTGGGTAGTTTCTCTACTTGTCATTCTCATGTCATTATGTAACATGCATTCTATTTACTTGTTGTATAATTGTAATACAGTTGTAAATATCAATAAATAAATTTAAAAAAAAAATTTAATAATTTATTCATTGAAATTTACAACTGTATAACTGTAACAAGTAAATAGCAGGAATGGTACCTATTGGCATGAATAAAGACAAGTAGAGAAGCTAACCAGTGGTAGGACTCAAATAACAAGTTCAACCAACAAGGCCACGAGACCATTTGCTTTGGTTTGAAACTAGTGGATTAGAGTGGGAATGAAGTTTGATATCGGATTCGGACCAAAACTGCAACGAATGGGATATTAAGTTCATTGTGGATTACTTTGTCCGCAACAAAGTAAGGGGCATTGTGAATTTTGCGAAGGATTTTGGATTGTAAGGATTGAATACGAGAGGAATTCGATGGCTTAGTGAGCGCCAATGCTCTACTGCGTAAGTCTAAATGAGTCTAATGATTGTTATGTTTATGAATCTTTTGTAATTAATTGGGAACTAGAAGTGTTTGTCTAGTAATGTTGAAGTAGGCCAGCCAGGAATAACACGGCCAGCCGTGAAAAGAGGGGATATGGCTGGCCGTGAAGCGAATCCAGGATAGCCGAGATGGATAAGGAAGTACCACGGAGAGGTGAAGGTCCCGGGTTCGAGTCCCGGTCCTGTTCATATCTTTTCTTTTCAAATAAAATATTGAAAAAAGAAATATTTTGACTCAAAAAGAAAAAAAGTATATAGAATTTCCATTACCAATTTATAACTACGTGTATGTTTTCATAACATAGCTGTATAAAAAATAATTTGTTATGTACATAAATCTATTATGTAGATAAACGGAATTAATACAAAATACATGATATGCCTGTATTACCTTTAATTAAAATTATGAAAAAAGTAACTGCATGTTTGAGGAGATCTAATTATTTAGTTTTAAAACTACTTGTGCTAAAACTGCGAGACTACTTTTCTATTCCTTTAGACAAGTCGCTATAAGCTTGGTGTAAAGATTTAATTTGTCCTAGTTGCACAGATTTTGTCCCGTGGCAAATGTTTTATACAAAGCTAAAAGAGGCAACATTTTTTCCCCCTCATGTCTGAATAATTCAACCCTCCACTTAATTTTCTGGGATGTGTAATTTCAAGGGTAGATAAATTATTTAAGATAAAAACACAAGCAAGTAAAAAACCTTGTTTTTTCATAGAGAGAAGTTATATTTCCTGTTAAAATAATTAATTGAGTTTAAAACCTTAAGCGATACAGCAATATCCGTTTATTATACCGTTTTATTGTTAAACATTTTTTTAAATATATAAACGAAGTGTTTATCTTATTGTAATCCGTATCTTCTTAAACATACATAGTCGAACCCAGTCCCAGTAGGATAGGGTGAATTGGTAAGTTATCCCATCGATGTCTTATTCTAGTACTCTCAGCAGATTTCAGACTTGGTTCTGTTCTCAGTCGACAATTTATGACTCCCCATCAAGTATTTTGTTTTTTATGCCTATTGAAAAAATAAATGCAAACTTTTCATCATCCCATAATAAAGGATGAGACCTTATATAGTAGCTCATTCCGATGCAGAGTTCCTGCAATTGTTATACCTTCATATTTAATATGTTATTATTTGAGTGCTAGTTTTTTAATAATGCGCCTATATGATTGTTATAAAAAACATCTCTATAAATTGTGTAGAGGATTAGGCCGAGAATGATGCCTTGAGGAATACCTGCAGATTGAGAAAAGAAGGATGAATAATCATCATTATTATTTACTTAGAATTATCTGTTTCTGATAAAGGATTGGATAATGATACAGTATGTAGGGGGTAGGAATTTACGGAGTTTGTAAAGCAAACCCGGGAGCCATACTCCGTCAAAAGCGTTTGCCACGTCGAGAAAGACCGCCGAACAAACAGGAAATATAGCGTTTGAAAGCAATGTTGTTGCCTCCGTAATGTTTTAAATGTTCGACAGGCTTCAAAGAGCTTATTCCATCCACTACTAAACCCTTATTTTAATTTCCATTATCTGTTCCAAAGATCTAGTTTAATTGAAAAAATGCTTATCAATTTTCTTAAAACATATGGAATGAAGAAATTCAGTCTTGGAGTCAATAAAACCAACTAAAAACAGAACCCTTTTCTATCTAAAGAATTAACTATTAAGCAATAGCAGCAAGAATTGACTACTAAACCATTTTAATACTTAATAGCCGAAGTAAATAATTGATATTGTTAATAGAAATACTATTGCGTTGTCCTGTTAAAGAAAGGATTTTCAATAGGTCTCCATGATAGAGAATCTTAGGCCTGTAAATCAGCCACTGGAGTATATAAATAAGTTTGTTCCCATGAGGTTTACAACTGAATATTTTCAAGGTAAAAGAAGTTTCAGGCTAATATTTTACCTGAATTACCTACTAATTTAGTTGAAAATGAAAATTATACAACAATATTAATTGAACATCGATTTCTCAAAAGATGAGCACTGCTGATCTGGCAAAACTGAATAATTTACTAGTTATTCCCTAATTTTGGTATTAGTTGTTACGTTATATTCACTAGACCATTTTTTCTATAGTTATTTCGGAATGGAAATCCTTCCTCTATCCTCTCCACATGGATCCGTCACTAGTATCAAGTCCAACTAAAATGTATTGACGGAGCTATCCAAAAATTGGTGGAAATGGTAACATAAGCCGAACCAACATTATTGATTCCTATTGCCGAGGCGAACGGGCAACAGCTTTCAGAACAAAGTTGCCCGTGCGTTCCGATTCTTTTGTTCCATATTGAACAAGCCCTCAATGCTCTACGGCCGGAAGGAAAAATCAAACGGATGTAAAACTGAATCCCTCGGTAGTGGTTTGTTGGAGTTACCGCTATTAAGGGAGAGAGAGCAACAAATTTTACTTATGCATTAGAAATTGCATTATGAGAGACGCTTTAAAAAGAGAGTAGAGTAATTCAGTATGATGTGAGCTGGGTTCTGTTCTCCAAGTCATGAGTTCGAAAACGGCTGTGGCATATAATGTATTTATACTGTTTACAATAATCGATCCTATGGAACAGGGACAAAAGATAACTTAATTGCCTTAATGTATAACTTAATCATTAATGCTAAATAGCTAAGTGACAATGGATCGAATTATTTTACCAATTTCCAGACAATTAATTGCACACTGACTATAAGCGTTCTGAACGAAAATAAATCAAACAGGATTAACGAGAAAAATAATATTTAAATCTAAATATTGAAAAGTAAAAAGAGAACTTACATAAATGTTAAGACCGTTGAAAAAATTCCAACGAAAAGCCCTTAAGTCTCCAAACTAAAACAGAGATTGAAATCATCATATCCAATATTGGACAGATGATTTCAAATTCTGTTTTAGTTTGGAGACTTAAGAGCTTTTCTTTGGAATTTTTTCCACAGTCTTAACATTTAAATTTAAACTTATTGAAAACTATAGAAGGAGAAGAAAATTACTGGATAGAGGTCAAAGAAAGAATTCCTTAAATATAGATAAACTATTTATTAGGGACAGACTTTTCTAATAAATAATAGATCTCTATTTACTTTCCCATATATATATATATATATATATATAAGGTCACCTATATTTTTTTTTACAAACTATATATTATAATGATAAATAAATTAACTGTGAGATCAGGCCAGCCTACTGGATCCCACCCAGCATTTATAAAGGAGATACTAATATTTTCATAATAAATTAATTAGTGGAAAATTGGAAGAATAATCGCGAAATTACCTTGTTTAACCGTTCACTTGGAAACAATTTAGTCTCTACCATTCACTACCCACATGGGTTATAGTAGTACAGATTTATGTATTTTTTAATAGTTCGTTAATTAATACTATGAAAATGAAAAGAATATTGTGAGATATAAGAATTTTAATAAATATTGTGTTTAGTATTATAAATTTCACATTATCTCTGTCCGTCCTGAAATGTTATTCCCAGGATATTCTTCTTAAGTCTCCCCTGGTCCATATATATATATACACACACACGTATATATATATATATATATATATATATATATATATATATCAGATATATAACCGTCATCATATTTTGGGTACCCTATTTTTATAATATTTTATAGAGTGTCCTAGATCGTATATGACCCATCTCCGGCTGCAAAACAGACTACATGAAAATCTTGCCTGGGCGGGATTTGAACCAGGATTTCCGGCATGGCAACTCAGTGCTCTACCACTGAGCCATTCCACTTTCATCTATATATAATAATCTATTTAAGAATCAATTTTTTCATAACTCGTAAGCTATAATTAATATTATCGCTTTGTATATTTGTAAATCAAGCATCAGGTTCAAAATACTTTCGACCAATTGAAAAATCTTCATATTATATTAGTACTATCGGTAGTCGAAGAGGTGCGATTTGCAAATAAAGTGTATTTAATATTATTATTTTATAAATTTAATCTATCACAGCAAGTCTTGTAGTAATTAGGAAAAAATTATTTACGACGGGAAAAAAAATCCCTAAATACGGGAAAATAAAGAGAAATTACTCGACATGTGTAGGGACAAAAGCCAGGCCTCTCTTGCGTTAGCTTGTGAGGAATCTTTTGTCTTCATTTTGCCGTATAATTTCTAAAGACTGTTTTTTAATCTTTCGTTTTTTCATTTCAGCGCTTTTCCTCCCTACATTTACTCTAACACCTTTGGGATGTTTTATGTGTACACAAAATAACTCGTGTGAAATGTTCTGTATCTTTATTAACTACCGTCAAATGATACTGGAAGATTTAAAACAAATTCTGGTCATTTTTGATAAATTACCCATCGATTCTATGGTATTTAAAATAATATTAAACTCATTAATTACTAAAACACTATAACTTCTTTATAAAAACATATTCAAATAAAGTGAAATGTTTCTCCATAAAAAGAAGAAAAATTTATGCTTCATAAAATTTTTTTTTTGAGTTTCATATCGCTGTGTTCCGGGCTTCCGTGGTGAGGAGCGATATGAGCCGACAAAAAATAATGTAAATATTAAAAAAAATCTTGAACAAATATAAAAGCATAAAATGCCAGCCTAACAAGTATATAGTGTACCATCTACTGTTATCGTTTTATAATGGTGTAAATATCTACCAATATTTATGTTGTTTATAATTTATATTTGTTTATATGTAGCTGTCCACTGAGTCCAAGAAAAAACGTTGATTATTCAAATTATTTCATTAAAGAAGGCTAGAATTGTTATTATTGTAAATATAAAATAGTTTAAGTTTTACTGGTGTTATGAATATTTTACTTGTTTACAATAATAATTGAACTATAAGTTCATTACTGAACTATTAAAAGAAATATTTTTTAAAAACAACAAAACTATTGGTAGTATAACTTTTTCTTGTATCGTAATACATATTTTAGTAATATTGACAAAAAAAAAGAAACACGCGAAATAGGATAAAAATAGGCCTACTATATCATTGGCCCAGCAGACCGCAGTCCATATTTAACAATAGCCTATAGCCGATATTAAATATTAATAATGGCTTATTTTGGGAGATATCATTCCCCGAAATTTATGAAAATGATTTGATTTTCACGTCCAACAACATAAGATTAGTACGTTCAGTAATACTTATTCAATAAAATAACATGAAAGGCTAACCAATTGAAACAAAAAACTAGAGATTAAAGGGAATACCCTTTTACTACTAAATAATTTTAGACACGTCATTCCAAATTGTAATTTAATTCTTTTTAAATAATCCATCATCGAAAAATAATTCTGCTACACCAGTGATTACTCTTACAGATATCAAATAGGAATGAAAACAGGCCAATTATATCAGGTTTTAATTAATGTGAGAGGTTGCTAAGTGGTAGAGCACTGAGATGCCGTGCCGAAAGTCCTCGTTCGAGACCCGATCGCTGGCAATTTTTTATATAATCGGTCAAGTGGCCGAAAAAGGATCTAGGACCCTTCTGGGGCTCACCCAGCCACTATTAAGTGGTTATCCACAAGGGAGAAAACCTGACGGTCGAATGTGATCTTGCTGCGCACCCGTTGTACAAGAAACAGTACAGTTTCTACCATCTACTGAACCCCAAACACATCATTGGTTGTAGTGGTACAGATTTTTTGTTAATAATTATACAATAATATTAATAATAATAATGCTTGCCCGAAGGCTCTATACCGACACAATATCTTATTTTTGAATCCCTTCAACGTTAGCGGATAAGATTCAGATTCATAAAGAACAGTTTGAACGATGATAGTGTTTTAATTTAGACGCAGACTTAATAATTTGGATACCGTAAAATAACAAGTATTCTGTTCCTTTAACGACTTTAATCCATTATTTTCTTTAAATTTTCTTATTTTTTAAGTTATCATGGAACCCAACTACTTAAACATCTCGACATGTTCAAAGTTACATTAGATATGAAATATGTTTATATCATCACCGTTTATATTATTTGTGTTATATTGTAAATAAAATCTTGGAGGATGCGAAAAAAAAAAATATTAAGGATAAACTTCCCTTATCCAAATTTACTACGAGCCCCAATCAATTGCTTCATATTTGCTATATTTCTTAACATATTTTGTAAGATAAATAGCACGTGATGAACTAGGATTATTACATCCGGTATTTATTTTCTAGATTAGTAAAAATTCAAAAGTTTTAATGATTATAGCCTAAACGACAATCAGAAAATGGCGAAGTACTCAAATTACCCAGGAGGATATTACTTAATATTCACGAAGAGAAAAAAATAGAGAAAAAGAAGCATATAAGAGAAAGGATTTGTATCAAGGCTCTAAGGAAACACCCAAGAGGCAGTAAAACATTTTCTCAACGACTGTCCTGCCTTTATGCGAGTTCTTCCCTCTTCTTGACGCACCTGCGGTGGAATTAAGAAAGTTTTAATTATCAAGTTGTTCTGAGGTGATATGAGCCCTTCAATTGAAACATAAAAAGTTTTTACTGCTAAATTAATTCAGGCATTTCTCGTTGAAGTCTTTAAGAGACTTCTTAAAAGAACTCAACCTCCGGAAGGAGTACAATCAAAACTGAGCCAGGAAACTTCCAAGAAAGTAAAATGAAAAAGAACTTTTAGCTAACCGATTAAAATCGGTAAGCAAGAGTTTCCATTGAGGGTGGAAGACAATCAATGAATTTCTTGAATAGGATGGAACTATTTATTTGAAACCCATGTTTCGACCACATTCTTCAGGGCTGGATATACGAGATAAAAATAAATTAAAATTTTATTATTATTTTTTGAAAAATAAGTACTATAACATTGGGGTATGAGTACCAACAACAAAGATGAGAAACCATAGAAAAAAAATTAAAAATATTAAGAATAATTGTAATTGATTAAGTGGATATTATCTAATAAGTAATAAAGAATAATCGAAAAAGTGGATTTATTCTTTTCAAATGAATAGTTCATCCCTATTTAAGAAATTATTTTACTTAACTCAACCCAGACCATTTTCTTGCTCAAGCATGTAAGGCCAACTGATACTGTTCAAGATAAATCCTGATGGTTAATTGTGAATATTAACCGCATCTTCCTTCGTAAAAAACATTGATTTATAATCAACTTCTAAGCCCTAACATTCTTACCAAAAGGTTACTGTCGTTTTCTTTTTCTTAAGGTAAAATTGTAATCGGGTCAAAATTCCGACATGCAATTTTCAATGGGTGCACTTTAAATGCGCGTTTTATGAATCCTACAAGAGCATTTTCGGCCATAGACCTGTTTGTGGGTCAACATAAGCAACAACTATATCTTAAACTATTTCACTGCTTCTTTTTTTTTTTTGCTATTTTTTTTTGTCCTCCCTAGCCTTAATAACATGCGTATTCCTGTGTCCAAAAAATGCAATAGCCCCAAAAAATGTAGATCTATTGAGTATAGCAGCGCTAAATCGTCTCAAGCTATCTCGACAAAATTTGGCTAATATCTATTTATATATCTTTGGATCCTTGTAAGTTTTCCATACAAAGTGCATACCTACTGAAAGAAGAGGGTAAATAATGAAGAAGATATTATTAAGCCATAATAACTTGAAATGAATCATAACATTAACGGATCTCTCTCATAACTCCTACTTACTAAGCACATTACTGTACTTTTTACAAAACTTTACAGATTATTTTTAAAAGTAATTAAATCGTATTAAAAAACAAACAACTACATTGGAGTAATACTAGCAAAAATACATAACAGAATTTATATATTCTACATTGTACGCGAAGCATAAACAGAATCTACCGACTAATTACTAAAACATAATGGGACTTCATATACTTAGTTACCTGTAATTAGATCAATTGAGTAGTGTAAAGCGGATAATGCACCTATAATTAATACAATACATTAGCGATATAATAATTAGATTAATAGCTTCGCCTAGAGACTTAATTGACTTAAATGGCTAAGTGGCATCGGGCCGAATTATTTCACCGATTTCGTAGCAATCAATCACACTTTGGCTAGAAACGTTCGCAGTGAAATGATTAAATAGGGTTTGCAAGAAAAATAACATTTACACAACAGTAATTGAAAACTGTTGTTTACTCGTAACTAATTTTTTAATTTTAAATATATAAATCGCGGGCGGCGGAATATATAAATAGAAGATATGAAGAGCTCTAGATTCTAAATTCGAAACTGGCTTTGACCGATAAATTATTCATTCTATTGGAAACCGTAAATAGACTAGGACATCCTGGATCTTACCCAGCGTTTATAAAGTGAGTACCCTTAAATGCAGAATAAACGTTTAACATGATCTCGGTTAAACACATTCTTGCACAACCGTTAGCTTGAAAACTGTACGTTCAATACCTTTTTAGTGTGTTTTAGCTGGGTTACTACTTGTTTTTACTGGAATGAACGTTAACCATAATAAGTAACTGAGAAGTAACAAGACAGAATTTTTATGTTAAAATTTTAATTTTCTGTTAACATTCGTTACATAATTAAAGTCGGTAATGAAAAAAATATATATTTTTTAGAATTTTCTTAGGACAGAAATATGGTGATATCAAGAATGAAAACACTTTCGTATTTATTTATTAGAATATCGATAATATATTATTTAAAAAACAACAAAAAACTTAGACATGTTTAAGTTACCATTTAATAAATTGTGATTTTTTTTTGTAACCAATTCATTTATTTTTCTTCAGCTCTTAGTTTTGGATATTATTAATAATAATCTTTGATAGTAATTTATTGGTAATACGTAGTAGTTCACTTTATTGTTTTTCTGTTTTTATTTTAACTCAGTACATTAGTGCCTGTGAAGCGAAAATATAATTTATTTTTATTGTTTTCTTAAACAGAAATATATTGATATTTAAATATGTAAACAAAATATTAACCATAAACATGTTTAATTTATCCAAATTTAAATAAACAAAAAATACTAAGTATTTACCTTATTAAAATAACATTTATAATAGAATGAAATATACCGAATTTATTCTAGAAGTATTTGCCTTAATAATAGCAACATTGTTTAAAAAAATTTAACACTTTGTACATAGAAACATACTTATTAAAACGAGCAAATCGCCAATAAAATAAACATAATAAAACTTATGGAATAACCCTTCTAAACTAGAAAAAACGTAATAAAACTACCCGTTTTACAACTAAATTTCTATTAGTAGAAACATGAATCTGAATTTCATATTACTAAATATGGACTGTCATAAAATATATTGTAGATTGCGCTAATCTAATCACTAGTTAAAAATTGTTGCAATATTAACTATATTTCTTTTGATAAGACGTGTAAAGAATAAAGAGTAGCTTAGAGCATAGGATTATCCTGTTTCGGTACGGTTCCTATTTGTTGCTGTACAAATGCAAGTTCAGTAACTCCCGGAGCAGGGGCTTTAGCGTTCCGGAACTGAGCACGCACTCACCGTTACAGTTCCAAACTCTGCGATGTAGTTCTCTGCGATTTCTTTGTAGTAACTGCTACTCTTCCAAATCCCCCATCGTTCTTCATTTAGCAACATAGCTTTTCCTACTTCTTAGATAAATCTTTTACATGAGGATACCCACCGAAATGTGAAAAACCTAATAAAAACAAAATCAACACAGATCATTTTCTTCTTTTAAACTAAGGATATGAGAGAGCGGCTAAAGAAAAGTTAAAACCCAACTTAGCTAAGTACTCTAAGGTTAAACGGGTTTTGTCCGACCTAACTTAACTTTCCCTTTAGGCCGCCTGAATTTTTAAAACTTGAAATTATCTTAATGTCCTAAACTCGCCGGTTTTATGGCGTGTAATTTGAGTCTGAAAAAAATAGATGAACGAATATAAAATATATATTCTGAATGATTACAGTTTAAAAAATTTGCTTTTATTATAAGCCATAAGAGAGATCTTGCGCCGAGGCAATATCGTAACCAATGATGGTCTACTGAGGTGCGATTATTGCTAATTCCTAGATCTTTACACTTTTTTTTTGAACACATACAAATATTTGTATCTGAGTGTGTGTTTGTTTATATAAGTCTCAAAATTAGTTTTGGTAAAGCGTTTAAGTAAATAGCGGATAGTAAGTATTCAGCAAGTAGGTAACCTTCGATACCCTGTGGGGACACCCAGGGGTCAAGCGTGTGCCAAATCACCACTCTGCGCAACAGTTGGCTTCGAAACAGGAAGGCCCATAAGAAGTACTTCACTTAAGACCTTTCATGGGTTGAGATATATATTTAGGATTAATAACTAACAGTTATATTATTTCCCATAAAAAAATATTAGTCATATCCAGAAGTAATAAAAAGCATGGTTTTTATACTTAATAAATACTTATTAAGTCATAAATACTTAATAAATTTATAAGTCTTAGATTTTATTACTAAAATAAAATAACTTCAGATAAAAATGCAATGATATTCAAATATGAAGCCTATATTTATTTTTTATTACATAATTTTATAAATATTAAATAAAAAATGTTGGACAAAACTTATTTTGAGAACAGTTTTTAAAGATGAGGATCACTTGTTTCTTCTATGATCATACTTATTATTTTTTACTCTTTATACTACACTAAACAGTTTAGAGAATATACAAATAATAAAAAACTGATAAAAGAGATAAATTTAATGCAAAAGGGCTTAAAGTGGACGTAATCAAACAAAAATACTGAAGGTATAAAATGAAATTTAGCCTTTCACGTCCCTTATGAACGTTTTTGTGGATAAGGTGAAAAAGTTAAAAATACATTCCCTCGCTTTGATGTTGCAAATAAAAAAAATACGGCTGAAAAACAAAAGAATCTAATTGTTTACAAACATCGTTGATAATTCCTATTAAAATAATGAAAAGATAGAAGAAAATGATATTCAAACATTTTTTTTTTATTTTTTTTGTAATTCGATTTCCAGTGCATAGGAATTCAATGAATAACAAAAAAAACACAAAAAAAAAACAAGGTCCTTTGATGATTTTTAACTCTAAAACAATCGTTTCACATTGTTCTGTTGAAATTCCTAGCCTATATGATTCAAAAAAAAAAATTATTTATTGAAATTTACAACGGTATAATAATAATAATAACAATATATCAAGTATATAACATGAAAGATTAAAAACTGTATGAGATGAAGGCAAGAAGAGAAATTATCCGCTGATAGTACTTGAATAAACCTCGGAGGATGGTCAAAAATTCAAGAGGTTGCTAGGTTTCAAACTAGTGGGTTTGAATGGGAATAAAGTAAGTCATGCAAGGATTGATTTTGGGTTCGGGCCAAATCAGTGACAAATGGGAGAGTGAGGGTCATTATGGATGACTGCTCGTAACAAAGTAATGACATCGAGGATTTTATGAAGGATTTTGGATTGTAAAAGGAGAGAATATGAAATGGTTTAGTAGAGCCCTAAAGTCCAAATCGGTCTTTTAACAGACGTGTATATGAGTCCTTTGTTTATGTTTGGGAGCTTATAGATTTTGTCCAGTAAGGATTGAAGTAGCCTGAAACGGTCAATAGATTTTTTGTTGTTTCAATCCGGTAGGAGCATTCCAAGATAAACGTTAGTCAAGTTTTAGTCTTAAGGATCTCTTCAACAGGAATCATAGGGGTGTTATTAAACGTGACAGGATCAAAGAAAGTCATTGGTTTACGACGTTCATACAAATAAATGTGTATTAATAAACATTTTAACTTCCTTTAATTTTTTTGGCACTAGTCTGTTCGAATGGCCCCACTTCTGGTAGCACTGCAAGGTATAGCAATCTTGTAATCTTTTGAAGTTTGTTCTTTTGTTGTACGAGCATGATTACCGCGATTTTAATTTATAAAATATGATGGAAATGTGGCCACATTGTGTATTGTGTTATTACTTTTTATTATTACTAATAAAGCGTTCCTTTTATTTTTATTATTATTATATTATTGTGTTATTATACGTTATATAAAATATATGAAATCATTTTCACATGTTATCATTATTAATAAAATGTTCTTATTATTGAAATGAGATATTGTTCATATGTGATGTTGTTTATTTAACGTCACTTTTTGCTGCTATGGCTAATCGGACGATGCTACAGTGGGAGCTCTAAATTTTGCCTATCCAGGTTTAATTAGGATAGGGAATTTTAACGAGTACCTGACATCGTACAGGCTCGGGACCCCCGTTTAACGTCCCTTCCGAAGGACGGCGTAACTAAGGATTTTTTACTCCCTTTTAAAAAATCCTAGGGTCACCTGCCGGGCTACGGACCCGCGATCTTGGGCTTAGTAGTTTATTACGCCAACCACTAGACCACAGATGACCTTTCATATGTGATGTAATTCGTTACGTCAAAACTCCTAAGCAGCAGCGCTATCGTCGGAATGTAAGGTTCAGAAAGCTTATCAGCGGAATCGCCCTAACAGACAGGTACCTATTTTTTAATGACCAACAATTTTTTTTTTATATTTGCCTTTTATGTTACTCAAAGACTTGAATAATCGTAGCAGTTTACTTATGTACATTTTAGTGTACCTTTTACTATAGAATATTTTAATGACAGTATATTAAGAAAGTTCAATACATTATCACTTTGAGATGTAATAGGTTATGGGAAGCTATCACCACTTGGACGCTTGAGCGATGCAAGATTATCGTGTGGTGAACAAAGATAGCATCTGTCGAGGGTCCACAACACGCTATCGCAAAGTTACTGTCGCGGTAGTTTCCTCCACAATGAGCAGAATATAGGCCACCGATTTGCTACTTTAGTAATAGAATCAGCGCTTTAAGTTGAACATGCAACATTTGTAATTTTACCTTCAATGTAATGCATATCAAATTAAAAAAGTGTACTCATCGAATTTGAAAAAAAAAAAATTGCCTGTGCTTTACATAACTTTGATAGTGATACACATATAAAAGATCGTTTTATTTCCCGAATAAAAATTCATTTTTCGAAATAATAAAAAAAAACTGTACTGCGACCCGTAAAGGGTCTGGTGTTCAGTACATGGTAGAAACTGAATGTTTCTTGGACAACGGTTCTCGAGGTGATTTGTCCTCGATCTCGCCCAATCACCAGATATTTCTCTCTTATTTTGGGCACCAACTTTATAGAGACTGGGTGAGCCCCAGGAGGGTCTTAGACCCCATAGGATCCATCTCCAAAGTCTGCTAGCGCCCATGCTATGAACCCAGGACCTATGGCACGGCAACTCACAATTAAAGTCTCACAATTAATAATAGAATAATCACTGCATTAGATACTCGCTTTAGGTTAATTATTGACAATTTACAGTTACATATTTTATAGTACAGCAATTATAAAGCTTTTCAAAATTTATTAAAAATGTCAGTATATTTCACACTTGATTTTAACAAATTAATATTGAACTTACATTAAATAATTAAAAATAGAATACAGAAATAAAGTAAAACAATAAACCAGTTTTTATCTATTTAGAGGAGTAATTATACTCGACACTTTTTTTATAACTTAATATACAATAAACATACTACGTTTTTTATTATAACAAATATATTATACAAATATAAAAAACAAAAACATGTTTTTTTTTTCTTGCACGCCCCACATAGTACTACTTGCATTAATATGTACATAAATTGGGCAAATTCTCAAATTCTGTAAAGTAATTTTGAGAAATTATTGCGTGATAGTCTGCAGGCCAGATGCCTTCACATGTCACAACTTCTTTGATCAATGCCGACCTTTGAGGTTCCCTTCAGAACAAGTGTCCAGGAGATTGGGTTACTTCCGCATTGCAAGTACACTTCGGGCTGTTCATTATTTTAAGCTTAAGCAAATATTCATTAAATGATCCATGACCTGTAATGAATTGGGTTAGATTATAATTAATTTAAAAATGTTTCATAGATAATCTATGATGTACTTTAGGAAAGTATTGTTTAGTCAGCAGCCCTTTTGTACATTCCACCCAAGCTCGTTCCTATTCTGTAACATCGTGATCGTGTAGGGTTTTTTTAATAAAACTTGTGGATACTTCTCATAACTAAGAACATAATTATTCTGAGCGGCCTCTTTAGCTCTAGCATCCGCCAGTTCATTCCCAACTATGCCTATATGAGCCTTAATTTCCGGAATTTAATGATCTTTTCCATTGATTTCAATTTATTAATGTTATCGGAGAACGGATATAGTTGGGGGTGCAGTCAAAAAAACACCAAATAATTACTAGACTTATATTTTGTTAGTGCCAACGTTTCGACATACAGTGTAGGCCGTCTTCAAGGCGACTGGGAGAGGAACCGCTGGGTGCACCGGCTAAACCAAACGGGTTTATGGGACAAAAGCTAAACCTAAAAACGGGTTTAGCTGGTGCACCCAGCGGTTCCTCTCCCAGTCGCCCTGAAGATGGCCTACATGTAGGTCGAAACGTTGGCACTAATAAAATATAAGTCTAGTACTTATTTGGTGTTTTTTTTTACTGCACCCCCCAACTATCTCCGTTCTCCATTTTATCATCCATTCAACTATTTTCCTCTCATATATTAATGTTTTCAATAATTTGCTTAATTAGGCTAGACCAATTTTTTTTGTTTTAATATCAGCTGAATTTTTACTTGTCTATCCGTATTTGTTAAGAAGGTATTTTTATTTCCAGAATATGTAGTTATCCATTCTATTGCATTTAACACAGCCACTTGCTCCGCTTGATTAACCGAACATTAATCCCGTAACCTAAATTTTCCTTCCGACGTAATCAGCGAATTTTCAGAATTCATAACTACAAAAGCTGAACCTACACTATCACCCAGCCTACTACCATCGGTGTAAATTTGTATCGTGTCGCGTTCAAGATTATTATCCTTCGTAGTACTTAATTGGTCTGTTATTTCAGCTTGGCAGCATATAGCAGGATGGGGTTGATCGGTATATTTTATTGGGGCATCCCAATTTTCAGAGGAAAAGTCCAAAATATTTACTTTATCTTTGGTTAGACGATGAAAGTTGACTACCTCCTCAATTTTGAGAATAATTGGATTGATTCCAGCTAAAACACAACTTGCTTCATATGAAACCGTTCTATATGATCTAATGATTCTTAGGACTGTACTTCTCTGAACTTGGTATAGTTTTTTCCCTAGTTTTTTTTGTTTTTCTAAAGCCTTATACCAAACAGGTGTTAGAATTGGTAAGATAGCTCCCTCATAGATACCATAGTTCTTAATGCTTTAGATCCTATTCCCCATATTATTTTACTCACTCTGGCTAACATATTTATTAGTTTTAAACATTTGCATTTAACATATTCAATATGAGCATCCCATTTAAATTTGCAATTGATTACCCCTAAATATTTTAATTCAGTTACTGGTTCTATTTTTCCCCATTTATACATAAATTAATCTTATTAATAATTATTAATCTTATTAATTAATCTTATTTTGTATTAATGCCACTTATTTATAACTGTATACAGTTATATATTTACTTCCCTTACTTATATTTTCTATTTTCTTTTCATACTTTAGAGTTCATAGTTATAAACACTATTTTCAATTTTTAATTTTTGAAATTTATCAATCTTTTCTTTCTATATACGCTTGCATTATTACATTTTACCTATGTAACCACTCATGTCTGGTATCATATCCATATCTATAATTAAACTAATTTGTTCTAAATCCTTCATACTCCACCCCCTTTTTCTATATTTTAATCTTCTCATTTTGTATCTTTCCGTTTACCTCCTCATTTTTCTTTCTCTTTATATTATGTTTACATTTTATCCTTTCTGGACATTTATATTCTCTATTTTATATTCGTATTCTTTAATTATTATATCTGTCACTATTTGAATTTCTGTTCATCATCTACAATTTTATTTTTATCTATCACTATTTTAAGTGTATATTATATTCTGTAACCATTCTTATATTCATTATCTTTATTTATCATATCTATTCACTATTTCATCATATCTAGTCACTATTTTAATTTCCACACTTGTACCACTTTACTACATTACTTGTCACTATATTCTTGTTACTGCAACGTTTTTATATATTTCTGTTTGTTTCTCTCTCTTAGCCCTGAAGATGGCCTACATTGTAGGCCGAAACGTCGGCACACAATAAATAAGTTACACTTATTTAGGTGTTTTTATTGACTGCACCCCCAACTATTTCTTCCTTATATTAGAAGATACAGTCGATCAATTCTTCTCTAAAATAATTTATCAAGTTTTTTTTTTCTCTTTCTCTCATGAATATTTCCAATTGAAAGTTCTTTCCCATGGGCTCATCATGAAACATTATTAAATCTGTACAAAAAAAGTTTATTTATTTCAGCAAATCATTTTTTTTTTCATTTTTTTTTTAATCGAATTAAGCTGCTACGAAAGAAAACGCTTTCTGCTACTTGTTTCTGCAGATTTGATTTCAGTCAAAACCATCCTTGAATATAAAATAAAAAATAAATTTAAAAGCGCCTAGTAATGCGATATCGATTAGGAGAAAAGGACAGGGAGTTAGACATAAAAGATATAGGACATTTAAACATTAGGAGAGAGACATGGTTTTTCATTGACTCATGAATATTCCGGCTCAGTTTCGTGTTACAGAGTAGGAATATCCCACCCCTTCTCTCCAATCTACAATTTATTCATTTGACGGTATAAATTGCATAAATCAAGATATGCTATTTCATATCCAACTTTTTATTTATCCTTAAATTATTTTTTCTTCCTTCATTTCCCGATAGACTCCCCCCAATCCTAGTCGATTGCTATTAATTTTGACGTAGCAGTAGCCAATTGTGACACTTAATTGAGCGAGGGTCAATTAAACGGATTTAATTGAGCTAGGTTTGGGTTACAGTCAAAGCCATCAGGCTGGCTGATGGAAAAGGTAATAAATATTTTACGACTTAATGAGTTTATGGCGACCCATATGAATAAATTGATCTCATTTTAATACTTCGATTAGCACGTAAATGTTATAGTTTTTGCATAGGAAATCAATGAATACATTAATTCATTCAAAAGGAAACGTTCGGCTTTTGAACAACAATTATTAACTGCAATTTTTCATTTTTGCATTGAATCCTGGATTTATTTGAAATGAATAACTAGTAGGCAAATAATAAGTACAATTATGTTTACTTATTCCAGATAAAAATAAATTTTGGCACTTATAAATTTATGTTTTATTTTATTCTACTTAAAGATGTTATTGTGAATAAAAAATATACAAAGATTCTATATACTATAATTACAGTCAATTTTACATAGGTCTATTTTTACCGGAGGATAAAATGAGTTATTGGCGATTTTAGTGGTATATTTTTCCTATTATGAAAAATTTAATTCATGAGCAGAAAAAAACAATTTCATGTGACATCTTAATTCTCTAATTATTTTAATAAATAGTAATAATAAATATAATTTTAATTATATTATGATTTGATGTGTATATGTAAACATTTGAATGTAAACAGGAATATTGACACCCGATTATGAACAACGCGAGAAATACTATTCTCCACAATGTTTTTTTTTTTAGCCACCTACTTAAAAATCTCTGCGTAGGCCCTTGGTGTTGCAAATTATTCAGTTTTATTTGAAACACGAAATATGTTTTTTAGCACTTTCATTTATCATTTATGAATACAATCTATTGTTCAAACATAACAATCATAAGAGATTTTGCGAATCCCATTCCCCACGTCGATAAGAACGCTCTGTTCATAGAATTTCTTCCCCCAGATTAGAGCTCAAACCCAAATCCTTAAGAGCACCCTTTACACAATCCTCCCATGCAAGCCTCTGTCTGTCCCGTGGGCGTTTATCCCTGCTCAGGGTCTAATAACTTTTTAAAAATTCGTTCATTACAAATCCAAACAACTTCATGACATTTTAGAAAGCAGCTTGTGCTGAAGTCGCCTCAGGTCCGCATGCGCAAAGATATGCCACGCACTTTCCCCCACTACCTAGGCTGCTTCACTCGCCGATTCATCATGACCTAGTTTTTTCTTACTATCATGCTTCTTTACTTTCTTTTGGAGCGTTATTATTGCTGTTTAACGTTCGACTATTGCACTTAATTCTGTTTTAGACTTAGCTTTCTTAAGACTATTCCGTCTGTTGCCAATGCTAAAATACTAAGCTCTAGACGTGGAAACTCCTTTCTCTCCACCACATTTCCCAGCCCCGGGTCCGAATTCGTAAAATATCGTTTCCTAAATTGTCAGGCAATAAAATCTTTCATGATTCTATCAATTTCCGATTGATCAATCGACCGAATGCATACTCTGCGATTCCGTGTTCTTTATAATATATTTTATAATAATTAAAATCATAAAAGTGTCCATCACGAAGACATTTCATTAAGAAACGACTCACAACTAGTGACTATTATCGGCAATGGCCAGCCAATCAGAGCGATAGTGCCCGGCTGTGGGCAAAAGGTCGAGGAATCTAATTTCCTGTGTGGTGGCCCCCAACCGACGCCTCGCCTCCCCCCATTACCGTTAAATCTCTATGTCACAAAACATAATTCTGGATCAGCCGTGTACTAACCTTTAACTAAGACAGGAATAAAAATACTGGATTTCGGAAACGATACAATGGCCCTATTAACAAAACTGTTGTGCTAGTTTATAGAGATAGAGAGGTTTATTTGCAGCTTCGATGAAAAAGTGGTTCGGTCGAATTTTCATCAAAACGAGTTTATTTTATTTAAGGAACGTAATAGTGTTATTTTCGTTGCGAACAAGGGCCTAAGTGAGGCATTGAAATAGAATTATTGCTTATATTACAACTCCATTTAAAGCCGAACTATGAACTATTCCGCTTCCTTCAATACAGTTAACTCTCTCTGAACAAAATTTGACTCAACCACTTGTTCACTGGGTCTACTCAATGATAGTATTGACGATATGTATACCTACAATAAAAGTTGACAAAACTTGATTCAAATAACTCAAATCGACATATTTAGTCGATAACTATAAAGTATTCTCATTTCAGCTCTGAAGAAGTCAACAGCATGTCTGGCGAAACGTTGGCGAACAATTTATCAACACGGTCTAAACCAGGAGAAATCTACAAAGTCTTTTGTAATAATAGTGGCCATGGAAACCTAAAAGAGAATTATTAAAATAGTTAAGGGCAAGTGGGGGACCTATTAATGTCCAAGTAATTCCAACTATTCAGGGAAACATTTTTATAGAGGAAGGCCTCATGACCCCTGGCTCGAGCAAGGCTGATGTATCCTAATTACCTGTCGCAGCAGGAATCGAACTCATTCTGGGGGAAAAGGAACACTGTGCCCTACTCACTGAACAATCCTGCTGCCCTCTTGAAATAGGGCATAATTTAATTAAAAAGGGCTCAACGATCCGGAGGCTTATATTTATATCGATTTATGAAAAAGGTTTTCTAAAATTAAAACAGTGGTTGTAAAAAATAAATTTTAAATAATAGTAATAATAAGGACAAACAGTGAATTTTAAGATATTACAAACTGTTACTGTGTTCATGTCGTTAGCATAACAACCTACCGAACCCGATGTCGCGGGTTCGTAGCCGGCAGGTGGCCTAGGATTTTTTAAAGGGAGTAAAATATCCTTGGTTATGCCGCCCTTCGGAAGGGACGTTAAACGGGCCTGTATGATATCAGGTACTCGTTATATATCCATATTCCTAATTAATGGCAAAATTCAGAATTCCCACTGAAGTATTGTCCGATTATCCATAGCAGAATTAAATTACGTTAAATGAACAAAACATCTGTTATATATGAAATGTATTAAATTTGTACTCCCTTTTATAATTGCAGCTCACTTTCTTATAAGATGAAAAAGCGTGTATTCCACATTATACCAGCGCTTGCTTGTCAGTTGCGTTACTTTAATTGGTTAGAGAAGACAGATTAGTTGTAGTTCCGTTTATAATTGCACAACTCTCTATATAGTCATAGGCGTAACGAGGGAAGTTATTGGGGATGTAATCCCCAATTGCTTAGAAGAAATTAAAAAAAAAAAATTATAATTATTTGTCATTTTTTATGAGTTATAAATATTTTCATTTTTCAAAGAGAAAAGATAGGCCCTCAACGTCATATTATAATATGACGTAAGTCAATAAGATCCTAAATTAAAATTAATGTTCAAAGAACTTCGTTCTAGTGTATTCATCGCAAAAATAGCGGGAGCACTGGGGCTTTAGTATCTATAAGAGAAAAGGTTTGTCCTCGGCAGGCAGTGGCTTTGGATAGCTCAATTGGCAGAGCGATGTCACGGTGAGACAAAGGTTCCGGGTTCAAATCCCGGTCGAGGGCCTATCTTTTCTCTTTAAAAAATTAAAAAAAAAATTGTAAGTAACAATTTAAAAAAAATAAAACTGAAGGATTTTACTTTTTCAAAGTTATTATTGTGGGATTACAAAAGTAAGGGTCAATAATGCCAAAAACACAACAAAGAAAGTGCAAACACAGTTATTTTAATGAATAAAAGGTACGCTAAAATGACAAACCAAAATGTAATACTTGAACGTACAAATTTAATTTTGGATTTTCGGATGACTATTAATCATTAATTTGTTTTGAAAATCAAACTCGGTGATAGCACCTGTGGCTTCTGACTTATTCCATTAATTAATTAATGCTTAATAGAGTAATCTCCGCATTTAAACTTTGGTTAGAAATAAAACACATGCAATGAAAAAATACCTACATTTAATAACAATTATTCTAAAGACCAAATTGATACTTAATTCTTCTTTACAAAATAAGGTGGCTGTATATATTTTAGTCCAAGCATAAATGAATGTCTAAATCGTATTTAAGGGAATGTTTTTTTTCGTTTAATCCCAATATAAAAAAATGAAGTTATATAAGCCTATATCCACAACAATAGGTTTTCGGTGGGATATGCCGGGAATAACTTGATTTGTATAACATAATTTTGTTACTATTGAAAAGGGAAAGGTAAAAAGAAACCTTACATAAATGTTAAGATCGTGGAAAAATTCCAACGAAAAGCCCTTAAGTCTCCAAACTAAAACAGAAATTGAAAATATCTATCCAATATTTCGCCTGTTCAGGCATCCTCAGGGTATAAAGAGAATAGCAGCAAAACAAAACATGAATAATGCACCCAAGAAACATCCCACCACCTCCAATGGTTCAAACTTGATGTTTGAATGTAGGTATTTTCAATTTCTGTTTTAGTTTGGAGACTTAAGGCATTTTCTTGGAATTTTTCCACTATCTTAAAATTTATGTAAGATCTCTTTTTATCTTTTGCTTTTCAATATTAATATATTTTGTGGAATAGCCATAAGTTCGCTGGTTTCTTGATAATGTTCTTTTTTTCTTGAACTTTTACTTTGATTTTTTCATATGGTTTTTGTCATATGTTTATGTGTTGTTTACTATTGTTTAGTTTATTTTTTCCCGTTGTGCTTTTTGAAGTATGGTGAGTGTATATTGAATTACCAATTTCTGAAGTATTTAACCGCTTTTGTTATCTAACCTCATCCAGCCTGGGTCGAGTAACCTTTCTTATGATTCATTAGTTGCATTTGAGTCTTGAAGGTGGTGAGATGTTTCTTTGGTGCATTATTCATATTTTATTTTGCTGTTATTTTCATTCTACTCTGAGGATGTCTGACTAGGCGAAATATTGGATAGATATTTTCAATTTCTGTTTTAGTGTGGAGACTTAAGGGCTTTTCGTTGGAATTTTTCCACGATCTTATAATTTTGTTACCATGGTGGCATTGCCTTTCCTAATGAATTAGGCCCATTTCCGGAAAATTACTAATTGTATAATTCAAATCTCTAAATTCTTCATATATATACACTTCATTGAAATATAATTACAACCTGCCACTTGTAGAAAATAAGTAATAGAGCTAAGTAGCTATACAATCATACAATAAAATATATATCTTATACAGAGCTATTATACAAATGGTTACCGATGGAGACATCACTGGGTCAGTTGCCGAATGGAAAGTGGTATACTGATACGGAGGAGAAAGTACTTAAGTGGTTTACTGGTTCTAAAGTTCCATTAAATACGGCTTTGTCATCTATTTATGCTTCGACCAAAAAATATACAACCCCCTTTTTTTGTAAAGAAGAATTAAGTATTTGTGGGGAAACTCCTATCAATTGGAAGAATTGTTTAAGGAAGTTTGCGAAAATTCTCTCATCAGAAACTCAATCAGAATAGGCAGGAACTAAAAGATCCCTACAGGACTCGAATCTGTGTAAACTTATGAGGAGACAGAGGCAAAAAGACAAAACTCTTTTTAGGTTAATATAAACCACATATCTACATTTTAGATAACTGTTATTAAATGTTGTTATATTTTTCATAACATGTGTTTTATTTTTAATATAAAAATAGCTGGGGGGATTAAATGAAAAAGGTACTAAAATAGTCATTAAATCTCTATTAAATAGTGGGGTCTCTCTATTTGTGGGGTTTTCAGTATTAAATGCGCCTCCCACAGCCGATGATATCGCTCGGGGCTCGTAAAGAGATCTAGGTAACTACACCCCTGACTGCCACAGGACTCCTCGTAAGCTAGCCTCTAATGAACAATACCGCGGAGGGATCATCTTCGGCCATGATATAGACCCTCATATCTAGGGTTCGCTCAACCGATAACGACCAGCCAGGAAGTATACGTGGTCGAATGAACACCTCCTCTTATCTTTACGGTCGATCCATACTCCCGTGGCTCAGGTAGATCATGAGAGCTTCTCAAGTGTTCCCAGGGATACTGTACTACATATACAGTACAAGAAAATGTTCAATATTTTATATCATCAATTAATAACCGCTCAATATAGCAATAGTGAAAAATAGCTATATAAACCATTTTTCCTTTATTTTTTTAATATTATTTTTCTCGTTGGGATGAATAAATAACATTATTATTATTATTATTATATTGGCGCTACAACCCTGTTTCAGGTCTTAGCCTCCTCCAACCTCATCATCCGACCGTCAGGTCTTGTCTAGGACGTCAGGATGTTTGTAACTATTGTAATGTTGTTCGTTCCACTCATTACCGACCATTACACCTCCAATAATACGACGGAGAACCTTTCTTTCAAAAATGAGTAGTTCCTTTTCTGCAGCACTCGAAGTTAGCACTTAATCATAAGTAAAGTAATAGCTTAGTGTATAGAGCGCTGAGTTAATGAGCTGTAAGTCCCGGGTTCGAATTCCAATATATTATATAATCTGTTAACAGTCATAGATCGACTCTGAGGGACCATAATTTGAGAATTGCGTATTTAATGTCGGGTATATATTGAATGTTATTATAAGTTATATGCTATTTATTTAATTTATATCTATAATAATTATGTCAAAACCGAACTTCTCGGCCTGGAGAAATCGTTACTCTTCAAAATAAAAATATTTCAAACTATCACCATCATAAGAACAATAAATATGACATAAATTAAATATGATATAGATTTGGTTTTTCCGATTCGGTGCATTTATAATTTTCTTTAAAACCTATCAAAGTCTCTACACCCTTTCTAAGAAAATCCATTGACAGCAGACCCACTTTCTAAATAATTAGTATAATCTAACCTCGAAAAATTTTCATTTCCTCTGACGTGAATGAATGCTTACCGTATGGACAATCTTGCAGCCTATTGTTAAGCAATAAATTGAAATCGTTAACAAGCTTTTCATTCCAAATATTTAAGAATCGTTTATCGTCGATCGTGGTAAAGAGCAGACGGTAAATAAAAACGATAAGGACATGAAAGGGGGGGGGGGAGTAGCCACCAGCGACCACAACTCAGCCGACCTGATAACAAATCCCCCCTATCAGGATTCAGATAGCCAATGACAACAAAGGGGCCTAAAGCCTGCCGACCAATCATTTTATCAGTTCCGAACAGTTCTGCCATCTCCATTCAGCAATAAACACGGCTCGTCTTATCTCCAATCTACTCCAATAAAAAAATCCTATTCATAATTGAAGCGAGGTTAGAATCAATAGAAATCGACTAATGGCATCACGTTTCAAAACATATAATGGAATGAGTAATCGGAGTGAAGTGTATTGTATTGTACAAGTCCGAAATTTCGAGGCTCCTCAGGGTTGAAATTTAGATTGCACGTACTATAGAGACATAAGGCAAAAATCAATAATGTTAAAAATGTTAATATTGATAAGATCTAAATGACAAAAGGACTTCAAAATAGTTAACTAGTTTGAGAATTAATAAAGTACAAATAATAATAATAAGTGATCATTGAGATAGGAGTTCCCGATATTCGATGATGTGCAGAAAACAATAGGCGAAAAAATTAGGAAGTAACAAGAGCTTAGCGAGGAATTGAAACAACTATACAGGATGGAGGAGGGTGAGGTACTGCCAATTTTAGTTTCTATCAATGGCCTTATTCCTGAGGAAACAATAAGATCATTGAACTTAATAAGGAAATTCAATTACTACAAGAAGCAGTGTTATTAGGAACTGAGAGTATACTAAGAAAATGTTTAAATATTGATATTTAATGAGGTTAGGTATATCAGCCAGCAATGCTGAGAAGAAGGGAAATTAACAATAAAATAATGATCAGAAGTAATAAAATACAAATAATAATAACAATTCGAAGCATCCACAGGGGTTAAAGATATCAGAACTACGTGTATAAGAGGGATTAAGACATCTTCAGTAAAAATTAAAAAGGTTAATACAGATAAGAGCTACATAACAAAAGGACTCAAAATAGTTTAAGATTAAACATATGAGTATTAATAAAATACAAATATTACTAATCTAAATCTAAATTGAAACGCAGGTCTTATTCTGAATAATTACGTGTTTCAAGATAAACTAGATAGGGCAACAAAACTTTTGAGTACTGTCAATATATTCTAATTTTGTTTATATGCTAAATCAAGCATATTTTCCTTAAGGGAGAAAGAAACAAAAAAAAAAGTAAATTTCTGCACGAATTCCTTCCAGTTTAAAAAATGCCATTGTTACATATTACATAAAAAAAAAAGTTACAAAAAATAGTAAAGTGCCTGCTGCATAGACGAAGGTTGTTGATTTATACTAAGATGTAAAATAACAAAAAATAAATCGCATTAGTATTATAAATTAATAATAAAATTCAAGTTCCTCAAACACTTCGTAGCTAAAAGACAGAAAGATCTTCTAGCAATGGAAGCTTTTAACAGGCACTAGAGGTACTAGCGTTTGAAGTTATATTGTGATACCTTATATTAAATGTTATATTCGCATTGAATTGAACTCGATTATTTGGCATATTTTTATTTACGCACTAATGGTAAAAACACACTAAACACCTCCGGGTAAATGAAGTACCTATGATGTATGCATATATATTGATTTGTAAATAAAATGTATATATTGTAAATTTATGTAAATTATGAAAATAAATGAGATTTGAAACAAAAAAAACACACTAAAATAATTTTGCGTTATTTTTCTGATTGATCCGGCCATCATTTTCGAATTTGGGGTATTTTTGTCACTAACGTTTAAAGACCAGCAACTATTCTATAAAGAAAACTAAAAAAATATTAATTCATTATTTTATTTTTAGATTGTATGATCAGCCAATCTATTATGACTATAATTTTATTACTATGATGCTAGATTGGACGATTTGAAGAACTGCATTTTGAAAATAACAAGCACGAAACAGCTGTGACACAGCGATGGCCAAAAGTGTGATTTATAACATAATGTTTTTTTCTGATAACATAAATATGATACATGATACGAAATATATTTGAAGTAACGTATGAGTATGTCTAATCTACAAATACTAATTCAACAACAAATATTATTTCTTTCTTAAAAATCCAATATATATGGTAGGTGTCGTAAATATAGCAACTTTTCAGTAACCAAATATTATATAAAAATTAATGATTTTGAGTAAATAGGTACACTTATTATTACACTTGAAAATATGGTATGATTTATTTCTAGCCTTGTAATGCTAATACATAGAGAGTTCACACCTCCTTACTATCAACTACTATTTCTCCATAACTCTTCGAGGAGAATTGCTACATTCAAATCCGTTCTATAAAGACAAACATTCTTAATCTAGTTGGGACTTTGACTAGAATAGTGGAAGGCCTAAGGGAAAGTTAAACCAAAATTCACAACTCGACGCCTAACTTGTTCCCTTCTTTGATTTTCATACGACCTTCCAACTTGGACTTGGAACTATCTACAGAGCTAGTCTTGGCTATTTATCTTTCTATTCAGGCTCATACCGAATTTGAATAGGAAGCGGCTGATTCTAAGCAGAAGAGATGACATCGTTTGACCGGCATAATTGCTATTGGCTAAGCGAGAAGTTGGGATGAAAAGTTATATTTGGTTAAAAAGAAGAAAATAATCCAATAGCCAATGCCTAATAATAATAATACCAAGAAAAATAAATAAAGCCTTGCGACGATTGTACAGCAGCGGTGGATATTCACCAGTTTATGTTAATGGTTGTGGATGACTAAGTATTATTGATTAACTAATTAAAGCAACTGATATTGTTACTATGATTTTTTTTCAAGAAAGTTTCCAGTAAAACTTTGGACGATTGGGAGTGGTTTCGAAGAATCGATCGGATATTCGTTCAGCTTCAAAAGCGGATAACTCCATAATTAAAAAACTCACTTTTTCACATTTTCGCTAGTCTAATCAAGCTTCATGTTCCTGTAACTTCAGCTTCAGAACCGGACTTATATGAGGAATATGGCGGAAAATAATCGTTTTCAATAAAATTAAGTCAATATTTTATATTTCGGAGTTTATCCTGAACCCCTCAATGTACTTTACGCATCAATCTTTTGATTTCGGTATTCTTTTCTTATCTCTTAGTACGGGCATAGAGAGCATAAACACTGATAATATAAATAAATTATAAGATCAATATTGTTTTAGTTATTGTATTTTGGCTTGACAAGTTGTACTTGATGGCAGAATAACATTGTACCGGACTTGAACCTGAAAAATTCGGCATAGAAAATCAGCTGACAGGTAAGTTATTTTCCGGTATATCAGAAACTTGAGGCTTTGTATTTTTCGCATTGGAGATTTTATTCGGATATTTTAACATCATGAAAATTATTTTTTCACAAACTTTTTGACTTGTTATATTGTTTTTAGCCTGTCATCTAATATTTCGGTGCATTGGTAATATCGATAAGTAGCTATTTTAAGAAAGTTGTATGGGAAGTCGCTCACGGTTTTCGTCTCATATTATTCCATTTTTTGAAATTCAAAAAATATATTTGTCGTTTAGAGAACGTCGTTAATATAGGACTTGGTTTGAATAAATATTTTAAGAAGGACAGTATCCATACTATTACTATTATAAATCGAAGAAGACATTTCCCCCTCATCAGCATCAGGACTGCCTACTAGATCACCGGATGATGAATACATTCCTCCGAAGAAGGCAATGTCTCCTGAATAATACAACGCCCACTGCCACCTTCATATAAATTTATCAAAAGCATTAAGTCGTCATATTTTTTCTTCCCTCAGACAACTTCTGTGTACATTATTCAAGAAATATTCCATCCGTCTTTCCAAATGTATATTTCAGCCAAACTTCGGCGATGTATGCGAATTTTAAATTCCACGCCTTAAACTGTCTCCATCATTTATTATTTATGTTTCTTTGTAGAAAAGGTGTTTATATAATATACATCTAATCTCTTGAGGGAAACATTTCTACTAGATAAAATAATACCTTTAAAATTAAAAGCAGTGAAAAGGTTATTACGGAGCTAGTAAGTTAAGTGTATATAGGATCGAGTTACTGAGCTGTCAGTGCTGGTTGTGGTAGACAAATTATTTATTGTGTAAACAGACGCGGAAAGACCCTGTAGGATGAGGAGTGACCCGAGGGCTGGGGGGGGGCTCAAATCACATCCTTGCGTAACCGTCAACAGATAGAGTACAGTTTCAACCAAGTACAGAACCCGATACCCTTCGCTAAAGGTTGAAAGGATAAATTTATTTACAAAAAAATGATTGATTGCTTCGTGAGCAGGTGTAAAATACTGTAAAATCTCGTGACTTACAAAATAGCACGCATCACTACCTTTCAGACATTAATTAATTATATTTCAGAAGAAAGATGTGTGAAGTGGATTTAAATATGTGAACTTCCTCAAGGTAGTTCACATATTTAATATATATAATAATATACATCCTTGGCCCAATCCTTTATACAGTTTATACAGCTGACATCCCGACTCATTCTAATACTATCCTTACCACGTATGCGGATGATACATGTGTATTATCAGTCAACACCAATCCAGTTATTACATTCCAAAGCCTCTATCCCATATAAGAAAGAAGAAAGATGTCAGAACTGGAGAATTAAAATAAATTCTCAAAAATCGCATCAAATCACTTTTACCTTTCTTCGTAAACCAGTGACTTCCCGCCATTCCGTATCCTTATAATAATAATATCCCTCTGGTGCCTGTAGAACAGATCCGATACTTAGGGTTGCACCTTGACAAACGATTGACCTGGAATCCTCATTCAAGACTGAAAATACAAGAAACTGCTCGACGTTTCAGGCTACTTCAACACTTTCTATACAAACGCTCTAAGCTCCCAATTAGCTACAAAAGACTCATCTACATGACCATCATACGACCTATTTCGACTTACGGAGTAGAGCTTTGGGGCTCCACTAAGCCGACGAATTCCTTCGTAAAATCCTCAATGCTCCTTATTTTGAATGGAAACTGTAATAGTATGTACAATATATATCAATTTGGTTGATTAAGAGTGAAAGTTGTTACACTGGAGACCTTTCCAGATGTCGAAATCTCTTCATTAAACCCAATGACTTACTAAGCATTTATGATTATGAATAATATAAATACAAGACATTCAGCAGCTTGTCATAAAACGTAAAAACATTAAACTTAACACATATTAAAAAAGAAATCAAGAATGTTTATGGGTGGTTTTATGCTTGAAGTTTATCTTCAACTAAGCCTAAATATCTATATTTAGAGTGATTAAAAATAAATATAATTAAATAATAATTTAAAATCATTAAAGCTTAATATTTTTATAGCTAAAAAGTATAAAAAAATGCTAAAGATAAATAAACATGAAATACCTTAGCGTAGGGATGCTGCAGCGGGTACGGGGAGGGGAGGGGGTGGTTGTGGTGGAACCAGCCTGCCGTGGAGGCCACCACCAAGATGGCGGCCATGAGGAAGGCCAGGACCACCAGGACCACCACCAGCTTGCTCCTCGAGGACATCACGATCGCCATCTTGATCTTCACTACCACCTCACCACTACCAACACTACACTCTCCCGCACTCGGGCGTCACTGCTACAGCGTCATCCAAGGAAACAATAGTCTTTGTTAATATAAATCTATGTATAGGGGATGGTAAAGTTGTCGTTTGCATGTTTATTCAAAAAAATCTAAACAGTTTAGTTGTACCGAATATAAATTGAAAATAAATACATTATACCAATTAAAAATATTATTTAAATAACGAAATGTATTCCTTCTAAATGTCAAGAATATTTCAAAACAAAATAAGCAAGAAAAATACAAAAATATGTTCAATATGTATGTACATATACATCTATTACGCAACTCCGGTATGTTCCGGAGGCACCATTTTTAGTTGAACCAATGAGTTTAATTCTTTTTTCATAGCTCATAGTCCCATCAAAGTTCAATAATGTTCAAAAATTTCAATAATGTTCATTGTTCCTCTTGCTTTCATAGTTCATTTCTGGCAGTTCAGGAGGTATTAGTAGGAGCGACTATGAGACTCGGACTTGAAGGAAACCAGGAGGAAACGAAGTATACAGTCGGGGGTTATGGCTTTGAAAAAGTCTATAAGTTTGTGTACGTTTGGCTCCATGGTGATTGAAGGTAATGATGACGGAACAGATAAATTAAAGAGGAGTATTCATCTCTGCCAACCGATGTTACTTTGTGCTAATAAAACCCTATTCTATCCAGACAGACTTAACTCCATCTATATAGAATCCTGAATCGCCCTGTTCTATATTGTTCGGAAACTTGGACCCAAAAGCTAATCAGCAAGATCTTCTTATTCTGGAAAGAAAGATACTCGAAAGTTAAAGAAAGATATTAGGGGATTGTTCGTGGATGAGATTATAAAAAATTAAATGCTTATAGAATCTCTTTATAGGGCGAGAAAAAGAGGTAGGCCAAAGCTGGAGGTGGATCGACGGATTGGTGACTGACTCTAGGGACATCCTTGGTGTAAGAAATGACAACCGCACAGGATTTTGCACTCTATTTAGTTGGTCGTTTGGTTTATTGTTATTTTATACCTGCGACTTTAATTGATTATTTTAATATGTATGTTTCTCGATATTTTTATTTTATTTATTGTGATAGAAAGTTGTCATTTTTAAAGAAGATGACACCAGAATGAAGAAACTTATGTATATTATTCTATGAATACACAATTGTATATATATATTATATTATACATTTTATAATAATAATACATGACAGTGTGGAAGAGGAGAAGGAGATGTTGGTAACTTTGTTATAACTAACTATACAACTAACTAGATTTGTTATAACTAATATCGGTTTGAGTTTGAATTGTATCGTATACAGTTCCAGGAAACAACATTATTTGGATAATATCTTTTCAAGTAATGGAAAGATCGTTGAATTTGAATCACAAGCCTTTACTGTTTATTATGATTTAATTAAATTCAAATATGAAGTAATTAATAACAAAAAAATGAAAAATGTATGAGGATAGAATGCAGTATTTAGGAAAAAACGGATGTTTTGAATGAGTACTGAATGGACATTTTTTATCGTCTTCAGAAGTGCGAATGCACGGAGTAAAGCCGGCATGTTAGAGTTTGAATGATATAAATTAATAAATAAGCTTTCGATGGAGAAAATGAAAAAAAATTGAAGAAAAAAAATACATAGAAAAATTTAAAGAAAGATAATGTCCTGTTAGCCATAAGAAAAAAAAATGATATTTTATCGTCATACCATTGATTTTTATGCAGGAAACAATTATTTAGCGGAGTAGTTAAGTATGGTTAGTCGATGAAATTGACCATATTTTCTATATAGTATTTATATATTTTTTCAACGCTAAATTTTTATCATTCATTCATGAATAGTGATCAGGATTAAAAGCGTTTCCGAATCTTGTATAATCCGTGGAATAATCTATTGAAGGCTTGACATGGCGATACTGCATGAGACAAGACAAGGTCTGTTATATATTGTCATATATTGACACCATGTTTGTCAATATGATTGACCGTTATCACTCAGATACATTCTCATACAGAACGAACCCGACCGAATTGACAGGTAGATTATATTCATATGGATGGCCCATTGCTCAGCTGTAGTGATGGAAGCCTAAACATTTCACTTAATTATAATTGATACGAAAAAATGTATTCGTTTAATTTGCCTGCAATTAGGATGCTCTAAGCAAATACTTCATGAGGACTGTTTGCTCGATCGGCCCATCATTCATGAATTGTTTATCCATCCATTACAGCGTGTTTGATGGAGGAAATGGATCCGTGAGGCTTGAAGATATAACGACATCTTCAAAAATATTAACATAGGCCTTTTAGTTTGTCTGATATAAAAAATATTATAAATATATACAGATAAACAATTTGAAAAATGATTCAGGAATACTTTATGACAGGGAGTTGATTCGAGTCAAGAAGAACCTAAAGTTTCTGAATATATAAACAAAAGTTATTACGTGTATTTAGTATGATAGAATTGTTTTGTAGCTTCTGAATTAAATGAAGCAACAATCTTGCAATGAAGCGAAACCCAAGTAAAATTGTCTTCAATCCAATGAAAATAACATTATTGGAATAATTTATGGTAAAATAAATAAGTAAATACCACATTGAGTCTAAGTAAATGGCATATGGTTGGCTTATTTATAAATAATTTATTTTTTATTATCAAATAAAAAAAGTCCAAACATTTTAAACGAGTAAATGTTTTATTACGAGCCTGCAATGAAATTGATAAAATGATAAATAATTTATATTTAATAACTTAATGCAGCCTTGTAGGTATAAATGCATAAGCGTTGGGGTACATTTATTAATGCTGTTAGCACAAATGAAAATGGAATTCCCACTGGATATTTCATGTAGAATACCCTTAAGAGCTGATATTTTTTTAACCTCTATAAAGTGGTCTGATTAACCTTGTAATGTCTACAGTGAGATAATTTGGTAAATATGGTTAATAAAGATTGAAAATGCTCAATGCATATTTATGATTAAGTATTATGAAATTATTGTTATAGTAACAATGAAAACACGTTCCTTTATGAAAATGGGAGGAACCATTATTTCATTGTGTTGTTACCCAATGTAAAACCAGTTTATACACAAATGAATTTTTAAAAATTTAAATGAATGGAAGTGAAATTATAAATTAATAATAAATTCTCAATACCTAATGGTTTTGTAGTCCTTTTCTTGTAAAATAAATAACGCAACCTTCCGCAAGATATAAATAAACCTTAATTAATTGTATTTAATGAAACTGTTTTTTCTAATATTTAATTAGATACTTTTAAAAAAATACTTGTTTTAAAAAAAAATAACGCAATTCCAACCTCATTTTGTTTTTCCCGTTAAGACTATTATTATGTAAAATATCCAGGTATTTTAATTATAATTATCTGTTTATTGATTTCTTCATAATGTCAATGTACGATGTACTAAAATAATCTATTTATTTTTCATCTCCCTTTCAAGTAGGTTCGATTTAAACCTCTATTGTATATCCATCCTATTTGCTTCAATGGGTTCTGTACTAGTTTATTTTAAACATGGTATGGGGTGTGAGAGTAAATATTTTCAATACTTAGGTACGGTGGTTTGTACATCTCAAATCTTTAGAGAAATCGAAAGAAACTCTCTTCGTGTTTTAAATACTTATAATATTTTTAAAAAATAAAAAATAGTTATTTTATTGTTTTATCCAAAACCTTAAACAGTGTAATAATAAATTATAGTTATACGCAACTAAAAATAAAGCTCCGTGACCGTAAGAGGGAGGCCTTGAGGGCAAGAGGTGCCAACCGCATTATATATTTCCTCAGCCGTCAAGTTTGTTGTTACTCAAGTGGCTGCTTTGTTCTGATCTTATCTTCCTCTCTAATTGGCTTCCCTAATTTCAGCCATAAGCTTAGTGGTTATGGAAATTAATTATATATTTTTTTGTTAATTTGTTCCATTAGTGAGTTATATGACACGATTTTTTGTTCGATTTATAGGCCATTTCAGATATTCTTTGGTCCTTCAACTGCCTTTTAGTGAGTCAGGGCAGTCAGCACATATATATATATATTTTTTTTTTTTGTTTTATCCAACTTTGGAGTAGTCCGGATCAATCATTAGTGCTTGTACCGAGAATTTTTCTCCCTCCAGTATCTCTTCATCCTCTCTGATCTCTTATTCCATTCCTCATCGGAGATTTTGATTGCCATTTTTCTTGCTTTAAACCTCATCCTCTAGTCTCGAGTTATGCTCTTGGCAGTTCCATCCCTAATCATTTTATCTGTAACCCCGAGAGTTCACTCATCACCCTCACTGCTTCCTTAAACCTGTTCGATTTAGTGTTTTTTCTATATGAGGAATATTTGACTTCTTTTCGTTTGCTCACTTGGATATATTTCTATTTTATATATATATATATATATATATATATATATATATATATATATATATATATATATATATATAATATTTTCCCATCGTCTCAATCTTTTTTCTTTTAATGTTGTACGTTGATCCTGTACGCTGTGTAGTTTGTACAGTTACGCAGCGAATTTATTCTTTTAAAAAGCTTGTTCTTTGAACTACTAAATTTTAAATTCATGATCAAGTCACTAATAATTAAAAAAAGAAGATAAACGGGGTTAGAAATAAACATGTCGGTAATGTTTATCCATTCGAACCCCAGGCGCAATGATATAATGAAATTGGAATGAAAAAATGAATTGGATAATTTTCCTAGATCACGCTCAACTGCCAGATCCCCCTTATTTTGGGTATCCACTTTATTACAGCCTCGGTGAGCACCATGAAGGTCCTAAATCTCATAGGAACCATCTTCGACAGCTAACAGATAAAATAAAAGTCTTAACGCGGGCTGGATTTGAACCCAGAGCCTTCGACATGGCAACTCAGTGCTCTACCACTGAGCCACTACGCTCCCTGATGTAGTATATATATATACTTTGAATGGTTTTAATAATTTTAGATCTATCTATCTCTAACTGTGATATAGTTCTTGCAAGACCTTGACATCTTCAACAAATCTCCTCCACATTCATCTATATTCGGCTGTTCTTCAATCAATTTTAGTACTCTACAAAAATTTATAAGGGACTATTAATTTAGGGACTATTAATCCAACCTTTTTTTTATATGTTAATATTCTCATTTTGTATCTTTGGTTTACCTCCTATTTTTTATTTCCCTTTATATTATTTTTACTTTTCTATCCTTTCTGTACATATATTTTCTGTATTTTATTTTATATTCGTTATCTTTAATTATTATGTCTGTCACTATTTTAATTTCTATAGCCCTGAAGATGACCTACACTGTAGGTCGAAACGTCGGCACATAATTATAAGTCTAGTACTTATTCATTTTTTTTTTACTGCACCCCCCAACTATCTCCTTTCTACATTCAAATATTTATGTGTGTGTGGGTGTGTTTCACCCTCGTTGAGTGAAAATCCGAGCACACTCGCATGAACACAGGACTAAGTATCGCTCGGGAAATTAGGACGTGGGTAAGAGAGATCTATATCGCCGCCAAGACAGCTCCTTCGTCTTATTCCCCCGCTAAGCTCTTTAATATACCTGTCTCATTGCTGTTTGCTAATTCATCTCTTCTTCATTATACCTTTGTGATTTAAATCTACAATGTTATTTCTAAGTTAATAGGATGTTGTTTCAAAATACTATTCTGTAGTAACTTAATTCGGAGGATATTTAAAACGTTTATAATTATTATTATGCCGTTCTCCCAATAGTGGAAGACGTTAAGCAAACAACTCAATCAAGCTTTCTTTGGGTTCTTCTTGTTCTTCCAATTCTTTCATCAAGGCTTGCCTACGTTCCTCCGACCACTTCGGTCTACACTGCTTTTGCTTTGGTTGCTCTGATGTAACTTCGATCTTATTGACTTTGTGTCTGAAGGTGTCTCTTTCTAAAATGTCTGATGCACATATGTTTGCGTTTTTTAGATCCTTTCGAAGTTCGTCCAGCCAAGTTGTTGAATTCTTAAGTCAGCTAACATAATCTAATATTTTTTTTGACAGTCGATTTTCTGGCAATCTCGTGATGTGTCCAAAGAATTTCATTCGTCTTTTCCTAATTTCAATTTCAATGTTCGAAACTTTTTCTGTTGTTTTTGTTGATTGTAGCCTATAACCATCTTGGGTATATCTTGCTCCTAGGATTTTCCTGATGATCTTACTCTCTTGCTTTTTTATTTTTCTAATTCTTGTTTTCTGTTAAGTGGCAATGTTTCACTTTCGTAAAGGACTGTTGGTTTTATGACTGTGTAGTAATGTCGAAATTTTGTCTGTCTTCACAAGCATTTTTGCTGTAGATGTCCTGAACCAACCCTAATGTCTTCTTGACTTTTTGGAGACGGTTTTGCTGCGAGATCTTCTCAAGGCCTGTCGGTTCGATGATTTCCCCGAGGCATTTAAAGCACGGGAACCGCTCGATTTTACTGTATTTTGTTCTCAAGCTCGTGCTATCAGTCATTGAGCAGAAGAATTTAGTTTTCTCAAAAGAGATCTGTAGTCTCACTTTTTCTGCACATTAATTAAGTATCTCAATCTGCTTCATGGCAGGCTCCTCATCCTCTGCTAAAATCACCAGATCATCCGCAAATGCGAGGTTGTTTTTGGGGAAGACAAGTCGGATCGGTTTCCAAGAAATAAGTTTCTTGAGTTGCTTCTCCCATTCTACCATAACTTTGTGTAGGAGGACGTTGAACAGAATAGGAGAGAGTACATCACCCCTGTAAAATGCTTGTTCATTTATTTAACGACACCTTACGCTACAATGGCTAATCTGATAATGCTACAGTGGGAGTTCTATAATTTTTCCCATTCAGGTATTATTTGTATACGATTCTTTACTAACGAGTTCTTGACATTGCGCAGGTTTAGGACGCCCACTTTACTTCCGAAGGACGGCATAGTCAAGGATTGTATACTCCCTTTTAAAAAGTTGACAGCCCAGCAGAAGGCGCTATGATCTTTTACTCCTTTTTAAAAAATCCTAGCCCCTTCTGCTCGGCTGCCAACTTGCGACTTTGGGCGTAGAGGGTTGCATTGCTAACCAATAACATGATCATGGGTTAACACAATGAGCATATTTTATTATTCAACGGATAAATCAGGCTATTGGTAAAAATTGATAACTACAAATCTTGTGGTACTGAGAGAACTGAATTGATCTAAATGATAAACTTATTCGGTATAAACAATTTTTAATAGCATGTACTACCAAATCCTTCAAATCCGTACATGGTAGAGACTGCTCTGTTTGTAAGCTAACGGTTGCGCAGTCGGATGAAGTGGCTAAAATCAGGCTAAACCCCAGAAGGATCTGGAGATCCCACTGCAACTAGATTTTAAACCCTGGCTATATATAGACAGTGAGCTTTTCCGTAACATATTCTACTTAAGTGAGATTAGCACGATTCTCGATGATAATAAAGAAAATTAAACGGTTAAAATATTACAAATTGGTTTTGGATTCGACTAACTGAAAGAACTATTTCTAATTTATTTTTTGTAATGATGATATAGTTTTTTATTTATTTCAATATAATTATAATAATTTTAAGGCCACCAGATCAATTCTAGCGCAATCCTCCCACCTACGCCTCGGCCTACCCCTCATACGCTTCCCAGTCGGTACAGAGCATATTAACTTTTTAGGAATTCGTTTGTCAGGCGCAGCATCTTTGCCATGCCTATTTTAATCTTCGTGACACTATAAAGTCAATAATATTAACCGAGTGCATGCTTCAAAGTTCCACGTTGGTTAATCTCCTAAATTCTCCTGTGATCTCATCCTTTTTCAGACTGAATATTCTACGCAGCACCTTATTTTTTAATACTTAAAGACGTTGGTCATAATTCAGCGTTAGCTGCCACGTTCATTTCTTTCTATAAAACTCAAAAATGGTCGTGATTTGCTACAAGTTAGATTATTATGTAAAAAAAAAATTGATACTATTGATTATAAAATATCATTAGTTTTTAATGTTTGATTATAATTTTGTAATGAAAAATATATTTAAACATACACACTTCTGCGCATTAAATAATTAACTTTCAATACGAGAGTCGCACTAGCTATGACGGCTAGTTTTTTAACCAATCTCCTCTCGCTGCGAAGTCCCCATTTAAGAACAGCTGTTCATTTTACTGGTTCCATGCAGATTTATAATGAGCTGAGTTTAAGTCTACAAGGATTTTTAGTGGTTATCTTCAGAGTGGAAGTAAATATGAAAACATTAAATACTTTTAAATCTGATCAGTACATTAAAAAAGTTCTTTGAAAATGTAAACGCTTATAGAATCTCTGAGAAGAATTATTTGAAACATCAGGCTATTATTAGTGTTTGAGAATTAAATTGTAAAGAGACCGACAATCATTATTTTTACAATAATCTATTTAATCGTTTTATATGATTCTCATGCAAGATAAGACTTGAAAAGACATACGATATTCCCTATTGACAAAAATTAATAACTTTTCTTCATGAGAACATTATGAGAAATATGAATAATTTCATTATGAGTTTCCTCTAGCAAAGAGTGATGCCGGTAAGTACGAGGATACGAAGTTCATCTTGAAGGAGTTGAACAGGAAAATGGTGTACTTCAAGGCTCCGTCATTAGTGTACCCTTGTTGTTTCTGCCATAAACGTTATCGCAGACCGCACTAACCCCACTGTTAAAGGATTTAATTATGTCTACCGTATTTCAGATTTTGTACCGAAAAATTAAAGACCATGGTATTTTCAAGAATAAAATAAATATCAAGCATTTAAATTCAAGAAAGTTAAATCGTTAGACATAAATTAGTACTTAAAACGGAAAAGTCACATATATAAATTAAGTAGATGAACTGTAAGTGGCCCAACATTTTTAAAATTCCTTTCCACAACTATACGATAATTACTGCATTAAAGGCTGAAGAAGGTCAAAAATATGTAGAATTGTATATTTTTTTTAATAGTAAGGGAGAGTGGTAAAATCCGCCACCTCGGGCAATTCCGCCACCCCTCGTTTTTGGTTGTTGCGTTGTGGGGAGACGAACGAGGGTCTGGTCCTCCGCTAGCGACAGACACGGGAAACAACAGGCAGTACCGCCAGTGATGTTGTTGTCTGCAATATCAGTTTTGTTTGAATATGAGTGAATTTTCATCATTTTTTGTTATTTTACCAACATTTACAACCCGTGGTGTTGGGTTGAAGGTAAGTGTTTCTTATTTCTATTGAAGCATAAGTTGGTTCGTTATAGTTTCACGTATTTTCAATTCAAATTTCACTTGTTTTCATCAAGTCGTTTGGTAGCTGTAAGGTTTCAACTAATGGTAATGGCGTAGTGGGGTAATTCCGCCATGTATGTGTGGGACATTTCCGCCATAGGGCGGTTCTGACAGCAACACCCATGAAATCTGTTTTTGTGGAAAATGAAGATCAGAAGCAGTCAAAAGAAAAAAAGAAGGTAGGCCTAGAAGCTAAATTCAAAAAGGAGAAGAAAGATAGACCTGATAAAAGAAAAGATGTTCAAGAAACGAACAAATCTAAAGGCGGTGTTGTAAAGAAGATAAAGTTAGATATTAACAAGATGAAAACAGAAAGAAAGTTCATCTTAAATATTTTTCAATTGATTCTAAAATTTTTAACGGAAATTAATGACTTTCTGCTTATAAAATGTCATGCTTACTGATATATTTTTGTATTTTTCAATAAAAGGCATATATATTATGTCGGATACCAACATATGTAGTCCAATCCATTCATTACCCTATTCATCCCTATTGCTGAAAATATGTTAAATAGAGGATATGACGGAATTACCCAACGGCCATGGCGGAATCGCCCCACCATGTGGGGGAATACGGCCACTTTGTGTATATTTATATTTTTTTAAATATTACCCTCAATAACGAAGGTACACCATATATAAAAATATTATAAGGTAGAGAAATAACTAATTCAGGTATATAAACGTTCGAAAACTGTTTTAAGCAAAATGTCAGGGATAGGCAGAGATTTTTCCCTTAGGGTGGCGTCATTACCCCACTCTCCTCTAACGCAAAAGCCTCTTCATAACGCTGGATTCGATTCAGAAAACGGCATTAAGACATTCGATTCAGATTTTTTTTTCTTACCCTCCTAATTTACTTTTTTACAATACGAAAAACGCAAACTTATAACTAAGGCCTTCTTACGATTCAGAACATTCAGAACAAGCCCATTATTTCTATTACTAAGGGAAGCTGATGAAAAATCAACCTTAAATCTAAGAAGAGTAATTCTTAGTAAAATCTTTCACTAAAAAAAAAACTAAAATTATTCATTTTTCATCGATAAACAAGTGAAGATTTCTATGTGCATGTTCACATTTTTGACAGTTTTATTAAGTATGCATACATTTTTAAATTATGGTACTAAATATGAAAGATGATCCATTATCAATCGATAACAAAACCTTCGGAACAGAAATACTGTTATACAAAGAGTTACAGTTGAATGAATACACTAAAGTTAGGAACACGATTGTTCAATTTAGCAAACTAGACTCTTTTGTTTCCACTTTTTTTTCATTCACAGTTCCCTTTTCGTTATTTCAGAATCTATAGATTTTTTTCTTGAAAGTGAACAAAGTTATCACCATTAAGTTTATAAGAATCATATCACAACACGATAATAACAATAGCATAATAGTGGAACTATTATGGATACCTTAGCAAGCAGGCAAAAACGGTAAAGAACATGCCGATAAGAGATTTAAAGCGGGAACAAAAAACTGTGACGTTCCCTCAATATTGGCATAAGATCTAAACTGTCTGAATAAATAAAATTTATTACTACGAACACCAGGAAAAATCGGGATTTGGAATATAAGACAGTCTTAAAAGTGCCAAAAAAAAAAAATCATTTTTGGCTGTGTACAAAAAATTATACCTAGAAACGAATACACAAAAAATCAGACAAACGAAGCTGACACCACCACCTCTACATACCAGTGTGCCCAATTAGATAATAGACAACTGACATCAGAGCAATTATTCGAATAAATAAAACAGTGAAAAGAAAGACTGACCGCGAATATCGACACTTCTCTCCCACACAAAGAAAATAATGAAGTACATGTGGCAGTGATATACCTGAAGGCTACAAATTTAATTGGACCAATTTGAAGACATTCGTCACTAGCGCTCTCAGCAGTTGAAGCGGCAATAAAAAAAAAAATGTTTTAATTGATTATTTCACCAAATGGTTTATTTAGGAAGAATGAAATGGTAATTTAAGTTGTTTTATGAATGATAAAATCATTATTTCGTCAATTGCATATATTTTTTATATTGACAAGTCCACCTTATCTGTAATAAATTTTAGTTTATTAAGATAATCATTTGAACAAATTACGAAGGTAAAATTCATTTCATGCATGAAATCCCTGTCCTTTTTTTCTACAATTTCGTTTCATTTTAGGTCAGAACATATGGTTCTTGGTTACTGACCAAGTCCCGAGTTCCAGACTGTTTATGACAGATAAATTATTTATTCTGTTAACAGATGTGAATCGACTCTGCGAGCCTAGGGATCATCCTATGTCTCACCTAGATTCTACAAAGTCACTATACTTCATTAGGATACATATCCCTGCACAAAATCATCTTGCACAATTGTTGGCTTAGAAACAGTACGGCTTTACGGATCTTTTAATTTTTTTAATATATACCATAAATACAAGTTATCGTTAGTATTAGTATGAAAAATATGATTTAATCATAATGAGTCGGTTTCGGTAATCATTTCATCAAGAAATTAAGGTTTCAATAAAAAATTTTAAATATATCGTAGAACGGAGATAGTTGGGGAGTGCAGTAAAAAAAAACCCACTAAATAAGTGCTAGACTTATATTTATGTGCCGACGTTTCGACCTACAGTGTACATAGGTCATCTTCAGGTCTAAGAGAGAGAAACAAACAGAGCAAAAAAATATATAAAAACGTTATGGTAACAATAGTATAGTGATATGTATTGTAGAAAATTAAAATAGTGACAGATATGAAAATTAAAGATAACGAATATTAAAAAAGTGACAGATATAATAATTAAAGATAACGAATATAAAATAAAATACAGAAAAAATGTACAGAAAGGATAGAAAAGTAAAAATAATATAAAGGGAAATAAGAAAGAGGAGGTAAACCAAAGATACAAAATGAGAAGATGAACATATACAAAAAGTTGGAACATGAAGGATTTAGAAAAACTAGTAAATTAAATATATAAGATGTATGATAACGGACTTCTAGAGGTTAGATTTTCCTTATCTAACATTTCTACTATACATGGCACTGTATTATTGTTACTGTAACGTTTTTATATATGTTTTGTTCTGTTTGTTTCTCTCTCTTAGCCCTGAAGATGACCTACACTGTAGGTCGAAACGTCGGCACATAAATATAAGTCTAGTACTTATTCAGTGTTTTTTTTACTGCACCCCCCAACTATCTCCGTTCTACGTTTTATCATCCAGTCAACTATTTTCCTCTCATACATTTCTAAGTATAGATCATACAAATTTGTTGAAACGTTAATTTTTAGCTGATATAATTAGTGACACGTTTCCCATAATTACAATATCTTTTCCATACTAAAGCTCTTGATAAGTTGTATTTTTGGAAAATATTAAAAGTGAAACGAATGAAAAGTTAAAACTTGCGACTCAACTCAAAGCGACAACTTGCGGTATCATTGCTTTATTTAAGCATTTATAAGCTTTATATAAGCATTAATCGGTAAAAATATTAGGAATGTATTTATTTCAGTACTGTTTATTTCTTATAATATGTTTACATATGGGTGACAGTAGCCACCAGTGATAGATGGACCCCACGTCTACGAGAGCAACTATATGAAAATAGATGAGACATTCTCAGTTCGAACAAGCCAGATAAAGACATTATTCCAGATAAAAATAAATTAATCAAGGTGTAGTGAATCTTCTGCATTCTAAATGGTAAGCGGTTCTCTATTGCTAACCCTATCTACTTTCAGTATAAGACCATAGGCCCTATTCCTAAAGAGGAGACTTCAGTATCCCCTAGAAAACCCTATTCAGTTGTCTCCCGAACCAGGAGCAGTAGAACACACAAAAACTAAAGTGAGGTAGGACGAGTATACAGCCCTGTACCCCAGAAGATCTTCGTCCGGATCATTCCCCGACCGTCCGGATCGTCCTGGCTAATATTGCTAATGCCTTCCTCCCAGGTCCCATTCTGGTTTTTCCCCTGCGGAGATAAATTTAGATAAAGCTGATCCCTCCATTCATGTTTATCCTTATCAGCTCTTCTCAGAGGATTGTTTCCTTTAGCGCACTTGTCTTCCCAAAAGAAACGTTTGTTTCTCCTATTTTTTCTTTAGCGATTATCTAACAATCGGTTGTTGTTAGCGTACGCAATGGTCATCTAAAAAAACAAAAACTGTGCCACTACAAACCATGAACGGGTCTGGGGTTCAGTACATGGTGGAAACTGTACTGTTTCATGGACAACGGTTCTGCAAGGAGGTGACTTGTCCTAAGTCACCCTCAGCTGCCAGATTTTCCCCCTTATTTTGGATATCCTATTTTTATAATATCTTAAAGAGGCTGGGTGGGCCCCTGAAGGGTCCTAGATCCTATAAGATCCTTCTCCGGCTGCAAACAGACTAAATATAAGTCTTGCCCTCAGGATTTGAACCAGGATTTCCGGCATGGCAACTCATTGCTCTACCACTGAGCTACTCCGCTCGGGTATTCGGGGTTTTCAGCGTAATAAATGGTCACCACAAAATATAAACGAATTGATGTTACGGTATGTAGATATGTGTATGTATCGAATTGACATAAATGTTACGAAACAAATTTTATATATTTCATTTTTTTTTCTCTCTAACAATCCCTTGTTTTTAAACTTAGAGAAATATTGTGGGGTGAAGACTCCCATAACGTTTCTATATGTAGATATATATGTTTATTGAATTTCATAAAAATAAATTACGTAAAAAAGATGAATAACTGACGGTTGATAGGAATATCCCAGTAATATATTTATCAATTCCTATGTAATTATTAAAATAATATAATAAGTAATAATTTTAGAAGATATAAGATTAAATATGCGATCATAGCAATACAAATATTGCGGTATTTCACTAAGAAGTATGTAATAGTATTCCATTCCATCATAAATGTTGTCACCACCCGGGCCCTAATTTTTTTGGAAGTATGTTCTCTAAAGTCCAAATTTCTAATTTGGGTATCGGTGTTCAGTGGAATACTTTACTTCTGCATGCAATAGAAATGAATATACGGTATGTAATTAATGTAAATGGCGGTATAAAGGTATGCTCAACCATAACCATACTAGACTAAATAGAACTATGCGATCCTCTTTAATATTTATTTTATATTTAACACAGTAAAACAATATTTGAAAGACAATCAGCACCGTTAATGATTTATACTCCGTAAAATATCAGCTTCTTTTCTTTAAGGCAAAACTAATATAATAAACAGAATAATATTTTATTATGGTTGCCTGACCACAAAGTACATAAAAATGTATTAAATAAAATTGAAATCGCATAATCTAATTTAAAAGATCCCCAAAACGATTCAGCGTGGCAAGAAGAATGGAAAATGTTCACTGCGGCTTGCTATTATGCCTTAATGACAATCAAAGGACTTTTCTTTTCAAGTTTTGAAATAATAGACACAAATAGAATCTCAAAGTGAAAGGATTGAATAAGATCGTGAAACAGTTTCAAAAGAACACCATTAAGTATTTCAGGTACGTGCTATCATTAAGGAACGGCTCCACAATGGTCAGAAGATGTCATCGAAGTCTTTTAGCCCTCAGCTGAACCGGACACACCCGCCGTAGGTAGCAACGTGGCATCTGGCACATGCTGCGGCAACCGTTGTCCAATAACTCGCCACGCGACCGCAAACTAACTGCCTCGGCGACAATTCACTTTAACACAACTACAGCCTCTAATTCACTGGACACGTATGGAGACAGATGGCAACATGGCCTGCCCGCTCTGCCAATATCCAGGGTGTACCTCTGCATCTGCGGCTACGAACGAACGCGATGATGGAGTTTGTAAGTTGCACTATATGAGCTCCAGTGGGGATAAACCAGCGCGAATATCAACAGACATTTGAACAAATGAAAGAAATAAATGGTAATGGTTTTGCGATGTTTTCCTATGGAATGCAGCCCAAATTTGATTTATTTAATACTCATTAAATTTGATAAAAGAATTCTACATCCACAAAAAAATTTAATTGTGGACAGTAAAATACCCGTGCTTGTATCTCGATGCAATGCAAATGCCGGTGCACTGTACCTTTTATTACGATTGTATGGCAAGTAGTATATACATGGTCATTATAATAATAATAAGCCTTAGCAGGCCCGAAGGCTCGATAACACCAATCTCTCCTTACAATCTCCCATCCATGGACCGCTATCTAAATTCAAATCTGCCATATCAACATTAGCGAAATCCTTCCACCTTCGTCTCGGTCATTGTATAGCATACTATATAACATTATACATATGAAGGAGTCATTTGTGGAATACATTTAAAAAAAAATTGCAATATTAATGTTTTTAAATAGTACCACAGGAATGTTCATGGAGTATGGTTCGATCAAGAAATGTATACTTGATTATTACCAATCTTTTTTTTTTAATTATCTCATTAAAACTATGTTGAAAATAATAATAACTTTAGACATGAATATAAATACCTTAAATATAAATATTAGCATTCATAATTTAAATGGTAATAGTTTAATTGATTACTTTTTTTATTTCGTGAATTTTTTCACATCTACCAAAGAGACAGTAAACACAAATAGTAAAAATACTAAAAAAATAATAATGACTTATTCAAACGATCTTAATTTAGTTGACCTATCTCAGTGCAATTATTATGAATTCCCTTAAAACTCAATTTAGATAGTTTCAAATTCGACAATAATCATTGACAAATGTTTAACTAAAAAACTTTAGTCAATTAATTTATAACTGCACTTACAATGAAATGAAGATAATTATGTTATTTTTTTTTAAAATCGTGATAGCTCTGTGGTAAGGCAATGAACTCATATTAAGCGGATCCAGCTTTGATAATGATTTATTATGACTGTAAAAACCGTGATGTTTGTAAGACCTTTAAGGGACTCACCCAGTCCCTATAAATTAATTGTTAAATCCTGCTTAATTGGGGAGGAAGCCAAAATAACGAGAAACTTTCATTTAGAAGTTTTCAGATCCGATAAGTTTACTGAGAATTCGTCAGAGATATAATCTTAACTCTCTCTTTTTTCCTTTTTTCCCCTTTTTTTTTTACGTTTTCAGTTCTATTTTGGTAAGTGTTCTTTTAATGAGGCAGTAAGAAAGTTTATCGTTAAAGCTAAATTTGTCGTCAACAAGGATCAGATAACAAAAACCGAAAGAGCTTACTAACAGATGAAGAAAATTCACCTTCTAAATAAAGGTCTCATAAATAATCATAAAAAAAAAAAGAGAGAACTTTAAAACAAATAATAAAAAAAAAATCACAGTATTTTACACCAATTGCTTGAGGATCTATTGATAACGACAATGATTTCGAGATTAAAGTTCACTTCTTCAAAGGCAAACGAGAAAAATAAATAATAAAAATATAATACGTATAAAATTAATAATAAAATCAATTGAAACTAATTCATTCTTTAAAATAATTGTTGCAAATAAATAATTTTATTGTAATTGTAATCTGAAATAATCTTTTTTTTACATCCAAATTATTTTGAAATTTATACTTCCACGTATGAGTAATACTTAATGATACATTTTGAGTTGTTAATTCTATATATCATAATTATTCTATTAATATGCAGTACCCTACATTTTAAGGTGTATGATTAGTTATAAACTTTTTTTTTTGTACTTCGCATTAATGTATTGGTGGGCGCATGTAAGTTTTAATATATGTATACAAATACATAACCTACCTATACAACTACAGACGTAAAAGAGTTATATTCTAACTTATCAATCGACATAAGGCCATATAAATTTTTAGATAAGATCAGAAATGGTTGTAGCGTAGACGAGATCGCTGCCAAAATCGTAAAATTTCGGAACTCCTTTCAGTTTTTCTAATGCAGGTGACAAGTACGGCAGTAATTTCTAATTTACTCAAGGACTTAATGGGAAGGCGTTGAACCTAGGCTTGGAAAGCCGCCCGTGTACTTAGTTAAGTAAGGATTTGTGGCGAACACTCTCCACAGCGAACTACTAGGCCAACTTCTCTCACGGGGAGGATTAGTATTTTAGAGTGTGTAAAAGTCTTGTTTACGTGAGAGAACAGGGAAACTATACATATATATATATATTTTTAAATTGACATGTAACTAAATTATAAATAGTAATCAAATCTGAAATCATAACCGAATTTCAATTGTATTATATTATAATTAACTATATTTTAGAAAATTTAATTATAAAAGAACTAATGTATATATTGGTAATATATTAATATGGTATGAAATCATCGCAAGATAAGAATGAAACTCTTAGTTACGTGTTTATACAGGACAATCCGTATCAAAAATACAGTAAATATACCTGAGCATGCTTGAAAAATATCACTTTCAACTTCTTGAATAACTTCATTTAATCTTCAAATTAGAAGTAAATTCCGATTGGGTCTGATAAATTTGACATACTCTCAAGAAAAAAATAGATGTATGTTTAAAAGTGAGGAATTTATCACAACAAACGAAAAAATTATCTTAAAAATATTAATTACCTAATAAAAAATCTACATTTTATGCGAGGAACGTAATGGTTAATAGATAGTCGGGAAATCAGCAGATTTTTTTTATTATACAAAAAATATATATTTATGAAAGAAATTAATAAAAAATATATACATAAGAATTTTCTACATAAATTAAATTGGTAATAAAGTTTATAAAAAATTCTCTGGCATGAATCGTTGATTTAATAAAAAACGTTCCAAGAAACTGAAGCACGAAATATAAGTGTATTAATTGTTGTTAACTCATCATATTTTCTTGTACGTAACTGTTTATTTTCCTATTTTATATTGCTAAATTATTTCGAGCCTTCCTATTCAATGCAGTTGCCCTCCAGTTATGGACGTTTAAGATGCGTCTGGCATCCTGTGCAAGTCCATTTGACCATCCCAGCCTTGGCCTTCCTCTTCCTCTGGTACGGTCCAACTTTCCCTCCAGTAGCTTCTTCGCGGAATCGTCCTCAGTCATTCTGCGGAGCAGCATTCTTTTTAAAACACTTAACTCTGATTTCTTGCTCTTAGACAATGTCCATATTTGAGAGGCGTAGGCATTGGATATTTTTGTTTTCCGTGATAGTATTGAGATTCTTAGATGTTTCCTAATCCCAAAATTAAATTAATTACCGTTGATGGTAATGTTGTTTTTGTTTTTAGATGGCAGTCTCAAAAATAATAGAAAAAGTAAAACTTATATAATAACAATAATACGCCTTTTCATTTGAGCCCAAAATTATGGGCTAACCACCCTGCCGAGGATCAATAATTTAACCCGAAACATGGGCACACCTCCTGTGTTTTCCACTCCTCACATTGCATTAAAAAAAAAAAGAGACACATATACGGTGTTTTAACTAAAACTCATAATGAAGAAGGAGTAGGCCGCAAAACATAAATCCGTTGAATTGGGGCGATAATAAAGCCAGGCTCGCTAGCCGGGGAATCGAGCGCTCGCTCGTGCACAAACCGTAACGACGCTTCACCCGCGCCCGCTCCGCCTAATTGCCGCTTTGGCTTCCACTGTCGCACTGTTGTATACTATTAATGTTGTTACATCCGCGCCTCCACGGCCTGATAATACCTCCTTTACCCTCCGTAATTAGCATTTTTAGCCATTAAATCTCCCGCTGAATCGTTTGTGTCAAATAATTGATGGGGAATTAAAGTGTATACATGTTGGAACAATATCTCAGATTGTAATACAACAGAAAATCTGACAGAAACGAGTAAATTAGTTCGTTTATTATTAGTTCATTTAACGTCATTTTGGGATCCTAGGGCCAATCGGACGATGCTACAGTGGGAATTCTAAATATTTCCTATCAAGGTATAATTAATGTTAGAGAAGAATTGGTTGACTGTAACTTCAAATGTAAGGAAGAAATCGTTGAGGGTGCAGTCAATAAAAACACCTTAATAAGTGTAACTTATTTATTTTGTGCCGACGTTTCGGCCTACAATGTAGGCCATCTTCAGGGCAAACATACCAAGCGGCGGAGAATACTGTAGATGCATTGTTCTACTTCCCAGATGCATTCTTCTACTTCCCATTTGGGCAGTTGATAGTTCTCTCCGCCGCTTGGTATATTCGCCCTGAAGATGGCCTACATTGTAGGCCGAAACGTCGGCACACAATAAATAAGTTATACTTATTAAGGTGTTTTTATTGACTGCACCCCCAACGATTTCTCCCTTACAAAAGATATAATTTAGATCTTTAACGGATACACCACACAGGCTCGGAATTTCACGTCCCTTCCGAAGGACGTCATAACCAAGGATTTTTTTACTCTCTTTGACTTCACCCCCTGAACATTTCTATCTATTAATCTATGTTCTATCTGAACATCTAATACTAGAACTAACTAGTCAAATATTTTCCACCTAATCATAGCAAAGTTACTACCATACTCTATTAAAGAATGATGCGCATGCGTATACGATAAAAAATTAAATATTTCCCCTTTCTAGGTATTCTCAATATAAATTTGAAATCTACCAACAGTGAAATAATATAGATAAGAATATTGCAGATTTATTTGTTGCGAATTCTTCTTTGACTTTAAGGTTCTATAAAAGAGATATCGAATAATTTCTTTCGAAAAATCCTTGTCAGGAACATGATATTAATAAAAAATATGAAAACATTGTCAATTATTTTACAAATTTGCATCTAAAGGAAGCAATAGAAGCTTAAAAACAGTAACATAACGTGTTGATGTGTCTTTTTAAGGCCCAATTTTTTGCCTGAACGGACAAAAGAGATTGAGATTGAATGTGGGATGAGGAAAAATTGAGACGTATCAGTGACGCACTCTAAAGGCTGGATCAGAAGGAAGAATCTCTCTCCTCACAGAATATTTTCAAAAATTGGTTTATCATAAACACCAATATAACGTTAGTATTCCAGCCGACAATCAAAAGCAATAACGTGAAAATTAAGAAGAAAACAATAATTTTTTTTTTTTTACATTAATTTATTGATATTTACAACTGTACAATAACAACATCAAGTAAATTTTCTAATATGAACAAACGACATGAAAACAAAAAACACTTGTGGAGAAACTACCCATCGGTAGCACTCCAATAAAGTTCTATTGTAGAAGGTCTCGAGGCCATCTTCTTTTCAGACGCCTCGGAGGGTTATCAGGAATAGTATGGGAAGCAAGTTGAGAGACTAGCGGACTCAAGGGTGTATGGAGCTTGTCATGGAAAGATAGGTATCTAGTTTGTGCCAAATCATTAACATGTTAATCATATTAACATATGATCCAACGAAGGATTTTGAATTGTAAGGATGAATTGGATGGTTTAGTAGAGCCCCAATGATGAACTCCGTTTGTTCAAATAGGTCTGATCATGTAAATGAGTCTTTTGTAATTAATTGGGAGCTTAGAACGTTTGTTCAGTAAATGTTGAAGTAGGCGAAAACGTCGAGCAGTTTCTTGTCTTTTCAGTCTTGTATGAGGATTCCAAGTGAGACGTTTGTCCAGATGGAGTCCTAGGTTATTTATTCTTAAAATTTATGAACATTAAATTTTATGATTATAGCTATTATAGTTATTACTTTATTTCTTAATTAATTTCTCCCTGGAACAATATCAACGCCTGCTCCTAAATAAATAATTTAACATACGGACAGTAAACCACTTTTTAATAATCTACTCGAAATGCAATGCTCTTCCTAACACTCAATAGAAAAATACCCCTCCTTTTCTATTCAGTTTAAAAGTAAAAAACATATTTATAAATTAATATGGATGTGGGTTCAGATTATGAAATTTATTTGTATGAGCGGCTTTAATTATAAGACAAAATAAACCATATTTTAAATAATGTTATATTATTATTGTTATTATTATTATGCAAAAGGTAAGCAATCCTTCAAATAGGGGTTGTCATACGAATGTGTAACATGAACAAAGATAGAACGAATGTCTCTTCGCCAGAGTACGATAAGAAGGTATTATTTATTCTTGTAGAAATCTTATCAGAATTGATAAGACACATAGAAAACCGGGAGCCCAGGAATTTCTAGCCAACAGTTTAAGAATTATCTAGAAGATGACAATCTATCTCACCCTACTTTTAGATATTTCTAAAACTAGCTTGCCAATTTTACTAGTAATTGTCTATTTTTTGATTACAAATACCAATACTATCAAAGTAAGAGAGAAACTTCAAACTTCCTTCTGCCAATGATGTAAGTATCACAAAGCCAAGAAGCTGGTTCGTCTAATTAAAAGAGGTATTATGGTAGCTTATTGTGTTGAGTGCTGAAAGTTTCGGGTTCAAATCCGGCGGTTGCAGATAAATTATTTAATAAGTTAACAGCCATAAGTTAACCTTATGGGATTTGCAGACCCTACTGATGCTCACCCATCCTCAATTCGGGGCTACTGCCTGAGGGTGAATGTGTTCTGGGCCAAATTCCTTCCAGCACAACCATTCCCATAGAAACAGGACAGTCCCTAGCATGCACTGGACTCAATAGAATACTCGTGGGATGGAGTGGTACAGGTATAAATTAAGAAGTTTGGTCATAGCTAATAACCATAGAAACTTCCTAAAAATATTTCTAAAAATAAAACAATATAAATAATAGGCAAAACAAATATTAAAGATGTGTGCATGACTGTAGTGGATCGAGGAAGGAAGGTATGGGGTTTATGAAATCCTTCTTAGAAAGGCAGAACAAAATAGAGTTTAGGTTTGATGCATTTACCCGCTCCGGTCGGGATAGAGATAAGCGTAGGGGGTAAATCTAGACCCTTTCTTTACTCAGGCAGAAAAACAGAAAGCAATGGATACCCCCCCCCCCCCCATCTGGGATAGAATTATGTAAGTTGGAAAAGTTTCTTAGGGTGTGCCTTTTAGGCTAATATTAACTTATGCTCCTCGGCGAGAATCGAAAATTTTTCCCCGAGCACTTAGGCAAAAGGCTCTTTTAGCATGTGAGATATCTGGCGGAACTCGGGAATGGGAGATAAGAGCTAAGAAGGGAGGGGAATATTATAAACGCTTTACCACAGAAATCACTTATAATATTACCATTAAAGTATATATTTATTAATTTTACCTACTGCATTATACAGGAGGTGTAATTTACAAATAATAAATATCTTTTCTGTTTTTTTTTTTATTTTTTAATTTTATTTATTCAGGCGTTTATTCTTGGGCTTTCCATTTTTATGATGATTTTTTACCTAATTATAAGTGAAGCTATCATTCTGTTTTTAAAAATACTATGCGAATTCCATTCCTCCAAAATCTCATACTTAATTCAAAAGTTTTGCATTTGTAGGAACATAAATACTTCCATCTTTCTTTATTGCTTGTAAAATATGACAGGATTAATTTATTTTAAAATTAAGACTAAAGTCATAGTGAATGAACTCAATAATGAAATAATGGCACAGGTTTTGAACTTTGAAAATTGAACCAAGACAACGGTTGTGCAGGTTGGTGATATGTTCGAGATCACTTTCAACTGCAAGGTTTTTCCTCCAATAAGAGGTAGCCACCTTATAAAAGCTGAGTGGATGCCCTGGAATCCCACAGGGTCCATACAGATCCCACATTTACTGAAATACCATCTCATTCTATTATATTTTAGAAGTAAGTAGATTTTTTCAAAATGTATCCTTTATTCCATTTACACGAATATGAAAAAAAAATTAAATATTATATGTTATTTATGTACAATATAAATAAAATATTATAGAAAGGAGTATAAAGGTACTGTATTTTTTTAAACTCAAAATGTAAACTAGTTATTTTGATTGAAACATAAACGTTGTACTGAATTTATCTATTTTTTTTCAATACCGATTTTATGCTGAAAACACCAATCTACAGTTTTTATAACATTGAAATAAACATTAATTCTATTCAAAACTATCACTAACATTGCACAATGTTTACAAATTTCGTCATGGTCCGTTCTGTTAAATATCTATTAAATAAAAAGGTCTGTTTATATTTCATGTATATCTTTATTATTAATTGGGTGCGTGTAGTTGTTAAAACCTAAAAATTTGATGTATCTAATATTATGTAACAGTAATACAATAACAAAAAAAAAAAAAAAAAAAAAAAATTTTTTGTAAGCACACACAAAGTAATTAAACCCAGCCTATAAGTAGCACATGTTGGACAATGCCTGTAATGATAAAACAACGCGAGGAAGACATCAATTTCCAATTAACGCTACTTTGTATAATTACTCAAAACACAAAATCTATCCAACATGACCCTCTGTAACTTCTCTATATCGATTGAACATCTAATCGATTGAAGATGAACCTCTGTTAACTTCTCCATTCAGATATATGATACCAGCTCAATATACCATGAAGCTACATCAACGTAATCATCTTTTCGTATCGATAGTGGCAACCTGATATGGCTTTTCAACTAATTCTTATCAGGCATCTCAACCATAACCTAAAACCACAAATCACTGTTTTATTAGGTCTTCTGAACAATAATCGATAAGCTGGTACATTCATTGATAAAAGCCGATTAATGTATTCGCATCCTACGAACAAATATAGCAGCTTAACATGATTTGTAACTGCTTACAATGCACATACATAGTAAATATAATTATAAAAATCTGATTTAAAATTAATTAATTAGTTTTAAATCTAAATAACAATTGTCTTATTATCCTTAACAGGATCTGCAGACTAACCTTTTTTTCATATTCGGAGACATAGTAGTGCCTAGCACTGAGGCATACCAAAAAAATATAGTTTGAAAAGTAAACTACATGATTTTACAGCTAGCCCAATTTAAAAGCAGAAAATAGTTTTAAAAAGCTAAACAATACGCGATTGTAATCAGGCAAGCAAATAAATAGAAAATTTATAATACTATAAAAAACACGTTTCAATAGTAAATAAAATTAGAAATAATTTTCTAGAAAATTGATATAAGAATAGAGTTACGAACAAAAATTTATTTTTAAGTAAACACAAGTGTTGGGTGCTTGATTATAATTGTTTTAAGTATTTAATGGATTGATATTAGTAAAATTAGAGTCATTACTAAAACATCTTAAAAATTACCCCAAGCATTTTTTTTTTACCAAAAATTTTTCTCACTAGTCTATTCTTATTTTAAACTTACTGAAAAATTGTTTTCCCTTTTTAGTTTTGTTTTCTATTAAAGCGTGTTTTAAAACTATCATTTATTTTCTACTTTTTAAGTCGGCTGACGATAAAAGCTCGTTTTTTAGTTTTTCAGAGTATGCATATTTTTTTTTAGCATGCCTCAGTACTTGACACTACCAAGTCTTCGATTATGAAAAAACGCTAAGATCCTGTTTAGGATAATAAGACAAACGTATCAGATTATTATTTGTTATCTGTCCGTGGAATGCGAGCAAAGTTTCAAAGATGTTTTGAAATGGCCTAAAATCAAGTAAAAAAATTCCATTATATGCATGTATACAGGGAGTGCTTATAAAAGCGTGTAAAGGAATCACCTGTTCCAATTACAGAGGTATAAATAATAAAATAAAAAAATATGCATGAAAATAATTTAACTATGAAGGGTCAGTAATATCTTATTTCCTGAAAACGTTGACGCTCAGTGCATACTTCTCATTTAATGTATCGTACTTAACGTTAAAGTTCTTTTTCGAACAATTTATATGTTAGGGACGAAACAAGTGTACAATATATATTAAAAGTTACTACAGTCACCAACTCTGAATCAGCCAGGACAAAATTAGCGAAGTATAGGTAAATGAACTGGAGAAAGTTTTCAGTATACAATTCGACTAATATGTTAGGCAGGAAACCGGAATACAATGAATTTATAAGGATAGGCGTATAAGCTAATAACAACTTCCCAAACAAACTACCTAACATGGCGAAATTAGTTGCGCTAATATGGTCTTGTATGAAACGAACAGTAGAAGCCAAGGCATAGCTTTGTAGGCATATAATTTTAGATAATTTCGTGTTATCTATAAGACGAATACTTACACCTGTATTAATATAGTGCATATAAAAAAATAATTATTTTAATGCTTTACAATCAATGCGACAATATATACTATATTATCGGGTATACTAGAAATATATAATTTTATATACTAAAAAGTGACGCTCCTATAAACTAAAGAAACGGAAGATATCAAAGTTTTATTATTCGTAATATAAATGAATTTTATTCGCAATTAGCATTTTTATTCGCAATATAAATAATATGATATCGGCTGATTAAGAAACAATAAATAAAGGGAATAGGGAGAAAAAACAATTGAGGCCCAACGATAATAAATTTTAAGGGCGATATTCCGATTTACAACCTGTTTTATATAAATTGAAAAAACAAAATTATTCAATATTTATATTATTTGCTAATTGATATCATATATTTTAAATTATTACAAAAACCAGTGATGTTAAGATATATGGTATCGATACCTTGATTATATCAATTACCTCAATTTTGTGCTATGACGAAATTAAAGAAATGAAAAATGTTATATTAACTATAGAAACAAAAAATAAAAAGGAGGAAAAATAAATTTTATTTCAATAAATTTATTTATAAGGAAATGATGTTCTTGGTAGTTAAGGAGATTGTTAAACATTTTCAAGTACATGCCATTTCTCAAGTGCCTTCTATTATCCTCTGCTTTTAATTTTTTAATTATTTTATGTCATGCCAATGACCGTTGAGCTTTTCTGTTTATTATTTTAGTATTCTGTAGTATAATAATATACCAAATAAACTCCCTCAGAAAATAGAGGCAGCTATGTTAGTTATAGCTTCTCTAATAAATCTAGAATAAAGCACCTTCACAAGATCAGAAATATGAATTTAATTGAGATATTATGTCGTTAAAATTGTTATAAAAATAATGATTCATAATAATTTTAAATTGATATCTTTAAGTCTGAATGATTTTTTTAAAGAGAGAAATACTGTAAAATATCATAAGATTGCACCAATATAATTAACTAGTAACGTAAAAAGAGTTAAGAAAAAATTTTTCATATAATAACAATGTAAATTTTAAATATTAGCTTACCCTCATTTGCATTTGAAATTAAATATAAAATATTTAGATATACGAAAAGAACGCCCGAAACGTTATATATGTTACAGCTACCATATCACATGAGACAGAAGAATATTATAGGATGGATTTTATTATGTGAAATCTTCTAAAAATTGCTCACGGTTTGAGCACGGACATTCGTCAACTCTGACAACTTCTATAACCCGCTATATTTCATGCTTGTGGCGTTCATCGATTTCCCTCTTTTTTTTTTTTTGGTTACAAAATGTTTAATGGACAATCATCAAGTATCGCAAAAGTAAGATAAACTCTAAATCAAAATTAATATTAGTATTTCATAAATATTTTAGATCGATTTCTCGGAAATTATATTAATAATAAAAAATTTACAAATTAAAGAGATCGTAATTTAAAGAAGAGGCTTGTAGTGATAAAGTTAATATAATTTGAAGACAGTACATATTCTGAAATAATAAACATGTAGAAAATATTTGTAGTGAAAAATCGACAAGAATAAAAGTTGGAATATTTCGAATTAATTAGTGGAATATTGTATTCTTATTATTCTTATATCAAGGGGAGAGTGGTTGCTGAGTTTGGAGAGCATTGGGTTACTGAATTGTGTATCCCGGATTCGAAACCGGCTGTGGCAGATAAATTGGTTTTCCGTTAACCACCTTGGACGATCCTCTGCTATCGATAACAGTCTGTACTAATTATCTAGACCCTTCATGAGTTATAGTGGTACAGACATTGTTTGTTTATTCATTTAACACCGCATTACTATACCGCTGAGTTGCTGTCGAAGACCTAAGATTCAAATCCCGCTGCTGGCAAGACTTTTATTTGATCTGATAGCAGCCGGAGATGGATCCTAAGGGATCTAGAACCCTCCTGGGGCTCATCCAGACTCTAGCGTGATCTAGGACGGATCACCTCCCTGCACAACCTTTGTCCATGAAACAGTACAGTCTCTACCATGTACTGAGCCCCAGCCTCTTCATGGGTTGTAGTGGTATGTTTTTTTTTTTTTTTTTTTTTTACTTTTTAGTCGAGATTGTTACTTAGGGGTTTCCCAGCTGTTAAAGCTACTGGGTTAAGAAAATGCCCGCTGTGGCGAGTGTACACACATAGTCCTTTTGATAGTATCTGTTTTCACGCGTTGTAATGATACAGGTTTTTTTTTTTTTACTGTTCCTAATCGAACGATCCAATGGAATTCCAAAATTTGATCTTTACACGTATTGGGATCTTTAATGATCCTGACATTGTACACGCTCAGGACTCACATTTTACATCCCTACCTAACTAAGTATTTTCCCGAGGAGCCAGTCTGCCAGCATAAGATCTTGGGCTATGCTAACCTCCATACCACAGGAGACCACTGATATAGACATGTATTATGTTTTTTATCAGTATTAATGGAGTGCTCAGTTAAAGAACTGAACTCTAGCACCTAGATTCGACACATTACCTCTATTAAGTATATTAGAGATTCTTCTTCAGTATTTTATTTTTAAACTAAAGCGACTGAACGTCTCTTCATGGGTTTTTTCAGTAGAACAGTTTTATATTTATCACTACTAAAAAGAAAAGTGTTTTTTCCGATAACTTGAAAAAAAAAGTCTTTCCCTTCTTCCCATCGCTTTAATAACATTCATCCGCTTTACCATAATGGACTCCAATGACAAAAGATACTCGCGGAGATTCAATAAGATCGTAGGAGGCCCCGTTATTAATGGCTCGGACGAGCGGAGTATTGTTCTCGTAATTAATAGAACCAAAACGCTATACAATAATTAACGGCACAATAATTCGCCGAAGAAACCGGAGGAACTCATCATACCCCACTACCCGTTTTCCTTCAAAGCGTTTTCATAATCTTAACGAAGCAATATCTGTAGAGCTCAATGGAGAAAAACTAATATTCAAAGTTATCAGATCCAAGATTATTCCTCGGCTCGGTGCGATCCTGGGGATATTAGAAGGAAAACCAATAAGTGAGACAAAGGTTCCAATTTATGATCCGAGTCCTCTAAGACGGGGAAGAGGAATGTGGAGGAGGCCAAGAGATGACAGGGAAAGATGCCTATTGAAAACGGATACTTTCAAAAGGACTATTTGTCTACACTCACCCCATCGGGTAACCCAATAGCTTTAACAACTGGGAAACCCCTAAGTAACAATATCGACTAATAAGGAAAAAAAAAACCATAACACTACCACCCATGAAGGGCCTGGCATTCAGTACATGTTAGAGACAGTAGTGTTTCTTGAAGAACGGTTGTGCAGGGAGATGATTTGTCCTAGATCACTCCCATTATTTAGTTTCCCTTTATTTAGGATACCCACTTTTTAGAGGATAGGTGAGCACCTGGGGTCCTAGATCCCATAGGATCCATCTCCAGCCGCTAACATATTAAATAAAAGTCTGCCAGCGAGCAGGATTTGAACCCAGGACTTTCGGCATGGGAGCTCAGCACTCTTAACTCCGTTGCCTTAAAAAACAAGAGAAGTTAATGAACGACCTAAGGAAGTAATGGTATGGCTTATTTTCAGTTTATAAATATGATAATATTGGTTTAAAGGCTAGAGAAAAATACGGAGGTAGCATAACAACCTACAATACCCAAGATCGCTGGTTCACTCCCTCGCAAGTGGCCTAACGATTTTTAAAAGGAGTAAAAAAATCCTTGGATACTCCGTCCTTCGGAGGGGACATAAAATGGCTTTCCCGAGACTGTGCAGTATCAGGTACTCGTAGAGATTCGTATGCTAATTATACCTGAACAGTAAAAACTTAGTACTTCCACTGTAGCGTCTTCTAATTGCCCATTTCAAAGTGACTTTGATTGAACGAACAACAATTCACTAGCGACATTTCTTGTTAATTATTAATTTTTAATAAAGGTATAATTATTGGTTGATCATATAAATTATATAAAACAGAAAATGAACCGGTTGAAGGTCAAAGTATATTTTCAAATATAAGGAATTATTTCAGAAAAATGCTTCTAATAAATAATTCCATGTTATTTTAGAATTTATTTTGACCTTCTCCCCTTTTGCTCAATATAATTTATAACCTTACACATTACAATTACTCTATTATTACAAAATAATAATGATTAAAAAATGAATAATACTTTTAATAAATAGTTTCTTTCTTTTTTGAAAATTAATTATGGCCTAATTTAAGTTGTCAACTAATAAATTGCATTCTAATTAATATTTTATATCTAGTTCTCAGTAATTTGCTATTTTTTTTTTTTTGGTTCATTTATTTAACCAAATAAAGAAATATGAGCTGTTCTCCTATGTAAAATATCTGTTGAAAACGACAAAACAAAAAACACAACTAAAAATGCTTTTCCAATTGTACTTCCAACAATCATATAATAATATGTCTAAGCTGCTTTTGTTTTGATGTTTGTTTGGAATATTACTAGCTGTAGATTTGAGATTTTTCCCAGAAGCAGATAACAACGCTTGGTGGCATTCTTCGCCTTCCTGATTTGATAACGAAAAGTAGGCGATCCAATATAAACATTCTTCATAATAAGTTTTAAAAAATAAATCCTAAAATGTCGATAGTCAAAAATAAATTACAATAATATTCATGAATGTTGTTATATATTTTCATGTAGCTAGCAATAACATTTTTGAATACTGTACCAATCCAGCGACTAGTTGGTTAACGCGAAAAATACTATGTGGAAAATTTACAGCCACGGCATATAGTTTTAATCAATTCATCAGGTGTTCCTTCTGGTTTCAGATTAAGCCTGAGGAAGCATGCAGTATGGCCAGCGAAACGTCGGAAAAGAATTTGACTACACGGTCGAAGCCAGAAGAAACACCTTAGAATAGGCCATAAGAAATCATTTTATATTCACGAAATTTCTGGTTCAGGACCGGACTAAAACCATAAAAATAAATCAGCACGGTGTCGTGTAAGACAAAAATGCTCGACTTAATTAACAAAAAATGTGCAAAAGTAAATTTTTAATTCTATTTTTTTTTTAGTAAAACGCTTTTGATCCCAAGCGCCCTAAATAATAAGCAACAGAATCAATCTTAAAAACTGATAAAAGATGAATATGGTAACTTTTTAAAAGGGATTTTCCGTTGAGAAGATTAAAATCTAAAATTAATATACTGCATGCCAGCAAAGTAACATCGACCACTTCCTACAAATTAATGTAGTTCTGGTTTTAGTATTTTTTTTTCTTTATTTCGTTACAGAAAAAGAAACAGAAGTACATCAGTCCTCCCGTACTTTAATCTTAGCCTGTTGTAACAAAGGGAATACTTGAGGATATATAAATTCTTCATTGCAAAGCAGAAACACCAAATTCATCATAAGGAACGCTCCGAAGTGAAATAAGAGCCTCCCATTCCTCCCTCTTTAATCAAGGATACGCGATATAATTAGTTTTAGTACGATTTCAAACGAGGGGGTGAGGGGGGCGGGTTGAACGGTAGAAATAAGGGCGGGCAATCTCAACAACTCCAGAAACGTTTTAAGTTGGAGTTATGACAGACCAGAAAATCACACTTAAAATAACAACTGTTAAAATGCGATAAAAGCTTCGGAATAATTTTCTTTTTTATGTTGTTATAAAAAAAGAGAGAGACGAAAAAAGTAAAATAGGATCTAGTAGTGAGCGGAAGACTTATCCTTCAGTCGACTTGTTGACTTTTCACCATAAAGGCTAACAACTGTAATAAATTATTGAGTGATGGCACTTTTTATGGCAGAGGAGAAATCGTTGAATATCCTGCAGGAGTTCTGAAGAATTCAAGGAACCAATGCTTCAAGGAATTTGGCATCTAGAAGACCGTTTCTTCAGCGGAAAGAAGAGAAAAAAATGTATAATTTCAAGGTAACTTTTAACAATGGCGTAAATGGTTGATGACTAGATGCAGTCAAATATTTCGTAATTTATTATATTATAATTTTTTATTCATTAGAATAAATAAGTCTGTTGATTAAATCCCAATATAATTATTATAATCGCGAAAATATTAAAATTAATTGAAATTATTTTAATAAAAATTATATGTATACATATGAAAAAATTCACCTTCATATCAGCGATTACCTTAAAATATTTCATTTAACATATCAGGTGGCAATAATAAAAATAGATCATAAAATATAGTTTAGCTGTTAAACATATTTATTTTATATATAAAATAATTGTGAAAAATTACCGTACAAATTAAAATTCTGGGGTAAAGGCTTGCATTTTTTTCCAGCGTATTGAAAACATAATACGGTCTGAACTACGGAATAAATGTAAATTACAGTTTAAAATTTGAGCATTGAATAGAACTATTCAATGTAGTATTGTAAAATTTACGAAGTGAAGGTTGGGAACAGGGGTACCCCAATAGGAAACAAAGTAATCATAATTGTTTTGTTTTATTTGTATTAATAAAAAATCATAAGATAATTAATCATTAAATATAGAATATTTTATTTTTGACAATATTCGTTTATGTGACAGAATATTTTGTCCAGATAATTATTACACTTGACATTGATATTTAAAGATAACTAAATCGTTCCGATACATCAACAAACACTTCATGATATTAGGTATGATCTCGACTATATTTAAATGTGAAAACAAAATCTAATTGAAAAATAATTTTTAAAAATTTTGTGTTCATTGAAACTAGAAGGAATACATTTTAAAATAAAACTTTCTTGAAGATAAGTTGTGTAGTATATTACCACTTTAATCTTCTTTTCTTTAACATGCATACGACGAATAATGTAGATGGCTCAAATTAATGCATTTATTAAAATAAATTATTATTTTTTTCTATTAATAATCGTTTATACTTATCTGTACGATGGTATAATAATTATGTAAGAATTTTAAGGCATTTTCTTTATTTTAAATTTAAATTTCAATATCATTAAATTGTAATAAAATTTATATTCATTAAAGTACCTTAAGAATTGATATGAATGAATATTTTATATCTAGTTCTCAGTAATTTATGTTTAACATAAGAAATTTAATGTTTATGTCCCAACTTTTAATAAACGATCAAAAAATTGATACCCAAGTAAAAACACATTTTTTAAATGAAAAATAAATATTTTAACAATGATTTGGGTTGAGAAAATAAGGAATAAATTAAAGAGTCAATTTGATATTCATGTCATGTCAATTAAAAACCACGATGTTGTTTTTTTGTTTCGTATCACTTATTTGGAATTTTTATTATTTTTTTTTATGTGGACTTTCACAGCAAGTGACGCCCATTAATAATTTTTAATGAATGAAATTAATGAACGAATTGAATAATAAACTTACGTTGTGACAATTTTACGTACGTTATAAAGGATCGAGAAGAGAAGAGGCTAGGGAGCGACGCGAACAACGCGAGTGCCGGCCTTTGACTGAACTCCAGCAAGCTCTCTTCGTTCCATGCGCCAACCCTCCGCGCTCAAAACATTACTCAGTTTTTACAATTCTATTATTTTTACTTGACTTCCGATGGGATTTTTAACAAAATAATTTTACAAGATAAGTTAGAGAACTCTATTAAAATAATTTAAATATAATACAATACCCACCTAATATAATCCTGCGTGACGATCCGATTCGATACAAGAAAATAATATCAAATAATTTCATAATTCCATATCTACAGCCCCGGTGATTTTTCGGTTAAGTAGAATTTTCTCCAAAATTAGTTACTTGTACTTAAAAAGCGGAATCCTGTTATGATCCCAGTGAATGCTCGGCTACTTCAGCTTTTGGGTTGAAAAGGAGTTATTGCTTTTATTAAAACTCCATTTCAAGCCAAAAAATACAAGAAAACGACTACGCTTTTCTCAATAAAGTTAACTATCTCTGGAAAATATTCGACTTAACCAATTATTCATCGCACCTGCTATTGATAGATAGATATATTTCTATAAATAAAAATTATTTAACACGTCACTAATATACAGTGAAAACGCTATTGATTCATAATTACATTCAAATGTTTGTTTATTTGATGGCTAATTGTTAGTTGTCTGTTATGGCTAATCGGACGATGCTACAATGGGACCTCTAAATTTGGCTATCCAGGCTTAATTAGGAAAGGGATTTTTAGCGAGTTCCTCAAATAGTATAGGGCCGGGACCCCACCCCGTTTAACGTCCCTTTCGAACGACGGCATGACCAAGAATTTTTACTCCTTTTATTTATATTATTTTAAAAAATCCTTGGGCCAACTGCCGGACTACGAACCCGTTATCTTGGACTTAGTAGATTATTATGCCCCTTATTATTTTTCGTGCACTTATTTTAGTGATTATTATGCACAGGTTGCCCCTTATTACATTCAATATTTTGTTTATAATTTTCAATGCCAAATTATAATAAAAACCTTTTTATTTGAAAGTTATAATAATTAATAAAAAATAAAATAAAATAAATTATATTAAAAAAAACAATTGTTAATCCCCTCCACTAAAATTTTAGATTCTAATTTTCTAGATACCTATAATTCTATAAAAACATCTTACATTCGTCTAACCTCGGTTGTTTTTCTTCAAGACTAATCCGACGAGCTTCTATCTTTCCGATTTTTTTAAAGTAACCGATGCAATATTTAAGAATTGAATACTTTCGAATACATCGTATTTATTCAAATGGAATCATTTCAAAGTTCAATATTTTTATCGATTTTTATTTAATGCTTTTAGTAACATACAGTAAAAATGAGTATCGGTTCGAATATTTATTTTTATCCAAAATAAATCTCGCAAAAAATTTATCAATTTATGTATTAAAAAATATCAATATATTTTAAATTTCCTTCTGTGATTTAAAGTCTGAACAATTTACAAAAATTTCCGTATACCTGGAACTAATGCACTATTTCTTTTAAATTTGTTACAAGTCAGCTATCATAATGATGATTCTCAGAACTAAAAATTAGCACTTTACTTCTTCATATGAATGACTGCTGATTAAACATATCGTGCGTCCGTGCCTTACATTAGCCATTTATGGAAATGAAGACAACGTGCATATAATTAAAATCGATTAAATATGCTGTTATTTAAAAGTATTAAATAAAAATCGATAAAAATATTGAGCTTTGAATTATTTTGAAAACGAAATTCGTAGCAGTTATCTTGGCAGAATTTCGCTTCGAAGACCTACAATTTCCTGTTTAAATATTAAAAAAAAAATAATACAACTTAAACATAAGAGGCTACTTTCAGGTAAGATTATTTTTTTTCTAATTGGGCTGGAAAACGAATGTTTAGAAAAGCATCTTAACTATCTGAAGAATTATTAATTCAGTTCTTGTTCATTTATAAAAATAAAATGAAAAATATTCTTTTTACTTTTTTTATAAATTTATTAATTTCATTTTAATAAAAAATCTGCTAAGTGTGTGTTTATAACATATGGAATGTCATGTTACCATTTTTAGCTACCATTATTATCAATCGAACAGTTAAACCCCTTAAATATTTTTTCTATGAGACCTACGATAAATATATATTCATACGGTTTTATATTTAAAAATAGATAAAAATCATGAATACGTTTGAAAGGAAAATTGTTATTATGATTGTTTTAATATTTAAAATATAGACTTCATCTGAAATATCTGATTAACATTAACTCAATATTGGAAAGCTCGTGACACTCTTCATCTGATCAAATATGAAATATTACGGCATATCTATCAGGCTCATTATTTATTGACTAACACGAAACTTGCGCACACTTACATAGGTATTATATTTCAAGTGAAAAAAATTGAATTATTTCTTGTCCATAAATACAACTCATATTAGGTTGTAATATATATGTAATATGTACATTTTGGTATTATGATCAATACCTTATGCTTATCCAATCTGTAAAATATGATACTGAATTTTTATTACAATTTTAAAAGTCCAATTAAAGAAAAACCATTAATGAAACGCCTCACTTTCCCTCAAAGGGAACCCCGGGCTCGGACGAAATGACGAGTAATTAGAAGTTATTATATTTTCTGACTTAGTTCTTCGTCGACCTTTTTGACAAAAACCGACAAACGTTGGGTTAATTATTTCCATCTTCATTGGCGAGGATCTTTCTGATGGAGGAGCACGCCATCTCTGTAAAAGGGAGCCCTTTTCAGGTATCGGCGAAATTCGCTCAATCGTTATTCAATGGTAATGAATATTATTATTTAATGTGTCTTCCAATAATCTAAGGAGGTTAATGGTTAGGTTTCACGGAGAAAATTATCGTTTGTTATTCCAGTTGTGTCATTGTGTAAATTTCCTAAATATTAAACAATTACTATTACGTACACACTCTCTTACCGATTCTAACCTATTCAAGTGAATCTTGAACTCTAACCAAAAAGCACAAGAGCCAACTTCAAGCCATGGAGATGCGATATCTAAGAAGAACGGAAGGGAAGAACAGAAGAGACCGAGTGCGAAACGTAACGATACGGTCAAATGTGGGACTTCGGTCGGCTGGGGATATTATCGAAGAGCATCGGCTAAGGTGGTTCGGCCATGTTTCCAGAATGGTGATAACCAGAGTGGCGAAGGCTGCATATGAGACAAAGGTGGAGGGTATGAGACCGAAAGGGAAGGCGCAATCCAGGAGGCATTTCACAGAAGAGGTTTGGAATGGGGAAGGAGAAGACGATTGGTACATGAGAGGGATTCATGGATCAAGCTCTACAGAACGGATCCTCACGCCGTTGGCGGTAGAAGAGTAGAAGATTAAATAAAATAAAATAATTTTGTCTAATTTTTTTTGGGCATCGGTTTCGTTTCGTTTCTTTGTAAATTGGATAATTGATTTCGTATAATAACGACAGCATTTTTTTTTCTAAAAATTCTTTTCAGTTCTTATTCACCATTAATTTATGCGATAAAAATCAAAGTCATTACTACTACAACGTATGAAGAATCTCGGGCTCAGCACTTCCTGAATCAACGGTTATGCAGAAAAGTTATTTGGCTGAGATCACCCTCTAACGCAGTATGTTCCCACAAATTTAGGGTAACCACTATTTACAAAATAGGTTAGTGTCTAGGAGTATTTGCCACAGCAGAGTGTCCTAATACTAGCTCACTCCGGTTAAGAATTAAAACTGGGTTAATTTATATTTTTTTTAAATCACTGTCTAAGTGGATATGTAGGATGTAGACATAGATGATGCTACAGCCCCCGTTACAGGTTTCTTGATGATCATATTTCGGAGGATAGAGTTCAGGAAGTATTATTGCTATGAAATTAATTTTTTAAATACCTGCATAATATTTTTTAATATTGAAATTCATGATATCTGACAACACTTTTAAGTACTTAAAACGTTATTTGTTGGATAAAGCTTATTTAGAAAAATATTATAGCAGAATATGATCTATAAAAATTAATTTTTCTTTTTCGTTTTTTTTTTTCTTCACGGGGCAACTAATTCTTTCTTTTATTATCTTTAAATTATTTTTTTAATAAAAGAGTTTGTATAACAGTTTTATTTTTTTATTTTTGCATTGGGAACTAGATATTTCATTGGCGCTAAAACACTGCAGATCATAGGCCGTGAAGTGCTGGGCATTCTGTTTGAACTGGCCAGAGTACGGTTCGATTGCCTCTTCAACCGGACATCTTGCCCGACTGCCGATGTAAGCTCCCGTTCTATAGGGGATGTAAGCTAATACATAACCTCTCTTTATCATCAATATTCCTTTTAGGCTTAATTGTAGATAAAAATGTATTCATTTTCCATTAATGGTTCGTAAATATGAAGAGGTAATAATGCCAATACCGGAAAAGAAAGACGAAAGGAAAATTTATATGCTTTAAAATTATTATACTGTAGAGCATTGAATATCCGAACGTTCAGTTATCGCAAATACAACGAGGGGGTCATTTCCAATCCTGTAAAATCAGTTTGAAGGGTATTTTATCACTCTGATTTCCTGGAACTATTTTTAATATCGATTAATATACTTTAAAGAATTAGAGACTTGGCTGACGTGAAAAGAAAATACTTTTTTCCCTAAGGTTTCTTCAAATTGAAGTTTCCTCCACAAAAATATCCTTGTTGGTGGAGAACATGGTAATCTGATTGAAGGTGAAGTTGGAGGAAGTGACAGACGAGATAAAGAGACTAAAGAACGGAAAGGCTTCAGGATCAAGAGGAATAAATGGGGAATTTTTAAAATACGGTGGTCAGAAATTAAGTAAATTGATAAAGGACCTGATTAACTTATTGCCTACGGTGACACGATTCCAAAATAAATAACGCTTGCTACTTAACTTCTCTAATCAAAAAAGGTGATGAAAATGCTCAAACTATTTATGAATATGCATGATTAATTCAGTAGTGAAAGTTACTTTAGTTACGGATTTATAAGAAATAGATTAGAAGAAACGGTCAGACCAGGAGAAGTGTGGTCCACAGCAGGAAGATCATTGATTAGTAGTCCACAGGAACAGCCCGTTGATTGACCTTATCATTAGAATATATCATAACCAACAGCCAGTGTCAAATGAAAATAGGTAAAAACGTGTCACCAATATTTTCGACTAGTAAAGGCTTACTGCAAGTATCCTGTATGTCACCCTCCATAATTAAATTAAATTTCGATCAGCTATAAAAGAATGAATCAAAAACTGTCAGCAAATGAGAGTAAGAATAGGTAACAGCCATCTCCATAATCTACTGTTCGCCGACGACCAGGTATTTATCGCTCAAGACCATGAAGATGGAGAATACATGCTATGAAAAATATGGGATATATTATAGTTGAGGCGTTAAAACAAACATAAGCAAAACTGAATGCATGGCCATTTATGATCAGGAGGCCTCTTTGATGAAGGAATGTAATATAAAGGAGTGAATAATTATAAATATTTGAGAATGTTGATAAATGAAAAAATGTATTTAATTTTGTTAATGTTTGATTTGAATACTACATAAAAAATAATGAGTTTTTTTATACAAACGTTGTGATTATTTGGCATTTCCTCATATATAAATGAATTTCTAAAGTCTGGAGAATTAAATTTTATTACATCCTGTTTATAAAAAATTATTGTAAGATTTCAAGAGAAATATTTTTATAACTATGACAAATGTACCTAAATTAAACAAATCAATTGTAGATAGGATCGTGAGAACTAAAAGTGAAGTTAACCATCTGCCTTTTTCGTAGAGATAATAGCCAACTGTTGCAGAAGTTATTTTCCCTAATCCTCTAATATGTTTTGTTGCAAACTTTTGAATGCGGATAGGAGCTTGAAGCACAATATGGTGGAGGAGACTTTAGCAAAAGTTGGCCATGCGTGGTGACAAAGCTGCCGGAGTCGCTTTCAGTCGCGGTATTAAATGGAATGTTGAGGCATAACCACATTGTGTCCGAGTTGTCGGCACGGCTCTCTTCCTGTACTCGCTATGAAAGAAACTTTCATCTGCTGTATGGATTTGAGCGTCTTCTAACGACGATTGAGGGAAAATGTGTTCTCAATCCTCAATACGTAAGCCATACATCGAAACAAAACAAAGATAAATGGATAGTTATTCTTGAATAATAATAATTTTTGCTTATATACATGAGTAAAAAAAAATTCTCTTAAATAGAGAGACTGTTTATTGAAAAGTCAACGTTACGGCCCACATTGCAGGTCATTTTCAGGGCTAAATATTTGTAAAATTTGTAATACAGACAAATTAATATTATATATGGTAAATATTAAAATACATAGATATCAAGGTATGTGAGTGATGAAACATAAAGATGGGAGGACCCTTAGATAAATACAGAAAGTAAAGGGAACAAATGCATTAACAAATAAGTAATAAATAAGAAAATACTAATAAGTAATGAAGAATAAAAAAATAATAAAGAAAGTCATCAAAATAAATCATATGTTAGGTTACTTTTATTATTTTCTTTATTAATTATTTCATTCTTTATTAGTTATCTGCATTACCTTCTGAATTACTTATTTGTTAATACACTACATTCATTCCCTTTCCTTTGTATATTTATCTAAGGATCACCCCATCTTTGTGTTTTATCACTCAAACCTTGAAGCCTGTGTATTTTAATATTTACCATATATACCGTTAAATTATCTGTATTTTGTATATTTAGCACTGAAGAAGACCTGCAATGGTGGTCGAAACGTGGATTTTCCAATAAACACTTCTCCCTACTGAAAAGAATATTTTTTTCGACCTCCACTTGGACCATTTTTCTACTCATATAAATCTACCAGTACGAATTGATTTTTGGTTTGCTAAATGTACTTTTTTTCTCTTTCAGATTAACAAATATTTTTTTTAAACAATAACTAAGTGTGCATATATCTTTGGGAACTGATCAGTGGAACAATATAATGGAAAAGTAACTTCATTCTGAGACAAAGTCACTTCAGAATGACAAGCATGAATAGAAAAATAAAAATAATGTATATCTGGCCAGAAGGCTACATAATACAAATTATAAAGTATTTATAAATGTGCCAATAAAGTAAATAAAAAAGCAGGATTCGTGACAAAAACTAAGCAAACAAAAGAAGTTAATAAATAAATAAAGGCAAAAAAAAGTATGAGCTAGGATGTAGCAACTTTAGCTAATATCTTCTTTACAAAAAAAAACTAAACAACATTTAGTTTATATGTTTATATTATATATTTAATACTGATTCATTTAAGCCAATGATTAACTTGCTTAGGGAATGCATCGGTTTGGGAAGTGAGAAGATGTCAGAAAAACTGGGGTTTAAATTTGGAAAGAGAAGAAGCATGACGGGGGATTCGGAGGGATTGAGTTCCATTTTCAAACAAAAATATATCTTCACAAAAGGGTGGTGGAAAATATTAGTGAAGAATATAAAGCAATGGAGTAATTCATTAGCTTCAGACCGATTTCAAAAAGGCTTATGATTGGACAGAGACGGCAGATTGAACAATGAAATCGAATAAATCTAGTATAAATGTTCATGAGTTTCTATGGTAAAAAAAACAGTTCCCGAATAATTGAAAAAATCTTTACTTGTCCCGATCCACAAAAAAGGGCTGAAGGCGGATTGTAATCGTGAAAGCTCACTCTTACCGGTTTGATATAAAATATTTTCCATTGTTCTAAAAATAGTCCATACTTCGAGGAAATAATAAGAGATTACCGACTATCGATAAAATATTTGCCTTTATCAGCATTATATATTACATTACATTTGTTTTTCTTAAAACACTCAGAGCTTTCGAAAAATGTATTTTTATGTGTCCTGACCACAATGTGCACGGGTCAAATATCCGTCCTTCGATGGAGTATGTATATATGTCACATATATTAATACAAATTAAATGTGTAATAAAAAAAATTCAAACGTGATGGAAATAAAAAGTTTCTGTTTAATAGATATTGATGGCTTATAACAGTTTATATTTATTGTGTTGTTAATTTTCCGACGTAATTTGTTAATTGAAGTTAATTAAATATATTCTAAATTGGAGGGGATGTAAAGGGCTAAAGCATATTAAAGCAATGATGATCCAAGCTGAACAAATTACAAGAAGATGCTAACATTCCTGTGTCTGCCCTGAAATTGGATTAAGCTAGGCTAAGTTTAGAAAGCCATTCTCTTGCTATCCTAGCCTACTCTAGCCTACTCCAGCAAACAACTCAAGGCACTCCACACCAGGTACTTGGCCAATTCGATCGAGCTATGGAATAATTTTCTCTGACTTTTAATTTTTGGTCCTCTAATATTTGAAATAGAACGTAATATGTAATGCAACGGTAACTATAGTTTTGCATAATGACTTACAAGGAGTGGGGTGGTTCAATAGGTAGAACGCTTAGTTGCTAAGCTTAAAATCCCGGGTTCAAAACCAACTATGGTGGATAAATTATTTTAACCGCTCTTTGAAGTGGATACCCTTAATTGGTGAAAAATAACCTCCCAGTTTTAAAAATAATTTAGCTTCTACCAAGTCCTGAACACAAAGATCCTACATGGGTTGCAGTGGTACAGTATTTTATTATATAGTTAGTTAATTTTAATTACAACCTTAGTGGTTTATTGTTATTTATTGCACGTGCTTTACAACTAACATATATTTAAATCAAGCATATATTGGTTTTCAAAACCTTTAGGAAATAAGGAATTCAAAATGACTTATATCCATTTCTTTCAACGCCTCGGTTTAAGTTTTCAGCGCCCAAGCAGAGATCCTTTTGGAGTCTGAAATAATAGGGAAGAGTTAGAAAATAATTGGCCTTATTGTGTATTCAGTGCGAGGCACAAGGCATTTATTTGCTAGGCTCTGGTTGTTTATTCCCTTTAGGGGGCAACGAGAACGGTCTTGCCGAAATTCTCACGAAAAAAGGAGAATTGTTCCAGCTTTCAGTTGCAAAGAAATATAATGCGTTAACATTTTGTAAAATTTAACTGTTAAAGTCACCTACCGCCCCTGGCTAGAAACTAGGTAATAAGGGCAAATAAATAAATAAAATAGTTATATAAAATTATGAATATCAACTTAATTAAAAAAAAAGTTTCAAAGTGACTTGGAAGAATTTTGAAATTACAAGTAGGTACTTATAACATCTTTCATTGTGTTGTTTTTTGTTCCCCTGATCTCAGTTTTTGTACAAAAAGTAGTTCGGTCAACTGTACAAACGTAATTTTGTTTTCAAAAACTAATGAATATATTATAATAAATATAATACAAACATTTTGTTTTATTGGATCTAAATTCAAAGTTAACAAATAAAACAAAAAATATCAATAGTCATTATACAAGACATATAAATTTAATCAGATTATTAATCAGATAAATTTATTATTTATTTATATTCATACATTTGTATTTGGATTATGTATATGCATTTTTATTATTAAACCGATGTCAGTCTTAATGGACCATGGAATTAATGGAGGATAATTAAGTTTGTTTTCTATCCATAAGCCAAAATTAACTCATTGGATGCCACAGGGAAAAAAAACCATAACAAAGCTTTAATTCTCTAAAATACTGGAGCTCATCAAAATAAAATCACATAAAAAAGGATAAAGTGCAGCACATCTCACACCAACAGACCTTTTAAATATATAATAATAATTTGTCACTTTTTGACAAAATAAATGAAGTATTGACAAAATCTATTGACAAAATAAAAGAAGTATGAGAAATCTATTTTTTCCCTATTCTAAGTAAATCTGTTTTTACTCAAGCCTGAAAAGACTTCACAATGCTCAATAATCTTACTACTTAATTATTTGCCTTGAAAGTTGAAAGGCAAAACTAATTCGTTTCAAGAAAGCACTATATTTAACTCTTCTCTCCTGGAGAAAATCTAATTGAAAATAGAGATAGCTTCTAAGCTTTCTTCATCTCAAATCGTTATTTTAGATTATTACAGTGTCAGTGACATTGATAAATAATTGATTTATTTGTCGACACACTGATGTAATGGATAAATTCATGTTTCTTCAAATTCTATTATGTTAAAATAGAAAATTCAAATTTCTTCAACCCCGAAGAGAAAATTGAAGTTTTAATTTCCTGGACTCCATGACTTCATCAATTACAGAGACCCGTAATAAAATTAATCTGCCTTGATAACTAAACTAATTAAATACAATGCCATTAGGGCAAACATTAATTCAAAATAGCAGGATCAATACCCGGAAAATCGAGAGGAGTAATCAAACTCCATTTTAATTGGTAAAATAAATCAGAGAATGACAACCGCTGTGGTCTGATCAGCTATTGTAACCACCAGGCTTCCGAATGCTGGTTCGATTCTCGTTACCAATGAACTCTTTGTTGAACCATACACTGATCTGAAATTATGGTAACACTACTTCATAAAGAAAATTAAGTAGCCCCTTTTAAATGGCAGTAAGTATTCCGTTAATAAAAGAATCTCAAGTAGCTTTAAGAGAGTCTACTTCAACTCGATAACCTCCTGCTTGGAGTAGTGACTCCTATCATTATGAGCATTCCAATTATGTATTATTCTAGCGAAGAATGCATGCAGTGGAACAAAATTAAACAGATCCAAAAATTGAGTGTCAAAAGTATTTTCAAGTTCAGCTAAAAGAAATATATGTATAGTATTTAAGTAAACTAATGTTTATAATAGTGAATCGGGATGTGGTTTTACAGAACGCATGAAAATGAGAGGGGCAATTCGTGGTTTGATTCGCGGGCAATGAGGTTCCTGGAGCGATACATAATTGCGATGCTAAACAACTATAATATAAAGATTTTGCCCGTTTGTTCGACTCCGACTCCGACCATTTGTTTAGTATAGGAATGTTTAGGTTTTGGGATGGGGTGGGCACTGCTCCATTAGTAGCAGAAACTCTTTTTTTTTGATCGGTTAACCAATATTTGGCATCCAAACTGGCCATTGTATTCTATACAGAGTCTTTTCTTTTTCTAATTGGTGTTAAACGTTTAGGTAAACAAGACGAATTATTATTGTCGATTACAATGATTTCGAATCGTGACTACCCCAGGGCTACCCCACAACTTCAGGTCCCAGGTTAAGTAAAAGTTGGCCAGAAAATCAAAGGAGTCTTAAACTTGATCGAAAATAATTATAAATAATATAAAATTGAATCAAAAATTAGCGTATATTTTCGTACACATTTAATCAAGGAATCTACTAAAAAATATTGTAACACAAGGTAAGTAAGCTTTAAACATAGCGTTTAAGTACTTATTTCTCAAAAAACTGTCAATAATAATTAAGGAACTATTGATTTTGTTTAATAGAATAGAGTGTCCATTTATAGATCTAAGATATCCTGTCTCGAAAACCATATTTGCGGAGTATCATAGAAAAAACTTTTACTACTACAATCCATGAAAGGTCCTGGGTTTAGTACCTGGTAGGACTGTACTGTTTCTAAGACAACGGTTGTGCCGGGAGGTGATTTGTTCGAGATCACTCTCAACAGTCAGGTTTTTCTACCAACTAACGCTGCCCACATTATAGAGGTTCGGTGAGCCCTAGGAACATCTGTAGACACAAAATGTTCGATTTTGGGGAGTATATTATTGTAATTAATCTGCTATTAAATGATTGAATAATTTATCTGCCACAGCCAGATTTGGACCCAGAACATTCAGCATAGGAACTCAGCGCACTATCCACCGAGCTACTCCTCCCAGGAGAGTCAGAAATGTGTAATAAAATATTTTCTCACTTGAGAACGAATAAGTACTTCAAGCCATTGGCTCAAGTTTAATTATGCTAGAAATATAATAATCCTGTTAAGATGGGTAATGACAGAATAGCATCTTTTCCAATCTTCCCTCTTTCCTCGACTAAATACTTCATGATAAAGTAGACGATCGGTTTCGTTAATGAAGGCCCTTTTATAAGGACGATAAGAGACGTCATTAAGGGCTCGCCTCAAAAAGGAATAAACTAAAACGGCGGATTCACCCCTGGCAACCATTGAGTTAGTCTTCTTAATTCTTATGGCAAAAAAAAGCGACATGACTTGCTTACTTTCTCTTTTTATTTAGGTATTTATTTTTTAGTACTTTTCCCTGCTTAGTAATAATAAAAATAGTAATAATCTGGACGCATTTATATTCTGCACTGATTATTATTATTTTATATTGAAGGAAGTTAAGAGTGACCTAAAGAATTTGGGTTTGAGTAGTGCTCCGTGGGCACAGAGGTTTGTCAGCACAGTTTTATTTTATTTATTTATTATTCAAGGAAATAGGACAGATGCCTGAGGATCACCCGCCTGGATAGAGTAAAAAATTAAGACGTTAGAGACAGGCTGGGCTTGACCGAAGGAGTTCCGGAGAGGATTTGAAGGAACAGGCTGCGATGGTACGGACACTGCCTAACGGATGCCAGAACGTAGGTGGGCGAAGAGATTTTTGCTGTGGGAACAGCCAGGCAGACGAAGAAGGGGAAGACCCCGAACCCGGTGGAAGGAGTGCGTGGAGGAGGAGATGGCCGGCAGGGGACTTGAGGAGGATGACTGGAGGAATAGAGAAAAGTGGAGGGCAACTCCACATAACCAGGCAACCCATTGAGGGAAAAAAACCTGCAAAAGTAAAAAAAGTAAAGCAAATTGAACACAAAATTTAAAAAAAAAATTATTTAATTTGCTAATATACAAATAAGTAAGCTGCTAATATTTTTTTTTCTTATCTTTCAATCTTTAAAAAGAAGATAATTAATATTTCTAATTACACGAAGCTATATCACTACATATATAGCTACATAAAAGTTACCAGATATACGTCTAACAAATAACTAACAGTTTTACACATTAATTATTTATTTTATACGATATATGTACACATATAGCTCAAACAAGCATAATACTTCTGAATGAATTAATGAGAATCCATCCAGAACAGAATTCTTGAAGATATGTAACCCTGTCTCAGTTTTATTGAAATTATTGAATTATCATATGGTGATACTCATTTAACTCAGAATTTCATACTAATAATAATGTTAGTAATATAGTAGTATACTAATAATATTAATAATTTAATAATTAATAATGTAATATAGAATTTATTATACCATTTGAATTATTTAAATGAGCAAAATTTATGAACTTAAGGGAGAAAAGAAAGAAGCCTAAAAATTTCACTTTTTTCATGGCAGGCAAAAGTTCTCCAACAAAAGATCACTTGTATTACCATTTATATAGTTAACATAGTTACATTCATAGATAGGATTTTAAAAATAAATGCTTCAACTCGACCTTTAGCATCATATAAACCCTGTACTTACTGGCCTATATATCAACGGAGCATAAGGCTCTTGAAAAATTGCAATTCACCGAGCCACACATTCGCTAAACAGTTTAAAGCACGAAAGCCCTTTAGAAGAGGAAAAAAATCTGCCTTCCGTTATAAATGAAAGAGTATCATGAAAAGTTAAAGAAGTACATTCATGAGACAGGGGAAGAATTACTATGGTTGTGTACAGAGCGACCTAGCTACACACCACAATGCACAAGGAGTTCCACAAAGGGGCACAAGGCAACGGGAAATGAAAAGGCTGTGTCGAGTTGACTTCGAGTAAATCGCTACAAAGGAGAACCACCGTGAAGGAGATAAAAATATAAAGAAGTGAATTAACAATAAAATACAGTATCGATAATATAAATAACCAACTTAATTAAAATATTAATCTACCCTTTGCTCTAAGGTCACTTAATTTTAATTAAAATAAACCTTTGAAATTCAAAAAATCATCCTCGATTTCCTAGGTCACACTATAGAAAAAAACTTTTTACAATCCATTATTAATAGTTAATAATAAACCCGAAGATTCGTATTTATTTTCTCATTGCAACTATTATATTAGATATAATACGAAATGTTTAATGTTGAAAGGACACATCTTCAAAATGTCCAATAGCCAATGGATAGTTGGATTGGGTTGATGGCCTTGTGTGTACTCGAAGGATACTTGTATCCTAAGTTATGAAATATCTTCCGTGTTGTCAGCAATGTAACTTCCTTGAACTCCGACTTCCTTGAGATTTTTACTTGTAGAAATACTGCCTCTGAGAGGGAAAGTAGGAGGCAGGAGAGTAGAGAGTAGAGATACAGTAGATAGTTTATAGTATGTAAGAGAGTTGTATCTAAGTCAGATGTAGTCCATAGTTCATATAATGTATCAAGTATATCAACATTACATCTGTTCAATAACTCAATAAATCTATATATTTCTTACCATTCGGAATTTTATAAAACCTAAAGACAAAAGGCTGGGATGGTTCCTGGAATATGATAAGGATCATTCAGAAAATAATATTCCGGAAGACAAAATCATGAACAGGGATGAATTTTGACAAATGATGAAAAACTGCAAGGGTTTTAAGTTCAGAGAGGAACTCAAAAGAAGAAGGGGATCTCTGCTAGAAGAACGGAAGAGGCTCTGAGTGAGGAGCTCAAGAGATACTGGCAGGGCATCAAAGCTGGTAGGGGACAATATTCAGACACCGAAAATGGTACTGGTTGTTAATTCACAGTACATATTGACTAAAAAAATGTACTTAGGTCGTATATTATGACCTTACCAACAAAAAAAGTGATAGACCGAATACTATGTTGGACATCGAAAAGTTGAAAGATCTGCTCGAAGCGGGCCCTTCCCAAACCGCTCGTGAATTAGGTTCACAACTTGGAGCAAGTTCCATGACTGTTTCCACGCACAGGAGCTTGGTGAGACAAATAAGTTGAAAATATGGGTATCAAATGAATTAACCAAACGCCAGAAGCTCACCCGATTTTTTTTTTTCAGGAGCTGAATATAAAAAAAGAGGTCCTTCCTCACCCAACATATTCGGACCTTTCTGCAACTGATTTTTACTATTTCCGTTGATTGGATAACTTTTTAAGAAACCAAAAATTTGACAACGAAATAACGAAAATGTCCTGAAATCGGCTTTCCAAGACTTCGCTTCTTCCTTGACACATAATTTCTACAGAGCGGGGATAGAAATGCTTATTTCACATTGGGAGAAGTGTATTGAAAGTGAAGGATCCTATTTAGATTGATAAAAGTAATGTTTAATAATTTTTTGCTAATAATTTAAATTTACACCTTCACTGACATTTCATATGTTACTTCCCAATATAACAAATAATATTTAATTATATTAAGTTGACATACATACATAACAGCTAAAAGCTTCACACTTTATCTAAGTTTTAAAAAAGCATATTTTTTAAGCAGAACTTCTTCCTGACTCAGGGGAAATAATCGTTTGAAGTTTAAATATAACAACGGATATAGAAGTTGGTAAATATAGAAGGGACTTGCATCAGTGGAACATGCAATAAAGCAATAACCACTAATTATGTTTCCTCGGCTCTAGAGCTAGCTGATTTTGATCTATACTATTAAATTTTTCCACTAGAATATCTTATATAAGAAAATAGATACAGATAGAAAAATCTTTGCATGAAAAAATATCCGTTGATGGCTTCAATAAGAACTATGGAAAATAAGACGAAATATATATGTCAATTCATATAAATTGATTATATTGATATAAATAGATATTTAGCTCTAGCAGTCATAACTGAAATTGACATAGGCACATAAAGTTAGGTTGGGCTTAGCAACCAATAGCTAAAGAGTTAATAAGCGTTCAAAAAATTATATGCTTTTAATTGATATTCAGATTAAAAAAATATGTCAGAGATTAAAGAAATCACTAATGAGGGATTTTGACGGGTAGGCTGTAGGCAGTTGAAAAGAGGTTGTTTATCGTATGTCAGGCACTGAAAGACATCTCAAAGAATAATCCTTCAAAGTATTCAACCGAATAGGTCTAGATAATATCAATCAAATAGATATTTATTTTTTAAAATATTTTAAATTGGAAAAATTATATAGTTCTGTAAACGTTTATCGGGCCATCAGGATTTAATGATAGTAAAACTTATAATGAATGGCGTTCCGCTTTTGATATGTCAAGAGAAGGATACAGATTATGGTATAACCAGGTAAAGCTAAAATAATTAAATGAAAAATTAGGTTGTTTATTAACTTTTTATTGCCATGGCTAATCGAACAATGCTACGTTGGGATTCCTAAATTTGGCCTAACCTAGTATAATTAGTAAAGGGATCTTTAAGGAGTACGTGACACCACCAAGACTGGAAATCCTTTTTTTGGAAGTCCCTTCCGAAGGACGTCGCAACCAAGTGACAACTGCCGGGCTGCGACCCAGCAACCTGGGGCATAGAAGGTAGCTATGCTAAGGTTAACAACAGGTAACTCCACAAAAAATTGTCATCAGTACATAATAAACAGGAGGGACTGCCAATAAGTAAATATAAGGTTAAAATTTCTATTATCCTAAAATGGCAAAATAAATAAAAATGACAAAATGATCTCACCTTGCCTTGCATATGTAATATGAACGATATATTACGCTATTAACGGAAAGGTGAGATTTTGAGAGGGGAAATTGGAACAGTTTTAGTTGGTAATTTGAAAAGTGTGCTTATTCTGAACATAGTGTAAGCAGAAACCGGAAACTTGGGACACAATTCCACACTGAATGGGACATAGCTTCCCTATTGTCCTGTTCACAGCCGACACTTGCAGCCTTTCAACTGAAATATTTTCAATTCTATCTTTTAAAAATAATATAAATCTCACGAATTTCAAAACTTAATTCCCGAATTCATCGTTTTAAAACCCAAAGAGAGGTATTGTTAAGGAATAAAATGAATGATAGGCCAGACAAATTATATAATAAAGCTGAACTTATAACCTAAGAGGAAATTGTTGACTGTATATATCTGTAAACCTTTGAAAGGACCGTTTATTTATTAGCACATTCCATACGTGAGTATACTATGTGCCTTATAAATTCATTTTACAAATAATTAACTACAGTTTGATAATACTAAAATATATGCAAAAGACATTATTATATACATGCTGTTTCAACTTAACAAAATTAACAATATTAAACTAACAAAAGTAACAAATTTAACAATTAACATTTTTTAAAAATTAAAATTACAATACTTACATAATGATTATCTTTGTTTAACATAGTATGATTATTCTTAAATAGATGTCAACTTTTCAAAATCGATACTGTAAATAAATTTAATGAGTTCGGGTCGAAAGTGATTGTATAGGTCATGTTCAGCAACTAGCCAAACTTTCCCTCTTAATATTGTGGAGATAATTAATTTTGATCTTTGTCCTTCATACATTTCGCAGTCATATATTATGTGTTTAAATGTCTGTTCTTCTTTGTCTATTGAGCAAATACTGTCGTTGGTTATGTGAAATCTGTGTAAGTATGATTTGGTATGTCCATGTTCAGTTAAAACCTGAGTTTGTTTGTAGTTAATGGATTTTATTAATTTGTAGTTATTGTTTGTTGGTTTTGGAATGAACCTATGCAAACTAGGAGATTTATTTGAAATAGTCCACCGTTCATTCCACCTCATAATTGATTCTTCCCTAATTTTGAAGTTTATGAACGAAATTGGTGTTTTTTGAAAAGATGGAGACATATCACTTTGTGCTGCCTCTTTTGCTAATTTAACCGCTATCTCATTGCCCTCGATACCAGAGTGACCCTTTACCCATATTATTTTTACAGAGAAATTTAGAAGCCTAAGTGTGCACAAGTTCATTCTGATATTTTCGGTAAGCTCGTCATGTATGTCCGTGTTGAGAACTGATTGTATCAAGATTTTGTTATCTGTGTGTATGACTATGTCTGTATGAATGTTGTTTGGAAGGTCAAGGATGAATTCTGTCGCTGCTAACAAGGAGTTGTCACTTGTGTTAATAATCCAAATTTTCCACACATTCCATATCCACTCCATCAAATTTTTCCCTCATTCTTTTAAGTATATAAATAACAAATATAATAATAAGAATTAGAATAATAATATTACATATCTATGTAATTAGTTTATAAATAGGTTGGCTACATAGGAGTAATAATGTAGCCTACACCTACTTATGAAGCACAAGTTTTTCGTTGCATATGTATGTTTTATATTATTTTGTTTTATTTTATCAATTGTCACATCATTACATTCCAAGTGTCTAAAGAAGAAGAATTAATTAAGGTATTTTTTCTAATTGTATTAATTTTTGTTATTTGTTACGGACTTTTTGTTATGATTAATCAATTTTCAGACATTAGAATTTTTAAACTGAGATTTCTCCTTATTTACCAGAATAAAATATGGAATACACACACGCATGTATATATATATTATTTTATTTTATTTTTTTTATACAACTCCTGATAATATTTCAATGACTTGATAAAATAATTCCAATTTTTATTTCCTATTAATTTCTAATTATGGATATCTTCATTCATTCTATCTTTGGAATATTGTGTAAAATATTTTTAAAAAATTCAACGATTGTAACGAATGATAATAACAGAATTCCATTTTTATTTATTCAATCAATTAAAGAAAAAGCTTTAGGGAAAATGATCCTCAGGACTTTGCAAAGGATCACTTTCGGCAATAACAGTCAAGTCAATCGCAACTTGATCAACTCTGGGGCTCAACAAGACTTTTGTACAAGTATCAGGTTTCAATTAGAAAAATTGAGGGACACTTTTGTACCAATGTTTTTTTATTTCTTCCTTTTCAATCAGTTAAATATGGGTTTTAAAATCTTTTATTTAATAATTTCAACATTGTGTTTTCTTTAAACGATCATTAAATGATATAAAGAAATTACTTTTAAATAAAACCTATTTATTTTAAATTTGCTTTTTATTATTCCATATGAACAATAAATTTAACTTCAGAATCATACGTTGCACTTTTAGAGCTATTCTGTAATGCATGAACACTAAAATTTCATTCATGTTTCTAATTTATGAAAATTATAAACACCTTAGTTTCCAAGGAAGAAAACAATTAACTAATGGCAGTAAGAATACGAAGAGGTAGCGGTAATTTGCTAAGATAGAGAAATAGAAGCCGGATGCCTAGCCGCGGGGATGATCTAGGCGGCTATTAGCCTGACAGCTGCTCCAGCTATCTCGCTTATTGCAACGGGCCCACCTCTCATGTCCAGCTTATTGATACATATTCTCTTATGCTCTCTCCGGGTCATTATATAAATGTAGGGGAGTGATATATGTATACCTAAATACCATGCAATCATATTAATAATAAGATGCACGCGATTTTCATGTATTTTTTTTATAAGTTTAAACTTGGTAACCCAAGATCCAAAAGACATTCCCACCGGGTTGGAAGTAACGGACGGACCATTGTTCGTTGTTTTGAAAAACATTTAGAATAAAAAAAATTAAAACCTTTTCTTTTATATTTATTAATCGTATTATGGTAATAATTTTTAAATATTTTTATTTTGACGAGAAAAGATTCGTCAAGGCCGAGAATCGAACCCGGCTGGCCAACCTCTCCAGCGCGGTGCTCTAACCAACTGAGCTAACCTGGCTCGTAACACGGCCAGACCAATCCATTATCTTCACCTATCCTGCATCCCGTATTAAAGCAAATTTTTTTTTCGATGTATACATACATGTAACTACAAACTAACTCAGGTTTTAACTGAACATGTACATACCAAATCATACTTACACAGATTTCACATAACCAACGACAGTACTTGCTCAATAGACAAAGAAGAACAGACATTTAAACACATAATATATGACTGCCAAATATATGAAGGACAGAGGTCGAAATTAATTATCTCCACAATATTAAGAGGGAAAGTTTGGCCAGTTGCTGAGCATGACCTATACAATCAATTTCGATTCGAACTCACTAAATTTATTTATAGTATCGATTTTGAAAAGTTGACGTCCATTTAAGATTAATCATGCAATGTTGTTTGTTCATTTAACGTCACTTTATGCTGCTATGGCTAATCGGACGATGCTACAGTGGGAGCTCTAAATTTTGCCTATCCAGGTTTAATTAGGATAGGTATTTTTAACGAATACCTGACATCGTACAGGCTCGGGACCCCCGTTTAACGTCCCTTCAGGAGGACGGTGTAACTAAGGATTTTTTACTCCCTTAAAAAATCCTAGGGCCACCTGTCGGGCAACGAATCCGCGATCGTGGGCTTAGTAGTTTGTTACGCTAACCACTAGACCACAGGTGACCTTAAATCATACAATGTAAAACATAGATAATCATTATATAATTATTGTAATTTTAACTTAGTTAACTTATTAATTGTTAAATTTGTTAATTTAATTTTGTTAAGTTGTAACAGCATGTACATAATAATGTCTTTTGTATATATGTTAGAATTATCAAATTGTGGTTAATTATTGTAAACATGAATTTAAAAGACACATAGTATACTCAAGTGTGGAATGTGCTAATAAATAAACGGTCCTTTCAAAGGGTTACTTTGAAAGGAAAAAAAAGGGGGGGAAGAATGTCCATTGAACATTACTTTAATCAGGATCGCGTTGACTTACGTCAATTTTATTTTATATTATTATTATTTATTATTCTTATGATGGTGATAATTTTTAAATATTTTTATTTAGAAGAGAATAGATTTGTCCAGGCCGGGATTTGTCTGGCCGTATTACAGCCAGGTTAGCTCAGTTGGTTAGAGCACCGCGCTGGAGACGCAGGTAACCCGAGTTCGAATCCCAGCCTGGACAAATCTTTTCTCTTTAAAATAAAAATATTTAAAACCTTTCCTGTGTGATGGCCAATGATAGGAATAATTCAATTTTCCCTTTCGATCGTAATGCAGGGATATTGACGTAATGCAACAAAAACTAATATAAAAAAAAAACTACATTGTTTAATCAGATGGTACCTATACTTTTACAAGACAAAACTAGCGCTCATGTTTCACGACAGACAGTGAAGAAATTGAACGACCTGGGTTACCAAGTCCTTCCAAATCCACCTTATTCGCCAGACTTTTCTCCCATATTCCATCTATTCAGAATTTCGGACAGCTTGGAACTTCACCTCGAAAATTCAAACACGTTGGAAAAAATATATATAAAATGAGTGTAAATATTTTTAATAAAAGTCTTTTGATTCCATAAAGTTGTTTTATTAAATAACCTTACCTTTGAAAAGGGACATTTTAGAATAGAATAGAATAGAATAGAAAATAAACTTTATTCTGGGACAAAGTCCCTTTAGAATAACAATAATGAACAAATAAAAAAAAAACATAAAATTCATCTGGCCAGAAGGCTACATAATAACACAAATCATGAAATAATCAAGTGTGACAAAGCATTGTAAAAATAGAAATAGATAAGAAAATAAATAAATAAAATACAAAGAACTTGACTGCTTTTTAACTAATTGTCGAAAATAAATATATTTATGTTAACAAAATAATGATTAATAATATTAATACAGTAGTTGATGACGAAATTGCTAACTAAAATAATTGATTAGCATAGTATGCGATAATATATTTAAAAAGTCGGTATCATCATTGTTGTTGGAAAAATAAAAAAAACAAAGGGTAGCGGGATCGAGTTTACAATACTGATATATTCAAGCAGACATTTGACCTGCTTGGAGAGCGACATTTTGAGATGACAAGAGATGATGGAAAAGCAGGGATTTAAATGAAGCTATATGAAACGATCCGAGATAAACATTCACAAGTCAACGTAATATTAAACGAACAATATTTATCACAAAATAGTTTCGACTATTACGCTCAAAATAGTTATATTAAATAATCCAATTATTGATAAACACTTTTCTAACACTAGCCTAGATCGAAATTACGAAAATCTATTCTGGAACCGAATAACACCTTATCATATTGAAGGTATTTAGTTTCCATACCAAAAAAAAAATCTTGAGTTTAGAAGAATAATTGGCTCTATTATTCCCTCATGTAATGAAGGAATGAAAAAAGTGTTTCTATACACTGTAGAATGGGCACTGAAACTTTGAACACTGTTCTAGGCAAAATTACTCCGGAGCTAAAAAAGCAATCCAATTCCTCCCATTCTAAACTGCCTATAAAAAAACTTTAATCCGTGGATACAGAGAATTTTCATCTTGAAAAAATATATATAAAAAAATAAAGTAACGTAAATTAGGTCCTAGAAGTTTATTTGGTTTTGTTTTTTACTAAAGCTTCAACCCTCTAAGTTGTTTTGTTTATGGAAGTCTAAATTATGATGTATTCGGAATATACTTATGATTGTAGTCAACAATCACATTAGACTATCGTTAAGAATTAATTAACACTTGTTCGCTCTCGATGAAATTGAATAGGCCGGAAAAAAAATGACAAGAAATTATATTCTGCTTTATCATAGACAAAAGAGAACATCCATAGCTGATAAGTACAGTAAAATATATGAAATAATATGCTAATAATAAATTCATAATGGTTTATGGAAATATTAAGAATGCAATACGAATAGGGAGTAAATAAAAACTATAATATCTGTGATGTCATATAAGTGATAAAGTGCGATGTCATATAAGTGAGTTAGAAGCAATGAGGTATCATTGACAATTTTATATTTAAATTAGCTTTAAAACCAAAACATTTTGACAAAATCCAAGCTCAAGGTTTGAAGATTCAAGGTTATATTACGGCCCTTCTGTATATTGCTTATAAACTTATTTTTTTATTCTTACCTAATATAGTGGACTGTATTAGGTACTATGTAATTATTATCTTTGAAAAAAACCAACTTCCAGTAAATTCATTTAGTCTATTCAAAAACAATGACGTTTTGACACTTAAATGTAATTTTCAATATTTTAAAATTCCTTATAAACATCGAGCGATATTGCTTTTAAAAAACATTTTATGAGAATTAATTATCCATAAACTCTATCTGTTAGTTAATTCAATATTTAACTGAAATAACCATAATTTTTTTTTTTTATAAGAACAAGAATAAGAAACAGTGAAAACATTGGAGATCATAGATGAATTAAATCTTATTTTCGGATTTCAAAGACAAATAATAAGAATTTACTGCAATGCAGTAAATGCATGTTTTTTCACTGTTATACGAGAACAATAAATTCTTAAAAAATAGTTAATAGGCCCAAAGATAGTTTTAGAAATTTATTATAACAGAACCTCAAGAACCCAAAAATATATACAGAATAAACAGTCGAGAAATTTACATACATATATATATATATATATATATATATATATATATATATATATATATATATATATATATGTATGCATAATATGGGTTCACCTGTGTTCAAGTGGATGTTAGCATAACAAAATTACTATACCAATTTCGGGGGCTCGCAGCCTGGTAGGTGGCTTTAGTATTTGTTAAAGGGGATAAAAAAATCTTATACTGTCCTTCAGAAGGATCGTAAAACAGGTGTTCCGAGCCTGCTCAGTATCCGGTAATGATTAAAGACCTATCATTTAATCCTAATTATATCTGGATAGGCAAATTTTTGAAGTCAAACTGTAGCTTCTTCCTATTATCTATAGCAGAATAAAGTGACTTTAAATGAAAAAACAAGCAATATTTACTGTGCAATATCCTAGTGATTAATACATTAAAATTAATTTTAAAAAATTGTATGTTTCAAACCGTGTAAAGGGAAAACAGAGAACAACTTATTTTTAATTGTTCTATCATTGTTGCTGATTAAAAATTACATATATAATATAAATTATATATATTTGTAATTTACAAATTAAAACTTTTTTTATTATTTTTTATTGATTTTATTTAACGACGCTTCTACTGCTGAGGCCATTATCGACGACTGCTCTTATTAAATTTCATGAATTAACTTCGTGTGTGTTAATTCGTGTTTTAATCAGTGTTCTCTGTAGTTTATTATATTCTTTAAACGGTAGGCACGTTTAATTAAACAAAATGTATTCTTTCTATTTGATCCTTCTTATATTGAAATAGATGCTTCAATGTAACTTATTTATTATCATAGCTTTGGTAGGTTCGTTAAACATACAGATAATTAAAACCGTAATATATATACTTTTAAAATATACTTTTAATCGATATGTCAATACTAATAAATGCTCTTTTTTTTATATTTTTGGAATCGCAACGATAATGAAGAATGCGGACTATAGATGCCGCTATGGGCTACAGAAGATAGGACGAAGACGACCGAGGCAGCCGGGCCCTCGAGGTGGCGTGCGGCACGAGCTCAACTGTCGCCTTAAATCGCACCATCGCCTGCCTCCGTCCTCTCTGTACATAATTATATCTGCGACGGCACTGCAAACCTAGTACGTTACTACATTAATACATTACTTCGTATGCAATCCAAGGGCAATTTACTAATGGAATCCGGCCGATACTAATGGGCCTGTTCCGCTAATTACGTCCAGTCTTTGACTCCTAACACCGTTTTACAATATACCAGATACCAGCTAAGCTTTTACTGATTGGTAATCAATAATTTGTAAAATTAACTATACAAAACTAATATAAAATATTCGATTGTAGCAGAGAGAGGAGTGACATTGCATTAAAAAAAAATGTAAATAGGAAGTCATGAGGACTTTGGAATAACTCTGTTCTTTTTTTAAATTTATTAATCAATTACAGTCTGAATTAATACAATTTCAAACTTGTAAATTCAAATAATTAACACTGGTCTCGTTTAATACGCTTTATAGCAAATTATTTATTGATCAAAACATTTGATAAAGAAGCTCAATACAAAATATCAATTATTTAATTTTTTTCTCTTTATATAAAAGTATTCATATCTCAAAAACAATTTGACAATCAGCAGACTCAATCTGTAAAGTTACCATAAAATAGCATTAATAGCATTAAGAACTCTATCTCTCATCCACATTCTCCAATAGTTCAATTGACATAATAAATAGTATATGACCTATATTAGTTATAAATAAGCATATTAATTATAGACATATTTATTTTCATGTTTAGCATTATTATCATCAAGTTCAACGAGATCATTTGTACTTTAAATCATTTCATAAAACATGACATTTAACTATTACAACTAAAACCTTTTCGGGGTAATGAAAATTTCAACCATTTATTGATGCTTTAAGTTGTTATTACTATCAATTTTACAATCATAAAACGACATTTTAGTTAAATATAATTAGTCGCCAGTCTCCCGCAATACGTCACGAGCATGTCGGCGACGCGGATCCATTAGCTTTTCACATACAAAAGTCGCTAAACGCGGCTAAAGAAGTTTTCAATTCAAAAAAAGTAAACTATTAAAACCAACTAAAATATCAAAAGAACGTATTCAGGAATAAATAGACGTTGTAAAATACAATGTAACATGCAATAAACAGAGCTATATACAGTTGTGTAGCAAAACAACTGACCTACCTCTGGGGCAGAGTAAATGTCCTGTTGAAGTGACGACAAAGAACAAGGGGAGACAAAACAGAGCTCTTTCAACAAGGCTTCTGAAAGTGTAACTCTAAAGATACTCAGATCTGTCAACACGTCTATAAATAAAACTTCTTTATAATGGAAGCTAAATCCATCAAACAAAGTTGAAATGTAAGGAGTGAAATCACCATAATAGACTGGCATATTCATTACTTTTCAATATGTATTTCTTCTTAATAAGTTCATAGTTTAATAAATTTATGTGATAATGGTAATTCCCGAGAGTATCTATTTACAAGTAGATAAATTGAAATATGGGCAATGGACAACCAAGGTGATTTTCAACAATCGTTTGCTGAAATCTATCAACCTTAAATAATGGGCTGCCGCTAATTTTAATGGAAAATTTTTTTTTTAACATGAAATTTTTACTTCGAAAATTTTCTGTTAGAATTTCGCGCCAAAACGGTTAGTTTTGATAACATATACTGTGACGTCATCAGGCTTGTTTTCAGTTCATCTGCCTACTTTTTCTTGTAACAAAATTATTTTTGAAACATTTATAGCTTAAATACTGTTGTGTGCTAATGTGTGAAAGCAGCACAAGGTCAACCCCAGATAAACTGTTCCTTAAAGTTGCCATGTATCCAATAAGAAGAAAAAGTGGTTTTCTCTGATGAGAAGAAAAGATAACCTGGCTCCTTCTGCAAAGTGTTACGCCTTTGAAGATCATTTTAATGAAAGATTAAGCTTTGTACTCTTCACTTCTCCTGCACTCTAAATGTGTCTTTCCCCACGTTTAAATAAGATAATTGTCTTGATAATGTTATCAGTCAAAATATATATACAAATCATCCTTACAAGATTGTTATGGCTTCTTATTACAGATCTTCTGCATTGAGTATAGTGTAAAGTTAAAATAGTTTCAGCAATAACTAGTTAGTTTATATTGCATGTAAACTCTCTCATAAACAAACACCATTTTCAGATGCAGTGAGTTTGATCTCTTTTTTTCCTCTTCTGTTCCACATAGAAGAAGAAGTAGATCGATCATTAAAGTTAGATTAGTTAGGGGGGCCCAACATTCATCTCAACCAAAATGGTGTCAAAAGAATGCGACAATCACTAATCAATGATGTTTTGATGCAACCATCAATATTGAATAATGAAAACATTGAAAACACAGGATCGAATGTCTCAGAACCAATAATGGAAATTCCTGCATGTTCTTCAAAAGTGGATGAAGAAACACGAGTATCATGGACATCAGAAAAACACAATGCTAAAAAAGTTTATGTCAGAAGCAAAGTTGTTCAAACAAAAGTATGTTTGAAAGATAGGGCATCATCGCTTATTTTAATGGTAAAAAATATGCAAACATCACCCATGAAGGTACCAAAACTTCTTGCCAGTGATATTTATAGTGATGACTACAGTGATTCAGATAACCTTTATCATATGTTGATGATAAAACAGACAACGATTTTTTTACTTTGTCTTTGAGTGAACCAAGTGATTGTGATAAAGAAAGTATTTCTGCATTACAAAGTTTTAAACACACTCAATAAAAGATCTTAAAGAAACCTTTGTTATGTATAGGTTATGTTAATAAAACTAATAGCACAAGGGAACAACATTTTTGTTGCATGAAATATTTTGACTAATATTCTACTTCCTCGAGGTGCTGATTTAAGATCTGAAGTCAGTTTGTTTGTATCAGCTTTACTTTTGGGGTTATAATTATAAACTGTTTTTTAAGATGAAAATATTTTTTATTAAGAAAACTATTAAAAAAATTACCACTACATATCAAAAAATTTTCTTTTGTAAGATTTTCTGGCTTGATTCGGTTCACGGGGGCTGTTTTTAATGTTCCGACAATAGTCCGCCATCATGTGAGCATTCCAGTGACCTTGGTAACGTTCCTCCATAGTTCGAATGTCCTGATGGAACCGTTCCCCTTGTTCTTCACTCAGATCACCAAGATTTTCAGGGAAACGGTCCAAATGGCTGTGGAGGAAGTGTACTTTGATGCTCATATTACAACCAAGCTGCTGGAAGTGTAACAACATTAGTTCAATATGCTCCGCATAGCTTTCTTCCTTTTTGTTTCCCAGAAAATTTTGAGCAGTCCAAACGAATTCATTCCAGGCATTTTTTTCAATATCAGTCATGTAACTAATAAAGTTTTCATCCTTTATCAACCTTCTTATTTGGGGACCATCAAAAATTCCACTTTTAATTTTTTCTTGGCTCAAATTAAAGAACTTCTTAGAGATGTATTTATAGCAATCACCACCCTTGTTCAAAGCTTTGACAAATTGTTTCATGAGCCCTAGTTTGATATACAAAGGTGGCAGTATTATTCGATCCGTGGGCACAAGGGGCTCATTTATTACATTCAGTTGTCCCGGAACCATAGATTGCCTGGAAGGCCAATCTTTTCTAATCCAGTGCTCATACCTAGCTCTGCTGTCCCATAAACAAATAAAACATGGATATTTTGTATATCCACCTTGTTGTCCAAGAAGAAAATTCACCATTTTTAGATCAACACTTATCAACCACTTTTGTTCGTTGTATTTGATTCTATCCATTACAGAAGTTACAGTAGCATATTCTTCTTTGACTGTAGTTGAATGTGCAATCGGTATCGAACCCAGCTTATTGCCGTTATGCATAAGTACACATTTCAGGCTACGTTTAGAGGAGTCAATAAATAAACGCCATTCATTTGGATCATACTTCTGTACTCCCATTGCTTTCAATAAACCAGGAACATCTGAACAAAAAGCAAAGTCGTCATCTTTAGAAAAGAATGACAGCAATTCTGCCTCTCGGTTACGATAGTATGAAATTCTTGTTTCTGGGGTTAAAAGATTTCTTTGCTTTAATCGAGAAGCTAGAATCTCCGATGTCTTTTTAGAAAGACCAAGATCTCTGATTAATGCATTGAGGTCTTCCTGATTAAAGAGCTGGGGCTCAGAAGTAAAATCAGGGTAAGAATCACTTGTCCGACTTTCATCACTTGAAGAATAGTTTTGTTTTTCTATATCATGATCATTTTGTACAGATGAAGAAACTTGGGGTACTGGTGCATCGCCAGAGAACAAGACTGGTCGAGTAACAGATAACAAGTTTGGATAAGACCATTTCGACCGGTTATTTTTATTAATTCCATTAATATCAATCACACAAAAATAACAATCATCTTGATGATTATTAGGTTCCCGCCAAATCATTGGTGTTTGATACTTAAAATGGGGTCTTTTCTTATTTGCCCATAATCTCAAAGACTCAACACATGTTTTACATACCATATGAGGGATCCAGTACTTGTCACGGATGTCCAAAGCGAATCCAAAGTAATCAAAATATACCTGTGTTATAAACTCTAACACACTTAGCCTACAATTTTTGAATGTATATTCACCACAAATGTTACAGAAATAGTTTGGATCGTTTCTACAGATATTTCTTAACTTGGACATTGTTATTTAACACAAGAGCACAAACTTTTTCACTAAACAACTCAGTTGAATTGAAGTTTGAATGTGACTAGTACAAATATATGTCTATCAGCTGTTTGCCAAAAACAAAAGGTGCTGGAGAAAAACTGAGGCTAGATTTGTAATCACCAACCTCTAATTAGTAAACAACAGGCCTAAAACTCCATGCAACAAAAAATTAATAAAAATTTGTTCCCTTGTGTAGTTATTGAATACAAAAAAAGCCAATAATAACAAACATTGACTCTTTCCTTGAAATAAGTTAATTTAATTAATAAGCACTTGTTTTATTTCTCAAGATGAACACAATATTTTGTATGAAAATGCAAAAACATCATATGAATTTCTTATCACAAAAATGTAAACAACCCTGATGACGTCACCAAGCCAAAATGAAGTTTTCATTTCCCGCGTGAATTTTTCCAAAACCCGAACGCGATTTTTTCGATGTAAAATGATCTTTTAAAAATGAAACAAATATTTTTGTAAGTTACATTGTGGTGAATCTAAAAATGTATTCATTTTTAATTTTTAAAAAAAATTTGGTTGTCCATTCAAAATCCTTCATAGCGTTTTATGATATTTTATTATTGTTGTACCACTACAATACTTGGAGGGTCTTGGTTCAGTACAAGCTAAAGGCTGTACTGTTTCTAGAACAACTGCGGAAATGTGATTTGATTGAGATCACGCTCAACCGTTAGATTTACATCCAATTAATGGTAACCACTTTATAGAGGCTGGGTAAGCCTCAGAAGAGTCTCCAGATCATCCACAGAATCCATCCGCGCGTGTTAAAGATTACATTAGTTGCCTGCCACAGCCGGATTTGATCCACATACTCGGTTCCAAGCGTTTTAACATCACCAATGATTTTTTTGTTGGATTCAGTACTTCAAGATATCATACTTCATTTCTAACTATTATCCAGAGGTGATTTATCGACATCCAGGTTCTTCCATCTAATAAATGCTGGGTGTGCCCCTTGAAGTCCTTTCAAATCTCAAATAGATCTTCAGATAGTACAGGATTCAGGATAGGAAATGAGTTTTCATCCTATTTATTCTTATCTACTGACCATTTACAACTCTAAATTTGGTTTTAATGACGGGTATTTCTCTTTAATAGTTCAAAATCTCATGTTTAAAGACTGTAAATTCAAAGCATGAGATGCAAGCCTGCAATTTTTATTAATTATACCCTGTTCAACATGAATCATAATTTATATAATTAGAGACATATAGTGAAGATTTATGGTGTATTCGGGGCGCATACGCCCATCCAGACTTTAATGGCAATCGTAATCGTTAAAAGAGCACCGCGAGGCACACTGGAGTATGAAATATAAGGGCCATAGCTTTGAGTACAGCTAGCTTTAATATTTCTTGTCATTATTGGACCACAAACTTCTCCCTAAATTCATAGTAAGTCATAGTTACAGGTATTGATCATAATATGAAAGAACACTACGGAGTACTAAAATACGTACATTAGACATTTTTTTTTAGTTTTATCATATTTATATCGTTAATAATTACTATTTCATTGAGCTTAAAAATTCTTTCAGGCTAAATTGTTGTTTTTAATTTTCTCGAAAAGAGGCTCAAACGAATTTAATAAAATTTGTTAAAACAAATAATAAATAAGTAGTCTTTGATAAGAAATTTTAGGCGAATTTTCCTGCTCAAAATATCAATAATTTTATTTATTTGCTATAATTATATAATACCACTAAAATTAATGTTTTAATATGGGAACAGTATTAAAATGACTAACTTTCAACTAAAAATAGATTTCATCATTAGCTAAAGAAGCAAAAAATAAAAATGTATTTTTCTATGTTGAAAACAAATTACCAAAAATAACTATATAACATGCAAAATGTAAGTGGTTCAGATGTGGCTGTACGGAATATACCAATGGCACTCCAATTGGGGAAAAAGGAAAAAAAAAATGGAAGTGGTAGAATTAAACGGAAAATTTATGATATTTATATAAACATTTGTCTGATCTCAGAAAAATAACCTACCTTCACAACCGTTGTATTAGAAACACCAAGAACTCAAAAAAATGCCGTTCTTCAATTAGAATAGTATAGTATACTATTATCTATACATATTAAAAAACAAAGTCCTAGGCCGCGTTTGTTCGCGCTAAACTCAATAAATACCGCACGGATTTTCATGCGGTTTTCACCAATAGATACAGTGATTCACCAGGAAGCTTTAGGTATATAATTTGTCGAGGTTTTGTATAAATATAAATAGTTTGGAATATCGATGGGTTTCACCGAAGATGCTGATTCGTATATAAAGAAATATTTGGTTTCTGCCTATTAGCTTGCTTCAGCACATGGGCAAAGTTTTTGAGAATATTATCTCAAAACTTATTGCTCGAAGGCTACTAACGCTAGTCAATCCCACCGGAACAGACCTGCTTCCAGGCCGGACTGTACCCAGGCCACCTGCATGCGGAAGTAAGCCAGAACACAATTAAGAACGAGTCAGCCGCTTTGATATCTAATGACTGCACGGAGGCGATCGACTCAGTGTCCAATAGTCTTCTATGTAAGACACTGTAGGACAACGAGTTTCCCAAGAAGCTCAATACTATCATATCAAGTCCTTTCTGACACAACGCTCAATAATGGTATGAGTCGGTGAAGAGCTGTTCAACACGTTTCCACTTACGGGTCGTGTTCCACAAGGGTCTGTGCTATCACCGGTACTCAGTACATAAGGCGGAAATCGTTGCTGCTAAATACAAAAAAGTCACTGTGGCGGCGTAAGCCGATGACAATCGTCATCTACAGTAGTTCATTTAATGCACAGAGAGAGCTCTACAGCAGGCGGAGGTGACCTGTGAGGTTATAACTAACAAATTGGATGGATTAAACACTACAGTTAATCCTAAAATGACTGACTGTATTATTTTATCTTACAAGAGGAATAAGCGCCCTCTACCTAAGGTTTATAGAGTAGCAGTTAACAGTTAAAAAACCTGCGAATAAGATAACATATCTCGGTGTCACTTTCGACCGGCAGTTGACGTTATCCCAACATTGCAATAAGAAGATGAGAACAAAATCTTTCAGGCTTAATCACCTTTTAACATCACCGAACTATTAACTCCGCCTCAGACTAATGATCTATAAGGCAGTTATTAGACCGCCACTCCTTTCCTAGCGGGCACCTATGTTGAATAATATTTCGCCTACAACTTCAAAAAGGCTCCAACAATTTCAAAACCGTATGCTGAGGCGTATAGTAAGGCACACCTCTCTACAAAGGACGAAATCAGACATAATACACGAGACCCTCGGACTCCCGACGGTAACGGACTTCATCACACGGAGGCATATCAAATTCTTTGATAGCCTCCAACACTGCACGAACTCACTATTCAACACACTTACACCGACAGGCCGACCTCAGCGCTGGCAAACACATGTACAGACACTCAACATGGACTGAGTAAACTACTGACAAACTCCAATCAGACAGAACTAGTGAGCCCCATCACTGGATCCCCCACTCCTATCATCAAATTAATCTTAAGATTCTTCCGTGTATCCTTATTATGTTATTCTCAAGAAAATAATAAAAGCCAAGGGGTTAGGGGGAAAAAAATTGTTTTGTTTATTTCTATATAATAAAGTACATTAGCTGAGAGGGGTAGAAAAAAAAAACAAGACTCCCAAACAAGCCTAACCAATGATATACGCCGGTATGTGATAAAAAAAAATACATTACACGGACAAATTATGTAGGCATAATATGCCTTATAACCCGAGTAAAGCTTGGATGGGTTGCTAATATATATTAGAAAAAAAAATTATTTTGGGATGATGTCCCTTAAGAGTAACAGACGTGAACACAATTTTTCATGTACTGATTTGCTAAATTTATAATATTAATGAGAATCTGTTGTTTCAAAAAATGCTAGTAAGTTAAAATTCATTAATATTGATAAATATTAAGATCATTTTAAGCAGTTTTACCAAGCGGAAACAATGTAAAAAAAGAGATTTCGTAAGCCAAATATAGAGCATACTCCTTCCATTTAGCGATCACAGTTACGATAATACCTCAACGAAGAGAGGTTAAAATAGACTAATGAGAAAGGATAATATCATAATTAATATTTGCAGTGCATGAAATTGGATGTTTGAGCAGCGCTAGCATGACTGCAACTCCCGGTTCATGAGAGTTAAGAAGATAAGGATCATGTAAATAAAAAGAGAAATAGATTGCAAAAAACAGCTGCCAACAGCTCACTTTATCACGGAAGATATAAAAATAATAACCTTTTATGAATATATATATATATATATATATATATATATATATATATATATATATATATATATATATATATACAGTAAAACCTCTACTAACGGACACCTCTAAATAGCGGTCACTCCCCATTACCGGACGATTTTTTTTGCACCAACATTTTAATACAATTTTTAAGGCATTTTAACCTCTATTTAACGAAACCTCTCATTAACGGTCCCGAACAGGCTGTGTTGGTTAGAAATCGATTAAAAAAACCTCTAAAAGACGGACAGTATGACTTTATCCCTTTCCCGTTTCTCGGAAACAATTAGTTGTTTCCGGTCTAAGGAAACAGAGACAGTTGTATTTACTTTTGAGTAAAGGTTTTCCGCATAAATACTTTTTTTTTATTCTCGAACTTGCTTTATTAAAATTTAGTTCTGTTCTAACCCTCGTGGCAGGCGGCTGAAAATGTTTCCCTCACGTAAGAGACTCACTTTAGAACAAAAAATAAATGTAATCGACTTTTATGACCTTGAAAAGTTAAGGGTACGTGCGCTAGCGGAAAGACTCAATATCGGTAGGACACAAGTTTCGGGAACACTCAAAAACTGTGCGATGTTTTTTTTTATTCTTAAACACATGGGAAATTGAATAAGAGAGAATTAATTTGTACAAATACATATTTATAAAAAATGAAACCTCCCTTTAAAGGACACCTCTAAATAACGGACACAAATATTTGCCCCAGGGCTGTCCGTTAATTCGAGGTTTTACTGTATATATATTCTATTAAATTAATTATTTACTAATTCTAGATAGAAATAATATAAATGAATAATATTTTTTCGATACATAATCTCTCTATTATATAAATTTGTTTACAGCAATGTAATATTTATCAGCGTTACCTTGCAATGGATCGAGCAATTTTTGTTAATAATTTTGTCGTGCTCAAACAGATAAATAAAACAGCTATATTAAACTGTTAAATTTTTAAATATTTTAAAAAATAGGCAAATTACAAAGCAACTGTTCCGCAATTCGTTAAATCGTCACACAAAATATAGCACTGTTTTTTAACTCAAAGGAAAAAAATGGAATGCATCGATTGAAACAATAAAACAAGCTGCCTCTTATTCCAATACTTCGATTTTAGAGCTATTATTTCAATACAGTAAAATATAGTTAAAATATTTTTCTTATAAACTATATATTTTATTTTTTATCAAAACAAACCTAAAATAAAAACAAATTAATTATTTTTTAATGATAAATACTCAATATCTCAAAATAAAACTAAGTGGGTATTGATATTGTTACGGGCTACTGGGTATTAAAATGAATTAAACAGTTCCTTAATTAAAGAAACTAATATTTATTAACAAAATGATAAAAAGGATACAATTAAACTATTAACAATTAAATTATTGAACTAATATGAATTTATAATAACAATATTCTAAATATTTATTATCTAGGCCTAACTCCTATTTAATTATTACAATAATATTAGATATTACTAATTCTAGATAGCTTAACTAGTTAAAATAGTTATGAATATATTACACTACAATTTATAACTAATAATTAACACTTACAGTTCACTAGTCCACCGACCGTAAGATTCTCCAAGTATGACAAACTGACACACAGTAACAAACAGAAACAGTTTATTACACTCGCGAGACTGTCACAGTTCACTGATACACTTACTACACGGGCCGGTTCAACACTGACTAGTTTATCACACTAACACTCACTTATCACAGATCTTGCGTAGTCTACTCTCAGGCTAAGACTGACTGGCTCGAGGTGAAGGAAGTATTTAAGTAGGCAAGGCCGAACATTCTAGAACACGGAGGAGCCAGACAATTCTGGAATATTCTTAATCCTTTTCCGACAAAACGAGACGATCTAGAACGGTCCTAATCCTATTTTAACGTCTCCCGCTGACGGACTTAAGCCGCTAATCCCCCGCTTCCGCCTTCCTTTGTGCGGCCGTAACAATATTCTTCAATTTCTAGAATAATATCGGGCTATCTCAACTAAAACCTTAATTAGTACCAACAGTAGTACATTTAGTAAATGGTGTTGGCTCGCCATCAGACAGACAAGGAGTAACCCCCTAGCTAAATAAATAAGAAAATGAAACATAAAAAATGAATAATATATAAGGGAGCATATATAAGAAGGAATAGCAAAACACTATCAAAATGTAGTCGATTTATTATTTTTTCATTTCGTGCATCTGGATCTCATTGGATCAGAATTAAAAACTGAAAATAGTACATTTTTGTCCATTTAAAATAATAAAGAGCGATTTTTAGTTAAATGCTATTATATAAACTTTTTAACTAGATTAAAATATTTTATAGATTCATCTAAATGCGTACAGCTGATCCTCACTGCACGGTGAGGAAGCAACAGAGCTGCCCGGTTATGATGTGTTGTTGAAGCGAAGGCATTGACAAGGATTGATTGATAGCTCCGCATGTTCCAGGTGTTATATGCATTTTCAGTAGGCGTGTTAGATCGATAAAGCAGGATAAATCCAGGCAACTGCACATCGCACTCTGGATCTCTATACCTGACTAGGTGATGAAGGGTTGATAGTGCATTTCATTTAGAACCAGAAATAATCCGAAACCCCCCCCCCCCCCGAAATAAATGAATTTATTCAAGGAAATTACTCAGAATTTACAATAGGATATGAATACATGAACAAGGGAATGCTTCATCAATTTAGTTAAGAAGAGAGTAGGATTCAATTTTAGTTGTATTAGTTAATTACTTGATCACGGATTATTTATTTCTGTTCATTAGGAAGGACTTATTCTAGGATAATAACGATAAACCAAAAAAGTAGACTAGAATTATAAATCTCTCTATTTCGTCTAACTTGGTTTGATTTCCATTACAACTTTGCAAAAAAATTTGTTTGGTAAACCGAACAGTTAAATTTGTTATTAATGGTTCAAGTTATTATTAGCAGGAACTGTATAACAATTAAACATCATATTTAGTTTACATAAGTATTCTTAATGATATAGATTTTTCATTTAAACAAACCGTATTGTGAGGTTTCTCCATCCACGCTTTCAGGAAAATCCCTCAGGGGAGGTTTACCAAAAGAATAACGAAAATACAATATGTGCCAAATGGCATCTGTATGATTTCTCAAATAAATATTTTCATTATTAAAAAAAAAAACTGTATTAGTGAAATAATCGATAACGCATTTCATTTATCGCTGTTCATTAAAGAAGCCATATTCTGAGATGCCAATAAGAAACTGAAACAAACTAGCACTAAAATTATAAACCTCTCTATTAAGTCTAACTTGGATTGATTTCCATTAGTAATTTAAAATAAGGCATTCCCACCATGACAAATAATATGTTTTAGAGGAACCGAGCAATTTAATTAGTTATTTATGTTTTAATTATTGTTAGTCCATAAACTTGAAATAAGGAAGTAGGGACGTCCAGAAAGTAAGGTTACAACACATTTTGAAAATAGAAAAATGAATATATCCAAAAGAAGCGGAAGAATCCACGATCCGGGTGGAAGTAAAAAAACTTTTCTTATGTAGGGATGACTGTTTATTGGAAAGCCGACGTTTATTCAACATATCCCAAAGAAATGTACAAGATATGAATTAAATAAAAGGTCATTATTTCTCTGCATAATCTCCATAAAAGTCGATGCATTTTTGAAGCCTGGAGACAAGCTTATGTATACCACCTTGGTATAAAAAAATGGACAGTTCTGTTATATTCTACTTTATAATTAGTAAATCACTAATTACAGCCCTAATATATTGGCAATATAAAAAAAAATAAATAAACTCTACTTTGTTTATTTAGAACAGTATACTGAATTTATTTTTTCCTTTTGTCTTATTTTCATTCTATAAAATGTAAAAAACAACTCACGCCATAAATAACCTTCAGCATAAATTACCACCAATTTGTGTTTTTAAAAAAGAACAAACAAAAACAAATAAAAATTACCAGAAGTAGCGACAAAGAAGGAATAAACTCGGGACAAAAGCTAAAACTAATCAAGCAGGAAAGTATCTCATTTCTATTGAGGTTAGGGGGAGCTTTGTAAAAGTTGTTGGATGAGCTCGCTGTTACAAATTGAATTTTTACAATGAGCAGCTATCAAAAGTAAACTTCTCAAACAAGGAACAGTCACGATCCTGTGATAGTTTTGCCCAACTCTAATCCTCTACTTACTTCGGCCATTTCCAATCCGAGGTTTGTCTGGGAGTCCTCTCAGTCCGTGCCTGCTCTGAATGTCAATTGACCAACATCGGCAGCAGATCTTATTCTCTTTGGATATATTTAAAAACGTCTGAACAAAATCTAAGAAACTTATTTAATATTTATTGATTATCGATAATTTATAACAATCAATTTTAAAATAATAAATAATACGTGTTAGGGAAAAAAATCATGTTCACACCTGAACTACTTCATACTTCACGATAAGTATTTTCCTTAACATCAAGTACTTATGAAAAAATAAATATGGCGAGTATAGAAGAATAACAACCATATGTCAGTATTGGTCAGATGAGGGTAGAGTGTGGCCATTGTCTTTATTTATTGCTTTTGTTTTAAAGAGCTTGATTATTAGTACCTCAACACTGCTTGAGCTTATACCGTAATAAACCCGCCTGGCGGCTATGATTCTCTTTTCTATTTCTTTGGAGAATATATTGTTAGTATCCCCGACCTGTTTCGAACATGTTTCCACCTGTTCCTATGTGTGGATCACGCACCTCAGTCCCTGCAACCATGTACTTTGTTTTGGCTTCGATTATTACTAGCTTCTTTCATGCCTGATTCCGAACTACAGATTATATCAATGTCATCGGCATAAGCCAGAAGCTGTACGCCTTTATTGAAGATATGTCCGCCTATTTGTATCTGCGAAACTCTAATCACTTTCTCCAGTCCTAGGTTGAATAGAAGGCACGCCAAGGCGTCTCCCTGATTCAATTCATTCCTTGTTTGTAGGTGATTTGATAGATGGGACTGGATCTTAATTGATATTTAGAGTTGGATATGGCCACTGTTACCATATAGCTTGGACGGTATATTCATCTCCCTAATTGCCTCACATAAGTGGTCCAAATGAGCACATTAAAAAAATACTAATGAGAACATTATTACAGCTTATATGAGTTTCGACACAACTCATTTTCCTTACTACATAACTAATAAATCACAAAACTAAGATCTGACATACCACTCGTGACTGACACAATAGAATAAAATAGAAAATTAATTTTATTTATTCCTATATAAATATCATTTCTATGATTTCTCAAATAAATATTTATTATTATTATTTTGTTTTATATGCATATATTATTTTACTACTATCATTAAAATTACCATTAACAGCCAACACCCTGTGAACATTCAGAACTTCCTTTAGCTCGAGTACCCTATCCACTCGTTGCCCACAAGATAGCGGTCCTCTGAAATTTATATACCTTGAAATCTTTCCAGCATTCCTTTAAGCCTCGTTCTACTACTCCCTGGTATTTGATTTTTTCTAATATCCGGAGTGCCCTTTCCTTACCAACATTTAAAACTTATCCAATTCTCCAAATGACAATCAGACGCGAGTTAAAGATATTTGGTACATACAGTCCCTGGCCATATTGTGACCACCAAGAATGATTATTTTCTTTTTGTTTTTTCCTGATTTTTTTTATATACTTTCGCGTGTCTTAAAAAATTGCTGTTTTAAGTAATGGCAACACTGTTATAAGTTTTTTAAAGTATTTTTTTTTTTAGTTTCTTTTATAGTATATTATATATTATACTTCGTTTTACGAGTGACGACGTGCATTATTTGTGTTTGAAATTTTTGTGGATTTATTGTTTGTTTTTCATTAAATACAAGTCGGATTCGGTAAGTTTATTATTGAATTATTATTTGTATCATATATTTTAACTATTTTGATAGTTTTTTTTCATCAATATGTAAAATAAGGGTGTAAATAGGGTGACACCACAAAATATTTAAAAAAAAATAATAATTTATTTTCGAAACTATTTATTTCATATTATTATCAGATAACTAACTTAAACTAATATTAATATACAGAGAACTAAAACCCATAAAACTAATATTTAAACTCGATTTACATCATTACGCATACAAAAAGATAATGCAAAGATGTAACAAGAACGAATCTATCTTGTGGTCACATTAAAATGGCCAGGGACTGTATATGTATTTTATTTAAATGGTATTTAAAGTCCGTTTTTGTTTTCTATGTTACGACGATTCTAAAAAGGTTCTCATTTGTTAAATAATTAAATAACTAAAAACTTCTGATTCTACTTGTTTTTTTAATAATTAATTATTTTGTCAACTAGGGTACTCACAGCTTACTAGGGAAATCAAATTTTCTTTTAAATTTACTATTTATTATCAAGCCCACAAATTATAAAAAAATTTTACTTGGTTTTAGATGTTGGATTAAAAAGTGGAGTTGGATCGAAAAAATCATGTTGGCTTTTTAAACAATTTTAAACAAAAATGAATATTCATTATTCTTTTAAACAATTTTAGTGAGTATTATTACATAACTAAAAGGTTTATAAACACTTTTTTAAAAAAACACTATTCGCTAAGTGCTAAGTGTTGAAAACGTAACCACACCCTTCTCGGGCATTCTGGTACTTTTTTTTTTAATTTTAATTACTGAGTTTTGTTTGAGAACCTTTTTTCTTTATACTAGTAACACTAATAACGATAGAATGGGACCATTTGTGTTTTTAATGTAATGAATATTATGTACATATGGCCGGACGATTGTGGTGCAACTCTCCGAAATAATATCATGAACTCGCAGGAAAGAGGAACAACTGTATACTTTAGCAACAGCCATTGCCGGGAAGGTTCAGTTAGGTAATGGCTATTTAATTCAGAGGCTAGAACCCCTTTCCACCCCTTCCTGCCCTCTCCTCTCCAATAACAAACTTCACCAAACGGGACTAGCTTTTGTCCCTTTTTTTTTTTATTCGGTCAGGTTTCGAATCCCCTCCCTACAACTTTAATAAAACTATGAATATTCATAAAATACTAGCGGACGCGGAAATATTTTAAATCCGGAAACTATGAAAAGTTTTAAATAGATTGTAATTATTTGGACCGTTTAACCAGAAGCAGTTTATGCTAGTGAAACACTATTTGAGTTGAACACCAAAGCAACCACAGATAAACTACCAAAACAGAAAGGATAATCATGAAGACAAACAATAAAATCATCAAATAGACGGACAATGAAGATTGATGCCTAATGCAGTAGCCTATCGGAAAAATGAATCAATAGTAGATACAATACGCAAAAAAAGAATTGCCTTTTTCAGCCACATATCAAGATTATAAGAGGTCAGATTAGTAAAACAATTATTCAACTACTTTTGAAAAAATAAAACCAAGAACTACTGGTTCATAAAAGTCCAGAATGATTTAAAAGAGTTAAATTTAACAATAATGCGACAAATTGTAGACTGAAAAAAGAAGATTCTGAAGAGTAGGGATACGATACTTAAACTACAAAACAGTTGCACGGAAATAATACACCGTTACGGATGAAGGAATGACACCCAGATCTGAAAGAGTATAAATATTTTAAAGAGTATAATTTGCATGGATTGATTCAAATGGTCCAATGTGGTAGTAAACTAAAATAATATTTGGACCGTTAGAAAAAAGTATACATAAAAAAATCATTAAAATAGTTTTAATTTAGTTTCTAGTTGACTTTATAATTTGCATACATATGTAATTATCAATTGTTTATCTTTATATAATTATTGTAATCTTATTTCTGTTTTTTTTTATTTCTTGTACCTGTTTTCTTTTTTAAATGTTATCACTGAAGGTAATTCCCAACATTCTTTTTTTCTCATTAATTCTTTCTCACTTAATAAGACATAATAATACCCTGAATTAATATACTCTAAGACATAATAATTCCCTATATGGAAACCTATTGTTATTCTAATGGGACTTGTCCCAGAATAAATAAAGAATTTGTTATTATTATTATAATAGGTATTAAAATATCCATCACGTACACAATTACCACTTGGCTTTAACTTTTCTATAACGTGTGAGTGTTAAATATAAAATTAAAACTTTGTTAATTAATAGCAAGAAAGAAGCAACTCTAGTAATTTTTATTACAAGCTTTTTAGAAATAGAAAATAATAACTTATAAGAATTATAAATTAATCAACAAAAAACATTATCTGATCGTAATCGAAATGATAATCATTAAAAGATTGTCTAATCGATTTATGAATCTAGACCATCCTCTAGCCCACTTAAACAAACACAAAAAATGTCTTTATATGTACCTGTTTAGGAAGAGTTCAGTAAGATACATAACAACGGATGAATAATTTGTATTAATATTTTGGTGTGTATGTAAGTGTTTGTATTATTTTTTTACTAAAAGGAAAGGAAGAAACTTTTACTATTTGTTTTTCTAGCTTTCATCGGATTTGGTTCTTCACTTCTTGTTAGATCTCTTAGGTTCAAATACGAAAAATATTCCGAAGTTCCTACTCAATAAGAAACATTAGAAGTATATATATTTTATTATAAGCTTGCTTTGTTAGCGTATTAAAAATTAAAACAAGTGGTAAGGTCATAAAAGCCTTAAAATATCCTCGGAAGATAAAATTCCCAGGTAATTCAGATTTAATATTTTATTATATATATATATATATATATATATATATATATATATATATATATATTATTATTATTATTATTTTTTTTTTATTTTGAAGAGAAAATATTATGTCTTGGCCGTGATTCGAACTCGGGGCCCGTGTTTCTAGCGCGGTGCTCTAACCACTGAGCTACCAAGGCACGCATTCGAGTCAGACAAATCCATTCTTTTCAGTGATCCTGTATCCCTATGTTCACTCAGCGACTAGAAACGCGGGCGACCCGGGTTCGAATCCCGGCCAAGACATAATCTTTTCTCTTCAAAATTAAAAAAAAAATTATATAAAAATAAAAATATTTAAATAATTAAAAAGAACCATAAATAATATATATATATTTGTAATATTCATATATAAAATCTTGGAGAATGATAACAAAAAATAGCCTAAATACTTAAGATTTTGAATCTCGATTTTTTCGATAGCATATTTCTTGATTCAAATTTTCTTGATAAAAGTTTTTTTAGTTAGCTCCTTAGGTACGTCATAACCAGGAACTACACATGCACATATAAACAATAAGATAGGGAAGAAAACAGGATCCAAGCAGAATGGCTAAAAAAGCATTCACTTATCATAAAATAACTGAAAATGGCCAACATATGGATTAAGGAAACGCATTTCATAGTGGCTCAATACTAAAAAAGTTAATTGAATAACTAAAAACTGTAAAAAGTAATAATAGTCAGTTGCTACTGATGCCGAGAATAAATAAAATCATAATTAACTTTTGATCTTCCCCTCGATAACCCAATAATTATAACTGATTAAAATGCAACTGTTTGGAAATTGAGGAGTTGGTAAAACATAGATTTGAACGGGGATAGGGAAGAAGATTGGCGTATATTGGAAGTGGTTGAGTTCCAGGTGAAGGTGTTCTGAGGAAGCGAGTGGGAAGTTCAGAGAGGCGAGAGCTTGTTTCCTAGGTTGGATTTGATATATATGTTGAAAAAATAGGATACCGCCTCTTTATGGAGTATTTCATTTTCTATTTTTAATAGTAGCGCGAAAGTTAGAATTTTAAAAAATGTATTTTAATATGGCCGAATACGTTGATTTTTCAGAACAACAAAATTATTTACGATAATTGATGAATTACTAGCCTCAACTTGTGAAACCTGAAATTTTAGTTTTAATATTGAATATCGGTTGTCAAGTTATATATAAAATGAAAAGCTAAATTTTATAAAACTCTATTAATACCCCGTCATGTAATTAGCAGTAGCCTCTTAATTTGCTCAAAAGGGAAATCAGGAAAGAAAATACCTGAGGACTTAACTTTTCAATCAGGATAAGTCAGTAATTAAAAGATAATTAAAAAAAAATTAAGTTTGCAGGCTTCCTTCCAAGGACTTGTCGTGAAAATCGTTACAACAGCAGGAAATTAACATCGCTTCGATTGAGTCTTCGCTTAAATCCCGATCTTATCTTTCACGATGTTTACATTTACCTTCTATCATAAATTTTAGTTATTATTAATTTTAATTATATCGAGACCATAAAATTTAAACACTTCAAATAGATTACCCAATATAAAAAAAAGTAATACAATAAGATCTGAGGCTTCTTTTACTCATGCATAAAAAATTGTCAATCGTAGTAAAAACTTAAGAGAATGGGATTTGTCCTGACTGAGAGGCGACTCCGGTAGAGTGCTGTCACGGAGAGACAGGCGACACGGCTTCGAATCCCGACCGGAGCAAATCTTTTCTCTTCAAAATAAAAATATTTAAAAATTAAAATAATTAACAAAAAAATATTAAAAAATAATAAATAATACTGTTTTATTTATATATAAAAATTAATTTGAAGATTACATTTTCCTTAATCAACTCAAAATATATTCGTATATTTTATTTAAAATTATATAAACATAACCGTAATCTAGATTTATCAATGTGACATATGGGTGCAATATCTCTCTATTATTGTAAGGTTTTTAGAAATCAGCGAGTAATATTTTATTTTACAAATAATAATAAATTAAAAAATACGTCGTAAAAAATTGTGTTTAACTGATGAACACATGTTTTAAATCACATAATTTGAAAATGACGTAGAAATTAAATTCCAGGGATAAATATTTGAAATTTAATTTTTATCCTGCTTACACGATATTAAAAAATAATACAATATGGACTACAGAATACATGTAAATTTCAGTAGTACAATTAAATGAACAGTTGTAATATTGGGGATGGTCTGGCACCAGCTGGGCAGGGTTTACACCCCTCCAGTAAGTCATATATATCATAAAAACCAACCCGACAATGTTATATAACAAAAAAGAATAACTAAAGTATTCACACTGCTACAGAATAATTCCACGGAAAGTCATTGTATAACACCATATATGTTAATAGACCCTCTCTGTCTGCAGTGGTTACTTTATATTTCAAGAGAATATTAAATCCAGTGGAGAATAAATACTAAATTAAAAAACTGTCAGGATAAATTAAAAAAACAATTAGTTAAAATGTTTAGGCTGGAGAAGGTTGAAATTAATCCGGAACCATACGCTGTGTCAATTACCAAGGCTCAGTGGAATTCTGGATGGTCTAATTGAATTCTTACATGGTATTGTTTGTGACAGTGAAAACATATTTTACAATTATAAAACACTAGCCTCATGACAAGTTTGGAACTTTGAAGTATATTTGTAGTAATGCATTAGCATATTTTTCCAAATTCTACAAACAAAAAAAATAAATTGAAAAAAGACTGAAAAGACAAGAAACTGCTTGACGTTTTCGTCTACTTCAGCATTTACTGGGCAAACGTTCGAAGCTCGCAATTAATTACAAAACACTCATTTACATGACTGTTATCAGACCTATTTGGACATACGGAGTTGAGCTTTGGGGCTCTACTAAACCATCCAATTCATCTCGTATCCAATCTTTACAATCCAAAATCCTTCCTAAAATCCTCAATGCTCCTTATTATGTCACAAACAAACTCATCCATCATGATCTTAATATCCCATTTATTGCTGATTTGGCCCAAACTAGATACCTATCCTTCCATGAAAAGCTCCGCTAGTCTCTCAACTTGCTTCCCATAATATTCCTGATAACCCTCCGAGGCGTCTGTAAAGAAGATGGCCTCGAGACCTTCTACTATAGAACTTTATTAGAGTGCTATCAATGGATAGTTTCTCCACAAGTGTTTTTTTTTTCATTTCCTTTGTTTATATGGCAGATTTACTTGATGTAATATAATTACAGTTGTAAATATCAATAAATTATTCTATTCTAAATTTAAAAAAAGTCGGAGTCAAAGTAAAATGTGAGCTTAAAGATGATTCTTTGAAGGTAGGGTGATTCGCTAGTATAACTCTTGTTATTTCGTAGTTGAGGCAGTTTATTACTTTTTTCTATTGATTTTAAATGCATCTAGGTACTATTGTAAAAGTATCAATAAATTTGTATTGTTACTGGAATAAAAAATATATTTCAAATGTTAAAATGTAAGTGAGATAGGGTGTTTTTGAATGAGTATAGTCGGTGTGGGAGAAAAAGTTATAAACTATTAAACATTTTTGGAGATTAGTTTAGTATGCATTATTTTTATTATATTCAAAGGTGATCTCCGTATGCAACATTTTATTACTTTATCTGTAATTTTTGTAATTACTCCGTGAAATTGAAAAGTGCTTCAAATATATTCATTATAATATTTAATTATATATTATAAATTTAGTTATAACCAACAAACCAATTATCTGAATATAAAGGAGCTAACATTATTTTTGTGGTAAGTTGTTTAAATTTTACCTTCTAATAGAAAAAATGGTTTTAAAACTGTCTTTTTTTAATTTGAACATTAAATTTTATGAAAAGATTTTTATCTTATGTAGAAATACATTCAATAAAAGTAAGTATAGCTTTTGAACTATCGAACAAACCACAAACCATTTATTGAATTCCAAGAAAAATATCCATCGTTTAATAAACGGTTGCAGACTAAAAAAAAAAATCTAAATGTTTTTATCTCTAGAAACAGACAGAAGAATCAACAGACAAATTATTTAAAAAAAATTAAAATGTTGAAGCACCTACTCTTGGGTGACTTCATATGGATCGAACTTAATCTGAATTATTTAATTTATTTAAATATAATTAATTTATTTAATTCTGCAATTATTTAATTTATATTATTTGGGCATTAGGAGCTATAAATAATATATTAGAGTTCCGATTACCGACTCCTTCCGTTAACAATCTAGTCATTCACCCAATATGTTTGTCCATAGTAGATGAAGTCTGGATTTATTCATTTATGCATTTTTGTAGTGTAAAGATTACTTACCACTTTACTATAGTTCTTACTATACTAATGCTACCATCCATCAGTCTCATAAGGAATATAAAATAAAAATATAAAATGTAATAAAAAGATATTCCATCATCTCTATCCAAACTCGGATTTCAGAAGAATAGCTCAACACGGAAAATAACATACTCGTAAAGATAAATTATTTTTTATGACTTTTTAGCATAAAAATTTCCATTTACTTATATTTCTATCTAAAGTCTGTATCTATAAATCACTCTTTTGGATATGTAACGCCAATATCACAGGATTAATTTCTTGTGATATGATGAATTAAGCAAAAAGGGATCCCATCTTTTCTGTCCAAACTTGGAGTTTAGGCAGCACGCGGAAGAACAGGCTCGTAAAATATTACGGAAATATATGGCCAGAGTATTATTAAATGAATTAGCCCACAGGATACCTAAATCCTGTCATTAGTGGGCCATCAGGCTCTTGTACCAAGGACCCTTCGACTTTTAATTATCAAAATTGAAAAGAAGACCGAGAAGGATTATGCGAGACACCAGAATTAGCGGACAAAAGCAATCCTTTAGCCATAACGCCCTGGCTAAGCTACCCGAGATCAGGAGTGGATATTTTCGTACTTTTTTCTTCTCCCCACCACGCACTCATTTTCATTTTAAAAAATTCTGTTTAATTACTCAGGTAAATTTCTGGAAAGTGTAATAAGACCAAATCCTTGCCGGGCAGCTTTAATAATAATTAATAAGCTTTTAATTCATAATAAAATTAATCTAACGTAGTAATTAAGTTCGAGGAATTAATAATGTATATTAGGAATCTTGTTTTTTTCGAGCTTATATATATAAAAAGAAATAAAATAAGAATATAAAACAGATTAAAAATAAATCGTGAAATTTAAGACGATGAAGAGCCATCCGTTCAGTGCATAAACCGATTAACTCCACGTTTCGAAAAATATTGTATAACATTTTATATTCATATTTATATTCGTTCTAATAATATTCTAATAATTAAAATTTATATCATTAAACGGCAACAAAATTTCTGTTACTGATTAATAAATAATTAATTTCAGCCAATTTGATTGGATGCACTTCGCACTCTAATATAAATCATTGCAAGAATGCAATTCAAATGCACTGACTAGCCATAAACCATTTACAGCGAATTTTTTTAGTGCCACCTAAACAAAATTTAGTAAAAACAAATTAATCATTCGCAGTCTGTCGCAGAATCGAGCACTTGTTTAGTCAAAGTAATTATTACCAAGAACAAGTAATAATTTGGTTCATTTAAATTTTTAGTGTGTGCATTGCGATTCTTACAGATGACATATTACAATCGTTTTATGTAAGGATGGAAATAGTTGGGGGTGCAGTCAGATTAAAGACCAAATAAGTGAATCCTTAATTTTTATTTGTTATTTATTTGTTACAGTCAACTAATTTCCTCTCTACAGTTGTTTTAGCTTTTCAACAGATATTATTTTTCGTTTGAATTGTTAATATAAATTATTTAAATTTGTTAGAAATTTAAATAGGGGAAAACGTATTAAGTTAAAAAAAATATTTATATTATTTATTTATTTATTTATATTATTATTATTTAATAATTACAAAAGAGTTTTTAGAAGACTGTTACCGATTATTGTATGCTTCAAACTATAAGATCAATACACATTACTATAAGATAGACATTTATTTTGTGTGAAAAAATAAAACTATATCGTTATAATAGGTATGAGTGAAATAAAAATATGGATGTGGAAAAAAGAGAATCATCTGAAGGAATTTTTAATTCCTATCAACTTTTGCTAATAAAAGTATACAAATAAATGGCATTTAATGAATACTACAAGTATACATTAGGTATTTGGTTTTAAACGAAATTACAATATTAAAGAATGTAAAAAAAAATCCATAACCTCCCAAACATGTTTAAACATGCAAGGCTAAAAATTTAAACCCGATCCCACAATTCTAAAAAGTTCTATAAATAGAACTCAATGACTTAAGTCTTTACTTGACAGGAAAATGTATTAAGTCTAATAATTATTTAAAAATTAAAAAAGAATTTTTAGAAGATTGTAACCGATTATTTTATGTTTCAAACGACCAGGTATACACATTACTATAAGATAGACATTTAATGTTAGAACATAAAAAATTAGTTTGAGCAATATTGAGATACATATGGATACTTAAAACAATAATTATAAATTTAAACTACTGCATGCACTATTATTTACTCAAAATTAAGTATACTATATTCATGTTGGAGCAGCCGATGACCTGAAACTGTGTATAAATGTGTTTTAAAAATATTTAAGAATTTAATTTACTTCTTTGAAACTAACTATTTAAAAACAATTGAAAAAGTTATATTTTTAAAATGCTATACTAAAATAAATAGCATTTGAATAAAATAAAAAAATAAAATAAATATTACTTGATATGAAACTCAATGCAAAGAAATTTAATGATTGATTTTACTAATAATAATGTGTACTTGTCTGTGTTTGTTGTGTAACGGCTGCAAGCTTTCTGGTTCTGAAGTTTCCTGAAAAGACGTACCTACTGCTAAAATAAAGTGTATTTAAAATTTTTATTTCTATAAATGATTTTAATTACTGCAATAAGTTACAATGAATTCAAGAAAATAATGTATAATATAATAAAATATTGAACTTAAATGAAAATATTTTTAAATTGATTTGCAAACGGAAAGCTTAAATTTTAAAGTATACTTCAAATTTTAAATTACGTTACTGAAGATAGTTATTAAATTGTAAATAAATTTAAATTAAAAAAAAAAGTGTGTATTTGATGATCCATCTCCCGCTGCTAACAGACTAAATAAAAGTCATGGCCTGCAGCGGGATTTGAACCAGGATGTACTTTTCCTGGACTAACTACAAAAAATAAAACTACTTACAGCAACAAAATATCAAAGCTACAAAATAAAAAACAAGAAAATATTATCGAACCAGAATCAAATAAGTAATTTTAGACAAAATTCAAAAAAGGAATTTTTATAAAATTACAGTTCTATCAATAGTTTCATAGATTTTCGATCATGAAACATATTAATTTGAAAATAACAAACAGATATAAATTTTTGAAAAAAATCAGATAAAATACTTTAACAATGGTTCCTTTACAATACCAATTAAAATGATATGATATAAAAAAAAGAACTTCTTTCTCTGGAAAAGAATAAATCAGCTTCTTCATAATTGAATATGTAATTATAGCTTTTAAGAAATTCCTGTCTGCAACATAAATTCAGGTGACAAGAAGTAATTAACTATAGCTATTTGGTGACCTATTTATGGATTTATGACCACGTATGGAAAAAAGAATTTCGCAAAAACAAGATGTAAATGGTAGAGACTGTACGTTTCATGGACAACGGTTCGGCACGGAGGTGACTTGTCCTAGGTCCCGCCCAACCGCCAGATTTTTTCCCTTATTTTGGGGGCCCTATTTTTATATTATTTTATAGAGGCTGGGTGGGCCCCAGGAGGTTCCTAGATCCTATATGATCCATCTCCCGCTGCTAACAGACTAAATAAAAGTCATGGCCTGCAGCGGGATTTGAACCAGGATTTCCGGCATGGCAGTTCAGTGCTCCACCACTGAGCCACTACGCTCCTCTCCCATCAAATAGATTTACCAAATTAAATAAGTTGCCTGATCTCCATGTGATGATCCTATTTGTTTTATTTATCGATCACTTTTGACTTAGGTTGGAATGGTTTAATTGTTTAATTAAACCTAGCTGTTGTTTTTTAAAAATCAAATAGGTTGTGCCAACCGTATTACGTAGATGAGAAAGAGAGAGAGAGTGAGGGGAGGGGGAGAGCGAGAGAGAGCTAAAGGTAGTCACAAAAGGACCTAAGCGATCCCTAAATCTGCAACTATTCACAGTTTTCCTCTTAATTGAGACCGCCCAGGCTTTCCTTCTGAATTTTAATTAATGTTTTTAACTTTCCGCTTATCTTTTGAATAATGAGTGAGAGGGCAATGCTGTTGGGTGGGCGAGGGACCCCCCCCCCGGATTTAACTCCATTTTACAGCGAGCTCTGCCCAGGCGTTAACTCGGCGCCCTTGATCCGTTGAACTCTGAATGTTTAATAGATATCTAATCGTCTGCTGGAATCCATCAGTACACTTTCAACCATCAACATAATACGCAATCAATCAAGATATATAATATATTTTAAATTGTAAAAGATTGTTAATTAAACGTAAAAGATGCAAGCTTATGTTCTAAAGACATTAGAAAAAAAAGTACTGAAACTAAAATTGTGTACTTAAAATCTACTTTAAGAGCATAGCCTGAAACGAAAAATAAAAAAAATATATATCGATGTTTTATTTAACTTTGAGTGTTTGTTGTAACTGGAATTATTAAAATGAAAACCGGTCTTATAAGAGTATACGTAGTGGTAATTGTTTGATTTTAAGGCTATTGCTTTAACAGCTGAAACTGGAATACTGAGAGATGTATAATAAATGTTTTAAATGAAAACTGTTTACTTTAACATACCAAACAGGGGCTTTGGTCGATATAATAGCTGAATTTCTTTTAACAATATTAATTTTAAAACGAGAACAAAGAATTTAATATTTTAAAGTTTTTAGGAAACGGGGAGGAAAATTTTAGGCGAGGACCAGGTGCACAGGTGCGCCCCCCCTCCGAGAAAATTCCTGGAAGCGCTCCTGATCCTCTGCTGGTTTAAGCTTCCCTTACACGGTCAATATTATTGAAGGGTCTCTCAGCCGTGTCAATAATACTCTGTCAATATTGTTCGGTTAACATCATCCCATATACAAATACTTACATTGTTTCCTTTTCCTGAATATTAGATTGGCCATAATTATACGAAAAAAAATATTACGTTTACATACAAATGAAGAGTACTGGCTGGGAATAGGGCATACTTTGCCATTGCCAGTTTGCTGAAAAGCAAAAATGTCGACCTCAAAACTAAGATTACTCTCTATATATTGCTTATTAGGCCAATAGTGACATATGCTTGCGAGACATGGACCCTAAACAAGAAGGATGCACATCTGGTGGATAGATTCGAAAGGTGTATCCTCAGACGCATCGTAGGGCCGTCCAGGAAAACGGTGTATGGCGCAGAAGAAAAAAACAGAGAGTTATAAGAACGCTATAAAGACATGACGATCTCCTCTTTTGCCTGGTTACAGAGGATGAAGTGCCTGGGTCACTTGATGAGAATGGGAGAAAGAAAGAACTGTTAGAAGAGTGTATGAAAACTGCCCTGATGGAGTGAGGCGTAGAGGGAGACCCAGGGGCAGGTGGAAGGATAGCGTCCTGGGAGATCTGAGAGAACTTAAAATAAGTTCCATACATGCACAGGATACATCGGTCCTGATGGAGCTTGGGGAAGGCCAAGGATCGCTTTGAGTATCTGTCGCGCCACTAAACGAAGAAGAAGAAGACATACAAATGCAATTAGTATTTACTGTACAGGTGATATTTATACAAGATACCTTTTTACAGTAATGTCCAAACAAAAAAAAAATATGTTTTCGGTAGCTCTCCTCAGTTACTCCCAACTTCATTATAGTCCATTACTGATGCCACATTGCTTCAATAATACAGAAGGAGTTTCAATAAAAATTGTTGTTTATTAAAATTATTTTGATGTAACGCGTTTATTCCTAGAACAGATAAGGAAAAAGAAAATCAGCATCACTAAAGAGAGCTTTAAAATTTGTTATTCAACGCGTTTTTCTTTTGAATACTCGGATTTGTATTTTATCACGATCACAGTACCTTTCCTTACTTCATTCATCAGTAAGCAGGAGGAAAAAAAATGGAGAGAGAAGAAGATATTTCAATTGGTATATTTTAAGGAAATGGAGCATTTCTACTTTTTTGTTTATTGCGTTTAATGTAAAAATTTATTTAAAATTTATAAGGAGGAAAAAATGATCCGGGTTGATGTAAAATGTAAGAACTAATAAAAATACCCAGAAAGTTTATTTTTAAATTAGTATATAAATAAATTTAAAATATTGAACAATTTTAGTGTATATGAAGTAGAAATAGAACATGATAGACTCCTTATCAGTAAATATTTATTAGAAATCAACGTTCTGAGCTACATTCTACAGTATTCATCAGAGAATAATAAACAAGAAACAAAAAATTAATACATTAATTATGATAACTTGATATATATTAAGAGCAATAATGATAAAAAATATTCTGATAAAAATATTAATGTAATAATGAAAATAGAACAACTTAAACAGGTTATTCTATTGTTATCATTATATTAATATTTATATCTGAATATCAGTTATATCATTATTGTCATTAATATATAATTATTTTTTGTATAATTTTGTTTTTATTTATTTATATTTTTTGAATTTTTTCAATCCATATATTTAATTTAAATGAGGGATAAACGTTGGTTTATAATAAGTAAGCATTTAATATTTGGGAATCTAATATGGCCTTCGCCTGGATCATTTCCAACGTTATATAAAATTAAATGATTAAATCAATAAAACAGAGCCAAAAACTCAAAAAGAAACACTATTATTTATTATGTCTCTCAAGTGTCTTGATAATGCCTGAATAGGCGAAACGTCGACTGGTAAGTGGGTGTATTACTGGATTTGAAACATAAGGCTTTGCATTGAGGTTTTCCACAATTGCATTATAATTAAATGATTAAACATTTTGAATTTATTTTTATTTTAAAGAGAAAAGATATGTCCCCGGCCGGGATTCGAACCCGAATTCTCTGTCCCTCCATGACAGCGCTTCAACCATTTGAGCCACCGGAGTCGCCTGCCAGCAGGGAACAAATCTATTCTCTTAACCCGGGGTTCGAATCCCGACCAAAAATTATAAAGTAGTTCGAATTTTTGTTTACTAATATACAAACAAGCCTATTTCTATATAGTTCAAAATCAACACTCTGGAGCGGAGAGGCTCAATGCTACAGCGCCCAGTTGCTGTGCCACATTTTATTTAATCTGTGAAGAACACGGGTGGATCATTTGGGATCTGGGACCTCGTGGGGCTCACCCAGCGTCTAAAATTGGGTTGAACGCGGTTCTAAAAGCGGTTGAGCGCGATCTAGGACTAATCACCTCCCTGCACAACCGTTGTCCAAGATACAGTACAGTTTCTACCTCGTACTGAACCCAAGACTCTTCATGATTTGTAGATTTGTAGAACAGTATTTTTTTTGCCGTTATATTATATTTTTTATAAGACCTATAACTGAAATCTTTCTCAAGATCTAGGTTTATCGTTTTAGTTTTAGTTTTTAAAAAAATACTCATAGGGAAAATCATCTCAAGTTGGACCCTAAAACAACTTTGACCTGTTTCGAAGTATAACGGCTAGATAGACAGAAAAAAAAGGTTTTATGGTTGCATAAAGTTTTTGATTGTAGGAATTATATATCGGGGACCCCGCGAGGGGTTTTATGGTCGGTTGAAGAGTGGTCGCGTAGATCCTTGGACCATATTGCCCTACCTAATGTATTATTCAGGCCCCGTTTCGGCTAAGAAACTTAGTTGGCCATGTTTACTGCCCTCAAGGGCCCCATAGGGATTACCAATTGCCCAATCACTGCCTATTTTCCTATTGCCTTCCGATCCGATAGGTCCAATCCAATCGGCCAATTCTTTTTGTGCATTCTTTAATCGGAACTTGTTTAGCGATTTAAAAAAAAATAAAATAAATGACACTTTTAAAATATTAAAAATAAAAATAAATATTTATATGTTTTTTTCATATAGTGCGTAAGTGTATCAATTTATTATCAATATATCATACATCCCCATACTTATCTATAATACCTTAACCGTGTATGTTCCTTTCTCGCTCGCTTCACCACAGTTTGGAACTCAATCCCTCCTATTATCCTCCATGCTTCTTTACTGTATTAATTTAAATCTTTGCTTTTCCAACATCTCCTGATCCCCCAAAAAGATGCTTTCTAAGCAGGTTAGTCATTTTCTTAAATGAATCGGCATTGAATAATTGATTTTGTTGCTTAGTTATTTTTCGTAAAGATATACATTATGCAAAGAAACTATTACATGCTAGCTCATATATTTCACTAATGTTATTAACTTATCTATTCTTTTCAGCTGGTTAATATCTTGTCATGATTTGTATTTTTTTATTTATTTTGTTTTTATTTACTTTGGTGGCACTTTATAAATACTTTACGATTTGTATTATGTAGCCTAAAGGAACTTAGTCCCAGAATAAAGTTACTTTTCTATTCTATTATATATGGGTACTCCTTTTAATTTTAATTTAATTTTATTTGTATAGTACCCATTAACCACATCCACTACACTTTATGTACAATGTTCTGCATCAGCCAAGAGTACCAAATCATTGGGCAATTAGAATCAACCTCAATTAAGCCTGAAAATACAGCAAACATCTTTCTGTTCTAAAATATTTCCAGCTTTTTAGAAAAATTGTAACAAGTTTCTTTTTTATCGCTTATCCAGTGGTTCTGTGCTACAACCTATAGGCGTAGCACGAAGGGATTTGAAGCCCCACTATCTGTGAGCTCATTTTTATGGTGAACTATCGTTACAAGTGAACGTATACCTAACCTCGATTTATTATTTTATTTGGCCAAGAAACAGCGAATTATCCTGATATTAACACTGTTTTTTTGCATCTGGACCCTTATGTTATTTTGGTGTTATCTTAACCTTGGTTATGTCATTTTGATGAATTAATACACCGCAGTTTCTTTGGACTTTTGTTTTTTCTTTTGTCTTCGTTTGGACCTTGGA